>OX104111.1:28000186-29379034 GCA_944474755.1 Limnoperna fortunei | reverse complement strand
ATTTGTGTTTGCAATATAATTTCCTCTCCTAATGTGATAGTCTGTCTGCTTGTCCCTTTGTGTGCTCTCCATCCAAAACTAATTGTGTCACAGCTATAACTTGTTTTTCTTTTGAGGTAGGCTTGTGATATTTGGTATGTTGCAGTCTTATGTCTTCTAACTTGACTCATTCTTGACAGACTTTTTATGCCCCAGTGACGACATGTCCGGGGGCATTAAGTTTTACTCATGTCTGTCGGTACGAATTTCCGTCAAGCTTTTCTCAGAAACCGTACATGTGAACAATTTGAAATTGGGCAGGGTGGTTCAGTATAACAAGTTGGATGTCTTAAGCGACTTTCAGACCTGTTGGACAATGGCTTGGTTTGGGACTTCATTTAGCGTTGGCATCTGTGTCCCATGGACACATTCTTCGATATTTTTTTGCTTCTTGGTATAGTTCACTTATAAGTTGGATACCATTAATAGAAAACCCATACAGTCTAACTTGTATTATGTGACATTCCAAGGGAAATTGTAAAAAAGTCACATTTAACAGGGGGTCTTTATACACAGGTCATGATATTTCCATATTTTTTCTAAGTCCATCATCATACATGTAGATAAACGTTAGTTGCATAGTAGTTTGATGTGTGAGAGATATGTAATGGAGTGTGTGTATAATTTTATTAAGGAAGCCAATCATGATAAATAAATTTTATTTCATATATTTATTAAATAACTAAAAAAGCAATTATCTAACGGTAATATTCATGTAAGAGCAAGTAATACAATTTAAATAATATTTTCCTTTTATGCCCTTTCATTATGTTATTTAAAAACTGTAAATATTCTTCGTATAGTTTGCTTGTCATCCATGCTTTCTTATTCGAGCGGTATATTATACCGGCAAATTGTCTGGATTTGTTCTATAAAGGCATCTAGGCTGTCTTGATTTTCCAATCACCATCTGTTTTTTTTTTTTCCTCTAACATGCTGGAGCACAACAAAACAGTAATTCTCTCTTTGAAACATTTTCCACCAGCACAATCTTCTCCTTTCTGATAAAAGGTATTTCTGCTAGTATCTTTAAAAAAAAGTCCTGTTTCATCCATGTTAAAAATGTTGTTCGATTCAAATCCGTCACATAAACTTGGTAGATTTGATTTCCAATCATTTACTGTTTGCTGGTTTACATCACTTCGCTCGCCGTTCATTTTTCCGTTAACCAAACTGTTTCGTTTGTTTAATCTTCCAATCCACCCATTAGATGCTTTGAATGTCGTGTTTCCTATATCTGCCGAAAATGGTAACGCCTTTTCTCTTAAGAATGGTCCAGTTACGTTTATTCGTCTTCGCAATGCATCTTTGAACCACTCTAGACATAATTGGTTAATTTCTTCATTACCAGTCAGATGTCATCGACGTTTATTAGACCCAGAGACATTGTTGTCAAAGTCCTTTACAACTTCTGCTTTACATTTATGTAAATTTTGTATTTGCGTCTTTCCTAATCCAAATTCTTGAGCAATTTTATAAGCTGGTTTTCCAGATTCTAAAAGTTTAATTGCTTCTACCTTTTGATTTAATGTCAGAGCTTTACGTTTGGAATCAGTAGCCATTTCAAAGTTTTAATTTCTTATGTATATCAAAAGCATCAAGAATGAAATAAATAATATCCCACAGGCTATTAATACTGAACGAAGTTGATATTTTTAACCAATAAGAAAGCTGAGTAGAATTCTGAATCTAGTACTATCCCAAATGAACTAGATCAAACTAGTAAAATCACTGAAGTGTCAAAGAAAATTTCAGCAAAATTATTTAATGTATTTAATTTATTTAATTTAACCTTACATTAATACCTCGCCAATAATATACAATTATGTAACTCGCTTTCACAGACTACATGCACTTGTGTTCTAAGGTCGTTATACACAGGATTTCGAGGCAAATTTATCGGGAAAAGGCTGGGGAGGAAAAAATATGGTCGGAGAACACAGGAACTCGTTATACAGAGGGAGTAATGCAGACAGGTTTGACTGTATTTACTTACAATCCTCTGTGGTTAAGGTAGTTCGTCTGCCATTTATTACTTGGTCTGTCAACACTGAGGTTGCGGGTTTGAGTATCACTGCTGGCAGGGTGTACTCAACTCCAATCCTAATTGACAAGGATTGCCAGTTTTCCTACTGCAGGTCTTGGGTTTTCTCCGTGTTCTCCGGCTTCCTCCCCCAATAAAAACTGGATACAATATGATATAGCTGAAAAATTGCTGAAAGTGGCGTTAAACACCAAACAACCAACCAAACCAATTTCCAGACTTGTATGTGACTTGGTTAATAATGATTTCTTTCAGATTGATGATATAAAATTACCACTACAAAGTGGTACAATGGATGATATAAGTAGAGAAGATGAACCTTCCAGTGCCATGGAAGTTACACCCTCTGAAAGTACACCAGCAGACAGCATGAGTAGTCAGGGAGCCAAAGGCATATATGCTAAAGAGGCACAGATCACCATAAATTACAGTTCATTAGATGATGACCTCAAAGATGTGAGTATTGAAATATGTTAATTTTTTATTAAACTTGAACTGTTTTCATTCAAATGCATAATAAAAATAATAACTTATTTCATAACATGTAATCATTCATAGCATGTTTATTATTCTTTACATCCTATAAAATATGTAAACCGCTTATTGACGAGGGCATTATTCATTAACATTGTTTTTTTTAGTTGGATGGGGCAGAGGAAGTGAAGAAAATGACAGCACAGTTAACTAAAGCTGTTGCAGACATGCAGTCTACCCTTCAGAGGATTAATGCTCCAAACATGAAAGCTATGGAAAAGTAAGGTTTAAATAAATGTTGTAGAATTTGTAAATATTTGAATTCATTAATCATTCTTCATGCCTAATGCATTTATGATGAATTGAAGCATTTTGATATGTAATACGATTCACTTACCTTTTGTTTCAGTATCAGTTAACCAGTTAAAGTTACCACCAATATTAATCGGATGGTTTTGATAAAGTTCATGTTTTTTTTATGCCAATCATAAATTCAAAATGACTGCCATAATAATAATAATAATAATAAGGCCAAAAAAAAAAATTATTAGCTTCTCGGGCCCCGCCGCGTGTCCCATTTACCCGCCGCATTCGTCGTTTTTTATCATACCAAAAAAAAAAGATTAAAAATCGGCAGTTCCGCATCCCGCCCGGAAATTTTTCTCGTCTGTTTCCGTTACCGGTAAAATTTATGATTTTAACAATCATCGAAATGTTTTCTTTAACACGCTTTATCACTTGGTGTGGTGATTTAAATATACATCGTTTGTTTAACTTCCGTCAACATGGCATCGTCTTTGGTGTCATGCCAAGTCCTCTCGGGAGGAAAACGATAATACCGTGGACAATTCACTGCGATTTTATGACGGAGTACGCATGGGGACTTGTTAGAATCAATTAAAGCCAACGCTGCAGCAGCCATTGTCGGCTTCACTGCGAGGTCCATTATACCATTGCAGGAATGCGAGACAACTCGGACCGTAATAGGACGAGTCGGACCGTGTTATTCATATACGGTTCGAGTTGTCCTATAATTTATGTTCCAAGAAATCTATAATGTCATGTAAAAAAATTAAGTTTTTGTTTGTTATTGTTAACTGCAGATGTTTATTTTATTAACTGTACAGCAGTTGACCAGACTGAAATTTGTTGTTTAACGTGAAATTTACTATGTATCAGAAAAAAACAAAACAAAACAAAAAAAGCTTCAACATATATTTGTTTTAAAATAAGGGAATTGTGATATCAGAGTATGGTATCATGTCGTCATCATTTTTTCACATCTTGACCAAGCTACTCATTTGGAATCACGGAAGTTTCTATCTAATTAAGTTTCTCTAAATTCACTTATTTGAAAACAAACAAGCTCAAATCAGATCTTAAATTTGAAACAACATGATTACCGATCACATTAATTGAAGCCACAATTATTATAAACGGCCTCTTAATTATTTTTGTATAGGGGAAACTATTGACATTTTTTGCTCTCACTTAGGCACCAAGTTTCGTTGAGTAATGAGAGACCCCTCAAAACGACCGGAATAATTTCACGTATATCACATTAAATTTTCGGGGTGCCATGTCAGATAACAAATTTTTGCAAATTTAGAAAATCCAAAGGGTACTCATGGAAACTCCCTTACACCCATAAAATAGTCCAGAAATAGGCTTTGAACAATCAGATAAAAAAATACCCAATACATTTAATAAATTATCTGAATAAATTTATTTATAAATTCTATATGAAACTGCTTTTTAAATACAGCTCCAATATTAAAATTCCATTGAATAATAAATCCACTGTCTATGCTACAGTTTGGCGCAGTCAAATATCAAAATAAGAACTATTTTCCTCTCCCTCAGTCAAAGTTCATTTACAGAGCCGTTGTCAGATAATTGTGAGTGTTTTCTGAATTCTTAAAATTTAATGTTGTTATTTGTGTCGCATTTCTCATCTTAACATTTAACTTTTATATAATTAAATCGGTATAATTTACATTCGAGTAGAACTATTTCAATTTACTAAGAAAAAATTCATAACGTTATATGGATAAATATTATAAACAGGACTATCATATTTTAATATTTTAATGACATTATGAGAAATAAATGCGGTCAGAGTTGTCCTATTTTCTATGGGCCGAGCTGTCCTTGCTACAGGCCGAGTTGTCTGCGTTCCAATTATAGTACATATATCAAAAAGAAGACAACAAATATGTATACAAAAAGTTGGTTTTAATTTCCCATTAAAACAGAATTCTTCAATTTCTTGTTTTATATACCAGTGTATAAGAACAGATGCTATATCTTAATAATTCAGACATGAAAGTTTCCACAAGTACCTGCCAGAAAAAAAAAAGAGCCGCCCTGCCTCATTAAAAAATATGAAAAATGGCCTGAGAAGCAACAACTTTTTTAAGAAAAAACAAGGAAAAAGAAAAAAAGACTCCTCCCTGCCTCATCAAAAAATTTGAAAAGTGGCCTGAGAAGCTAATGATTTTTTTACATGGCCTAATATTTTATTTATAGAGGGTAGCACAGTATATAACTAATCTTCCTTGATGCCTTCATTGAATTTTCATGTAGTATATAATGTTATTCATTCATAAACAGTCCAATTTACATATTATAAAGAACACAAACCTTGTACATTAATGTCTTCATTCAGTAACAAAAATTGTGAACATACAGGTTATTGAAATAATAATCACAAAAACTTCTGTCAATCTTAAATATGTCTTTAAAGTTGTGTAGATTTTGGACATGACATCAAATTGGGTAAACTGTTCCACAATTGAGATTCAAAAAAAGTGAATGATTTCTTGTAAAATTTCTTATTGTTTTGGGGTTTAGAGATTACCATTACTTTATTTAAGATAGGACAGTTTTAAAAAATATTCAAATATTGAAATATCTTCTTAGATATTGCAAAGCAGGCATGATTGAACCCATATTGTATGTGAATGTTTGTTGGATGGTTCTCTACTAAGTTTATGCTTTTTCCCCAGAAATCAGAATGGTTAAACATAGAAAAATATAGAGAAAATGTTAAAAAAAAGGCTTCTTCTCCAAAACCATTAAACAGAAAACTTGTGTTTTTATGACAATCAAGACAATCAAACTGCAAAAACAAAAATAAAGCTGTGTTGTATTTGAATGTTAAATAGATGGTCATCAAGAAAGTTTATTGTTTTTGTTCTGATTGGAAATCAATGGTGGCTTCTACAACAAGATAAATTTTTTAACCAATCTGAGAAAATGTTAAAATGGTCTTCTTAACTAAAACAGCAATATTCAAATGGTTTAGTCTTTTATTAATGTGGAATATAGTGAGCTGCTAACATGCCTATTTAGTTGGACATCCTGGTCAGTTGACATGCCAGTTTTGGTTCATTAGCAGTTTTAATTATTTTTCTAGGAAAATAAGGGCAAGCAAGTAATACACATTTGATATTGTAATAATATATGATTATTTATTACCAGGTTAGATGGTGTTCGAGAAAGATTTCAGGAAACGTCAGATGAATTTGAAAATGCAAGGAAAAGAGCTAAAAAGGCAAAACAAGCATTTGAAAAAGTACGCAAAGAACGATATGACAGATTTATGGCATGTTTTGAACATGTAGCCACAAGAATAGATGAAATTTACAAGGTAAGGAGATAGCTGACCAAAAAAAAAAATTTGCTTGCTTAATATAGTGAAACCAGTTCTCGTAGGGAAACTGAAAAACAATTTTATATGGATGTCCAGTTGTTTATTTTTTGTAAACATTTTTATACCCCCTGCAAACTTGTTTTTTTTTGGGGGGGGGGGGATATAGGAATCGCCCTTTCTGTCTGTCCGTCTATCCACATCCCTTGTAATCACAACTCCTCCTAAACAGCTTGATGACATATAATGAAACTTAGCATAAAGGAAGTACATTATATGTAGATGTGCATGAAGGATTTTTATTGACCTCTAATATCATTAAGGGGAGATAATTGGACTTTGAAAGCGAAGCGGGGTATACCTTTGTGAGCATGATCACAGTACACACTTGTTTGATATGTACATGTATGTGTGCAATGTTTGATATACAGAAGAAATCTGTTAAGGGATTTTAGACCTGTCTCAGATTTTTTTTTCCAACATATGTAGGGCATCATTTCTGCATACAAGTTTTATCAGTACATAAGTTATATTACTCTAAAAACTGACAAAATAAACATTAGTTACTTTAAATATTCTCACACATGTATATCTCAGAAAACATGTTTGTGGTACAATTGGTAAATCATTATTGTTTACATTGTATGTGAAGGCCTTGTCAAGAAATCAGGGAGCCCAGGCCTTCCTTGGACCGGAAAATCCAGAGGAACCATACTTAGATGGAGTGAACTATAACTGTGTTGCTCCAGGAAAACGGTTCAGACCCATGGATAATTTATCTGGAGGAGAGAAAACAGTTGCAGCTTTAGCCTTGTTATTCTCTATTCACAGGTAGAATTATTTAAATTTTAATGTTTAAGCTACCTAGTTCTGTTACAATTAAATGATTAAGTGTGGTGATTGATAAGGAAAGGTTCTTTACAATACATGTATTAGATGTACTCAAAATTGCTTTTTATTTTCCTTGACTATGCTGTTCAAAGGGAAAGCCCATCATCATACCAGTTAAATTAATTTATTTCATTGATAATAAATCTAATAATATTTTTTGTTGCTTTTAGTTTTCAACCAGCACCATTCTTTGTATTGGATGAGATTGATGCAGCTTTAGATAACACAAATATTGGAAAAGTAAGTAAATAAATACGATTTATTGTAAAGATAGTGAAAGCAATTTCCTAGGGGGACTGCAGTTTTCATTTTGACAATACCATTTTAGTGTAAAAAACATGGATTATAGTAGACATAGAAAGGGAAAGTAACTTTGAGAGAAATTAAGAAAAAAAATCAATAAAATTTTTAACAAAATAAAAGTTACAAAATTTATAATATTGTAATGATTATTGATTTCGTTGAAGACACAAAGAGGACCTAATTAGATTCATAATGAAACAGCTAGTTCACATTTGTACAAATTAATTCTATTTTACACACATTATTCTTAACAATGTCATTGAACACATTTCCCCATAAGCCTTTTCAGTTCACCTAATTTTTTTAAACAATACCAGTATCTAGAGAACTCTCATATACATGCTATCATTGGATATTGATTTATCCAGAATGTCATATTTACAGTATGTATTAATCAAAATATTGTTTTGTTGACACTGTATAAACATTATAAGGAATATTTTTAGGTAGCAGCTTACATTACGGAGCAATCAAAGTCCTCTTTCCAGTGTATAGTTATCTCTCTGAAGGAGGAATTTTTCAACAGAGCAGACTCTTTGATAGGAATATATCCAGAGGTCAGAATAACTTCATTAGTTAATTTAGTTACTATTTAATTTTTTAATCCATAAAAATGCTGTCCATTGGTACCATATATTTGTTTTAACAGAACAGTCCATATTTTTATTTAATGCTTTCCTTTATGTAAAACAACTGTCAGTTAAATGAGAAGTTTACAATAAGTACCAACAATTCAAATAAAGTGGAAAATATGAAGAATTAAGTAACAAGAATGATGAACAAAGAAATGGACAAATAGAAGAAGAAGAAAAATCCTTTGATGTAAAGAATTCCTGCTTTTGCAAAAACATTTGTGATCTAAAATACAACAAGAGTACTGATAAGTCATTAACATATACACTGTTTAATCACCATCAACATGGGCAGTATGATAAGTCAGGATTCAGGATATAGGTCTCGTAGTAAAGAGATAAAACTCTGTAAAAACTAGTCTAAATGAGCACATAAAGAAGCACACAGCAGGCTTAGCAAGACTGTTTTGTTTATAAAGACATACCTTCGTATTTGTTGTTAAATTTTATCGATCCCTCTGTGTCATGACTTGTGTATAGTACAGAGGAACAGTACAGATAAATCTCCATGTACATTTAAATCTCGTGTCCATTGTTGTACTCGTATTAATTGTACCTGTCAATATTTTGTGTTATATGGACTGAGAGCTCATCTCTATATACTAGATTAGTCTAGCTCTTATTGACCCCCTCGCCAGCAACCACCTGCTTTTCTCATGTTCCAACATTAAATTAACACTGGCAAACAACCACCCCTCAGCAAACACAACCAGTAACCACATATTTATTACACAACACCGTACCATCCACTCATTGACCAGATGTTTATTTTGTGAGTCTTGAAAAGAACCAAATTTGTTTTTTTTTAACATCAACCAGTTCTGATCCAGTTCAACAACTAGTAAACAAGATGTCAAAAATCACATATACGATAGTTATACCATAGGTTTTTTACTCTGGAATAAAAGGGGAGACATAACTAGTTTTTATTAATACTGAATAATCAAATATTAATATTTGAGTGATTCTTGATCCCCTTACAATTCCTGCTTCTAATCAACCAACAAAACTGGTTAAAATGTATCTCCACAAGAAAGACCACCCCCATTACAAAGCCACTATCATGATTCAGATGAGTTGGTCTTATAAGAGGGGGACTGCTGTATATAGATATGATCTCCCAGTCCATGTAACACTATATAACCCTCAGTTTCATTAATTATTATTAGATATATAATACTTTTCAACCACACCTCTCTAGACTATTAAACCATTTTTGCTAAGGGCTTTCATAAAAATATTTATAATGTACATTCTAATCTTTTCATGTACATGATAGAAGTAGTATTTTGAGTTTTGGGGGAGTGATAAAAGAAATGTTTGTAAAGCTTTTAAACAAACAAAACAAAACAAGATTAATCACCATTAACATTATCAATTATAAATTGAGTGTATATAGCCTGGAGCCATATATGAAACAATTGACTGGAAGAAATAGGGAACAGAAATGTGTCATGTTACTTCTTTTTCAGCCTGGAGATTGTATCATCAGTAATGTTTTGACATTAGACTTGACATCGTACCCAGAAAGACAGGAACATGATACAGATAGTCCAAATAAACCACAACGGTAAAGCCATGGAACTCATCACACAAATTATCATCAAGGGTCAACACTTTTAAAGCCATACCTGCATCTTCATCTTTTGCAATGAATAAGCTACAACTGTATAAACAATGAAAATGAATGGGTTTTTTTTATTCATGTCTTTTACTTGTTTCTTCACTATTTTAGTTGAGCAGTTGTTTTTGTTAACAGTATCCAATGATAATCATGAAAAATATTGTCTAGCAATTTTGTTTATGATTTTCAGGGTTCAGTTATTAAATGGCATTTCTCAATTAAAATTTACAGAATATATGTTTTAACTACTGCAAAACTGGAAATGCCAGTGCTTACATTATGTTAAATTTTTTCACCAAATGTACAAATACAAATTTTGTGTCAAATGTCAGAGTATATATATATTGATTTCCATTTGTACTTCATGTTGAGTGTTATATATGTAACTTAGCCAGTTTTTAATTACACATGCCATGCTGTCTGTATATATTTGTTATATAAAGGTTCACATGACATCAGATTATATATATTAGTTATTGTTGTTCTATCTGGTCCATTAAAATATCTTACTATGTTGTTTTCTTTTGTTATTACTTTTGTTTGATGACATTTTTCATCAAATCGTGGTTTCAAATTTGTATTGGGGAAGGAAAACCCCAGGGCTTTGTCCAAAAAACTAGCTTTGTGAGTTAGATTGAATTCTAGCACACCTTGTCCTTAGTCAGATTCTGGTTGTCATTAGGAAATGGCTAACTACCTAGACCACTGAGGCCTCAGTTTTGTTTGCACACATAAAGATTTTTGGTTTGTTTGTTCATTTGTCTGTCCCATCTTCGAAGCTTTTTTAATAAAGATGATTCACATCTTCAAAAAACTTGATAAACATTTACAACTTGATGATTTCTTATCTCTTCACTGGCAAAATTTGTAGGGCTGTGCCAAATAATTCATGCATAGGTAAAAGGGTGTTTACCAGTTATGAGCCAAGTAGGACACCAGTGTGGCAGAGGTGCAATTTCTTTTTTTTTAATATGGTAGCTATATCTAGAATGTTACTCAACATTGCAACTTTGTATACAGCATCAGTCAAATCAATCTCCATGCAAAGGATTCTGGGTATCCTGCGTCAACCACAATCACCTCTGCCACACATTGGTATGACACCATGAGAGATATCTCATGGCAGATAAGCGTAGCATACAAACAGTAATTCTAATATAAAACTGTATCAAAAGTGTATAGACTAAATAAAAATAAATAAGATCTAGTGTATTATCTAACAAACATCACGGTCAGACAACAAATGTAGTCCAGCAGTAAATGGGGGATGACGTGTGGAAAGGTTATATCTGGGAACTAATGTTCTCTGTGCCAGATAGTACAGTCAAATGTTTGCACAAACCATGGCTGGATATTAATCAGTATGGCCGCTTTGGCTAAAAATAGGACAGGGGCGTTAAAATACAGTTTTTGGCTTACAGTTCAAAAAGTATAACAGAAACGAAAATTTGAAGTGTGCTCATATTCTCAATTGAGGTGTTGCAATGCTTTAGAGTAGTTGTTTCCCATAATTTGTCAAAATTGTCAATTTTTGTCATTTTTCCTAAATAGCTTGAAAACTTAAGTGCTAGAGAAAGTGCTTTCCATTCAAAATTATTCAGCTCTGCAAAAATGATCACTGGTGCATATGTGTTTGAACAGCTCTTCAGTTAGTCCCCTTAAAACATCAAAATTAATGCTTTTTGGACAATTACTTATATTAAAGAAAAGCTTGATAAAAAAGGAAGACTTGTCAGGTTCAGGTGAGCGTTACAGGCTCCATTGAGCCTCTAGTTATGATCATGTCATATTATGGGATTCATTTTCAGACCCCTCCTACTCTTACTTCCTGTTGACCTATTGAGAAAAGAAAATGGTCCCCTTGTCCATCACATTTTCTTAAGATTGGTAAGTGATTCAATAATGAAATTTTGTCAGTAGCTTTGCCAAATTGCTTGATTCAATTTTGAGACACCTGACTCCTACTTCTTTTACCTTTTGAGCATGGTATTGTAATTTTCCATTACATTTTCCTCAGCAATGATCAAGGGAACAATGCTAAAATTTGTCAATAGTTGTTTAAGATCATGCCATAATGTGGGATTTATTATACCCCACTCCCCATAGGGGATAGATGGTATACTCTTTTCAGTCTGTGATGTGTGTATAAAGCAAAAGAGAGCAAGGGTGTCTGTCTTAAGGGAGCATTGACTCACAAAAATACTTGTTATAAAAACTGTTTTTCACTGCATACATATCAATATTAAAGGGAATCAATGAGAATATAGGACTGCAGACCAAGACAGAAAAGTTTGTCCTTACCCAACCATCATAACTACATTTGACATTTTCTCCATCAAAACATAAGCTGGAGGGGAGAGACCTGGGTGTGAAGCACAACTAGGTGTTCCATCTAAGGTAAGGGGACCTTGTTGCTAAATAATAAAGATGTCACAGGAGCTGTATTATATTGTAGCTAGGTTTCATTTATAGGTCCTTGTGCAGTGTGCTTAATACTAATCTAGTGCACAGAGTTGATTTTTGAATTGCTGCTGAAGGTTTAAGTTGACCAAATTAGCAAACGCCTGGACTTATAAGTTTCCTGTTATGGGTTAAATATGATTGCAAGGCTCACACCACAAAAATTTAAAATACTTGTAGTTTGGGCTTGACAAGTTTTCCAAAAAAATATACTGATAATCTCATTTGTTTAAATTGTGTTTAACACCACTTTCACAATTTTTCACTGCTCTATTGTGACATCCAGTTTTTACTTTGGGAGGAACTTAAAATAAAAGTAACAAGATAACATCCAGACATTTGGTAGAAATCAGGAAATCCATATCAATCCCATTATTTATGTTGGAGTCTAGCTCACCCTGCCTGCAGTTAGACTTGAAACCCATAACCTCTTTGTTGATAGGCACATGATTAATAGTAGATGGCTAGTAACCATAAACAATCATCCACCTAGGCCCCAAGGCTATTTTTATTATATTTTGCATATAAGATATATTTACAAGTAACATGTCCCATCAATCAAGTGTAGTTTTGTGTACATGTATATGGTCATGTTTTGGAATAGAGCATGTACACCTAAAAATCATTTAACTAGAGTATGTTTCTGATTTGGATTAAAACTGTGTTTGCCATTTTTGTCCAATGTCTGTTTACTTAAAAGTGATAAATGCAAAAGTAGCAAGTTGAACTTTATGGACTAGGACAAGGTCCTTTTTTTTAATAATACAAAGTATGCAAGACATCAAGGCAAAATGCATTATGCTGGGACTTGTCATAGAATACAGGGCAAACTACATGTAAATAGTTCTTCATATTTTTAAAATGATAAATCTGTTAACATGAGCTTTGATCCTTGTATACAGCCTAAAGTCTGTATGGCAAGTGGCTATATGTATATATAGTTGAGTCTGGGACCTTTACAAACATGTAAATTTACTTTCAGATTCTGTAGAATTTGATATGGTAGAAGCTAATAAATAAATGTGAAACTGAACATATATTCCTACTTGGTAAAACTAATTTATATATCAACGGGATAATCATTTGCTATAATGCAGACAAATACAATATAACATGTACATCACCATGTACTAGTACACATGAAAAGAATTAGGAACATTAACAACTTCCAGTGTCCCATCACTTTAATCATATCAGCTGATGTTGGAATATACTTTTGCAAATATGTAAATTGTAACATATATCTCAGAGTTGCATACATTGTGTTTATTTAAATGGGGCCACTTCAGCAATTTTTTTAGGTACATGTATATCACGACATCAGCTTTTGTAGGGGAGGAGACAGGAATTCCTGGCCAGAGTGTATACACAAGTACTGATTATGTTTTAAAATTTCAGAATGTAATATTATTGTTGAAATATTTCAGCAGGAGAGCAATAACATCTTTAATTTCAGGATTTTTTTTACATCAGTGACAGATATAAATAACCAACCACTTCCTCCATGTAGGGATGATGGAGGTGAATGATGTGTGGTCCACAAATCGAATACTGAATAAAATCTATCTTTTCCCTAAGCAGGCATGCATTAGTTTGGGATTACTGATGGTGTGCTTCTTTTTCTGCATAAAAAACTTCAGTTCAATACAAAACCTCCTCCACCCCTGACCTCTACAGAAATTGGAAGGTCCACAAGAGCTATTTACTGACATTAGCTAAAAGGTCCAGAACATGGTTTTATTCAAGAAAATTAAATTAACCTATCAAAAGCTGTCACAAACCTTATTTATTGCACATATTTAAATACAAGTTACATTATTTATTTTTTTATCCATTTCAGTTCAAATTCTCTAAGTATTTGTACATTTGTTTAGCCTTGTGTTTTTGTTTAGGTTTGACAAGTAAAAAAAATTTTGACTGGTGCTTCTGAAGGTAAGAAGCAACTTCATTTCCGACCTGCAAAATAGGAATGTATGATGTGAGGGGTGATGATGGAGTGAACGTAGAATCAGATCCCCTGACTCGGGAAGATTCCCACTTGTTTGCTGACAGACTTTCTGCTTTGAATTAAATAAATCTAATGTATCATTCCATATAATTTATTATGTATATATAAAATTTTAAACTAAATTTCATTAATTAAATATCACAGTTTTTGTTTTAGTCTTCACAAGTCTCTGGACATAATCCACTTGACAAATTCATTAAATGTCAAATGTTTATTCTTGCATGTAAAACAGAAATTTGTTAAAAGCCACTAAAAATTTTTGAATCTATTAAGATTTTGTTGGAGAGAAATCTTCAATAATTTTCAGTTAATTTTAATAAAATTTTTGTCCATGACACATGTAAGCAAATAAGGACACAGTTCCTCTAGAGCAAATATCTTCTCACTAAATGCCATCAAAACTGTCCATTCTTTTTCTTAAAATTGCCCCATTTCAGAGCAAACATAGTTCTAGATGATATACATTCTCAAAAACATCTTATTTCAAAGAAGGCTCTAAGCCCGTTGTTGTACAGGAACTGGTTGGCCTGCTACAGATGGTCCAGACACCATTGATTTTTCATTTGCTTTCTCTTTTACATGTTCAGCCATTCCAGGTAATCTGGAGAAGTAGTTCCTAGCCAGGGTGTGCTTTTGCTTAACTTTGTGCATGAACACTTGACCATAACCCTGTAAAAATTCAATCATATTCAAGTAAAAGTTTAAATATCCATAAAAACAGATATTTGGTATTTTTAAGATAATTTATTTTAATTATAGATTAAGTCCGATTCCTTTGAACTATTGTTTACAGTGTCTGGACAACAATATAATACTTGTGTAAAAATATTATCCATAAACATAAAACTAAAGCCTACTTATACAACTGATCAAGGATAAATCCTTACTTTACAATCAAATTATGCTTACTTCTTCCAGGTCATGTAGTTTAACATGAGCTGCTGCTTCATCCTTGGTCAGTAAGATACAGTTCCATGGAGACCATTCCTGGTGTTTATCCCATCGTACAAACATGAGATCATACAGATCTTCCCAGGCACTTAGTATGCTCTGACCATTCCAGATCTTCTCCACCAGATAGCGTAAATCTTGTTCCTATTAAAAGTAAATCCATAAAAATACACAATTACTGGTACTGGGGGGAAGCGCAATATTTGGAAGGTAAACATAAAATTCTGACAATTAACAATACACACAATTTTTTTAAAATGCATGAATTTTGAAAGTAAATTGAAAAACATCCATATCTGAAATAATCTAAACAGAAATTGTGTGAATTGTGCAGATAGTTGGTTCAGTAAAGTTTATTCCATTTTAATTTGTTGAAGATTTATGCTAGATGAAGAGATTATCTTTGACAAAATAAGCCAATTATCATACCTGTAATAGGAAAGCAATCTTAGAACCATCTTGGAAGCTCTCTTCAGATTTACGCAGAGATTTAAGCATATGTTGAAATGTACTAAAGTCTTGTCTAGTTCTAGCGTCATTGTCAATCTTGGTGCATCGTCTACATTTACCAACAGTACGAGAATTAGATGACAGAGCAAAGTCTGTTGAAGGCAGATACTGGTTACAGCTTGGACAAAAGTAAATGTTCTTACGTAACACAGATGGATCTTGTGGTACCTGGTGATAGACATGTAAACATTACTTACAATTTATTTGCTTGATTGATACAAGACAAAAACTTTTTTCCAAAATTGTTAGAACAAATCATTACTGACAACAAACAGATGTTCTTATATTATTTTTACTAAAAATTATTAAGTCAAGATGCAAATAAGATTTAAATCATTTTTCAGATTTTAAAATAATATTGATGTAAACAAAATAATACAATTAAGACTTACTTTAAGAAGTTTGGCAGCCTCTGGATTAAAGGTTGGTGTTTTGATATATTGTAGGAACAATGTAGAAATCCTTTTTCTGAGCCCATCCAAGTTGTTTTCTCTAACACCTCTCATTAGCAAGTCTGCTTCTCTATCTATTAATTCTATTATCTCCTGAGTTAACTTGCAGTCATGTTCCTGTGATTGAAAATTACATTCTAATTTTTTATATATTTATAACAATAATACTAAAACAAAAAAGTACACGTTAAATTACAGTCTGTTTTTCTTGTAGCAGAATTCCTGTTCAATGCAGGTGCTGAACAGTTTTAATTTTCTACATGTTCATTGTTCATTTACACATTTACACTCATAATTAATTATTTTTGCTGAGTCATAAACATTTGAATATATTATTAAAAACTTGTTTAACAAAGATGTAGTAAATAAAAAGACAAGAGTCATTATTATTATAACAAATGTTGTTAAATATTCAATAAATTTGAAGGGAATCAGTGGTAAATTGGTCTAGCTAGTAAACCATCTACTATTAATCAATGGCATGTCAACACGGGGTTGTGACTTCCAAGTCCAAATTCTGGCAAGGTGTGCTTGACTCCAACCTTAAAAATGACTAGCCCTTCTCCTACAAAATGTTAAAGGTTCTGTTCTCCAGTTTCCTTTCCCAATAAAAAATGGACACCATAAAATAGCTGAACGGGGCATAATACACCATTCATACAAACAAACGTAAATGAATTTTGTCCTGCTCAAGATACTCCATTTAAATTGTGAGCAACAAAAAAAATGGTATGTGAACAAATGATTTATTAAAATTTCAAATGCAATAAAGAATGAATAGTTTGCACAGTCTAATAACTCTGGCTCATTATTCCCAATAAAAGAACATCTAATAAGATTGAATGAAAGCCTACCTTAACTGTATGTTTAAGAGTTAATAAGACATCTAATCTCTCGTCCTGTGTAAGATACTTCATATTTATACTATTATAGATATCTTGTAATTCCTTCGCTCGTATTGTGTAAGGTGTGTCCATTTCTGTGGTTTTCCCATCAAAGCCTTTCCACTTCTTTGGTGATGCTGCCTTCAAATACATAAATTGGTTAAATACCCTGCTTATAAAATGAGATTACATGTATAATCTTCATTTTGCTAGTTATAAGGCTCTACATCTTGTGTTTTTCCCCAGTTGTACATTTCCTTAAAATTGCATGTAAAATATTCAAATAAGCATGCCCAGTCAGAATCAATTGGTAGTTACAGAAGTTACAGTTTTGATAAAGTTGTCTGTTTTCTTGTTCTTGCCTGAATCAATGGATCAAATATTTGGTATACAGTGATATCATAAGAAGAAACAGATCATTGTACTGCATATAAAATACTGTACACACTTGTTCAGAAATAAATAAAAGAATGCATACTTTACTAAGGAAGGCTTGTATTCTTTTATCTTTGTTTTCTACATCAGCTTCTATTTTGTGTCGACCAATAGCTGATATTAGTTGTGTTTCCTGGTCCAATAGCATACACAGGGCTGCTTTACGTTCAGCACCATCTAATGTTTGGTTGATTCTTTCCATCTCTTCTATTCTCCATTCTATCAAAATTTTTAAAATATTATAATTCAGTACACATTATAACCATCAACTTATGTTGCACTTACAAATTATTTTGAAACAGAAATAATGAAAAAGGAATGCCACTGCTATCTTATTTACTATTAAAATTTTGTTATCAAGATATTATTTACATCCCTGCTTGTTACATGTTTCACATACATAAATTAATGAAGATAGAGAGGAAAGTTATAGTCGACACAGGGAATTTTTAAGGATTTTGAGGGCTTTAGTCACTTTAGCGGATGAGCCTTTACAAGCATCTGCTCAGAAGCATGCATTCATTGTACTGGTGAAATATCATAGTATAAAAAAACTATATTCTTTCAATTGCAGTGTATTAATTTGTTTTAAAAAATGATTATAACAAAATGTTTATAAATTTTCAAAGAATTTTAATTTTAAAACTTATTTAAAAAGCGTTTGTATATCAATCGGTTACAATTTTTCATTAAGGGCCGTTGTACTCTTCGTTTTCTATGTGGTATCCATCGGTTATTAGACGTATCTCGGATGTACACAAATGGCGTGTAATCCATTTGAAACCAGCAAAACATATGAAACATGAGTTACATCCGCAAAATCTTTGCAATTTTTATTTGCATTACATATTTAATCAAAAGGTGGAAGTCTGTGCGCATCAGTACGATCAATGACACTTTTGTTTGCGTAAATTGACCAGGAGCACCACTTAATCATGTTAATTGCCCGTAAAAACATCGATTAGGCGATTGACACCTGCTGTTTAAAAGTATCGAGGTGAAAAAATTAAATTTCTTGTTAATTGGCTTTGGGGTCATAAATATGACGTTTTACACTTGGTAGAATGAATTGTACCAAAAAATTTTAGTACATGATCATGTACTTGTTGGAAATCGGGTGACGAAATTGATTTAGAAATATGTCGTCAATTTTCAAATGATTTCGTCAATGACGAAAGTGGCGAGCGCTAAAAAATTTCCTGGTCGACATTAAAAAGTGGGATAGTGGGTTAATTTCTCATTTTAAAAATTGTCTTTTCGCAGTTTTAGCAAAATTTGATCTTAAGTACTCTGATTAATTGTCATTCAATCGAAAATGATTTAGTTCATTAAAAAGACAAAAATTAATGGTCTCTGAGAATATTTTATCAAAAATCGTACTTTCTAATGCATGATATAATAAATCAAAATCTTCTTTTGTTTTGGGGTTCATTCTTCTTTCAAATTCTCTTTTTATTCTTTCTTCCTTTTCTTTTTTCTTTCTGATCTCTTCCAATCTTTCGAATTCTTCTCTTTGTTTTTTGTCTTCTTTTAGTTTTTGTACATATCTTTTTGCTAACCAGCGTCTGTAGTACTTTTGTAGTATTATAATCTTCAATAAAAATTTTCAATATTAATATTTCATTTTTTATGTTTTACATGCAATCTTATGTACACAATTTATGATGGTTAATTTCTACTGCTCCAAGCCAATCTTGACTACAATTGTGCTGTGTTTGTCTCTGTTCATTCTTTTAATTCCAGTTATATCGATTTTTTAGGATTTTGTTAAAAAGACCATATATCTTTGCAAGAGCATTGGAAAAATACACAGTTTGTATATAATTTGGGTCAGTATTATAAATGCTAAAAATCAAATGAACACTAAACTAAACTGCTTTTACAATGTTTATGAATTGTATTTAATCAAGATTAAAAAATACTAGATTTGCAAATAAGGCTTAAACTGACCTTCTGTAATATCATGTTATGGTGATCATCTGCTGTAGTATATTTTCCTGGAACCATCAATTTGTCAGGAATATTGGATATAAACACACCAATTTTCGTCATTTGAGTTGACATATCATTAGTGGTTTGTTGTACTCTGTGTTTTTGTTCAACAGTTTGAGTATCTCGACAGAATTTAGAAACTGTAGATGGTGGAGGTTGTTTTTTCATTGTCTGTGCAGAGGCATGATGAAATTCTATACCACTCTGTTTATGTCTGTATCCACCAATAAATGGTTTCTTTCTCGTAGCTCTTTCAATTTCAACAACAACATCTCTTGCTGCTTCACCATCTGTAGTGAAGAGAATAATAATTTTATGTACCTGTTTTCTCTTTGATTAGCATATAGAAAAAAGTTTAAAGCATTTTGTGGTTATTCAAGAATCTTGTTGTTGTCTAATTTTTAATGTTTAATTTTACAAAATATGAATGCATTTTATGAGCAAGGTTACAATCCAACACAATCTTCTACGTAAAATGGTCAAAACATTGTCAACGGCATTTAATAAAGAAGACTTCTCTCATGCAGAGCAATATATTACCTTCACCTCCTTGAATTCTGACAGTTATCACATCAGGCATATGATATTCCTGCTTTGGACGATATGTTTTGATCGGAGTGTTGACAGGGTCAGTTGACTGTAATTCTAGTTGAACAGTTCCGTTTGGTCCAACTCCCAAATCTGCTAATGTTGAACTATCATTTGCTTGCTTTCCTGGAATAGAACACAGGTCTTCTATTCATTTGTTTGCTTGAATATTGTATAATGCAACTTTCAACAATTTTTCAGCTATATAATGGCATCCAGTTTTTATTGGGGAGAAAGCCAGATTACCCAGAGAAAACCCCTGACCTTTGGTAGAAAACTGGCAATCCTGGTGAATTAAGATTGGAGTCGAGTGCACCCTGCCTGCAGTGAGACTTGAACCAGCAACCTCAGTGTTGACAGACCATGTGATTAATAGTAGACGGACTACCTTAACCACTTGGCCACAGAGGCCCCTGTCTTCTATTGAAAGTCAAAACATAGTAAGTATTGACTTATGACAATCAATACAGTTTAATAGCTGTCATAACAATTTTTCCTTGATGTTTGTTATAAATACTATTTGCAACTGTTTAGCTCTTAACATCTGAATGGCAATCACTCAATGTTATGTTATCAAAAAATTTCTAAGAACTCACCATCAAACATCAAATAAATCATGTTAAAGGGCATCTTCAGCTCTGTAGCAAAGTGGTCTTTTAATTCTCTTAGAGTCTGACCTAAGGAACAGGCTAACGTAACAACTTGTCCACTTGGCATCAGTACAATTTTTACTGCAAACATAAAATAATATCAACTTACTTAATACTCAGCTGTCTTAAAACCTTACTTTCATGCATTTAGTGATTGTTTTTAATTAACAAAGATATACATGCTATATTAATATAAGAAATGATGGTCTTCTTATCCCAACTGATTAAACTTTGGAATTCAGTAGTAAAATAATATATTGAAAAAATATTAGTTCTCACTATTCAAACATTCAAATGTATGGGAAATTTATGTATTTAATATTTCTATAGACAAAATATTTATTCAGAGAATTTCCACAATTACACTAACAAATACCCACCTGTAGCAGTTGCATCTAAATTAGTAGTAGGTCGTGGGGATGAAGCATGAGGATCTACTTCATGGGTTTCTTTTGTTGGATCTGTTCCTGTCCCCATACTTTGTTGTGTGTGTTGTGGTGTACCTGGAGGGGCTGGTATATCTGTATTCTCTTTTTGTTTATCCTCTGGTTCATCAGCCTTTTCAGTTTGTTCTTCAGGTTCTTCTTCCATCTTTTCTTCAGCAGTTTCTTCTACTTTTTCCTCTGTCTGTCCTTCCATGGTTTCCTCTGTCTGTCCTTCCATGGTTTCATCTTTCTGCTCCTCAGTTTGTCCCTCAACTACTTCATCTTTCTCTGCTTTATCTTCTGTAGTCTCTTCAACTTTGCTTTCTTCTGAAAAATCAAAAAGAACAGTATTATTATTATTATATAAAACTACACTTTCCCATTGACATTTGGTCTATTAAAATAAAACCAGACAAATTAGAAATAGGGATCACTAATACCCCCCTATTTCAAATATTTTTTGGTGACTGACCTGTAAAGAACCCCTTATTCAAAAAGCTTCTTAAGCTTCATACCCACCTTTCATTGAAATCAAAAGCAAACTTTTTAAGTTATTTTTTAGAAATGTCTCTTTTTAAGTGAAAATTTTAATGCTTTTCATGGACTGTGACATCCACCATTGATGGAATTCCTCCAGCATCAATAGGCTTCTTAACCACCTGATATGTAACATTTATGATAATTTAAATCAGATGCAAGCTTTCTGAATAATCATCTGGAAATCATATTTGGGTGGACAGATGGTATAAAAAAAGTACATGAACTCCTCAAATTACAAAATTGTCTACTCCTTCAAGTTCAAAATTATCTACAAGAACAAGATGCTATTAAGAATTCATACCTTCTTCCTCATTCACTTCAGGGGCAGGTTCTTCAGTTGTCTCTTCTGCTGGTTGTTCTTGTGGTTCTTCTGTAACCTGATCTGATGGTGCACTGCCCTCTTGGTCGGCCATTTTTTACTGGAAGAAAAGGAAATTAATGATATTTAAGAAAAACATGGTCTGGAAAACATATTATTTGGCACTATTACTATTACTGTTGTTTTCAATTATGAGGATTTTTTTAACTGTTTAAAAGTTGAAAATTTAAATAACATTTTTAGGTAAATTTCAAGTTCAAGTATATTTTGGAAAGAAATTAAGGGGGCTTTAATTTGTTAAGCATTGGTTAGTTTGATGACCTTTGGATTTGTTATAGTTTCTAGCCTGTTTGGTACATGTAGTTTTATAAAGCAGAAGACATCATGATGTTAAGACAAATAAAAATCATAAATTCTGTCTGAATTTAATAGGATAACAAAGATTTTCACTTTCCACTATACCATAAATCAAATTCTTTCTAATATATATATCAAACAGTTTATGCTATAATATTCTATTTTTTTAAATACTGAATAGCTGAGCAATGTTGTTCATTTCAAATTACACAAATTGCATTAAAATGGCTTCAATCACAAAAGTTAAAGTTTAATGTCAATAAAATTTTTAAATTGTTACCATTTAATAATTTTAATGGTAGCATGAAATTTTACAGTTTGAAAAAAAAATTGTTTTCGTGATAAGATGGTCTTTGCAGCATCAAAGAAATTATGGAATAACAGGCCCCTAAGCTTGGCATAAGAAAAGTACAGTTAACTGTGTGAAACATAAGGTTATTTATCTCTTACCAATAGTGACGAAATACTAAAAAAGTTTGGCACATATATACACCACCAATTAAGCCATAGCTTTTGTATTGTATAGCTATCAGATCAAGTTTAAAATTGTCAAAATTTCAACACTGACATGAAATGACATACCATGGGCATACTGACTGGTGCAAACAGACTCGTTATATAGAAAAAAAATACTGGACTAAATATGAAATATATTTATGGTTTGTTCTGTAACATAGGAAATATGATATTATTTAAACCAAACCAAACAGGGGGCTACCAAACTATAAGAATATCACATCAATTCAAGTATTAAGTTAAATTATCGATATTATAATCTTGTTAAGTCGCTTCCAATATGTCATAATATTTAAATACGAGATGTTAAATACATTTATTTTATTTTTAAAAAAACTTCGTTATTATACGATCTAGATACTTAAAAAAACATGTAGTAATGCTAATTTACCAAATCTGTCATGTACAAAGTGCCGCCATTAAAGGTTGTTTTCATGACGTCTAGGTAACCACTGGGAAGACGAATGGTTTTTTTAAAGAGTAATACGATTGGTTTATTCGAAGAGATTGACCAATCACAAATGACCTTACAAATATACTTCGGTAGACTTGCGCCATAACAACATACACAGCAGTGCAAATTGAGATTTTTATTGGAATATTTTATGGAAAAATCAGAAAACAAGAAAAATATAATGTAAAACGTAAACAGACAACAAAATTAAAACTGACGTTTTCAAATTACATAAAGATCTTTAATGGTAAGTTTTAATGGATAAACTTGTTAAAGTTTCCGAGCAGGACACATTTTTGTTCTTCTATATTCAGCAAAAATTGGCTGGGACTTTTATTTTGTTTGGCATTTTGCCATCTTTTGGAAGGTACACATTTTAGGTTCTTTTTTTGACGAGAAAAATAATCTACTAACAAGGTTGTTAATCTAGAATTTCGCAGTGTATTATTTCAGAGACATGAAGCAAGCACCTGTCAACAGTCTCACATTCCAGACATACGGTCAGTTAGCTACAATAATGTAGCTCCTTTTCTTTTTTTATGGACTGAGCTACAAAGAGGTCCCATTACTCGTAATGGAGCAAGCCGAGAGGGATTCACACCCGGGGGTGTGATGCATATAATAAGCTATTATAAACTGTTTCCTAAATTGATACATATTTTTTAATGTCTTTGCAGTTTAACTGATATTTATACAACACCTTATTTTCGTTAGTTTTACACTTTATTCCTAATCATGGCATAATTGTCAAAATTTAATTTACCGGAAGTGCTTAATTTCTGAATCGATTTGGTAAAATTGTCATCCGGATCAAGTTTTCCTGGATTTTAATTGAATTAGCTGGGATCAAATTTTTACTGATACCAGTCTACATTTTTACAATCCATAAATTCATTTTTGTCAACAATGCCATGATTACGAAAAAGTTTTAAAATTATTTAAAAAGACATTGTAGAAATGTCAGCTGAATGGCAGAGAAAGGAAAAATATATATTAAACAAAAATAGAAGGCCAATAGCGGAAAATATGTGTAAATCCTAAGAGTGTTTTTGCTCCATTACAAGTAATGGGACCTCTTTGCTCTGTCCATAAAAAAAGGGCTACATTATTGTAGCTAATGGTCAGTCAACACTGAGGTTGCATGTTTGAGTCTCACTGTGGGCAGGGTGAGCTCAACTCAAATTTTAATTGACAAGGATTGCCAGTTTACTGAAGAGTCAGGGGTTTTTCTCCAGGTAATATAGTTTCTTGCCCAATAAAAAATGGATGCAAGCATGAAAAATGACTGAAAGTGGGGTTAAACACAATGCAAACAAACAGGGAATTGTACAATACACTTGAGCTGATGACAATGGAGAGTTAATTCTGGCAAACTGAGATATATTGAAGAATGTTGTGGAGAACAATAGTCAATAAATAAAAATGGCTTTATTGTTACTTTATATTGCGTCTCACTGATGGAAGTTTAAAATTAATATGCATGTGAAACGATCATGTGATCCATAAACATATAGTTGACATACATGTAAATGCAAAATTGTTGTGAAAGCAGGTGTATCACTAGTGAGCACTAGCTCACAGTCCACACTTGTTCTTATTAAATCAAATTTATGTGAGAAATAACATTCAGGTTATACGTAGGTAATAAATATCTTTTAAAAATAATTGTACTGTACACCACTGCCACTACAAATACATCTTTGTACCCTGTCTTTAACAGCAGGAATTAGTTTTTGTATTGTACAGAGATCTACCATGGCGAATAGACTAACATTGTTGGAAATTTTCCCTCTACTCTACTACACATTCATAGCGATGGTGGCCAAATTAAATTTGAGATTACCATACTGTATACACGTACATCAGTTTGAATATATCTTTTACAAAATTGATTATATTATCATTTTAGTAGTTGGTTAACTTAGAAAATTTATATAGATCTGAAGATTTTTTACAATTTTTGAAAGAATGCAGTATGCTTATTAAATGGTCACTATACTAAATTTTATTATTTAAAAAAATAGTTGCCTTGTAAATTTGTGTTTAAGGCTTATCACAACTTATACAAGTAGTGAATAGCATAGCTATTAGCCACACAGGGATGTACTGTTGACAAGTTTTTGAACAATTGTTTATTGAACCATTTGTTTATGATGCCACCTTATAAAAAGAGAATAAATTTTTTTTAAAGTTATCTTTTCAGTAACTGGTATAGAGGTAAACATTTATTTTATATTAGAGATTATTTTATTTTATATTACAGATTGGCAAACTTTTCTTGGAGATTTTCATAAGCAGTTAAAAAAAGTATTTGGATAGTAGAAAATAAATTATTAATTTTATCTAAAATTAAGTATGTATATCGTCAAAATCTGAAAAATTAGCGATGGATACAACCTGTGTGATAAAAAACCTTGTATCAATTACATTTGATACAAGATTTACTTTAGTCTGAACTACTTTTTGACATCACAATGAATGGTATAACCAATGATTAGGCGAATGACTTTCATTCCATGAATGAAATATGACGTCATAATATGTGCGGCATTAGATACTATATTCTATAAACAAATGCTTGGTTGAATATTAAGTTTTTAATTTTAAACATTCAGTTTTGTTCTGCTCTTTGTATACTTCTTAATTTTAGATAAACTTATTACATACAATTAAGTGTAGGTACAACTACCTGTATGACTATTACGTCAACAGTTGCATACATTTCGCATCACAACTCGACGCTGCACGTCTCGTAGTGATACGAATGTACATGTGCACAACTGTCTCAACGTGATACACATAATGTATGTAATGTATATTTATTCACATTTTCTGACCTTTTCTGGTATTTAATCATAAATGAACACATCATGTAACATGATTTACAAGTACAAGATTGTAAATATTTTCACATGTTTAAAAAAATGGGTAAATATTTTCTTCATCTCGTATGAAAAGGATTTAATACATATAGGATCTAACACCGGTGGGAGGAAAAGACAGGAAAATCTCAGACACCCAAGTGAAAAGAGCCTCGTTGGAGCCCAAAGGAAATCTTTCACACGGATCTCTGAGATTTAACCGTCTTGTCCAACCACCGGTGTTTGATTCTATTTCTCACTAATTCGTTTAAAAAAAATCCGGTTCTGTTCTATTGAAAGATGGCAACAAATAGAGTTATCTACCCTGAACGTAGTCTCCAGTGTACACATGTTGCGTCACCGTGTTTGTTTGATGTTTACCGCTGTCATATTGTGGCATAAATTGGGTCATGGAAGCTCAGATATGTTGTTTTCATGTTAATATTTAAAAAGGCGTAGTAAACTCACACAACTAAAGCAAATATTTTATACTTTTTATTGCTGAACCGACAGTTGACGTCACAATACATTTTTATGGGAAATTGTGCGTGAAATTCTTATCTCACCCACAGGTTGAGATAAGGATATCTCAACCGGCTAAAAATAGGTATCATGCTGTCTCATTAGTGAGAAAATCAAATGCCAAATAGTCTTAATGATGAGTATTAAAATATGTGTTAAGGGCTAAATACATACAATATTCATGGTAGGATGACAATATTTGGAATATAGGTTGCTGATGAAAGTTACAGGACAATCTTGTAAATGTCACCTGACTTGGACCTCAATTGTATGGTCACATTGACCAAACTAAATCAGTTCCTTTGTAACCATGCATGGTAGGATGACAGTATGTGGATATAGGTTGCTGATGAATATTTTCTGACAGTCTGGTAGGCTCTTGACCCTGACCTAAATTTCACAGTCCAGTGACAATTTTAGTTTTTTAATGAGATCAGTTTCATTGTAATTTTGTATTAACCTTGGCCTTGCATATTTTGTATATAGGCTGTTTATAAATACAACATGACAGTCTAAGTGGGTGTCACATGACATTGACTTCAATTTCATAGTCCAGTAGCAACATTACAGTTTGTGGATTAGTTGGTTTCTCAGCAATACTTAACAAGAATGATGAACATATATTTTAATTTATTTGGTGACAATATACTAGTAATGCTACATGTACATATATACATGTTGCTCATGAAATAATTTTTTTCACTACTGACATAGGAATGCATGTAAGATATTTTTCTTTGTCCACTCTTTTTGTTTATTTAAAATTCTGAAAAGTAAATGTTTCAGTCAGTAAATTTAGTTTACCCTGTTTCCAAAATTCATTTAAAAATCTGGAAAGGAATAAAACGAAGATTGTCTTGTTGTTAATATATAAACCATGTTTTTTTCTGTTCCCATTTGTATGCAGAAAACTAGGGAGTTTGATACTATAGTATTATTAAACACTTATTAATGACATGTTATTTGTCTCGATAATTTTATTATTGCACCTTTAAATAAGTAACGAATGTAGTACAAAGTGTGTAATCTTTAAAACGACAAGGTGGATTTGTTGGATTTAATTTTAATCTATAACTTTAAGAAACAGTTACATGTACATGGTATAGACAAAAAGGAAATAGGATTTTATTTAGTAAGGTAAGAAACCTACAAAAGACAATAGGCATAAAATTAATTGATTGAAAGAATTTAAAATACTTGAGTGTTTTATGATTTAATTACCGGTAATAAAAAGAAACAACGTAATACAATTGATTAAGCAAAACAAAAAGTTACTATTGTTGGTGTTTCATGTTCGTGTAGTGTTATGCTTTTTAACACATTTTACCAGAGACACTCCTTCCCTAGTAAAGTTCTTTCTCAACAATATACACTTTCTTCCCACAGCTCCCATTTCGCCCTCCTTCACAACCAATCTGCTGGCTTTCTGTCTCTCACTACCACTTCCTCCCCATGGGTCTCACCTGAATTCTGTTTCATTGCCCCTTACTCCCGGGTATATAAGATGTCAAGAAATCTTCACAATATAAATTTAACAGAATACTAGTTGGTGAATCATATGTAACAAACATGTACTTGTATAGCTTATTATTGAGAGAAAAGGTAAAGTATCTTAAAAAACATTCTTAAAATAAAAAAAAGCTCAAAATGATTTTAAACAATATTCAAACAAATGAGTTAGAATTAAAATGCAAAATTAAAAAAAAAATATATTTGCAGAACTTTCTTGTATAATCTACATAAATTCCTGTGTAATATTTTACACAACCTCCCAGCTAGTTTTGTTTATTCTCAACCATTAAGCTGTACATCTTACTTGTATTTAAAATATTTTGGGGTTCAGCATCACTGATGAGTAAATTTTATAACATTCCATTAAACTACTGAAATGAATTGAACAAAATGTGCTCAGTTTTTTTATTGAAAATATTTGTTCGAGGTAGCTTCTCTTATCCACAACTTCTCTTAAACTGTTTGATGGAATCAAGCTCCATAAAATAAACTGATTGCACATATTGTTTTATTTTTCTATTTAAAATTTTGTTTACATACAGTGTTGCCATTTTGACTGAGCTAAATTAAACTGAACACATGATGGTTTTTTCTTGACTACTAACTGTTGTACTAGTATATCAGTATAAGGACTTGAAGACAGTTCTTCAGATGTATTTTTTTTAATCTTGAGGCATTGTCTTTTGTAGAAGAATTGATTAAGAATTATCAGTAACTGATTTTTACTTAAAATAAATGTTATTAAAGCAATTTTACTTACAAAATCACACATTATTTCAATATTTAGACAGCAGACTAGTAAAATGTGTTCGATACTTACAAATTATCTGTTTATTTAAGGTAAGTTTTTAAACTGCAGAAACATTGGTGCTGATGGGTATACTTTTAGGAAACGATATATTATTTAATAATATGGTAATTTCAAAGTTTGAATTTAATTGATTATGATAAATAACTGTAAAGGTATTGTTCAAGAACATGTTATTATTCTTTGTCCAGATGTCGTCTGTTAATGGTAACCCCGATGTGGATGGTGTTAATGGTGTGGCCAATGGAACACCTGGTGGACCTGCATCTCAAAGGACCAAACTTGGCAGCATTGGACCAAATGGATACCCCAGACTTCCACCTATTAATAAACCACAGAAAAAGACAGAAGACCCTTATGCCAACAGTAAACTAATGACTTACAGATTAGCTAATCACAAACAGGCTATGTTGATGCAAATTTTGTAAGTAGGAATCCGACATTTTTAATATAATATTGCAAAGTAACAAGGCTCTATACATGAGCTATACTAAATCTACTGACTTTAAAGGAACATCTTATTCAAGATTAAGATATTTGTGGCCAAGCTGTTATAGTATAAAGTTTTGATATTAGGTCTAACATCAAGTTAATTCGTAGATTCTCATTGACTTCTTTAAAAAATGTGGGCTGGTAGGATTATTTTTATTTTTTTTAAATATCCAAGGCATACAAGACTTCATAACTTAAACCTGAAATAAACCTAGTAGTCACTTTTTTATTGCAAATATTAAACATGCCATGGTGCTTATACCTTCCTTATCTTCAGTGATGCATCCACCTCTGTTTAGATTTCCTGATAAATGCAATTGTTCTAGAGAAATTTTCATGACACAATGGAACTTTTTTGTCTTTATTTCTAGTCATTTAATTGTAAACAAATTAAATATCTCTGATTCTACTATAGTTTTTTAATCTAAGACTTACTCCAAGTAATGTGACTGATCATTCAAGCTGTTTCACTTCTATTAACAAAGTTCAATAGAAAGTTCATGAGTAGTAGTGAAAATCAGCAAGTAAAAATAAACTGTTGAAAATATTAGAAATTAAAAAAATTGTGATGGGCCTTCTGAAATGTAAGCAGTGATGATATCTGCATAATATGTGACTTTAAGGTGTCACTACAAGTACATGTACTTATATCTTTAATATATTTTATAATCTTTTTCAGAACTGAAAAATCAATGCAAGACTATGAAGAAACCCGTGAGTTAAATGCTATAGCCCCTGAAAAGCCCCCTAGTCCAGAATTTCCACCTGAGGTAAGATCTTGGTTATTTTTTCCTGGTATGTATCAAAAATAACATGTTCTGTTTTCTTCTTATATGTGAACTCGCATGCAAGTTAATGAGAAATTCTTATTTATTATCTCTGTTATTTTCAGACAGCATTATTTGAATTTATTTAATTGTTCCTTTTCTTGATACAATATTAGTCAAGCAATTAATGTTAAGTAGACATGAATTACGAATTAACAACTTCATCCTCTGCAGATACAGAGCCTAAAGTAACCATCCTTTTAATTTTGTAGAAGGATTTTGTAAAGAAATAATTTTAAAGTGTTTATTTTGATGTTGGAATAATCCATACTATATTTACCAGATGATGAGTGAAAGTAAAAAAATAAGGGTATGTATGTATAAAGCCCTGGTAGTATACTGTATACATTGTACTAATGTAGCAATACTCGGGGAACCAGTAGCAGCATACTAAACATGCACCATTTCAGTAGCAGGACCCTCAGGGGTACTGATATTATATTAGTTATGTGCACTATGTAGACTTTCGCTCTTTTTATCAGATGATGGGAAAGGATCGTAGAATTAGGGTATGTACAGAGTGGTGGTAGCTTGCTAACAATTCATAACAGGACAGGAAATGACCATAAACTAGCCAATCAAAATATGTACCAAAGATATGAAGTGCATGAACTTTAGACTTTTAATGAGTGTAAAGTTGAATTGTTATCAGTGAAATATGTTTAAATGGTCTTACAGCATTATAAATCTAGTATAGATTTTTATGGGATAAATAATGAGATATATGGTTTATGGAAGTTCCTGGACTAGATTCCTTCAGGCATGTTTCAAAGTGACTGAAGTAGAAGAACTGTATATTGCTTCAGCAGTAGTCAGCTGCAAGCAATATTGGCTTCGTTTCAGTTTATATACAGCTTGTTTATTTAGATAATGTGATAGGAGACCTTTCCGAAATTTAAAAAAAAATAAAATTATTATACTATCAGAAATGTTATATAAGAAGACAAACTAAAATTGAAATATGCCTTCTAGTCTTAGTGTAGTTGTCATACCCTCTTTTCTGTATTATTTACTAACTGAACTAATATGCTACTATATCTTATCTCTCTTAATGTAACCTGTCATTAGTGCAAGTTTTTCTTGTATTCAGTGTGCAGATACTGTATACATGTAACGCTGCTACTAGTTGTATTATAATTTTAAGTTGGACACAACATTGGATATCACTTTCTTTAACAGGAGTCTTTAAACCTTATATAATTAAACAACAAATGCAAGATTATAATATTATATAATTGGTGTTTTTACAACATAAACTAATCACACAAACATACATATCCTCAAACAACATGGTTGTTTTGCTGTTCAAAATCCTTTCACAATTTGTGTCTTGTAGAGTGTTCTCTTTCAGGACAGGTTATCATTTGACTGCTGGTACATCATATCTTTATTTTCAGGAATTGTGTGAATATTGTCATTAAATTACATAACTAGAAAAAATATTACCCTTCATTATTAAAATAAGCCAAATATAACCTTACATTATTAAATTGGGACCAGATATATTACATTTCATGTTTTAAAGTGTTTTAAGATACATGTATTTGTTTTTTCCACCAGGGATTTTGAAGTAGTGATATCATATGCAATTTATAACACATGTGATAACTTTTTTACTCTAAAATACTAACTTTATCAAAGAGTATCTACTAGGGTTAAAAAATTAATTAGAAAAAATTTCTAAGATGTAAAAAAAACATCAAAATTTTCTTTTGAAACTACAAATAAAATATACTATGATGTCAAAATTTCAGTAATTTTAAGGTGCAGGTAATCTACAAAACCCTAGATCTGTTTGCTGGACAGAAATCAGCTGTTCATGTGATACAATGAACCATTTAATTTTATGCATTGTAAAGAGCTTAAATAGACTGCAACAAAATATTGATTTTATCAAGAAGATCATTTAAAGGAACATTGGTCTACTCTGGTTTGGTACTGTTCCAAATATAGCTGACTTGTTTTGTTTAAATACTTGTGTACACTATAAATCTAGATAATGGTTTTAAGTTGGAATGTTTTGGCTACTTTTACCTGTAATTACACAAACAGTACTTTTTTAACAAAATTTCCCTATATCATATTTGTTGACTCAAAAAACATTAAGAAAAATATTTTCATTTAATAAAAGTAAAAATTATCTAAACTTTATAAAATATTAAATTCTAAATGTATAAAGTTAATAACTTATATGTGGTGTTGTCATACCTATAGTTTGCTGCTTTAACTGTTGGTTTTTTTTTATAAAAATAAATGTGGCCTTATAAATTATTCTTTTATCTTTGATTTCTAAAAAAAACTTTATGATAAGAAATACTCATGTCTTAAATTATTCTTTTATCTTTCATTGCTAAAAAAAATTTATGATAAATACTCATGTCCTGAAAAACCTAACAATGATTAATATGAAAAGTAGTTGTGTCATGCTCTGTGCTTAGCTCCTACTACATTTCGATTTCAAAGATACTTTAAGAAGATATAAATACATGTAAATACATATACATAAACATATTTCAGTAACCATTGTTAAAACTGTAGAACAGTCTAATTTCAAAGTTTTTGAAAACAAATGAATTTTCACAGGGGAGACAATAAGAGTAAAATTCTATATGTAAATTTGTGTTCAATATGAAAATGAAATTTTAAATAATATTCATAGATTATATTTAAAAAAAAGTTATCATGATTTATAAAATGATTTTTAAATTTTGCTAACAAATACTATAAAAATAAAATTACAGATAGGTAGTCGTCTGTTTTTGATGCCAGTAAAACATTTTAAGAAAGTAAACTGGCATCAAAAACAGATGACTACCTATCAGTAATTTTATTTTTATAGTATATATTTCTGAAATTAAGAAATCATGATCATGTGTTTTGGATGAAAATCTTAAATTAATTTACTTCCTTTGAATAGCTAAATTACCAGTATCTAAAGAAATGTGTAGAGAGTGGCCCAATAACACCTATGCAGAAGGAATGGTCAGAACACATTTTAACTATGATCCCAGAGAGACTACAACAGACTCCTCCACTCAAGGAAGTTATTAATGAGCTTTTTGATGAAATCAAGAATGATTACACAGGAAGCATGAAAAAGTCTATGGGTAAGTACTGTCGAGATATATGATGTTTATAGCTATATATTTTAATTTCTTTTAAATACTCAATAGCTGAGCAACATTGTCCATTTCATATAATCTAACTTGAAATTTTAGCGCTTGACTGATAGCTTAAGCGAAAAAAAAAGTGTTAAATATTGTGAATTGCAAATACTATGTGATTACTCGTTAAATAATGTTTTGTTTTGGTCTTTTTTTATTAAATTGAATTTAAAATATAAGGATTGTTTTCATTTGTTGAACATAGGAGACTTTGGATCGGTTTACTCTGTACATAAATTGTTTGCGGTTTATCAGCATAAAACAACTATATCCAATAATCTAACTAACAATGATAAAAACAATCTATATTGGGATGTTTTTGAAATATGTTTAGTTAACAAAATATAACTCTTGGCGGCAATAAGATTTCTTATGACTATTTCATAATGTGCAACAATATAACATACAACGGGTTGACCCAGACTCATCAGTGGTGTCATATTGTAAGATATGACATATGATTCCAAACTTCTCTGCTAAGCTTGCTAACTGCTAAAATCACTAAATGAACTATGATCATCAGTTGTCTGGTTTACTGCAAACTTATAATTTTAAATGTAAGATAAGATAATGTCATATGAATCATAGGTTGGATCATATTGCTTGAAAGAATCCAGATAATATGTGTATCCACATTCTGAAGCTTTTACTTTCCATTATTTTGTTCCTAAAAACCACAGTATTTATTTAATATGAATAGTAAAGATCTGACATCTTTTTTTATACATTCTTTATGTTTCCTTGTTTTATACTATGCTTGATATTTCTGTGATAAGAACTTATGATAAATACAATGTTTTCCTTATATTTTACAGTTCAACATGTATTAGTGAAACCAGAAGTCAAAGGAATAGAGAATGATGTTGCAGGACCTCCCCCCTCAGAGCCAGAGTAAGTTCTCAGAATCATGATATTTGTATACCCCCACTCAACAGAGTCAGGGGTATTTAGTGGTCCCCAGGTCCATCCATCCAAATTTAGTTTCTTTATTTTAGAGAGCAAGTAACCCTCTCTCTTCTGTACATGTGAAAATGTAGTTTACTTATCATAGGTCACATTTTTGTGATCTGCGATTTTGTGTATTCTGAGTCCTAAACAAAAATAGCTGGATCATATTAGCACCACATAATGCTAGAAACTTCTTTATTTTAAATAGATTATATCATAGCTGTTTTCTACATGCAATGAACCTTTAAAACAATTTAAGTTGATTCTAACAGAAAACTATGGACAAAATATAGGTCAAATAACATGTAATTAGTACCTTCAGATCACGTTATAACTTTAAAATAACCAGTAATTTATTTAGCTTAATTTATAGATTTTGTTATAAGGAAAGTTAAAATAAAATATTAATATCAAATGGTGATTGAATAGTAGGAAATGTCCTAAAAGATTAAAATAAATACTTTATAACAATTTTGAAGATATATTAAAGAAAACTAAAAAATTAATGGCTTTGTTTATAAAAAGAGTAATTAGATTATTCACATGGTTCAAAACCACCAGCGACATTTTGTACATATATCTTGCTGTCCTCATTGGAAATTTCATTTTCAATTTTGCACCTTGCATTCTTAGATTTATGTAAGTATTATACATGTATGTCCCTATGTCTGTTGTCTTATAATTTGTTATATTCAACATTTGTTTGATTTGTTTTTATGCGGCCAAGTAGCTAAAATAATTTAAAAAAAATAATAACAGCTTACTTAGAAGTGAACATTGAATTCACATTTTGAAGATTTTTCTTTTTTTATATGAAAAAATACTCACTGCATTGGCATAGAAAAGAATTCATGTTACTTGTTGTAGGTCCTGATAACTTGATGTTTTTTGCATGTTTATTATTGTTTTATTGTCAGGTTATTATCATAAAGATAATATTATCCATTGGAAGTCTATATGTTTGCAGTGCACAGTATTATTAGTCCGCTATATAATTAACACCAACCATACTTATCCTTTTATAAAATCCTGCTCTTTCATTTTACAGTCTGTCATATTTAGTATAGAGACTTTTTTTAATATGTCACAAATGGTAGTACATTTAAAGGGTAAAACTTGAGTTAATAATTAATCACTTGAATATGCACTGAACAAGGAAAATTAGTCACAGGTTTTTTAATAACCATAAAAAGTGATAGAGAATGCTAGTAAATAGATGCTGATATGTAAGTTATCGTAATCATTGATTCTATAAATAAACTATTGGTTTGTGATCGTATTAAATATATACAATTATAACTTTTGCAGGGGGCTTGATTTCTCTAGACCATGGCATGACGATTTTGTGGAAGCAAGAGAAAATATTCGTGAAAATTGTCACATTTTACACCCAGCCATGATGAAAGTTCTAAACATGTGCCAGACAACTTTAGGGAACATGATTTTGGTTGACTGTTCACAGTTCAGGTATAATTTTATATGATTTAGAAGAATTTTTAGTCAAGTGCTATCAGTAATTGTTGTGTATACCAAAGAAAACACTTTCATTGGCCATCATACTAAGGTGGTTGTAGTTGCTAATGGTTTGACATTTTATGTATCACACAGATAAATTTTACTCAAAATCTTTTTTGGCAAGCTTTTGGAAGATAAAATACTTTGGTTTTATTATTTGCTTCAGATGTGACAGCATAGCTACATAAGCTCTAATGAACTTATGACTGATTTATGTGATATCATGATAACAAGGATGATATTAAAAAACTACTGCCTGCCTGTGTTAGAGTAGAATGTTACCCTCATATCAACCATTAGAAACTGGCATTTTAATTTGTAGTGTAAAGTCCACTGTATGTATAGTAACTGAGATTTTACCGTTAATATCCTGGTTTGAAAACCCTGTCTTGATCTCTTTATTTTACATTTTATGCCAAGACCTATTGCTTTATGTGACTTCAAATGCATGCCAATTTGTTTGCTCGACATTTCTATTTTAAAAACATAGAGTCGTGTAATCGAAAATCTTAAAGACATCAACAAATGGATGTGTCTGTTTCATCTACTAAAAGGCCAACAACATACGGTTTAGCTGTTGTTTGAATTTTCTTTACTCACAGATGATATTTTGGTGGCATCACTAGAAGTAATTATTGTGATGTTTTAAAGCTGCATGTGAGGCCTTGATGTGCATATTAAGTCCTCTGGAGCCTTGATTTGCATTTTAGGTTGTCTGACAAATATGACCAGGACACTTTATCTGTATCGAAGCTAAATGTATAAAAAAACATGATTACTATCTATTAAGTTTATTGCAGTTAAACAACATTAACAGTTACTTGTATAGAGTGATATAGGGTATGCATTTAGTGAAACATTATTGCTAGTGTAAATTTGTAAATGTAAATATTTTTATTTTTACTTAATCCTTTTTTATAATTGTAGAGCTCAGGGACCAATCGAATTTGAATCCTTCAGAAACAATGTCACATTAGAAATAGAGAAGACAGAAGAAAAACTGATGAATAGGTTTGAAAATATTGTTTTTTACCCTTCAACTTAATGGATTCATATAAAATATAAAAGAAAACAATTTGTTTGTTTGTCTGGGGATTATTTACCATTTTTGGCTGATTTGCAGCATTTGTGGGAGGAAGTAAGAGTGCCTGTTGAAAACCCCCAACCTTCAGCAGTAAAAAACGGGCAATCCTTATCAGTTGAGGTTATAGTCGAGCATACCTGTCTACAGTAAGGCGTGAACCCACACCTCAGGGTTGACAGACAAATGCTAGTAGATAACTAACATAATCACTCCACCAAAGACCTGTACAAGAAAGACACATTAAGTAGTTTGCATGTTTTGTCTGACATTATTACAAGTAAATATTTTGACAGATGCTTGTTCTTTGATTTGTTATTTTGAAATTGCATCTGTGTATTTAAAAACAGACACAATAACAAATTCTGTTTGATGTTTACTTGAATTTGATTTCCAACCCCAGATGGCCTAATAGGTCAAATTTTTCTCATTAGCCTACAAGTCAGTTTCACCTTTTTTGTTTTCATATAAATCCTTATTTAAAGAGAGATAGATTTGAGGTTGTTATCATATTGTTAATTTTCAGTTGGTGGCAAGATGTTATTCAAGTCTTCACAGACAAGACTTGCTTGGCTACAGTTAAGCCAGACAAGATAGACTCTTTCTATAACAGTGTTACAACTCTCATTACAAACCAGGTATTATGTGCTTACTGTTGGTGATATTTTTTGATTTCTGAAATTATTTGATTCTAAACATATATTTAGTATATAAGAATATTTGTAAACTTAATTACTTCAATAAAGATTACAGTCTCACTTTAGCAAAGTGAACTTGGATCACTTGAAAGCAAATTATTTCTCAAAGAACTGAAAGCCTTAGTTTGTTTCCTTGTATTTAGCTGTTCAAATGTCCATATTTCTACAATAATGTCTTGAAAACTAACATAAAGATCCAGAGAATAATAAAGTTTTATATAAAGTAATGTCTATTGTGTTTGAATGCAACAAGAAAAAATTAACTGTTAGACCAAAGGTTTTGAGGAGCAGGAAATGTCTGGAAAAGGAATGTTGTACATCACTTGAACACTCTTCTCATTAAAAAGTTTTGCAAATTGTGACATATTCTGCATCGTATAAAGCTACATGTTTTTTGTTACAGATGAAAGATCTTCTAGTCAGAACAATCGCTGCCTTTGTGGATTTGTTTGACAAGGATGACAAACAGTTTCTGCCGATCTTAAAGATGGAGCTCACATTTGATGACGAGAAGATGCAGTTCTATCCAATGAAAGAAGACCTAGAGGAGACAGTTCTGTATGTAGTACAACAGGTCTGTAAAGCAATGCAACAATTACCAAACATTCAACAGTGGCTGTCTGGAGCTAGTGCTATTAACATGATGGAAATCCAAGTGGCTGATCACATTCTGAAGGATTTTATCAATAAACTGAAAGAAGCTGTCAAAAGATATTTCAAAGATCCTGAGGATCATCTTGAATCATTTGGTAAATATGAACAAAAATTGATACAAAAGTTATTTATTTTTGTATGAACAAACAAAAGGTCATTAAAATTCTAGTAATAGAAGTTTTTATATATTTCAACTTAATTTTATTTATTTTTTAATTATATAATTCAATTTGAGATCTCATCAGATTAAATAAAAATGGAAAGTAAACCACTTCATGTATTTATACCACATTTGACAAGTGTCATAATTTTACTTGTTTTGATGCACTTTCAGTTTTGATGTTCAGTAACATTTTGTGTAAAAACATGTAGAGATTACAAAATTATTTTATTTAGAAAAAAGATATGATTACATTGTAAATGGAGAGGCATTGGCACAAATCAAGGAGTATGTCAAAGCTGAGCACACATTTGCAGAATATCAAATGGTAAGTTACTGATGCAACAGAGAAGTAATCAAGGATTTTATTGTAATATTGTATGATTTTATTGATTTTATTGGTCAAAACATGTCAGATGATTAAACTATAAAAAAGTTGATTGACTAAACTTCTTCTAAAAATAAATAATTGGAAGACTAAGCCTTACTAAAATTGTAAACATTTGTTTCAGACTTACCATGGCTGATATTTGTTAAGTTCATTTAGTTATTTTTATATTCAAATCTTTTGTCTGATTTTTTTTCAGCAAATTGACAAATATAGAAATTTAGCATCTGAAATCATGGGTTTGCCAAGCATTGAACACTTTGACATGATTCGTCTTGACTGTGAGGACCTCAAGAGAGGATTGGCTGAAGCGTCCAGGGAATTAGCCAATGAACTTCTTAGGAAAGTTTCAAATGATCACAGAACTGAAAACAAAAAGTATGTATTGATTTAATTCAATTTAAGTTTTTTTTTTTTCAATACTTATTTCTTTGTGTTTTGGTTTTTATTTTTTTTCTATTTCTTTAGGTTATTTACATATATTTATTTTTTTATGAGTCCATGGTAATTGCTGTGAAGTTTATGGTGATAAATTTTTTTTCAGAATATGCCAAGAGTTCAGTGTCATTCGTGACCGAGCTTTAAAGACGCCTGAAACAAGTGAAGAGCTAATGGATATGATGACCTTTATAACTAATGCCAGAAACATGGGCATGGTCAAACTAAATGACAGGATATCAGAATCTAAAAACAGACTAAAATATCTGATTGATGTCTTTATATTTCCCGCAGAGGACATAGAACTGAACTGTGAGACATTGACCTGGCCACAGAGAATTAATCCTGTGTTTGATGCTAATGATGAGGTAGCTATATTTATTATAAACTGAACATTTTTTTAGACTGTTCTGTTGATCATTATTGATTTTTTTCTGATGACATGAACATTTGAACGTATAATATTTGGTCATGGTAAAAATCATTTTTGTATGCAAGGGTTTCTAATTGCAACCAAAGTCCATGTAGCTCAGAAAATACAGTAAAATCCATGTCAGAATTTGATGTCTTTTCAAATTCAAAATTACATTCTGTTTTTTACAGCTTGTTGAAAAGTCTAAACAAGGAGGTGAGAAACATCTTCTTGAGAAGAGAGAGAAAGTGATGTTAGAATTAGAGAAACTACGAGCCAGAGTGGATGAATTCAACGACTATGGTGAGATGGACATGATGCAACAATATGTCAATGATGTTCGTGTTGTACAGAAAAGATTGCAAGATGTTCAAGAACAAATATTTTGGATCAACAAGGTATGAACAAGCAACAGATCAGAAACAATTCTTATACATTGTGTGAATATGTTACTAAATGTTGACAAGAATTATTAAGTTATATGATACATTATTGTTACAAAGCATATATACTTATTATTTAGAAATTCATTAAATTAATGATATCATTTTGTTTGGCAGGCAAAAATGCTGTGATCCAGTTTTGTTTGTTTTGATGATTTTTATATGTTAATTTGTGTTTGTAGGAGGAAGCTTTGTACAAATATCCTGTCACTACCTACCCTGATGTCGAGGACATTTCAGTTGCTGTGGATCCATTCCAGAGACTGTTTAATGTTGTTCTTAGATGGCAGAAAGCTGAGAAAAAGTAAGGGACTGCAATAAATCAAAGTTGGATAAATATTATGATATGTATTTGTTATTAAATATAATATCCATTTCACATTTAAAATAAAAATTTAAGTTAAATTGTGGAATATCAATATGTAATTTCTGAATGAAGTTAAGATTGGGATGCAGATAAATAAAATGGAAATATCAACTTGTTTCAGTATTTATTGACACTCAATAGATTCATCACAGATTAAACTGTTTTTTGTTAGACTTACATGGTACATGTATTTAACAAAATGACTTTTATCCTTGGTCCCAGTCAATAACTGTATACCTGGTAGTTAATAAAATGTTCACTGATTTAACAATGCTAGGAAATGTATGTTATTCATTATACTGACAAACTGCATATTTTAGGTGGATGGATGGAGCATTTTTGGACCTTGATGCTGAACAAGTTGATGGAGAGGTTGATGAATTTACAAGAGAAATTTACAAAATCCAGAAAGTTTTTAATCAGAAATTAAAGAAGATGCAGATGGAAATAGATGAAATAAATAGAGAGAAGAAGAAAAAGAGGAGATTAGCTGAGGAAGGAGATGGTGAAGTAAATCCAGAGGATGAAGATATCAAATTACAAGTACCACAAGGCTTTAACATTTGTAATATTGTCATGGACCAGACCAAAGATTTCAAGGTAGGTTTACAAGCTGTTTTTATTGAATTCCAGTTATTTGACCTTCCTCTTAGCCTTAAAAATTTGGTAAATAGAAATGTTCAATTCAGTTTATTTAATATTACTTTTATCGCAGCACTTGTTTATATGTGTAGAATATTCATGAAAGAAAACAGATCATATTTTTGTATATAGTAAGCACAGATAATGGCAACAAAAAATGACATTCCTATGGTAATATGTAAATTAACACAGTTTAAACTATCTTTAATAGCCAAATAAATTTATCTTTTGCGCAGTTTTTTATTGATTCATAAATGAAAATATTGACATAAAAGCTTAAATACACAGAAATGGTGTAATGAATGTTTCATTTATTTAAGGACAATGTACCTGTTATTGCAATAATGTGCAACAAGGGTATGAGACCCAGACATTGGAAGAAGATGTCAGATATTGCAGGATTTGACATGACACCGGACTCAGGTTCCACTCTGCGTAAAGTGTTGAAGTTAGAACTAGGCCCACACATGGAAATGTTTGAAGGCATCAGTGCTGGTGCTAGCAAGGTAGGAATATAACATGTCCATCAGAATCATTTTATTTTTCCTTACAGAGTAACTATTTAATTGGAAAATTAGTTTATAAAATGGTATCTGTTGTATGAGTGATTTGTTATTATATTTTTAAATGAAGAATTATCTTTTGATGAATTGTATAATAAATGCCCTGAATTATAGAAAGTCCCTGTTATTTCTTTGTAATGTAAATCTTGATTTTGATTGCTATAAAAATGTTGAGGATGATTACGAATAACTAACAGGAATGGAATATGAAATATTTGTGTCAACTGGCAATGGAAAATTGACATGCATATGTCCTGATTTCTTTTTCAACAGGAGTTTTCACTAGAAAAGGCTATGATAAAGATGAAGGAAGACTGGGAGGGTATCAGTTTCAATCTGACTGCATACCGAGATACAGGTGTCAGTATTCTGTCAGCTGTAGATGACATACAGACCACACTTGATGACCAGATTGTCAAAACACAGACCATGAGAGGTTCTCCATTTATCAAACCCTTTGACAAAGAAATCAGGGTAAATAGCTTTACATGTTTGTGCATTAAGTTGAGTTGTTTTTTTTTAAGAGTAGTTTCTCCCCTGTGGTCATTTTTAAATATAATTTTTTAAGAACTACTGAAACCTTTATAATATTGTAGTTTTTTCATTAATAATAGTCATGTGATATTGTTACGAATAGACAGTCTAATTGGGCATAGAAAAGGTTACATTTGGAATAACATGTATTCAATTTTTACACTAAACATGTATATATAATAGCCCTGTGTCAGTAAGATTTGTTTTAACATTACAGGAATGGGAGGAGCGATTGATTAGAATCCAGGACACCATAGATGAATGGTTAAAGGTCCAAGCTCAGTGGCTATATCTGGAACCCATTTTCTCCTCAGAAGATATCATGCAACAGATGCCAGAGGAAGGAAGGTTATTCTTGGTTGTTGACAGAAACTGGAAAGAAGTGATGAAAAATACTGTCAGAGATGCCAAGGTATCTTCTGTATATGTAGATGTTTAAGTATGAGTCTTAAGTGTGAAAATATGCATTGAGGTAATATATTTTTAAGTTTCAACTGAAATATTGTGGCTTGTTTACAAAATAACTTTTTTATATTTTTACACAGAATGAATACTGTCAGCCTAAAATCTTTCATATTTTCAAACTTTTTACTACATAATGGTGATTTCAATAAAATGAAAATACAATGATTTTTGCTTTTTTAGGTTTTACAAGCTACAAGTTTACCAGGACTGTTGGAAAAACTTCAGGACAGTAATGGACTTCTGGATAAAATTATGAAAGGTTTAAATGCATACTTGGAGAAAAAACGTCTGTTCTTCCCACGATTCTTCTTCCTGTCTAATGATGAAATGTTGGAAATTTTGTCAGAGACAAAAGACCCATCACGTGTACAACCTCATTTGAAAAAGTGCTTTGAAGGAATTGCCAAGCTTGAATTTGATTCTAAATTGGACATTCTAGCAATGTTCTCCAGTGAAGGGGAAAAGATTCAGTTGACAGAATCTATTTCCACATCAGAGGCCAGGGGAGCTGTTGAAAAATGGCTGCTACAAGTACAGGATGTAATGTTGAAGTCTATCCGAGATGTTTGTGCTAAAGCAATGGAGGTAAATGGGGTCACAATCTATATCTGTATAGAAGTAAACAAATGTATGATGGCTTGTTTTAATGTATGAAAATATTTTTTTTATGCAGAATGAATTTAACTATTCCACATTAATGTTTACATAAACATTACATGTAAACTTTAAAGCAGCTTGTTCCATTGTAATGCAAAATTAAAACATTCTTGTTTATTTCTTATTCTAAATGAAGCAAGGGAAAAGGGACAAGGCTAGAGTAAGTATTGGATACACATGATCAAGAGGAATAAATTGGTGGCTTGTAACCCAGCAGTAATATGTCTGCCTGTCCTTTATTCACAGTCCTTGTTATTTTATGCTTGTGAATGGTTAAATCTCCTCAGTTGTATCTGTTTGTCCACAAAAGATTCAGGTGCTTTTGTTTTGTTATACATTTGTAAAGCTCGGAATTGTAATAAATTTCTTGTATGTATTACAATTCAAAGTTGAGCAGTTTTGACATCATTGTTAAGTATATTACCCTGTGCTAGCCAGTTTACCTCCGTTTCCCCTCCTAAGAAACCTACTTGCTTAAGACCTTTGCTGAGCACATTAATTTGAAGAAATAAGTATTCTTAAAGTCAATATGGCACAGGCAGTACAATTATTTGCCTTGATTAAGTCTATTTTACTCCAAGATTGGTGAACAACTTTAGACAAAAAGTTTGAACATTAGAATAATCTTTTATTTCTTACTAAGGTACTATATTGATCAAATAATATTTTGCAGATTATTTTCAGTTGTCATATCTGTTGATTTATCTTCAGGCATATACCATTGATCCACGTATTGACTGGGTTAGAGAATGGCCTGGTCAAATTGTATTGTGTGTATCCCAGGCCTACTGGACCAAAGAGGTACATGAAGCCATCCGAGGAGGACCACAGGGACTAAAAGACTATTGGGACAGATTACAATTACAGTTACGAGACATTGTTGTCTTAGTCAGAGGAAAACTCTCAAAACAAATCAGAACAACACTCGGGGCTTTAGTTGTACTTGATGTGCATGCTCGTGATTGTGTCCTTGAAATGGCAGAAAAAGGTATGCATTCTAGATATAAATAGGTATTTAGACAGTAGTGGTATTCTTGTGAATAAGATATGGACAATTATTTGAAGAAATTAAATGAAAAAGTTTTTTTTAATTAGGCCTGTGATTATTAATAACAAAAAAATGTAAAATGTAGCAAGTAAAAATTTACCCTTTGTGAAAACGGTAGATATACAAATTGTGGAAAATTTACAATTATTTTATTCATATTATGTTCTTATAATAAAAAATTATTTTGTGAACTGAGAGGCAAATTATTTTAATTTCCTTTCCTTACACAAGCAATGGGTGGATTAAGTAAGTATATGAAATGCAAATCAAATGCTGACACATTCCAGATTCAGTAAAATTTGCTGCCCTTGTTACACAGTTAATTCTGTTCCCCTTCCATATACCATCTCAAAATCCTGCAAAGTTCATGCTTTTCAACATTACCCAAAACATTTATGTTCATTTAAGTTCTGCAAATCAAATAAACTAGAACTTTCTCTCAGCATTCTACCTTCAGAAAGGGAAGTAGAAGTTTGCACAACCATTACACAATTGGAAAGCAAAGCAAAATGTTCTTGTACATTTCCTGAACATCCCACCTGTTAAAATATAATAATGGTGCTTTTGCACAACTAAAACAATATATAAAGTACAAAATGTCCTTCATGCTTTTCCTCAAGATTACATAATTAAATAAACAATGATTTTGCTTAGTATACTGTCACTCTCTCATAACATACCAGAATGCAAATAGTCATCATGTAAAATCATGCTTTTTATTAAAGTTCTGCACACAATTATAAAACATAAAAAAGTAAAACTGCAATTTGTTTCCCTGCATTCCCTCATCATTTCTCACTTCAAAAGCATGTAATGTGCTGATTGAAAACTGCAACCTATCATGAAAACAAAACAAAAACAAATGAAGTTTAATGGTCTTAATGTCTACAAATATTATATGTTTGTGTATGGCTAGTGATGATAGCCAAACTGTGTCCTGCTTATTTTTCAGGGTTGTATAAGGACATTTGCAGCTTTTGATAAATTTAGACAATGATTGTCTTCATAAACTTAATTTTTAGTTATTGAAAAAAGAGAAATTTCATGCTGTTGGGATGTTTTCAAATGAAAGTCAACAAAGGTCAGATAAATACTGACTTTAGGGAAACATCTCTTCTAATTAAATGCTAAGAATTAAGTATGAAATAATTAAACAGCTTTAAAATTGTTTATTACCAATCATTCTTTTAGTTACAAAGATTTGATGCACATGAGCTTTAATAATAAAGGATAATTTGATATGTTTTAAGGTGTGTCATCTGAAAATGATTTTAACTGGCTAGCCCAGCTAAGATATTACTGGGAAGAAGAAAACATGAAAGTGAGGATGACTAATGCCACTGTGAAGTATGCTTATGAATACCTTGGTAACACTGCTAGGTTGGTCATCACACCACTGACTGACAGATGTTACCGTACACTTGTTGGAGCCTTCCATCTGAACTTAAACGGGGCTCCAGAGGGACCTGCTGGTACAGGAAAAACAGAAACTGTCAAAGACTTGGCCAAAGCTCTGGCTGTGCAGTGTGTGGTGTTTAACTGCTCTGATGGTCTGGATTACCTGGCCATGGGAAAAGTGAGTCATTTGAAATATTTTGTATGCTGTAATTTCTCTGGCCTACAAACTACAATTTCTTTTCTGCTAAAACAAGGTTTTCTTAACCATTAAGTTTCTTTTTGAAGGACATGAAGTAAGACATTGTATTGGCAGTATTATCAAGAAACAGTTTTATATTCTATATTAATTCTGTATTAAATATTTCCTATTCTTGCTTTTATGTATATTGTCCAATTTTATCAACCCTGATAAAAAAAGCTCCAAGTTAAATGTAGACTTTGTATACCAACTTTCACTTTTTGTAAAATTATAAACTTTGTAAAAATAACAATTAAAGGAGAACTGTTTGGTATTTTGTAGTTCTTTAAAGGATTGGCCTCAGCTGGAGCCTGGGCATGTTTTGATGAATTCAACAGAATTGATCTTGAAGTATTGTCTGTCATTGCCCAACAGGTAAACATAGTGTCTGGTAATCATGTGTTTAATATAGTTTTGTTCATCTGTGTTGAATACAAACAGTGGACAGAACAAGCGTTTCAAAACAGTTCAGATTCTAAGATTATGTTCTTGAACGATGTGAACTGGATGTTCAGAAAATTAATTAGTTTTATGCTTTGAACATAGAATATAGAATTATGTATGAGAAGAAACCAGCTTGGATAACATGCCCTAGTGGGGCTACATGTTTGTAAAAAAGGCTGTAGCTACAGTATTTTAGCAATACAATACAGATAGTCCAGTCTTTGTTATTTTTAGCATTACATGACAGAAAAACCCACTTGCTGTGTTAATTTTAGCATTATGTGGCAGAAAAATCTCATTTTGAGTGTTAATTTTAGCAGTACATGGCAGAAAATCCCACTTAATGTGTTAAATCAAGTATTACATGGCAGAAATAGCACTTGGTATGTGAATTCTAGTATAATATGGCAGGAAGTACCACTTGGTATTTGTTAATTTTAGTATAACATGGCAGGAAATACCACTTGGTATGTGAATTCTAGTATTATATGGGAGGAAGTACCACTTGGTTTGTTAATTTTAGTATTACATCGCCGGAAATACCACTTGGTGTTAATTTTTAACTGTACATTGAAGAAACGGTGCGTTGTTCTGGTATTTTTCCCATCAATATCTACATACAAGTTTATTTTGATTATTTCAGATTTTGTGCATTATAAGAGCAGTACAGGCACATGTGGACAGATTCATCTTTGAAGGAACAGAACTTGATCTGAATCCAAACTGCTATGTGTGTATTACAATGAACCCAGGTTATGCTGGTCGATCAGAACTTCCAGACAATCTTAAAGTCCTTTTCCGCACAGTCGCTATGATGGTTCCAGATTATGCCATGATTGCTGAAATTTCCCTTTATTCATTTGGTTTCCAAAATGCCAGGAATTTGTCTGTTAAGATTGTAACAGTATACAGACTTTGTTCAGAACAGCTGTCATCACAATTTCACTACGATTATGGAATGAGAGCTGTGAAGGCTGTGTTGTCTGCAGCAGGAAATTTGAAACTAAAATTTCCAGATGAAGATGAAGACATTTTGGTGGGTCTTGTGATGTGAAGATACCATATTTTTAAATATAAAGTGTGAGACATAATGTTAAGCCAATGTATAGTCAAAATACAAAGACCTGTCAGGTATTTTCTACTTATTGGTCAGTTAATTCTAAACAGACAAAAGCTGTTTAGAAAACTTCTTCAATCTGTTTTTTGAAGCATGTCATCAGTAACTACTGTATATTTAAATGCAGCTACTTGTGCATGATAAAGGTAAATTAAAACTTCCAACTAAGGAATTCATCATAGGATATACTGCAGGTGAACCAAGTTGGGAGATCAAATTCTCCCGAGTCAGGCAAGAAAGCTGCAATTCAAATGTCCATTAATAACTGATGAAGAGCCTTAAAGAAAACAGATTGAAGCAGTTTTCTAAACAACTGTTTATATGTATTTACAGTATAATTAATTGACCAACAGGGTAGAAATTATGTCATTGTATTTTGACTTTAAGTCAAAGAATTGATTTTTGACAATATTAACCATATAATTATTTATGATTTTAGTCACAATAAGGGCTATTCCATTTAAAAGTAGAAGTAAGGTGGGAGTGCATTTAGCTTAAAATGTTAATCTTTTTTTTAATATGGCAATTAAATGAGTGGGGCCATACACTCATATTCCCCAAGATGTAGATTTAATGTACTAATTTGGAAAATATAGGCATTTGGTAATATGAGAACAGTCAATATACTTGACTGATTTTGTTTACCAGCCTTCATAGTAAATGACATTGCAGTGCCTTTTCATCAAATTCTAGAATGTACTTGGTGTAATTCACATTTCATAAGTATTGCAAGGTTTCCTAAGAATTTGAGACATTTTAGAATTTTTGTAGTGATTTTAATTTTTTTTGGACATTTTTTATTCAGTTAAATGCTTTTTTAAAACTGAATATTACAATTTTATGTGTGATTGCATTTTGCAATATTTTATTTTAAAACTAACAATTTATTTTTATTTTTCAGCTGTTAAGATCAATTATTGATGTCAATCTACCCAAATTCTTGTCACATGACATTCCACTGTTCAATGGTATTACCTCTGACTTGTTCCCAGGAGTCACTTTACCCGAAGCTGATTACAAATTGTTCCTTGAAGCCATGGCAACAGTCTGCCAGAAGAAGAATCTTCAGTTTGTAGACTTCTTTAAAGAAAAGATAATTCAGACATATGAAATGATGATTGTACGACATGGGTAAGTTTATTGTAGCAACAAATAAACTACTATTATTTCTATTGTTCTGAAATAATTAAGTTTTCAGAAAAGGCACTCTAGTTTTTTTCTATTCAGATTTCATATTGGTTTTGTAATAAAAAGTACTTTTTTAGTGTTGAACTCATTTGATAATGACTTTTTGTGAGATTACTATAGAGCTTTGTTTGTGTATTTCAGATTCATGGTTGTAGGAGAACCATTTGGTGGCAAGACTATGGTCTTGGAAACTTTGTGTGAAGGAATGACCTTACTGAATGAACAGGGTCACGATGAAGACTTTGAGAAGGTCATGTACAGAATCATCAACCCTAAGTCTATTACTATGGGACAGTTGTTTGGTATGTTTGACCCAGTTTCTCACGAATGGACTGATGGTGTGGTGGCCAACACCTTCCGAGAGTTTGCATCAAACGACACACCTGACCGTAAATGGGTCATATTTGATGGACCAATTGATGCCTTGTGGATTGAGAATATGAACACTGTGTTGGATGATAACAAAAAGCTTTGTTTGATGAGTGGAGAAATTATCCAGTTGTCACCTCCCATGAGTTTGATTTTTGAAACTATGGATTTATCACAGGCATCGGTTAGTTTTCTTTAGTCACATTTATAATGCATTTTGTAAATGTATTGATATTAAACATATAATCAATCTATTCCAGATTGTTTTGCCCTCTATTTTAATAGTTTTGTCTTTTTATAGCCTGCTACTGTCAGCAGATGTGGTATGATCTACTTAGAACCTTCATCCCTTGGGTGGAGACCATTCTTCAAATCTTGGTTGACTGTAATGCCAGAAGTCTTAGCTAAAGAAGCAGCAGAAGTTGTGGAAGCCATGTTTGAATGGTTGGTTGATCCTTGCCTTGAATTTGTCAGGAAAAACACCAAGGTTTGTATCTACCAGCAATTTTTTTGCAATTTACAAGGCAATTAAATTTGTATAAAAATATTGCATTGTTTTAAAAGGAAATTAAAACCTTTTCAATTCCATGTAAAAAAAAATTATTATTAAAACAAATAAATACAAAAAGTTAATAAATAATTGTTTAAGAAAGTTAGAACAAAAAAAAAGATATGTATGCAATGATTAAAAAAGGTTGTGTTGTAGTTTTTTATGTAATACATTTATTAAAGCATTGCTCTGTTTGTTTACCAGGAATATGTAGCAGGAAGATATGGTAACCAGGTCAGATCTCTGATGTACTTGTTTGACATGTTGATGCATGAACATGTTCATGCTGAAGATGCTCACGACAACAAGAATCTCAAAGTATATGCTGTGGTAAGCTATCAAACCAATTTCATATGGAATTACTAATAGTATATAGGATTGATTATATCTTATATAGTTTATGAAATCAGATATTTCCTGTTTTAAGAAAAATCTGTTACAGTTTTCTTAAATTTGTCTCCATATAGGATTCCATAATATTGAAATGCTTACAGTGTTAAAAAAATTTGTGTATTGTCCTTGTATAGGTCTATGCAAACACTGGAACCACATTTGTATTATATTTCAGTCAGCCATTTTGTTTTCTATACCGTGGAGTATTGCCGCTTGTGTGGACAATGATGGCAGGTCCAAATTTGATGCCTTCTACAAAGAGTTGATCTCTGGAAAGAGTGATGAGCATCCAGTGCCTAAAACTATAGGAAAGTTTGATGTTCCTATGCCTGATAACATGAACTCATATGAAGTATTTTATGAAGTAAGTTTGTTCATTGTTCATTGTTTTATATTTATATCTTTGTTTTAAAAGTGGCATACATTGTTTTGGTTATGTGAGTGGTATCTCATCTAGTACAGACAGTTGTGTCAGATTTACTGGATGTTACAGCATAAAACATATAAATAAAAAATTGGGTTATACAATAAATGGAGACATAACTATAATATTAGTGTATCAACAGTACATTATTAATGTCTTATTTTATGCTGAAACATTATGATTTTCTTTTTTTTTCTTCATGTTTCTTCAAAGTACCTTTTGAACAAATATATACTGTGGTTTCATTTATTTTCGTGGGTATCAATTTTCGTGGTTGGAGGAAAAAAGACATTTCGTTGGATTTTTAAATTCGTGGTTCGCAGAATCGAAATAATAAAAAATGAAAGATGGGGGAATTGCTTACAAAATTTCGGTATTCAAAAACAGTGTTAGTCTGTACACTTTCTAATACGTCATTTTGACATAATTGCTCTCGGGAGGTGACAATTGTAATTCTGATAACGGGATTTCATAGAAATTTACGGTACTATAGTGGAAAGCAGCGATATTAAAACGAAATGGAAAGACGATGCAAACAAAACCTGTTCTTTGTTGTTGTGTGGTGCAAAGCCCACATTAAACATAAATATATGGAAGCGGTTGCGTTTTATGTCGTTTATAAACACAATTTTAAAAGACGGTGCGTTGAGTAAAGTGCCCTAAATAAAATCACGCGATACCATATATCACGTGATAGTGTACATCTAACTACATATCTTGAAAACGGCGTATTGACTGTTTAATTTTCAAGGAACATGAAGTAATAAAGATTAAAAAGAATTTGATTAGTAGCCGTAAACATAATTAATAAACATGTCATGTTATTAAAACCAATCTAAATAAACAGTTCATTGTAAATCCGTCGTACATTCCCTGGGGCAAAGATTAAGTTTGTGTGTTTGACAATAAACTTGATGATATAATTAGTGTTTTTTAAAGATGGAAATCAGTATAAAAGGTGTTAAAAATAGATTGCTTTATCGATTGTTATTTCAATTAAGAAAGTTACTTTAATATTTGTGTGTTATTTCAATTAAGAAAGTTACTTTAATATTTGTGTTTACATCAACAATTTACAACGAAAAGGCACAACAGGAAGTACGTTCATACTGACGGGATTACGCAATTAAAAATAACAACGATGTGTTTTTTATCAATTTTATTTCTGTTTAGTGTCATAAACACAATAAAGTTGTTCATAATGCAAAATTGTCATATCTATCTTAAACATCAATATAACGATGCACCTTGAACATCAGTCGTCATTATCCAGGTAATAACCGTCCCATAGCAGGTTCTCATGTCGACTTACCGTCATTATAGATTTCTAGAGGTCGTTATTCGTTGAATTCTTAATTTCGTGGTTTGTCCCCATCCATGAAAACGACGAAAATTGGTACCCCACGAATAAAAATGAAACCACAGTAAATATATTTATAATACATGACAATATGACATGGATGCAATATTGAAGGACTTACTGTACAACTGACAAGCAGAACAGCTGATTGTGACTTTAGTAATTTAATAAAACTACCAAATATTTTAGCAAAAGAATCGTGGAGCTTGGAAACACTGGAATGAATTGAATAAGACTCAAGAAATTAAGGCCAAGAAAATCAGAGAAATGTTAGTGCCAACTATGGACACAGCCCGTTACACTTTCCTAATGGACCTCTGCATCGAACATGCTAGGCCTATCTTGTTTGTTGGACCAACTGGAACAGGCAAATCTGTGTATGTACAGGACAAACTGATGAATGGACTATCAAAAGATAAATATCTACCTGCCTTTGTCAACTTTTCTGCTCAGACTAGTGCTAACCAAACACAGGTAAGTTGGACAGATGAAAAGTTGTGTTGTTATGGTACAGTGTTATTATTGAAATATACTAGTCCAATATGACATGAAATGTAAATTGAGTTTTTTTGCAACAACTTAGGAAGAAATAAAATATCCTCCCCAGATTTACCTATTGTGAATTTGAACTATTTTACAAAATTTATAATATTTACAAACCTAACAAGTTATAGACTTACCACACACAATAGTATTAAAATTGCTAGTTCTGGATTGACAATATTTTTTCATTGAACTTTTTTTTTACAATTACAGAACATCATTATGTCTAGATTAGACAAACGTAGAAAGGGTGTGTTTGGACCACAGATGGGTAAGAAGGCCATTATATTTGTTGATGATTTGAACATGCCTGCTAAAGAGGTATATGGTGCCCAGCCTCCCATTGAACTGCTGAGACAGTACATTGATCATGGATACTGGTAGGTAGCTTAATCTGTATTAAACAGTATCACAAGCCATATTTAGTAAAAGGCACTATTTTATTCCTTTTTAAAGCATTTTTATGTAAAGTTTGGATTTCATGAGGAATGCATTATTAGAATGATCTAAAATGACTGTATAATTTTTAACTTGTAAGTTTTTTGGGGGGAGGGGAGTGGGTGGGGGAGGATTTGTCTGTGTTTGGCTGTAAATACATGATTGATGAATTGGTTTTGTATACTTATTTTGGGCACAGGTATTGACTGTTGTTATGCAATGTAGCTATTCTGCTAGACATGAAAGTTGTATAGTTTAAAGATAACCAATAACTTAACTGTCAAAAAAGTATAGCAGTTTCTAGATTTTGACCAAAATATAAAAACCACGGAGATACTTTAGGAAAAACTCCATTGTTAAAATAGGGAATACTCCATTGTATTTATAAGAAGTTACTGTCTCCCCTGCATTATGTTGAGCTAATGATGTAAAATTTTTTTATCTATTGTATTAATGATTCAGTTCATGTATCTCAAACTAAAGTTATGTATCTTTTCTGCAATCAGGTATGACTTAAAAGACACATCAAAGCTCCGCCTACAGGATGTGCAATTGATTTGTGCCATGGGACCACCAGGCGGTGGTAGAAATGATGTCACGCTCAGATTTATGAGACATTTTAACATGATTGGAATGAACTCTTTTAGTGAGGAAACAATGATCAAGATTTTCTCAATTCTGATTTCAACGTATCTAAGGGTAAGTAAATGTTAACGGGTTTGTTGATGGAAACTTAACTTAATTGGAAGAATCAACTTTGACAGAAAAACTACTGATAGAAAAGGTATAATTGAATGCCATCTGCAAGTTTTTATACTGAATAGAATACTTTGCCCCTAAGTTTGAACAAAGAAAACATTTAAATATAGGATCTTACATTGGTACGAATGGATTATCGGATTTCTCCAATCGAGATATTTAAATTATGGAATTTTAAGTCCGAGCCTTGGTGAGGACTTAAATTTCCATAATTTAACTATCGAGATTGGAGAAATCGGATAATTCAAGAGTACTAATGTAAGATTCTGTTTCTCTAATTTTAAAAAGTAGTAAATTTGCGAAACGAAGTACAAATTCTCCCAACCCCAATTTTACGTTCATGACTTGAATACGCGGTAAATGGAAGGTGTTTTGTTTATGACGTCATGAGTTCTTATTGTGACATTATTATTTTTAACCAATCAACTGCTGAGAACAACAAATTCACTAGTGACCAGAACTATATTTTCCACACCGGTCAAGTGGTTGAAATATTACATCAAAAAAGAGTAATAGTAACCATTGCTCATAACTGCCAAAACAGTCCTTAATTATATCACTGGATAGCAGTTTAATATTTCTTATGTAACAAAGCATGCAGTATTTGCTGATATTGCACACATGATATCATTTTACATTAGAACGCTGTTCTTCTAAAATTTGAAGTCCACTGTCCTGTTATACAATAAAGTGTTATTGTACTATATTGTTCCTGGAAGAATAAACTGCACTTGCAAGCTCATGAAGTATGCTTTTCTGCTTGGAAGAATATTCACCAATATGTGTGCAATAATCCTGTAATATATCATTTACCCAAATTATATAATTCTTTGAAATTCCAATGATCCCAGAACATTTCTTTGAATCCAAATTTATTGTTCTTTATATCGCAGCTGGAAAGTTGGAAAAAAACACAAAGAAAGGAACAAAATGTTGGGTAATTTAGTTAATCTGTTTGCATTGCTTTATCAGGGAGCAGAGTTTTCAGGAGACTTCCTTGCCCTTGGAAACATGATTGTCAGTGCCACTAATGATATGTACAAACAAGCCATTGCCAATCTGTTACCAACACCAGCTAAATCCCACTACGTCTTCAACTTGAGAGACTTCTCTAGAGTAATTCTGGGAGTCTGTCTCATCAAGAAAAATGAAGTAGAAAACAAACGTGTTATGATGAGGTAAGAATCTTTGTATTTCATGAAGTTAATAATATTTTTTATTCAATACCAATTGCTTTTTATTCTATGTCAATAGACATAGAATACTTAAAAATTCTTGTAATTGTAATAAAAATGTGTTGGTTCTTTTGTTTAAGTTAATCTGCTGTATTTTGCATTTTATATTTATATGTTGGAATTCAATGCTACACTTTAACAAACTGTAGGTAGATTCTTTAATTGTAGTATATTAGTTGAGTACACACATTGATTTTACAGACTAGATAATACAATCATATATACTCTAGGTAAATGTTAACTATTCAGCTACTATATCCTGACAAGCAGTTATGAAGTAGTGACTATGTTGCTACTTTATTGTTATGTTTGAACAGAGATTAATACAAAAATAGTCATTGTTACATTTCTGGTATTTATACAGAACTGTGGCAATGAACAGAAAATTTTAAAAAATCATTTTTTATGATAAATGACCATGTATTTTAACTTTTTTCCAGGCTATGGGTTCATGAGGTGATGCGAGTGTTCTATGATCGTCTGACAGATGATGCTGATAGATCTTGGCTCTTCAAGTTAGTACAATCTATGTACAGATAATGTTCTGTTCTTTGTCAGAATCGTATTTCTGTTATATAGCTTGACAGTAAATTTACAATTCAGAAACAAATAATATTATAATCCACAACTCATGACTACGCAATGGATACTTCAGAGTTTTAGCCCTGTTTTTTTTTTTTTTTGTTGGAGAGTCCTTACTAATTTGTTGACTAGTACTGTATTTTTTCCTATAACTTCTGATTGGTTTATGAATTAATTAATTTTAAGTAGTTGTTTAAACTGTGAAATCAATTTCATTTGTGTTTTTTTATGTAAACAAGAAAATTTTTGAAATCCAATGAAAAGAAAAAAAAGAAGAGATTACAATTGCTTACTTGTTTCTCCACAGAACTACACAGAATGCTGTTAAGGACTACTTTAAGGAGAGTTTTGACAATCTTTTTGAACATTTAGCTGGTGGTGGAACTGGCGAAGGAAAGGTAAAATACATTGGTTCTATAGAGACTGGATTTAATTCATTGGTCAGATAACCCACAATATCTTGTTGTAATTTATATAGACTTCATAACAATTATTGTATATGCTTACAATGAAAATACAGTACTTTTTTATTAGTGTTTTAATGAATTGGATGTTTCATAACATTTATTTATATATTCTGTTGATCACAGGGTGCACCTAGAAAGGTATTGATACTGTGTGAAATACATATCTTTGCTAGAAAATCATTAGAATTGTGTGTTTCTGTCTTCTTTCTTTCTCAAATTAAAGATTATTGGATTTTGCTCTGTCATATTAAATATTAATTACTTTCATTGGAATTCTTGGGATACCCATCTAGCTGTTCAGAATTCTAGTAAATTTGATGTCATGTTTGTAAAAGTCATTTTATATATTTTAACTTATTACTTGTATATCAAAATATTTCATACTTTTAAACAGTTATATTTCTGTAAAAAAACCTGATAACAAAACTTTTATCTAATGTAATAGACTTAGTCAATTGTGACCTCTGTTTTGTCCGTGTGTATTCTGTCTTCTTGTTATAATCTAGTAGAACATAATCTCCCAATCAGTGGGAGATAGCAGTGAAGTTCTTTATGCCAGAAATCACAAAATGTGTTAAATAAAGACTTATTCACTCATAAAAATTAATTGCACTGATAAAAAAAATATAGTCTTAAATAAAATGTAGATGGTTGGCATTACAGTTATTGTGTACACATTTAAACCTAGCCATATAGAAGATATTCCTATTTTAGTTATACATTTACATTATGCCTGTTTCTGTGATCATCCTTAAAAACAGAGTTGGTATCTGATTTCCCCACTTACAATTTTAGATGTGTGTAGGTAGATTGGTAATTCATTTTGTTTAATTCAAACTTTGAAAAATACTTGATCATAATTTCATGCTAAAATGTTGAAAAAAATTTTGATGCAAAAAACCTTATTTTATTTGGTAGGGCCCATTTTGGTTGCTATGCAACAAACCTCAAAACAACTACATTTGATAAATGGCCTTTTACTACAGTTAATAAACTAATTTTATTTAGTGTCAATTTTCATTGCTTAGAAAAGGCAGGTGCTTGGCTAGTTTGGAGTATTTTAAAAGCTAGATATTTAATAGAAGATTTTTATGATTATTTTTATTTTAAACAGGGCCTTGAGGTGAGAGTTCATGGAATGTTTGCCTTTTTTTGTTATTATTTCATAGTTATGTTGAATTATTACCTGTCGTTAAGAAAGCAAAAGCAAACATAAATTTCTATACCTCACAAATTATGTTTCTTTTTAATAAATTGTTGTGCCTTTAAATGAGTTACAGTTATAAATGCATCTGAAGTGACACATTTTATTTGTATACGCCAGTAATAATTTTTCCTGGAAATAGCCAATCATTTTGTTTAAACATATGAATATTTTATCAGGTTTTTTTTTTATTTTTACACACAGCTGCATGCTTACTTCAATGTTGCTATGATTTATGTCAAAGAAAAGCATTATAAAAGTTTTGAAAATATCAACAAGGAAAATTAACATGTTTGTTTTTTTAACCTCTTTGTAGAATACCAATTTACAATTACCTATGACACTTAATTTGACCCTGCAATGTGACACAGTATACACAGATTGTACTATTCCAGTGTTTATGTTTAACAGGTTAAAGAAGATGATTTAAGGAGTTTGATGTTTGGTGATTACATGAATCCTGATGCTGAACCAGAAGAGAGAGTTTATGATGAAGTCAAAGCTGTAGACCAGATGTACACCATTGTAGAGCAGTGCTTGGAAGAGTATAACAACACACATAAAACTAGAATGAATCTAGTCATATTCAGGTTAGCAAGACATCATATAGTTATATTATCTAGTCATATTCAGGCTAACAAGACATATATAGTTATATTATGTAGTCATATTCAGGCTAGCAAGACAGATAAATCTACATTATTATATAGATAGAGATGAAATATCGAATTTTCCGAGTGACAGAAATCACGGTAAATCACATGTGAAAATTATCGTTTATTTTCACTCTCGGGTTTTTCCCGCCAAAATTGTGTACTATACAGATATTCATCCGCCGTTCATAAAATTTAGGATTAAGCATTAAAATTTTACGAAAACAATTTTGATCTATATAATAAATATGATAATCAATTGGGCATCCTGAATATCCAAAATAAGATCACTCGTGCCGCATAAAGCATCAGATTAAACTCGTGCGCAGAACAAGTTCCGCGCATTCGTTTAATCAGATGCGTCATGCTGCACTCGTGATCCTATTTTGGATATTCACGCCGCCCAATTAATATTCCTATAATTATCTAGTGTAATTGTACATGTGATTTTGAAATCATGGCTTTAAATATAAAGGTATTTCTGAATTTTTATGTAAATTCACTTAATCTTACATCCAAGTTGTATACATGTATATATGTTTTTAGTTTGAATAAGTATAACAAAAAATATTGTAACTTTGTAACTTTTACAATTAATGAAGCCTAGACATGTTATAGCAATATACCTTGACAATACTCAATGATGATCATCTATTTTAGATATGTCTTGGAACACTTGTCACGTATCTGTCGTGTCTTGAGAATTCCAGGAGGCAATGCTTTGTTGGTTGGTGTTGGTGGCAGTGGTCGGCAGTCTCTTACAAAGTTGGCCACAGCAATGGCAGGCTATGAACTTTTCCAGCCAGAAATTTCCAAGAATTATGGCAAGACAGAGTGGAGAGAAGACATTAAGGTACCAAAGGATATTGTTTAGAATGTTTATATTGGGATTCATGATGTATTCTTGTTTGTGTTTTAGATTGCATTACATAATACATTTTATTATATTCATAAAACTTAACAGTAGTATTAAACTTCAAATTTTGAAGTTTATAATTTTATTGATGTTTTTACATACATTATCAATATACACTGTAATGTTTGTTGGACAGTCTGTCTTGAAAGGATGTGGAGCTCAAGGAAAGACTACTGTATTTTTGGTGACAGACACACAGATCAAAGAGGAATCTTTCCTAGAAGACATTGATAACTTACTTAACACTGGAGAGGTTCCGAATCTGTTCCCTGCTGATGAGAAAGCTGAAATAATGGAGGTAGGAACTCTGTTTAAGAATGAGCCTCAATACATGTACAGTCAATTTCTTGTTATGTATGTTTCAGGTGGTGGTATATTCTTCTTTACATATGTATAGAAAATATTTATTGGTTTACTGAGTAATGTCCAGTAAGCAGGTATTCTGATATACTCATAAAAAATATAGGAAAGAAATTACTGTTTTACTGTATGAAACTCCCTGCATTTACCCAGAGATCTGAGGTCTCAAGATTTTTAAATTTAAGTACAGTTTTAAAAAAATGTCATTTCTGATGAAAAATGTGCTTTTCCCTGCAATATCATAGATATAAAATGATATGAAGGTAGGATTAGTTCTGAGATCAATAATTATATAACTTAGATACCTGTAGGTGTTTAAGAATAATAATAATTTTAAGTAAAATATATTATATATTATTTGTATTCCAATGGCCTATTTGGCAAAAGTAGATCATATAACAGTCATTTCTTAATTATCTAATTTGTATAAAAAAAAATTCTAATTACAGCAAGTCAGACCAATAGCTCAAGCAGGAGACAAGATGGCAGATTTCAGTCCTTTAGCCTTGTTTGCATTCTTTGTTAACAGAGTTAGGGAAAATCTTCACATAATTATAGCTTTCAGTCCTATTGGAGACGCTTTCCGTAACAGACTGAGACAGTTTCCATCTCTTATTAACTGCTGTACCATTGATTGGTTCCAGGTATGCCTCATTATTAAGTTTTCTATCAGAAACCTTTCAGGGTTGAATTTAATTTTAAATATGATCAAGTACATATATGACTTTGGGTTTCTGTGTAACAATTTACCATAATCTATTACAATAAAATACTTGATTTAACCTTAAATCTAACTGACTTAGATTTTTAAAGTGAATTTTAAATATGTTGACAGAATGAAGAAATGCATGTAAAATGCTAATTCCATTATTAAATTTGTTCTGGTTTATTTTCAGTCATGGCCAGATGATGCTCTAGAAAGAGTTGCCAACAAATTTTTAGAAAATACAGAACTATCAGATCATGACAGAAAGGAGTCAGTAATGATTGTCAAATATTTCCATCAGAGTACAATGCGTCTGTCAACAAAATTCCTCAGCGAATTAGGAAGACATAATTATGTTACACCTACCTCGTACTTGGAATTGATTAACTCGTTCAAAAATTTACTGCAGAACAAACAGGATGAAATTTCCAAAGCCAAAAGAAGATATGTTGTTGGATTAGAAAAGCTGGCTTTTGCTGCTTCACAGGTGAGAACAAAATAAAACATTCTCTTGCTACTGGAGTAGGGGGATCCCCTTGTTGGGCAGGAACTCTTCTTTACCAGCATAGTTAAATTTTAGTGAATTTACTACAAATATTGCATAGGCAATACCTGTTTAGCTATAACAAACAAACAAAATGTCTGAGGAAGAATCAAACTTTTTATGGTCATTGTAGGTAGCAGACATGCAAAAGGAACTAGAAGAACTCCAGCCACAGTTGGTGATATCAGCCGAAGAGAATGCCAAAATGTTGGTGATAATTGAGAAGGAGTCTGGGGAAGTGGAAGCCACAAGTAAGATTGTCAAGGCTGATGAGGCTGTGGCCAATGAGCAGGCAGCACAAGCTCAGGCATTAAAAGATGAATGTGAAGCTGATTTAGCTGAAGCTATACCTGCCCTGGAGGCTGCCCTAGCTGCTCTGGATACGCTGAAGGTAACTTAGCTGTATGAATAAAGTGTATACATGTATCTCATTGGGAAAAAAACATGAAAGAAAAAACAGCACAGAAATTAGTTGTTCTGTTATTTGTGCACAAAACCTTACACTTTTGACATGTAAGTTTAATAGTATATGTACATGGCAGTATAGATTGTTTTAAACACTTATGTATGCCTATTGTAGGTGCATGTCATACTGAAACACACTTAAAAGGAAGCTAACGTAGAAGTAACAAATTATTTTGTATGTTTATGAGAAACATTTTTGTTTTTGTTCTAAAAACAATTCTTAAAATATTTAACAAAAAACTGCCCATATGAAATTTATCAGTGTTCCAGTGCTCCACCCACAGAGCAGCCCAGCGCGTCCCTGGGTGGCAGATTGGGGAGACCATCTCGTTAAGGGTTTGTCAGGTCATGACCGTAGTTGGTAACGTGTTTGGATAGTGCCACGCTCCTTGCACGATAAAGACCTCTTTTGTAGATTTCAAAAAAGAGAAGGCTCATTGTAGCTGCTACAAAAGGCACAATTTTCCGCCCCTACCCAAAACTCCATACTTTTCCAGTGGCAGTCAAAATTGTATTCCCTGTGACCCATCACACCCCCATTTTCCGTTGATTTATTGTTTGTTAACTTGTTCCCCTCCTGAATATAGCTGAAATACTGCTTGCCGGACATAAAGTAGACATCCAATCAGTGTTTCAAAATTTTGTCAATGCTGTTTTTTGTTTATTTCATTTTCTTAAATGTATTTTGCTTTTGATTTCAGCCTGCTGACATTGTAATTGTCAAATCTATGAAGAATCCTCCTGCTGGTGTCAAACTTGTAATGGCTGCAGTGTGTGTTATGAAGGATGTTAAACCAGACAAAATCAATGATCCTGATAAACCAGGACAGAAAATTCTTGATTACTGGGGTCCATCCAAGAAAATTTTAGGAGACATGAGTTTCCTGTCAAATTTGAAGACATATGACCGAGATAACATTCCTGTGAGTATATAAGACATATGACCAAGATAACTGTGAGTAAATGTTGTTTTAAACAATTACCCATCACAGTTTTAATTATTAATAAATTTTTTAACAGTCCATGTGATCAGATTCATGAGTCCTTTGGTCAATTTAATCCCTTTTCCTTTTTGTTATATGAATAATCATTGCTTTTCTCCCAAGTGTCTTCATTAGATTAGTGAATTATAAAAATACTGTAACAAACTAAATTAAGTAAATAACAAGTAAAATCGAGAATTTGATGCATCAATCACTCATTTGTTTGATATTGTGAGAATTACTTAATATATTATAATACTGAAATATCCTCTCAATTTTAGGTTCATGTAATGCAAAAGATTCGTAAGGAGTACATTACCAACCCAGATTTTGACCCTGCAAAAGTGGCCAATGCATCCTCAGCAGCTGAAGGTCTGTGCAAATGGATTTTGGCCATGGAGATATATGACAGGGTAGCAAAGGTTGTGGCACCAAAGAAGGAAAAGTTGAAAGAAGCAGAGGATGAATTGAATAAGACAATGACATTGCTTAATGCCAAACGTGCTGAATTGGCTGCTGTAGAAAAACGTCTGGCAGACTTGCGCGCCACTTTCCAAGAGATGACAGAAAAGAAACAGCGCCTTGAATTCCAAGTTGATCTCTGTGCTAAGAAATTGGAAAGGGCCAAAAAACTGATTGGTGGATTAGGAGGAGAGAAAGAGAGATGGACAATTGCTGCTACTAATTTACAGAATATTTATGATAATTTGGTTGGAGATGTGTTGATTTCTGCTGGTGTGATTGCATATCTTGGTCCATTCACTATGGCTTTCAGAGATGAATGTACAAAAGACTGGGTCAAAATTTGTACTGTAAGTCTTTTTTTTTAATTTAATTATTTTTTTAATTTATAACAAACAGTGTTCCAGCTAGGATTTAAAAATAGAGGGGCGCATGAGAAGGGCACTTTTCGTGTATTTTCATATTTTTTAGTGTGATTGACGTTGTTGCACTTTTGTTGTTATTGTTATTTGAATAAGTGTTCTGTTGTTGTTTTTCGCCTTTGTTTTCATTTTAAAGTAAAATATTAAAATATATTTGTGCATTTAATTAACTGAAAAGTGACTGCCAATATACTATTTATTACTGTGTTTCAATGTTTGTTGTTGTAACTTCAACACAAGCAGCATTGTATTTGCAAGTTCTGGAACTAAGTTCATATCTGCTCCGGATATATCTGTATTTTCAGTTGGTTTGTACTGGTTGCCCTGAGTATTTTTACTTAACGCTATTTGAACATAGAAATAGGCAGTAGGTACCAGCTTTCACTTTTGTTTAAAAAAATGGCGTGTTCAATGATAAACATGGCGCGGTGACAAATATTCGAAGATATCTATTGCAAATGGCAATAAAAACGGTTGTAGATATTTCCGGTCTGGATCATAATTAAGCCAAATGGCCAAAAACAGTGACCACGCAAATTTTTAAGGTAATAACATTTTTTGAAGTATTACCTGTGTAATACTGTCTACCACTAATTACATAATCAAATTATAAGGAAACGAGAATAGTCTAATGAGTTAATTAGCTATAAAACACTATAATTACTATTAATTTTAGAGCAGAAAATTAATTATAGCAATAGAGTGATAAGGGGCACAAATCGGGACACAGGGGCGCCTAAGAGGGGCACAAGGGCGCGGTAATTTTAGAGCGGGGCGTGGCGCCCCTCTATTTCCCCCTAGCTGGAACACTGACAAAATTAAGGAAAAATAATAGTTTTGAATGAGTGATAAAAATCAGACACTATCAAAATTGAATATAGCTGTGAAAGCAGATAAAATATAATTACAGTTTTATTCAATACTTTTTGCATGTATATTTATTTATACATTAAATTGATTTGTTATTGTCTCTAAACATAGGAAAGGGTAAGTATTTTATTGTAGCTATATACTAGAACAGTTTTTTTACAGTTATTTTCCCTGACTCTCTTTGTTTGAATGTGGTTTAACACCATTTTGAGACATTTTCCAGCTATATCATAGCATCCAAATTTTATTGGAGAGGAAGCTAGAAAACTCATTGAAAACCCCAATCTTTGACAGGAAATATGCCTAGCCATGGCAGCTAAGGTTGTAGTCAAGCACACCCTGTACTTAGTAAGGCTTGAATCTACCACCTCAGTATTCACAGTCACATGATCAATAAAAGATGACTAACTACACTAATTATTTATAGAATATTGTCCTAGTCACTTGTTGACCTAAATAAAGCTAAATTATTGCTAGTTGGACTTTAAGCAAACAATCAATCAAACAAGCCATCTGATTAAATTGTTCAAACTGTATATAGAATATAGTTTTAAGTTTCTTTGTTAAAATTTACAGTTCAGAATAGAATATTGTCAAAGTCACATTGGTGTATTTTATTTATAGAATATAGTCACATGATTAGAATTTACAGTTCATGTTGTCTTTTGTTTTTTTTTTTGGTTTTTTTTTTTGTGTGTGTGTTTTTGTTTGTTTGTTAGAATTTAAAGTTCAGTCTATATTCTTAATGTCTTCAAGTATTATTTCTTTGCTCTGCACTTACATTTGGGTCATATCGCCACTGAAAATAATTGATTTTTTCTACACATTTCTACTCATAGATTTTAATAAATTAACAGAAGTTAAGCCCCAACCTTTAAAAATATGAGCCCTGTTGATAAATTTTGTATGTAATATTCTTATTTACATTTTTTAAATTTAAACTAATTTAAACATAAATGTGCTTTAGGAGTATTTCCTTATAATACAAATATTTTGTTGTTTTTCATTGTGATAAACATATTAGTTTTTAAATAAACATGTTTTATAATCTCTAGACATCTTATATTGCTGAAATATCCAAGGACAAGTATGTGTTTACAGGTTTTACAGAAAGTGCTACGTAAACTTGTTTATTGTATAGTTTATTTTTATTTTTGCAGGACAAAAAGATCCCATGTTCAAAAGAGTTTTCCCTGAGTAAGACTTTAGGAGAACCTATAAAGATACAGGCCTGGAACATATTTGGATTACCAAGAGACAGTTTCTCCATTGACAATGGTGTAATCGTAGCAAACTCTAGAAGATGGTATGTTTTTTTAAATAGATATATTCAGGATTTGTTTCAGTGTATTAATGCAAGGATTAAAATTTGACCTGTTAATTCTTTTTTAAGTAAGTGTGTTGGATACATGGTTTTTCTGTTAAAAATATAAACTTATAGGAAAAATGTTTTCATTTATAGTCCCATTATTGCTTTTGAAGGTTGTTTATCTGTTTAAATTGATGTTTTCTCTGTCATCACTTTTTTACAAAATGCTTCATTTAAACACATGAAACTATGTACAAATAAATTATTGTTGAGAAAAGCAAATGAGCAATACATTATTTGTACCCTAGTATAAGATGTATTGCCATATTCAAGAATTCTATTGTTTCACTCATGTAGAAGTCACACTTGTGTATTGGTGTCATCTAACTTAATGAGATATTGCTTTAATTTCATAAATACTCGGGTTTTGTGTTATTGTAAAGTTTGTTTGTTTAATGGAGTTTATAACCACTTTCAGCAATTTTTCAGCTATAACATTGTGACCAGTTTTTATTTGCGGGAGGAAGCCAGAGTGCCAGTCAAAAACACCCAACCCTTGACAGGAAAACTGGCTATCCTTGTCAATTAAGAATGACGTCAAGCACACCATGCCCCTAGTGAGACTGGAATCTGCATTCTTGGTGTTGACTGGCAAGTGATCAATTTTTTACACCTATTTTGCATTGGCTTAAACATATCATACATGATTACTTTTCTACAACCAAAATTAGTAACAACAATATAACCATTTAATCCATCAATTTCCTTTCTAGGCCTCTGATGATTGACCCGCAAGGTCAGGCTAACAAATGGGTCAAAAACATGGAAAAGGAAGCTAAACTCGCTGTCATTAAACTAACAGATGGAGATTACATGAGAACCTTGGAGAATTGTATAACCTTTGGCAATCCATGTCTGCTGGAAAATGTTAATGAAGAGTTAGATCCCTCTCTGGAACCCCTCCTTTTGAAGCAAACTTATAAACAAGGTTAGTTTTTTTTTAAATTTCATTAAATATAAATATAGCCTTAAAGCTTAAAGTAAGATCATTGAAGTAATTTCTATAAAAAAATATGTCAACTTTCAATTTACACACCTTCAATGAATAACATGCAAAGTTCAAAATTAGTAGTGCCTTTTTATACAAAGCAATGTATGAAAAACTGTGTAAAAATTTACAGTGCTTTAGAGGATTAATCCATGGATAGTTTTGCAAATTTCCAGAATCTACTGGAAAAATATTATCATTAATAAAAAAGCTGTTATTGTTTTGTGCAATCATTTTATAAGGAAAAGGAGGTATCTTAGATATTTCACAGTGCATGACATTTTTACACTTGTATTTACACAATATTTCTTATATTGTCTGTATATTGTATTTTGCATTATGTGCATCACTTTACTGTTTAACAACAGTTAAAATGTATACAGACTTATAATCAGTAATAAACACAAGATTTTATATGACATTTAATTTTTATTTTCCTTTTGCATGCTTTAATATGATTACAGTTATGTATATGTAGATACAGTTGTTTGTAATTAAGGTATTTTTGAAATAGTTGTCATGCTCAGTGAACCATTATAGACAAATTGTGCATCATATATTTTTAAGTGATGTCATTACAAGCATGCAGCTTGCAAGATAACATGTAATCAATCAAACGTTTAAATAATACTTCTATCTATATGTCTTTCTACTGGAAAATGTTGGTTTTTTAAACCAGCCTGTAAAGTTAATGGCATTAGTTTATCTTTCTTCACAAAAAAGGGCGTTTACAACTACCTTGCTTTGTGTCATAGGTTCTGGCCTACCTTGCCAGAGTCAAAGGTTACATTCAAGCACTAGTTGTTTGGCCAGGATTTGAGCTTTTTTCAAAGTATTCTTAAAATGTTCAGACTCAGACATTACATCCAAGTACTTCTACCACGCCCAAGGTCAGACTTTTATTTCAGGTATTCCTAACTTGTTCACTCCAGGGCCATATATCTTTGCCAGAATCAAAGGTTCCTTTACACTGCCATGCCCAAAGTGGAAGGTTCACTTCTGGTACTTCTAATTTGCTATGACTTGGAAGTTCTCTACAGGAAATTGTATCATGCCCGGGGTCAGAGGTTACCTCCAGGTACTCCTACCTTGCCCAGGGTCATAGGTTTTCTTTAGGAACTCCTACCTTGCTAGAGGTCAGAGGTTCCCTATTGGAACTCATTACCATCCCAGGGCCAAATGATCCCTCTAGAACTACTTCCTTCCTCAGATTTGCAGATTTCCTCCTGGTACTTATACCTTGCTTCAGGTCAAAGTTCGTTCCATATTGTCCTACCTTGCTACCTTCCAGGTACGTCTACTTCAGGGTCAGAGGTTCCCTCTGTCTACCTTGGCATGCCCAGAGTTGCAGTTTTCTTCTAGTTGATGTTACCTTGCCAGGGTCAAAAGTTCTTTCTAGGTATCCTTGTCCAGGCAGTGAAGTTATTTTAAGGTACTGTTACCTTTCCAAGGGTCACAGTATTTTCCATGTACTTCTGTTTGTTCAGGGTCAAAGGTTGCTTCCAGGTAATCTACCTTGTTCAGTGTATTGGCATCCTTGCCAAGACAATAAGGTTACCTTGATGTACTCCTACCTTGCCTAGGGTCAAAGGTTAATTTAAGGTATTTAATCCTTGCCCTTGGTTGATTGTTTTTCACCAGGTACTCCAAAATCTTTTAAGACTGAAACTAAAATCAAACAATTTAAAAATATCTTAATATATTTAAAGTTTTGATTATTGCTTTGGTAGAGGTAACAAAAAACAATACCAACCAGTTGTGTATTGAGCAATAAAAGTCAGTAAAGTACCTAACAGTGAAACCATTTCTAATGATGCTTTTATTTCAGCTGGTGTGGATATGATAAAACTTGGTGAGAATGTGATTGAATACAGTAAAGATTTCCGTTTCTACATCACATCAAAACTGAGGAACCCTCACTACCTCCCTGAGGTTGCTGTGAAGGTATCTCTACTCAACTTCATGATCACACCAGAGGGTCTAGAAGATCAGCTCCTGGGAATTGTCGTAGCTAAAGAAAGGTATTAATCTTTTTGCACAGTTAGAATGATAATAAAAGCCAGTTGTTAAGCCTTGTTATTTTTTGGATCCTTCTTCTAAATTTTACTTCAAAGAAAAATAATTTCATGTATTATTTAATTAGAAAATTGTTGACTTCACAAACATATCAGTTGTATAACTGCAGAGACAAAACTTAAGTCCTAAATTAAATCTTAATTTTACAGACCAGAGTTAGAAGAAGAAAGACAAGCATTAATTGTACAGAGTGCTGCTAATAAAAAACAACTTAAAGAAATAGAAGATAAAATTTTACACACCCTATCGGCTTCTGAAGGAAATATTCTGGAGGATGAGACAGCCATTCAGATTCTGGATTCTTCAAAGATATTGTCTGATGAAATTTCAAAGAAGCAGAAGGTACTACATTCTGGATGGAAAACTTTTATTAAAAACTTTTATACTATCCTTGTTGAACAACTTTGTTTTCATATCTACTTTATAGTTCAGTTTTGTAATAAATTTTGTTAAAATGAAATTGTTAACCCACAAAACAATTATAATTTAATTTAACCATTACCAGGGTTCATGTCCTTGATTCCCTGCATGTTAGGTTACAATGCATTAGCATGCTACCAATTATACCACACAGAATAATAGTCTTTAATATAGCACTGAAGTGTTATCATGATATTGTATTCAGCCAATACTTTACAATTTTTCAGATTGCAGAAGAGACAGAACAGAAGATTGATGCATCTAGGATGGGATATCGTCCCATAGCCAAACATTCTTCTATCCTTTTCTTTTCTATAGCAGATCTACCTAATATCGACCCCATGTACCAGTATTCTCTTACCTGGTTTGTCAACCTTTATGTTATGTCTATTCATGACAGGTAAGTTTATTATAGCTTCTAGGTTATTGATCCGTTTATAACTAAATTGAAGTATATATTTTCAAAATGTTTAGAGTAAATTTTAAGTATTTATACCTTCAAGTACAGTGTACATAATTAATTGCATGTTTATTATCTACCTCATATCGAACATTTATGTGATTGTTATGGGTCAACTGCTGAAAACTTGTTTCAGACATTTTGACTACACTATATCATGATCAGTCAACTACTATTACTTATGAATGATATGGTATTGGCATAAGAGAAGTATCTTATATGAGATTTAATCCATTTTAGATGATGCAAAACATTTAACAATTAACTACAAAAAAAATTTTCCCCATCGAGGGATAACAAAATTTCCGTTTTGCACATTGTATAATCCCTGTAATCGATGGAGAAAATATTTTTTGTAGTTAATACTTATAAATAAATTCAAACAATAGAATAAACTCAATAATTTTATTTTTGTAACTGGACATTTTTGAAAAAAGAGATCGACACAAAAACTGTTAATTTATCGTGGAGTAATATATGACATCAAATGGCGCGTGTCTTCATGATGATCAAATTTGTTTTCCATCCTCCGATAGAAAATATTTTCCAGCCAATCAAAAGTCAGTATTCTCGCAAAATTTATTTATATTTTGAGAAACAAAAGGAATTCATTTGTTAGTATCAGTGAAACCAATGATTTGTTATTTTAGATATCTGGTGATTGAATGTTCCCATCGTCGCATTGTTTATTTGATTTATTATTGCTTGCAAGGTTGTTGCCCATGTACAAATATTAATAAGCAACTATATATAGATTCCTGTATTTAGCATGTACACTCATTCTGTTTGGTTATTTGTTATGTGCAAGGTAACATGTATGAAATGGAGTTCTGTTCTATAATCTTAAATGACAGTGAATGATCAATAATACAGCAGTTAGCCTCCTTTGTTTACAGCAATAAGTCCAAAATACTGGAGCGACGTTTACGGTATCTGAACGACTACTTCCAGTTTCAGTTATACGATAATGTAACACGTTCATTATTTGCACACCATAAACTGGTGTTTTCATTCCTGCTCTGTGCTAATCTTTTGTTGTGAGTATGACAGAGTAGATGAGTACTTATATATATATATTTACTCAGAGCAACTCTTGGTAGCTGTGTATGCATATATGTAATCTAGGAATCTTTTACACAGATACCAATGATTAATAGTATGATGGCATTAGCTTAAATAAACAGTAGGGAACAAGTATTATGTAGTAAGTGTAATAATCATTTTGTGATGTGATATTGGACAATTTTCTTCTTTTGGAGTTTGTTAAAAATGAGTTTTAACAGCTAATACCTTGTATACTATAATCATTATTTATTAAGCACTTCAGTTCTATATGTATAGCCAGGGATCTGTACAAGACATTTAGTGATAGCAAATATCTGTTGAAGTTCGTCACAACCAGAAATTTTCAGCTCACTATTTTAGACTGAAAATCATCTAAATTTTTATGCCATACAAACATTGTTTTGCATTTGCTGTCGGCTTGTGACCAGTTTCATGTTTAACAGATTACAATAGAAACATTTATTTTTTGCACTACATGTTGCATGGCATGTTGTGGGGAGGGAAGATTGATAAGTTGTAGCATTATAGCATGCACTTGCAGATAATTTCACCATGTTGTGATTCTTCGTTTTCAGCAACAAATCAAAGATCCTGGAGCGACGATTAAGATATCTCTCTGACCACTTTACTTACAGTTTATACTGTAACGTTTGTCGATCACTCTTTGAGAAAGACAAGCTTCTCTTTTCTTTTGTTCTCAATGTTAATATTATGGTGTAAGTATAGCCGGTCCTTCCTGGCCTTATAACGCTGTGTTTGATTTTGGTTTATTTGTGTGTGTGTTTTTTATAAAACAAATAATTTGATGGTTAGTTCTTTGGTTTTTAACCTTGATTTCCTACAATCCTTAACATGTGATCCCTTTATTAACACCAAGTGTTAGGCATCATTTTGTTCATGTATGACAAAGTTGTGCATGCTTTAAATATATACCTTGACACAATCAATATTGTAATGCAAATTTTTTTTTTCTGTTTTGAAAATTAAGCAATATTTTTTTATTCTTGACAGTTTGAGTTGTCAGTCATTGCTTAAATTTAATTTACGCAGTGAGTTTTGCTCTCGTTTGGAATTATTGAGCTTTTTTGTTTAAATGAAACAATATCAAATTATTGTCATTGAATTGTGCTTATTTACCAGTACTTATGTATTTCTTCTGTTACTTCACAATTTACCTGTGATGCAATATAAGATATATTAACCAGAATCTTAGATAAATGATGTGTGTATAGCCGTAGATCTTTTACCATAGAAAAATGGTATCTGTATTTATATATATGGACGAAGGCTGAAAGAAAAGTAGCTCTTCATCGTTGTAACAATCTTTTGTCTAAGCTTCTTTGTTTAACTGTGAAAACATTTGTTGAATAACAATAACATTTGTATTCTGGTAAAAAATAACAGTTCAGTAATATATCTTATGATATAAAAAGCACTCCCAATCTCCCTCAACTTTGTTTTGTTATACTTATCTTTGCCATGCTCTTAAAGTCAGTTCTTCTTGATAAATTCCAGTACTCATTTATCTAAAATCCTGTAAAGTTCCAGTCCTTGGATGTTATAAGGCTTTTCTGTTCCAGTTTTTTAATTCAGTGTTGTCTTTTTACTACTATTTGCAACTTTAATGCATGCTTTTTTGTTAACATTACTTATAGTCAATTTGTATGTGTTATGTTTCTGTCTGTTTCTGCTTAACATATAGTTGATCTTATTTATTGCATTAGTTGTGAAAAGTATTCCTTTATATTAGTTCATTAAATGTTATTGTATTAGAATTGTTAATATTCTACAATAAGTGTTAATACTACATTGTAAAAACAGATTAATTAATGAAATATGTTTTAAAATATTTTTTTAAATAGTGAACAATTAAAGTGCTTCTTTTTCAATAAATATGTTCTGTTTTATATTCCCAGTTACAGAACTTTGAGAGGATAATTACAGTTAACTTTATATACATACTTTTCACTTTCTAGATCCAAACATGAATTGAACCATGATGAGTATATGTTTTTCTTGACTGGAGGTGTTGGTCTGGAAAATAAGTTGGCAAACCCTGCTCCAACATGGCTGACAGACAAGAGCTGGGATGAACTCTGTCGTTTGTCTGATCTTAAAACCTATAAAAAATTAAGGTACATGATTAGTCTTTGATTTAAGTTTGTGGCAGAATGAATGTTTGACCATGGATGTAATCAAACCAAATACCATTACCATTACACTGATACATTTCTATTTGAATACTCAAGCATACAATAGTCTTTAGACTCTGCATACTTAGTTATCCTACATGTCTACTTCTTGAAGTATTTTTAAACATATATGCATCATTCTACAGTCTGTAATCTTTTAAGTACATGATTCTACCTAACTATATAATACATGAAGTTTTTACAAACATATATGTCTTGTTATACAGTCTGTAAGCCAAGTACATGATTCTACCTAACAACACAGCATATGAATCATTTTCAAACATAAATGTCTGGTTCTACAGTCTGTAAGCCAAGTACATGATTCTACATAACTTCATTACAGGGAACATTTTATGAAGAACCTGGATGCCTGGAATAAGTTTTATAACTACAGAGAACCCCACAATGAAGAGTTACCTCAGCCATTCCAAACTGAATTAAATGATTTCCAGAGAATGTTAGTACTCAGGTGCATCAGACCAGACAAGGTGTGTGGTAGATCTTTTAATTGCTATCAAGATATAGAATTCAGTTTTGTCAATTCCCTCTCATATCAATCTTTTAGTATTGGTGAATATGAAAATGTCAGTAAATAAAAGAAATATTCTTGAATGCTCATAGTATTTTTATTTTATTTTACTTTTGTAGATTATTCCAGCTATTAACAACTTTGTGATGGAGAAGCTTGGTAAGAAGTTTGTAGAGCCTCCACCATTTGACTTGGCTAAGAGTTATGCTGATTCTAACTGCTGTGCTCCATTGATTTTTGTCTTATCTCCTGGAGCTGATCCTACCATGGCCTTACTGAAGTTTGCTGAAGACAAGGGATTTGGTGGAAATAAATTTAATTCCATTTCTCTTGGTCAAGGACAGGTAAGTCATATTTGAAGCTTTAGAAAATGTTAGTATGTTGGGAAATGGGAAGTGTTGGTACATGTAATGTAAAAATTGGTAAATAGAAAGTTAATTACAAAAAATTATATTTTCCCGGGTATCTGCTATTATTTTAAAACCAATACATAAGTATTATTAGGATATTATAGAAATGACCTAACAAGATTGATAAGACTTAAGAAAAATCACTCTGTTTTAATTTGGTTCAAACCTAAGTGCATGGTTTTTAGTCAAAGGCATTTACTATTATAACAGCAAGCTTTGTCATAAATATGTAATCTTCTGTTTCAATCAGAAATTTTTGTTAATAAAAGTTATTATCGGAAATTTAAAATGTACATTTAAGATACATTTATTTCATGGTTCCCTACAGTTATGTAGAACAATGAAAAGTGTGCTTTTGTTTTATTTTTAACTATTGCTTGATCAAGTTTTTGTGTATGCACAGGGACCAATAGCCTCCAAGATGATAGAGCAGGCTAGACAGGATGGAGCTTGGGTAATGTTACAGAATTGTCACTTGGCTGTGTCCTGGATGACACCCCTTGAGAAGATTTGTGAAGATTTTACTACAGACAACACAAATCCTGACTTCAGACTCTGGTTAACCAGCTACCCGTCAGATAAGGTGGGAAGATTATTAAATTATTTACGGTAAACTGGAAATTAAATTCGTATTTTTGTAACATGTTATGGATTCTATTTATCAACATTTGGTTCAGTTTTAATTTTAGCTTCAGCTTTATACCTCAAGTAAAATATATTTTAGAATTTTAAATGTTTAAAATTTTATTAATAATTTTAAATACTCCAATATATAATTATATTTGGCTGCTTATGATGTATGCTTATTCTTCTCTTTAGTTTCCTGTAACAGTCCTTCAGAATGGAGTGAAGATGACCAATGAACCACCTACAGGATTAAGGCAGAATTTGCTACAGTCTTATCTGAATGATCCAATCAGTGATCCTGAATTCTTTGCAGGATGTCCAGGAAAAGAGCTTGTAAGTATAGTTATAAAACTTTAGAAATTTAATTTTAAGTTGATTTTAAGTTTTGTCGCTGATTCCAGAAGTTTTCACTTTCATGTCATTTTACCAAAATTATTTTCTGTGTTAAATAATTACTGCATAGTTACAGTCAAAATACAATGCCTGTCAGGTATTTGTTACCCATTGCTAAATGCAGATAACATCTGTTAAGAAAACTTGTTCAATATTTTAACCAATTTATTTTTTACAGAACTTTGAGAAGCTGTTATATGGTTTGTGTTTCTTCCATGCCTTGGTACAAGAGAGACGTAAATTTGGTCCATTAGGTTGGAACATTCCTTATGGCTTTAATGAGTCTGATCTGAGAATCTCCATCAGACAGTTACAGGTAAGCAGTTACTGCAAACTCCTTTATGGATTGAAATTTTCTGAAATTACAGATAGATGGGTTTAATGAAATAGACAGGGAGGGTGGTTTAATTTCAATATACAGATTTAAAATATTATTTTGGGTTTAGACAGTTTTCACTTTATGTTGTTATTCTGATGCACATTTCTTATGGATTTCTGTTATAACCTCTTAAAGGGAATTAAACCATTTAAACTTCATAAAATAAGTAAGATTTCTTAAAATTTGTCCTTTTATAACACTAACAAACTGCAGCATACTAAACACTATTGTGTTAGTTAAATCAGAAAATTTTAAAAAGCTTATAGTAATATTTGGACATTACAGATGTTTATAAATGAATATGAGGAAGTTCCATTTGATGCTATAATCTATATGACTGGAGAGTGTAACTATGGTGGTCGTGTCACTGATGACTGGGATAGGCGTTGTTTGAGAGCTATATTGAGAGATTTCTACACACCAACAATTATAAATGAAGCACGATACAAATTCTCACCTAGTGGAGCTTACTACTCACCACCAAAGATGTCATATCAGGATTATATTGAATTTATTAAGGTTTGTTCTTTTAATGTATAATAATTATATGACAGATTGTTCTTTTATACAAAAATGTATTTATATAAACACAACTTAAATTATGATAGTAACAGTTTACCTGACATTATTTTTGACTCTCCTTTCATTTGAATTTTTACTTAACTTTGAACATAGTCCTTTTGTTAGCTCACCTGACCCGAAGGGTCAGGTGAGCTATTGCCATCACTTGGCGTCCGTCGTCGTCCGTTGTCCTCCAAAACCACTGAAGGGATTGCTTTGAAACTTTGCACACATCATCAGTAAAATGTCCTCTGCCAAGTTTGCACAAATCATGGCCTCAGACCAACCAACATGGCCGCCATAGCTAAAAATAGAACAGGGGGGGTCAAAATACAGTTTTTGGCTTATAGTTCAAAAAGTATAACAGATACAGGAAAACCAAAGAGACCTTCCTTCTTCAGCATCAAAAGCTCTACAAAACACTCCATTGGGTCAAAGTTGTATGACGACTCCTTGTAGGAGTTATTGCCCTTTAATTGTCGAAATTGATGATTTTTGCCATTTTTGCCTCAAAATCTTTAAAATTATTAAAACTAGAGAAAAAGTAAGCATTGCTTAATTGTTCTGCTCTATGAGGGCTACAAAATTGGCTTTAGAGTCAAGATTGTCTGATTAACCATTTAAGAGTTATTCCCCTTGAACTGTTTATTTTAATCGGTTTTAATTGATTTTTAGCTCACCTGACCCAAAGGGTCATGTGAGCTATTGTTATCACTTTGCGTCCGTCGGCGTCGTCGTCGGCGGCGGCGTCTGTAAACTTTTTACATTTTAATCTTCTTCTCTGAAACCACTTGGCCAATTGAAACCAAACTTGGCCATAATGTTCATTGGATGGACCTTTACAAAGTTTGTGTTTTTTATTTTGATTGGTAAACCAATATGGCCGCCACCTCAAGACTTAGTTTAACATAGGACCCTATGGGAAAAAAGTTAAAAAGGGCTTCTTCTCTGAAACCGTTTAACCAATCAAAACAAAACTTACTAGCAATATTGTTTAGATGGTCCTCTATAAAGTTTGTGTTTTAGATGGGAATTGGAAATTCAAAATGGCCGCCACTGCAGGACTTAGTTTAACATAGAACCCTATGGGAAAAAGTTTTAAAAGGCTTCTTCTCTGAAACCGGTTAATCAATGGAAACAAAAACTTACTAGCAATATTGTTTGGATGGTCCTCTATAAAGTTTGTGTTTTTTATGGCATTGGAAATTCAAAATGGCTGCCACCGGAGGACTTATTTTAACATAGGACCCTATGGGAAAAAGTTTGAAAGGCTTCTTTTCTGAAACCGGCCAACCAATGGAAACAAAACTTACTAGCAATATTGTTTGGATGGTCCTCTATAAAGTTAATGTTTTTTATCCCAATCTGATATTCAAAATGGCCGCCACCGCAGGACTTAGTTTAACATTGGACCCTATGGGAAAAAGGTTAAAAAGGGCTTCTTCTCTGAAACCGGTTAACCAATCAAAACAAAACTTACTAGCAATATTGTTTGGATGGTCCTCTAAAACGTTTGTGTTTTTTATGGCAATTGGAAATTCAAAATGGCTGCCACCGCAGGACTTAATTTAACATAGGACCCTATGGGAAAAAGTTTGAAAGGCTTCTTTTCTGAAACCGGCCAACCAATGGAAACAAAACTTACTAGCAATATTGTTTGGATGGTCCTCTATAAAGTTAATGTTTTTTATCCCAATCTGATATTCAAAATGGCCGCCACCGCAGGACTTAGTTTAACATTGGACCCTATGGGAAAAAGGTTAAAAAGGGCTTCTTCTCTGAAACCGGTTAACCAATCAAAACAAAACTTACTAGCAATATTGTTTGGATGGTCCTTTATAAAGTTTATGATTTTTATGCCAACTGGAAATTCAAAATGGCCACTACCGCAGGACTTAGTTTAACATAGGACCCTATGGGAAAAAGTTTTTAAAGGCTTCTTCTCTGAAACTGGTTAATCAATGGAAACAAAAACTTACTAGCAATATTGTTTGGATGGTCCTCTATAAAGTTTGTGTTTTTTATGGCAATTGGAAATTCAAAATGGCTGCCACCGGAGGACTTATTTTAACATAGGACCCTATGGGAAAAAGTTTGAAAGGCTTCTTTTCTGAAACCGGCCAACCAATGGAAACAAAACTTACTAGCAATATTGTTTGGATGGTCCTCTATAAAGTTAATGTTTTTTATCCCAATCTGATATTCAAAATGGCCGCCACCGCAGGACTTAGTTTAACATTGGACCCTATGGGAAAAAGGTTAAAAAGGGCTTCTTCTCTGAAACCGGTTAACCAATCAAAACAAAACTTACTAGCAATATTGTTTGGATGGTCCTCTAAAAAGTTTGTGTTTTTTATGGCAATTGGAAATTCAAAATGGCTGCCACCGCAGGACTTAATTTAACATAGGACCCTATGGGAAAAAGTTTGAAAGGCTTCTTTTCTGAAACCGGCCAACCAATGGAAACAAAACTTACTAGCAATATTGTTTGGATGGTCCTCTATAAAGTTAATGTTTTTTATCCCAATCTGATATTCAAAATGGCCGCCACCGCAGGACTTAGTTTAACATTGGACCCTATGGGAAAAAGGTTAAAAAGGGCTTCTTCTCTGAAACCGGTTAACCAATCAAAACAAAACTTACTAGCAATATTGTTTGGATGGTCCTTTATAAAGTTTATGATTTTTATGCCAACTGGAAATTCAAAATGGCCACTACCGCAGGACTTAGTTTAACATAGGACCCTATGGGAAAAAGTTTTTAAAGGCTTCTTCTCTGAAACTGGTTAATCAATGGAAACAAAAACTTACTAGCAATATTGTTTGAATGGTCCTCTATAAAGTTTATGTTTTTTATGGCAATTGGAAATTCAAAATGGCCGCTACCGCAGGACTTAGTTTAACATACGACCCTATGGGAAAAAGTTTTGAAAGGCTTCTTCTCTGAAACCGGTTAATCAATGGAAACAAAAACTTACTAGCAATATTGTTTGGATGGTCCTTTATAAAGTTTATGTTTTTTATAGCAATTGGAAATTCAAAATGGCCACCTCCCCCGCAGGACTTAGTTTAACATAGGACCCTATGGGCAAATAAAAAAAATCTCTATACAACTGGTTAACCAATGAAACAAAGCTTTCTAGTAATATTGTTTGGATGGTCCTATTTAAAGTTTATTGAAAATTACAGGACTTACTTTAACATCAGGGAAATGCCATCTTCATTGCCTATAAAATCAGGTGAGCGATACAGGCTCTTAAGAGCCTCTGGTTTAAATCTTCTCCTCTGAAACCACTGAAAGTACTGCTTTGAAACTTTGTACACATCATCCGTCAAATGTCCTTCAACCAAGTTTGCACCAACCATGGCCGCAGATTGACCAACGTGGCCGCCATGGCTAAAAAAAGAAGGGGGGGGGGGGGTCAAAATACAGTTTTTGGCTTATAGTTCAAAAAGTATAACAGATACAGGAAAACCGAAGAGACATGCCTTCATCGGCATCAAAAGCTCTACGAAACACTCCATTGGGTCAAAGTTGTATGATGACCCCTTATAGGAGTTATTGCCCTTTAATTGGCGAAATTGATTATTTTTGACATTTTTGCCTCAAAATCTTGAAAATTATTAGAACTAGAGAAAAAGTTAGCATTGCTTAATTGTTCTGCTCTATGAGGGCTACAAAAATGACTTTAGGGTTAAGATTGTCTGATGAACGGTTAAAGAGTTATTCCCCTTGAACTGTTTTTTTTAATCGGTTTTAATTGATTTTTTAAAAATCTTCTCCTCTGAAACCACTGAAAGTACTGCTTTGAAACTTTGTACACATCATCCGTCAAATGTCCTCAACCAAGTTTGCACCAACCATGGCTGCAGATTAACCAACATGGCCGCCATGGGTAAAAATAGAATGGAGGTGGATGGGGGGTAAAATACAGTTTTTGGCTTATATTTAAAAAAGTGTAACAGATACAAGTTTTTGAGAATGTTTGTTGTAAATTTTGATTTATGATTATGTTGGTGCATTGTACTATCATCTCCTTGTTGAAATTTTCAGTCTTCTTGTAAGAAACCCGATTTCCGTAATACCGAAATCAAACTGATCTACAATATCCTACTTGTTTTCCCCTTTAATCCAGCTTAAACATCTTTCTTTTATGCGATTTCGACATTTTGTTTACCGGTCGTTGAACTGTTACCGAACTGGTTTACGACGGTCATACTAAACGCAGAGAAGTGCAGAGAAATGCAGAGAAGTGGAGAGAAGTAATTAAAAAATGGTTTATTTGATTAAATAAAGGTTTATTATATATAAATATGTTTTATATTGTATACATGAACATAAAGAAGCCCATATTTTTACTAAAAATATCATTTAGTTGACAATTTCAAGCAGTTGGTCGATGTTTACATACGATGTAATTCTCTTCACTTCTCTGCACTTCTCTGCGTTTAGTAGGACCCGTTTACGATAAAACCAAATCACGTTCCATTCGAGAATTCCAAAATAAACATCCGGTCAGTGAAAATGGTCGTTCGTGAGGGGAATTTTACGTTGTTGTGTCAAGAAAACGTGGTCGCTGGTCGCGTTTGAGGGGTGGTCGTTCGCGAGAGGTAATTTTACGTTAGAAACACTTAATGCATCAGGGTTTTGGCCGGATGAGGCGGGTGGTCGTCGGCGAGGGGATCGTATAAGAGGGGGACTACTGTACAGGAAAACTTAAGAGACATGCCTTCATCTGCATCAAAAGCTCTACGAATCACTCCATTGGGTTGAAGTTGTATGAGGACTCCTTATAGGAGTTATTGCCCTTTAATTGTCAAAATTGATTATTTTTTACATTTTTGCTTCAAAATCTTGAAAATTATTAGAACTAGAGAAAAAGTTAGCATTGCTTAATTGTTCTGCTCTATGAGGGCTACAAAAATGACTTAGGGTCAAGATTATCTGATGAACCGTTTAGGAATTATTCTCCTTGAACATTTTTTAAATCAATTTTACTTGATTTTAAGAAATCTTAAGAAATTAAAGGACTGCTTTGAAACATAGCACACATCATCTTTAGGAAGTCCTCTACCAAAATTGTGAAAATCATGACACCTGACTACCTACATAGCTATGTTGGCTTAAAATAGAAAATAGAGGGGGGGGGGGCAAATTTAAAAGTGAACCTCCCTTCTCCCTCTAACATCAAAAGCTCCTCCTTATAGGAATTATTTCCCTTAAAAAAATTAGTGACATTTGCAGAAGTGTTGGGCAATTCCTTATAGCAAAGAAAATCTCAATAAAAAAGGGTTGTTTGGTTTCAGGTTCAGGTGAGCGATACAGGCTCCTGGGAGCCTCAAGTTTTATATCATGTCCAATGGTGGATGTTAGTTATCCTCTGTTGTATAGTCCACTCATGGACATGGAGATTATGTTTCCTGTTTTACAATCCACTTTCCATTGTGAACTCCACTTTCAATGAGGGGGTATGTTAGATATCGTCTGTTGTTCATTCCACTTTAAATGAGGGGGATGTTAGATATCCTCTGTTGTTCATTCCACTTTAAATGAGTGGGATGTTAGATATCGTCTGTTGTTCATTCCACTTTAAATGAGGGGGATGTTAGATATCCTCTGTTGTATATTCCACTTTAAATGAGGGGGATGTTAGATATCGTCTGTTATACATTCCACTTTAAATGATGGGGATGTTAGATATCCTCTGTTGTATATTCCACTTTAAATGAGGGGGATGTTAGATATTGTCTGTTATACATTCCACTTTAAATGAGGGGGATGTTAGATATCGTCTGTTATACATTCTAATTTAAATGAGGGGGATGTTAGATATCGTCTGTTATACATTCCACTTTAAATGAGGGGGTCGGGGATGTTAGATATTGTCTGTTGTTCATTCCACTTTAAATGAGGGGGATGTTAGATATCGTCTGTTATACATTCCACTTTAAATGAGGGGGATGTTAGATATCCTCTGTTGTTCATTCCACTTTAAATGAGGGGGATGTTAGATATCCTCTGTTATACATTCCACTTTAAATGAGGGGGATGTTAGATATCCTCTGTTGTTCATTCCACTTTAAATGAGGGGGATGTTAGATATCGTCTGTTGTTCATTCCACTTTAAATGAGGGGGATGTTAGATATCGTCTGTTATACATTACACTTTAAATGAGGGGGATGTTTGATATTGTCTGGTGTTCATTCCACTTTAAATGAGGGGATGTTAGATATTGTCTTGTTCATTCCACATTAAATGAGGGTGATTTTAGATATCGTCCGCTATACATTCCACTTTTGGATTAAGTCAGTGGTTATTTTCTGCTTTACTGTTTTAGTCATTGCCTATGAGTCAACAGCCAGAAATATTTGGTATGCATGAGAATGTGGATATTTCTAAGGACATGCAGGATACTAAACTAATGTTTACATCAGTGTTGTTGACAGAGGGCAGGGGTTCAGGGCATGGAGGTGGACAGGCAGATGATGGGCTGTATACCATTGCTGGTGATATCTTGGCCAAGGTGAGTATTGATGTAAAACATTTAATAATAGAGAAAATTGTAAAAACAATGCTTAGACAGGCTAGATTTTTGCTGTTCTGAGATTACATTAAATAAAGTTTTCTTGTTGTGTTAAGAATAAAAAAGAAATTTAGATTTGTGTTTTATTTAAAAAGTAATAAGGAACCCTTTGATAAAAGGTTTTTCATGGTACTTTTAATTGACTTTTATTTGTTTACAGCTTCCTAAAAATTTTGACATAGAAACAGCTACCAAGAAATATCCTGTTGTATATAATGAAAGTATGAACACTGTATTGGTACAGGAGATGGAGAGATTTAATACGTAAGTCACTGCAGACAAGTCTAAATGTTTTTACAAAAAGTAAAGAAAAACATATCTAAAGTAATTTAGTTTACAGTAATTTTTAATTTTTAATAGCTTTTACCAAATTTGCACTTGTATTTTATTTCTTTTTGGAATTGTATTTTATTTCTTTTTGGAATTTTCACCATGTGAAGACTTGAAAAGTACATATTCCAAATTTGATATTTATATAAATGTACATAAAACAAAATTGGGGGAGGGGGCCTATTTTTTGCTGCTTGATGATAGAAATATTTCTTACAATAAAAGCTAATGAATCCTTATAAATATTAACCATTAATCTTTTTTTCAGTTTGTTGTCAATCATCAGAAGTAGCTTAGTTAACATACAGAAAGCCATCAAAGGTCTGGTTGTGATGTCTGCTGATTTGGAAAAATTGGCGGGAAGTTTAACCATTGGTCGGTTACCTGCCATGTGGGCAAAGAGGTCTTATCCATCACTTAAACCACTTGGAAGTTATATCAATGATTTCTTGGAAAGATTAAAGTTTTTGCAGGTAAGTTTTGTCTTATAATGGAAATAACTTTCTGCAACAGAAATTGACCTATATTTATGTCTACATGAGCTCAAAATCAACATCCACTGGGCAGTACTACTTATTATAAGTCTTGAGCAAGGGTCTGGAAACGGTCATATTTGCCGGACATGTCCGACATTTATATTAAAATGTCAGACTAAGGTTTAGTCAAATCGGACATCCAAAAAAGTGATATTTAACTTGGACAATAATATATTAACATCTTTTAGTTGGTTTCAATACCTTTAATTTCCGCTAGATATAAATATTTTATTAAGAAATCAACCCTAAGGCTATTTCCCGTCACTGACACATGTGTTTATTGAGTAACTATTCACTCCAGTCAAGTGTTAATTACGTAATGGTTAACACAACAGGTGATAACCTAATTATGAGTACAGATCTGTTTCATCCATTTCGTAGAATATGTTATGGCAACAGTATTTTGAAACAATATGAACGAAGTGGTTGTACGTTGTATTGCTTAGAAAACATGACTTGATGGAAAAACACGTGTGGTCAAAATTGTACATCACGCATGCGCCAATGAACCTGACGTACATAAATCTTGGGAAAATTTATTCAAATTAAATTCTATTGAAATGATGAAAACAAAAATAAATATTTAATTCAATAAAAAATAACTTGTAAAAAATGTGGTCCATCGGAGAGAATCGTACAAAATTCAATTCTGCCCTGAACTTGTTGTAATTTTGAAACAACTTCCTACTTCCCGTTAATGAGAATGTCTCACGAATGTTCATAAAAAAGTTGTTTGCTATTACTTTGTTGAATAGACAACATATCATCTATGATAAAGAAATTTTAGGAAGCAGAATGTTTTCCTACGTATATTTCCTTTCTTGCACGGTGCATATATCATAGGAACCCATACACAACAACAACTAATATCTACCACGGTCTTGAAAAAAATTTAAAAGACCTTTATTCTGGACTTTAAGGAAAAGCTCATACACATCCCAGCTTAAGCAAACACAATATTTTTTATATGATGACCGGTAAAATGTCCGACATGACTCAGGAAAATTTCCAGGGCCTTGGTCTTGAGTATAGATATCTACTGAGCAATTTACATAAAGTCTAATAATATAGTTATATATTCTGTGAAATATGATAATTACTGTTGAGATCTAAATATGTGTTTACATATTGTTTATATTTGACTGACAATACATAAATAAGCAGTTTTTAATGAACTGAGTAGTATGCTTATATTAGTGTTTATAATGTTAACAGAAATGGTATGATGAGGGTAAGCCAACCTCATTCTGGGTGTCAGGATTCTTCTTCACACAGGCCTTCTTGACAGGTGTTATGCAGAACTTTGCCAGAAAATATACCATACCTATTGATACATTAGGATTTGACTTCGAGGTAAGGGTTTATTTTTTGCACCAAAAAGTGACAACTTGTTGAATTTCTTTATAATTTACTTACACAATCAGTTTCAGTTTTCCTTTCAAGTTTTGCTAATTTGTTGACTTTGAATATCTTATAAAACCAATACTTTGAAGAATTCACATATTTAATACCTTTAAATGGTCTGTTTTTATAAACATGTTGTTTCACCTTCTCAGTGGATAAGTTGATAGCCAGTTCAGGAGATTGTTTAGTCCACAATCAGATCAAATAAAAGACATTCAAATAGATAAAATGCTGCTTCTGTAGCATGTATGTGTGGGTCACATGTCTAACTATGGTTAACTACCTGGTTGTGCTACCACTGTGAAATGCAGATACAATGTAGTATTATATTTTAAAGCAGACACTAGAAAGTATAAATATATAAATACAGCTGTCTAGTTCTACCCATGAAAAAAACTAACCTTCCCCATCCAGTTTTAGATTGTTTTGATTTTACTGCAAACATGAAATTCTTATAAAATAATGTTTTTATATCATTCAAGATATTGGCTGTTGACATGATGAATGAACATCCAGATGATGGCGCCTATTTGTATGGTCTATATTTAGATGGTGGTCGTTGGGATAGACACAAGTAAGTTTTAATGCAAACATTCCGAATAATAATGACAGTATATACTTATAATTCTATTCATGCTGTAATTTATTTATATTAAGTGCTTTGATTGGATAAAAACACTTAAATGGCGTCTTCTCAGATAATTTATATATTGATGTTTCCTCTGAGCGGCTTCAGTATCCAATGTAAACAAGATGGCTTCCTCCTAGCGTATCGTCAGGGAGAGGGGGCAATGTTTTCTCTGCCCAATGATTTCCAATTAAATCGATTGAGATTTCAAACAAAATATAATATAAATACAATTTAGCGTTTCATTGTGTTTTTTCCTATCAATATTCTACAGAACCGCGATTTCTTTGGTACTATGTTTTGCATATCCCCACGCTTTCCGGCCTAGGTACGTTTTGAGGTCTAGATGGGTTTCTGTAACTGTTTTTGCTGTTTTAAAAATCGCAGCGATTATTTCACAGAATTATAAGGATTAAACACTGCGTTTTAGGAAATTATCAATGTGTAAAATCCGGCGACTCCCTCTCAAACTTGTCATAAAGTCCTTCGCCCAGTGTTTAATCCTATAATTAAGCAGGCTGTTTAAAATGCAATATAAAGGAAACATATATAAAAAGCCCCTACATAGTCTATGCAGCATTGATAAAAGACCTCATCATTTGTTTTTAAGAACATTAGAAATGACTAAATAGCTTAATTTTATGTGTAAATATAGGAGACATTTGTATTTCGATAAACTTCATCTCAAATGTTTGATATTTTTATGACAAGCTCTACTATTTTTTAATTTCAGGGGTGTTCTTACAGAACAGCTTCCGAAGATTTTGTTTGATCAAGTGCCGATTATTTGGGCCAAACCAGCCAAGAAAGTAGATATTGATAGATCTGATAAACGATATGAAATCCCAGTTTACAAGACAAGTGAAAGAAAGGGAGTTTTATCTACCACTGGCCATTCTACTAACTTCGTACTGGCTATGCTGATGCCAACTGATAAACCAGTGGAGCACTGGATTAAACGTGGGTTGGCCCTGCTGTGTCAGCTTGATGATTAAATTGACCTTAGTGCTGTTATGGTTATTTTTAAGTTGGTGTTTATTCTTCTGACATACCCTTTTCATCAATGTTAACCATGCATTTTGAGTGAATTATTTTGTTGCATTAATTTTTAAAGTATTATTTATTTTGACCATTATATTTTTGTTGTTGGATTTACTTACATAAATTATATTTATGCAAATATTTAATGTCATATGCTGTGATATGGATAAATCATATATATATATATATATATATATATATATATATATATATATATATATATAATTTGTTTACAGAATATCCTTACTCGCAGTAAAGAAAAACATATTTAATTTAGTTACTGCTGATTTGTTTTTATCAATTTTATCCTCAACGATTTCTAGACTAGAATATAAAACAGTGATAATCAAATATTTGAAGAAAGCTGGATATATTTAAGTGGAAATTCATAAGTTATTTTTTTATTTCTGTATATTTTACTGTAATGGTTGTGTTTAAAATATTCATCATGTTTTTTAATACCGTTTTATTTGTTACATGTGTAAATAACTCTATTTGTTGTTCATTCCGTCCTAAAATCTATTTCTTTTGAAATAGATTTTTATTTTCTGATCTATCCACAATATTTAATTAAAATAACTATATTTATATATACATAATAGACACAAAATAACCGTCCATAATGTTTATTTTACCAGTAGACTTTTTTTATAAGTTATGTTCTTTTCCACATTCCAGTTGACTGAAAATCATTTTATAGTTAGCAGCTTGTAATATTTTAATTTATCATAGACGAAGATAATTTGTTCTGAAATGTTTGAACTATAAATGGAGGAAGTCAGATAGCTGTTTGTTTGGATGTACATGAAATAGCAATGTCTATATTGAACGGTGTAATGATAAGTTTTAAGCAAAGCTGCTTACCACCTTACCTGTAAGGCAGTACAGGTGTATTATGTTAATCTGTGATATTTTAAGATAACATCCCAGTTTTACAATAAATTTATTTTTCACAAATACTTGATTTGTTTGCAACCTGCGTCGCCATTTTCAGAATGATACATTTGATTCAGGATAACACCCAGATTCCTAGGATACTGAGATCCTTCTTTGGTCAATGCACCCATTGTGTTAGGTTTTATTTCTGTGTTTTCAGCTCATTAAGCTAAATGACATAATTGTTATCTAGAACGCACTTAATTCCTTGCTCAGTCAACCTGAGATTTTTGTTTTGGAACATGCTGCTTCTTTCTAAAGCAAATTACATTGTGGATATAGAGTAATAATGAGTTTACTTCATGCTGTAAAAAGTTAGCAGTCAATATCTGACTGATGTTATGGAAGACATTATGACCCTGTATCTTACTGGTAGTTCCGTACAAAATTGTCTGCAATATATTATTTCATGATGATTTCTGTATTGACTTAGTTATTGGTCCAAGACCTAAGGTACAATAACTAGGCCAATACAGAAATCATGTGATGATATCTTGTTAACTAGGTTAAAACAATCAAACCAATACAGGTCTAATTAGGCTAATACCGACATTTGATGAATTGATTGATTTGATGATCGCTTGATGTCCTGCGAGCAGTAGTTAAGCTGTATTCAGGACTATTATCGATATTGGACTAGTTAATTCATTATTAGGCTGGTTTGGCAAAATATATCATATCCGCAGCTTTACTGTTACCCAAGTGAATAATATAGCAGTTTCCTGCTATTGAATAATATAGAGTGCTCTTTCCCAGATATTACATAACAAGGGGTCTTTTTGTTTTATTTTGTTATTGTTTTGGGGGGTTTTTGTCATATGTATACAATGGAATCATAAGGAATTTCACGGTTCCTACTATTGCATCATACAGACATATGCCTCTAGTACTTTTGCCGCAAAGTAAGTAATGTTGTCATGACAAGGGTGTTGTTGTTAAATTTTTAGGGAATATTCCTTTCATGACCCGTCCTGAATATAGCTAGATACTGCTCGCTGGACGTAAAGCAGACATCCAATTAATCAAACCTTTCATGGTATTGCATTATACGGAAGGTATCTTTTTTCTAGAATTGAACTGTAATTGAATACTCTTTTCCTAGAATTCCACCTTAAGGGAGAACTCTTTTACTAGTATTAAATGTTAAAAGAGTACTTTTTTCCTATGGAATTATTGAAGTACTCTTTCTAGTTTTACATTAAATAGGCGTGCTGTTTTCCAATTATAAAATCATGAAGGAGGACTCTTCTTCCAAGTGTTGAACCTAAAGGGAGAACTCCTTGAGTACTGTTTTCCTACTGTTGAATTGTGAGGGCGTACTCTTTTCCTAGTATTTAATCATTAGGGCGTACTCGTTTCCTGCTATTAAATTGTGAAGACGTATTTCCTGCTATTTCAACATAAATGATACTCTGCCTAGTATTACATAAGTAACTACTCTCCATACCATTGAATTATAAGTTATCCTACCGAATGTCCGGGGTTTTCTCCGGTTTCCTCCCCAATAAAAACTGGACGCCATGATATAGCTGAACAATTGCTGCGTGTCCTAGTATTACATAAGTAACTACTGCATATACCATTGAATTATAAGTTATCCTACCGAATGTCCGGAGTTTTCTCCGGTTTCCTCCCCAATAAAAACTGGACGCCATGATATAGCTGAACAATTGCTGAGTGTCCTTTAACAATATTCAAACAAACAAACCCTGGTTCTGCATCACTTTTACTCTCCCTATACCATTTAACTATAAAGGATTACGTGGTATTGCATCACACCGGAGTACTTTTTCACGACAGTGCGTCATAGTGGTATAATCCGATTGCTGGAGATGATCTACAGAAGTTATTAAACATGTTGACAAGGAAAAAAATGTCTGATTTCCATGCAACGTTTGGATGATAGCTTCACCCTTCTAATTATCAGGTTATTACAGGTTTACTTGAGTTACAAGAACTCGGTCACAAGTTGTTACGACAGATAGACAGGAGGAGCTGCCCTCCACTTGCGAAAAGACAAAAAATGTCTATATCACTCGTGAAAGATCAACCGGTCTTTCCCAAAAACATATGAAAGAACCTTTTAATCTGTTACGTCGCGATTGTCGCGTAAAAAATACGTTCACTGCCAAACGATATTTCTATCTGGGATACCCTAAATTTATTCAGAGTAGAATTTCTCGCCAAAACAAATGGGAGGTACATTTTTGTAGTACCCCATACGACAAAGACCAACATAGCCTTTTTGCATTCTTGTGACAAACTAAAAGAAATGTTCAGTTATTTCAGAATTCATGCAAGGTAAGAAACGGACAAAAAAAGTCCATTGTGTCAATGCTAACTAATTAAAATTTCGTTCATCGAGATAAATTTATTCTAAAACCATATTGTGGTCTTATAAACCTACATCCTCCCGGGTCAGGGGTTCTGAACGCGGACTCGGAACCCCTGACTTAAGAGGATGATAAAAATATAGGAACAATAAGATTCAAAATTACATATACTGTCTTAGATGGTTTTGTACTGTGGTTTTGTATCATGTTGTCCGCCTATATATACTCACTCAAATAAGAAACGCAACATACAAAAAAATTGGAATTTTACTTGATACATTGTTTAACAATTAATCATATAAATAATTGATACAGAAATGTGAAAATTTGCACACTTTTAATTTTACTTGATACATTGTTCAACAATTAATCATATAAATAATTGATACAGAAATGTGAAAATTTGCACACTTCTTGTTCATGAGTTCTTTTACCGTGGAATATAACATTTTGTCGCATATTGTCAATAAATCACGCAAAAATGTCAGTATCTGTTCTGTCCACCATTTGCTTGTAACACAGCCTTACTCTTCTTGGCATAAATTCAATTAAACGTTGAGTACGAACACGCGGTATCCTTTGCCACTCATACTGAATTGCCTGCTCTAATTGTTGCAGATTAGGCGGCGGTGGATGTCGTTGGCGCCGATCCAGTTCAATCCGCAGATGTTCAATTGGGTTAAGATCCGGAGATCGTGATGGCCAACAGATCACATTGACACTCTGTTGCTCTAAAAAATATACTGTTACACGTGCTTTTGTGGTCGGGCATTGTCGTGTTGAAAATATGTTCTTTTAATGTCAATTACGTGCAATAAATGCGGCCGTATAATTTCGTCTCTATACCTAACAGCGTTAAGATTGGCTTGGATATGTATCAGCTGTGTGTTCCTGGCGTAAAAGATAGCGGCCCACATCATAACACTGCTGTCGCTAAAATTGTCTCTTTCTACAACACAGTTCTGAGTAAAACGTTCATTTCGGCGCCTGTACATTGGTATACGACCATCTCGCTTTTCAAGCTGAAAACGTGACTCATCGCCGAACAACACTCTCCAGTTCTGTAAATTCCATACACGAACGGTAGTACACCATCTAACCATTGCTTGGCGGTGTTGGCCGCGCGCAGTGTTGCTCCGACGTAAGGTCATTTTGCCCGCAATCCATGAGAGCGTAACCGATTGCGCACTGTCTGTGGTGATATACGGCTCAACTTAGGGAAGTTTACAGCTGTTTCTGTTGCAGCAATAGTCCTGTTCCGTAGATGGAAAAATCTAATGTAACGATCCTGCGTCCTAGTTGTAACAGGCGGACGCCCTGAACCTTATTCGGTCTGTCGTAGTACCAAGCTGCTTGCTGGTAGCGTCTCCAAAGGCGTGAAATTGTGCTACGATGAACATATTGTACGTTCTGGCAACAACATTCTGTGATTCCCTGGCCTCGATTCGACCAATAGCAATATTCATCTAACCTTGTGGGCCGAATTTTACTGCCGTTATAATCCGAAGTTAGGTTTGTGATTTGTCGGATCAACCTCGTCATTTATAGATTTCTAAAAAGTGAAGGCGCTACAAAAGACTTAATGTTCAGCCCTACCCAAAACTCCATTCGTTTTCAGTGGCAGTCTAAATTGTGGCCCTGTGTCCCATTTTACCCCTCCCCCCTTTTTTTCGTTGATTGTTAACTTGTTTTCCTGCTCGCTGACGTAAAACAACCACCCAATCAATCAATCTTTGATAATATCATGTATCAACTATTTTTTTCTTCGTTGATGTCCAAGTTTTGGGAGATAAAGCGCTTGTCCTGTTTCCTCTTCATTATTCTTCTTCCTGTTTTCTTTCCACGTTCTATTTTGTCAGCTCTATTTGTTAGAGAACCAGACAGTCTGGTTGAACAAAAATTCTTGTCTTGGTTTTGATTCCAAACTATTCAGCATCTAATTGAATACCTAAAGATACCTGCACAACGCATGGCGGTAGAAAAGATTATGTAATCACACGCACCGAGATACTTGAATTCCACAGACTATAGTCGTAATTAAATATAGGGAACACTTAGGCTCATGTGGATGCCCTCAATGCATGTGTTTGAACCAAAGCCACTCGGGGTCAGGATCGATAATTTTAACAACCGAATTTATCCGTCTGACATGTCTGGCCTTATTTCTCTATTAGTACTCAATTAGTATATATTATGGTGACTATATATTGAAAGCACAAAATAAATAATATTCAATTGTACATATTAAAAAAAAATAAAAATAAAATAAAATAAAATAAAATAAAATAAATAAATAAAATAAATAAATAAATAGTTTGTTTACTGGGACTAGCTGTTCCTGTTTTAAAATACTTGAAAATTGTACACAAAATAATTTACAAAGAACCGCAAAATTATTTTATGAATTGACCGGTCGCGATATAAGCTAATTACATAATGACAGCTGACAAATATTGATTTTGTCTAAACATATGCAAACTTGACTTCCATGTTGGTGAAGTCACGTGATTTAGTGGGAAAAAGTGTTGAATGAGAAAAGCCTTACAAATACACAAATGACTTGAGAGGGACATACAAATTTCTGCTTATAATTCTTTTCGTTCGGACAATATGCCGTTATTCGGAAAGAAAAGTGACGGGGAAAAGAAGCACCAGGGGAAAGATTCGGACATTAAAAGGAGATACGAATTCAAGAAAAGACTTGGAACGTAAGTTCATGCAATATACACATCCACCCATGACAAGTTTGTATTTACATCCGCCTTCATGTAAAATGTAGGCGTTTAAAATCTATGTTCAGTGGAAAATTTGTATAAAATTCTGGTGACCATGTTTTATATGCGTCTGTATTTTTAATAGTGACTTAATTTTTTGTAGTAAATTTATTGTTTAGTATTAAAGCACCTGCTACGTTGTCCAGTGAACCATTACTAATGTAAACAAAATTGTAAAATAAGATCTAGGGTTATATCATTTTGTTTAATATTATTGTATAATCCTATTATATACTGTTTATCTTGGTATTCAGTTTTTCAACAAAAATTCATGGAATTTGTCTTCTTATATAATTATATACATATTTTGATAAAATTACCATTCCATCAGGTGAATTTGGGAGGTGCATGGGCTGGAGATAAATTGGATATGCATTATGTCAACCATAAATACCTGTCACAACATCCAGGTAGCAGTTTTATGTTAAGTGATGATTTATTAATTGGTTATTTTGAGCAGGGACAGTCTATTCCTTTTTTAGAGGAAACATCTGTTAAAAATTTGGGTTTTGAAAAATTGCCAATTGCAAGTTATAAATTAAAAAAAATATTGGGTTAAAGGATTAATTATGTTACTGTCATATTAATAACACTGTAAACTTGGCTTTACAATATGTACATGTATGTGATAAATTTCTTGACATTTAAAGTATAATACAGGTTAATGGTTTTGAGAACTACATTGACATGTAATTATCATAGTCCAAATTTTTCTGCCATCATCTGATGTTAGTTTAGTTATCTGCCCAATGAAAAAAGGGAGGCTACAATTATTACTTCTAGTAATTACCAGTTCATTCCTATCTTTTGTCAATTTAGCATTTCTGAGACACCTTCGGATGATGACAAAAAACCAGCAGTGCTTTTCACAAAAAGTAGTAAGTGTAAAATACATCATAAGTGCTGACGTCACAATGGATTTCCCTTTGATCTTTCAACACTTACGATGAATTTTACACTTACGACTTTTTGTGAAATTGATTGCTGTATATCCTGGATAATCCTCAATTATAAGAAAATTACTCAATTTCAGCAATCTTGAAAGTTTTTTTTGTGAATGGGCCCATGGGCCATGGTCTAAAATCAGTGGGCCATGCAATATACTATCGAATCTGAAAATCAGATATCGTACAAGATATTTTTTCTCACGCATTGCTTTTTTGAAGGTTTCTCACTAATACATGTGCATTCATTTTTTGAGATTTTATTCTGTTGTCTGTGTACTAAAATTTAAAATAAGTAACATCGTCTAAAATTCGTTTGCGACATGTTACAAATCAAACTATTAAACATTAATACAAGTACAACGCAGTTCGTCCTATCTCAGTGATCCATCTGTGGCATTTACAAATCAAACTAATAACCATAAAAACGATGTTGTTCCACCCATCTCAATGATCTTTTGTTGGTTTTTGCAAATCAAACTAATAACCAAAGAAAATCAAAACCGGTTGTGCAGTGGTTTTGATTTTTTGATTTTAGATCTTTTTTAATATATAGACATTTAATATACTGTATGAATGATACATGAATATTTTTTTATTTCATTAACTTTTTGTGAATATTAATAAGAAATATAATCGAAATATTGGAAATTGTATTATCCTTAGAAAATCATAGCACATTTCGATATCTAATTATGACCAATGACGTTTAGTAAACATGTGTCAATAAAACACGAATTGAACATTGATAGTCCACATGTAGTTGTCCGATGCACTAGGCATGCCCCTTAAGTTAAAGGTTGCATGTACTAGTACTATTTTCAATTCTAATGTATAAATTGGAAAGGACGAGCAACTTTTCCATCACTGAATTTTCTACTGGTAATCTATAAAGTAAAACCTTTATCGGAAAGACCTCCATTTGAACCACCCACTAAAAATTATATTATTTCGAATGTAAATAAAATAATTTTGCACTTGGTGGCAGCCACTGGTGAATCCCACAGTGGACACAGTCATGCATTGCCAATTGGGCAAGTGGGAGCTGTGTGAACTCCATGTATCTTGTGATAGTCTTATGCATTGCATAATTTTTATTGGGGGTTCAATTGGAAGTCTTACCCCTTTCTCAAAAGGAAAAAAGTATGCATTAATTAAACCTGTGCAAAATTTAAAATACAAGCAAGATCTAGATTAATCACACATGAGGAACACCTGCAGTCAATTGATAAACTCTTATTAGGATTATATAATTTATTTTCTATAAAGTTTTTAAAAGACCCTAAGGTAAAAATAAGCCCAAACAATTTTAATAGATTAATATATGGACTAATCCATATCCGCTCAGTATCTCCTGAGATGGAGTCAATAACTTGTATGGGTCAAAGGATGATACCCAGGCCGATATGGATTAGCGGATATATTAACATTTTTATCATATACTTCCAACAATAATGATAATAGACTTACTTGAGTACAAATAATGAATGTAAGATTTGTGCATGTCTCTAATGTCTACTAATGTCTACAAACCATTTAGGATCAGCCATTGTTGATATTGATGCAGACTTAACAGAAGTAAAGTGCACGAGCAGACATAATATAAGATATTTGCACAAGATGCAATTAAATACAGGGATATCAGACAGGGTTGTTCAAATACCGGTTGGTCATTTTGAACGTATACAATATGCATAATCCTATCGTTTAGCTATAAGTATATGATTTTGGAATTGCCTCCATTCTAGCTGTGGTAAGTTCCTTAATGGGTAATAAGGAAATATCTTTAGACTAGCTGTGGTAGGTTGCTTGCAACAAGTGCAGGAGATTTTGTGTTAAATCAGTGAACAGGTTAAAAAGACAGAAATGTAATTCTTAACATGCAGCATTAAGCACTTGCAGTAAGGACAGATTGGCTTGGCACTAAAAATACATCACAAGACTTACATAACCGTGGACAGTCATTCCATGAAAAAACTGTCCGACCAAGTGCATTAGGTTGTTGGCATAGGACTTAAAAACTCCCCAAAGTCCAGTCCATGAAAAATCCAACCAAACATACTGGTCTAGTTAAAAAAAGACATATATGCAACTAAGATTACTAAGCTTATAACATTAGGTTTTGTTGTTGTCATGATATCACTGAGAGAATGCTAACTTCATGTTAAAACAACTTACAATCAATATTTCATCTAGAAATCTTCAATTGTCCAGTATTTCTTGAATTGAAATAAAAAATTCCTCAGGTGTTTATTCTTAATAGTGGTGTACGTTTTTCTGAATTAAAGGAAGTTAAACACAACAATAACAAGTATATATCTTGATAGTATGGATTAAATACTTTCCTATTCATGTTTACATTAAGTTTATACAAGCCTATTTGTAAACAGGTCCACTTTGACACTGATCGATAGTGAGGCATTCCTCATAATTTGTGGCTACAGGGAAATTACCCTAATGAAAAATCAATAGTAATTACGCAGTACTTCTGACATTGGAAAATTTTAAGTCCACGCTTTCCTTTTGTAGAAGCGACCTGTATGCATCACTGTGTGTAATCAATGCTCTTTTTCCACAAAATAAATTTTATATCTTTATTTGTTTATTTCCTTTAATCTGGTTTCAGCAGCTTTTGATGTGACCATTAAATCATTTTTATCTGTATTGCTACTGATGTAATAGTACAATTCCAATAATTTTGAGGGAAAATGGATAAAAACATCAACTTTGGCTGTAGATATTAGAATAATAAAGTGTCACAGAATCTGATTTCATGTAGAAATGATTTATACAACAGTTTTGTCCTGTCTCACCTCAGATTTTATACATTTATGGTGTTAGAAATTATTACATGAATACCGATCTGAGTTTAGAAAGTATAGGTACCTGATTTTTGCATAAATAGTTTTTGTTTTACGTAACGGTTTTCGGTATCAATAGAAAAAATATAGAACTGTTTACACGTTGATATTTTATTTAATGCAGGCAGTTTTCAGGACCAATAATTATCATCGTCAGATTAACATTGGTGTTAAAACGTTTTCATATACATGTAACTATTTTGTAACTGATCGAAAGACTTTAGTACTTCTTCACAGAATGCTCATTCCAACAACATACTGGTACTAATTCCTTTTCAACAAAGTTGCCCTTCAGCATATTGTGTTTTGAACAGTGCGACTTCTACAATATACTGTAAACTTAAGCTTATAACTACAAAGATCAACATACTGACACCATATAATTATAAGCCCTTTTAACCAACTTGATCCCAAGGTCCACAATGAATACTGTCGTTTTTCACAAAAGCTACTACGGCCTTTAATTCCTAGCAGAATCTTGTAACTCTGTAGTGATGAAGGTCCTTGTAGTATGCAAAGAAATAAATTATAATAAAATAAAATTGTTTTGTCACAGCAATGTTTATTTGGACCTACAAATATTGCAGCATATGTACTCATGGGTAATATGTTTTAAATGTGTAAATGGAAAAAGTTGAAGTGATGGAGTTATTTGAAAGTTAGTAAAGGGCCATTTGATTGGTCAAATCAATATTTGCCATCATGGACAATATAAGATACATATTTGCTAATTTGACTGTAGAGAGCTTTCAGTTATAAAAGCCTCATTTAAGATAGCAGTTTATTCCTCATAATCAGATGAAGTGTAAATAGTGCTTTTCAGAATACACAGATTCTATCCGTTGGATGTTACTGTTACCTTTTCCTTTAGCTTTAAAAGGGAATGTTGACACAAATATGTCAGTTTGATTTGTTTAGCTTGAAAGTTAATGCATATTTTGTTGAAAAAACTGTGATGATAGTGACCTTATCAGAGATATTCTAAAGTCACTACAAACATGCCATTCATGAGTAAAAGAACTTAACATTTTTATTCACCTGTTGAAGATGGGTCATATTATGGGAGGTCATTTTATGAGAACACCCATGGCAGGCAAGACTACAGCGATGTCTGCTCTATAACTTGAACAGTTGTTGTCTGATCTTCATGAAACTAAATATATAAATATCTCAGCCAAGTTCGAAAACCAGCCTTATCACTTCAGTCACTTCAGGGTATGGCTCTTTATTTAAAAAAAAAAGGCATATTCAACAGTTGTTGTCTGATCCTCATGAATCTTGGGGCCAAATTGCTTCAGCCACTTCAGTGTTACGGTCCTTTATGTATTTTTTAAAATGGAAATTTTTTGGATGGGTGTATTTTGTAGCATTTTTGTCTCGCCTGCGACGAAAGTCGCTGGAGGCGAGACATATGTATGGGAATCCGGCGGCGGCGGCGGCGTAAACACTTGACATCTTGCTTCATATCTTTGTAAGCCCAAGCCCTAGGTCCATCAAATTTGGTCCAGAGGTAGCTTATGATGAGTACTTGCCAGTCAGTCACCTGTCACCTGACCTTGACCTCAATTTCACGGTCCAGCGACTACGTTAAAGTTTTTGGGTTATGACAGTTCCTCTGTAACTACGCATGGTAGGATGACAATATTTAGTGTATAGGTTGCTGATGACTAGTACATGACTGTCTGGTAGGTGTCACCTGACCTTGACCTCAATTTCACGGTCCAGCGACTACGTTAAAGTTTTTGGGTTACGACAGTTCCTCTGTAACTACGCATGGTAGGATGACAATATTTGGTGTATAGGTTGCTGATGACTAGTACATGACTGTCTGGTAGGTGTCACCTGACCTTGACCTCAATTTCACGGTCCAGTGACTACGTTAAAGTTTTTGGGTTACAACAGTTCCTCTGTAACTACGCATGGTAGGATGACAATAATTGGTGTATAGGTTGCTGATGACTAGTACATGACTGTCTGGTAGGTGTCACCTGACCTTGACCTCAATTTCACGGTCCAGTGACTACGTTAAAGTTTTTGGGTTACGACAGTTCCTCTGTAACTACGCATGGTAGGATGACAATATTTGGTATATAGGTTGCTGATGACTAGTACATGACTGTCTGGTAGGTGTCACCTGACCTTGACCTCAATTTCACGGTCCAGTGACTACGTTAAAGTTTTTGGGTTACGACAGTTCCTCTGTAACTACGCATGGTAGGATGACAATATTTGGTGTATAGGTTGCTGATGACTAGTACATGACTGTCTGGTAGGTGTCACCTGACCTTGACCTCAATTTCACGGTCCAGCGACTACGTTAAAGTTTTTGGGTTACGACAGTTCCTCTGTAACTACACATGGTAGGATGAAAATATTTGGTGTATAGGTTGCTGATGACTAGTACATGACTGTCTGGTAGGTGTCACCTGACCTTGACCTCAATTTCACGGTCCAGCGACTACGTTAAAAGTTTTTGGGTTACGATAGTTCCTCTGTAACTACGCATGGTAGGATGACAATATTTGGTATATAGGTTGCTGATGAATAGTACATGACTGTCTGGTAGGTTCCACCTGACCTTGACCTCAATTTCACGGTCCAGCAACTACGTTAAAATTTTTGTGTTACGGCTGTTCCCCTGTAACTATGCAGGGTATGGTGACAATATTTTGTATACAGGCCGCTGCTGATATTAAATGCTATTTACGTAATGCTTATGACGAAATTTATTTTCGTTACTGATGCGGAATACAGGCGAGACGTTTTTCTGTGTCCACACTTGTTGCACTTGTTTACAGGATGACAAACACTGATCAATCCAGAGTTCTGGAGTCTTTTTCACAAAAAGTTGTAAGTTTTGGAAGATCTAAGGGAAATGCATTGTGATGTCAGCATATACATGTACAAGTACTGCTTATAAAAATGTCAGAAGATTGGATTGTACATTACCGAACTACATTGAACAATTTATATGAAAAGGTACTCTAGTACTCTGGTATACAAGTTCTTACAAGTATACAATATCTTGTGCCTACCAAAATCTGATTGGTGGTTACGATGATCTTTCATTGGTTATTCACACGACATTACTACCAAATTTAATTGAATTTAGTCTTGTACCAAATTTAATTGAATCTAATCTTGTTCATACAATATAAATGTGTCATAAAGTTTCTTTTTTGCTCTTTACTTTCCCTGTTAGGCTCAATGGAGGCATCATCAACAAAATCACTTAACATGTAATACTGGGGCTGATTTAAGGTGAACTACTGGATTGAATTTATGTGCTTAATGATTCATTGATAACTTATTGACAGTCGGATTGTAATAAACCTGTAAGATTGTTTCATTACTACCACTCATTGTAAATAAATGGTACATTTTCATGGCAGATTATATCTGTTGATTAGAAACATAAATGGTGTATTTTTTTATTAAACCTAAGACTGGTTAATGGCAAGGTTCATTACAATAAAACATGTAGGATGTAGGACATAGTAGGATGGCTGGGAGATAGCACACATCAAAGTGACCTTAGTTGGCCATATCATGTGACATAACTATCTGTGATGATATTGCCATTCCCTGGTGTCATGAAAACAAAAAATATTTCTATGAATATTCACTAGAACAAAAAAGACAATCCGTAGTTTTTATCAACTGCAATTTCCCTGTAGGAATTTTGTATGGTGCCAGAGCTAGAAAATAGTTTTTATAATTAAGTCTAAAAAAATACAGAAAAAATCATTTACTACAATTTTAGAGTCTCAAAAAATATAAAATAATTTTGCTCCAAAAGTTACTTCACATGTACATTGTACATTGTACATTTGTAAAAATAAAAAAACACAGCTGTTAAATACAAGCTTGGATGACTTTTTGTGTTAGCCCTCACATGACTGTTATATACAAAGCTGTAGGTTTTTCTGGTGTTAGCCCTCACATGACTGTTATATACAAAGCTGGAGGACTTTCTGGTGTTAGCCCTTACACAACTGTTATATACAAAGCTGGAGGACTTTTTGTGTTAGCCCTCACATGACCGCTATATACAAAGCTGGAGGACTTTCTGGTGTTAGCCCTCACATGACTGTTATATACAAAGCTGGAGGACTTTCTGGTGTTAGCCCTCACATCACTGTTATATACAAAGCTGGAGGACTTTCTGGTGTTAGCCATCACATGACTGTTATATACAAAGCTGGAGGACTTTCTGGTGTTAGCCCTCACATGACCGTTATATACAAAGCTGGAGGACTTTCTTGTGTTAGCCCTCACATGACTGTTATATACAAAGCTGTAGGACATTTCTGGTGTTAGCCCTCACATGACTGTTATATACAAAGCTGGAGGACTTTCTGGTGTTAGCCCTCACATGACCGTTACATGTATATACAAAGCTGGAGGACTTTCTGGTGTTAGCCCTCACATGACTGTTATATACAAAGCTGGAAGACTTTCTGGTGTTAACCCCCAGATGACTGTTATATACAAAGCTGGAGGACTTTCTGGTGTTAGCCCTCACATGACTGTTATATACAAAGCTGGAGGACTTTCTGGTGTTAGCCCTCACATGACTGTTATATACAAAGCTGGAGGACTTTCTGGTGTTAGCCCTCACATGACTGTTATATACAAAGCTGGATGTCTTTTTGTGTTAGCCCTCACATGACTGTTATATACAAAGCTGGAAGACTTTCTGGTGTTAGCCCTCACATGACTTATATACAAAGCTGTAGGACTTTTTGTGTTAGCCCTCATATGACTGTTAAATACAAAGCTGGAGGACTTTCTGGTGTTAGCCTTCACATGACTGTTATATGCAAAGCTGGAGGACTTTTTAAACTATACCAGTGTATAAATAAGACCTCAGTTTAATTTTTTGGGGATTTGCATGCATGTGAAAAATTTTGGTTGGAAAATGTTGAATTTATGCATGATTTATTTCAAATTATATAAAACTATGCATTTGTTATCATTGTCAATAAAGGTTTTAATGTACAGTGAACATACTAGTACACTTTCAATATACTCATAAATGATATCTGCTGTTTTTAACTTATATTCTCTGAACAATTCTATGCATGGTGAAACTTATAGCATTACATTCTGACTAGCTACATTATTGCAGCCATATTACCACCCACCATTTTTAAAGTTACATTTTCTTATGTTTTTTGTTTATTTGAATGTTGTTTAACGCCATTTAAGCAATTTTTCAGCTATATCATGGTGTCCAGTTTTTATTGGGGGATGAAGCAGGAATACCCAGAGAACATCCACGACCTCCGGTACGAATACATTTTCTTTTGTAATTAATCTGTAGCATAAGTATTGCCATATTCATGTCCTTGCATCAAAGTGTCATGAAACATCACACTATATAGAAAAAAAAATCATTACTTTCATGTATCTCCATAGTTATGTAAATACCTAAAAGATTGTTTGCTTGTCTTTTGAAAATTAGAAAAACACATATGATATGAGGGGGTACCCTTTTCCTATCTACAACTCCACCTACACCACTGAATAGAATTTGTTAAACCTTTTACAGAATCTTTGTCACATAGTGCCATTGTGCACCTGATATTTAACATTATGATCAGATAAATATTTGAGATGTTTTGAAAATTGGGATACGGGGGTTTCAATTACAGTTTTTTTTGTTAATTTTATCATGGTTTATTTTTGACCATGTATTTTCCCACCATCCGTTGTATATTTCAAATATACCATGGCACTATAAATGGCAGGAAATATACCACGACACAGAGAGGAAAATTAGTCATAAAATTTGCAAAAAAATATAGCTCTTATCCAGTTAAAATCAAGCATTTTGATATAAGGTGGAATTAATAGGAATTAAAGAAAAATTGAACTACATTTAGGTTTGCCCTCATATTAAAGTCTTTTCAGATGATAATAATTGCTTATTTTAGTTTCATTGGAATGTTAACCTTTATATGCATTTATGCAGTGTGTATTTGATTTAAAAATTGACTGAGATTTTTTTAATGGTTCCAGGTATTTACTTACTATCTGTTGTAAGATTGATTTTTTAAACCTTTAACCCATACAGTAATCAATTAAATAAACATACCTTTATATACTTAGATGTTCACATGGTCCTAGGCATAGAAAATAAGATGTTTACATAATGTTAGATGTATCTAAACATAAAGCAGTTAGTGTGTCACAAAAATTATATAATGTGAGTTTATCTAGGTTTTGTAAGGGATTAAAACAATCAGAACAGTTTGAGCTTATAGGGGTAAATATGTAGAGACTGTCTTTGCATTTGTTTCTAATTCTGGTCCCAGGGCTGATGCTGGTTGGTATTGAGATATTTTTGACCGGATTCCACAGAGTGGTGAATGTTGGGCTGGCAGGCGGGTGGGGAACAATTTTGGTAACAGTTTTCTCAGCAACTACTAACGTGGGATTCTATTTCAGGTCTGTCACTCACCTTCTTCCTGTTAACCGACTTAGTTAATTTACGAAATCCAGCCATTTCTGTCTTTGACCTATTTTATAATTGATAAATTGATTAAATGTTTGCTTTGGGAACAAAATTTTGACTGCCACAGCCAGGCTTCCATATTGAGACCTGACTACCTCTCAACAAAAGGACTTCCCTACCTGCCACCTGTAAACGCCTGCACTGGTACATTTATAGGTCAAGCACTGGCAACCATCTTAGATTCAACAACAATTGATGTAATAAAGATTTCTTATAGCAACTTGTTAGGGACCTACAATAGACAATATAAAATTTCCCAAAAGACTAATTTCAGTAGTAAAAATATTTTAGAGTAAGTGGAAAAGGCTCAATTTGGTGGTCAGTCCAGAAAATGGAAACAAATAATTTTCATAGGTAAACAGTAACAGCAAAATTCAGAGGGGATAAGTTTAAAAAACCCCTAAAAATTATATTATTTATCCCTATTTATCATACGATTTCCATTTTCAAACTGTTAAAACTTTTTGCTATATTAGTTTTGTTATATACAGTCAGTGTTGGCTATATTAGTGTTGTTATATACAGTCATTGTTGGCTTTATTAGTGTTGTTATATACAGTCAGTGTTGGCTATATTAGTGTTGTTATATACAGTTAGTGTTGGCTATATTAGTGTTGTTATATACAGTCAGTGTTGGCTATATTAGTGTTGTTATATACAGTCAGTGTTGGCTATATTAGTGTTGTTATATACAGTCAGTGTTGGCTATATTAGTTTTGTTATATACAGTCAGTGTTGGCTTTATTAGTGTTGCTATATACAGTCAGTGTTGGCTTTATTAGTGTTGTTATATACAGTCAGTGTTGGCTTTATTAGTGTTGTTATATACAGTCAGTGTTGGCTTTATTAGTGTTGTTATATACAGTCAGTGTTGGCTATATTAGTGTTGTAATATACAGTCAGTGTTGGCTATATTAGTGTTGTTATATACAGTCAGTGTTTGCTATATTAGTTTTGTTATATACAGTCAGTGTTGGCTATATTAGTGTTGTTATATACAGTCAGTGTTGGCTATATTAGTTTTGTTATATACAGTCATTGTTGGCTATATTAGTGTTGTTATATACAGTCAATGAAAGTATAATAGTATCTTTTTGTAGCCTAAGCCTTAATAAATAACACATGAAAAAAGGTTTATAACTAGATCCTAGATGTAGCCATGAAAAACAGTGATATACACATGCTTAGTCAATCTCACATGTAACTTGTTTGTAAGGTATATGTTAAATAAATTATATATTTTATTATTGTATGAAAGTCACTATATATATGTAAAACCTACTTGTCAGAGACTTGTTCTATTATGTTTAGGCATGGCAATGATCAAGTAACTCTGAAACCTATTAAAGCTGATAAAAAAGTTATCAATCGTATAATTGAAAGAAAAAAGTAAATTTACATGATATAACCAAATATTTAAATAAAAAAACTATTTGCACCCTTAAATAATGTTTATATTTAGTATAATTGTGATATTAATAAGAACAAAAAGTATGTGAAATAGAGAGAAACCGAGACTTATATCTATGTAATTGGATAGATGTACAGGCAAACAATTGGACATTATCCTCGTAAGGCATCTAGTTAGCTTGATTTCATATGGATTGAAGTAAAATTTATACAGAGTATGCATTCATATTCATAACTCTAGAATACATGTATAGCCAAACAGAAATTTTAAAATGAACTGAGCTGTGGGATTACATTAGGACAAAAATCTTTTCTTTTTAAAGAATTTGATGTGCTTTTCAGCTAGCTACAATAATGTACATGTAGCTCCTTTTTTATGGACGGAGCTACAAAGATGTCCTATTACTCCTAATGGAGCAGCCGAGAGTGATTTACACTCAGGGGTTTTATGCATAAAATCAGCTTTTAAACTGTTTCCTTAAAATTGTTAGATTCATTGCATAGCTTGTATCAAAATTGTATCGATACGATTCTACAATTCTCAACAATTTCAATTTTGTCAACAATCCCATGAATACGAAAAAGTTGAAATGTAAGCTAAACAGCAAAGGTAAGTAAAAGTATATATTAAACAAAAACAGCTGAAAATATGTATAAATCCTAAGGGAGTTTTTGCTCCATTATGAGTAATGGGACCTCTTTGTAGCTCTGTCCATAAAAAAAGGAGCTACATTATTGTTGCTACTTTTTAGCACACTTTAATTTCTACTTTGAATTATTATTTAAAGTTTGATTTGCGACAAAACCAAACCCCAAAAGCTGACTCGGCCTAAACATGCAGCATGAAGTTTGTTGAAAATTATACAACTTTTAACAATTTGAGTTTAGAAATAATGTCAGCTAAATGCATTTTTAGGATCCATGTATTTTTTTAAATAATAATTTTAGACGGAATAAATACAATATCCTACAGAACATACATGTATATTCACTTATATTTATTTTGTATAAATGTATTTTTGTACATCTATGCATTTGAATCCTTGGTGGAAATAGAAATTGATTTATTTCACTGACAAATATTGCAGTTTGGCTCATTAAATTGTAATGAGCTAAATGGTGTCCAAATTGTGCCCTGTAATGTAGTTTTTATTCAGTTTGTTAATTACTTTCACATACCAGTAGACGCCCTGGAACCCAAGGGAGTTTATCAGTTGCTTATATTCTTTCTATCAAAGTTCATAAATCTAATTAAACATGGTCTCATACATTTAATACATCATAATGGGTTAAAAAAACCATGATCCACCCCCTTATTGTAATCTCTAAATGTCATCGTCATAGAAACTTTCAAAATATTGCCTTTTCAACAAAAGTTGCAAACTGACTAAAGAACTGTATTTTAATGAGCAATTTTAATAATAAGCCAATAGTTTCATTTATATTATAACTAAGCTCTAATATGGCAACATTTATAAACATAAATATTTTCTAGATACTTATTGATCACATAAATTGAGTATTTTAGATTATAGAAGGAGAAAATTAATATTTTTTCATTTGTTGAATAAGTTGTCAAGTGAAGGATGTCTGAAGCTACAGAGAACAGACCTTTGTACCTTGAAACTGTTATTATTTGATTGAGGTTCAGTAAGTTATTGGAGAGAAATTGCTTTTGTCTGCTATCATTGACATTTTGGAGCTTCCTCAGTTACAAATAGCCTTTATATATCACATTATTTTCTACACATATAAAATTTGGTCTTTTTACAAAATAAAAACTACTTTTATACATTTATACACACACTTATATTTAAAGTTATACTTAGTAGCTGTTGAAATGTCTAAAGGAGAGTTTCATGTTTGAGTTTCTCCTGAAAAGCATCAACAGTGTCACTTACTGCAATATGGTTTCTGGTAGTTTGTTACAATCTTTTCTTTAGGGCAGGGGTGGGGGGAGAACTTGAAGTTTTCAAGTTTTTTCTTTTTTATCTCACCTATCCATGTGAGGGTTTTTCTTCACTTGGCATATGTTTTCAGTTGTCCATCTGTCATTAACTTTTCAAAAATCTTCTCCACTGAAACTACATGTTCAATTTTGTTCAACTAGGACACAGTTCTCCTTAGGGTACCTAGTTTAAGTTTTTTAATTCGTGGATGTTGATAAAATGACAAAGATGGCTGCTTTTCTAAATATAAAACAGGGGTCAACACATACTTTTCTTCAATCTATCAAAATACTATAGCTTAAGAACAAACCTCAAATTGATCAGCACATTTAGCTCTATAAATTTTCATATTAATCACAAGTTGTGTAATGACTTTTGATATAAGTTATTGGAATTAATTTATGATTTTTGAAAAAAAAATAAAGTTTTTTATAGTATTCCTTATAGGAGTTATTGTCCTTAAATGACACATTTTTTTTAATGAATTTTTAGTTTTTGCCCTGTAACAACTTAATTGCCCTTTAATTCTGTTTTCATACAAAATCTATAAAATCTGGAGTAAAACTACTAAAATTACCTCAAGGGCAATTCTTACAAATCATTTATTTTCAAAAATTATCAAAAGATTCTTAATAGGAGTTGCACCTTTTATGATAAAATGAATGAAATGTTTTATTTTGTACCCAGTAACTTAAAAGCTATAGTGAAACTATAATGTTGCAAAAATTTGAGGATGGATGGAAGTCATTTGTCTTTCAGGCTCTTGGGAGCCTCTAGTTTGATATATCACATGTCAAGATTTCAATGTGACAAGAATAAATCTACCATTTAAGACAGTGGATTTTCTTATAATTCAGATCATGTTGTGAATGTAATAAAATAAATTATAAAATATATCTAAATTAGAAGATACAAACAACAGATTGAATATTATTCTTCATCTTAAGATGCTGTGTAAAAGCCTTACGAAAATTGTCTGATTTCTTGTTGGTAACTTTTTACTGCAGTAACAATGAAATCAATGGTATAAAATTCTTTATATATCACTGAATGCTTTTTAAAAGGAAAAAGTAGGTTACTATCATATATATTAACTTTAACTTTCAAGAGCATGGATTTATTTGATATCGTTGTTTAGTTTCTAAGCTATTTCTTAAATACAAGAATCTATTTGATTATCATGTATAAAAGGCTGTTATACAGAAATGCCAATACTATTTTGTATACCTGTAAGTTAACTAGCAATTTATTTACCTAATCATAAAGGATTATCAATTGATAATTACTTTTATTGATAGGTATATAATCTTGAAGTCAGTAATTATGGAGATTATAAAATTTAATTCAGTTGGGAGGTAAACTATAAATCATTCAGTAATTTATGAATTGTACACACTATATTTAGTGCATGTTTCTTATAGAACCTTTAATTCAGTTAGAAGGTTCCTTCTGTTAATAATTGTAATTATAATTACAAATAATATAAACAAAAAGTGTTTAAACGAGTTAAATATCCATTGTAGAAATGTCAGCTGAACGGCAGAGAAACAAAAAATTATTTATTAAACCAAGACAGCAGTTGAAAAGCAGAAAATATGTATAAATCCCAAAGGTGTTTTTGCTCCATTACGAGTAATAGGACCTCTTTGTAGCTCAGCTGAGATAAAAAAATTCACAAGAGCTACATTATTGTAGCTTATGTATTTTTCCTTTAACTTATACAGTGAAACGTCTCTAAGACGGCCGCCACTGGGACAAAGATAAATGGCTGGTTTACAGAGGTGGACGGTTATGTGAAGTGAAATCTTCCGTGATTTTCATTTACTGCCCTTTTGGGTACAGAAATTAAGGAGTAGAGCTCTTTAATCAACTCTACTTTATCACTAAGTGATAATTCTACATGTTGACGTTTTGCTGGTCGAGACATATAATTTGATCATGTTGATACACAATATTTTATTTCATTTCATAGCATGTTTCTCTTGTGAGAAATTAACTTTTAGGAAAAAAAACCAACAACAAGCGAGCACTCTAGTCCGGTAATTCTGCTCATCCAGTAAACCAGCCCACCTTTAGTAACATTATGCATGATGATACAGCTAATAGCAAATTTCTGCTCATCCAGTAAACCAGCCCACCTTTAGTAACATTATGCATGATGATACAGCTAATAGCAAATTTATCATTAGGTGGATGGATTTACCGTACGACATCATATATTTAATAAACAATAAAATTTAATGAAATTTAATAGATTTTAATCAATATTTTTTTTGTTATCCATAATTTATTAGCTTGAACAAAGCTCACACTAAAATGTCATAAATTACCGTTAAATGGTCATCACAAAACACGGTTTAATTATTGTAGTGCTAATTTGTGTACACAACACTTTTCACTCTTTAAGGCCTCCACATGACTTTATATAAATTATGTAATTATTTCCTGTTTTCTAACAAGCCGGTAAAGCAAGGTGAAACTTACTTGGTTAATTAAAGCAAACCTTTAAAAAAAAGTGGCAGGTATCCGGTTTGTATAGGTGGCCAGTTTCATGACAATAATTTACATTGACTTCAATGGGTAACAGCTGGGACTTTTTAAAACGACCAATTTTAAGGGTACAACTAGTTTTCTTAGGGTCCTGTTTTGAGAAGTTTCACTGTATTTAACAGATTATATTGAATTAGTTAATAAAATGTTTCCTGAATGTAGCTGCAGCTGCATTTTGGAAATTTCTTTTACATCCAGTAGAGCCTGAATCACGAGTTTCTAGTACCAGTATATTGTTTTTCTTGGCCAACATATCTAGATACCAAAGTGATTGTGACAAAAAGTTAAACAACTTTAAAGTTAACTTATCTTGACTGTTGGGACACCAGAAAAGCAATTACATACTTAGCAGTTTTGTGTCGCCCTATATGATTATGTATTTTATAACATACATAGTATATTATAACTATCCATATGCGATATGGGAAAATCGAAAACTGGCATCTTGCATTTCAGTATCACACCAAACAATATTAAAAGACAATACAACTTTTAAAAAATGAGAAAGTTTTATAAAATAAGTTTTAACTAAACTTTTTCATTAAGACCTAGAAATATGTATTCAAAATTAGTATTTTATATTTCTGTTGAATATAAAACTCCATGTTGTGAGACCTCATAGCTAATGGCAGTATGCCATGTCACAGTGTATGACAGTACTACAAATATCAGAAATAAAATATTCTAGATTTTACAATAAATGATCAAATATTCATAGATTGCCTGCTGATACAAATTATGGAAAGATTTCATTTCGTAAAAGCCATGAAATATTTATATTGTTATTTTGCAATTTAGAACATGTATAAAGAAGTTTTTGTCATTTTCTTTGAGATTTCTGATGATATTTTTTCATGAAATAGAAAGTCATGAAAGGTCAGCATTCTAAACAATTAGAACAAATCAAAAGTTTATACCTTGAACATAGATGATGTCATTGAGATTCCATGGCAGACCTTCAAGGGATACTGTGTTGCCACTTCCTTTAATTACTGCTGATTATAAATTTCATTAATAAACAAACAATGGTAAAGATGAATCACTCCGATGTAAAACTCATTAATTTTTAGAATTTCAGTTTCAGTCTACAGAGTTATTATGTATCACAATTGTTCCAGAAACTATTGTTACCAAACTAAAAAAGGAACAACCAATAGTTATTTCTTGAATGTTCAATTGCCAAGATAACTTCCAAATATATTGTTTAGTAATGTTTTAGACAATGTAGGTTAGCACCAATTAATTATATAAAATTGAATCTTTCACTTGCTCCCCTCTTTTTGTTATTGGTCGCTGCGCAGCGACAATAACAAAAAGAGAAGAGAAAGTGAAAGATCTAATTTGAAATGGATTGGGTTAGCACATTTTGTTTAAACTAGATTAACAAGGAAAACTTGTTACAAATGAAATTCTAAAGTTGTAATTGTTATAAAGTTTAATTTCTGATGTTGAATGTTGATGACAATTTGGTTTTTAGTTCAAATATTTAAATAAAAGCTTAATGGAAATATAAATTTTAATTATTAGTTTAAACATTGGGTAAGTGTGTAAACTGCTAATATAGCAATATTATAATATATTCTTTGGTTATTCATTTATTATTTCCTTGAAATTAACTTTAAATGGTATTTGCTATGTTTATTTTCTTGCATGTTATTAGAATTTGACAACAATCTCAATATCATGTTTTGTTGAGCAACAAACTTTTAAACTGCTGTTTAAATGCAGATAAATTGAGTAAATAAGTGTATTATATGTATATAAATAGATTTCAATCTGCATTTAAACCTTAGTATTAATGCTTTTCACATTAAAATAGCCTTTGGTGGTCGGCTTTAAAGTGTGTTTAAATCCAAATCAACAATATTTCATGTTTTTAATGTCAGTTTTATTATCATGGCCACCTTGCAAGAGAGAGAACTATGATGAACTGTATTTTGGCACTTCATCATACAGTAAACTGTATTTTGGCACTTTACTGTTGCCAACTGTGTGTCTAGCTTATATATGGTAAATGCAACTATTGACTGAATCATACACACTATAAAAGATTAAGTATTAAAGTGATATATTGTTATCATTGATCATTATGAGAGTATATTGAAAACAAGCTGCTAAGCATGGAAATTAAACAATACATGTAATACAGATTGTGGAACTAATCTGGGGAAAATCATTTCATCTTTGCTTGATGTGATTTTCACTTTTTTTGTTGAAAATTGACAAAGATGTTTCCTTCACTCATTTCACAACCTCAAAAATAATGGGTTTTATATATTAGTATAAAAATATCATTACTTCTACCCGAAAAAATATTTTTATGTACACTAACATGATTCAAAAGGTCTAATGCTCTATTTCTTCTAAGGTGTTTATATTTACTCAGTGTAAATCTCTCAACAGCAACAAATTGAACCTTTTTTGGCTTGCAATTTAAAATCCATAATTGACATTTTTATAATTTTTTTTCTCTCATGTATGTAAATTTTTGCATTTTTATAGATCAATGATGTATAATATAAAAACTTAATATGATTTTACAAATATTTTCACAGTACATTGGTATCTGTGGAATGGTTCAAAACGTTAAGATTTTAATTTAAATATTTCTGCTTCATTTAGTTACAACATGTACATGTAAGTGGGATTAATCATTTCATTTGTCAGTAATTGTATACATGTATAGCAAATGAAACGTACATAGTTATACAGGTGTTTATACTGAACTGAATCCCTATTTCACGACACCCACCTAAAAATGAGGATTGCTTGAGTTCTTGTCATGCAAAGTTTTCATTACTTTAAAACCCCATAGAATTAAATAGACATAGACATTAAACATTAATAAATTTTAAAAAATTTATCATAATTAAATTTTTTAAAGCTTATCTTAATAAACTTTTTTAAAAAGAAATTGATAAAAATAATGCTTTAAGTGTATCAATTTATATTTATTATTTGGTCAAATAATTTTATGAAGCCTAAAAGTCCTTTGAAATTGATAGATAATTGTATTACTTTTATATGGATAAATGTGTTGGTACAACTGTTGGTATCCTGTCAGAACCGTGTGGTACAGATAAAACAACTACTTTTGGTATCCTGTCAGAACCGTGTGGTACAGATAAAACAACTACTTTTGGTATCCTGTCAGAACCGTGTGGTACAGATAAAACAACTACTTTTGGTATCCTGTCAGAACCGTGTGGTACAGATAATTCAACTACTGTTGGTATCCTGTCAGAACTGTGATACAGTTATAACATCCACTGTTGGTATTCTGTCAGAACCGTGTCGATAAAACAATCACTGTTGGTATTCTGTCAGAACCATAGTTATATAGTTAAAAAAAACCACTGTTGCTAGTATCGATCCTGTCGGAACTGTGATACAGTTAAAACAACCACTGTTGTTAGTATCCTGTCAGAACCATAGTGATCCAGTTAAAACAACTACTGTTGGTATCCTGTCAGAACTATAGTAATCCAGTTAAAACAACCACTGTTGGTATCCTGTCAGAACTATAGTAATACAGTTAAAACAACCACTGTTGGTATCCTGTCAGAACTATAGTAATACAGTTAAAACAACCACTGTTGGTATCCTGTCAGAACTATAGTAATACAGTTAAAACAACCACTGTTGTTAGTATCCTGTCAGAACCATAGTGATCCAGTTAAAACAACTACTGTTGGTATCCTGTCAGAACTATAGTAATACAGCTAAAACAACCACTGTTGGTATCCTGTCAGAACTATAGTGATATAGTTAAAAAAAACCACTGTTGCTAGTATCGATCCTGTCGGAACTGTGATACAGTTAAAACAACCACTGTTGTTAGTATCCTGTCAGAACCATAGTGATCCAGTTAAAACAACTACTGTTGGTATCCTGTCAGAACTATAGTGATACAATTTAAACAACCACTGTTGGTATCCTGTCAGAACTATAGTGATACAGTTAAAACAACCACTGTTGGTATCCTGTCAGAACTATAGTGATACAATTTAAACAACCACTGTTGGTATCCTGTCAGAACCGTGTGGTACAGATAAAACAACCCTTGTTGGTATCCTGTCAGAACTGTGTGGTACAGTTAAAACAACCACTGTTGGTATCCTGTCAAAACAATAGTCTTGAAAACTAAAATTGGGTTGACATTTGTTAAAAGTTGTTTAAAGGATCAAAGTTCCTAAATTGTGCTTTTGTTCATTTCAGAAGACTTTTAATCCTTGTTTTGTTGAACTTTATAGACTGTGATTGGTCCAAGCCTCAGTTACCAACATGCAGTTTGTCTGGTCTGGAAGAAATCTTGTGTTTGGTCTGTGGTTGGGTCAATCTAAAGAATTTAAAATTGATACATTAAAGATTCAAGCCTATAATTGTTTGAGAAATCTATGGGGCATAGTGTCAGTTTCAGAACCATAGTGTTTTAAATCTGGTAATTTTTACCTGTTAAAGCTTCATAATTGTGGCTGTTGATTCCCTATTTGGAAAGATCCACAATTAAATTAATAATGAAATAATTGTTAAATTTTGTTAAAACAATTATAGGCTTGATGGATTTTGGCTTTTCTGACATTAGTGGTCAGTACTTTGATTTGTACAGATTGTGTCCAGATGTTCACTAAATAGATCTGTGAAGATTTAGCCTTAGCAGAATGTGGTCAAATGTTTGAAATTTTGATGATTAAAGCTTTACATCTTAATTATTTTGATTTCAATATTTAGTGGTTTGAGTGCCACTGATCTTGGTTAGATGAAATGCATTGTAAATTTTTATAATATCTTTGATGACTTTTAATTTGTAGCCACTGGGTTGATGTCTCTACTCGTGAACTGTTAGGCTCCAAACATATAAAATCCTAGTAGTTACAATGACAAAAATATTATTAATTCTTTTGAGTGATATAATCATTGTCTAAAATTACTGCCCCAAAATTTTGAAAATGATTTAAATACCAAATTTGGAGTGACTTATTTGAATTTTGATAATAAAAGCTGTACAGCATCTTAAGTATTTGGGTTTAATATTTTGAGATTTCAGCACGAGTCTTGACCAAATGAAACATGTGTCTGGCATGGTATATTTTATCACTCATTGATGACATTTTTTTATTGTGTAAGATTACTACATGTGTTCTGGGGAGTAACTAATTGAATATTGATTAATTATACAGATTGGAAAGAGGTCTCATTTACAATCAAATGATCTACTGTTAGTTATTTCCATAGATTATATTACGCTGGTAATACTTTCCATAGATTATTTTACACTGGTAATACTCCTTCTTGTCCATTGGTTTTGCTATGCTCCTACTATTGTTGTGGCTGCAATTATAACACCAAACCATTTTAAATTTTAAGCTATAAAAAATTGTTTTTGCTGTAAATTACAGCATTTCTGCAGACTGATACAGCTGCCAACTTATACAATACTACATTAAGAAGTAAATTTGTTGTCCAGGCACCTGGTGTGTTACATTTATGTTGGTCATGCCTATACATGTACTCTATGTGTCATATTAAAGGTGTTATAGGCTGTAGGAGGTACTTTATGTGTCATATTAAAGGTGTTATAGGCTGTAGGAGGTACTTTATGTGTCATATTAAAGGTGTTATAGGCTGTAGGAGGTACTTTATGTGTCATATTAAAGGTGTTATAGGCTGTAGGAGGTACTTTTCCTAAGTCATATTAAAGGTGTTATAGGCTGTAGGAGGTACTTTATGTGTCATATTAAAGGTGTTATAGGCTGTAGGAGGTACTTTATGTGTCATATTAAAGGTGTTATAGGCTGTAGGAGGTACTTTATGTGTCATATTAAAGGTGTTATAGGCTGTAGGAGGTACTTTTCCTAAGTCATATTAAAGGTGTTATAGGCTGTAGGAGGTACTTTTCCTAAGCTTTCATACCTTAATTATTGTATGTTATTAGTGAAAAATATAACAAAAATTCATATTATATGAAACTATATTTGATCTGACAGTGTAAATTTGCTATTACAGTCTAAAAGACCATTTGCCTATTATTAATATTATAATAAAGAGAGGAAGCTCTCATAATGGTAATAAAGATGAAATACAAATAAATTACATAAAAAGTTTATTGTTTTTGTATAAATAAGGTTTTAATGCCACCTTCAGCAGTTTTTCAGTTATAATTTGGCATTCAGTATTTACTTTGAGAGGAAGCTAAGGTACTTTGTAAAAAACCCGACCTTTGGCAGGAAAACTGGCAAACCTTGTAAGTTAAGGCTGGAGTCAGGCACTTAATGCTTGATCCTGCAACAACAGTGTTGACAAGCACGAGATCAATAGTGGACGATTAACTTGCTCTGAAAACTCATAAATCAGAGTAATTTCTTTTGTGTTGTGATCAGTACATCTAAACTATTACTGCTCAGAAAACCCATGTCAAGAGTAATTTCCAGTGTGTCAAGTAACTTTTAAAGCTGTCATAACAAGTCCTTATTTTCTGTGTAAAAACAACAAGACACAAATGTGTGAAATTGGGCTCTGTATGAGAAGCCTTGTGCAAAACATTAAACCAATACAATGCATGACTTAATGCATATAAACATTTTTATCTTAGAAATCACAATGAAATAGGTATTGATTTTGAAATTTTATGAAAATCGACCCTAAGCATAAAGTGGCCTGCTTTTACTAACCAAGTTGAATGAGCAACCCCTTCCAGGCTAACTGACACAAAAAAGAATTAAAAATACAATCCTTTGTGGAGATTTATTACATGTAGCTTAAACATTTGGAACATAATAAAGGCTGGGTACTGGTTATGGTTTCCAGGGCTCCACCTACAGAGCTGCTCTGTGTATCCAAATAGGAGATGCCCTTTTTAGCTCACCTGACCCTTCGGGTCAGGTGAGCTATTGCCATCACTTGGCGTCCGTCGTCGTCCGTCGTCGTCGTCGTCGTTAACTTTTCTTCAAAAATCTCCTCCAAAACCACTGAAGGGATTGCTTTGAAACTTTGCACACATCATCAGTAAAATGTCCTCTACCAAGTTTGGCCAAATCATGGCCTCAAACCAACCAACATGGCCACCATGGCTAAAAATAGAACAGGGGGGTCAAAATACAGTTTTTTGCTTATAGTTCAAAAAGTATAACAGATACAGGAAAACCAAACAGACCTTCCTTCTTCAGCATCTAAAGCTCTACAAAACACTCCATTGGGTCAAAGTTGTATGATGACTCCTTGTAGGAGTTATTGCCCTTTAATTGTCAAAATGGATGATTTTTGCCAGTTTTGCCTCAAAATCTTGAAAATTATTAGAACTAGAGAAAAAGTTAGCATTGCTTAATTGTTCTGCTCTATGAGGGCTACAAAAATGACTTAGTGTCAAGATTGTCTGATTAACCGTTTAAGAGTTATTTCCCTTGAATTGTTTTTTTTAATCGGTTTTAATTGATTTTTTAAAATCTTCTCTTCTGAAACAACTTAAAGTACTGCTTTGAAACTTTGTACACATCATCTGTCAAATGTCCTCAACCAAGTTTGCACCAACCATGGCTGCAGATTAACCAACATGGCCACCATGGCTAAAAATAGGACGAGGGGGAGGGGGGGTAAAATACAGTTTTTGGCTTATATTTAAAAAAGTGTAACAGATACAGGAAAACCGAAGAGACATGCCTTCATCTGCATCAAAAGCTCTACGAAACACTCCATTGGGTTGAAGTTGTATGATGACTCCTTATAGGAGTTATTGCCCTTTAATTGTCAAAATTGATTATTTTTGACATTTTTGCCTCAAAATCTTAAAAATTATTAGAACTAGAGAAAAAGTTAGCATTGCTTAATTGTTCTGCTCTATGAGGGCTACAAAAATGACCTAATGGGTCAAGATTGTCTGATGAACCGTTAAGGAATTATTCTCCTTGAACATTTTTTTAATCAATTTTACTTGATTTTAAAAAATCTTCTCATCTTTAACCAATGAAAGGACTGCTTTGAAACATTGCACACATCATCTTTAGGGCGTCCTCTACCAAAATTTTGAAAATAATGACACCAGACTACCTACATAGCTACGTTGGCTTGAAATAGAAAAAATGAAAAAAAGGGGGGGGGAGTCGAGAGATTTTTCGACTTATAGTTAAAAAAGTATAACAGGTACAGCAAATTTGAAGTGAACCTCCCTTCTCCCTCTAAGCATCAAAGCTCTTCCTTATAGGAATTATTTCCCTTAAAAGGTCAAAATTAATGATTTTTGCAGAAATGTTGGGCAATTCCTTATAGCAACGAAAAGCTGGATAAAAAAGGGTTGTTTGGTTTCAGGTTCAGGTGAGCGATACAGGCTCCTGGGAGCCTCTAGTGTTTGGTATTGTGAGGGTATAATATTTGTCAGGGTGTTCTCGACTCCAATCTTAATTGACAAGGATTTCCAGTTTTCCTACGGAAGGTCGGGGGTTTTCTCCAATGAAAACTGAACACCATGATATAGCTGAAGAATTGCTCAGTGGAATAAAGCAATATTCAAAAAAACAAAAAAACAATGTAATATTGGAAACCTGACCATAGTGTGTGGTGCCCCACTCTTTCCAAGTTAAAGACCCCTTCCATAGATGTTATTATAAGTATGTTTATTGTGGTCACTGAAAAAAGGCAAAATCCATCACTACCAAACTATTCATGTTTCTTGTGGCAGGCCATTGGTCCATCTCTGTTGACTTTTCTTTCCTGAATCTAGATAAAATACTGCTTGCTGGATATTAAATTTTCAAACAATCAACCATCAGTGAGATATTATAGGTAAAATCTTCATTATAAATTTGTGGGTGTTAAATTGTAAGCAAAAATTTTTTAATATCCAAAGAACAGAAACTGTAAATATGAATGATAGTTATTGACGAAGCTTTGGTGAATAAGAACAGAAATGAAGGTACTGATCAAGAATGATCATGCATTAAATTTGAGTGTTTTCAGCTTCTATCAAGTTTTGTGTGATGTTATATTTTCCACCTCCTTCTAATTTTCCTGATGTCATTAATTTCTTCAAACAATGGTACTAAAGTGTTAAGTGTCTCATATTGTAGGTGTAAATCTTGAAATAAAGGTGTGAAAACAAAATGAATTGTGAAATAATACATCCTACATACTCATACAGTACAGAAATTTATTTCTCACCGGAGTTCAAATTTTAAAAGTTGGCACTGTCTTGTTTAAGAAACCTTATATACACTATCAGTATAAATAAAATATTGATTTAGCAACATAATCAGTCTACAATTAAAGGTGTAAGTTCGTGCTATATTGGGTAACTACTTTGTAATTGATGAATTTCCCTAAAAATAGCAACAACCTTCCTATTTCTAGAGGAAAGATCTTTTTGAAGTTGGAGATTTTTATTATAGTTGAATACAGTAATCATGATATCATGTATGATATTATTTTATCGTTTTTTTAGCCTTATACTTAAAACTGGACAGGTGGACATGAACAGTCTCGTGATTATACAAAATAACATATTTTATTCATTAAGTTTCCCTAAATAAATGACTTAGATTTTGCAATAGTCATGATTTAGATTGACTTATTTATACTTACTGATGATGTTGTGCTGAAATCCCCAGTTTTTATATCTTGTGTCTGGCTTAATGGAATTAAACTGGTATCTTCGGCAATTGAGTCTACTCTGAACTGTGAGAAAAAACTGCAACAATAATATTTTAAACCAGTGAACATTTGCATTAATTGTACAAACATTAAATTAACCTGAAATTAAATGTCTGTTGTTTTTTACAGTGGTGCCTTTTCAGAAGTATTTCTGGCAGAAGATAGAGCTCAACCAGGAACATTACAAGCTGTTAAATGTATAGATCGCAAAGGTTTATTGGGAAAAGAAGACTCCCTAGAAAATGAAATACGAGTTTTACAGAGGTAGGTGTCATTTAAGCTGTGGCCTTAAGACAGATAATGCTGTTACAGTGGTCACAATCAATATTTTAGATGTTACCGGTAATAATTTCTAATAAAACTAATGTTTAGCTGAAAATTATATACTTTCAGGAATATCAGTCTTTTTCAGCAATAAATACCTTTTTATGCCCTTGAAACGTAGTCGGGTGGGGGTGAATATTAATTTACACTTGTCCGTTGGTTTGTTTAACAATCTGTCCGGATTGGGGTGCTTAGCTTGTCCGACCATCTTCTCCTACAGTTTAAGTTCTGCAGCATTTATATTTTGTACAATGTTTGTGCAGATAATGGCGCATGCAGAGCCAAAGGATTTTGTGTGGCATCATATGTACAGACACACTTTACTTTCTAAAGAACTCTTTTGCCAAATTCTCGGCTGCTGGGGCATACTTCTTATGTTGTTCTTCCTAGGTTTTAATAGCTAATTAGACATTCTTTTGGCTGATTTGTAAGTCACTGGGGTAGTTTTAGGTAAATGAGGGGTGAACTTTGTGAACACAAAAGATTTTTTTCATTAACCAACTTGTGAAAGTAAAAAATATTTTTGTCACTAGAATAAAATTGGCAAAATAAAGAGATTGAATTACTCTTAGGAAGTTTTTGTTGGGTTGTATGGCTAGGCTTATAATTGATGAAATCATCAAGTTACTCTGGGGTTGTAAAGCAGGGCTTACCTAAGAAAACCCACTGTTTTAATAAGAAAAAGTTGGTCATCCTGTCTTTGTTGAGTGTCGAACGGTATAGGGGTATTAAAGACTTTCCGTATAAATGACTGATGGAAATACTGTTGTTGTCAACTAGATAATTACTGTTTATTTCAATTTGCTGTATAAACACAGACAGCGGTAAAGTTACAATCGTCCACGATGAAATTGTATGAGGAATTATCCAGAATCAATTACGGCCAAGAATCTGTTGACATGAAGTGGATGATTTTCTTCCAAGCATCAATGCCTATTTTAGTAAAAGTTGTTATTGTGACATTGATTTCCATAAACAAAAGAGACATTCTCTTATTACATTTTGAAGGGTGAAAAATTGCCAAGTTTTAAAGATTGAGTACTTATTGGTCGTCTGATAAAGAACTAGAAAGGTTAAGTATCACGAAAACTCTATAATTGTACTGCACCACAGTAATATTGATCAAATACACAAAAAACTAATATATTTTTCTACTTTATATATGATTTTCAGAAAAACATGTATGGAATTTTTCTCATTCGTATATTAAAAATGTATTATGTAATATCTTATACGGTTTTGAATTTCAATTAATCAAAATTATTTCGTGACTGTGACATTTACAATTTTCTGGTTAAATGTGGATGTTTGTATTTATATTAAGTTGTGAGTTCTATTCTCTTTGATTAGAGTTCAGATTGATTTTAATTTGATTTCTGTGAAGAATCTGAAATTACCTCATTTGTTTGAATTTTATTTTTCTTGACAGCAAAACTAGTTTCAACACCAATTTCATTCCCATAGCGGTTTCTTGAAATTGATCGTCATAACAACTTTGTTGTTGATTCAGAAAAGTGATAACATGTCATTGTTGCTATCATATTTCAAATAACTCTCCTTCTCAAATTGTTTTCAACAAATTATAAATATTGATGACAAGTATTTAATGTTCTATAAACTATAAAAGTTACAAATGTTCCTTGTAAAAAATACATTTCATAAAATAAACTAATGCCAATCATTTGGAAATTAATATACTGATACATATACTAGGAAATAAGAAAACATATTTCATACAAACATGCAGTAGTTGTTCTTCATAGTTAATTAAAACAAATAACTGGTTATTGACGTATATTATCAGCAATGTTTTGATGACTTTTGGGATCTAGTCAATAGGCAAGCATATTCCAAATCGTCTCAACCTGGTTATTGTATTGAAGCATAGGTTATGCTCAACCTTACAACCAAGTTATTCCCCTAAAGTGCTTAATAATTTTTTTATTGGTTTCTGACAATTGGATCACCTTTCCCCATGCAGTCGGAGAGTAATCTCAGAGTAAGTGTGTGGGACCAAAATAGGTCTAAACAGCAATGTAATTTTACTACATTTGAAATTAATTTCAAATATAATATTTTAACACAACTAATTATCAGATGGATCATTTTATATTTTGAACTTAAATTGGCTAAAATTTAAAAAAAATGCCTTCCCATACAACTTTTTTACAGAGAATTATTTGTCTACAATCAGACGTCATTGGTTACAATGCATGAACCAATCAAAGTTATGTACCATAACGTCACAATTGAAGTCATGATGTAATAGATTCATTGATAATGACTGATATTGATCACTTGCCTGCCACCTTCTGTACCGTAGATTGAGCCTTATGGGAAATCAATCTCTCAGGTACAATTGGACATTTTTGCTGAGTCATAGGTAGTCTTTTCTATTCCTGGATTTGAATTTTTCTTAGACATGACAATTATTACCTTGACGGGTGTCTAATTAGAGGCAAGCACTGCTTATTCATCCAGAGTACCTGAGTGCACCCATGGTTTTTATTGGGATCTTGTTACTCGCTTTGTTTTTGTGTTTTTGGTTTTTGTCTATATCAGAATTTGTAATTGTCCCTTGACTTTCAGCTCATGTTGTTCGGTCGTTTTCTTTGCTATTTTTCCTAAAGGAGAGTGGGATAAAGATGTGTCTATATTTTATGTAGTGTGTTAGGGGTGGTGGATGGAGATGGAGATGGGTTTTTTTTGTCTCGCCTCTGAAGAGGAGACATATATATGGTAATCCTGTGGTGGCATAAACACTTGACATTTTCCTTTATAAGCTTAAGCTTAAGCCCTAGATACATCAAATTTGGTCCAGTGGTAGCTTATAATGAGTACTTGCAAGTCAGTCAACTGTCCCCAGACCTTGACTTCAATTTCATTGTTCAGTGACTACATTGCAGTTTTTGGATTAGGCTAGTTCTCGTACAACATGCATGGTAGGGTGACAATATTTGGTATATAAGGTTGCTGTTGTCTGTCTTGTAGGTGTCGCCTGACATTGACCTCAGTTTCTGGTCCAGTGACTACGTTCAAGTTATTGGATTAGGGCAGTTCCTCTGTAACCATGCATGGTAGGATGACAATATTTGGTACATAAGTTGCTGATGACATCTTCATGACTGTCTGCTATATGTCACCTGACCTTGATCTCTATTTCACAGCCCAGTGACTTCATTAAAGTTTTTGGATTAGAGCAGTTCCTCTGTAACCATTCATGGTAGAATGACAATATTTGGTATATAGGTTGATGATGAATTATACATGACTGGTAGGTGTTACCTGATCTTGACCTCAATTTCACGGTCTAGTGACTATGTTAAAGGTTTTGGATTATGGCAGTTCATCTGTAACCATGAAAAGTAAGATGACATTTATTTAGTATATAGGTTGCTTTTTAATAGTACATGTCTGTCTGGTAGGTGTCACCGGACCTTGTCCTCTATTCAAGAGTCCAGTGACTAGATAAGTTAAAGTTTTTGGATTAGGTCATTTCCTCTGTAACCATGCATTGTATACTTTAAATGCTGACAATTTAATGCTTATGCTCATAAAGTATTTTTTTCGTTATTGATGCGGAATGCAGGTGAGACAATTTCAGACAACAGTTTATATGAAAAACTTTAAAAAAAAAATACTTTAGATTTTAAATATTCACATTACACAAGAAATTTCGCATGATGCTAATCATTGCCTTGCATTAACAAGTTTGACTGGTTAATTCAGACTAAACATATTGCACTGCATAAAAAAATAAGTACATATTGAAGGGCAATGCATATTATTTTTGTTTTGTAAGAAAAATCTAGATTTTTATTTGTTCTGTGATTAAGTTTACACATTAGGGTGGGTTACATCTAGATAAAACACACACTGAATTCATATCATCAATTCTGTACAGTTGTCCTAAAAACCTTTATCAGGGAATGCCAAAACTATAATTTACTAATTTGTTTACAGATAACTGATAATTATTCTCAGTTAATACACAAAATAATTTATCATTGTCAATCTTAAATTAATTCTTTTAAACACTGCCAAGGCCAATGTTACTAAGTATACGAAATTAATGCTGCACTGTAACTCGGAACAGCCTAGCTGTGGACAACAGAATTATATTGACATAGATTTTCTCTTGTTTTTTGCTCATTTCGTGATTACAGTATCCATTACATGTATTGATTAAAACCACCATACATTGGCAGTAATAGTTCTTACACAAATATGTCTGTCTCTGCAGAATCTATAGGTCTGTGACAAGGAAGATCTGTCTGGAGCATAGGTCTAAGTCACAGAGATAATCTTATCTTCCACTTTCTTGGTGATGTTTTATTTATTTTTATAACAGTTTTAATCATGTGAATTTTACATAAAAAATTATATCCTTATGTCAACTTTAGAACATGATTAATTATCTGCGAAAAATCCTTTATAATAGATTATTTCTGTATTGGTTCTTTTTTTTTAAAGAAAATAAGAATGAATAATTAAACTTCTATTCTATGTTGAGTGTTCTTTTTAGTGTGCATTAATTTCCTGTAGATGCCATGATATAGCTTTAATATAGCAAGCAAATCAATTACGTGTTTCACTTCTATTTTTTCTCACTAATGTGTCATGGGTTAGGGTAAATTAGTGCTTTAGTCTGCTTGTGTATTACTGTGAACTTTCAGGTACAGGTTTGTGTTCTTTTTAAGAGTTTCCCCAATTGTTACATACACAGTATATGTTGACGAATCACGAACCAGCATTGAAATTATTCCTTAATATTTGTAGTATTAAATGACTGAGTTAGTGATAAGATGCAGTTTTTATTTAGATCATCAGTATTAGGTGTTGGTTTCTAAGTTCTTTTGTGGGTCACTTTATTGCAGAGATTAAGATATAAATTTCAACGACTGTTTTATTGATCGCTTACACAAGGCATTTGTTATGGGCTGTATGAGTTCCAATATTTGATATGTCCAGACTCATTTGTATTTCCTGAGGGATAAGATGTCTGTCATTCGGGTATACCAAACACTAATACTAGTATGTATTTATTGGAAGATGCTTCTCTTGATTAAATTGGAGATTTCTCAGGTGTGTTTATGTAATGTTAAATTAACATAGCAAAATAGATTTCCACATATCCAATAGAAATAAAGACCAGTTAGTAGGAGGACTACTTGACACAGCAATATTACTAGTTTTAATCTTTCGTCTGTTCCTAGGAATTTGAATTTTTCCTGGTTTTATATCATATGATTAAATATAAATATCGTACAGTAGGAAGTAACTTCCTTTATGTTGATATTTTAAACAATATGGAAATGATGGAAAACTTTGTTTCATTTTCCTGTGGTATCCGATAACATGACTGGTCTTTCTGTACACTTATATGTAAATGTACATTTGTGTTGTATGTGGAGTCCGCATCGATTCTTGGTAATATTACAAAAACAGTATAAACTTAACCTTTTTGCCATGAATCCAAAATAAAAATTACAAACAGTCATAATTTTTAAATTATGTGACTGTATAACTCATTTAAATACATTACAAGAATTGCCAGTTTTCCTACCAAAGGTCGGGGGGATGGGGGGTGGGGTTTCTTGTGGCACTCCAGGTTCATCCCCCAATAAAAACTGGATGCCTTGATACAGCTGAAAAGTTGCTGAAAGTGTCGTTAAAAACACCATTCTAACAAACAAAACATTTAAAAACAATTAAAAGAAATGTTGTAGGTGGCAATACATTTTATTTAACAAATTTACCAAGCAAATTCTGTACAATTTATATAAATAATTAATGAACAGGTTCATTATATTTTATTCTAATATGACGTGCTTTAAAGGCTTTGAGACCACAACTGTGGTAAAAAAATGATTTATCTATGAGCAACACGCGCTGAGAAGGGCATGTTTTCAATGGCTGTTCCAATTACAAAACTGTAACTCTCACCGGAAAGCTATTGCATATGACGTATAAATCACCCCGTGGTAAAACAATGATAAACCACAGCCTCCGTGAATTATTTCTTAATTTCATCCTGGGTCAACATTCATACCTAACACCAATATTTATAGGGATGTATTAAAAGTAAATTCTCTAATATATATATTTTTTTAAATCGCTTGACCGGTGTGGAAAAAATAGTTCTCTGTGAAAATGCGTTTCTCAGCAGTTGATTGGTTTAAAATAATAACATAATAAAAACTAATGACGTCTTAAACAAAAACACCTTCCATTTACTGTGTATTCAAGTCATGAACGTAAAAATGTGGTTGGGAAAATTTGTACTTCATTTCAATTAGAGAAACAGAATCTTACACTAGTACCCTTGGATTATCAGATTTCTCCAATCTCGATACATGTAGTTAAGTTATGGAAATTGAAGTCCTTGCCAAGGCTCGGGCTTATCATTCCATAATTTTACTATCTTGATTGGAGAAATCTGATAATCCACTCGTACCAATGTTAGATCCATATATTTTTGTAATTTGCAGATCATATCACTGTGCCAATTAATGTTTTGTTAAAAAACAAAGTACCATAACTAAATGTACTGTTGATATTATAAGTTATTTTATAAAATTGTTATTAATATTTTAACATAAGTGATTCAAAATAAAATTAAATTATTAGATTTGGTTGTTTGTCATTTGAATTAAATCGCTTATACATGTATGTGGATCTGTGCAACTCTAATTAGTAATTTGAATGGATTTTGTAACAAGGAAGTACCATTCTAACAAAAGTTTAATTGCTGATGACTGCTTTGTGTATCTTATTACTAACATAGTGCCGACTATCTACTGCTACTGGAATTCCTAAATAAATATTACAAGTTACAAGTAAATGTAAGCCCGCTACAGCATATGAACACCTACACATCATATGAACAACTACACACAGTATGAACACCTACACATCATATGAACAACTACACATCATATGAACAACTACACACAGTATGAACATCTACACATCATATGAACAACTACACATCATCTGAACACCTACACATCATATGAACAACTACACACAGTATGAACACCTACACATCATATGAACAACTACACATCATCTGAACACCTACACATCATATGAACAACTACACACAGTATGAACATCTACACACAGTATGAACATCTACACATCATATGAACAACTACACATCATCTGAACACCTACACATCATATGAACAACTACACACAGTATGAACACCTACACATCATATGAACAACTACACATCATTTGAACAACTACACATCATATGAACAACTACACACAGTATGAACACCTACACATCATATGAACAACTACACATCATATGAACAACTACACATCATATGAACAACTACACACAGTATGAACACCTACACATCATATGAACAACTACACATCATGAACAACTACACACAGTGTGAACACCTACACATCATATGAACAACTACACACAGTATGAACACCTACACATCTTTTAATTTCCTCTTGATTTGTTTCCATGAGCATGTGTGTATAAATTCTCCATATTAAATGCTTATACTGTGTAGATAAATTAATTTCTATGCAAAATTATAGTTCTAGTGTACTGTGAACTATAGCTTAGTATTCAGACAATAGTTTGTAGAAAAGAAAAGAAACAAGATTAAAAGAGAATTTTAGATGAAAATTTTATACCACTTAGTCATTCAGAAATTGAGTTTTGCTGAAAGGATTTCAGTGTAATAGTTTGTGATTACTTTCAGTGCGTAAATTACATGCAATTTTCAAACTTTTACCAAGTTCTAAATTCATTTTCTCTTCATAATACAATGTTTTGTTTCAATGGCCAATTCAGAGTTTTGTTTGATTAAATTATTTGTTCTTTGCTATGGTGAAACGATGATGTTATAAATTGATCAGCAATTTTCAAGGTCAAAAAGAAATGAAAATTACGACAAAAATTGGATTATTGAAAAGCTGTTGACCTGAAGTGTGTTATTTTGTTTTTGTATTGTTTTTGTGTGAAAAAAGAAAACACTGTTAATTCATTTATCATTGGATGTTTGGAATTTGGAAATAAAATCAAGTTACATAAAATTAAACTAGGTGCAGTACAGATGGAAAATATGAAAAAAAGCATTATTTGGGTATCTAAGGTTATGAAGTATTGTATGACTAATATTATTTGATATGATTAAAGGTTTGGGCAGCTTCACCAAGGTATATAACCATATAACTTCATGTTTTTCATGCTTATATCCAAAACTAGAAAGTTGCCATCAGACTTGTATCTAAAGCTAAAAGGTTGCCATCATACTTGTATCTAAAGCTAGAAGGTTGCCATCATACTTGTATCTAAAGCTAGAAGGTTGCCATCATACTTGTATCTAAAGCTAGAAGGTTGCCATCAGACTTGTATCTAAAGCTAGAATGTTGCCATCATACTTGTATCTAAAGCTAGAAGGTTGCCATCAGACTTGTATCTAAAGCTAGAAGGTTGCCATCAGACTTGTATCTAAAGCTAGAATGTTGCCATCATACTTGTATCTAAAGCTAGAAGGTTGCCATCAGACTTGTATCTAAAGCTAGAATGTTGCCATCATACTTGTATCTAAAGCTAGAAGGTTGCCATCATACTGGTATCTAAAGCTAGAAGGTTGCCATCAGACTTGTATCTAAAGCTAGAAGGTTGCCATCAGACTTGTATCTAAAGCTAGAAGATTGCCATACAAGTTCATGCTTTTCACACTTGAATTCCAAGCTAAAAGGTTGCTACACAAGTTCCTGCTTTTCACACTTGTATCCCAAGCTAGAAGGTTGCTATACAAGTTCATACTTTTCTCACTTGTATTCCAAGCTAGAAGGTTGCCATCCTACTTGTATCCAAAGCTAGAAGGTTGCAATACAAGTTCCTGCTTTTCACACTTGTATCCATAGCTAGAAAGTTGCCATACAAGTTCAAGCTTTTCACACTTGTATCCAAAGCTTGAGGGTTGCCATACAAGTTCATGCTTTTCACACTTGTATCCAAAGCTTGAAGGTAGCCATACAAATTCCTGCATTTTACACTTGTATCCCAAGCTAGAAGGTTGCCATCATACTTGTATCTGAAGCTAGAAGGTCGCCTTACAAGTTCCTGCTTTTCACACTTGTATCCAAAGCTAGAATTTTGCCATACAAGTTCATGCTTTTCACACTTGTATCCCAAGCTAGAAGGTTGCCATCATACTTGTATCCAAAGCTAGAAGGTTGCCATCATACTTGTATCCAAAGCTAGAAGGTTGCCATACAAATTCCTGTTTCCCATACTTGTATCCCAAGCTAGAAAGTTGCCATACAAGTTCATGCTTTTCACACTTGTATCCCAAGCTAGAAGGTTGCCATACAAGTTCCTGCTTTTCATGCTTTTCACACTTGTAATCCCAAGCTAGAGGTAACCATACAAGTTCCTGATTTTCACACTTGTATCCAAAGCTAGAAAGTTGCCATACAAGGTCATGCTTTTCATACTTGTATACAAAGCTAGAAGGTTGCCATCATACTAGTATTCCAAGCTAGAAGGTTGCCATCATACTTGTATCCAAAGCTAGAAGGTTGCCATACAAGTTACTGCTTTTCATAATTGTATCCCAAGCTAGAAGGTTGCCATACAGTTCATGCTTTTCACACTTGTATACAAAGCTAGAAAGTTGCCATACAAGGTCATGCTTTTAGCACTTGTATCCCAAACTAAAAGATTGCCAACATACTTGTATCCAAAGCTAGAAGGTTGCCATCATACTTGTATCCAAAGCTAGAAGGTTGCCATCAGACTTGTATCCAAAGCTAGAAGGTTGCCATCATACTTGTATCCAAAGCTAGAAGGTTGCCATCATACTTGTATCCAAAGCTAGAAGGTTGCCATACAAGTTCATGCTTTTCACACTTGTATCATAAGCTAGAAGGATATGTTTGTGTTGTTTAATTATTGGGATTTGTTACAAATAGAAATTTATTACTTTTGTACTGGTAAGCATATGAAACCATTTTCTTTGCCATGTAATTCCAAAAAGAGATATTTTTCTCTTCCCTATGATTGTTTATTAATTTTGATTGATTGATTGATTGATTGATTGAATATTTGCTTAATGTTTAGAGAGCAATATTTCAGCTATTGTCAGAAAAGGACTGTCAGTCACTGTAAAGTATGGAGAACAAGGCAACAACTGAGAATTTACTGAGACTGGGAAAAGTGCTACAGTAAGCCTACTCTTTTTGACATCTATAAAAGGGGTCTTTATAATGCAGGAGCATGGTACTTTCCATACATGTTACCTACTATGGTCAGGTTTGAAGGTCAAGCAGTGTGAACCCTCACAGTAATTTTTTAATATCATCTCATCTTTGAAACTGACTTCTATAGTATTTCTGCATGGAGACATTTGATGTTTTACCTTTAAAATAAATATGTGCTTGTCTACCAACATCTGTTACAAATGTTAGTAGAACAACCATTTCTTACAACTAATTAAATTTTGTAGAAAGCTTATGTTTTCTTTTTATTAATTCAATGAGGTGAACCATTGTCTGAAACAAGTGTCTAAATACAGAAAGTATACACAAAATCCACAAATTCAATAAAATAGTTAGAAGGGTTTGTGGAAACAGTCAACGTGTCAGATATATTCTTTTTAAATTGAATAAAAGAGGTTGCGTTTCATGAGAATTACAGGGTAGAATTGTCATAAAAGTTAAATCAGTGATGTTGAGTGGAGTGTTCAATCTATCGTTATTTGTCTGAGAAAAGGTTAGCTTTATTGATTTCTACTGCTTCTGTTCATTATTTTATAGTTCTGCTGATGTTATTAACTTACATGAATCTGTTTTTCATTAGTACTTTTTATGGTTTGCAGATAAAAATGGTATGTGTACTTGAATGTAGATCAGGAAGACAATTGTTGATTATTTTTGTGACATGAAATCAGAAAGTTCTCCATTACTGGACACTATAGTGATTTATGTTGGTGTGAAAAAATGTTGCTGAATCAGTTGATCATTATAAAGAGTAAAAACTTTTAAAATGTCACAAAAACAAAAATACATATTATAAAAAACTGCATTAAATGAAGTAAAATTGGATTTATATAAAAGATGTCATTAAGTGGTTCATATTATAAAAGACATGTGAGCACCATATAGCCATATTATGAAAGAACTTGACATTTGTTGTACATGCTCTCATATGTCTGTCTTTATACAAGAACAGCATGTCTCATTATACTAAAACAATTAGTGTTGTTATTCAAGAACAACAACACTATTCAAGAACAACACGTTTTCAATCTAGAACATTTGTTGTTTACTCGAACAATGTGTGTTAATTCAGTCATGTCAGGTAAATATGACAGTTTCCACATCCTTGACCATATATATATAGTAAAGTATATAAAGAATCGTCTATAAAGAAAATATAAATTCGGAAATGAATGTCACAATATATTTTGAAATCCACATTACACAATTAAGCACAATAATAATGTAAGTTTTCCACGACTGATTTAAGGTATCCGGACCACAATTGACCACGTGATCATATTTGGTGTCCGGATGTCCATTGTTTTTCAATGGAGCAGACCTCGGTAATGTTCGGCAAACATCGGAAATACTATTTGAGCAACTAATTTTTTTTAGTCAAAACTGTTAACATTGACTAAAAGTAAACCAATATATTTAATTTGTATCATTAATTAGCAATACCTTGATGTAGTAAAGCTGTATTTCTTGGTCGAAAAATAAAATTAACCTGTGACTTTAATTATGGGTCGGATACCTTAATCTCTTTTGAGATCTTCAAAGTGGCTGTATTGTATATAAAAAAGGTCATTATCGGTAACATGATGTTACAATGGTCCATAGATACTGGTAAGGTTAAAATCCGGAACGGCACTTTTGAAACTTGGCTGATATTTACGGATGAATTGTTGTTCTTTGTTTATATGTTGTTCTTCTCTCCAAGAGTCTGAACATTGATTAAATGGGAAAAATAGAAAAATTAGGTAAATTTTACCAAACATATATAGAAGAAGTAAATTATAGTTGCTACTGGATTTCAGATTGAATCATGCATTTAGACTACCAGGTATCTGGATGGATAAGTAGTTTTATGTTCATTCCATACCCAGGTTCAACTTTACTAAAGTTTTTTTTTGCAAGTACACAAAGTGGTGCACATATTTAGCTGACATGGACGAAAGGTCCATGTGAACTTTTGCCTTCACTTGGTGGCCGTAGTCTGTCGTCCTTTGTCCGTCATCCAATATCACCTTTTTTTGATCCAGCATCATTGTCAAACTTGGCTACAATCATCCTCTGGGTATCTAGTTTCAAATTTATACCCAGGCTATTGATCAACGGACAAAGATGGCCACTTACTAACATAGAACACACGTTTTTAGTAAATATGTTGAAAATTATAAGAGAAAACAGTACCTCAAATTTTTTAGCACACTAACAAGTACAATATGTTCTATTGGTCTGAAGTTGTATAGTGACTTCCTGTAGGAGTTATTGCCTTAAGTCAGATTTTTGACAAACTTTTCAGTTTTTACAAAATAACATAAAAACTGCAAGATCAAGATTGACATTGTAAATTGTTAAATGATCAGCAAGACAATTCCTGCAGAATACTTTCTTGGTCTAGACTTGTTAAACTACTCCTTATAGGAGTTATAGCCTTTAAATGAACCTTAGTTTTTGTACTGTAATTTAACAACTGTAACATTTAGAGTTGAAACTTTAAATTGCAAAAATGATTAGCAATACAATTCCTACAAATCACTATTTTGGTCTAAAATTGTCAGATGACTCCTTATAGGAGTTATTGCCCTTTAATGCTGATTTTTCAATAATTTTTTTTGTTTTTGTCCTGTAACCTTAAAACACGAACAGCGAGAGTGAAACTGTACACTGCAAAAATGATCAGAAATACAAGTTCTATAATCCACTTAATTGGTCTAAATTGCTAGATGACTACTTTTTTGGAATTATTGCCATTTAATGGCGATTTTAGACAAAATTACTAATTTTTTTCCTTAGAAATTAAAAACTGAAAACCATAGAGTAAAACTGTTAATATCAAAAATAATCAGAAGGACAAGTCTACAAATCATTATGTTGTGTGAAAATTGTCAGATGACTCCTTATAGGAGTTATTGCCTATAAATACCAATTTTTGATGAAATTTGTAGTTTTTACCCTGTAACTGAAATCCCATAACAACTATAGTAAAACTTTAAATTGCACAAATGATCAGCAAGGCAAGGCCTACAAATCATTACTCAGATGACTCTTTATTAGAGTTATTGCCCTTCAATGACAAATATATACAAATAATAAGTTTTTGTGTTATAAATTAAAGTCTATAACACCTATAGAGTTAAACTGTAAATTTCTAAATTTACTTAAAGGACACTGCCTACAAATAACTTAATTTTTCAGAAATTGTCTAATGACATCTCTAAAGAGTTATTGTGCTTTATCAAAATTTTTTAAGAAATGTTTAGATTTTGCCCAGTAAACTAAAAGCTGTAACAACTAGACTGAAACTTTAAATTGAAAAAAATTAAAGATAGTTGAAGTTATTTGTGTTGCAGGTGAGCGATTACAAGTCTCTTGGAGCCTTTACTTTTTATTAACTGCAAATTAGGGAGGTTTACTTGTTTAGGGAAATTTACAGAAATTTTATTGACATTCATACTTAGAATAAAAGTTTCCTTGCTCAGAACTCCGGTAATATACTAGACATTTTCATCTTTTCAGATTAGACCACCCAAATATAGTGAAGCTGTTAGATGTATTTGAAGACAAATCTCATGTTTACTTAGTGATGGAACTGTAAGTAAATTTATCTTTGCATTTCATTATCCTAAGCTCAGGAAAAACTGTAAAAGAATAATAATAAACTGTGATGAACCAGATCATGAGGGTATAACATCAAGGTGAACATTATAAACTGTGATGAACCAGATCATTGGGGGTATAACATCAAGGTGAACATTATAAACTGTGATGAACCAGATCATGAGGGTATAACATCAAGGTCAACATTATAAACTGTGATGAACCAGATCATGAGGGTATAACATCAAGGCCAACATAATAAACTGTGATGAACCAGATCATGAGGGTATAACATCAAGGTGAACATTATAAACTGTGATGAACCAGATCATGGGGTATAAGATCAAGGCCAACATAATAAACTGTGATGAACCAGATCATGAGGTATAACATCAAGGCCAACATAATAAACTGTGATGAACCAGATCATGAGGGTATAACATCAAGGCCAACATTATAAACTGTGATGAACCAGATCATGGGGGTATAACATCAAGGTGAACATAATAAACTGTGATGAACCAGATCATGGGGTATAACATCAAGGTCAACATTATAAACTGTGATGAACCAGATCATGAGGGTATAACATCAAGGCCAACATAATAAACTGTGATGAACCAGATCATGGGGGTATAACATCAAGGTGAACATAATAAACTGTGATGAACCAGATCATGGGGTATAACATCAAGGCCAACATAATAAACTGTGATGAACCAGATCATGGTGTATAACATCAAGGTGAACATTATAAACTGTGATGAACCAGATCATGAGTTTATAACATCAAGGTCAACATTATAAACTGTGATGAACCAGATCATGAGGGTATAACATCAAGGTCAACATTATAAACTGTGATGAACCAGATCATTAGGGTATAACATCAAGGCCAACATAATAAACTGTGATGAACCAGATCATGGGGTATAACATCAAGGTGAACATTATAAACTGTGATGAACCAGATCATGGGGGTATAACATCAAGGCCAACATATATAAACTGTGATGAACCAGATCATGAGGGTATAACATCAAGGCCAACATAATAAACTGTGATGAACCAGATCATGGGGGTATAACATCAAGGTCAACATAATAAACTGTGATGAACCAGATCATGAGTTTATAACATCAAGGTCAACATTATAAACTGTGATGAACCAGATCATGAGGGTATAACATCAAGGCCAACATAATAAACTGTGATGAACCAGATCATGAGGGTATAACATCAAGGTCAACATAATAAACTGTGATGAACCAGATCATGAGTTTATAACATCAAGGTCAACATTATAAACTGTGATGAACCAGATCATGAGGGTATAACATCAAGGTGAACATAATAAACTGTGATGAACCAGATCATGAGGGTATAACATCAAGGCCAACATAATAAACTGTGATGAACCAGATCATGAGGGTATAACATCAAGGCCAACATAATAAACTGTGATGAACCAGATCATGAGGGTATAACATCAAGGTCAACATAATAAACTGTGATGAACCAGATCATGAGGGTATAACATCAAGGCCAACATAATAAACTGTGATGAACCAGATCATGGGGGTATAACATCAAGGTCAACATAATAAACTGTGATGAACCAGATCATGAGTTTATAACATCAAGGTCAACATTATAAACTGTGATGAACCAGATCATGAGGGTATAACATCAAGGCCAACATAATAAACTGTGATGAACCAGATCATGAGGGTATAACATCAAGGTGAACATAATAAACTGTGATGAACCAGATCATGAGGGTATAACATCAAGGCCAACATAATAAACTGTGATGAACCAGATCATTGGGGGTATAAGATCAAGGTGAACATAATAAACTGTGATGAACCAGATCATGAGGGTATAACATCAAGGCCAACATAATAAACTGTGATGAACCAGATCATGAGGGTATAACATCAAGGCCAACATAATAAACTGTGATGAACCAGATCATGAGGGTATAACATCAAGGTGAACATAATAAACTGTGATGAACCAGATCATGGGGTATAAGATCAAGGTAAACATAATAAACTGTGATGAACCAGATCATGGGGTATAAGATCAAGGTGAACATAATAAACTGTGATGAACCAGATCATGAGGGTATAACATCAAGGTGAACATAATAAACTGTGATGAACCAGATCATTGGGTATAACATCAAGGCCAACATAATAAACTGTGATGAACCAGATCATGGGGTATAACATCAAGGCCAACATAATAAACTGTGATGAACCAGATCATGAGGGTATAACATCAAGGTGAACATTATAAACTGTGATGAACCAGATCATGGGGGTATAACATCAAGGCCAACATAATAAACTGTGATGAACCAGATCATGAGGGTATAACATCAAGGCCAACATATATAAACTGTGATGAACCAGATCATTGGGGGTATAACATCAAGGTGAACATTATAAACTGTGATGAACCAGATCATGGGGGTATAACATCAAGGCCAACATAATAAACTGTGATGAACCAGATCATTGGGGGTATAACATCAAGGCCAACATAATAAACTGTGATGAACCAGATCATGGGGTATAAGATCAAGGTAAACATTATAAACTGTGATGAACCAGATCATGGGGGTATAACATCAAGGTCAACATTATAAACTGTGATGAACTAGATCATGGGGGTATAACATCAAGGTCAACATTATAAACTGTGATGAACCAGATCATGGGGTATAACATCAAGGTGAACATTATAAACTGTGATGAACCAGATCATGGGGGTATAACATCAAGGTCAACATTATAAACTGTGATGAACTAGATCATGGGGGTATAACATCAAGGCCAACATAATAAACTGTGATGAACCAGATCATGGGGTATAACATCAAGGTGAACATTATAAACTGTGATGAACCAGATCATGAGGGTATAACATCAAGGCCAACATAATAAACTGATGAACCAGATCATGAGGGTATAACATCAAGGTGAACATAATAAACTGTGATGAACCAGATCATGAGGTATAACATCAAGGTCAACATTATAAACTGTGATGAACTAGATCATGAGGGTATAACATCAAGGTGAACATTATAAACTGTGATGAACCAGATCATGAGGTATAACATCAAGGTGAACATAATAAACTGTGATGAACCAGATCATTGGGGGTATAACATCAAGGCCAACATAATAAACTGTGATGAACCAGATCATGAGGTATAACATCAAGGTCAACATTATAAACTGTGATGAACCAGATCATGGGGTATAACATCAAGGTCAACATTATAAACTGTGATGAACCAGATCATGAGGTATAACATCAAGGTGAACATAATAAACTGTGATGAACCAGATCATGGGGTATAACATCAAGGTCAACATAATAAACTGTGATGAACCAGATCGTGAGGGTATAACATCAAGGCCAACATAATAAACTGTGATGAACCAGATCATGAGGTATAACATCAAGGTCAACATTATAAACTGTGATGAACCAGATCATGGGGTATAACATCAAGGTCAACATTATAAACTGTGATGAACCAGATCATGAGGTATAACATCAAGGTGAACATAATAAACTGTGATGAACCAGATCATGGGGTATAACATCAAGGTCAACATAATAAACTGTGATGAACCAGATCGTGAGGGTATAACATCAAGGTGAACATAATAAACTGTGATGAACCAGATCATGAGGGTATAACATCAAGGCCAACATAATAAACTGTGATGAACCAGATCATTGGGGGTATAACATCAAGGCCAACATAATAAACTGATGAACCAGATCATGAGGGTATAACATCAAGGTGAACATAATAAACTGTGATGAACCAGATCATGAGGTATAACATCAAGGTCAACATTATAAACTGTTATGAACTAGATCATGGGGGTATAACATCAAGGTGAACATTATAAACTGTGATGAACCAGATCATGAGGTATAACATCAAGGTGAACATAATAAACTGTGATGAACCAGATCATGAGGTATAACATCAAGGCCAACATATATAAACTGTGATGAACCAGATCATGGGGTATAACATCAAGGCCAACATAATAAACTGTGATGAACTAGATCATGGAGGCATAACATCAATGTCAACATTATAAACTGTGATGAACCAGATCATTGGGGGTATAACATCAAGGCCAACATAATAAACTGTGATGAACCAGATCATGAGGGTATAACATCAAGGCCAACATAATAAACTGTGATGAACCAGATCATGGGGGTATAACATCAAGGCCAACATAATAAACTGTGATGAACCAGATCATGAGGGTATAACATCAAGGCCAACATAATAAACTGTGATGAACCAGATCATGGGGTATAACATCAAGGTGAACATTATAAACTGTGATGAACCAGATCATGGGGGTATAACATCAAGGTCAACATTATAAACTGTGATGAACTAGATCATGGGGGTATAACATCAAGGCCAACATAATAAACTGTGATGAACCAGATCATGGGGTATAACATCAAGGTGAACATTATAAACTGTGATGAACCAGATCATGAGGGTATAACATCAAGGTGAACATAATAAACTGTGATGAACCAGATCATGAGGTATAACATCAAGGTCAACATTATAAACTGTGATGAACTAGATCATGAGGGTATAACATCAAGGTGAACATTATAAACTGTGATGAACCAGATCATGAGGTATAACATCAAGGTGAACATAATAAACTGTGATGAACCAGATCATGAGGTATAACATCAAGGCCAACATATATAAACTGTGATGAACCAGATCATGGGGTATAACATCAAGGCCAACATAATAAACTGTGATGAACCAGATCATTGGGGGTATAACATCAAGGCCAACATAATAAACTGTGATGAACCAGATCATGAGGTATAACATCAAGGTCAACATTATAAACTGTGATGAACCAGATCATGGGGTATAACATCAAGGTCAACATTATAAACTGTGATGAACCAGATCATGAGGTATAACATCAAGGTGAACATAATAAACTGTGATGAACCAGATCATGGGGTATAACATCAAGGCCAACATAATAAACTGTGATGAACCAGATCATGAGGTATAACATCAAGGTCAACATAATAAACTGTGATGAACCAGATCATTGGGTATAACATCAAGGTCAACATAATAAACTGTGATGAACCAGATCATTGGGGGTATAACATCAAGGCCAACATAATAAACTGTGATGAACCAGATCATGAGGTATAACATCAAGGTCAACATTATAAACTGTGATGAACCAGATCATGGGGTATAACATCAAGGTCAACATAATAAACTGTGATGAACCAGATCGTGAGGGTATAACATCAAGGTGAACATAATAAACTGTGATGAACCAGATCATGAGGGTATAACATCAAGGCCAACATAATAAACTGTGATGAACCAGATCATTGGGGGTATAACATCAAGGCCAACATAATAAACTGATGAACCAGATCATGAGGGTATAACATCAAGGTGAACATAATAAACTGTGATGAACCAGATCATGAGGTATAACATCAAGGTCAACATTATAAACTGTTATGAACTAGATCATGGGGGTATAACATCAAGGTGAACATTATAAACTGTGATGAACCAGATCATGAGGTATAACATCAAGGTGAACATAATAAACTGTGATGAACCAGATCATGAGGTATAACATCAAGGCCAACATATATAAACTGTGATGAACCAGATCATGGGGTATAACATCAAGGCCAACATAATAAACTGTGATGAACTAGATCATGGAGGCATAACATCAATGTCAACATTATAAACTGTGATGAACCAGATCATTGGGGGTATAACATCAAGGCCAACATAATAAACTGTGATGAACCAGATCATGAGGTATAACATCAAGGCCAACATAATAAACTGTGATGAACCAGATCATGGGGGTATAACATCAAGGTGAACATAATAAACTGTGATGAACCAGATCATGAGGGTATAACATCAAGGCCAACATAATAAACTGTGATGAACCAGATCATGAGGGTATAACATCAAGGCCAACATAATAAACTGTGATGAACCAGATCATGGGGGTATAACATCAAGGTCAACATAATAAACTGTGATGAACCAGATCATGAGGGTATAACATCAAGGCCAACATAATAAACTGTGATGAACCAGATCATGAGGGTATAACATCAAGGTGAACATAATAAACTGTGATGAACCAGATCATGGGCGTATAACATCAAGGTGAACATTATAAACTGTGATGAACCAGATCGTGGGGTATAAGATCAAGGCCAACATAATAAACTGTGATGAACCAGATCATGGGGTATAAGATCAAGGCCAACATAATAAACTGTGATGAACCAGATCATGGGGTATAAGATCAAGGTGAACATTATAAACTGTGATGAACCAGATCATGGGGTATAAGATCAAGGCCAACATAATAAACTGTGATGAACCAGATCATTGGGTATAACATCAAGGCCAACATAATAAACTGTGATGAACCAGATCATTGGGGGTATAACATCAAGGCCAACATAATAAACTGTGATGAACCAGATCATGGGGTATAAGATCAAGGCCAACATAATAAACTGTGATGAACCAGATCATGGGGTATAAGATCAAGGCCAACATAATAAACTGTGATGAACCAGATCATGGGGTATAAGATCAAGGTGAACATAATAAACTGTGATGAACCAGATCATGGGGTATAAGATCAAGGCCAACATAATAAACTGTGATGAACCAGATCATGGGGTATAAGATCAAGGTGAACATAATAAACTGTGATGAACCAGATCATGGGGTATAACATCAAGGCCAACATAATAAACTGTGATGAACCAGATCATGGGGTATAAGATCAAGGTCAACATTATAAACTGTGATGAACCAGATCATGGGGGTATAACATCAAGGTGAACATTATAAACTGTGATGAACCAGATCATGAGGGTATAACATCAAGGCCAACATAATAAACTGTGATGAACCAGATCATGGGGTATAACATCAAGGTGAACATAATAAACTGTGATGAACCAGATCATGGGGTATAACATCAAGGTGAACATAATAAACTGTGATGAACCAGATCATGGGGGTATAACATCAAGGCCAACATAATAAACTGTGATGAACCAGATCATGAGGGTATAACATCAAGGTCAACATTATAAACTGTGATGAACCAGATCATGAGGGTATAACATCAAGGCCAACATAATAAACTGTGATGAACCAGATCATGGGCGTATAACATCAAGGTGAACATAATAAACTGTGATGAACCAGATCATGAGGGTATAACATCAAGGCCAACATAATAAACTGTGATGAACCAGATCATGGGGTATAACATCAAGGCCAACATAATAAACTGTGATGAACTAGATCATGGGGTATAACATCAAGGTGAACATAATAAACTATGATGAACCAGATCATTGGGTATAACATCAAGGTGAACATAATAAACTGTGATGAACCAGATCATGGGCGTATAACATCAAGGCCAACATAATAAACTGTGATGAACCAGATCATGAGGGTATAACATCAAGGTGAACATAATAAACTGTGATGAACCAGATCATGGGCGTATAACATCAAGGTGAACATAATAAACTGTGATGAACCAGATCATGAGGGTATAACATCAAGGTGAACATAATAAACTGTGATGAACCAGATCATTGGCGTATAACATCAAGGTGAACATTATAAACTGTGATGAACCAGATCATGAGGGTATAACATCAAGGCCAACATAATAAACTGTGATGAACCAGATCATGGGGTATAACATCAAGGCCAACATAATAAACTGTGATGAACCAGATCATTGGGTATAACATCAAGGTGAACATAATAAACTGTGATGAACCAGATCATGGGCGTATAACATCAAGGCCAACATAATAAACTGTGATGAACCAGATCATGAGGGTATAACATCAAGGTGAACATAATAAACTGTGATGAACCAGATCATGGGCGTATAACATCAAGGTGAACATAATAAACTGTGATGAACCAGATCATGAGGGTATAACATCAAGGTGAACATAATAAACTGTGATGAACCAGATCATGGGCGTATAACATCAAGGTGAACATAATAAACTGTGATGAACCAGATCATGAGGTATAACATCAAGGCCAACATAATAAACTGTGATGAACCAGATCATGGGGTATAACATCAAGGCCAACATAATAAACTATGATGAACCAGATCATTGGGTATAACATCAAGGTGAACATAATAAACTGTGATGAACCAGATCATGGGCGTATAACATCAAGGCCAACATAATAAACTGTGATGAACCAGATCATGAGGGTATAACATCAAGGTGAACATAATAAACTGTGATGAACCAGATCATGGGCGTATAACATCAAGGTGAACATAATAAACTGTGATGAACCAGATCATGAGGGTATAACATCAAGGTGAACATAATAAACTGTGATGAACCAGATCATGGGCGTATAACATCAAGGTGAACATTATAAACTGTGATGAACCAGATCATGAGGGTATAACATCAAGGCCAACATAATAAACTGTGATGAACCAGATCATGGGGTATAACATCAAGGCCAACATAATAAACTGTGATGAACCAGATCATTGGGTATAACATCAAGGTGAACATAATAAACTGTGATGAACCAGATCATGGGCGTATAACATCAAGGCCAACATAATAAACTGTGATGAACCAGATCATGAGTTTATAACATCAAGGTGAACATAATAAACTGTGATGAACCAGATCATTGGGGGGTGTAACATCAAGGCCAACATAATAAACTGTGATGAACCAGATCATGGGGTATAACATCAAGGCCAACATAATAAACTGTGATGAACCAGATCATGGGGTATAACATCAAGGCCAACATAATAAACTGTGATGAACCAGATCATGGGGGGTATAACATCAAGGCCAACATAATAAACTGTGATGAACCAGATCATGGGGGTATAACATCAAGACCAACCTAATAAACTGTGATGAACCAGATCATGAGGGTATAACATCAAGGCCAACATAATAAACTGTGATGAACCAGATCATTGGGGGTATAACATCAAGGCCAACATAATAAACTGTGATGAACCAGATCATGGGGGTATAACATCAAGGTCAACATAATAAACTGTGATGAACCAGATCATGAGGGTATAACATCAAGGCCAACATAATAAACTGTGATGAACCAGATCATGAGGGTATAACATCAAGGTGAACATAATAAACTGTGATGAACCAGATCATGAGGGTATAACATCAAGGTGAACATAATAAACTGTGATGAACCAGATCATGAGGGTATAACATCAAGACCAACCTAATAAACTGTGATGAACCAGATCATGAGGGTATAACATCAAGGTGAACATAATAAACTGTGATGAACCAGATCATGAGGGTATAACATCAAGGTGAACATAATAAACTGTGATGAACCAGATCATGAGGGTATAACATCAAGGCCAACATAATAAACTGTGATGAACCAGATCATGAGGGTATAACATCAAGGTGAACATAATAAACTGTGATGAACCAGATCATGGGCGTATAACATCAAGGCCAACATAATAAACTGTGATGAACCAGATCATGGGGTATAACATCAAGGTGAACATAATAAACTGTGATGAACCAGATCATGGGGTATAAGATCAAGGCCAACATAATAAACTGTGATGAACCAGATCATGGGGTATAAGATCAAGGCCAACATAATAAACTGTGATGAACCAGATCATGGGGTATAAGATCAAGGCCAACATTATAAACTGTGATGAACCAGATCATGGGGTATAACATCAAGGTGAACATTATAAACTGTGATGAACCAGATCATTGGGGGGTGTAACATCAAGGCCAACATATAAACTGTGATGAACCAGATCATGGGGTATAACATCAAGGCCAATATAATGAGCCATTTTTTATGCCCCGGGATGACATGTCGGGAGGCATTAAGTATATGATTTGTACTGAAAATTTGTTTATGTTGTTGATCCATTAAAAGAAAATAAATAAAATTAAGTTATAGTCATTTTTACTGTTTTATTGTTTTGTTTGCATTTTATTTTAAAGAGTGACAGGAGGAGAGCTTTTTGATAGAATTGTAGAAAAAGGAAGTTACACAGAAAAAGATGCCAGCTGTTTAATAAGACAGGTTTTAGAGGCTGTAGATTATATGCATGAAAGGGGAGTAGTACATCGTGATTTAAAGGTAACTTTTTGGACCACTTCAAATTACAGTCTGCAGTTTAATATGAACTTACTGATTGGACAAGTCTACTCATTTTTATTTTAGCAGCATGTTGTATTTATATTTTAATTAACTGGTTCCTTTAATTTTGACAAATAAGTGTTGGTCATATGATGAAGAGATATCGATCCAGTCACTATATTTTGCTCCACTGACTGACCTATGTAAAAATATGTCCATGCCATAAATCAGTAAAATAGAGCTGGGATCTTCTTAGAATTGACAATAGTAATGTCTTAACAGTTTTATGACAGAGCCTGGAATCCTATTAAACCTTTTATGTCTGTAAAATACGACCTGTATGATAACACTACCTTAATTTTTTTTTATGGCCTTGATTCCCCAGAGATGTGAATAAATTTCAGTTAACACTGAACTTGACATCAGCACAGATAAGAGTGGGCCTCTACCTTTATAAAGCAATCCTATGTGAAATAGCATGTATTATACTAATTCTAAACTAGTAACTAGATTTGATTTATACTACTGAAAATTAGTTTCTGTTAGATATGGAATGTCAAGTGAATAAAGGTCTTAACTATAGGCCAAGATATAATCACGTGGATATCATACAGTGTATTATCTTGATAATACAGTTTTAGCAAATACAGAAAAAATGAAAGTATTGTAATATAACAGTGAAAAATAATAAAATTATTATAACACTGAACACTTAGCATTGTCTGCCGGTTTAAAAAAAAGGGGCAAAGGCTATTGAAATATGAAAAAAATCAGATTATGCAGACACACTTTCTGGAAAAAAAAAACTTTGGTACTAAAGGGGGGAGGAGCATACTTTTCATCTAGTTTTCTCATGTTTACATACAGGAAAACCCCATAAAAACGACATTGGAAAATTTTATCATTTGAGATTTTCACAGTTGTCAGAATTTTCACTATATACCACTTGGAGAGCTAGAGGAGTGGAATTTTTTAAGGATATTTTTAACCTTCAGAGCAAAGATTTTGTATTTTTACTGAAGTAATTACAAATTAACTATACTGTTTAGAGCTCAGATTTCTAGGTAATTAAATTAAGGTAGAGTCTTTATAATTGCATTGAATAATAATCGTTTGTTAGAACAATTTTTCTAATATTTTTTATGTATGTGTTTTTTTTAGCCTGAAAATCTACTGTATCATAGTCCAGACGAAGACTCTAAAATCATGATAAGTGATTTTGGTTTATCAAAAACAGAAGAATCAGGAACAATGGCAACAGCCTGTGGAACACCAGGATATGTTGGTACGCATGTACTCAGAATGTTATTAAAACTAATCATTTAGTTCATTTATTCAAACTGTAGAAGAAGTATCTTGTGACATTAATACTTTACAACTCTTCCTGTTGGATTATTAAAACTTTATATTTTAATCAGTTATTAACAGAGTACAGCTGCCATATTTGGTTTTTTTTCATTAACTATAAAAAAAAAATAATTAAAATAAATTACGGATATTGTAATTCAAGTAAATTTTATTGATTTTTTAAATGAAGCAATTTTGTCACATGAAATTAATCTACCTACTTTATATAGGTGACCTGTCACTTTACCTGAAATAAAAAAGCTAAACATATCAGAGTGAACCACTGTTATCACAATGAGTGAACATGCCACATAAAAACTATGTCAAAAAAATATAATCAACATAAATGTTGACCAGTTGACATTTTTGTGTATTTATTTCAGCACCAGAAGTCTTAGCCCAGTTGCCCTATGGTAAAGAAGTAGATTGTTGGTCAATAGGTGTTATTTCTTACATTTTGTAAGTACCATGTTCTTCTCTGAAATTACCTGTTCAAGATTGTAGCAATAGTACAGAGACTAACAAACTCTTTTGTGGATAATCTTGTGAAGATAAGTGCTGAAATGTTCCTATGACTGAAAAATAATTCCTTCAAGATTAACTGTCTATGTTTCCTTGTGCCATCAAATTGTGTCTGTTATGAGAGTGGTTGCTAACCTTTTATAAAATGTTTCCTTGAACAGCTATGCAGTTTTAAAGAAAATGTAAAAATAAAATACAAGTACACAATTATACTACTATCTTGAAAACATATATAAATAAATAAAATCTGACAGGAGCAGACATACTGACAATCTCGGTACAAGCTGACCATTCATTTAGACCAAAATTATTAAAAGAGTCCTTATAGTTATTGGTCTTTCATGAATTTTTTTTATTTTGCAATTTTGGCTATTAACTTACTATTATAGATGGAATAAAGCTGTAAACAGCAAAAAGGAATCTCAGAAAAGCTGTACACTTAGGTCAAACAATGTTTGCTCAGCCAAGCTTTCCTGTAAGAATGTAAAGGATGAGGAGCAATCTTATAATGAGCCTGAGGCTCAAAAGGGTATCATATTGCATTAAAATTGTAGATATTTGCAGCAAGGCATACTGTAAATTTCTTGGTTTACAGAGATCAAAATCTTGGCCCATAACATTGACCTTCGTTGGGAAAAATAGAGGCGTATGTAAAAAAATATGTTTATTTGACATGCCTATCTTATAAAAGATAGATGTCCTCCAAATAAAGGCCAAAAGAAGCTTTGGTTTGTTTTTCTGATTGGGGATTTAAGTCACTTTAAATAATTTTTTAATGAACAGACAAATTATGCGCTTTATAGCATATTTAACATAACAAGAGTTACTTGTTGACATGCCAGAAACAAAGCAAGTCCTAGAAGTGTGGTAAAAAGTACTGGTACACAATATGGACTGGTAATCTAGTCATGTATTGCATTTAGTAGTAACTGTTTACACCATACATCATATAGGGAGATTCTAACAAGTGTGCTTATGAAATGTTTTTTTAGGCATTTATATATATATAAAATAAATAACTGTAAATTAAGAAATATTTTGTGGTGTCATTTGCAGTAATAAGAGCTAGCATTTCAAACCTTAATAATTGTTATTGAAAAAATTATATCACAAGAAAGCATTAATTTAAGTCTCCTCTCTGTCCATGACTCCACAATCTCAATGATAAGTGCATACAATACTTTTGTAATAAGTTTCATGGAAAGTTAATGCAGTAAAAAAATTACCTAATGATACGTCTTGTCAAATTGATTGTATAAATTATTAATTTTCAGTCATTTAAGCCTAAGTTGATCATAATATGTATAAGAAGTTTTTTGTTACCAAAATGTACTAATATTAGTCATAGGATTATTGATATCTTATCAGTGGAAAATGATCATGTTTCAATCATGATTTAGTAATGTTTACTTTCTTATCTTGTCTTTGTAAATTAGTAGCAACTTTTTAAAACTACCAAAAATTTTTGACACTTTGGGACAGATACAAGCTGCTCTTCCCGTATTTATTGTAACTGTGTGTGATAGTAAAACTTACCATTGATGCCATCAACATTTAGTGATTCACATCTTTTTCAAGTATTTGGTATTACTAAGTTAGGAATTTTCTATGCTTTCTATAACTCAACAATAAGAAGGGTGGGTTTAAGGTCAAATAGATTACTTGAGTATGCATACATCAGTGAAATATCTGTTGATGTTGGTTGATCTTGGTCAGGCAAGCCTATCAAATCTTTGGTCGGTATTCCCACTGTCTAAGCCCTGAAGATATTATTGTACAAATAAAAGAGAGTTACCCTAAGTTCCTCTTCATATACCCTCTAGCCAGTACATCTAAAACATATACATGGTAATTCATGTCGAGATCAGCTACACCAGTTGAACAATAATTTGCGTTGGACTCTATAGATGATCTTGATATGCATGTTGTTAAAGGTTACTGTGAAAATCTATAGGTTCAACTGTACTGCCATAAAGTCAATATTGATTATTCGTTTCAGTGAACATTACTAAGGAATATAAGGAATATTATCATGTCGATATATGTAATACTGTTTAAGTACTATATATGATCATATTGAACATAGTTAAGTATTCTCACAAATGAACGAATACAGTGCAGTCTATTTATATTAATACATATATCCAGGTTGCAGGGGGGTTATTTTTGTTGAACATTTTTGTAAGACATGTTTGACATCACATTTCATGAACAACAATTTTCTTAATAACAAAAGATAAATTTTTTTATTTGTTGTGAATATTGTAAAAATTAATTTTTGTTTATGATTTTATGTTCCTATCTCATTATTAGAACCCTTGAGAAAAATCCCAGGTATAATATAAAGTAACAGAACAATGGTTAATTTATGAAATGAAGGTCCAGTTCTTAACCATTGATACTTAAATTTCATAGCATCATATTTACTGTATATCACAATCTCAATAATCCACTATCATGACCTTTATGTCAGTTAACCAATTGCTATTTTACTCTAAATCTATTTTACAGATTATGTGGATATCCTCCATTTTATGATGAGAATGATTCAGTCCTGTTTCAACAAATTTTAAAAGCAGAATATGAATTTGACTCCCCTTACTGGGATGATATTTCAGAATCAGGTATGTATTACTGCTGTTATCGACTCTAGGACTGGTTCCCAGTCAGATAAGTGTCAGGTGACAAGTGGTCCAGTTTACAGACTGTTAAGGTGTAGTACCACTATTGTTTTTGGACTCTACGGCTATATTAAATTTACATAATCACATATAAAAATGCAAGGGGTCAAAATTCTGTCAAAATTTCGCAACATGTTTCATTGCGTACAAGAAGGCACGATCAACCGGAAGTCAACATGGTCTAAAAATCTACTTTCACTTTCTATTTCCGTCCTAAAATAGTGCATGTCCCTAATTGACTCTCAACATTTTTATGTTCATTTAATGCCAATAAAACTTAATCCTCAAGTTTCCTAGAATATTCAGCTTTCCAATAATACCAAATTTATTCTGGTATCATGTGCGGTTCAAATTCTATATGAGGCAAGAGTGAACCTGTCTGTTGAATAGTACTACTTTAACGTACAACCTCTGCATTGGTTCCCGTTATTTGGTGGTCCTACAACTTAACAGTGTGCAGACACTATAAAGTGTTAGTTTAGTATTATACATACTCACCTGTATGCAAGCTACCATACACACATTCTCTGACTCAGATTAAACTATTATTAAAATACATGTAGAGGGATTTCAGTATTGGAAATTTAAAAAGTAAATTTACATGGAAGTTGGTTGGTCACTGAGCTGGTCGAGACAGTATAATATTATTATTATATTTCAGCATTTTATGGTTTTAAAAAAATAATTTCAGCTAACATAAAATTTTTGTGGTTTTGTAAGAAACGTACAAAAATGGTGGTTTTTGGGACTTGAGATAATTTTCCATGTTTTAGAAAACTTATATAAATAAGATATTCTATTTGCATCCTTTCCAATAAGTGTATTGAATATAGATTGTATTTGAATTGTTGCTTAAAGTCCAGACTGCAGTATTTTAGTTATATTAATTCAAGAATGAATTTTTTTGTAATAGATAATTTTTATAAATAAAAATGTTCACTGCAGAGTTTTTTTCGTATATTCCAGGCGAGACACAGACTATAGCAGTTATAATTTAGAAATTATATGCCTGACCTAATCTAAAAATAACTTCTGGATATATGGAATAAAATAATATCAAATAAAACGAATTATAATAATTCTGATTGGTTCTTGTAACAGTGTAGTGTTTGTTGTCAATAATGGTTAATCAGGTCATCTTGTTACAGCATCCAAGAGGTTCTATATGTAAAACCAACATACTGCAAAAATGTTAATTTTTCTTACTTATGAATACTAGTATTGGTACAAAAACATAAAAATATAGATAGAATGTATTAATTATTAGAGGTCAATGTGACTTGAGTTGATGATTTATACATTTTATGAGAATTAATTTTGTATTTGTTTTCAACAGATTTTAAATGTGTAAGTTTTTTCTGACATAAAAGATTTTTGTTGGTTTTTGCCTTTTACCAACTAATACATGGAACTTTGCTACCATTAGCAAGAAGATAGTTTAACAAGCTCACAGTTGCATGAACCTTTAAGAATGAACTTTAAAATCATTTAAAAAATTGTAACACTGATTCTTAGGCTTGTGAAATGTGTATAATTTTGATCAGTCAAACCTAAAATGTAATAACTAATTTCAGTTTAATCCTAATTTTGTATGTGGATGCATGCTAATAACTGTCATCGTGAGCATTTACCTGTATTCTCCAATCGGAAATCTTATAGGGAAAATATATGTGACTGTTCCATTCTAGTTTATGTCCTTATATTTGTCCTTTCGATTTTTTATTTTGTCGTAAATTTTTTTTTTAGTATTTGTTCTGTCATTTAGTGAGTTTTGTGGTGTATCTGGTATATTATAATGATAGTGTAGCACTAAAGGAACGAGGAAGCTGAAGGTTTTTAAATTTCTGCTTAATTAGATGATATTACAATGCCCTGTATTGATAATGTAATTATTAGAAATGCCAATTTGCTAGATAAATGAACTGCAAGATAATTTATGTACTAGGTTTTTTTTTTATTTCAGCAAAGGAATTTATAAGAAATTTAATGTGCAAAGATCCAAAGAAAAGGTTTTCCTGTAAAGCAGCCATAGCATTTCCCTGGTAAGTTTGTGGGGGTTGAGATTATAAAGGGAGATAATTTACAGGGCAGTCATTTGGTGGGCGATATAGGGTACAAATGAGTGAAAATGTGCTTAATTGAATCAGAACATGGAAGATAAAATAGTTATTTAACTGAGGCTGTGTACCATTGGACAAGAACATGTGGGAATGCACGAATAAGCTCCAGTAAATTGATTTTTTATCAAATGTATATTTAACTTTTTATTTAATCTTTTGCCCAATTATACCTCAATCAAGTTTAAATATGTGCCAGGTCATGAATTTTTTTTTATAAATCATGCCCCTTAATAATTTTGCAAAAAAACAAAATGGTAGATCTTTTTAGTGCTCTACATTCATTTGATTGAAAATTTAAAAGCTTTCCAATACTAACTTGCCTATATATCTTAGAAGTTAAGGCAAACTAGACCTTAACATCTAGGATACCAGGCAAAATTATTTCGTAAGATCTCTTATTTCACTCTTTTTTATCTGAATGAATTAATATAAGATTAATCTCAACAATATCTTGAGCAAGTTTAAAAATGTTTAAAGGAGTTATGCCTTATCATGTTTTGAAAAAAAAGACAAAATGGTCTTGTATGCTGTGTGGTTTCATCCCTGATTGGATTGAAAAAAATTTATAATCAGTGCTTATAAGCTTCAGCACAATGATAACTCAGCTGAGTGTAAAGATCAGTCTCACTTGAGCATTACTCTTATACTCCATAAAACTCTTCAGTTTATCAGAATATTTTATATTAAGGTATATCGCAAGCTATCCTAGCTAGAAAAATAACAATAAAAAACGTTATCATTATATCCATTATCATGAGAGGTCTAGATTGGTTTCAGTTGTATAAATATCTTTGTTTATTTGTAGGATATCAGGAAACACTGCCTTAGATAAAAATATCCATGCTTCTGTTAGTGAAAATATCAAAAAGAATTTTGCAAAGACCAAGTGGAAGGTATATTACTATAGGCTTATCACATATTTATGTAAATATAGGGAAATCTGTACATGTAATAAAGGCAGAAAGACACTGTCAGTTATTAGCTCTGGAGACATATATACAAATATGTGATAAATAGATTACTACATGGTCATTTACATATTGGCCATGGTATCAGCCCTAGGGCTAAAGTCTGAGCGACTGATATGGGACTCTCAGGACTGATAACAGGGCCAATATAGAAATGTCCATGTAATAATCTATAAAATACCATTGGAAACAGTTAAATTAAGTGGATTTTTAAATCCATTTTTATTTAATATTAGAATTGTAACCTGAGGGTCAGTGGTAATGCAATTTTCATCAGCTGGAATGTACAAACACTACATTGTCTAAAATTCTTTGTTTTTGGTTGAGTGCACTTGTTTTCATTGTTATTGGACTGATAACATGTATACAGTATCTAACTAGATTGCAAGGCAAGTCCACCATTTAACTGGTATACAGTATCTAACTAGGTTGCAAGGCAAGTCCACCATTTAACTGGTATACAGTATCTAACTAGGTTGCAAGGCAAGTCCACCATTTAACTGGTATACAGTATCTAACTAGGTTGCAAGGCAAGTCCACCATTTAACTGGTATACAGTATCTAACTAGGTTGTAAGGCAAGTCCACCATTTAACTGGTATACAGTATCTAACTAGGTTGCAAGGCAAGTCCACCATTTAACTGGTATACAGTATCTAACTAGGTTGCAAGTCAAATGCACCATTTGTATTATGTTGAATGGTTCTTTTCATTGAACAATTTTTTCTTAAAACCTACCATAAAATCCAACTCAATCTGTTATTCAAGTGTAGTGCTGGATGCCTTATGTTAATTTAAAAATGGTCAATTGTTATGAATTATTTCATCAAGGAGATGTCAACTTACCAGTAAAAACCTAATGCATTCTGTATAGCACTGAAATACTGGACATTTAACATCAATCAATCATTGTTTACAGCAAGCCTTCAATGCAACAGCTGTGATTAGACAGATGAAGAAATTAGCAATGAACAAAGAGGATAATTCCCAGTCACCCCACATACCCACAGCATCAGCTAGTCTTCATACCTAGCAGTACAGTTGGACTCATTGTTTCTTGTTTAATATAGCTGTAACAACAGCTTTGTGAAAGGTTCCAGTAATGTATGGATACAGTCAAAAATCTCCAGTATCCTGTGAATGTATATTTTGTAGCTTTTCAGAGGTAATAGAGGATTATGGGAAATTTTACTTAGGTATTGTATGATGGATTATCATGGACAGTAAAAGATTTACTATTTTTAGTCCCATTATTTAAATATAAAGTTCTCCTGTATATATTTGCCTGTTATAGTGGCATGATTTAATGCAAATACACAAAATGTATACTATACAATGCAAAGTATAGTATCATTTAAAAAATCTAAATTTATTAAATGTTTTTGAGAAAGAAGACATAATTTTATTGGCATATATATTGATGCATTTATGCTTTGTTTATTAGTTTTTAAATTTTTGTACATAGAGGAATATGTTTAAAAAGGAGACTGTCCTACATTGCAAAGGATTTGATATTCAGGTGAAAAAAATATTGTGTAAGAGCTTCAGTGTTTCTCTTTGTTAACTTTCCGTAATCTTTTTGTTGACATTATAAATAATATATGCAAAATAAAAGAAGTTTTTATTGGATTTATGGAATTACATCTGAATGAATATGATTTATGAATTTTTTGTGATAGGAGAATAAAATCTGGATTTTTGACATTGTAACCCTGCAGGTTGATAAGAAGATCATTCCATATTTACTGCTTTTGTTATTAATACTCTTGTTCAAATTATTATTGTTGACCAAGTGTTGTGATTGTAAAATAGAATTCCATGAAGAGAAGTTTTGTATGTATATATATGTCTGTATTAATTTACACAAGTACCTAACTGAGTATTTCAAAATTTTGGCATTTACTAAATTTGGACACAACATTTAAGGTGAATAATTTGAATTTGCTTTGTAAGCTGGAATCTAATTGGCCAATGCAAATGAAGAAACTCATATTATACGATATAACTTGCATTGGTCACATGATCTATTCTTATGCCCTTAAAATCCAAATAGTGCCATGACATCATTGCTGTTTTTAACTCTTGAAGTTGTCAAGATTTTATAGTTAAAATTAAATTATAAGGAATATTTCTAATTTGTGAAGATAGAAAAATATATTGAAGTTAAAAATCTCAGATATATTGTGTAAATCAACAAAAATCCTAAAAATGATATATTACGCAAAACTGTCTTCAGTATCAGATTCTACAAGGGACCAGTCTTTTTATTTTACCTAATTGATCATGATATGTCAATGAAAATTTCTACTTGTTGTTTTATGAAGACTATTTTTTTTTACCAATATTCAGAAAAAATATTGACCCCTCTGAGACAAAAGACTTGTACATGTGAAAACCTAAGTTAGGTAGACTTTAAACAAAGTGTTGACAACAAGTAGTATATCCAGGAATTAAAAAAAAAGATTATGTTTAGCTATTCATGTTTTATACATGTAACAGTCATCATTACAAAAAAAACACAAATCTGTATAGAAATATATTGTAACTAGAAGCTTAAAAATTAATTTCACAAACTTTTCTGATATAATTTCATCATTTTTAGCTCACCTGGACCGAAGGTCCATGTGAGCTATTGCTATCACTTGGCGTCCGTCGTCCGTCGTCCGTCGTCCGTCGTCCGTCATCCGTCGTCTGTCGTCCGTCGTCCGTCGTCCGTCGTCCGTCGTCTGTCGTCCGTCGTAAACTTTTTCAAAAATCTTCTCCTCTGAAACCACTGGGCCAATTTTTTTCAAACTTGGCCACAATCATCCTTAGGGTTCCTAGTTTCAAGTTTGTACCCAGGGTGTTGATCAACAGACAAATATGGCCGCTGTTACTAAAAATAGAACATGGGGGTCAACACAGGTTTTTGATCATTATCTAAAAAACTATAATAGCTATAGAGAAAACCGTTACTTCAAATTGATCAGCACATTAAGGTCTACAATAGTTGCTATTAGTGCGAAGTTGTGTATTGGCTTCTTGTAGGAGTTATTGCCCTTTTTTGACGATTTTTGACAAAATTTTTGGTATTTACAATATAACCTGAAAAATATACGAGGTAGAGTGAAACTGTAAATGGCAAAAATGATCAGCAGTAAAAGCCCTACAATTCACCTGATTGGTCTGAAATTGTCAGATGACTCTTTATATGAGTTATTGCCCTTAAATGGTAATTTTTTATGAAATTTTCCGTTTTTGTCCTGTAACTTTAAAACTATAACAGATAGAGTAAAACTGTAAATAGCAAAAATGATCAACAATACAAGCCCTACAATTCACTGTATTAGTCTGAAATTGTCAAATGACTCCTTATAGGAGTTATTGCCCTTAAATGGCAATTTTTTATGAAATTTTCCGTTTTTGTCCTGTAACTTGAAAACTATAACAGCTAGATTGAAACTGTAAATTGCACAAATGATCAGCAATAAAGACCCTACAATTCACTTGATTGGTCTGAAATTGTCAGATGACCCCTTATATGAGTTATTGCCCTTAAATTGTAATTTTTTATGAAATTTTCCGTTTTTGTCCTGTAACTTTAAAACTATAACAGCTAGAGTAAAACTGTAAATAGCAAAAATGATCAACAATACAAGCCCTACAATTCACTGTATTAGTCTGAAATTGTCAGATGACTCCTTATAGGAGTTATTGCCCTTAAATGGCAATTTTTTATGAAATTTTCCGTTTTTGTCCTGTAACTTGAAAACTATAGCAGCTAGATTGAAACTGTAAATTGCACAAATGATCAGCAATAAAGACCCTACAATTCACTTGATTGGTCTGAAATTGTCAGATGACTCCTTATATGAGTTATTGCCCTTAAATGGTAATTTTTTATGAAATTTTCCGTTTTTGTCCTGTAACTTTAAAACTATAACAGCTAGAGTAAAACTGTAAATAGCAAAAATGATCAACAATACAAGCCCTACAATTCACTGTATTAGTCTGAAATTGTCAGATGACTCCTTATAGGAGTTATTGCCCTTAAATGGCAATTTTTTATGAAATTTTCCGTTTTTGTCCTGTAACTTGAAAACTATAGCAGCTAGATTGAAACTGTAAATTGCACAAATGATCAGCAATAAAGACCCTACAATTCACTTGATTGGTCTGAAATTGTCAGATGACTCCTTATAGGAGTTATTGCCCTTAAATTGCAATTTTTTATGAAATTTTCCGTTTTTGTCCTGTAACTTAAAAGCCATAGCAGCTAGAGTGAAATAATAAATTGCAAAAATGATCAGCAAAAAAGCCCTACAATTCATTTAATTGGTCTGAAATTGTCAGATGACTCCTTATAGGGGTTATTGCCCTTAAATGACAATTTTGTTAAGAAATTTTCCATTTTTGTCCTGTAACTTGAAAACTATAGTAGCTAGATTAAAACTGTAAATTGCACAAATGATCAGCAATAGAAGCCCTACAAATGATTGCTTAGTCCAAAAATTGCAAGATGACTCTTTATAGGAGTTATTGCCCTTTCATTATGAATTTGGACATATGAACAGTTTTTTAATTATAAATTAGTCTATAACACACCTATTAGTAGAGTAAAACTGTAAATTTCTAAAGTACCCTAAAGGACAATGCCTAAAAACCATTTAATTTTCAGAAATTGTGGATGGCACCTTATAGGAGTTATTGTATTTAACAAATTTTTTGAAGAAATGTTTAGTTTTTGCACAGTAACTTAAAAGCTATAACAACTAGACTGAAACTGTTAATTTCAAAAATTTTAATATAGTTTAAGTCATTTGGATTCCAGGTGAGCGATTACAGGCTCCTGGGAGCCTCTAGTTTTAAAGTAAATTCAGACTTGTATGCATGGTGAAGCTTGAGTTTTTTATCTATCATGTTGTTTGTGTAGACACATTACCAAAGAATGCATGGGGTTTAAAAAAGAGATATGTTAATACAATAAAATCATTACAATGTTTACAGAAAATGAATATGATTGGTTGTAGTCTGTGGTATGTACTAATTATATACTTGTGTGTGAGTATGGTATTGTGTAATCGGTTCGGTTTTTTTATTTCTGTATTATTCATGAACAAAAACTCCAGAACATAATTCCATGATCATTTTGTTGTTTTTTGGAATATCTAACTGAATGGAAGAATTTTTTTTCTGTAAATGCTCAGTATTGTTATTGTAGATGCTAGTCAGTTGGTAATTTAATATGTTCTAGTGTTGTGTAATCACCAAGCTCTCTTGTAATACAATTCCAAAAAGATTACTGGACCCTAGTAGGATGTATGGTATTTATCAGTAACAATGTTATGACCATAAATTGGTTGTAAATTAAAACCTTACAGAAATATAATAGACAATATATTTAGTGTGCTGGTAGAATTTAATAGATCTCATTTTAATTGATCATCAGATCCACCCAACCATCAAACACTTGTACAAATGTGTATGTAACCAGTGAATTGTGAATTCTGATTGGTTGGTTTTGAGGTAGACCATTATTGGTGGATTTTGAGAACACAATCTCTTTTTCTCTTAGCTGAGTTTTGAGTTACTTCAAAACTTCAGAATTGTGCTGTAGCAAAGTTGTTGAAAAAAATAATAAATAAAAAACTTGTATAAAAAATTATTTTTATGGTACTAAATTCAAGACAAGACTTGTTCTTTGAATTGTACTGTAGTCTTATATCATTACTGAATCAGAATCAAAAATCATTTTATCTCATTTAGTATGCATGTTTGTTTCATTCATATTTGTCTTTCCAATTTACATGTTATATATTGTGTTCATAATGTTGCTTTGATAATTCCTCAACTGTTTTGTATTAGAAAAGTTGCTGAATTTTATCTCGGATTTGCAATGCATATTATCTACCAGTTTGAAAACAAAATTTTTTTTTTCAAACGAAACATAAAGTATATTTAGGTACGCATTTTTTTGCATTTCTTGTCTACATTTTCTGACAGCCCTACTAGAATTTACTGGGCAGTTATTTATTCCCCACCTCTTTTCTTAAGACCTAGTTATTCAGAGAAAACACCTACTGGTAAATAATAATGTCTGTAGCCAAGTTGTAAAGATGTTGTACAAATTGATTGTGACAAAACAGGAAATTAGAAACAAAGTTGGTTCTGTGTGGAATTATCTGAATTGTATTCATATTACCAGACATTTTTGAAGTATTAACCAGAACTAAATTGAACGTATGCTTGCCGGTTTAGCTTGAACTTTACAAAGTTTAGGCATGTGCTTATCCATCCTTAGCTTCAAGTTCTGGCCTAAGTGTGGGCATGGTGTGATGAGCTCCAACCTTAATTGACAAGAATTGCCAGTTTTCCAGCCGAGGGACAGGGGTTTTTACTTGAACTTGAAACATGGTCACATTTCAGTTATCTTGACTGTGCCAGTATTCCCTAGGTCATTATAGTTTTGCTTTGTCAATCTTTACAAATTTATGATATAATACAGATATACCAGTTTGCTAGACAATAAGCCTTTAAATATGATAAATAGTGTTTTTTTTATACAATAAATTTTTATTAGCCGAGTTGCAACGAAGTTGAACTCGGCTATTGTTATGATGATGGCGGGCGGCTGGGCGGGCGGGCGGGCGTCAACCATTGGTTTCCAGACCATAACTCAGAAAGTCGTAAACCGATTTTAATGAAACTTTAGGATATTGTTACATACCATAAGAGGAGGAACCCTATTGATTTTGGGGTAAATCCGTTCAAGGTCAAGGTCACAGCGACAGAAAAACCTTAGAAAATTTCTTGAATTAGTGGTTTCCGGACCATAACTCAAAAAGTTCTCAACCAATTTTATTGAAACTTTGTGATATTGTTACATACCATAAGAGGATGAACCCTATTGATTTTAGGGTAAATCTGTTCAAGGTCAATGTCACAGCGACAGAAAAACGTTAGAAAATTTCTTGAATTAGTGATTTCCGGACCAATTAACTCAAAAAGTTCTCAACCGATTTTAATTAAACTTTGGTATATTTACATACCATAAGAGGAGGAACCTTATTGATTTTGGGGTAAATCTGTTTAAGGTCACAGTGACAGAAAAACGTTAGAAAATTTCTTGAATTAGTGGTTTCCGGACCTTAACTCAAAAACTACATCAAGTACATATCTGAAATTTTACACAATGGTTCAATACTGTTAGAGGATTCACATATTCATAGTTTATGCAACTTTGAAAATTTGTTGATAAAGCTTACATTTTTCCTGCTGAAAACCTTCCTCACTTTGTCTGCACTTTACATGAAATGCCTGTAATAACCAATTATGTTAAATCTTAAAATGAAGAGAAGGAAAGTTTTGGTTAATAAAATACGGCAACTCGGCTTTTGCACCCCTGTGCATATCGATTTTTACAAATTTAATAGCTTGTAAATTATTATACATTTATGAAGGAAAAAGTTGAAATATTTCAGGTCCAACAATACCTACATTTACAACACTGTAAAGAAAAGCAAAAAAACATTGTACTGACATTTTTTGCAGTTTATTAAAAGTTCATTTAGGAACTAGTTGATTAGCTATTTAGACATGTACTGCTAGTTTTATTTTAGTAAGGTATATTTTTAGTTCATGTAATAGACGATATTCATCTTATTTGTACAAGATGGTATATATATTTATTTAACAGTTACATGCCTGGCATAGATTTGTAACATGAAAAGTTCATCAACATGTGAGCATTTTATCATTTGATATTTGCCAAAACTATATTTATTTTATTGTATAATTCAATATAACAAAATTAATTGGGAAATAAACAAGAAATACAAATCTTTTATTAGATCGAACGTAAAAAAATATTGTGACAATGATAAAGCTATTGAAATATATATTATAACTTAAAAATAATGATAAAGCAATCGGAATAAATATTATAACTCACAATAATGATAAAGCAATCGGAATACATGTATTATTATAACTCACAATAAAGAAGCATAGTTAGAGATCTGATTTTAATAGAATCAAGATAATGGAACAATTTCATTCTGTCCAGACTAAAGACAATAAAATTTGATTAAATCAGGTAAACAGAGGTCTTTTTTCTATCATTATTTTCTATCATAATGAGGGTAACAATAATATTGTTCCATAATGATTGACTCCTATATAACAATAAGGTCTACATTAATACCTGGCCATACATTAATACTGGTATATTATATATGCCAAAGCAAGCCTAGAATCTCATTTTTGTTAGTTTCAAGATTCCTCCATTCCCAAAAGTTGAACTTCAAAGAAGTTTTGCAGCAACATCACTAACAGAAAGTTTTAAAAATAATTGTATCATTTTTAGCTTACATGTAAGCTGTATTGAAATTGTCTATTCTTGGTTATTTAAACTACAATTACATTTTTGGGGTAAACTTTTTAAACATGTTGTCGTTTAAAGTAAATTTTGATATTTGAACAATCAATCCTCAACGTTTTTGGTTATCGGAACTTTTTTTTAATTTCCTGTGCACATTTTTGAGACAACAAGCTTATCATTTGTGCAGAATACTGTATTTTGAATATTTAAACTTTTTGAAAAAAAAAAATTAAAATAAGAATGTTCAAACAATCGGGTCACAATCATTTTAAGCTTTCCATGTTAATTTTTTTTCTTGTTGATGTTGTTATTTAAACTGTTTATGTCTGAAAAGTCTATTTAAATTTGTAATTTACTTTATTTTTTCTAAATGTGATGTTTATATATTTCTGCACTTTTCAACATAAATATTTTAAACATTGTTCATTTTGTTATTCATTTATTTAGTTTGCCCTATATGAGTTGTACATTTCCTAGTTTGCCCTATATGAGTTGTACATTTCCTAGTTTGCCCTATATGGATTGTACATTTCCTAGTTTGCCCTATATGGATTGTACATTTTATAGTTTGCCATATATGAGTTGTACATTTCCTAGTTTGCCCTATATGAGTTGTACATTTCCTAGTTTGCCCTATATGAGTTGTACATTTCCTAGTTTGCCCTATATGAGTTGTACATTTCCTAGTTTGCCCTATATGAGTTGTACATTTCCCTGTTTGCCCTATATGAGTTGTACATTTCCTAGTTTGCCATATATGAGTTGTACATTTCCTAGTTTGTCCTATATGAGTTGTACATTTCCTAGTTTGCCCTATATGGATTGTACATTTCCTAGTTTGCCCTATATGAGTTGTACATTTCCTAGTTTGCCCTATATGAGTTGTACATTTCCTATTTATGCTACTGAGTAAGGGACTTGTGATGAGTTTACTGTATTAGTTGCAATATCCAATCAAAATGCTTGGAAAAAGAATATTGCTATGATAAGATAACAATGTTCTTGTCAACTTTCTTGTTTCGAGCATTCTGATTAGATGTCAGATATTAAAGAGTCTATATGACACAGGATATCACATGTGAAAGTTGTTGGTTTACTGAAGAAATAGGTACTTTCATGGGCTTTTAGGAAAGCCTTATAATGTTCCACTTATGGCAGACATTTTTTATGTCTTCTTCCTTCTGTTTTGCTGCACTCTAATCATGAAAAGACAGAAAAACTTCTACCACTGGTGGTAGATTACCCGGTCTTTCATCAAAACTTAGGTATGAACTTATTAATCTAATAATTATTGTTTAACTTTGTTAAATTTCATAGAATAGTACCACTGTAAAAACTTTGCCTCATATTAATAACCAGGCTGATTAGAAAGCATTGGAAAGTGGTCTTCCTCCCATTTTGCTTGCTTAGTTGGTCGGTTTAGAAGATTTTATCTTGTATTAATCTATTACTCCGAGCTGAACTCTTGCTCCAACCTGAAGATCGCCAAAAACCGTTTTTAGAAGGGAGGGTGCCTGAAGTAGTTACTTCCCCTGCCAATTATACACCTGGACATTTATCTTAGGTTCTTTTTGTTGAAGGTTTCTCAATAGAAGGCCAAATGGTTTTTACAAGAGTAGAAAACAAGAAAGCCTATTTTAAAGGATCCTTAGTTAATTATTTAACAACTTTTGTTTTGCAAAGGTGAAGTAGGTAAAGGTACTCACCAGAAAAGGTCAAGGAACACCAAGGCTTTAGTAAACCTGCAAAATGGAAAGATGTTCCAGGTCAGGTATACATTACTTATTACGAAAAATTATTTTGCAGAGTCGAGTTACATATCAAAATGTCCCTTCTAATCTTTGAATATGGGAGTGAACTGATGCAAAACTTGGTAATAGGATGGATAACCCTTGTTTGTATAAAATCAGAAAAGGTAGGTACATAACGAGGAGGAGACTCCTCTGAGAATTCACTCTGAATAAAACAAACTAGTTAACTCTTATTGCAGCAAAGTCTAGTTATGAGTGCATTCCGATTATCCAACAAAGAGCTTGTTCAACTTTAACTGGAACGTTGCGAGCAGATACCTCTGATACAAGTTCACTTAAGCGAGTAAATACTTAATGTAATTACTGAAGGTCAAGCTTTAATGATCGTCCTGCGCATAACCATTGCTGGGTGCTAAAGTGGGTGTGTAATTAAAGGGTAGCAGGATATGTTACAAGGCAAGGTTTCCATTGTACTTGAAATGCTGGAGAGTCAATGAGGACTATGCAAAACATGTGTCAAACTTGTAGAAAATCCAAATAATTTATTACTGCAACTTATTTGAATAGTGTTAATGAACTTTAATTTAAAAAAAACGTAGGTTTTTATACTCCCCATCGAGCAAATCGCACAATTCATGCTCGACTTTGACCACAAATGTTTCTACTAATCGAAAAACTTTTTAATATGGTGTTTAAGTTTAAATACGTCAAAGGCTATTAAAACTAAAATTTGCTGTAGTAAAATCGGTGCATTGTAATTTGGCTGTACTTTTACTTACGAATGACAACAACATTCCTAATATAGAATGTTAATGCAATCATAAAATAATACGTTTTATTATCAAATGTACTTCCTTCTATTAAAGTAGAATATCTTTATATTTTCGAGACACGTTATATGAATCAAATTATCTCCAACAAATCAAATGATTATTTACTTATATAGAACAATTTTCGTTATATATAGCTAAGGTCGAGAGTTCTATTCGGCCTCCTCTTACAAAAAGGGATTAATATGTTTAATTTAAAGGTGAAAAAAAATTAAAACACGGTCACATACTGGTCATCTATGTAATTACGTTGATTTAAACGTTCCAGTCCCGCTGTGTGTGTGAATGTTCCACGTGGAATGTTCTTAGCCAGTAGTCAGTACCCGGGAGAGACCGGCCCATTGCATGATCGACCTTTAACAAATTCTTTAATACAGTGTAGTTACAATGATGTTTTGATAGCTAAAGGCACATAATTAATCATATATAACATAATTTTACCTCTTCTAATAAACAAATATGGAATGCCATAGCTGCCTAAGCTGCTAAATGAAGTCGTTTCTCATTATGTGATGATACTTCTTCACTATGTGATGATACCTCTTTATTATGAGATGATACTTTGTCAGTATATGATAATACTTCATTATGGGATGATATAGCTGCCTTGTGAAGAAGTTTTTCATTATGTGATGAAACATTCTCATTAATATGTGATGATACTTTGTCATTATGTGATGATACTTTGCCATTATGTGATGATACTTTGTCATTATGTGATGATACGTCTTCATTATGTGATGATACTTTGTCGTTATGTGATGATACGTCTTCATTATGTGATGATACTTTGTCATGTAATGATACTTCTCTTCATTATGTGTTGATACGTTTTCATTATGTGATGATACTTCTTCATTATGTGATGATACTTTACGTTATGTTGTCACACTGTCATTATATGATGATACTTCATTATGTGATAATACTTTGTCATTATGTGATGATACTTCTTCATTATGTGATGATACTTTACGTTATGTTGTCACACTGTCATTATATGATGATACTTCATTATGTAATGATACTTTGTCATTTTGTGATGATACTTCTTCATTATGTGATGATATTTTTTCATTATGTGGTCACACTATCATTAAATGAGGATACTTCATTATGTAATGATACTTTTCATTATGTGATGATACCTTTTCATTATTTGATGGTACTTTTTCCGCCAAAATAAACACAAACATTATGAATTTTTGTCCCCTGTCGCAACGCGACGGGATACTTAGTAATGGTCTGCGTCCATACGCCCGTGTGTCCATGCGTCCGTCCGTCACATTTTTGTGGACACAACTCCTCTGAAACCGCCCAATGAATTTTATTTAAATCTTGTAGAATTGTTTGTAACCATATGTAGTTGATCATATTGCAACACTATGTTGTTTTGACAAATCTTATAGCAGTTGTGGGACGTTATTGACTTTGTGCATTTTATGTGAAATCTTGTAGAATTGTTAGTGGTCATATGAAGTTTCTTATACAACATCATGTTTGACTTTGCATTTAATTGTATGAAAAATAATGATAACTTGAAGGTTTGTGGTCGATTATCAACAATTTATTTGCATGTGTGCTTCTTATTCTATTGCATCATTTCATACTTCTCTGTATTTCCTTTACACTATCTATATTTATGTGCTGGACGTTAAACAACAAACAATCAATCAATCTATATTTATGGGTACCAGTTGCTTTTACACAATATATATGGGACCAGTTGTTCTTGGACTTATTCAAAGAAATAAAAAAAATATATGATTATGTAAATTTGATATAAGTCCATGAATACCATTGATACCACCACCTACATATGAGATACCTTCTTATATATACGAAAAACGAGAGATAAAAAGTGACCCTTTCGGGCCGCACATCCGTATTACCCTAAATACACCAAATAACATCCTCCCTCGTGACTAAAAACTATATTGCATGCACGCTTATATACAGAGCCTCCAAGTTGGCAGGTCCTGGTAATATATACAAATGAGACAAACCTATTTAACCTATAAGAAATAATTTATTCAGTCATGTTGTTTGTGTTTTGGAGGGAAAAGTACCATCAAATAATGAAGAAGTATCATCACCTTAATGACAAAGTATCATCTTATAATGACAAGTATCATCACATAATGGGTTTTCTCCGGGTACTCCGGCTTCCTCCCCCAATAAAAACTGGACGCCATGAAATAGCTGAAAAATTGCTGAAAGTGGCGTTAAAACACCATCAAACAAACAAACAAACATCATCACATAACGAAGAAGTATCATCACAAAATGACAAAGTATCATCACATAATGACAAAGTATCATTACAAAATGACAAAGTATCATCACAAAATGACAAAGTATCATCACAAAATGACAAAGTATTATCACATAATGAAGAAGTATCTTCCCATAATAACAAAGTATCATCACATAATGAAAAACGTCTTCAAGACTGGACAGATACAGACAAAAGCATGGCAAAAAATCGAACAAGTAGCACGTTGGGTGTGGCCGATGTGTGGGAGGACGTACATGGAGACCTACTACCGACGCACATTGGTAATCACTTCTGTGTTGACCCCATCCAAAGAGTTATCAAGCTGTGGGTCGAAACACACAATGACAGATAGTCCCAACTGAGAACGCCGCTACTGTAGCCGTATCACCACCAACTGTATTGTAAGTTCTACACTTCTTAACCTATTTGATATCCACGAATTACAGATATTAAGAAATTATTATATTTGATGATGTAAGTAGTTTACATATAAATATCTTTTCCCACCTAAGTTGATTTGATTTTTTGTTCGTTTGATTTAATTGTGTTTAACGCCAATTTGAGCAATTGTTCAGCTATATCATGGCGACCAGTTTTATTGGGAAGGAAGCCGGGTTACCCGGAGAAAACCCTCGACCTTCGGTAGGAAAACTGGCAATCCATGCCAATTAAGTTGGAGTCGACACAGTGGGAGAGATCGAGTACACCCTGGGACTCACTGGAACCCGCCGCAAACCTCAGTGCAGTTGACAGGCACGTAATCAATAGTAGACTAACGGCTTCCTAAATTTATTTGTTTTCTCTCGGAAATTGAAGATCTTTGTAGTCATTTCCGTTCAGCTTGGCCGTATTACCGAGAGGATAAAACGATAGGCGATAGAATATTTGGTGCTATGTAGTGTGCATTTTGGCGAAGGATTAATTCGTCGCAGTTTAATTGTAATAACAGTTTGTAATATCATCCCAAATCTTATCCCGTGCATATTAATTTTATTTTTTTTAAACACATTTTGAACTTGTCTGATTGCTTTAATTTAATCAAACTCAATGAAGTGTTGTCCATGTCATATTATCACCTCAAATTAAGATTAATCAACGATTGATAAAACGTGTAAATAATGCCGGTCTGTCACATAATTTAAGTGACGAAACAGCTATTACCACTACGTAATTCCTTTATTAATACTATAATCAAATTTATATACTCATTGTTATTTTAGATTCATAACAACATTGTTGCCATCAGATTTGTTTATGGAACGCCATAGCTACCTTATTACCGCCATATGTTAAACAGTTGTGTATCTACCGATGTCAAGGTCATCGGTGTCGGAGTGGCTCATCGACTGTTGGTCACATGATATGTCAACTCGGAGGTTTTCGCCGGATAATTCGCAGACGCGGATTTTCAGTCGAGGGGCACACCGAATGGTCGGATCCAGGGCATCATCGTTTAGTAACTAGGGAAAAGTGTATAAAGAGGTACTACAAGGCTCCATACTAGGTCCTGTGTTATTTAGTATTTTTAGAAATGATATTTACGATAGAAATTATTATGAATAAAAGAAAATGGTTTATATGTGGAGCTTACAAACCACCATCTATGACCGATACAATTTTCTCTGAGGACATGACAAAGCATATAGATAGAATAACCTGTATTTATGATAATTTTATGTTTTTTGGGAGATCTAAATTATGATTATCTAAATTTAGAGAGATACAGAACCTTGAAAGATATATGTGATATTTTTGACATGACAAATTTAATTAAAGACCCTACATGTTTTTGTAAAGACTCTGCCCCAAGTCTAGTAGATGTCATCCTTACCAATAAACCAAATTTTTGTAATAACACATGTAATTTTGGTACTGGTTTAAGTGACTGCCACAACCTTATTGCAGTACAATTCAAATGTGATACTCCACATTTAATAAATAAACACAAGAAATTTAGAAGTGTTAAACATTTTAATACTGATAATTTTCTGGAAGATCTAATAAATATAGACTTTCAGACTGAAAATATTACAGATGTCAATCAATCATATGAATCTTTTAATAAAAACTTTATGGAAGTATTTAATAAACATGTACCCGTAAAATGTAGAAATGTTGTTAGGACGCCTGCACCTTTCATGAATAGTAGGCTAAGGAAAGCTGTGTATAAAAAAAGAATGCTTCATAATAATTACAAAAGATATAGGGATAACAAATCATGGGAGGGATATAGGATACAGAGAAATTTAGTTAATAAGATCAAACGTGAATCAGTTAAGCACTATTTTATGGAAAGATGTATTGGTGGACCCAAAAACAAACTTTTTGGCCAACTATTAAACCATTTCTAACGAACAAAGGTTGTCTTCATGATACAAATATAATGATACAAGAAAATGAAAAAATATTAACAGATCAAGTAGAAATTAGTAACATCTTTAATGATTTCTTTATAAATGTAGCTAAAGACATAGGAAAAGGATCAATCTCTATAGATAACAGTCACCCTAGTGTTACAAAGATTAAGGAATCTACTAAATTTGAAAACCCAAAAGCACCAATAAGAAATGTAAACTTAAATGAGACACTTAATGTAAATAAGGATACTATAACTGATATGCAACAATTATACTTTAAACCTATTACTGAACATTTTATTGAGAAACAAATTATGAAACTTAGTGTAAAGAAAGCCACTGGTATAGATGAAATATCAACTAAAATTATCAAGATAGCAGTCCCAGTTATCAAAACACCAATCAAAGAACTAATCAATAAATCTCTAGAGACATCAGTTTTCCCAGATAAACTTAAAATAGCACAAGTTGTACCAATACATAAAAAAAACAGCACCTTACTTAAGGATAATTATCGACCAGTTAGTGTTTTACCAACTATCTCCAAACTTTTTGAAAAAGCTATAGACATACAAATAAGTGATTTCTTTGAGTCAAAATTTCATATGTACTTATCTTTGCTTTTAGACCGGGTTACAGTTGTCAAGATATTTTAATTAAAATTATAGAAGATTGGCGCATAGCCCTAGACGATAATAAATATATCGCTGCAATATTAATGGACCTCTCAAAAGCGTTCGACTGCCTGCCTCATAACCTTCTCCTTCTGAAACTCGAAAACTATGGTTTATCTAAAGAAGCCCTTACACTTCTAAAAAGTTACCCAAGCAACAGGAAACAATGTGTTAAAATTGGCTCAGTATATAGTTCCTTTCTAAATATTTACAAAGGGGTTCCGCAAGGATGAATTCTAGGACCAGTACTATTTAACATCTTTATGAATGATATCTTTCACTTTGTGACAAAATCTGATTTATACAACTATGCAGATGACAATACACTCTCATATAGTAGTAATGATTTTCAAGGTGTAATTAATACTCTAGAGGTAGAAAGTAAAGATTTAATACAATGGTTTAATAATAATCACATGCAGGTTAACCCAGAAAAATTCCAAGCCATAGCTGTAGGCAAAAAATCCCACTGTAAAAATATCGTATTTGATATAAATGGTAGTAAAATTAGTTGTGACGATGAAGTAAAACTTCTTGGTGTAACCTTTGATTTCAAACTAAATTTTGACACTCACATAGCAAATATATGTAAAAAAAGCCTCCCAACAATTAAATGTCTTAAAAAGAATTGGACAACACCTCAACAAATTGGGTCGACTCACTATATACTATACTTTTATTCTGTCAAATTTTAATTATTGTCCCTTAGTGTGGCATTTCTGTAGCGAAAAAAACACAAAAAAAACTAGAAAAAATTCAGGAGAGGGCCTTAAGATTTATCTATAACGACGATAGTGGTACATACGAAGACCTACTTATTAAATCTAAGATGCCATCATTACGTCTAAGAAGACTGCGTCTTTTAGCTATACAAGTTTTTAAAATAGTTAACAAACAATCCCCTGTATACTTACATGATCTTATAACTATTAAACAGAGTATTTATTCTTTTAGATATTCAAATATAGCACCCAAACCAAACGTTAATACAACAAGGTATGGTCTACACTCAGTGCGGTATGGGGCTGCCAAACTATGGAATGAACTCCCAAATGATATGAGAGGAGATATAAGTTTAAATCAATTCAAGGGTTTAATTAGTAGGTGGGAAGGGGTGGCTTGTAATTGTTCTTTTTGTTGTTAGATATAGTTTGGCATCCCTGACCTCACCGGTGTCTGAAATCTCTAGTGCTCCTTTCAGTGCTGCATGTTGATATGCGTTGGCTTTGCTTTGCTTACATCTTTTATTTTCTAATATGTAAACATTTGTGCTTTTTGATGCTTGTGTATGCTTTTAATATATTTTAGTGCTGTTTCTGCTATTTGCTTTTATGTATCCCATGTCTGCTCATTTTTATGTGCTTACTTTGTATCTTACCTGAGCTTTTTATGTTTTTATATGTCTGAGGAAATCTCTTATGTCTGCATGCTTTTATGTACTGTATTTTGTCCTTAAACATGCTTTTACCTGTGATTTTATGTCTGCAATGTATTGTTTGCTTTGTTTGTTTGTACTCATATGTCTTAATGTCGGTTTTAAAAGCTCATCAGAGCTTATGTTTTATGTATATATAAACTATTATCGTTTGTCTTACCGACTATAAATAAAATTTACTTGACTTGACTTGACTTGATATTTTTTCTATTTCATATATGTTATACTTCCCAGTAAAACTACGCAGATGACAACATTCTTTAATATGACGGATATATTCTTAAAAATTGGATACTGACAGCTTGGGATACTAATATATTCTTTATTCCAAAAGCAATACAGCTTATAGGATATACAATGGCAGAAACATTGTATATATTTACATAATTTGATTAACATAATTATAATAAAAACAGTGTAATACATGTATAATATAATATAATGTGCGGAGTATGATAAACATATACATCTATGAATTACGTATATTTTCAGCTAACAACAAATATTTACCAAGGTTGTTTAATTCCTTTATATTATTCACAGATAGTAATTCAATTAGCTTAAACATCGAGGGGTTTCTATACTAGTACGGTTTTATATATTGGAGTCTAATACTTTTATATTTTGTACATTCCAAAATAAAATGATACTCATCTTCTATAGAGTTACAGTCACAAAATGTACATATCCTGGCGTGTCTATCTATATTACAGTAACGTCCAGTTTCGATACTTAAACTGTGAGCATGTATTCGATATTTAGTAATTACAGGGTTATATCTATAATTCACAGGTCTAAATAAGTAATACTGTAAACTAAAGTTTTCATATATATATATATATCTGTACAATTGACATTTAGGTGAGGCTTCAAAAAATGATAAAGCTTCGGTAATGAATTCGTCAGTTACACGTCTCCTAAATTCGCTCAAAAATAAATTTACATTTTCAACATTTTGAGCCAACCAGATATAATTGAAACCATATTTGCATAATGTCTCTAATCTGACAACACCAATTCATCTTACAATGTGGCTTAATAAAACTAGCTTCTAACATTTCCTTATAGCAACTACTTAGTATACAGTTGTCAGTATTCAATATCTTTACCCAATATTTCAACAGTTGACAATATCTGTAAATATACAATGGGGTTTTTCCAAGCTCAAAATACACCATATAATTTACGGTGCTTTTCTTCACTCTCAAGATTCTTTTCAAAAAGTACAGATGAAGGCTTTCTATATCCAATGCTTTATGATATCCCCAAACTTCACTACCATAATTTAATATAGGTTTTACATACGTATCAAATAACGATAACAGGGTTTCAGTATTAAAACAATCGTCTTGTATCTTATTGAATAGGTGGGTTTTGTAAATCAAATGAAAGATAACCCTAACAAGTATCAAGCTAAGATAATTGGAAGTAAAACTCCCAATTAAAACATACCTTTCAAAGAACAAAATTGTGTAATAAATGTGAGGATGAGATCAAGCTTTTAGGAGTCACAAAAGATTACACTGAAATTTAAGACTTATCTTGCTAATATATGTAAAAAAATACTTCGAGACATGCTTAAAAGAGGGCAAATAAAAAATTCCTTCATTAAAAAAAGAAAAATCATAAGTACTGCCACTTAGACGTTTAAAATAATAAACAAATTCCAGCCTATATTTACACGATTTCACTGAAATAAAACAATAACCAACTCTATAGTTTGCTACAGATAAGCCATATGTTAATGCCATATTGTGTTAAATATGATATATGTATATTTGTTTATTTTGGTACTATTTTGTGTTGTCTTGCTTATTACAATATCTTTATCTGATATGAATGTAAATCTCTTAGCACAGTTTTTGTCATGGGAGGAAACAGGAGTATCCGGTAAAAAACGGTAAGACAGGGACATATCCTACCGAAATGATTTATTTATCATGATGTGTGTGTGTTTTAACTTCTTTTATTAGGGCCTCGCCACTAGGTGGCGGACGCCGTATAGTGATCAGTCTGTCCGTCCGTTCATCCATAATTATGTCCAGTGAAATCTAATTTGTGATTTGCAATTTTTATATATGATTCCATACAATGTAGTGTGTCCTCTGTGTTTGATGAGTTTTAATGTTTGTCTGTTTGAGTATATGTTGCATGTATGCATATGAGTAGATGTTCTTACTGCTTATTTATGTTTATTGGAGAAAAAGCTAGTGAGAGCTTATGTTCTTTGTTTGCTACTATGCCGACTTTAGATATAAAACTGTTTGCAATTGTATTCTTGGTATCGGTAGACTATACTACCAGGTCTGGTCTTATATTGTCGGTATTACCATTGTAAACACTAGTCTTCGGGCAAAATAAACGGTCATGTTATATACAATAGTAGATGTCTAAACTCATACTTATACATTAAACGTATAAACTCGCTACTATTTAAACAACACACCCAAGCACGTGCCTGGTATCAGACCGAGCAACAAGAGCCGAAAGACGAGAAACAAATCAAAATCCGGATTGATGCAAACATACACAACACACAACAAAACAAAACAAAAACCACAAGAACGTAATTAACCCGAACACAATAACAACCGTTAGTGCACTTCTAAAGTATATGTAGTACGAGAATCCCCTGTCGTCCAACGCTTTTCTGCGTGGAAAAATATCGAGAGAAGCGATTTATATACAGTTGACCCACACAAACATTTTTATAACATCGTAAAATTGTGAAATGTGCCGACTCAGACCCGTGTCGTCAAATCCGCTGTTTTGTCTATGAAGAACTCACTGACATCCCACACACAAAAAAAAAAAAAACGTTGGACGGCAGAAGATTCTCGGACCAAAGTATATGCAGCTTGTAATCATATTATAATTCGCGTTCCCTTTGAATGTTGCTTATTCCTTTTTTTTATTGATATGTATAATCTGGGATTAGTATAACTAATTTGATTTATAATTAGTTCCTGGTAGTCAGAAATGATTTGTAAATAGTTATAATGAACTGATAAATTTTAAATATGTAATAAACAACGTTAATTATTTTTTACAAACCCTTGTATATTTATATGAGATTTATTTATATTTAGAATACATTAAAAATATATTTATACATGATTTGTGATACGAAAAAAAAAAACTGTTGTTGTGGAATTCATCACTGTATTCACTGTATGAACTAGCTACAATAATGTAGCTCCTTTTTTATGGACGGAGCTACTGATTTACTAGATCTGAACTGAACCAGAGACATTAATTACATAATTACATGTAATTATATGTCTATGACTGAACGATAGCGACACAAAGAGGTCAAAATGAATATTGGAATTATTGATACAGATAAATCAAAGGAGCATTCAGAGCCACACTTTACTGTTAAAGAAAAAAATGGACGTCACTTCCGTCAACAATGTTTTTGTATTTGCACGTGTGTCAATAATGATTGACCAAAACATGATTTAAAATACCTACAAGTAAAAATGAGGAACAGTATATAAAAACCTTGTTACGTTGAAATAGAAAACAAAGTAGGAACAAAGACACCAGCTTATGGTCATATATTGATCTGCTCAAAATTTACTACGTAACAGTATATATAAATCTAAATCTGGCACCAAACTAAAAAGAAATTTCTTTTCATGCCAATATATTCTACATGTGTATTGGTACATCTCACTGTTGCCATTTATGGTCACTGACATGCACACTGATAAGTTTTCTTTGCAAAAAAAGTTTCCTTCTATTGGGCATGATAGTATTAAGATTAGACATGAGCAGCACAATACTTTTCTAAATACTCATTGAGGTTATATAATAAATTTCTCATGCTATATAAAAGGGAAGTTGAAAAACAAAAGTATAGAGGACAGCTAATTCAATGCTGTGTTAATACTTTGCTTTCAATTACTTAAAAGTTTAGTTCAAGTTGTTTTTTTTGTCAGTGATGATAATTTTCTGAGAATAAAAAATAGTACATATTTAAATTTGTTGTTAAGTGCAGATACCTATTGCCAGTGATCAGTTTAGCATTTGATGGGTTTAAGTTTGATTTCTGGACATGTGAAATGCGGTGTGACTTTTTACCACACGACACCACAGGTTACCACAGGCCACCACATGCACCATCAAAATACCACAATATACACTTTCTTTACAGTTTTATAGGTTTTTTACTTTATTTTTTGTAGAAATAATGTCTTTAGTGCTTTTTGTAGCATCTTTTTTAATAGCAGAATAAGCATTAAGTCCGTTTCGAGTATCATTGATAATGAGTCACTTATGATCACGAAAAGACAACCAGAGGAACTTACAAAACTGCATGACGTATTTTTATTTCTATCATTAATTTATTTGTTATTTTATAATGAATTAATTTGTTCTATGCATTTTTATCACGTGTAATTATGCGGGAACCTACACCGATATACAGTTTTGTAAGTTCCTGTGGTTGTTTTTTCATGATCATAAGTGGCTCATTTTCAATGGTACACGAAACCGATTCAATATTGATTCTGCTACTTAGAATAAAGCTACAAAATGCACGAAAGACATTATTTCTACATAAAATAAAGTAAAAACCCTATAAAACTGTGAAGAAAGTGTATATCGTGGTATTTTGATGGTGCATGTGGTAGCCTGGGGTAACCTATGGTGTCGTGTGGTAAAAAGTCACACCCTGTGAAATGTTCTATAATTTGGATCACCCCTGTATTGCGAGTGTGTTTGCATGCAAAGTCATAGTGTACTAAATGATACATTGCATTTAATTTGAGTACTTTTTTCCAATCTCAGCAAGGAAAGTTAAAATCACCTTCAATTAAAAATACACATTTGTTATTTGAGTTGCTCTCTTTACTAATATAGCAAACTACTGTAGACTAGTCTGAAGGGATTCTAACATGATATATAACACATGTATGCACTGGGTATTATTATCTTTAATTTTGATCTTGGCCCAATTGAGTTCAGTCATCACATGGGTGGAGTTCCTTCCATCACTTATAAAATCTTCCTTAATACCTATCAGGACACCACCCCATATTTGTTTGTTTTTGACTCTTCTGAATACTTAATAGTTCTCTGGGAAAACTTCATTGTGTTAAATACTAGGATCTAACCCCCAGGTTTCCTTGCCAATGACAATACATGTATCTGGTTTGGAGCTATCTAGCAAGTCAAATATCTTGGTTATTTTAATTACAGTCATACGTATGGAACCTGATAAAAAGAAGCCTAAGATAGACACAGATTGTGTACCTCATGATGTTGTTCACAAGGCCATCTCATGTGATGATGATACTGAAGATGACCAGGCAACAGTTATCAGTCAGAAGGAGGATGACTTGAAGTTTCTAAGGGAGGAAGACGTTGGCATAAACTGCTATATAAGTGATATACCTGGTTGCCATGGTGTCATAAAGCAAAGGTGATCATGTTGCAGATTAAATTTTAGAAAAATGTAGAAAAATTGTATGTCTTCCAAATAGATCCATCTAATTTGTTCAAAACATGAAAAGGAAACTTGCATGAAATATTCTGCAAATAAAACATTTTTTGTTTCAAAACAATTCAGAATTTTTTTAGATAATAAATGCACTCAAAATTGCTGTACTGGAATTTATGATGAAGCATTCTAGTTTCTTTAAAAGTAGCTTGCTTGTGTGACAATGTAGATAACTTAGATTCTAGCCAATCCAAAGGCAGGTAGCATTGTAGAAAATTTAGGTTCTAGCCAATCAAAAGGGCAAGAAGTATTGTAGAAAATTTAGGTTCGAGTTAATCCAAAGGCAGGTAGCATTGTAGAAAATTTAGGTTCGAGTCAATCCAAAGGCAAGAAGTATTGTAGAAAATTTAGGTTCAAGTCAATCCAAAGGCAAGAAGTATTGTAGAAAATTTAGGTTCGAGTCAATCCAAAGGCAAGAAGTATTGTAGAAAATTTAGGTTCTAGCCAATCAAAAGGCAAGAAGTATTGTAGAAAATTTAGGTTCTAGCCAATCAAAAGGCAGGTAGTTTCTATTCCTTTGGTTAGAAAAGACTGCTTCAAAGAAAGAATAATGACTTATTGGGTGACAGTGAACCAATATCAGAGTGACTTGGCATGTCTTACCAAGGACTGTAAAAATATACAGTGATTATATTTTGATGTGTGAAAAATGTTAAATTGTAAAGTTCCATGTTTAGATCACCTGGACCATCAGTTTGCATCAGTTATCATTACATTGTTATCAGATGTAAACTTTAAAATTTACTATGGAACTCATGATGAATCACTTTGAACTAAACCTGACAATTTCAAAATAATATCATGTTTTAGTTTCTGTATTTCAAGCACAACGGTGACAAAATTTGCATAATTCTGCCCCAGGTGAGCAGTTGGAAAAACCTGTGGTTTGTAGATATATTGAATCTGCTATGATGTAACTGCTTTTATTATATTTATTATAGGTATTCAGATTTTATTGTTAATGAAGTGGACGAGGATGGAAAAGTGGTTGAATTAACAAAACTTGAAGTTGATACAGAAACAGAAGAAAAAGTATTACTTAAATGAGAATTTTGTATGATAGAGAAAATGTTACTCTGTTTTAAGTATGCCCAGATAGTACACCTTTAAATAATTTAAACATGGATACTGAAATCACCCTAATTATCTGAACACAAATTGCAAAGAATACATTGTTAATGTTAAAGTCACTTATATACAATCATTAATATATACTTGATAAAATCAAGTTCACATGTAAAAATTTGAAACTTTTTTTTAAATACTGTTTTGTAAATTAACTTGAACATGCACAAAAACAAACTAAAAAAACTTGATTGAGGCGAGACAAAGACCATATGTGGTAATTGGTTCAAATAACTGCTACCAATATACTAATGATTATGACTTGTGTCCTTATAATTAGGACCCTACCACTTAGTTGGAAAGGCTGTATGAGGCTGAGGCATTTTTCTTGCATTTGCAGCAACAGAAATATTTGTTCAGTAAAAATTTAGAATAGTTGCAAATGGAAATACACTGTACATTTGACATATTATGCAATGGACACCTACTAATGTAGGTTGCATTGCAGCAGTGTGGGAAACGGACACTAGCCAACTCGCTGAAATCAAGTTGAGAAAAATTTTGGCAAGTTAACTTCATCTGCAACTCGCCAGTTTGACGATCTGAAATTTTGAGGCAAGTTCAAGAAAAAATTTACAAGTCATGCTTTCCAAATGATAAATGTATCATAAAAGAGTGTGTTCGGTGTATTTTCAATGTTAATTCAAGTATCCTTTAATTTTAAGATCTTTTTTTACCCTGTATAAATGTTAAATGGTTTTGGCTGTTGTTGACAAACTTTGAAAACCTACTTCCCAACTGTGGCTATTAGCTTATTAATTCGGCGAGTACTATTATTACCAGAATAGCGAGCTGAACAAATTTCGTTTCCCACACTGATTGCACTAAATTGGCATACATCCCTTAATGTACTTGATTTCAGCCATGTCTTTATGCATTAAACAGTATAGTTTGTCTTGTTTTTCAGGGTGGAGAAGAAAAGGATGTATTTGCATTGCCAGAAGGTACAATGGCATCACTAAAGGAGCTGGCATCCTCAACAGACCCATCACCTTGTGTAAACATAGAGGTAATTTTTGTTTGTTTGAATGTAGTTTAATGCCACATTCAGCAATTTTTCAGCTTTATCATGGCATCCAGTTATTATTTGGGGAGGAAGTCGGAGTACCCAGAATAAAAACCCAACGTTCGGTAGAAAAATCTTTGTCAAATAAGAGTTTAGTGCACCTTGCCCGCAGTAAGACTTGAACCTGCAATTGATCAATAGTAGATGAACTACTTTGGCCACCTAGGTCCCCATAGAGGTAAAGAATTTACATGCAAAATTGTTAAAATTAAATAAAATCCAAACATATTGATTGATTGGGAAAAAAAATCATAAAATTTCAAATGTTTATAACTTTAATAGAAACTGTGACCCTCAAATTCCAATGGTCTATCCTGACAGCAAAGCAAAACATTGTACTAGTACATGGCTACTGGGAAATTCAGATGACAAATAAAGTTTAGTTAGGGTGAATATAAATGAGAACTGATGAAATCTGTAGCCAGTCATGAAAAGGAGTTAGAAAAAAACACCTTGTAATAAAAAACACCTTAAAAGACCTTACATGTAGACAAAATCCAGTTCATGTGTGAAAATTTGAAACTTGAATATATAATCATTGGTTTCTAAAATCAGAACTTGCACTAAAACAGATTTTTAGAACAACTTAATTTAATTGGAAAATTGCTTGCCATACGTTAAACTGTTATTGGAACAATAATGTGATTATATTTTTATCCCAATGATTTTATGCTGTTTTCGTCTGTTTTAATTTTGTTTGACAAATACACTTTACGTAAAAGGCATGACCATAAATACTACTGTGAAACCATGTGCTCTCTGCAGAAAGTAATTTAAGGACAAAGATGAATAAATACACATTTACATCTAGCTTCAGAACCAACACAAATACCTTTTGAAAACAAATTGTGCACACATAAAAAAGTTCAAAATACACTGTTGTGATTGAAATAAAAATAAACAAATAAACAAAAGCCACTGCTGGTTAATAAAATATAAATAAAACTGTTCATTATTTTTTTTAAAGTTACACAATATATCAAATTCATGTGTCCAAAGCAAGTCTTATTTATATTTTAAAAAATAACTATCTTGAGACTAGTGAACAGCATTTTATTTTAATGTTAAGAAACAGCTTAATGTGATATTAAGGGTAAGACTTGAATATTTCTATTTTGTTTAGTGATACTGAAACAGGGGGAGTGAATCCTATCAAAAAAATAGATGTTTTACTTCTTTTATAGTTAGATGATGATAAAGAATTAAGAACAAAATATCACCAGATGATCAAGTCAAAATTTCCAGGACTAGAAACTTCTACTGTAACAGTGGATGGTGGAAAGGTGATCAAAGTGGTTAAAAAGTCTGATACAAAAAGTAAGAGTTTTTTTTATCAACTATTAGTTATTACTTGTATAAAGTTGTAAATTTTGTTCAAACCATGCAGTATATTGCTAGTCTTATACCATTCAACGTTTTATGAAATGGGGGCTAGTTTTAACTTCTATGGGTAGTAGAAGTTCAATACTTCAGGACTAAAATTAAAAGTAAAACTGTGTATATAAGAGATTGTTTTCTAGAAATTTGACTGAAAGAAATATCAATCTCAGTGATATTTATAGATTATTTACGTAAATAATCTGTTTATCTCTGTTTTGTAACATTGTTACGTCAATTTATTTAGTTTATCACGTCTTCACAGCTAGGTGAGATTAGCCCATCTCATGCTAGTAGAGTGATATGGGATAATATCGCACATAAAGATCAATGGAAAATAATTCAAAATAGTGATAAATAGCTGAAACACATGGGGGTGGGAGGAATGCCGTATCGTATCTTTTCGCATTCCTTAACTTTTTAAAGGGAATTATACCAAACATTGAGAATTCTTTGTTATGGACTTATGATGTACAATTTTCACTGAATAGTCGTGTAGTATTTATTATTTTATTTCATTGTCCTCTTTTTAGTCTTGTTGTTTCAGCATGGCAGTTTTATTATTATTATTTTTAATTATTCCACATTGTATCCATCAATGTCATTCTATCAACAATTTACTAAATTTTCAGTGAAGAACAGATGGAAGAATGAGTGGCCATCAGGAAGGGGAAATTACTGTCGGTTTGTTTTATACAAGGAAAACAGAGATACCATGACAGCCATTGGTGATATTGCTAGATTTCTTAAGTAATTTTAATAACTGTACTAACTTTAAAAAAAAAAACAAGATATTAATGTACTTTTAATAGAACTAACCTAGCAAACAAAATCAAGAATTGGTGTACTTTTAATAGAACTTACTTTGCAAACAGATTTAGTGTACTTCTGACTAAACTAAAGGGTAAGCAATATCAAGAAACTAGATATGTTTTATTGTATCACTTGTTATACCATCCGCAAACTTGTTTGGGGGGGGGGGGTATATAGGAATCACCCTGTCTGTCTGTCTGTCCGTCTGTCCACATCCCTTGTAAGTGCTTCTCCTCCTAAACCGCCAGACAGATTTTGATGAAACTTTACGTGAAGGAAGTACATAATATGTAGATGTGCATGAAGAATTTTTGTCGCTGTCAGATATAATTCAGGGGAGATAATTGGACTTAGACTTTTTAAATGTAGTATTCAGTGGGAGACCTCGTAAGCACAACTTCTCCTAAACCGTTTGACAGATTTTGATGAAACTTTACATGAAGGAAGTACATCATATGTAGATGTGCATCAAGAATTTTGGTTGCTGTCTGATATTATTCAGGGGAGATAATTGGACTTGAAAGCCAAGCGGGGAGTATCCCTTTGTAAGCGTGCTAACAGTCCACACTTGTTTTATTTAAGTTCAACCTTTAATTCATTCATTTATTCTAAAGAGAATATCATATCTTAATAAAGTTTAAATCTGAGGTGAAGTTCTCATGGTTTTTGGTTCTAGCAATTAATTATTTTTTGAGACATTTATTGTGAGCACCATTCTTTGAAGTATGTATTATGCTGAAAATTTTAACTTACAAAATATACTTGAAGTTTAAAGTTCTTAGTGATAATAATTATACATGTGTATACTGGATGAAAATTAATATTGTAATATTTGTACATGCCTCATTGGAACAAATGTTCATGTGACATGAAGATCCATATTTTTTTCTTTATTACCATTTTATTTTTTGTATCAATTTTCTTCTAAACAAGTACTGTCCAAATGATATAAGAAAAAAAAAAATTGTTTTTCAGTGTAAATAGAAATATTTTTCAATATGCTGGAACAAAAGACAAGAGAGCCAAAACTTCACAAGAAATTACAGTGTATAGGTATCATATATGTATTGTCTTATCCACCAATATGTATATTAACAACGCTGGACGTAAAGCAAACATCCAATCAATCAATTATATTTACAAACATGCATATATAAAGGTGAAAAAACCAAATAAACCTCATAATGCAATTAATCACTTAAAGAGAACCAATAACCAAAAATTAGTGAAACAGCAAATAACATAAAGGACACACACACATTATAAATTATCTAACATACATAGTACATTGTATATTTGTCCAACATATATAGTGTATTTTCTAATATACACTATAGTTTTTTAATGTGTATTTTATATATTTAAACAAGCATTTTTCATGTTCCCAGCTGATTTTTCCATATATTAATATTTCTAGAGTAAAATTACACAACAATCATGTGTCTATCATACAAAACTACATCTACTGATGGCTATTATTCTATGAGATTAAGTCATATTTTATAGAATGTATTCAGAAAGATTGGAGGAGTTAAACACAAGAATGAAATACATTCATTTTGGAAATTATAGGTGAGTACTTCCATAGTGCGGTATATGAAGGTAGATTGGGTATAAATGTATGAATGAAAATATGTTTTTTTCTTACATGGATTTCATCTGCGTAAACCCCTTCCACAGCAATATCCATGATTGAACATTATTATAACAGTCTTATAAAAGTATTCTTTGAACTTACATCAAAAATTTGAAAGTACAAATTTGAGAAACCAAATTAATATTTTAAAAAAGTAGTTTCCTTTATAATGTTTCAAAATCTTCAATGATGATAGTAATCTTATAAATGATAATATACAACAGAACCTCTTAAAAATGGAAGTTTACCAAACAAAAATTCCTGGCATGATATTCCCTATCACTAATAAATTACAAAAACATAATGAATGAAGAAGAACAGAATTTTGTTGTGTAATATTTCCCTCAAAACAAAGTGTATTTTATTAAAGTTGGTCTCAGCAAGTAATGACCATTTAAATAAAAAAGGGGACATAAAACACTTGAAGATTTTGGCAAAAAGTTAAGTTTAGATATAAGGAACCAAGTATTAAAATTCAATGTAATTAACTGTAGTTTAAATAAGAATTCAAAACATTTTACAAAAGATGAATATAGCCCTTTAATTGTGCCATACCCATATATTCCTTTGAATTTAGGAATATTTCTAAAAAGCAAAAAAGGGATTAAAGACATTTACATAGTTTTGAACTCAAACTAATCAGAACCAACTTGTAAAAACAAAATCATGACCATGTTTGATATAACAGAGTCAGAAATCAAACAAGTATACCAACTCCGTTTTACTATAACCAAAAATTCAAAGTTTTAGTGGTTTCAATACAAAATAAATCGTCTTATTTTAACAACTAATTCCTACCTGTATAAAATAAAATAAAACTGATTACCAACCCACAATGTAACTTATGTTCGAAACACCCAGAAACTTTGACACACTTATTGTGGGAATGTGAAAAGGTCCAAACAGAACTAGAAAATCTAGAGAAGTGGATATACAACCCTAAATTACAACAAAGAAACTATTTCTCCTTGGTATGTTCCAAAACAACCACCATGCAATACCTCAGAATTAAGTTATTCTAAATATAAAATACTATATTTACTCAAGTAGATGCCTTAACAGAAATATTACATTATATGGAGTCAAGCAAGCTATAAAAAATCTTTATGAAACAGAAAAGGTGAGGGCAGCCAAATGTGAAAAAACAGAAAAATTCCAACAAACATGGCAGAGATGGCATATTTTTTTTGCATTGTAGTAATTTATTACCCTAAACCAATGACAGATAAATATAAAGTTATCATTTCTTCATATTTTCTTGAAAGTAACACTCCTCTTTTCAAGTTTCTTCTTATGAGAAAAAATAGGAAACCCTATTAACCCAGAGACCTGACCAACAAACCCTATTAACCCAGAGACCTGACCAACAAACCCTATTAACCCAGAGACCTGACCAACAAACCCTATTAACCCAGAGACCTGACCAACAAACCCTATTAACCCAGAGACCTGACCAACAAACCCTATTAACCCAGAGACCTGACCAACAAACCCTATTAACCCAGAGACCTGACCAACAAACCCTATTAACCCAGAGACCTGACCAACAAACCCTATTAACCCATAGACCTGACCAACAAACCCTATTAACCCAGAGACCTGACCAACAAACACCCCTTTTTGAATGATCTACCTTAACTGTTTTATATATATATTTTCAGAGTTCTCTCTCTTTACTGTTACAAATATTTTAAAAAAACCACTTCTTTGTTATACATACATGGGTTTGTGTGAGTGTGTGCATGCTGAATAATGTGTGTGAATGTATAAACCAGATTACTACTAGTCGTAACTTACTAAGTATTTGTATTAACATGCAGTATATGCAGTAGATTTGGAATTCTTTGAAATGTCAATACATTGTGTATAATCCATCTGTACCTGCACATATGTAACATAGAAGTATACAAATACAATAAATATTAAACTGTAACAAAAATGTAAATTCATGAGGTACTTTATTACACGTACTTAAAGGGAAAGGGAATCACAAAAGAAATTTTACCTCAATTGAAAGCAAAAAAGTTGACAATAAGATTTTCTATTTGTTTAAAATTTTAGAAGGTAAAAGAAAAATATCAATTAAAAATAAAATTTTTAATTTCCCACTAGCTCATGTGCGTCGACATATTGTGGCGCTCTTTGCATTGAAGAGTGCAAACAGTGCAATTGTCTATGTCATTCCTACTATTCTGGTTAAAGACCAGCAGTGCGATGTCTATATTCATATTATTTTGTTTTCATCTTCACTAAATTATGCCATCTTCCCATACTATAAATTGCTCAAATTTAAGTAATAAAATACGTGGAAGTCGAAAAATAAATTACCAGTTGTACAAATCTTCTGTCACTCATAGTATTTTATTAAACATCATTAATCAGACTGTATAAATGTAACATCAGGATTTTTTAATTAAAATTGCATTGTTACGCAGATGTGATCTTCAAGTTCATTTGCACCAAGTGGAATTCTCTGCAACAAACATTTTCTTCTTTGGTCTGCTTTTTGTGCTAATTTCCAAACTCATACCAGTCTGCTGTGTCCAACTACTACTGAACATGCTAAATGCTTCTCGATTTCAACATCTTCAGAAATAAGATCATTTTTTAATATTATGAAGAAGACCCAACTAGTTTTAGCTATTTTTGTTTTTCATATCAATGTTATCAGTTATAAATATTTTGGGAGTTTATCATAATTAGCAGATGCTGGGACAGGTTAACCAGAATAGTAGGTGTGACGTCACAGATCATATATTAATGGCTGCCTACACAGAGGCAGGAATTTCAAAATTTATTATTAAAAAATATTGATTTATTTCTTAATGGTGCCATTTTTTAACGCAAACATACTAGTATTTAGAAATACATTTATATATGAACTTATGCAAAGATGTTTGGAGGGTTTCCTTCCCCATTAACATATCAAATACATTATATCGGTAAAAAAACAAAACAAAAAGACTTTAAATTATACACATTTAGTAAGGAAACGCTCAGTTTTGGAAACTCTCATTATCAGAACCTTTTAAATTGAACAAATTGCATGGTCTGGAAATTGCACACTCACAATAACAGTAAATCATTGTGTTTTTCAGATATGTAAATGAACCATTGAAGCTTGGAAAATGTCAAGGAAACAAATTTACAATTGTACTTAGGTAAGTACAGCTGTTAGTACAGACATAATATTTTATTTTGCTCCCTGAATAAAATTCTAGGAGCTTACAGTCTACACACTGTCTGTCCGTCTGTCTGTCACAATGCAACATTTAAACAGATTTATGTCCATCCCACAACTCTGCTGTCTGATTGATCTTTATACCAAGATGATGTATTGCATGCAACAATCGTGTTGGTTCTTAAACAATCAAGATCTTTAAGCAAGTTTGGCCATAATGTTGTATGCTACCTAATGAATTTTGAGGGTAATATAGGCAACTGTTTGTCTATTTTTAAGTCTACATATATTTTACCCCATACTTTTGGATTTTTTGTAATGAAATTTTAAAGTACCATTAACATTTTCTGCTACTTTAAATCCTGATCAGAGTACATACACTAACAGAGAGTATTTTTGTATGGGTATAGTTTAAGTCAATTTTTGTCTCGCCTGCGACGAAAGTCGCTGGAGGCGAGACATATGTATGGGAATCCGGCGGCGGCGGCGGCGTAAACACTTGACATCTTGCTTCATATCTTTGTAAGCCCAAGCCCTAGGTCCATCAAATTTGGTCCAGAGGTAGCTTATGATGAGTACTTGCCAGTCAGTCACCTGTCACCTGACCTTGACCTCAATTTCACGGTCCAGCGACTACGTTAAAGTTTTTGGGTTACGACAGTTCCTCTGTAACTACGCATGGTAGGATGACAATATTTGGTGTATAGGTTGCTGATGATTAGTACATGACTGTCTGGTAGGTGTCACCTGACCTTGACCTCAATTTCACGGTCCAGCGACTACGTTAAAGTTTTTGGGTTACGACAGTTCCTCTGTAACTAGTCATGGTAGGATGACAATATTTGGTGTATAGGTTGCTGATGACTAGTACATGACTGTCTGGTAGGTGTCACCTGACCTTGACCTCAATTTCACGGTCCAGCCACTACGTTAAAGTTTTTGGGTTACGACAGTTCCTCTGTAACTACGCATGGTAGGATGACAATATTTGGTGTATAGGTTGCTGATGACTAGTACATGACTGTCTGGTAGGTGTCACCTGACCTTGACCTCAATTTCACGGTCCAGCGACTACGTTAATGTTTTTGGGTTATGACAGTTCCTCTGTAACTACACATGGTAGGATGACAATATTTGGTGTATAGGTTGCTGATGACTAGTACATGACTTTCTGGTAGGTGTCACCTGACCTTGACCTCAATTTCACGGTCCAGCGACTACGTTAAAGTTTTTGGGTTACGACAGTTCCTCTGTAACTACACATGGTAGGATGACAATATTTGGTATATAGGTTGCTGATGAATAGTACATGACTGTCTGGTAGGTGCCATTTGACCTTGACCTCAATTTCACGGTCCAGTGACTACGTTAAAGTTTTTAGGTTACTGCTGTTCCCCTGTAACCAAGCATGGTAGGATGACAATATTTGGTATATAGGTTGCTGATGAATAGTAAATGATTGTCTGGTAGGTGTCACCTGACCTTGACCTCAATTTAACGGTTCAGCGACTTCGTTAAAGTTTTTGTATTAGGACAGTTCCTCTGTAACTATGCATAGTATGGTGACAATAATTGGTATACAGGCCACTGCTCATAATTAATGCTATTTACGTAATGCTTATGACGAAATTTATTTTTGTTACTGATGCGGAATTCAGGCGAGACGTTTTTCTGTGTCCACACTTGTTAAAATTGGTTATGCTGATAAATTTTAGGGTTATTTGCTAAAATAATCAACATTTCATGTAGCATGCAAAATTCCGGTTGATTCATTAATGGTCAAGGTCATAGTGTGAATCAAATCCTATCCCTATTGTTGTTTGTGCTGGGTTTTTAGGATTATTTAAGATTTGAGGAGCATCATCAGTGTCACTGGTACTCTTGTTTTTTAATTAGAAGTCAAAAAGGATACCAGTCAAACCATTTGATACAGTTTTTAAAATATTTTATTAATATAATAGAATGCTATTCAAGTACACCTTACAGAGCCTCAAATTCTTGTGTACTGAGTCGTCACATTAGTTATCATAAACACCTTATGTTTATTTCTTATATGCTATTTACACTACGTTCAAGTAAGTGTGTATGGTACTATAAAAGTAAAGGCATCAATAAAAACTTCATGAAAACATGCCCCAGGATAATTATTGAATTCAATATAAAAGAATCATTTTGTTTGTTTGTTTATTTACCAATGCACCAAAGTTCACTGACAAAAATTTAACTATTGTAAACACCTTAGCCCACCATACTAAAGTCCAACAAAAATCAACATAAAATATGATAAATATGGTTCACTGATTATAAGAGGATATTTTAATTTGTACAGAAATATAACAGGAGAAGATAATACATTAGATAAAGCAATGGTTTCACTGAAAGACAATGGGTTTATCAATTATTTTGGAATGCAGAGGTTTGGAACAACATCTATACCTACACATCACATAGGAAGGTAAGCATGTATTGTTTGGTGGAAATGTTTTGGTCGAACAATGCCACAATCATAGGGGAATTTAAAACAGAATGGTTCTGTGAGTTATCTGAGGGGATTCAAATGGAATTTTATCCCAAATTCCTTAAAAGTTCTATTATTCCCATTGAAATATAGACACATTTCCCAAATCTATATATTATGATCCTCAATTCATGAAGTTACAATAAACATGTAACTTGCAGTCTTTAACGGGTTCTTCAGCATCTCATTGCAGAATAGATTTACTGGTAGATCTCACATACTTAAATCTTGATTATTAAATACATTTTTTAGCCTATACAGTATACTAGTCATTTCAGTTTTTGATTTAAACATGACAGATAGATTGATATTTATGACTAGCTTGTTTATGTACAGCACCGTGCCAAAAGTGAGTCCCAAAACAATATGGCCACTAAAATTGTTTTTCTCACCTGTAAAGTCGGCGACGTTTTTACTAGTGAACATCAAATAAAAAATAATTTTTCGATTATACGGTGACTGACAGTGAAGTAACTTCTGTGAACCGGAAGTTTCAAGGTCGTCTGCTGCTGATGTAAACAAACACAAAAGCGAAAACAAAATGGCTAAGCACGGTAAAGAATTGTCACCAGGAACTTGGAAAAACATCATAAAACTTAAACAAAGCGGACATCGAGTTACAGAAATCAGTAGAATGCTTAAATTGAACCGCTCAACAGTAAGTAAAGTTGTTCATCGCTACAACAGTCCTGTAAACTGTGAAAATAAACAGAGAAGTGGCAGACCAAAAATATTAGGAGCACGGGGGCAGCGTCAACTTCAGAGGTTGGTGAAAGTTAACCGTAGACTTCATTTAGGTGAAATTTCAAGCCAGTTCAACCAAGTTACTCCTGTTAAAGTGTCTAGGCGGACTGTTCAGAGAAATTTGCACAAATTGGGATATAAACGATGCACTGTTCGAAAACGTATAGTGATAAGGGAAACTAACCGTAAAAAGCGTCTTGCATGGTGTATGGCTGGGAAATTTAAAACTGTTAACAACTATTGGAAAAGAGTGATCTTCAGTGACGAAATGATGGTGATAATCAAACCCGGTGGAGAAGTTAAAGTGTGGAGAAAAACTGCAGAACGTTGGAGACCTGAATGCCTTGGATACGTTAGCATAGGCTGATAGGAGGTCAGTCAACTATTAAACTGATGGTCTGGGGATGTATAACCTATGATGGTGTTGGGACTTTATCCATGGTAAATGGTAATATGAACTCTGAAAAATATATTGACACACTAGAAAATAACTTGTGGCGAGTAATTGCTAAAAACTTTGGAGCAAACCCCTACTACTTTCAAGAAGACAATGCATCTTGTCATAAATCTCGACTGTGTGAACAGTGGAAACGAGACAATAACCTTACTGTGTTACAATGGCCAGCACAAAGTCCCGATTTAAGCCCGATCGAAAATATTTGGCTACTGATGAAAAATAAACTAAAAACTAGACTTATTCATGTCACATCCAAAGCTGATCTTGAGCTGGAACTTTATTCTCTATGGAACAAAGTGCCTTTATTATATATTCAAAGACTTTATAATAGCCTTCCACAGAGATGCAGAGAGGTTATAGTCAGAAAAGGATGTATAACCAAATATTAACAGTAATTGTGTCTGCATTGGTAAGTACAACTTTTTTTTCACAAGTGTACATTGTGGTCATTAGCCGCCATATTGGAAAAATGGGACTCACTTTTGGCACTGTGCTGTAGTGGAAACCTTCAAGCTGGGTCAATCTTAACACCAATAACAGTACAAATAAGAAAATCTAAGACACACAAGGTAATTTGACAAAGTCTCTGTTGAGGCTATGCCATCACTGATTTTTTTAATCGTGTACTGTTACCAGTGTTTGATTATTTTCAGCCTCAACAAAGTTATTTATTGTACAATTGACCTGGTGGCTAATTAATATTCATGTTATGACATTTATACAACCAGTTTATGTGAATTTCCAGAAAATATAGCTTTAGGAAAAACAAGAAATGAAGTAAATTTTAAAAATTATTTTAACAACATATACATTGAAATTCATTTATTTAAAAAAACATTGTAATGGAGCAATTTAACACAGTTGATTAGAAATATATGTCAGAAATTAACAGGGGCCTTGGTGGCCGAGTGGTCAAGGTAGTTCGTCTACTATTGATCACGTGGTCTGTCAACACTGAGATTGTGGGTTCGATTCTCACAGCAGGCAGGGTGTACTCGACTCCAATCTTAATTGACAAGGATTGCCAGTTTTCCTACCGCAGGTGGGGGGTTTTCTCCGGGTACTCCGGCTTCCTCCACCAAAAAAAGCTGGACACCATGGTATAGCTGATAAATTGCTGAAATTGGCGTTAAACACCATCAAACAAACAAACAAACAAACAAACAGAAATTAACAGATGTGACATCAAATGACCGTTAAGGAAAAACCTGGGAAAAATCATGCGTAGCTTGCATGTACAGATGTAACACTAATAGTAAAATCATGCGTAGCTTGCATGTACCGATGTAACACTAATAGTAAAATCATGCGTAGCTTGCATGTACCGATGTAACACTAATAGTAAAATCATGCGTAGCTGGCATGTACCGATGTAACACTAATAGTAAATTCATGCGTAGCTTGCATGTACCGATGTAACACTAATAGTAACTCATGCGTAGCTTGCATGTACCGATGTAACACTAATAGTAAAATCATGCGTAGCTTGCATGTACCAATGTAACACTAATAGTGAAATCATGCGTAGCTTGCATGTACCGATGTAACACTAATAGTAAAATCATGCGTAGCTTGCATGTACTGATGTAACACTAATAGTAAAATCATGCATAGCTTGCATGTACCGATGTAACACTAATAGTAAAATCATGCATAGCTTGCATGTACCGATGTAACACTAATAGTAAAATCATGCGTAGCTGGCATGTACCGATGTAACACTAATAGTAAAATCATACGTAGCTTGCATGTACCGATGTAACACTAATAGTAACTCATGCGTAGCTTGCATGTACCGATGTAACACTAATAGTAAAATCAAGCGTAGCTTCCATGTACCAATGTAACACTAATAGTAAAATCATGCGTAGCTTGCATGTACCGATGTAACACTAATAGTAAAATCATGCGTAGCTTGCATGTACCGATGTAACACTAATAGTAAAATCATGCGTAGCTGGCATGTACCAATGTAACACTAATAGTAAAATCATGCATAGCTTGCATGTACCGATGTAACACTAATAGTAAAATCATGCGTAGCTTGCATGTACCGATGTAACACTAATAGTAAAATCATGCGTAGCTTGCATGTACCGATGTAACACTAATCATGCGTAGCTTGCATGTACCGATGTAACACTAATAGTAAAATCATGCGTAGCTTGCATGTACCGATGAAACACTAATAGTAAAATAATGCTTAGCTTGCATGTACCGATGTAACACTAATAGTAAAATCATGGGTAGCTTGCATGTACCGATGTAACACTAATATTTTTTTACACAAGTCTTTATTGAAATAATGGATTTCTTCCAAGAGTGTGAGAAGACAATGAATTCTTCAATAAAGGACCAGTGTAAAAAGGATTTCTTCCGTAAACCAACTACTTACACTTAGTGATATCTTATAGACTCTTTGTTTAATATCCATCATCTAAACATATTGCCCTGAACAAGAACCTTAATAAAGAACCATGGACAAGATGGTGTATCTGGTCAGAAGTATTAACATGAGGCAGTCTGGTGTATTTTGTTTGAACCATCTACCTTAGGGGAAGGTGGTGTATCTGGTGGAAACCATCAACTTGGGAGCATGCTTAAGTTTCTGGATAAAACATTCAACTGTAACATCTGATGTATCTGGTGCCTACAAAGGCAAGTAACTGGTAAACATTATCATATCAGGTTGTGAGGAAGTAAACCTTATCATACAAACTGTCATTTGAAGTAGAGCAGTGAACTGATCACATGGAAGAGACTGGTACATATACATCTTTCCTGAACTAGTCGATTATCTGATAAATACATTACAACACCTAATGCATTCTTTCCTTCTAATATTGTAAGGCATCCGTCTGTTTTCTGTTTTATTGTCCAGGGCTGTTTTGAAGAATGACTTTGAAGAAGCAGTTAATCTAATACTGAAACCAAGACCTGGTGGTATGTTAACTTGTTAGAACATCGAGCTGGAACTTTAAATATATGTGTGTGTGTGTGCTTTATTTAAATTACATGATTGACAATAAGTATAACTATCAGATCCTATTGAAACAAAAATTTCCATTTCAGTCTTTTTGAACACCAAAAAAAGTGTTATCAAAGAAGAATATAATATGGTTGAAATTGATCCTTACCACATAGCTCCATATCAAAATAAAAAAACTAGATTAAACAAGTACAATCCAAAGCATGCAGAAAGAAACTTTCAGAACCTAGTTTATATGTTGACAGCCAACACTAATTATTGTTTTATGCTGTTTAATCTGTATGTTTGCATAATTTTGATAATATAATTTCTATTATTAGAAACAGGCCAAATTGTAGAATGTCGTCAGTGTTGGGAGAAAAGTAAGGATGCCTCTAAAGCTCTAATAGGTTTACCTAATCAAAATTCAATAGAAAAGACTTTACTGAAGGAACTCAAGTCTAACAGTAAAAACTACAGCAATGCATTTCAAAAGGTTAGTTACATGTGTCTTTGATGATATGATAAATATACTTAGATAGTTGGCAGTCTATAGCTGGTTTAAAGCTCTTCTTTTTGATGTTGAAAGTATCAATTATATACTTATTTGCTTATTTTAAGTTAAGTCAAAGATTCAACTTTTTTATCTTTTTCTTATTAAATGACAGGTTTATGTTCCACTTATGCATTATAAAGTAACATGTTACACATATTACATGTAATAGTTTTAAAGAAAATATTCGTTTTACTATTGGAATACTATCATTTTTCAAAATAGATGAATGCTGATGCTTTTCTTTGACAATTTTATATTTGTTATTATAATTTCAGAAACAATATATCTTTTGTTGAATACAGTGTTATACTGTGTAACAGTGACAAACTTGTTTTTGGTCATCCTTTACAGTCGTGTTAAAACCCACTCATTGTTATTCCACCCCAGTGTATCACCATACACCAAATGGTTTTTAAGTGCAAATATAATATTCCTCTTTATCTATGTCAACTTTCCTCTTTTTAAGAATGACAGATAATTGTAATAGCAACCAATAAACAAATGCTAAGTATGTTGTTGGTATATACTAGCCCAATGACACAGTCTAGTATTACTACCTAGCAAGTAAAACTAATACTCACTTGCCCAAATAGCCATTAAATATTGTTCTTAGAGAAAGTAATATTAACAGTCTACAAAAAGTCAAACTTGTGAAGAAAGTTTCAAAATTGTAATTTTGATGTATTCCTTTCCCCTTTACAATGCATGCTTATTTTGTTCAAACAGATTATGTTGTTGTCACATGCATATTTTATATAAGTGATCAGTAAAAGATTCTTATTGTAAATGTGTCATTTATGGAAAAAAATTTTCCTTTGAGGATGAATTACTTGACTTGTTGAAAGGTATATTAATTGTTTTAATTGTTTAGTCTTTTGTTCCGTGTTGTTGTTTGACTTTTTATTTTTTTTTACAGCATAAATAAGCAATAATACATGATGTATTTTAGGCCAGTAACATTAGGTTCAAGCTAGTGAAACATGCAGTCTAACTAGCCCCCACCCCATTCAAAGTAAAACTTTTTGGCACAGACTGTCATAAATAGGCACAACTGATGCATTAACAACAAAGTGAAAACAATGTTCTTGACCCCTACACCAGATAATAAAAGTATTCTGATGTATCAGGCTTGACCATAACATTGATCATTAATATTGCTTTTAGTGTAAATGTTAGTGTTGACTAAAACTCTCAAATCAAGGCTATTCAGGACAAGATGATCTTGCTCACAAAGTTTAGTTATTGATATGTGCATCTATAGACATTTTGAAAAAAAAAAACTGTCATTACTAATCTGCTAGTTATTAATAAAAAACCCTCATGTTTATTTTGTTTAGAGGCACATACATATATTTTAAGTCCAGCTCTGTTTTTTTGTCTAATGTCTGCCTCTTACTAATCTCCACTTCAATGTCCCAGTTAAATATATTCCTTAAAATACTGTCTGCTATTTAGTTCCAAAGTTGGCATTATAAAGAGGAATCACTGCCTCAATGTTTAAATAAAAATAAGTTATGAATTCTATATTTCAGATTGCCAGAAATACAAAACTAATGTATCTCCATGCTTACCAGAGTTATATATGGAACACAGTTGTATCTAAGAGAATCAAGCAGTTCGGTATTAGTCCTATGGTTGGAGATCTGGTATTACCATCTGATGTTCCAGATGCAGACTTAAGTAAGAAATATAGGCTAAAATGTGTTATAATGGTATTGTTAACTATATGCTACTTTCACCAGGTTGATTGATGGAACAAACCAGTTTTATTCTGCACCATTATTCAGATCAGAAGACAAATATTAAGCTCAAAAACATGCCAGGTATCATGATGTCAAATGTCCTTTTTTTCTAAAATCTTGAAGAAAAGTTGACCACACGTTACATATTAATTGTTGTTTATGATTCTACCTGTTTTACTATTCCTACTTCGATCTTTTTGAATATATTCAGTTTCTTTTCTTTGATGTTTTAATACAGGAATGGCCATGCAAATCATGTTCACTTCTAGTTAAGATACGTCATTGCAACTTTTCTGAAAATATCTGTAAGTTTTCCTGAATAAAATTAAGTAGGAAAATTTTAATTGCAGATGAAGAAAGTGAGAATATGGACTGTAAAAAGGTTCAACCGATTGTAATAGATGAGACAAATTTGTCAGAATACAGGACAGAGGATATAGTCTTGCCAATGCCTGGTCATGATGTCATATACCCCAACAATGAAGGTGATTATTATGTAATAGTTCTATTGCTAAACATTATAGATTATTAGTTTAAACATAATCCATAGCGATTGTGTAGAGAGGTGGATGGTTTCTTCATAGTGAAAGGTTTCTGCTCGTACAATGCTTAACAAATATCCTTCTATAACTCCAGGGCCAACTAAAGCCTCATTTAGTAGGGAACTAGTTACCCTTTAGCCTTTGTAAGTCTTAAGTATCCACCTTGCATGGTTACCTCATTTCTTGGAATTAATCAATCTATATGGGAATTTGTTGTTTTTGTAAATTTTAACATGCCAACCTTCTGAGATATATACATATAATGATCTCCTTATTTCGAGATACAGTTTATACACAATTATGGCCTTTAATGAAGGTAATATCCATAATTATTAAATCAAGAATGGGTTATTTTCCCGAGGTCCGCAGGACAGAGGAAAAATAACTCTTTTGAGATTTAATAATTTGGATATTACCTAAGTCAATTAAAGACCATAACTGTACAGTGAACCCTCGTTACAACGACATTCAATTTAACGGAATATTCGACATCCGACAGGATTTCAGTGGGAACAAACGTGTCCACGTGTTGTTTATGCTCGATACAACGACATATTCGGTTTCCGACTCCGACAAATATACCAAAGCTAGCATAAAATAATTCGTTACAACGACAAATTATCAAGATTTACCTGTGAAAGGTTATCTTTGTCCAGAGAATTTATTTTTCTAACGGTTAATTGCACAGGTGAACACCTGTTGCTATTGCGTAATTAACCTTGCGTGACATTTCCGTTACAAAACTAATCAATGATAGGGATATGGATTCATTAAAAAGGTGTCAAAGGCTATTTAATATAACCTTGCGTGACATTTCCGTTACAAAACTAATCGATGATAGGGATATGGCTTCATTAAAAAGGTGTCAAAGGCTATTTAATATTTAAATCTTCAAATATTTCAGAAAATTATTGGCTTAATTACAAGTGTGTTAGCGGCACATCAGAAATAGGATAATTACCGAAAATCAGTCTAATGTAAATAATCATAACTTTTACAATTAATTTTGTTAAAAAAAAGAAAAAAAGGTTTTTAATTAAATATCGGCAAGAAAACAAGCATTTAATTATTTTTTGTTATTAAGCTTGGATATTGAACAGACTTATAAATGATTTTCAATAGACGCAAATAAAAAAGGGAGATAATCAAAGTACAAAAACACAAATTCATTATAACAGCAAATTCAGTTTAACGTCAATAATGGCCGGAAACTAACATGGTCGTTGTAAAGAGGGTTGACTGTATTATTATACTAAACTAAACACAAACAAGAACATGTGAATATTTTGATGAGGACTGTGTACTGCTTTAAATTTGTAGCGCTTTTGCATGTTGAATAAATAACTGATCATAACTAGATATTCTTCACCTTTCAAATTCGGCGCGTTTTGGCACGTCGAACGAATAACTAGTTATTTTGTCTACGTGCAAATTCCAAGACAATTATTTTACCCACATGCAGTTTTGAGTGAGAAAAAACCGTTATTGCTCCTAACATCTAAATTATTCTAGTACTGGTTTCCATAGTAAAGTATAATAATATCAGTTATTATATTCATGTCAACACAGAAGAGAATAATATTATGTGATAATTTTTGTATTTGCCTGTTAATGCAGATGTCCAATAACCAATAACAAGGCCAATACAGAAATCATCATGTAATGGTATCTTTATAAATTAAATAGGCCAAAACAATCTGGCAGATACAGGTCACAATCAGGCCAATACAGTATTGGACTAGCTAATTCTGTATTGAACTGGTTTTGCAAAATATATCATATGGACAGTTTTACTGTTATCTAAGTGAATATTATAGTAGTTAATTAATAGATATACATGTACATCGGTAAACACACACATACATATAAACATATATCGTCATTAACACACTTACATATTTAGGTACATATGCACATACTACACAATAGTGTTCCAAAATTGAGGGGTGCATGAAAAGGGCATAAATTCTCATATTTGCATATTTTTTGCATGATTGGGGGTAGGGGTAAATTTGTTGGTATTACAATTGAATTAGTGTTCTGTTTGTGCTGTGGCCTTTTGATTTCATTTTGAAGTTAATTTCATAAATATATTTGCACATTTAAATATTTGGAAAGGGACTGTCAAAATACTGATTTTACTGTGTTTCAATCTTTGTGGTTTTTACTTCATCAACACAAGCAGCATTGCATTTGAAAGTTCCAGAACTGAGTTCATATCTGCTCCTGAAATTACTGTGTTTTTGTTTGCTTTGTACTGGTTTCCGCAAGTAATATTACTGTATGCTATTTTTGTACTTGTACAAAGAAAATGGCAAGAGGGAACCAGCTTTTAAAATTGCACATAATTTGATAAACATGATGCTGTGACAATATACGAAGATATCTGGCTCAAAGGGCAATACAAATGTTTTAGCTATTCCTGATATGAATTATAATTAAGCCACATGACCAAAAATAAAGCACACCTAACGTCCAATAATTTTATACCCTGATCTCCAGTGGCCATTTATGTAATGAAATATTGGATTGTGTTGTTGAAATATATTTAAGACTACAAAAAGATCAAAGTTTATTAGAGATTTAAATATTTGATAAATGGAAGTAGCCTGTCCATGTTACTCGGGTAATACCGGAGTACACGTCCCCACTGTGTACCACTGATTATGTAATCAAAATTGTCAAGAAGTGACAATAGTCTGACATAATTAGTTATAAAAACACTATAATTAGTCTTAATCTTAGAAAAGAAATTGAATTGGGGTACTTTAAAGTGATAAGGGGTGCCAATCGGGGTGCAGTAATTTTAGGGTGGGGTGCAGCACCCCTCTATTTTCCCCTACGTGGAACACTGAAAATTCTTATGCATACCTGCACCCACCCAGTCATATACAACAGGTTAGTCCAAAGAGCATATACATTAAACCTTATTGTTGCCTTATATGCTTCCCAAAAGCAACATAAAACATTGGTGCACATAATAAAACACAAAACCGAAAGACAATAGGGTTGTCTCCCTTTACTGGTGGAATCTCCCAAGACATCTACACACCTACAGCTATGATATTAACTAAGTAGGGATCTTTGGGCTATTCATTTATTTTCAATTGTTGATTTGTATGTCGTAAAATTTCGTTAGAAAACATTGATAAGTCAAATTTTGTTTCCATCCTCTTGCTTTGGTAAGTATTTCAGCTCTAGACAAATTCTATAGCATTAACCATATGTTAGTAAGTTGTTATTATTTAGAAAAAATGTTTTAATTAATTTCCAATGGTAAGGTAACACAAAATCTTCAAAAAAATTTCATTTAAAAATTGTCAGAATCTGTTTGATAAGAAAGAAGTGCATGTTCAATAAGTTAATTGATGCCATGAATATCTTGAATAACGATTTAGAGACCTAGTTAACTTGAATTTTTTTTATACATTAGTAAATGTATTATAATGGAATAATAACATCAGTATTACCTAATTTATTTATATTTTATTTTTGTAGTTGGACAGTGGTATGAATCAATACTTTCCGAGGATGACCTGACACTACATAGTTTAAAGCACAAGATCAAGTATGATTTATCATTTAATTCTATTACACCAACTAAATTATAGGGAATCTTTTTTGGCCCCCAAAAAATCTTGAGATAATTTTAATATGGTATACATGGAATATTTTATGGTAATAATAATGGTGTTCTATGGTAGATTTATAGTATATTGTATATTTGTGATTAATTTTTAATTGTATATGTTAGGCAAATCAATATTTCAGATATATTCAGGATGAGAACTAGTTAATAACAGTTAATTAGTAACTTTCAAAATAAAAAAAATTTGATTGCAAATGAAAAGGAAAGTAAATTTATTACCCTTGACAGCAACCTATAGTCCACTCTTGTCAAGCATGCTGCTTCAGATATTTTACATGCAGAGAGCTTTCTGCTTTAAATATTTTACATGCAGATAGCCTGCTGCTTAAATAATTTACATGCAGAGAGCATGCTGCTTTAAATATTTTACATGCAGAGAACATGCTGCCTTAAATATTTTACATGCAGAGAACATGCTGCTTTTAATACTTTAAATCCAGATCGTTTGCTGCTTTAAATATTTTACATGCAGAGAGCATGCTGCTTCAGATATTTTACATGCAGAGAACTTGCTGCTTTAAATATTTTACATGCAGAGAGCATGCTGCTTTAAATATTTTACATGCAGAGAGCATGCTGCTTTAAATATTTTACATGCAGAGAGCTTGCTGCTTTAAATATTTTACATGCAGAGAGCATGCTGCTTTAAATATTTTACATGCAGAGAACTTGCTGCTTTAAATATTTTACATGCAGATAGCTTGCTGCTTTAAATATTTTACATGCAGAGAGCTTGCTGCTTTAAATATTTTACATGCAGAGAACTTGCTGCTTTAAATATTTTACATGCAGAGAGCATGCTGCTTTAAATATTTTACATGCAGAGAGCATGCTGCTTTAAATATTTTACATGCAGAGAACTTGCTGCTTTAAATATTTTACATGCAGATAGCTTGCTGCTTTAAATATTTTACATGCAGAGAGCTTGCTGCTTTAAATATTTTACATGCAGAGAGCATGCTGCTTTAAATATTTTATGTTCATACAGCTTGTTGTAATATTAACAAATGTGAGAAAACTTTTTTGTTTATTTACATCATGTCTGTATAACACACAACTGGGTTCCCGCTGTATTGTTACTGTCATTGCAGGTCTCTATCTTTACCTGGTGCCTACAGGAGAATGGTGATCAAACCTGGAACTGTCACATGGAAAATGTACAAATATAATGATGTTAATGTGGAATTAGCTCTGAGTGATCTGGATAAACTACAGAATAAACCAGAACCTGTTTCTGAAGAAGGTAATGACATTGATATTAGTTAAAAGTCATTGTTTTATACATTTGCAATAAAAATCATTTAGTTTTCAGAAGACCTACATAGTATAAACAAGAATTAGGCAATCACTTTTAAATTATAAATAATGATTTATTTGTCTGTGTATTACAAAATAACTTTATTCTGTTATTATACCCCCCGCAAACTAATTTGGGGGGGTTTATAGGAATCCCCCTGTCTGTCTGTCCGTCTGTCCACATCCCTTGTAAGCGCTTCTCCTCCTAAACCTCGTGACAGATTTTGATGAAACTTTACATGAAGGAAGTACATCATATGTAGATGTGCATGCTGAATTTTCGTCGCTGTCGGATATTATTCAGGGGAGATAATTGGACTTAGACTTTTAAAATATTGTATTCAGTGCAAGACCTCGTAAGCGCTTCTCCTAAACCGCTTGACAGATTTTGATGAAACTTTACATGAAGGAAGTACATCATAAGTAGATGTGCATGAAAAATTTTTGTTGCTGTCGGATATTATTCAGGGGAGATAATTGGACTTGAAGCGAAGCGGGGGGGGTTTCCCTTTGTGAGCGTGCTCACAGTCAACACTTGTATCTACTAATTAGAATGACAAATTAATTGATTCATTGATTAATTTGTTTGATGTTTAATATCCATTGGACATACTTTAGCATTATTCAGCAACATAAACATTTCTAGCACAAGGTTTTGGGTGAGATATTAAGGTCTATTTATATCACAAATAACAAGTTGACCGTGTTTTATATAATAGATAAGCAATTAGAATGTAGCAAGCTAATGGATGTAAAATCTATCTTTAACTCTAAAGATTTTTTTCTCAATATTTATTTACATTCCCAAAAATACCGTCCCAGTTTTCTCACAAGTCTAAATGTTTATGTTCCTAGTTCATAATTTATTGTCTTATATTTTTTGTAAACGAGATATAAATTTTCCTGTTTCAGATGGACAATATAAAGCCCTCAGGATAGAAATGACTTTACCTTCATCTTGTTATGCCACAATGGCTCTCAGAGAAGTTTTAAAAATAGACACTTCAGCGTCTTTTCAGTCAACATTAAACATTTCATGAGCTTGTTGTTTTATATTATTTTTAACTTGTAGTTATTTTGAACTACAGGTGGCAATTGTTTGCCTTTTTATGTGGGTTTGTAGGGATCAAAATTTAGCAGAATAGAAGAATTTCAAATTTCAGAATCTATTCTATTTTATTTGCATTGGTTGTTGGATCTAGGCCCAATGATTTAAAATAATCGGGTTTTCATCTCTCCTGTGAAGATAGTCATTGGAAGCAAGACACATATATATATATATATATATATATATATATATATATATATATATATATATATATATATATATATGGGAACCTGGGGATGCAGTAACACTGTTTGCTTATATCTTTTTAAGCTTTAGATATAGGTCAACCAAATTTGGTCCAGTAGTATATTATAATTAGTACTTGTCAGTCAGTCAGACCTTGACTTCAATTTCACAGGCTAGTTATTGAAATAAGTCAGTTCCTCAGTAACCATACATGGTAGGATGACAATATTGATGATGAAAGTTACATGACAGTCTGGTAAGTGTCACCTGACCTGTTGTACCCTTAAATGAAAGCACACTTCTAGGCACTTCTTGCATTTTCACTTTGTACAATTTAAAAAAAAGAAATTAACACTTCTGCCAACAATATAATTTTTTACATTTTTCCCTTTTTTTTAATGGTAAAAAGTGAAAATACAAGAAGCGCCAAGTTAACTTTGTAAGCGAGGGCAAAGGGCCATAACAAAGTTATCGTATCAAATTAATACTGAGCCCCTGTAGATTACCATAATAGTGTCTTGGTCAAATTTGAAAATCAGAAAATTATTGCAATTATTGTAAGAGTTTCTCTGATGTTTTCAAACTTTCCATAAACTAATAACTGCCAGAAAAATGATCCCTTGGTAATAACTTTACTTTCTTGGTTGGTATCTGTAAACTTGTACATTTTTCAATTTTCTTATCTGACAACCACTAGGCCAATCAAAACCAAGCTTGGTCACGATTTGTATTTGTATTTGAAAGTGAAATACAAAATGGGTGTCAGTCAACACATGGGACCCCTTAAAATGTTTCAAAAGGTTTTTTTCTTTAAAACCAGTGGACCAATTAAACAAAACTTACTAGAAATATTTGTTGGCTATATTTCTATAAAGTTTTTTTACGCCAATCCAAAATTTGGGATTCTGAAATGGACACCACCATTGGATTTCTTTATTAAATACTTTTTGGGCAACAGATGAAAAGTGATGGCAATAGCTCACCCTGACTTTTAGTTGAGAAAGCTGAAAAAGTAAATATGTTTTTGTTAACACTTTTCACAGCTGAAAGGAATATGTGCAGTATATGGGACAATTCTTTACATGAATGTTCTTTGTGAGGTCTTTTGCATGCAGACCAGTTCTGATGCCATCATCCCACTTTCCATTAAAAAAATTAATAAGGTTGCCAATTTAAGTAATATCAGTCTCAGGAATGCAAGGTCATATCCACTGTAACACTATGCTAAGGTCATATCCACTGTAACACTATGCTAAGGTCATATCCACCGTAACACTATGCTAAGGATATTACCTTTGCCACAAAAGCTTGAGCTCTCCATAATGGCTGCTATCAGGTCCCCCACAATATATAAAACACACTTAAATTTTGAAAAAAATAATAAGTGTTCTATAGTATCAACCAAATCAAAGTTCCAAAAGACTATAGAAAGAACGTTTTCATTATTGTGAATATTTTGATTGACCTACGATCGCAATTTATAAAGATTTCTATTTTTGCTTGCATAAATAACAACATCCCAAAATTCTTCTTACTTAGAAAGTAATTTAAGCTTTTTTGGTTTGATGTAAAACACAGGTAAATTTAACAGAATGTGTATTATATTTGATTAGTCGGCCAATATTTTTTCAAACCCAGACAACTTCCCTTTAATTAGTTGTTATAATGAATACTTTGCTGTTTAATTGTTTTGCTAACTCTACAGATCACAAAAATAAAAACTCCCATTTTTAGAGGGAGAACCTAAATCACAATAATAAATGCACAGAATAATTTCAGAATTTACAGTATGTCAAAATAAGTGTTAATTGTAAATGAATTTTTGGAAAAAGACAACCCTTTAAATATTTTCCTTTATCTCAACTTTGCTAAATTTCTCTTGATGTAAACAATTTGTTGTTTTATTGCACAACCTAATCCACATTCTACACAAGTCTTTTCATAATACACAAGACAATATGAAGAAAGTTTGAGATAATTTCTAGATCCTTACAATTATATAAATCCATTGTGTATTCTGATGTATGAGGGATTATCTACAGACTAGAGGCTCTTAAGAGCCGGTATCGCTCACCTGACTTACAAAAAAACTTTTTGAATTTCCAATCAGCAGCAATTTGTAAGACAGTTTCTGAGAAGAAGCAGTTTTTATGTTTTTTCATAGGTTAGTATTTTAAGTGATGTTCCATGGTGGCAGCAATCTTGTATTTTGGATCAAAACAAAAAACTCAAAATTGGTATAGGACCATACAATATCACATATCCTTCTGCAAAGCAGTTTGTGAGAAAACATATTTTTAAAATATCAGCCAATTAGAATGCATTTGCAGTTCTGGCAGCCATGTTGAATTTCCTATTGGCTCAAAAACTTTATTTTAAAAATAATAAGATTACTATCTAAGATTCACTTCTGCAATCTGCATTATTTGGTTTAATTGTGAGGAACAGTTTCAGAGAAGAAGCTGTTTGTATAGTTTTCCCATAGGGTCCTATGTTAAACTATGTCCTGCGATGGCAGCAATCTTGGATGTTGGATCTTCACAAAAAACTCAAACTTTGTAGAGGACCATCTAAGGTACATGAATGCAATATTTCAAATCAATCTGCCAAACGGTTTATTTAGAAGAAGAATTCTTAAATTCAGCCAATCAGAATGCATTAGTGGCCCTGTAAGCAATGTTGAATTTGCAATGGGCTTGAAAAACTCAAAATATTAAGATAACTATCCAACCCTCATTTCTTCATGATTTGGCTTCATTGTGTGGAACAGTTTCTGAAAAGAAGTTGTTTGTATGTTTTTCCCATAGGGTCCTATGTTAAACTATGTCCTGTGATGGTGGCCATCTTGGATTTTGGATTGGCACAAAAAATTCAAACTTTGTAGAGGACAATCTAAGGTACATTTCTGCAATATTTCAAATCAATCTGACAAGCAGTTTATGAGAAGAAGATTTTTGAAATTCAGCCAATCAGAACGCATTAATGGCTCTGGCAGCCATGTTTAATATTTGATCGGCACCAAAAACTCAAACTTTGTTAAAAACCACCTAATAAATACTCCTGCCAAGTTAAGTTTCAATTGGCCAAGGGGTTTTGGAGAAGAAGATTGAAATGTGAAAAGTTTACGGCCGCAGACAACGACGGACGCTAAGTGATGAGAATAGCTCACTCTGAACCTATGGGTCAGATGAGCTAAAAAGTAACATCCAATTGTCATTCTGCAATTTACAATCCATTTGTTTGTATAGTTTCAGAAAACATATCAGCCAATGAAAAATGGTGGCAATGTTTAAGTCATCTTTTTAAAGGTCCTCGTTGTTACTTTCCACCTATACTTCAAATCTAGTTATAGATTGTTAAAATGTCAGTAAGAAACAAAGATTGGTCATGGACGAGTAAGGCATGCTCTATTCTAATACCTCTTTTTCAGGCATTATGGTTTCAATTTCCCACTTTGACTTAATCAAGCAAACAACATTGTCATTATAGGGCAATCTTTTTTTTTCTAATTGGACGATATTAAAAAAAAAAATTGTCAACTACAATGCAAATGGGTTGTTCCTGGTACAGGTCTGAAGCATAGTTTCCTCATTATATGCTTGTCAGACTTTACCCAGTGTGAACCACTGACTGTAATAATCAACACTGAATTTATCATCAATTAGTCAAGATCAGCATACTGGGAGGTATTGTTCGAAAGATCAAAGAATAATTTTACCACACTTTTGGCACAAGCACTGTCATTAATATAAATTAAATGTTGGCAAAAGGAAGATCATTTAACTTTGCTGATAATTGTATCATGTCAGAGACCTTTATTACTTTGATTTACCACCCCATACTCGGCATATTAAGTATTTATTAAAATGAAATTTTCTCAACTTACTACAACAAATACCAAGCCTATTATGGCTTCAGTTCCCTCAAATAAAACTTGACAATAATGTGGTTTGCTGCTTCACTGCCAAGAACTAAGCATTTAGGAGGTACATCAAGAACTAAGTGATTTTTGTGCGAGTTTTAAGGTGGCATCAAACCAAAATGTGGGTCCACCACATCAACAATAACACTGATCTTGTTCTCACCATTATATGGGTGAAGATTACTCACTGGACATTAAACAACACAGGTATTTACTTACTTTACTAGTCCTCCAGGATTAACTGAAATCTATTGCTAACAAGTGTGGATAGTATTGCACAAGTCCCCTACCGGCAAATACAGTCCAGGGGCCATAATTTTGTCAAATATCTTTGGACCAGAGCAATAATCAAACTTGATTTGTAACTAATGATGGCTAACTCACATACCAAATAGCAGCTCAATATCTGCAAGTGGTCTGAAAACTGATTTTTTTATAAAATTTTTCCAAGGCCAAAGGCCATAATTTTGTCAAAAATCATTGGACCAGAACAATATTCAAACTTGATCTGTAACTCATCTTTCACTTGCATACCAAATATCAGCTCAGATTCTGCAAGCTTTTAGAAAAAAACAAGTGTATGAGAGACTGACAGACAGAATGCAGCCATATAGTGCACTTCAGCGAAGCTAGCAGGGGCTAAAAAATAGACAATTGACATGGGAGACAATTTGTTGACAATATCTTCTAGACTACAGGTCTACTTGTCAATTTCCCAATAGGATTATGATGGGAAATGTATCCATTTTCAGTAAAATACATTTTGGCCTTTAATCCCATATACTGTAATGAAAAATAAAAACGAGCTTTTTAATAACTTTATTTTTTGGAAGTCAGCGTACACAATTGCTTTAATGCCTTTCAAATGCCTTGTATAAATTTTGAGCTATTTAATATAATAAAAGCCTACATAAGCTGTGATGCACATAACATGCATCAGCTTTCTACTGGCAAGGAACCCTACTAGGGGATACAACTCTTGTGAATAAGGTGATGACATATGAATGCTTTATATAAATGTGAAAAAAAACAAATATTTGATTTGCATATATCAAACCTCTCCTATCTTAATAATTGGTAAGATCAGTACCATGTTAATAACTGATTTTTGTTTAAAGATTTTTAGAATGTTAAAACAAAATGTTTTATTACTGATTTGTGACTTCTTCAAACTGAACTATACATTTGACATTCCAATATGAATTGAGATAAAAGAGGTTTTAGTATAATTTATACAATTAATGCAATTATTATTTGTTTGATGAAATCTTAAAAATAACCACATTTTGTATTTTAAAAATTTCAAACGATAACATTCCAAAAGTAGAATATGTAAATATATAAATTTATGTACACAAATATAACAAAAAAGAAAATGCATAATGGCAATTCTTATATAAACCAACAAAAATATATATTTTAACAATTTTTTTGCATATTTATTCAATTGTATTTTCAAATTACATGTTACAATATATTACTATATAGCACTCTACAAATAAACAGTTAACAAAGAAATTGTTCAATTTGCTATGAAATAGCTAGCTAAGATATAGATCTCCAAAAGACATTACAAATACCTGGTAAGCAGAGTATTATATTAAAAACTACATTTTATTAATACCTAACTTGATTCAAATTATGCCAACTATTTAAAACAAAAGGAATCTAATTCGTTGTTCATGTTTCTAGATTATGCAATAATTTGTACACATTTATAGAGAAAGATACAAATGCAAGAAACAAGTAACAAAAATACATTAAATTAAAAGCACCATAAAAATATTACATCTCTTAACAAGAATAGACTTAATCCTAGCTTACTGTGAGTTTTCAGTAATAATGCACTCAATTATCATTATTTGTAGAATATTGTTAAAGAAATAAGCTAGGATAAAATCAGACCATACAACTGCTCAACAGTGAAATATATATGAAAATATAAAAACAGGACACTGTGACCTACTTTGCAATGACATGCACACTTCACCTTAAACATATATCAATAAAAAACAGTGTCATTCATACTGGTGTTTGTGTAAAGCTATGTGATTGGATAACATCGGGATTGGAAGCAGGCTTAATCGACATGAACACAGAAGGGACTGCCAGGGATCTGCTCATCTCCCCATTTAACTATCAGCATATAGTCTCCACGTTCCTTTACGATGTAATTTATTTTATAAACATATCCTCCTTTATGGACAACACAAAGTTCTTCACATGGACCTTTGGGGCCCATCATACCAACAAACATCATGTTATTTCCTAAAAAATAAAAAGAACATTTGTCATATATAACCATTGTGTCAGTTTTTGAAATTTTCAGTGGTAATTTTATGACATAAAATTAAATGATGAAGTTACATACAAAAATTATGAAAATGGCCTATGCATACAAGTGAAATTTTCATAAACTACTAGAACATAAATATCTATATACACTGTATGTCTGATTGTTAAAGTACTTTGGTTTTTCTATATAGTTTGATCATGGGCTTCAGATAACATCATATATTCATGACAACATAGTTTTCATTAGAAACTAAAACATCACAATGAAAGCTTAGTTCCTACCAAATCACTGACTTATTGCATTTTTTTGCCGTCTGGCAACAAAAAATTACAACATCTATTACATACCAGCATTGGTTGTATCAACATTAAATGTCGCTTGTTTTCCCCTGAATGCTTTCTTCAGACCATTGCCTTCACATGTGACCCGACTAGCATCTGACTGGAATTTAGGTAAGGCACTAAACTTGCTCATCACACTGGTCTTGGTTACTGTTTCCACGACGACCTGTGACATTCCATGTCTAATGACATCTGATGGTTGAGCATGACCTACATAAATATAATAAATACACAATTAAATCAACATTTGTGTATGTTAGGTGATATAGGTGAACATAGGTGAAGACCTGATCTAAAGTGTAAACTTTCATTCCAACCACCAATTTACCAGTCAACTAAATGGTTCATCTATGATCAAGGAAAGGAACTAATGTGGCCTTGCACCATGTATTATACAGGAAAACTATATTGAACAGAAATGGCAGCATTTATTTTCCATTAACAATTGTTGCTAAAGGAAGCATATGACATTGTTACTGAAGGGAATTGATCCCTCCTCCAAAAACTAATTTTAAATGAGAAGATCCAAAACTTGCCTTCTATTTTGGCTTTGAATGGACTTCCTGCAATGTGTACACCAGCATATCTAATAGTAATTAAGTAATCTCCTGGGGCAGTAGGATAGTATGTAAATTCATATCCTTCCTCTTTTTCATTACATTCCAATTTGACCTTGGATGGACCTTCAACTGTAACTCCAAGTGCACCAGGACCAGCATTTACTGTGTTGACCATGAATTTTGCTGGTTGACCTATAAAAAGATATTGATGATAAGAAGGACATTAGTAACTAGAGGCTCTTAAGAGCCTGTATCGCTCACCTGACTTACAAAAAAAATTTTTAAGACAATACTTTTCTTGCAAATTTTGATATTAAATGCTAAAGAGTTTATGTGAAGATGCTGTTTCTATGAATGTTGCCATGTTGAATTTACAATCAGCAGTAGGAGTGTTTCTGAGAAGAAGCAGTGTTTGTTTTTTCATAGGTTAGTATGTTAAGTGATGTTCCATAGTGGCAGCAATCTTGTATTTTGGATCGAAACAAACAACTCAAAATTGGTAGAGAACCATACAATATCACATATCCTAAAATCTGCCAAGCTGTTTGTGAGAAAACGAATTTTAAAATCTCAGCCAGTCAGAACGCATTTGCAGCTCTAGCTGAATTTCCTATCGGCTCGAAACATACTTAAAATAATAAGATTACTATCACTTCTGCATTATTTGGTTAAATTGTGTGGAACTGAGTTTCAGAGACGAAGCTGTTTGTATGGTTTTCCCATAGGGTCCTATGTTAGGCTGTGTTCCACCGTGGTGGCCTCTTGGAATTTAGATCGCCACAAAAAACGAGGACCATCTAAGGTACATTTGTGCAATATTTCAAATCAATCTGCTAAGCGGTTTGTAAAAAGAAGATTTTTGAAATTTCAGCCAATCAGAACCCATTAGTTGCCCTGGAAGTCATGTTCAATTTGCAATTGGCTCAAAAAACTCAAAATAATAAGATAAATATCCATTTATCATTTCTTCATAATTTGGCTTCATTTGTGTGGAACAGTTTCAGAGAAGACGTTGTTTGTATGTTTTTCCCATAGGGTCCTATGTTAAACTATGTCCTGTGATGGCCACCATCTTGGATTTTGGATCGGAACAAAAAACTCAAACCTTGTAGATGACCACATAAGGTACATTTCTGCTATATTTTAAATCAATCTGCCAAGCAGTTTATGAGAAGAAGATTTTTGAATTTCAGCCAATCAGAACACATTAATGGCCCTGGAAGCCATGTTGAATTTGCAATTGGCTGGAAAAACCCAAAACAATAAGATAATTATGCAACCTTCCTTTCCTTATTAATTTGGCTTCATTGTGTGGAACAGTTTCAGAGAAGAAGTTGTTTATATGTTTTCCCCATAGGGTCCTATGTTAAACTATGTCCTGCGATGGCGGCCATCTTGGATTTTGGATCGGCACAAAAAACTCAAACTTTGTAGAGGACTATCAAAGGTACATTTCTGCTATATTTCAAATCAATCTGCCAAGCAGTTTATGAGAAGAAGATTTTTGAATTTCAGCCAATCAGAACACATTAACGGCCCTGGAAGCCATGTTAAATTTGCAATTGGCTCGAAAAACCCAAAACAATAAGATAATTATGCAACCTTCATTTCCTTATTAATTTGGCTTCATTGTGTCGAACAGTTTCATAGAAGAAGTTGTTTATATGTTTTTCCCATAGGTCCTATGTTAAACTATGTCCTGCGATGGCGGCCATCTTGGATTTTGGATCGGCACAAAAAACTCAAACTTTGTAGAGGACCATCTAAGGTACATTTCTGCAATATTTCAAATCAATCTGCCAAGCAGTTTATGAGAAGAAGATTTTTGAATTTCAGCCAATCAGAACACATTAATGGCCCTGGAAGCCATGTTGAATTTGCAATTGGCTCGAAAAACCCAAAACAATAAGTTAATTATGCAACCTTCATTTCCTTATTAATTTGGCTTCATTGTGTGGAACAGTTTCATAGAAGAAGTTGTTTATATGTTTTTCCTATAGGGTCCTATGTTAAACTATGTCCTGCGATGGCGGCCATCTTGGATTTTGGATCGGCACAAAAAACTCAAAATTTGTAGAGGACCATCTAAGGTACATTTCTGCAATATTTCAAATCAATCTGCCAAGCAGTTTATGAGAAGAAGATTTTTGAATTTCAGCCAATCAGAACACATTAATGGCCCTGGAAGCCATGTTGAATTTGCAATTGGCTCGAAAAACCCAAAACAATAAGATAATTATGCAACCTTCATTTCCTTATTAATTTGGCTTCATTGTGTCGAACAGTTTCATAGAAGAAGTTGTTTATATGTTTTTCCCATAGGGTCCTATGTTAAACTATGTCCTGCGATGGCGGCCATCTTGGATTTTGGATCGGCACAAAAAACTCAAACTTTGTAGAGGACCATCTAAGGTACATTTCTGCAATATTTCAAATCAATCTGCCAAGCAGTTTATGAGAAGAAGATTTTTGAATTTCAGCCAATCAGAACACATTAATGGCCCTGGAAGCCATGTTGAATTTGCAATTGGCTCGAAAAACCCAAAACAATAAGATAATTATGCAACCTTCATTTCCTTATTAATTTGGCTTCATTGTGTGGAACAGTTTCATAGAAAAAGTTGTTTATATGTTTTTCCTATAGGGTCCTATGTTAAACTATGTCCTGCGATGGCGGCCATCTTGGATTTTGGATCGGCACAAAAAACTCAAACTTTGTAGAGGACCACATAAGGTACATTTCGGCAATATTTCAAATCAATCTGCCAAGCAGTTTATGAGAAGAAGATTTTTGAATTTCAGCCAATCAGAACGCATTAATGGCCCTGGCAGCCATGTTTCATATTTGATCAGCACCAAAAACTCAAACTTTGTTAAGAACCACCCAATAAACATTCCTGCCAAGTTTGGTTCCAATTGGCCAAGTGGTTGTGGAGAAGAAGATTAAAATGTAAAAAGTTTACGGCCGACGAAGACGACGACGAAGACGACGACGACGACGACGACGGACGCAAAGTGATGAGAATAGCTCACACTGACCCTTTGGGTCAGGTGAGCTAATAAAAAATAAACAATGCAAATAAAGAAAAGCATTGTAAACTAACCATTTGTTCAAAGGCATACTATTACATTTTTTACTTTTTAATCTGATTTGACATTTATTTTCATCTTCAGATACAAATTTTTGTACCAAGCTGACTTGTCTTACTTTCAAAAGTACCTGTATATGAAACAATACAATATATACAAATCTCTAATAGACAAACCTGACTGTCCAGTTCTAAGACCATCTCCTGATGCATGGACCATTCCTGGATCACAATCCACTTTTCCTACCATTATACGGAATGGACTTTCTGGAATCTCGCAGTCGTTGAAGAATACATGCACATTGTGACCACCATTTTCTCTTGGAATAAACCTAACAGCATACTGACCTTATAACAAAAGACAGGAATTGATTACAATACTGAACTATGTATACATGTGGTTAAATGCAAAATTTTTTCTTTGCTGTTCAATCTTTATGCTAGGATGTAGACATTTTTTTTTTTAAAAAGAACTTTTATATAAACAAACAAAATACATGTATAAGTTAACAATAAAATAGTATTGTCTTTAAACTGATATAAATTTTAAAAAACCTGGTACAGGAAACCATGAAATGATAACAACTAACCATCATCAATTTCTTGAACAATTGCTTCTTCCTCTGTTCCAGATGGAGCCACCACTCTAGCCTTCAGTTTACCCTTTTGAGCACCATTGAAATTTACAACAAAAGCTGCAGGTTTGCCTAACTGTAATCCTTTCTGCTGTAAAGCACTAACAGATAATTTACGAGCATCTCCAATGCTTGGACTAATGTTTGCTTTAAATGGAGAGTCTGGGATATGTTCATCATTAAATTTAATAGACACTAGATATTCTCCAGGTTCTGATACTCTGTAAGTTACACCACAGGAGCCATCCTTCCTGTCGTCAAAGTCTAGCTCTGCTTTTGATGGACCTTCTACAGCAATGGATAAGCCACCAGCTCCTGCTTCACGAGTATAAATGTTGAAGTCACCTGACAAAATATTAGAAACTAAGTTTTCACAGATGTCGATGTATTAAAGAATACCTATTAGAAAAGCATGTTTAAGTATATGTACAATGATTTAACAATTTAAATAATATCTTTTCATTTCAAAAAATAGATTTAGTGTTGTGCATTTTTTTTAGAATAATTAACAGAAATCCTATTTACATGGTTGATTGATTTCTCCTCTCTCAAGACCAGGTCCAGCAGCATGTACTTTATGGGATCCTCCACCAGCGATTGGCCCAACAGTAAATTCAAATGGACTACCTGTAAGAGTAAAAAATGATGCATCAGCATTTTGATATAATCTGGATTAAAAAAAAAAACCTATAAGACCTGCCAGCTACCAGCACATCTTTTAAGTTCGATACATGTCTTGCTATTACCATATACTGCAGATAAACTATAATTCTTTTTGGCATTTTCTCCATAGACGTATAACGGGAAATGCTGGTATCAAAGTTAAAAATAAAAGCCCTATCAGATACTCTGTAAAATATGGAAATATGAATGCCTTATTCTTTTATTCTTATGAATGAACAAGAAAAATGTTTGTTTTTAGATGATTTACCAAAATATATGTTTATAGCTGTTTCATGCAAGCCTTTTTTATAATGTAAAAAAAAAATTGGAGAAAGAGTGGGGTAATGTGGTTTGAAAAATGGTGCTGCAACCCACCCCTGACCCCTGTTTTCCTTTCAATTTTTCCTGCAATAGCCCTCATGTTTAATGCATGACTTACCAGGAATATGCATATCCTTATGTTTGACACTAACAGTGTGGACACCCATTTCTTTGGGAACAAATTTGATGCTATAGTGGTTATCGTCTAAACTAACAATGTCACATAACTCTGTAATGCCTGATGGATTGGTAACTGATGCTGTCATATCAAATGGACTGGTTCCTGAAATGTATAATACAATTGTTAGATGTGTGATGTTGTAGACAAAGGTGTTTTGCCATTAATATTTATATTTTGTAATGGTAGACAGATTAAACCAAACACATTGATCTATATTTATATATTTTGAATGTTTAGTTTTTGTTTCACCAAATGCATTTTAAGAACTAGACTTAAATGTTATTGTTTATAGTATTTGCATCACTATAACAATCATGCAGGATATAGTCACGGTATTACTCAGCCTTTAGAAATATTTCTAAAAAGTACTTGTACAGATCTGCATTGAATTGCAAATCAAATGAAATTCTTTATAATAACTGTATAGACATGTACTGAAACACAAAAAATTATATTAGTCCAATGGAAATTATTCCAATTCTACTGGTATAATGCCTTCATATTTTCATATTAAAGGAAATACCACATAACACAAGTTTGATGTTCTGAGCTATCCTACTAGGTTATCACACCAACTTGAAAGACAGTCTGAAAATATCTAATTACTTCATTTTGTTTTACTTAGATACTATTATCTACAAAATCACTGCATATTAAGTGTTTACATGCAGTTTTTATTTTAAATAGTCTTGGAACTGCTGGAAAATACTTCTAGTTGATTAATTAGGTCATTTGGGTTATGTGTTTATAGTTAACTGTGAAAATGTTAGTATGAACTCGTCAACAATAAAATAAATAGGCAATAATTTCTGGAAAAAAATTAAACTATAATTCATAAAAAAATAATTGTTTTTATTAACCAAATTAATATTTAAAAAAAATTCAAAAGTTTTTAATTGTTATTATAAATTTTGTTGGAAAATTCATGCTCCAATAACATAAATAAGAAAAACATTGTCTATTATTTAAGTGCTTTGTCAACAGGCGACCTAGCCCTATAAATAGACAACTAACTAAATAGAAGACACTCTAGGATTGGTCAGATTTGTGGGAATGTGTCACCCAACAAACCTTGTATTATAGTTGCTTCTATCTCCTGAGCTGATCCCATTCCAGTGAAGAAAGATACTAAGACAAACAAATGCATACATATACAACATGTAGAATTTCATATTTCTGTATATTCCAAGAAATATATTTAAGGATTTTTTGTTAGGATTTTTCACTTCTTTTTAAACCTGTTAAAACCTCCTGTTTATCCATGAAAAATGGTTTCAACCCTCATACAATAACTGACGGACATCTCTGTCCCAGAGTGTTGTAGTAAATTAATTTTTTACATTTTACGAATCTATGTTCACAATTCAAATTACAGGTAGTTATTGATGTTACATGAGTTGCCGAGTGACATAATTTAATGAAAAACAAAAAATTATTCTTTTTGCACTTTGTAGCTGGTTCATGTAAACATGACCACCGTTCATAGTAGACTTGATTATATATCAACACACCTGGAATCTTCAGACTAAGCTCACATTGGCTTCCTATGTGCATAACATCTGCAGCCTGTGTGTGGCGTGTTATTCTCTCAGTTAATTTTGGAGATGGTTCTCCTCCGACTTTAACATTGAATGGACTGCCTGCAATATTAATATAATTTCTTACATGTGGACTTAATTCTTTTTAATGCTATAAAATATGTAGCATTATCCTCTAATTCTTAATTTCTTTATCTTTAAAACAGTATTTACAACACAAGAATTTACAATATATGTGTCTCTCAGCTAGACCTGCATGTGAAGCATGCAAACATTCATGTGATAGACAAAAGAACAAACTCTTGACCTTATAGCTAATTCTGTTCTTTATAACGCATGCATTTTTACTTAAATCATCAAAATATATTAAATTTGTGTCCACTTCCCATTTTAACTATTACACAAAACAAAGTATCTTCTCAAGTGACCCATTCTCCTGAATTTTCATCATAAAATGATAGTCATCAATCTTTCTTACCCTTAGTAGTTAATTATTGGTAATGAAGTACTACAATACATTTTAGAGTTCTGGAATTCAATCAATAAGCAAAAGTGCAAATTTTTTCCAACAGTATGTAATGTAGTACAATAATATGGGAAAATACCAAAAGCTTTTGATTTTACAAAATGCTATAAATCGAATCAAATAGTCGGATCTTACCTGGAACATGTTCATCAGCAAATTTAACATTAATGATGTAATTTCCAGGTTCTGTTGGTTTGTATGTAACACGACATGCTCCATCTTCATTGTCTTGGCATTCGATGTCTGCCTTACTAGGTCCTTCAATTGATAGACTAAGACCTCCATAACCTAAAACAACAATTTGATATTTTATTCCTGATGTACCATGAAATAACAGAATTATTTCTTTAGAACACAAACTTTTCTACAAATGTTCAGTGTATTGGTTCTTAATTTAACAAAATTATTTACTAAGAAACAGAAACAGTGTTCTTTTAATTTATTATTCATTCCATACATTTTGTATTTAATAAAATGACTGTTTGCTAAAAGTACAGTGAACAATATTTCAGCTATATTCAGGACAAGAACAAGTTTACAAACAATAAATCAACTGAGTAAAGGATAATCAGCTGAAGCAAATATAAACTGCCACATTGTATTAAATAATGACAAGAAAATATGTGTATATGCACTGTTACATACCAGCGTCTTTGGTATCTACAATGAAATCATTGAGTTCATTGGCCATGCCATTTTTCAATCCAGGTCCAGACACTTTGACCTTGCTGGCATTTCCAAGTTCACTCTCTCCAACAGTGATCTGGAAAGGACTGTTGTTAATGTGGTGACCATTTCTGTATACATTGACTAAGTGTACGCCTACTTCTCGTGGCGTAAATGAGATTCCTGCAACAAACAACATTAATTAAGAGATGAGACATACACAAAATAAACATATTTTAAAAAATATAATTAAAATAAAGAATATGTTTTCAATTTGTTGGACATGAAATATGATCTTGCCATGACATATTACTCACCTAAGTGACCATTAGCTAATCTTTTTAGTAAACAAGGTTCTTCTTGGCCTGATGGCGACCTAATTGTTGCCATCAAGTTACTAATATCTTCCTCTATGATTTTGAGGGAGAATTCACTGCTACGACCAAACTGAGACTTCCTCTTTAACTCACCAGGTGGAGCTGTAATTTGAAAAATAATTGTTGTATTTTAAAAAATGTGACATGCAAAAAACAATTAAATCAACATCTAATTTTCCGAAGTTTATCACAAGAAGTGTGGACTGTGAGCAAGCTCACAAAGGGATACCCCCCGCTTTGCTTCAAGTCCAATTATCTCCCTTGAATAATATCCGACAGCGACGAAAATTCTTCATGCACATCTACATATGCTGTACTTCCTTCATGTAAAGTTTCATCAAAACCTGTCAAACGGTTTAGGAGGAGTTGTGCTTACGAGGTCCCGCACTGTATACTATATTTTAAAAGTCTAAGTCCAATTATCTCCCCTGAATAATATCCGACAGCTACGAAAATTCTTCATGCACATCTACATATGATGTACTTCCTTCATGTAAAGTTTCATCAAAATCTGTCAAGCGGTTTAGGAGGAGAAGCGCTTACAAGGGATGTGGACAGACGGACAGACGGACAGACAGACAGGGTGATTCCTATATACCCCCCCCAAACTTGTTTGCGGGGGGTATAATTATACAATGTTGATGGATAGCCATGGGCTACAACTATTATTGCAATCTACTTACCTCAAGCTCAACAAATAACATATAATAGAACAATTTATGGCAAAGAAAAAAAATTAAGCGAAAATGTTATTTGCAATTGAAAGAGAAACTAGTTAAAAAGGTGATCTTTTAAAATGTTAATTTTGAAACTATTTTTTATAATTACCACCGGTAATAATAATTTTGTTCTTTCTGAAGGATAAAATAACTGAATGATCCAAAGTTTTTATGCTTTAGTTAAAACCTATAATTTTTATTATTTCATTACTTACATGTAATTTTAGATGTAAATGGTGAGCCAGAGATGTGTTGACCAGAGAATTTCACTGTTATGTTGTACTCTCCTGGTGCTGTAGGTATATAACTAACAGTACATGTACCATCACCATTGTCATTACATTTGATTTCTGTCTTAGATGGTCCCTCAATGGACAGAGAAAGACCTCCTGTGGAGAAAAATAAAAAACAGAATATTTAGAAAATTGGGCTGTGTTTTTACTTATTTGTGAAAATTACAATTCATTCATATATGAAGTTTTTAAGGAGAATTTACAATTTCAGAATATCAGAAAGGAGATAGTACCTTAAAACTGCTGACTGTAATTTGTTTTGTGATTTATTACTTATTATCAAAATGCTTTCATTAATTTAACAAAACATAACAAACTTAAGTAAAGTTGTAGTTTAAATATAAACACAAAAGAACTTCAAAGTACATTGTATTAGGAAGCTAATTTTCATGGTTATCTTTCTCCAACGGAGAGCATTACATAAAATATTAATTCCTCCAGAATATAACTTCCTACTGTATGCTTTATTAGATCATGATAAATAAATGTTTCTTAATAGAAAAACCAAAATTAGAAAATAAATTCTATTATGAAGATCTTCAACAATTAGAATCCCTTTATGGTGAAAATCAATAGTTACAATGCTGGTGTAATGAAAAAAATTCTTTAAAAATATTAAAATGGAAGACAAGTTGTCATGAACCACAAATAACACAAGTTTTACAAAAAACTACCAACAGAAGAAATTTGTATCGGATTCTAGCAACAATTTAAATTGGATTTATCTGTCAATAACTTAATGAAAACAAAGGGGGGGGGGGGGGGGGGGGAGGGGGAATCATTTAGTAAGATAAATATCTGCATTCTAGAAAAATGGTCCTAATAAGAAAAATTTATTCTTACCTGCTTGTTGAAAAAAAAATTCACTTACACATGAATGTTTCTTCTATACAGTAAGTTTGTTACAAATACATAACATAAGATATTGAATATGAAAGAAACAATATGTCTAAAGCTTAATTTGACATAATCCAGATGTATAATAGCTATTGTACAGAACTCCATACAGAAGAATTCCCAAAGCAAACACTGAAACAATTTGAGCGTCAGAAGTTTGATAAAAAGTATGATAACAAAACAATATGCTCAAGTTAAAAAACAATACTGACTGGAGTATGGTAGCAACGCATTCAACTTGTAAACAAATAAGATTATATATTCAATGAGAAGAAACATAAGACTCAAGTTTAAGAAGTTGATGATGTTATTGGGTTTATACCAATCACTAGAGCCAATATTATACATGTACAATGTCACAAGTTTACAAAGAACTGAAAGTGTGAATTGTTGCTAAAATTTCTAACAATTTGAAGAGGTTATGAATGAAACTTTTGAACTGAATGTGTAAAGCATCGTTAAATAAAGTACTAACATCTCCATTGATCTGGACCGTTTTATTTATTAATTAATGACTTTATCTGTTGATCACATTACTGCTAAATCAATACATAATAGATGTGAATTGGGAATACAACGAAGAAGGAAGTTAAAAGGTTACTGGAGGCAGCAGTGGGACTACTGCAGGAAACAGAATCATCACATCTTAAAACTGATTCATTTAAAATTGAAATGGACCCTGTCACTGTATCAGTTGAAAAAAAAAAATCATTGAGTTGCAGGGAATCATTATAAAATAGGTATGTTGTCTTATTTTAATATGCAGATACATAATTCCTAGCAATGATGTGAAGGCCTCCCAGAAATCATTTGTAAGCAGAAAATGCCCCTGTAAACATTAACAAAGTTAACTGAAATTGAAGGGAACACTCAGTCCTGTCTTAAAGCTGGATTCTTCTGGTTTTTCAAATTTGTCTTCAAGAATTTGAAAAATTCAAGTAAAAATCAGAAACCATTGTACCAAATAAGACATAAATAGAAGGCACACATATCAAGCTACAAGCCTTATTTCAGTCAACAATCCAGACTAAATTGTGTACCTGCTCCAGCATCCTTGGTGACAATTGTAAAGTAAGCAGGTTCATTGACGATTCCATGGCTAAGACCGGGTCCATAGGCTGTGACATGTCCACTGTTTATAGCATCTACATGGAACTTGAAAGGACTTCCTGTTTGAATATTGTTCATAATAAAAGATAAGTTTTCTGTTTTCAATCTAAACAAGAATTACAAGATTGTGTATAATTGTAAATTACCTCTAACTTGTGTCAGAGAAAAAACAAACACATATTTATTGTTTTAAACTATAAAAAGAAACCAAAGCATATTCCAAAAAGTAAAAGTTAAACTTGAAGAAAGTTTTATTTTTCTTAAAGTGGTACAAATAATTCAACAAGCCTTTTATCTTGGATGTTAATATATAATCCTCACAGTAACAACCAGTTTTGTGTTAAAATTTTCAAGGGAGAAAAATATAAAACAAACCTTCAATTTCTTGGCTGTTGTAGTTGACATGGAGTTCATGTAAACCAGTTTCTGTTGGTTGATAACGAATTGTGACTGTTCCATCTTTGTTGTCTTCTATCTTAGGATAAGCCTTTTTATCAGATGGCATGACTACATAAGCTGCAAAAACAAATATACATACAAAAATGACTAAACCTTGTATAAAATTAGATTTAGATTTTTTGCATACAAAATTTATTGCTTTTTTGTATTTGCAAGATTTTTCAAATAACCACAAAAATTAAATAATACTGTTCTAACTGTATAAAACTGACCTGAGACGTTGTTGAATATAGGTCCTACAGGTACACACAATTCGATTGGGTAAAATAATCTAGCATCAGCAGGGGCACACTTTACAGCATCTACTGTATCAGCGGTAATAAACTCTTCTCCAACCTAGAAAACGTTCCAAATAAATCAGTTAAGTCTTTCAAAGAATTAATCTATTCAAAAAACCAATTAGTTGAAAAAACCAGCAACATCTGAAAGTAGTCTTTGAAACTACAGACATATGGATACCAATTTATCTTTTTAGTATTTGAAAAAGGAATTAACTAAAACCTGTAGTCAATGTTTTAGCCAATAAAATTGTTCTGGATATGTTGTTACTACAGAACCCAGCTCAAAGAAAGTGAATGTTGAATAATCCAGCTGCTAAAATCCTGCAACAATTCAAATTTTAATTGTATTGATGCTTTGTTTTTAAACTTCAAAAAACAGAATAGAATAACAATTCCTCAGTAAATCAATGAAACCTCCGGAATATTGTGCCCAAAAAATAAATAGGTATCCACAGAATAATAATATAAAGAAAGTCATCACATTCCAACAAGAATATCAAACAAGTCATACCATGCTTTTGGCAGAAATAAAACTGTTTTCCACTATTCAAAGATGATGACATAAAACTCAGAATTTTATCTTAGAAAGAATGCAATATCACATGCATCAATCAATGCTAAAATCTGCCATTATCTTAAATAACTAGATTCTAGGCAAAGCATTTTCATCAACATTTAAATTTTGTTTTGCATTGAATCACTATGAGGAAATCTGGGTATCATGCCAAATGCTGAATAATTCAAATCTATCAATATTAGTAAACAATGTTATGGGCTCAGATCTTTTCCTGTAGGTAATGATCATCTCCACCCTCAGTTTTTTTTTTTTATACCAACCTACATTAAAATTCCTTAGTATTTAACAAAAACATTTCACTAAAACAAAAACTTATATTGACGACATTAAATGTAACCCCATTTCAATTGCCTAAATAGACAAAATAACAGTTCCACCACCATACAGAAGTGTCTTACCGGCTGCTTGAGGTATTCCTCATACTCTTCTGGGGATACAGCCTAGAGTAAAAACAATGTGAAGTTAGTTACACATGCACACATGCTGGTCACACACAGTGATGCAATTTAAGCTTAAACTAAAGCAGTGACCAATGAATATACATAGCACAATTAACAAATACAGATCATCTATCGGATAAACATTCATACTTTAAAATTTCATATAAAAATGGTGAAACAAAAAATGATTTTATTTAAAAGCTACACAAAATGACTGTACATCACAATTTCAGTTATGTAGCCCTGAGTGACTTTCATGTGACTAAATAAAAATCTAAACAGGTCATTGTGGGGATGACATAAGTCTGCCCTTTACCCCCAGTTCACAAACACTCTGTAATTCTGGAGGTTCATATAAGACACAAGTCTGTGCTTAAACTACCCCCAGTCCACAAACATAGAAAGTCTGGAGGTTCTGATAAGACATAAGTCTGTGCTTAAACTACCCCCAGTCCACAACACTCTGTAAGTCTGGATGTAATGTTTAGACACAAGTCTGTGCTTAAACTACCCCCAGTCCACAAACATAGAAAGTCTAGAGGTTCTGATAAGACATAAGTCTGTGCTTAAACTACCCCCAGTCCACAACACTCTGTAAGTCTGGAGGTAATGTTTAGACATAAGTCTGTGCTTAAACTACCCCAGTCCACAAACATAGAAAGTCTGGTGTTTCTGATAAGACATAAGTCTGTGCTTAAACTACCCCCAGTCCACAACACTCTGTAAGTCTGGAGGTAATGTTTAGACATAAGTCTGTGCTTAAACTACCCCAGTCCACAAACATAGAAAGTCTGGAGGTTCTGATAAGACATAAGTCTGTGCTTAAACTACCCCCAGTCCACAACACTCTGTAAGTCTGGAGGTAATGTTTTGACATTAGTCTGTGCTTAAACTTGACCACCAGTCCACAAACATAGAAAGTCTGGAGGTTCTGATAAGACATAAGTCTGTGCTTAAACTACCCCCAGTCCACAAACATAGAAAGTCTGTAGGTAATGATAAGATATAAGTCTGTGCTTAAACTTTACCCAAAGTCCACAAACACTATGTAATTCTGGAAGTAATGATCGCAACATAAAATTAGGTACTTGAAAAGTTAATTAGCAATATGATGAATCTAATAACATTAGTCTACAAGAAAAGCAGTAAACACTGTCAAGATTGCCAGAAGGTAGATAGGAATCAAAGTTAACTGAATTCTACAGGAAGTCATCAACCTTGATTGTTTCATTGCAAGAACATCTATTTTTGATGTGTTATTCCACAAATCAGTGAAAATCAATTAAACTGGAAAATGGTTCCTTCCTTTGTTACCCTTAACTACAAACAGAATCAAGAATTTCCTCTTTCTTAATTCAAATTGTATGTGCTAAATTTAAATGTACTAAAGAGCAATTATATAATTGTTATTTTCATTCTGGAAACACTTTAATCCACCAGAAACTGTTCCTAATTAAAAGAATCTGATACATAATATTTCTGCCCGTCATTTCACAAAGTAACTTAATGAAAAAAACTTGGTAAACTTTTGATTGTTGAACATTACATGTTGGTAAATATTGGTTCTTGTCGTTATCAACATCTGGAAGATCATGTTAAAGATCTTTGTACAAGTAAGCTATTACTTTCACTTTCTAAAATATATACATTTTTCAAATATTGCATTTATGCACAAATGTAAATTTGACAGTTTTGCTGAATTTAATTTGATTCTAGTTCATGCAATGCATAAGACATTTATAACAAATGCTATTTCAAAAGCCAATTTCTATAATTGTGGTATTAGTGTACATTTTTCATAGAATTTCCAACTACAACAGAAAGTTAAAATGGTAAGACATAGATCATCATGTCAATCTTATGTATTTCTTTTACATGATCATGAAGCAAAGACAAAACCATCCATCAACTTGATTCTAGTTGTAGCTAAAATAGCTCCTTGATGATAGATATTTACTGACGGCTCTCACAACATGAGGCCTGAGGAAGCTATCAAACATTAATCAACTAAGAACAAATAAACAATAAAAATACAATTGTGTTGGTTGCTCCTACTTAACAAAATCTTAATGATATATGATAATAAACTCCAATAAAAATCTTAGAACAGATTACTTTTCCAAGTCATTAGCAAAGAAATGAATGAAACAAACTTGTTATTTCAAAAAATATTGTGAGCAAATTTTAATAATAGACAAATATAATTGGAATCGATTGTCTAATCTAAGTGAGACTTTCAAAAAACGCAGAAACACTTTTTATCATCAGACAGTCACAAAATTTCCTTAATAATCATATGGCATTAAAAAGAACCACACATCTGACCATTCCATAAACACTTCTGTCTATACAAAATGTCTGAATCCTCCATAACTACCTCTATCTATAGAGTACAAACTACTGTAACATCAGATTTCTTTTGTAGCTAAGCATCATCTCCCACAGACTACACAAAAACCTGCACGCAGACACTCCAAAATAGACTGTTGTTAACTTCTCTGATAAGATCCATTTGGTAAATTATTTATAGTTATCAAAATATATATATATATATATATATTATTTTTAGAAAAAAAGTTTCCTGTAACAATTTCATCATGAAAAAATCTTTTGATGACTATTTAAAGTTTTCAAACTTTCTATTTTTAGATAATACAAAAACTGTACTGAAATAATCTTGGCACTGTCCCGAACGACCACATTCCAAGCAATGATAAAATGCATTTCATGATAATAAGTAAATTGAAAAGGATGTTCATATCCTCCTCTTCAAGTACTACAGACATTTCACTAGCAATCAAAATACATCATCTTTAAGCCCAAAACTTCCAAGAATTTGCTATTCATTTTTCGGTTTGTATATTTTTTGAATGATTGAATTTCTTACATTCCCATTTTTTGTTTTGAATAAGATACTGATGACAGCAAAAACAACAAAAATTGACAATAAATATATTTATGTTTGTTTATAGGATGTAAGAGCAGACAAATAATATGTGACTTCTAAATGAAGAAAGCAATACTGACTTCTTTTCAATTATGAACTCCAGCTGTATCTTCCATTTACACAAATTAGCAAAAAAAAATCAATTTAGGACAATAAACTGTCCAAAATATAGCCAGTTTGCTTGTAAGATATAAAACAAATCAATCAATAAAATTAGAGAAGAAGAAATGGTTCATCCCTCATCAACATTCCTTAATTTTTATAATTATTTGGCAACTCAAAAGTTCTTTCTTTCAATGCCCTTTTACAGATTAGCAGCATGTATTTATCACACCCAGACATCCTATGTAGACAGATCACCCCACTGTATGTTATTTTAGAGTTAATTCTTTGGAGATAAATAAACAATAAGTATCTACCATGATATCTATATTGATCCTAAGGAATATTTACAGCATGCACACCCCCCTAATCAACACGGTCAGTTAGGAATGTCAGAAATGGCATGTTTTTCTATCTGGCTAGTCATTGTTAATAGCCAATCTTCTACGGTACCAAGCATGTGCGATAAGAAGTATTAGTCCAAGAACCACCAGTGCAATACTGCCTTCATTTGGCACGATTATCTTGCGAAATAAAAAACTCTGTAATAAAGGTCAAACAATAATAATCTTCAAATAACATAGTGACATAAAGAAACAGATTTCTGAATTTTTGTAAAAAAATGAATGAATGTGAACAATTTTTTGTATGTTTTGTGTGCTTTATCAACATCTAATGCACTCAAGAACCAATCAGATAATTGATATTTTTTTATTTATTAAGTTGTTCTGTATATCCACAAAAATAAAACCCCCAAAAATTGCCCCATCTATCAAACTTCCTGCATATCTCAGCTATAGAGTCTCCTTTGGGAAAAATTTTAGAAATGCTTTTTGAGATCAAGTCATATTTTTATGCTTTTTGAAGAAGCATCATCTTGATAGGAAAACCCTTTTTGTCTTTATTTGGTCATTTCAGCACTTATTCCTTTGAAACAGAGATTTCACTGTCATCAGATACACTGTTCATCTATTTTTAATAATAAGAAATAATGTAAGATAGACAACTCTTAGAATTGAAAAATACTTTAAAATTTAATGCCTGAGGTTAATTTTAGACGTTAATGATTGTAAAACAGTAGAACAGTCAAAATCAACACATAAATCAGTATAGCAAAAGCAACAAATAAATTCTATATAGAAATCCTACTGAGCTCATAATTACATCATATAATCTTAAAAATATTCTTCATAACTTTATCTTTTACTTAATATGATATGTGGATACACACTGGCTTTTGATTACATCAGTGGCTCTCTATGTATCACTTGCAAGATGAATGATGGGAGAGAATGCATTACCTACTTACACAGATGCACAATCCTCAATCCTCATTTGTCTAGTTTTATCAAAAATGATTGCAGTACTTTTTAATTACTTTTTAAATTTTAGTTGGCATCATAAATTGAAAAAGTGATACATGTGTCTTTGATGCATTATTTCTGGCTGTTTTTGAACACTTGTTCAGTCTGTTAACCATAGAGCATTTTACATATAACATGTATTTTATTTCATCTGAAAATCAGAAGCATATTTAAATCACATGTTATGTTGTGTAACTAAAAAAATTATTTCAACACCATGACACAAACTTAGAAACTTTTCTAAAATCAAGTTTCCAAACAGAGTATAATTTACAGGTTATACCTTAAAGTTACTCCCCACATGCATACACTTTAATGTTTACGTTATATGCACTGATGAAAGCAAAAGAAAATCAAGGAGATAAAACTTATTGCTAAACTTTCTTTGAAACTCTACTATCAGGCTGATGTAAGTGATAGGAATGCAATAAAGAGAATATAACAGTTGTATGATTGAATCTACTGAATCTAACTCAAGGTAACTGATGACACTGTAGACCTGTAGGTCAAACTGATGACATTGTAAATATCTAGGCCAAGCTGATGACATTGTAGACCTGTAGGTCAAACTGATGACATTGTAAATATCTAGGCCAAGCTGATGACATTGTAGACCTGTAGGTCAAACTGATGACATTGTAAATATCTAGGCCAAGCTGATGACATTGTAGACCTGTAGGTCAAACTGATGACACTGTAGACATCTAGTACAGGCTGTAGACCTGTAGGCCAAGCTGAGGACCTGATAGATCTCTATCCTAAGCTGATGACAATGTTGACCTTTGGCCAAAATGATGACAGGGAAGACCTCTAGACCATGCTGACCACAGTGTAGATCTCTAGGCCAAGCTGATGACATTGTAGATCTCTAGACCAATCTGATGACATAGTAGATCTCTAGGCTAAGCTGATTACATTCAAGACCTCTATGTTAAGCTGACGACATTGTAGACCTCTAAGCCAAACTGATGAAATTGTAGCCCTCTAGGCTAAGCTGATGACATTCAAGACCTATTGGCCAAGCTGATGACATTCAAGACTTCTAGGCCAGCTGACGACAATGTAGACCTCAAGGTCAAACTGATGAAATGGTAGATCTCTAGGCTAAGCTGATGACATTCAATACCTCTAGGCCAAGCTGATGGCATTGTAGACCTCAAGGTCAAACTGATGAAATTGTAGACCTCTAGGCCAAGCTGATGACATTCAATACCTCTCATCCATAAAGATGAACCAAATTAACCAACTTTATACCTGTCAGCCAAGACTTATTCAGTTTTGATACCTTTTGACAAAGCTGATAAAATTATAGACCAGTTAGATATACTGATAAAGAATTAGACCTTCAAAGCAATTGATGAAATTTTAGACCTCTTAGGCAAAGTAAATGAAACTGTACAGCTTTTCACTAAGTGTTGAAGTTTTTAACCTCTCCATCTAAGCAAATTACATTTTCAACCTCATTGCCACAAAATGACCGAATGAATAATAAAATTCTTTCTATTGAATGATGAATATATATTATTATTGATACAGGAAAAATTAAAGTTACTTGGCACAGGGAATACATAAGAATTACACAATATTTTCACAAAGTTTTAATTTGTGGCACTTTTGCCATTTTTTTTTTTCGGAAGGTAAATAGACCTTGTTATAAAACAAGTGTTAATATATATTGAATTTTTATTTATCGATTACATGACAACAGCTTGAATTTCACAAATACACGATTTCAAGACAAACCATCTAAAACACGAATTGGAATACTGACCAATCATATCTTACCTTCTTAAATAAAAGTGTATGTCCAGCACAAAGTCCAAGAAATATTTCTTAAGTTTCCAATATTTATCGAAATGATAGAAAACTAACAGCTGTCATGCAGCATATATGATGTTGATGGATACTGGCAGCAGTCTAAAGCTTTCCTGATAGCTATACATCTGCTTCTCAACAAAATGTTCAAAAATTTACTATCTCCCTTTTATCAATACATCATTTCATAGTAAATATAGGTATCTGGGATTCTTTAGTTTTATTACTGTGATTTTGTTTCCATGTAAAGATGTTAATTAGTCCTACAATTTTGATTAGCTTTTGCTTTTTGACTGACAGAAAGTCACTATTTTAAATTAAATTTATAACAATAAGAAACTGATGTGAATTTTATATTTTCATAAGGGATTTCAATAGGTGTATATTAAAACTACCTAGTTTTTACTTCTACCTAATAAAAAGAAGTCAATAAAATCTTTAAATAACAAACAAAATTACTTGATCTTTTCTACAAGTCCCCAAAACAAAAACAATTCAAATATTTTATATAAACATTTTTTTTTCCAATTAATAATTTTACATTGCCTTTTGTGAACCTCATTTTATAAATTTCAATAATGATTTGGATTGGTCAGGTTCCTAAGTGGGGGCAGGCCTTCAATGAACCTGAAATCAGTTAACCATTTTTGTGCATCACTGAGAGGTATCTACTATCGCTCTTTCGTATTCTTGCATCTCTAAAAATACACTTTATATAATACATTTATCTTGGCACAAAATAATGTATTATGAACTCAACAACTAATCATCGTTTAAGCTATATTTTCTGACAAGGAAAACTTTTGTTATTTCGATGTCAATTAGAAAACTTCATTGCTCTTTACATCCAACAACTCAATTACTGATAAAATGTCAGAACTAGTAGGGCCCACCCGATAAGCTGAATTATTATGCAAAGCCAAGATTTTTATTGATAAATATGGTTATATATTAATGCGGACTATTTACAATGCTTGGCAGATTCTACTCTTAGACTGTTTAATAAAGTCTTTTTGAGTAACTCTATATTTCATTAAAAGAACATACATTGATTTTTTTTATTTAATGATACAAAATGGTTTCAAATCAATTTCATGCTTATATAGAAATAACTTTTAAATAGAATTGAACTTCTTTGTAATTTCTCATACTTCAGTCATATCTTCTAGCTTTTTTCATGCAAATGATTGTGTGATTTTTTTTAAAGCCTCATTCTACATTTGATATATTACATTATTTAAATATATATATTTTAGAATCTACATGCATATTATACATCTTTCAAATGAAGAAATTATGCTTACCGTGGAACCATTCCAGTCACACACTGGATAGGTTGTGACCTTTTGTGTAAAATCAAATAAAAAATTAATATTTATTGGCAAAAAGTCTATAATTTATTTTATTTTTTTTTATGAAATAAAAGTTGATATGACAATTAAAAAATGCAAAATAGATTTAGCTACTGCTGAGAGAGAAATAATACTGTTCCAAGCAAAGGAGAGAAACCATTCAATATTCTAAAGTTTATTAAAATAAATGTTGTCTAGACAGAAGGTTGACTGCCAAATGTTTATGGCTTAAGCCATGCATATTAGATATCTTCTGTAAGACAAATAATTAATGTACTTTTGCAATACAGTACTTCCGCAGAATTCTTCAACATGCTATTGAGTCAGATATATGCACTTTAAATAATGTTGTATTTTGAAAAGAATATATTAATAAATGTAATTTGACCTCGATGTACTCAGTGGTATTTAATAAACACAGTAATCAGTAAAATAACCCACATAAATTCCTTCTCTACTGGACATTGTTATCTGCTCGCCCCAAACATTTTTTTTTAAATCTATTAGAAAAATCCTTTGCTTTTTGATTTGCCAATAATAAAAGTCAACAAACATAGGGTGTGAAAATTAACCATATGGCAAAGAAACATATAACAACAATAACTAATTCTATCAAAATGAACAGAAAGTGACCATATAGATTAGGTTATATTTCCTCCCTAAATAACAAAAAGTAGACATCCCAAATGGATACAAAATCTGTAACATCAAATGCAGACACAAAAAACAAGTAAAATCTAACTGAGGAATGGGAGAATTTTCTTGCATTAAATTATGGGATACTTTCCAACTTTCATTTATTTTCAATGCTCATTAGATTTTTTGCCCAAGAGCTATTTCATGTAATCTATATCAACTTTCATCATTTCTTTAAAGGGAAATACCTTGGTACTGTAGTCATGTTAATAATTAAAGTGATGTACTTCACAGAAATAAAATGTATGCCAAACCAACATGACGTTACTGACAAGAAAGCGTCTTTATGTGTTTATTTACAAAAAAATTGGGTGAGACTTAAAATGACAACCAAAAACAATAACCCACATAGCATAAAAAAAAACATTTCACTGACTGTGTATTTATCCAGCAAAAAAAATATAACCAACCAGTAAAAAGTATGCTTTTTTTTGTAAAGTCATTTATGCCAATCTAATTTCAGTCTACAAAAAATCAACAGCCAAATCAATTTTTTAATTGGTGTTTATCAGTGATAGCTCAAACTGATATTTTTAGGAGTTAAAACCTGAACATGTCCCCACAGCAGGCTTATATGTATATCTCATAAAAATACATGTTAATCCTGCACCAAGATTAAATTCAAATCAACAAAAACAGGATCAAATCAGGTTACCATGACATCTTATATTATAATTAACTGTATCAAATAGGAATTATTAGATATCCCCAAATTCCATGGCCTAATTACTTCCAGCTAACCTGGACATATAGACAATCCAATTGTTTTAATTCACTGTTATCTGATCTTAACAGCTGCAGTTTTTTTATTACACAATGAATCATTTTACATAATCCAATAAGTTTCTATATCACAAATCATTGATAGTTGGCAAGGCTGAAATTTTATCAAACCACTCAGCTTAAAGGAATCTACCCTCTACTTTCATACCAAAAAACTACATTCATTTAATACTGTACTTTTAACAGCTGGATGGTACAGTGTAATCTAACACTATTAAAATGAAAGTAGTCCCGCCCCCTCAATTAATACAATATGTTACTATAACAATTTCAATTCTAATACACAGTCTTACATCTAAACCCAAAAATTCGCATCAAAATGATGTTGGGGCTTATCAGTATCATTTGGTCACATGAGCTGTATGACCAATTAAACTGTCAGTCCAATTATAATTTTTGATGGTGAAAAATACCAGATGACTCTAAAACAGTAGTTTCAAATTGTCAAACATTTTAAACTTGAAGATGTTTATGGAATTCACTTGTTTGTATTGTTTGTAAATGATAGCTTATAATTAGACAATGTCCAATTTTCATTGATTTAATTTTTTTAAGGAAAATCATCTTTAACAAATCCATTATTTTTTTTATTAAATCATTTTGTTAGAAATTAATACAACAAAGAACAGAATATAATTTCAGGATTTGTTACAACACAATACAAAAGAGGGGGGTTCTGTCCACGAGTACCTGTAATATCTTGCAAATTTAACAGTAACATTAGATAATTTCGTACCTTTTTAAAATGTGGTATTTATCACCAGCAAAAATTATAATTGGGCTGACAGTTTAATTGGTCATACAGCTCGTGTAACCAAATGATACCGATAAGCCCCAACATCATTTTGATGCGGATTTTTGGGTTTAGATGCAGGACTGTACAAGCTATTTTTTAATCGTGCATTATAGACAAAAAACATCTTTATTCCACTGGATATTTTTAACGTCTTTATTCCACTGGATCTGTTTCAAGTGTTTTATTTTAATTCTTACAGTATTATTTGGGATATTACGTGCTAAACTCAAGCCAGCTAAAATGCACACATGCTGTATTCATGCCCTAATCTGTTGAACATGGAGTTCTAATATCATTGAGAACAGAAGCTTAATATTTTATGAACTAAATGGAGACAAGTACTACATCAACTGAGAACGTTCATCTGTGACATTATAATGTCATTTTTGCAACTGAGAATGTGTCTTTGACTGAACGAGCATTCAGCTTCATCAATATTTCAGCTTTATGATGGCATCCAGTTTTCATTGCAGGAGAAAGCTAGAATACCGGGTAAGAGAACCCTGATCTTCAGCATCTATGTCAATTTGATTGGATTCAACCACACCTCAAATGTATTATGTCACATAAACTGTCATGGAAATAAACCATGGAAAGAAATACATTTCTTTCTTTGATGGGCAGTAAAATGGAAAATTCCTGGAAAACTATTACAGAATTTTTTATAATGAAAATGTGAACACACTTTTCTGTGGTAGAACCAGCATTTGCATTCAACAAATACAAAACAACAAAACTAACCTGGATATCATATTCTCCACCTGGTACTGTCTGTCCTCCAAACTTAATGCTGATTGTGTATGCACCCTCTATTTGTGGTGTGAACAAGAGGCTGAAGGTACCATCAGCATTCTCAACGATATCAATATCAATATCACTACCCTGTGGACTACGGATTCGACAGGTGACTTTACCCTCTCCAGCTTGGGAGGCATCAACACAGATAACTGTTTCCTTGTTGACTGGTACCGTCTTGTTGTCAAGTCCATCTGCAATATCAAGAATATCAATTATAACCATATTAAATCAACCTGTTAAATTTTAATTACACTTACATTAAATTTTTTGTTTACATGATCTAAACAGATTTTCTAGATTATTGGTAATTACATTAAGACAACAAAATTTTAAAACAATTCTTAAAGGATTTTTTCTGGTGTATCAGAAAAATGCATTAAATAACAACAATAATAAGTATAACTAACCTGTAATTTTACATTTGCTAGCATCACCAATTGGATGAGAGGTGACATTGAATGGTGACCTTGGAACTTCCCTTCCAGCAAAGAGGACTCTTAGTTCATATGTACCCAAGTCATCAGGTATGTACTGTACAGTAAATGTACCATCTCCATTGTCTATTACAAGTGGTGTAATGAAGGAACCATCAGGTCTCTGAAGATCAAAATATATAAATATATTTACAAAATGTTTTACCTAAGGACATCAGTCCCCAGTTAATAGATTAATTTAGGCTTTTTGTTGGCAAAAACTACTAGCATTTGATGTCATAACTGTTTTACTTACTGGACCTAAAACAAAAAAATACTTACTGCAGATAAATATATTCTCAGAAATAAAATATGAAATGAATGGGACTATTGTTTGTTTTTCTCTTGCCAAACTGTCAAGATATCTTTAATAAACAACATCTTATGCAACAACATGTCAATTAATCATTTTAATGAGTATTTGACTCTCTAAATTGCAATGTTTTTATAAATCCCAACTCCATGATTCACAGACTTAATTTTTTTCTATTTTTAAATTTGTAGTGTACAAATTACTTTCAGGAGGATTGAGATAACCTGTAACTGGTCAAATTGCCAAAAACCTCCAAACCTCCAGATGATACTGATCAACATAAAGGGCTTGCTTAACAAGGATTTGTTGACAGATGGTTGAAAGAAAAAAAAACAACAAATATTTAGCACTTTGTATAAACTCTTAACAGTCAGTGATAATGATTGATTTATGATAAATTATCAGATTATATCTGAAGAACAATAAACAATATTAAACTGACAGATGATATGAAAGTTCAGGAATCTTATACTTCACTATCTGATACTTGTTTTATCAACAGTTCAATATTCTAGTAATTTTAACGACTAATTATGACTTTATTATTGCATGAACCACGGACAAAAAGTAATGTTTTACATACCTGCACAACAACTTCAAGGGGAGCAACTCCTGCATTACGTGTGTCAATAGTGAAGGTGACTGGCATACTGGCAGGAACATCTTTCCCAATACCTGGTCCAGAAACAACAACCTTGCTTGCATCAACTCCTGGTCTGACATGCATTGGGAATGGACTGAAAAAAAAAGTCCAATATCATAATGAAACATATCTTGCTTGTTTATTTAAAACTACTAACCATTTTTTTTATTGGACAGTAGTATTCAAGTTATATACCAGTGAATGGAACTTACCATTAATGTGAACTGGCTAGATGTTTAACATGTTATCCTATAAAAATGACCTTATCAGGTATCAAGATTCACATCTATTTCTCTGAAAATTACAGAATTAAATAACAGAGCCATGACTTACCTCCCTGGCACAGGCTGGCCGGCATATTTAACATCAACGGAAGCTGGACCCTCGTCTTGTGGGTAGTATGTTGCATTGATCTCTGTTTCTGATACAGGAACCAAATCAACAGGGTTTGGTCTGCCTGTAATACAATTATGTTATGTTGACAATCATACAGTTAAATAATATAGTTTATATCGTCACTAGATCTAAGAACTAAGACAGCCATATTATACAGGGCTTTTAAAATCGAGCAAAGTGATGTTCCATTCATAAATAATATTGATTTCAAGATCTTAGAACACTGTTTAATCAAGGAAAAATCGCTTGACAAATAACTACCATAAAACATTTCATTTTCATGAGACACAAGTATTTAAATATGCACCGAATATTAACCAGGAAAGAAGCCCAGCTTTATTTTCATATTTTGATGGGGTGTATATTAATGATCAGGAATATTTGAGAGTATTTCTTGAAAACAAACCGTGAGAATCAATATAGCTGACTTCTAGTGGAGCTTCACCAGCCTCAGATGTGTCCACAGTGAAAGTTGCTGGGGATCCTGTTGGTACTCCTTTGGTCCTATCCAATCCTGGACCATAACATTTAACCTTCTTGGGATTAACTTCATTTTTAACAGCAACATTAAATGGAGAGCCTGAAAAAAAAAGTTTAAAATGATAACTTTGTTCCAATTAAAATACTAAAGTTCCAAAAACAATTTTTGGCTAGATGTTTTCTAGACTTGCACTCGAAGAGAGGTAACTCTTGCAATGAAATAAGGCAAAATTTAACAGATTGACAATAATCACTCTTTTTTCTGTCTGTTAAGTGTACTTGATTAGTCAGTTTCATTAAAATATGTTAGAAAAGAAGTCAGAATGTCTACATTTAACCACATTAAAAAACCGAATTAATCAATATTTTATGTGAATTTAGTTGCATTAACCTGGAATATCTTGATCAGCAAATTTGACAGACACTGTGTAATCTCCAGGTTTTACAGGGAGATAATCAACTGTGCATGTTCCATCATGGTTGTCCTTGCATCCAATTTGTGTCTCTGCTGGTCCATCAATGGCCAAGCCAAGTCCACCCTGTCCAGCTCCTTTAATGTCAACAGTAAATTCAGCCTTTCTGTTGGTGATTGCACCTTCCAGACCTGGACCGTAGGCTTTCACACGGCTTGCATCACTGCCTGGTGTGGCATGTACTTTAAGGGGACTTTGGGGTACAGCCATTTCATCATAGGTCACATCAATTGACATTGTTCCTGTAGTTTATTAAAATATTAATAAATACTAAGAAAATAAACAATTAAAAAATGTAATTTACTAAATCTTTCAAGTTTAATCTTTTGTATATGAAATCATTCTTAACAAAACCTTACCATATACAATATTTTTTAGTCTATTGAGACGTAATAAAGTATAAAAAGACAAATTTCCCAATAAAACCATATAGAAAATCTTTAATTGGACATTCAGTATATATTGATATAAGAGCAGTTGATGGACAGTGCATTCTACTACTATCCTGGGGTGGGCAATATATAGGTGGGTAAGGATGGAAAAATTAAGTAAAGGAAATAACATAAAAGTAAGTGTAGTTGGAACACTTATGCTCACAACCTGTTAGTGAGCATATAGCAAGTTTGAAGTGAATCCATCTGGCAGGCTTTTTACAAGACATGAGATCTAGGTTTAGGGGGATGCCTCAACAATTAATGTAGGTCGAATTATGGCTCTTGTGCAAAGCACTCCTATTCATCCAGATTTATTCAACCAGCAATTTAGCAGTCTGCATGACATATGGCTTTGAAGATATGCTGTAGATAACCTATGAAAGGTGGAATGAAACAAGGGAAAGACAGATTAAGGAAAGAAAATATGCTCCTTACCAAAGAGAATAATAACAGTGAATGTTTGTCTTCATGAATTAAATTACAAGTAGAGAAAATTACAGAAAGAATAAAATTTTTAAAAACCATACATAAAAGCAGTGGTAATTTGGGAAAAATGTACTAAACTAATATAAAATGATACATACCTTCCTCCACTGGTGTATAAAGAACTCTGTATGTTCCATCCTTCTTGTTGTCAACCATTGTGTCATTTTTAACACCTGATGGGTTGGTGACAATAGCTCTGACCGTGCCAGACCCATTGGGTGACACAGATTTAGCGTCCACTGTAAACTCTGTTGGTGAGTCCAGGAACACACCTAAAATTATAAACATCAATGATATTGACTGATTAAGTAGTATATTTGCACACTGAATCTTTTCATGCATTCAAAACATACAAAGAAAATTCAGTGTTGATTAAAATAAAATGAAATTACCGTTCCGTGCTAGGTATTTATAAAAGTAATGATCTGGTTCCCTTATCCATCTGTGTGTTAAACTTTTCTTCATTTTTGTAACATTCAAAAATGTTTGAAAACAAAAATATAATCAAAACAGAATAAAAATTTCCTCCAACTGATAAATCATCATCCCCACCTTTGAGCAACAGCAAATACATTAATTAACACCTTTGATTCCAATGAAGAGTAAATCTTCCTTTTAAACCATAATGTAGCATTAATCCCAGTGTAATTTGCAAAGCTTTATGCAAAGCTTTAATGAGACATTCTTATTTGTCATTATAGTAAAAACTTGTTCATTTTCTGAAATCAAAGTACAATGTCTTTGCTGAACTTCATTTTTAAAGAAAAGAAAGTAAAAATTAATGAAAACAATTCTATTCTTATGACTTAAAAATACAAAAACTGTTTTAAAATGAGAAAGGAAAACTTGAAAGAAAAACAGTTCCTAAAAATCAATTTCAATATTGATAAAAAATCCCACATGAACTGTTGAAAGCTAATAAGTTGTTTTAATGGTGATCGTTCAATCAAAATAGTCATATTGAATTCATCAGTCGGAATTTATTTCAGTCAATACATGATGAATTATTATGAAAGCTGAAAAATTTTCACAAGTATTTTAAAATCTATTTGTCACTATAAAAATTTTAGAATTTATTGTTACAGGTATTTGAAAGTTTTAAACATATCTATATTCACTTTAAAACATTTAACTATTTTTTTTAAATAAAATCGTTCATATAATAAATCAATTGGATTCATAGTCTTTTGTAGAAAACTTCATAGGAAACAAGTGTAAAATGTCTTAGTAAACAGATAAAACCTACAAAGTAAAGTACTATCTACTACTGTCTATTAATCACACAAATTAAAACACATTTAAATTTTTTTTTTCACAACAACAGCACACCTAAATATAGGTTATTAGTAAACATCAGATTTATATACACAGATGAACTACTGTCAATAATTGTCAGTCACAACAAAAAAGAACAAACAGATGATCTTTATAAATATACTTTATTGTGAAATTTTAATCCTTAAATTCCATGCAGGTGTCAACCTGAAAAATAATCACTTCACACTATTATTAGCACCCATTTTCCATGCAGTTGTCAGGTATTTAGTGAGATCCTACTGCATCACACTTGCTCCTTAATAAAGAAAGCAAGAAAACTGCCAATAATTATGCAACAAATGAACAGCCAGTAAATTAGTCAATGCAAAATGACATTCAAAGCAGTACTATCTTACAACAGGGGAATGACGCCTCCATTCAGCTTTAATTTTGGTAAATATCCAGTTCATGCAATTACAAGCATCATTTCATACCATCTTTAGCAACTCCTGGTCCATAAACTTTGACCCCACTCAAATCTGTTATTGGTTTTCCAGGCTCAATCTTAGGTAAGAAAGGAGAATAGGGAATTCTTGTTCCACCATAGGTGACATCAACCTTGTATTGGCCAGGTTTTTCAGGGGTGTAAGTAACATCTATAGTACCATTCTGGTTGTCCTTGACATCAATGGCACACTCCATAGGTCCATCAACATTCACACCTAACTCACCAGGAATGGTACATTCCCTGGTGTCAATTGTGAATGTGGCAGGCTGGAATGCCTTTCCTTTTTGCAAACCTGGACCAAAGGCTTTAACTTTCTCAGCTCCTGCACCTTCAACATTGACAGAGAACGGTGATTTTGGAACAACTGAACTGCCATAGGCTACATCAACCTTGTGAGGTCCAGCTTCAAATGGAACAACCTGACCAACATAACCTTCGGGAGTCTCCTTCATTGGGATATCTACCTTCTCATGGCTTGGTGTTGTCATAGTAACTCTGGCAGGTCCATCCGATTTTCCAGCAGTCTTGGTGAGAACAGCAATGTCCCTTTGTTCACCAACCTTAATAGCTATTAAAAAGATAAAGCAACTTAGGCATGCTTATTCTTTAAAAAGCATTGAAAAGGAATGAAAAGGTCAGTTTGAATAACTGAAGCATGAGATAAATACAAGACAGAGCATTTGTAAGGGAAGTTTTATAATTAATGAAACCGAATAATTAAAATCCTATGAAATCAGAAAATTATGAAATAACCATGCAGCCTACATGTATGTATAAGAAATATCTTTGACTACACTGGGACTCTAATAATTATTACAAAAGAGACTGTACTAGTCAACTAAAAAAACAAACAAACCATGCAAACTGAACCGTTTCTCAGATGAAATTCTTTAAGTTGTATCTATTCTCATGACAAAAACATATTGGAAATTAATACAATCCACGCAATAAACCTGAATAGATACCTTCAATTGTTAAACAATAAAAAGAACTAAACAAGAGCTCTCTTTTGCAAATAACACCTCCACTAGAAGAATTATCTTCTTATAATTTACTTAAACTAAAAAACTACTAAGCTCAATTAACCTAAAATAAAGGGGCTTTTGATGCACATAATACTGGATTTTATTAAGATATTGACACACACAAAAACAAAGGATTGTACCATTAGAATGACATAACACACCTACAAGTATGGTGTGACAAAAAACATGTGTCACTATAGCTACCAGAGACTTCATCTGTAACCTTTACCTTCCATGCTCTACAACATTATATTCATCAACCAATTTATTTCTTCAAGGACAGGGAATGCGTAAATGGCATTACTTTGTACAGAATATTTTAGACAAATTAAAACATTTCTCTTCTGAGATAAATTCAAGATGCAAGCATCAAAACACTATCAGCCCTTCCAGCTTTAGCCATGAAAACATTTAGTAACAAGTTTTCACAGACAACTTACGTGTGTCAAGTCCTGTGACCTTGACTTTGCTGAGGTCAGCACCAGCCGGTGTGACTTCAACAGGGAATGGTGAGTTAGGAACAACAGAAGTGCCATAGGTAACATCTACTTTGTGAGGTCCAACCTCAGTTGGTACGATCTGACCAACATAGCCCTCTGGAGTTTCTTTGAGTGGAATTTCAACCTTCTTTTTAGAGGGGGTGTTCAAAGTGACCTTAGCAGGTCCATCTGATTTTCCAGCACTCTTCGTAACAACAGAAATATCTCTTCTCTCACCAACTTTAATTGCTGAGAAAAGATACAAAAAATTGAAAATACGAACAATGTTCTTTAAGTACACAGAATAAGAATACATTAGATTTAATCTAATGTAGCTTAATTATAATAGAATTTATATGGTGCCTTTTGCCCCCAATTCTTCTACAACATTCTAAAATATTTAAAGGTCTGTTTCCCAAAGATTTACTGAGAATGACAAGAGACATCCAAATTTCTTATAAAAGTCTTCCAAGGATAGGTCACATTAAACTTACGAGTATCAAGTCCAGTGACCTTAACCTTGCTGAGGTCAACACCAGGTTTCACATCAACAGTAAATGGTGATTTAGGTACAACTGCACTGCCATATGTGACATCAACATTGTGAGGCCCAACCTCAGTTGGAGAAAAGACACCAGTATACACATCAGGACCTTCTTTAACTGGGACCTCAACCTTCTTTTTGCTAGGAGTTGTTACAGTGACTTTGGCAGGTCCATCAGATTTTCCTGCACCCTTTGTTACCACAGAAATTTCTCGTTTCTCACCAATTTTTATTGCTAAGAAAAAAGAGGGACATAAAATAGAGTAAGAGTAAAAGAAAAGCTAAGAGTTAGCAATTTAAGAAAACAACTTCGAGTCTTAGTGAGCACTAATAATTTCAGTCTATGCAAACACAGAACTATTAAAATAAGCATTTCACAATAATGAAGATCGGCCACATTAAACTTACGAGTGTCAAGTCCAGTGACCTTAACCTTGCTGAGGTCAACACCAGGTGTCACATCAACAGTAAATGGTGATTGCGGTACAACAGCACTGCCGTATGTGACATCAACTTTGTGAGGTCCAACCTCACTTGGAGAAAAGACACCAGTATACACATCAGGACCTTCTTTAACTGGGACCTCAACCTTCTTTTTGCTAGGAGTTGTCACAGTGACTTTGGCAGGTCCATCAGATTTTCCTGCACCCTTTGTTACTACAGAAATTTCTCGTTTCTCACCAATTTTAATTGCTAATAAAAAAGATGAAAATATAATAGAGAAAGTAGAAAAGCCAAGAGATGGCTAGTTAAGTAAATAAAAAGAGAACAATTTCGAAAATTGAAACAGAACAATTAAAAAAAATTCCGAATATTGAAGACCGGTCACATTAAACTTACGAGTATCAAGTCCAGTGACCTTAACCTTGCTGAGGTCAACACCAGGTGTCACATCAACAGTAAATGGTGATTGTGGTACAACAGCACTGCCATATGTGACATCGACTTTGTGAGGTCCAACCTCAGTTGGAGAAAAGACACCAGTATACACATCAGGGCCTTCTTTAACTGGGACCTCAACCTTCTTTTTACTAGGAGTTGTCACGGTGACTTTGGCAGGTCCATCAGATTTTCCAACACCTTTTGTTATAACAGAAATTTCTCTTTTCTCGCCAATTTTTATTGCTAAGAAATAGAGAAGGGTATCTAATAGATAAAGAGTTGGAGAAAAATTTGAGATTAAATGAAACAAAATTTGTGGAGTAAAAGAAACTTAAAATATTCATAATATACGCAATGAATGATTGATGAAATGAATACACACTATTATAATTTAGAGAAGTAAACTACTTATATTAGATTTCAGAAAAAAACCTACATTATATTTGAAGATTTATTAATTAATCTAAAAAGTTACAAGAACAGATAAAATTAAGACAAAAAGTGAAACGTCTTTGTCACAAAATTTACAGATTGATGTTTCTTTAACAAGAAATCTGCAAAGACGTCCATATTTCAACAAAAAAAAACAGCAAGAAATTAACAAGCAATAAAGACAGTATAAATTAAATAACACATAAATTAGACCAAAGATGCACAAATTGATTACAAAAAGCAACAGCAATTGTTTACTTAGTATGAAACTCAGAATATAATTAAACAGTTTTATAACAGATTGAGAGAAAAATGAACACATTTAAAACCAAACTAAATGGAGATATATTGTAGATTATAAAAACAAAAGGTTATATACCACAAAATAGAGAGATAAACAAAGAAAAAGAATCAATTAGTTAGTAACTCAGAACAAGTAAAATTATTGATGGAGAACAATTAAATTGACAAAATGACAAATTAAGAAGACAGTTTACAAGATTCCAGAGTCTCTTATCCCTCCTTGAACAAGAAAATATCCCATTAATATTCCGTTCCAAACAGAGCTTTTCAATGAACATAATACAATTAAGATATAATATAAAGTTGGATTAGTTATTGACTGCTATTTCTTAAACTTATACATCTGGGCAAACAGCTGTCCATGAAAACATCTTCCTGATAAAGATCCTTAGTAAAGAGTTTTATAGCAACAGTATGAAAAGAAAGATAAATATGATTGTAATTACTGGAGGATTTCTCAGAGGTGGCATAAGGACATTAAGATAAAGAAATACAAATTTCATGATTAACAAAGAATATTTTTTATACTTTGCTGGGAGCACAAAATGTTATTTGCTGGAAACACAATGAATTTCAACCCTGAAACACCAAAACAAGTTTAATGACCATTGCAAAAATAGCTGTTAATCCGTTTCTTCTACCTTAAATTGTTTCTTCCTGCAAGAAATTACAAGCACACATACAATGCAATATACTGTAAGGACAACAATAGGAAACGATGTTGGTAAGGAAAACACTCCGCAACAACATGCTGTTTCTGCAATGCGGCAGAAAAACTTACGTTTGTCAAGTCCTACAACCTTGACCTTACTTAGGTCAATAGCAGAAATAACATTTACAGTAAATGGTGATTGGGGTACAACAATGCTTCCATATGTAACATCAACAATGTGAGGTCCAACTTCCGTTGGTACAAGTTGACCGTTATATGTTCCTGTGGTTTCCTTGACAATAATGTCAACCTTCTTTTTACTAGGTGTTGTCATGGTTACTTTGACTGGTCCATTAGCTTTTCCAACACCTTTAGTGATAACTGAAATATCTCGCTTCTCTCCAAGTTTGATTGCTAGGGAAAAAGAGCAAGGGCTTTAAACATGCTGGAAGACTACTGGAGAAAACACTCCACAAAGATGAATTAAATTCTAATGGGAAAAACAAAAAAATTTATTTGTATTATTTTTTGGAAAATCTGGAAGTCAGAAATAATCTGTAAAGGTGGATACAAATTAAATTTTGCAGGATTAACAAAAGCCATGAAAAAAACTTACGTGTATCCAGCCCAACAACTTTGACCTTGCTAAGGTCAATGCTCGACTCAACATTGACCTTAATGGGACTCTTTGGTATTTCAGAGTTGGCAAAGAAGACAGAGACTGTGTATGTGCCTGGTGAAGCTGGAGTGTACTCTATTTTGAAGGTACCATCTTGGTTGTCAATGGTATTGACTGGAACATCTTTCCCCTGGGCATCAGTTAATGCGATGGCAATATCACCTGTGGCAAATAAAAACATTTACAAATTAGGCCACACCAATATAATTTCTTGTTCTTCGGATTTTTGTCATTTTAAAACGGGGCGAGCGAGCGAAATAATAATTTTAATATTATTATTTGGATTTTCAAAAAATCATAGGCGAACAGAAAAATTTGAGGCGAGCGATAACTTTTTTTAATTTTTATTTTTTTTTAAAATAAGAAAATGTACTTTCATCAATGTATATATTCACAAAATTCAGTTTCATTGTGATTTTCTTTCAGAATTGGAAATACTATGCTTACCTGAAGTTTACCAAAGCATTTAAATGAATAAATGAATTATATTTTGTAATTATGGGTTCATCATTCAATTTATGTACAATCAATTGCACCTTTTAAACAATTCAGTATTGTAGGTCATATACAACATACTACATATATGACTTTCAAAGCATTAGAGACAGATAGAAGCAAAAGAATGCATACATGTCACATCTTCATTTGCAAAAATATATTTTTTAGACCTTATTTAAAATGCACAACTGATTACACTGTACATCATTTATTGATGAAGCTTTCTAGAGGAATGAATTTTAAAATGTCATAAAATAAGTTATATCCCATTCATTGTGTTTGCTGTAATATTCCCATTTAGTGAGACTTTCCCTTTTGATTGAACAACCAAAGGCAAAGACAATCCAAAATTATATATACATGGTGTCCAATGTCCAATTTTTGAGAGAAAAAAATTCAAGTCCCATGCAAGCCATTAGAAAACAGAGATATATATGAAAAATGACAATAAGACAACAACCAGTTCAAACAGTTATATGCTGACTCTAAATAAAAATTACTTTAACTTTTCCACAAATAACACTGAACAACCATTACCAGTAATTTCATTTTCTTTTTTTTTTTTTTTTTGGATATATCACAACCCTTGCAACAATGTGAACAAATTTAATAAGCATTGTAGTTTCTGTGGTCATTTTGTTTTATCTTGGTGGAGATAAACAAAAATCGAATGTGCTTCATTACTGAGGCTAAATGTTCACTGTTGCAACCGAAAGTTTCAAGTGTCAGTCGAATTAAGTTTTTTGGTACTGATCATGATCTGGCAATCTTGCTCCAACATCCTATCTTCTATAAATACAAATATTACTCACGAACTTTTATTTCACATTTTTTATATTTGAATGTTCCTGTAACCTCGTTGTACATTTATGTCGGCGCTAACCTAAGGTCGAAATGTTTGATTTTGACACATCTTTGAAAAAGCTGTGCCAACGCACCACCACTGAAATAAATCGCCGTGTTTGGACAACCATGCCTTCCTTTATGATAAATATCCACACTACTAAAACGGTATGATTGTTTCTCTTCCTTTTTCAAAATACACCAATATTTTTGTTTGTTTGTGATGCAATAAAACAGCAGTTACATTAAGCGTTCACAAGATTACGATTTCAAAAAAAGTAAAATAAAAATTCCGGATGACTTTCCCGGAGCAGGGAGCGGAAATTTTTTTTTAATATTATTTTTTTGATTTCGATAAAATATGTGCGGTCGGGTCCGTAGAACAAGAAATTTATTTGGTGTGGCCTTATCAATGTTTTAAAAACACATCTGGCTACAAACTGCAACAGTAGGACTAGACGAATTGTGATTGACATTTTACATTATAATCCAGCCAGTTTTTTTCTAAGGAGATCAAATGTTGTTTACAAACATTTGTCTGCTTTCATAATGAAAAATGGTATTAAGACAAACAGTGATACTTTTCAAGCGTCATTTGCTGTTGTGGATCATCATTAGTTACTGTTATGTCATAGAAAAAATGGATTACCTCCAGAATTTTGCCACTACTGCACAAATGAAAATTTAAACTCCATGCTACTCGCTCTTTATATGCGAGTAGATATTGTAGTTAATGTTGACATATTATTAACCCTGTACAAAATGCAGCTATTTATACTGAATGGGGGATAACTCACCTGGTCCAGCTGTTTTGCAGTCAACAATGAAGTATGTTGTAATGAATGTCTTGACACCTTTCTCAACACCTGGTCCATATACTTTAACATTAGCTGCATTACTGACCTCTCCAACATGGACCTTAAATATTTAAATAAGTTCAATCATATTCCCTTCTTATATTTTTTCATATTAAACTTTGCTGCAATGTTTTCACCATTAACTTATTTTGAAGATTTATTTTAGTAAATGAAACTGTATATACTGGTTAATACAAAAGAAAACTTCAAAATGTTACTTTTACTTTACAAGTAAACTTCTACCAATGAAACTAAAGCCAGATTCCATTTAATTGTTTCCTATGTCAAAAGGAGATGACACTTTCACAGTACAACCAAAATACACTGTTATAATAAGAATTTCATACTGAAACAACATTCTTTTTGAAAATAATTAGAATATGATAACTTCAAATAAAATCATAGTAGCTGTGGCAAACTTACTCTAAATGGACTGTTAGGGATCTGAACTCCTCCATATGTAATAGTAATGGTGTGTTTAGCCATCTTCTTGGGCATATATTTGCAAGCATATGTTCCATTTTTATTGTCAACAATCTCCACAGTGACTGGTTTGTGCTGGTCATCTTCACAAATAATTTCAAGAGTAGCCTTGCCAGCTTTACGAGTATCAACTGTGAATTCCGCCCATTTATTTACTGTAACTCCTGTCTTAGCTAAGCCTGGACCCTCAGCAACCACCTAATTTAAGCAATAAATCATTTTTGTATGAATTCTATTTAAAGCAGCTTTAACTATTTTTTTACATTTCATTTTAATTTTAAAATTGTTATTATATTGTATTTTTGTATGACAAATGCACAATGGAAACAGAAACTGTTTAATGTAAAACAAGAAAATGTGTATCTTCAACACAGATGTTCCATCCCAATTCAACACCGAAGTTCGATCCCAATTCAACACCGATGTTCCATCCCAATTCAACACCGATGTTCCATCCCAATGCAACACCGAAGTTCCATCCCAATTCAACACCGAAGTTCCATCCCAATTCAACACCGATGTTCCATCCCAATTCAACACCGATGTTCCATCCCAATTCAACACCGATGTTCCACCCCAATTCAACACCGATGTTCCATCCCAATTCAACACCGATGTTCCATCCCAATTCAACACCGATGTTCCACCCCAATTCAACACCGATGTTCCGTCCCAATTGGCACATATTGGTAAACACCCTCATTTTTAAGTTCACTCAAGCATGAAATATTTGGCACAGCCCTACAGAATTTGACCAGTAAAGAAATCTCATCAAGTTGTAACTGTGTATATATAAAGTTTCTTGCTGATGTGAAGTTATCTTCATAAAAAGGCTTCAGTGCAAAGGTAAATCTGAGGTGGGGCAGATGGACAGAGGAATGGAAGACTAAAATTATGTCCTCCAAACTTTTATTGGGCAGACATTAAAATTAACTATAAATTCAAATAAATCCATCCATAACAGTATTGGGAAGGGAGATAAATGAAGCAGAATTGACAAGGGAGATAAGCCTGACCTTTGAAGCATCAAAAGCATTAGTAGCCGGTGTGATCTCTGCCATGTATGGTGATTCAGGTATATCCTCATCATTACAGAGAATATGTATGGCATACTCTCCGGGGCTTGTGGGATAATATGTAACATCAGCTGATCCGTCTCCATTGTCCTTACAATCGATCTTAGCTTCTGATGGTCCCTCAATTGAGAATCCTGCAATAATTTATTAAAGATTTTCAATTAAAGTCAATTCAGTCAACTTGAAGCCTCAGTATTAATAAAGTTTGCTTTAATCACTACAATTACTGATTATATCCTTTTGTCGGTGAGAGACGTGATCAGAAAAGTGGTCATTATTCAACATCCCATTACAATTCAAATTATTGTGATGTTATTCAACTTATTTTCTAATTTATTGATTAGTATTTCTATCTAAAATGTCAGAGGTTTCATTACCAATCTGACAAAACAATACTTATAGTATAAATGGTATTAAATAACATAACATGTAACAACATTAGACAATTGTCTATTCTCTATGGAAACTTCCTGCACATTATCTTACCCAGAGCTCCTACTTCTCCATTGGTCTCCACAGTGAATCTAGCAGGTTGGTTACATACTCCTCCTTTTAGTCCTGGTCCATAGGCCCTGATCTTACTGGTCTTAGTTGGACCTACTTCAACCTTAAATGGACTCTTTGTGATATGTTGATCTCCAAAAGTTATGTTTATGATGTATTGTCCTTGTTTGACAGGAACATAAGAACATTCCCAAACTCCCTCCTCAGTTTTTGACTTTTGTGGAACACATTTGATTTCTTGACCACCTACACACAAAAATATACTTTTAAAAAAAAAAAGAGAAAGATTTTGTGTCTCTACATATATGAAGAAGTTCTACATATCACTGATAGCAGGTCTGGTTAGGATTTAGGAGAAATTACCAGCTACCACACATGACTTGCTGTACAATAATCTATCAAGAGTTGTAGTAGGGAACCAGTTCAATGTGTAGTTTTTGAGCCCGGAGGCATGTTTAATGTTCTTTACTTTATGCTACTAATTATAAGAAACAAGCTCATTTCAAAATTTTCAAAGACTAGTTTTTATGCTGTGTATTTAAATATTTCAGTTATTTAATTATGTATACAAGTTTTACCTAGTGCTATTCAGCAAAACTGCCCAGTATTTATTATACCCCTGCTTCGAAGAAGAGGTGTTATTTTTACCCTTGTCCTTCTATTCTTCTGTCCTTCCTTTTGTCTTTCCATAACAAAAATTTCCTTGGCAGTTTTCTAAGCAACTATAGGATGCAGAAGCCTGATATTTTGGATATTGCTTTATCCTATAGCACCGACAATATGGTGTATAGCTATTCTATGCTCCTTGGTCATCAAATTCCTGTTTACCAAATACTTATGAAAGTCATATTTGGGAAAGCAGGGTATCACTAGCGAGCTTAAGCTCACAGTCCACAATTGTTTCTTATCTGTTATCTACACTTGAAAATTTACCTGGACCAAAGATTTGAACTTTGACCTCTGCATCTCCAGCCCCTTTTGTGTGTACTTTGAATGGAGCATTGTCCTTGACCCTAAGTCCTCTGGGTTGAATACCACGACCAGTAGCATAGCACATTTTGGCATTTGATGCTGTAATAAAAATAAATTCATAATTACTATTAAAAAACAAATATTAACTGTCCTGTATTTTTATTTTTCGTAATTTATGTAGTGGCGACGGAAAAAAACTAATTCAATGTCATTAGAGAATTAAGCTCTGTTTATATGTTTAAATTGTTTACTTTTCATAGGAACTAAAAAGAGAGAAAAAAATTTCTTAATGACTGAATGGTAATAACTTACAAATAACAACAAATTTAAATACTATTTCCTATACATTAGCAATACATACCAGCACCAACTCCAACACCATATGGTGACTTTGGAATCTGTTGTCCAGCAAAGTACACATTGACGGAGTGTAATCCTTGTTCCAAGGGGACATACTCTACTAGGTAGACTAAATCTTTTTCCTTGCCTGGAGCCAGGGCAATGCTTGGACGGATTGTATCTTTACGGCCATGTGGATCAAGAACAACAACATCAATCTGACCTTTTCCAGCGTCTGAAGAAAGTTAACAAAATTTGTCAAATGCTGCTTTTGTCTGTTCAAGGAAATTTAATTCAATGGAATTTTGAATTTTTTTATTTAAATTATGGTCATAAGATTTTAGACCAGTTTATTGTTCAAACTTTAAGAAAAAGGTGTCTAAAACATGAAAAATTGAATAACTTCAAGATGTTTGTTGAAAAAATGTAAAATAAAAACATTAGATGACCTAGTTGCTACAATGATAACAAATACAACTGAAAAACAATGATAAATAAAAATAAATATCTGATTACATGTCAACATGGCTATAGAATATATATTGATACAGGAATATATAAAATGGAAGTTGACAAATACATTTACTAGTCCACATGTGTTTAATTTAAAAACTTAAAATTACAGTGCTTTGTGTTACAATCATAAGAAACAAGACAGAAAGCATCAACAGATTGCAATTTCTGAGTGATTAGGGCAAAAATACAGAATTACATACATTTACACCAAGTCCCTCATAGCTCGTACCTTAATTGTAATTATAGTTGTATTATAATTGAATTTCTGAATTTTACTGTTATATATTGTTATATAGTAAATAACAAATAATAATAATATGAAAATTAATTTCATAATTAACTGTCTGAACTTTTTACTTTTTTGTTCAAGAATTAGTCATGAAAACTATTCTGCAAAATGTAAAGCTGAAAATTATATGCTTTCTCACATATATAAAATAGCACTGAAAGGGACTAGGTGTAGTATTGCAGTGGAAACAAATTTGACAAGGAAATGGACAAACATTTGATCGAACTGAACAAGGACATGATTTTTTAGGCTGGGATTTTAAGACGTTTGCATTAGCACAGCTATTTTATGGTTAAAAATATGCAATCATTATAAAATTTCTTAAATAATTCATTAATAGGAGTACTGAGAATTTAACACTTGTCTTTCATAATAGTTTATGAACTAAAACTTGCATCATTTAATTAGTAAGAATAGTTATAAATCTTGTACGTAGCTTAACCACTACTAACATGTTGCGTGCACACAAAACGTAAAATAGTTTACTATAGATGAAAAAAAATAGATTAAAACTTAAAAACAGATAATTCTTGGAGTACAAAACTTATATACATGTCTGCAATAAAAATGTACTTAATATAAAATTCTAAAAAGGCTATAAAGATTCATCTCATCATCGCAATTTTTTAGTGTATGCTGAAAATTCTTACAAATTTTAAATGCAGTTCAAGTTATAGTAAGGAAATACGAATTTAACCATCACCAAAAAAATATATGTAAAATGAAGCATTAGGCAAGGTGATTGATATGCATGAAATATAGGATACACAAATGGATTATAGAAAGGTGGAAACATAAGGTCTCCTTGTACTCACCCTTTGGTGGAGGTGCACCAGCATCTGTTAAATTGATTAAGTAGGAAAGCAGGGTTTTTAAATATAATCATTTAACTTCAACCAATAAAAAGCAGTGAATTTAATTAAACTTTTAAAAGTTCCCACTGAGAAGTTTTCCAGCAAAAATATGACGTCTGTTAATTTCAAACTTGAAAACACAACAATTATTCAATGAAGATTTTTTGCTGGACAACTCCTCTTTCCAATTTATAGCAAACCCTTCAACAACTGGTAATTCTTGCTATATGTACAAAGCATAAAAATGGGTTTGCAATTAAAAAGGTTTGTTTATTTAATGTCAATTAAATAGGCAATTAGAACAGATATCTTATATCTTTTCCATGTGAAGGTTATACCAATAGTAATTTTTCACAACATTTAGAACAAGTTCCATTCAGAAATTTGGTAAGTGTCTATGCACAACTCAATCTTATCTTTTTATTTATGTTGTTCATTTTCTTTTATGCCTTTAGTATCACAGATCAAGGAGGAAAAATATCAGAATGTCTTGCCCTAATTGCCTATTTCTAATACTATATGAATGGATAAATAAAATTCGGTGGAAATAATTTCTGAAACCTAGGATGACCACGATACTACATATCTATTTCAAACAGTTAGTATATATTCTTTTTCTTTTTTTATTAAGAAAACAATGCTCAAACACAAGACTTATACTAAAAGCTTCACTTAAAACCACAATCTAATGTAACTAGCATCTGTTTCATTTTCTAATTTGAATGTATAAAAATGTGTAAAATAAGAGTTATTTTTTACTCTAACTAAATCAAAAAGATACCCTTAATAAACTTTATGTCTTTAATGTTTAACACAACTCTTTCAGACTAAATATTAAAACATTCACTGGAAGCTTACCCACAGACATGTAATAATTTAACCACTTTACAGTTTAAAACTTAAAGCATATACATGTACTATGTGAAAAAGCCAAGGAAGCCAAATAATGTGTGAAAGGGAAATGTTTGGAATTTATTATATTTTATATTTCACACAAAATCTACAGGTGCTGCTACATTGTTAATTCATTCTATACCAGACCAATTCTATATTCACAACTATTCAGCTTCTTCTAATATTCAACTAAAGCCTGGATACCTACTTTTAGTGAACACTTCAAAATAAGTTCTTTTGGATGCAATGACTCCAGTTTTCTCAATACCAGGTCCTGCAGCTGTAACCTTTGTGGGGTCACCAGCTGCTCCTTCAACTTTGACCTTGAATGGACTCTTTGCAATCTCTTTGCCTCCAAATTTGATAATGACCTACAATAAAATTCCATAAGCCATAATTAATTTAAATCAACTTTTGATTGGAATAAGACTGGTACAAATGTACTTGCATTGAAAGAAAATGTCGTTTGTCCTTAAGAGACTATCAAGGACACGAGGTTAATTATATTATCTGACACTGCCATTATTTGCAAAGAGTAATAAAACAGGAAAATACAATACACTTCTTACATTATCTTCAGTTACATTTTTTGGCATTATATATTTTGTATATCGTATATTTATGCCAATTTTAAGATTGTGTCTAAATATTAGCTGTCGCAAGTAAAAATATTTTAAATTCAAGAATTGCAAGTTTATATACTGTGTGTGTTAAAAGAGTCAAATAACTGTATTTAGACTGACTGGTGCTTACCTTGTACTCTCCCTCAACACCTGGTACATATACACAGGAATAAGTCATGTTTCTGTCTTTGTTATCAACAGCTTCACACTGAAAATAAATATTTTATAACCAGTCAAGTCACTTTATACAATTTAAATTTCAATGAAAACTGTTGAATGTACATGTTGTTGAGCAATAATTGAGTTTGTTTAGCAATGAAGGCCCAGAACAAGAAGTAGACCCTGGTATGACTGTCCAAGGTCAGACCCCCAGGACATCTTATCAATTATTTGTGCTGTAACCATAAGTACCAAGTTTACAGTCTTTGTTGTGACAAATGTGTGGATAAATGCTGTATACAGATTGTTATCCAAAACTATTATATTAACAATTGATAAACAAACTGTATCTAAAAACCTTTGAAATAAGTCAATACACAACTCTGTAATTCAGTAAACAACTTACTGGTTCTGGTTTGCCTTTTGGATTAAGAACAGTGATTTCAAGACTTCCGGTACCAGCAGAAAATGTCTCCACAGTGAATCTAGCAGGAGCCCCAACCTGATTACCTTTGGGCTCAAGACCTGGACCGTAAGCTCGAACACGGTTTGGATTCAGTTTTGGACGGACTGGTGCTCCTGGTTTTAGCTTGGCCTTGGGGAATTGGGCAAGGTATGTCATCATTGACATTTCATCTACTTTTGGGTTGGTCATTTCCTCTGGTCTGATCAGCTGAAATGTATTAATTTTGTTAATTATTGGACAACATATAATTGAAAATAAACAAATTAAAAAGTCTATACACAAATAAGAGTCAACACACAAAATTTCAAGGTGATCCAGTAAAAGAAAACTTAAATAAAAATATACAATTACCATTCAAGATACAATTTGTCTGTTATGACTGGAAACTGATTTTTGTTGTGTAGCAAAAATTTGTAATTAACTTACATTGTTTTCATCTGAACTTAATCCAAAAAGGATTCTTGATTCATCCGACACCGACATTGTGTTTAAATTATTTCATTATGAACATATTTTACAAGTATATATAATATATATATCCATTTATTATACTTTTATTACCTTGAACAGTTTAATCTCTAAACTCTAAACAAACCAGGTCCATTATATTTACTTTTAACCCAAAATATTGCATTCAAGTACTTAACAATAGTCTTAAAGTTTCACATTCCTTCAGACAATGTTTAAATTTAATCATCAAATCTAATCTATTGTTTTAACCTAAGCAATATAAATAGTAAATATCCAACCTTGAAAAAAAACCCTTGTAGATATATATATCCATTAAAAAATACTTTCCCGGACATTCTTAATGACTTATAATAAACCCAACCCCACCTGAAAACATACAATTTTTTTTTTCAAAAAAAGGTTCAGATACTTTTTTTCCAAACTTGAAACTCACACTTGATTAAGCTGTAAAACCCTTCTCTAATTGTGTTATGTTTTATTCCAGACAGCATGTTATATTTCAATTAGTACTAATAAAGTTGGAAGATGTTGGGAAAATAGGCAAGCTATGAATTTATATTGTAAGTTGTAAGGTGGTTCTTTCCAAATAAAATCTGGAATTTGCCTGACCTTTATGTAAGCATCTGTGTAACCAAAGCAACAGTAGAATGTCCATCCTCACAGGTATCAAATAAGTTTTACAGAAATTTACAAAAAATTTACCTGTGGAACATCAAGCCATTTTTCAGCAGCATCCATGGCCTCTTTGGCATTCTGCATGGCATTCTTTGGTGTCCATTCATCCCAGTCAGGGCACAAACCTTTAAAACAAGTTTATTTTTATACCTTAAAATTGAACGAATTTTTTAAAAATTAGTTTAAAATAAACTGGGAGAAAAATAGAGGTATATATTTTTTGCAATTACTGTATTTCTTAAAAATGAACCTCACTGTAGACATAATTTAAACAATTTACAAGTTTGAAAAAAGTCATAACATAAACAGAGGACACAACATGACTGCCACTAATCATGAATATAGCTGAAATATTGGACATTAAAATGTACGACCAACTTCTGCTTTTAAACCATTTGACAGTTTTTTTAACAGATATATATACATGTATGTAAGTAACAAAATGTTTATATCTATGAAGCCTCTTATAACTTTAAGTTCCCACCTGGTCCAACAGCATCAACCAAGGCACTAAAAAATATTGGACATAATGATGAAGTACCAACGTCTACTTAGAAACCCTTTGACAGTTTTTTAACAGATGCAGCGTTCGACATTAACGGTTGTCCGATTGCCCGGGGCAAGTGAAACGAAAGTTCGGACAAGTAAAAGTTGTGCTAAGCTTGTCCGATCGGGCAAGTGAAAAATGTGGCCTAATGTCGCAATTTAAATTTCTTCAATCGTGTTATTCATTTGCTTAAAATAAAACACATCAATTCCGATATCATTATTCCTCTATTTCTAAACAAAAAATTTCCATCATCTAATTTTAGAACGTCTATTGCGCGATTGGTCGATTCGAGATTAGATCATCCAATCATAAAAATTCTATGTTCGAGGTGCCTCTAGAGTCTACTATCTAACAGCTACGGATCATGCAATGACAACGTGACCGAATACAGCTATAATTAAACCAACCAATGAGCGATCTGTATCTATTTTAGGACTTCTGTTTTTGACAGGGATGTGTATTGCGGTACGTGATCAAAAGATCAAATTTGTTGAATGAAAACAGAAATAAAAAAACAACTGGATTGTGTTAACCTGCTATTTGTGAGCTATGAATGGTAATATACAATTATCATGTATTATTGGTAAGTTTGTATAAGTACTATTCAGAAGTTTTTCACATTCCACATTTTTTTCGGACAAGCATGTTTTTGATTCGGACAAGTAAATTTGTTACTCAACTTGCCCGATGGGACAACTGCATGAAAAAGTTAATGTTGAACCCTGAGATGTATATATGTTAGTAACAAATTATTTCACTCAATTCTTGAAATTGTTAACACAAGTTCCTACCTGGTCCACTCAATGCTTAAAATTGTTAACACAAGTTCCTACCTGGTCCACTCAATGCTTAAAATTGTTAACACAAGTTTGTACCTGGTCCACTCAATGCTTAAAATTGTTAACACAAGTTCCTACCTGGTCCACTCAATGCTTAAAATTGTTAACACAAGTTCCTACCTGGTCCACTCAATGCTTAAAATTGTTAACACAAGTTCCTACCTGGTCCAACAGCATCAACCAAGGCACCAATAGCTTTGCCATCATTCCAGTCATGGTTGAAGTTCTTGATGGGAATATCAGGCACCTTACTTTGTACCCAGTTGAGCAATCTCTGTTTAGGAGTGGGGCCTCCTTCTGATGGTCCAGGCTCTTCCCCTTCCCACATGGGCATGGAGATGGAGTAATGTAAAATTAGGGTCCATATCAATCCAAGAATGAGCTTCAATTTACTATCTACTATATCTGAGCTGTCTGTAATAAAAAAATAAAACTAAGATTAAAACACTATCCATTCACATTCAATGTATTAGTTACATAATACCTAATATGGTAAACTGTTTTAAGGCATAAGCTGTTTACTAATGGTCAAACTCAAACCTACGAATTAATTCATTACAATTTGACATATTTACACTAGGTTGGTCTAACTGGAACTTACAAGATATGGCATTATTGGTTATGAAAGAATCGGAAAATTAGTTTTAAATTATAATTAACAATGTATTGGGTTCCACAGAAAACATTCAAGCCAATTATTGATGGTGTAGGATTTTACATCAGCAATAGTGTTGGGGAAACACAATGGGAGTAACTCTAATAAGTGTCACATAAAACGGGTAGATATAACACTTTTGAGAGTACAGTAATCAATGGGAAGTAACTCTGTTTACTCTATAACACTTTTGAGAGTACAATTATGAATGGGAAGTAACTCTGTTTACTCTAATAAGATACTTTATGATTTGTGATTTAATCAGTGAATTAAAGGCACCTGTTAAGAATCTATCAACAAATATTTATTTCATGACTCAATTCCTGTTGTTTAATTATAAACATTAATACAAACCACATATATGTGGTGTGCTGTATGACCTTTTAGTACTGACTAGTTTTAATTTACTTTTATAATAAATTGAATACTGAACAACAGCTAAACAGAAGTTAACCATGTTACCAAGTTCTAAGTCAATAAACAGCCAATTCAAAAAAATGAATGGGAATATCTGAAATGATTACAGCATATAATTGTTTAATTATTTTGATTTCAATCTGAGTTTTACACAAACTTTTTTTATTAAGCCAATCTAATTAAATTAAAATGTTTCACAAGTCCCCCCTTTTTATTATTGTCGCTGTTCAAACTGTGATAACCTGTAATGGGATGTGTTAGATCTTCACAGCAAAAATAACAAAAAGGGGTAGCTTGTGAAAGATTTAATTTTTATTAGATTGTGATTATGCCAAAATAAATTTTAACTATTAAAACACCTGGTAAATAAGTTCAAGATTACTAATGTTACATCTCCATTACTAAAGGTTGTGGCAAGAACACTCAACTGGTATAGGCTCCTTCTTATTTCCAAAACTTTGGTATAAGCTCCATCTTATTTCCAAAACTTATGTATACAATTAGTGTGAAAAGATTACTAAGATTCCTATTTTCATGGTTTAACTATATTTTGATTGGCATAGTTATCATTTTAATGCATAACCCAGTCAAACAGTCTTCCAGAAGTTACCAGTAGTTACTGCTTTGATGATCCTATTTACAGTTTTGATAACCAATTTAAATTCTATGCACAATAATTGTAGATAAGAATAAAGGCAAATGTGCACAAAAACTATATTTCTTACCTATATTGTAAACCTAAAAAACATCATAGTCATTGAAGCTTGTTAAAAGATTTTTTGACTGCAGACAGGGTTATTTTCCAAACATGTAAATCATACAGGGTTTGTTTATTTGTTTGAATGGTGTTTAATGCCACTTTCAGCAATTTTCAGCAATATCATAGCCTCCAGATTTTATTGAGAAAGGAAGCTGGAGAATGTGGAGAAAGACCCCCAACTTTTGGTCGGACAACTGACAATCCTTGGAGTGGAGTCCAGTGCACCCTGCCCTCAGTGAGACACTATCCCCCAATGTCAGTTAAAGACAATGTGATCAATAGTAGACAATCTAATTTGGCCACCGATCAACACAAAATTTCTATATCTAGTTCAGGTGCATGTACCACATACAACTTGCATTAGCCAAAGATTATAATTATTTTTTAAACCAACAAAAAATTTTTAAAGACACCAACCTAACCACCAGGATGGACTTAACTACAGTGAAGACTTTGTACAAAAAATATCATCTAAAACATTTTCAAGGTTTCCCTGTGGAGAACACTTGTTAATCAATAAGTCAATAAAAAAAATATCATTTTATCAGTTTTAACGAGATACACCTACACCTTGATGTATATTTATATACCTTGATTAAAATCTCAGAAAAATAGTACAAATTTTGCGAATTCCATTAAAAACTTACTATTTAACTGTCATATTTTTCAGAGCATTTATATTTTGCCCACCCCCACTTTTTTGTTGATGCCAAATATTTATTCAAATTAAACAACTGGCACGCATACCAATTACTCATGTATCTCAAGATATTACTACCTTTTCTCAAATGCAAATGAAGTATGATGTGTACTGCACTTTTACACCTCTACTTAAATAAACATATATAGCATTATCTACCAGACACAACAAAAATGTGAAATTAAGTCAGATTTTTTTAGGGTGATGTAGAAAGAAAGCACTATCAGTAATTAAACATTGGGCATATCAGAGTTTACTAAAGACAGCTGCATATCAAAGATAGAAAAAGGTGTTCAAGGCAACCATGTTTGTATTGCCATAACCTGCTGAAGTTTGCCCCTTACTGACATGGAACGAGCCTGCAGATGAGTGAGAATTTTGAGATTTAAGGTTATAAATACATGTCAATAGAACACGATGATCTAGATCAAAAACACTAACCATGCATTGATTTACCAAACACCTAACGACACACTGACCCTTGCCTTGGAGTTGAAGTTCTAGAGCATTTGAATTGGACTAATATTGACTTTATGTATCCTAGCTTTTAAAACATTACAGACTTCATACCCAGACAAAATCCCTTTTCAACCTGTCACATTTAATGAGTATCTATCTTAATGTTTATATAAATCAGAATTAATCTGTAAACATGTTGTAAAAAGATTTCAACAAGAAAAGAGACTTCAGATTTGTAACTGTCATGTTAAATGTATATTTGGAACATGAAATATTGATAAGCCACACAGACAACACATGCATTATTCCTAAACTTGTAAACATTTTAAATTAAATTTAATTTTAAAGGCCATCTTGGAAGCAGCTAAATGCATTTTTTGTTTAACAATGTAAGTCTGGTTTGTTATAATTGTTCATGAGTAATTCCATGACTAAAAATATGTAAAAATCAAGTTTGGCAGAACTAGTCATACCTTGCAGGTTTGCATCACATGGCAATGTGCAGAATATTTTGCTTGACCCAGATAGATACATGTAGATACTGATTGCTCTTATAGGAATAACAGATTACAATGTACAGTAGTCCCCCTCTTATACGATCCCTTCGCCAGCGACCACCCGCTTTATCCGGCCAAAACCATGATGCATTAAGTGTTTCTAAAGTAAAATTACCTTTCGCGAACGACCACCCCTCAAACGCGACCAGCGACCACGTTTTTTTGATACAACAACGTAAAATCCCTTCACGAACGACCATTTTCACTGACCGGATGTTTACTTTGGAAGTCTCGAATAGAACGAGATTTGGTTTTATTATCGTAAACCAGTTCGGAAACAGTTCAACAACCGGTAAAACAAAATGTCGAAATCGTGTAAAAGAAAGGTTTTTAAACTGGATTAAAGGGGAAAACAAGTGGGATATTGTAGATCAGTTTAATTTCGGCATTACGGAAATCGAGTTTATTACAAGAAGACTGAAATATTCAACAAGGAGATAATAGTACAATGTACCAACATAATCATAAATCAAAATTTACTACAAACGATGTCAAAAACATGGGTCAAGTGGGAAACTGGAAACAGAGAAAAAAGTGGATTTTTCCAAATAAGACGGAACCTTAATAAACTACGAAGTAGAACCTCGACAAAAAAAATAAGTGGTAAAAACAACGATAATGCAGATGAAACAGGAACAGAAACATTCACTGTTAAGAAGACTTGGAATTGTTATATTATCAATATCATCTAGATAAAAATGAATTCTTTTTATTTTTATTTATACTGAATAATAAAATACAAATACTTATTTTGTGTGATTCTTGATCACTTCACAGCTTTTGCTGCTAACCAACCAACCAAGGTCTATACACCTGTATAAATTGTATCCCCTCAAGAAAGACCACCCCCATTATAAGACCACTTTCATGACTCAGATGGGGTGGTCTTATAAGAGGGGGACTACTGTAATACAAAAGTTTTTAAGGGTTCTGATTCCATGTTGACTCATCATCACCGGGAGTTCTGATTCCACAATTGCTCCATCCTTACCTGTGATGATGGAGCTAACATGGAATCAGAACCCCTGACTTGAGAGGAAGAATATAGTAGAATTTGTGTGTAATTTATACCAGCCCATCCATTTAAATGCTGTTTACTCTATTTGTTACAATCAAATTCAAAATAATTCATGCACATCATGTTTTAACATGGGTGGGCATTATCTCATGAATTATATCTTAAATGACAGGTTGTTGGCATTTTTGGAATATCAAAACTTCACTTGTCCAAGCAATGATAATACACACAAAATTACATTTAGGAATAAATGTCTTGCTGGGAGGCTGAATACTAGTATATTAAAATGATAAAATTCAACTGATTGAAACCGACAACTAAATTTTTGGAATTTTAAAGAGTTTTCTTTAAATAGCAAAAAGGCAGGACATCATAGCAGAATGAGGTACATGTAGTGGTTTATAAATGTATCTTAACAGATGGAATCATTCATTCTTTTTCACTCTTCTGTATCTCTAATTTATGACAAGGGCTGACTGAACAAAATCAAAAGAAGTTTTGTAGTAAATTTTTAATATTTTGTGTCATCTAGGGTCATTGACTCTTAGTTTGTATACAAATGTTCCTTTCATTGAGGTGCAGGTTTACACAGAATCTACATCTTTGTACATAATTGTTTAATGAATGCATGTCAGATTACATTTAAACCCCACACATAAATATTAGTAATAGCTATTTCATGTTACACTGCACCCATGTTCACTCTAAGTGCAAAATATTGAAATATATGAAAGGTTGTCTGTGGTTTCTGTATAAAAAAGATAATCCTAAAAAGATAGTTTTTAATAAGTTTGCTCTTACATAATCGTGTCATAAATAAGATTTTAAACAGCTTTGGAAAACATATTTCTCTCTCATACTAAATGTAGAAGAATTTATAAATTTCATTTGTTTACATTCAATAAATGTTGCAAAACATTGTCCTATACTACATGTATTACTGTGAGCTAATGCATCCCTAATGATACCCTTGCTCTATTTACTTCAGAGGTCTGAAAATAAACCCCACAATATATCAGTGGCATTAGAACATACAAAGGTTTTTTTTTAAGATCTTGACACAATTTCAGTATTGCATCAATTATAATTGGTTACAAAAATGTGACAAATGTTACAGATAGACACACACAGATGCACACACACAAACTGAAAACAGTATTATCCTTCTATTTGGGATGGGGTATAATAAATGAATGTTCTGCCATGCTCCTTGAAGAATAAAGACCCTTTTGTAGATTTTTAATCAAACTTGGGGTTATCCTAAACTGATCAAAACAAATGCTTTTGGGTTGGACATTGAATGTATATTAATCCCTGAATAAACAATATAATTTTCAAAACTTACTTAAACATAATTCATTTGTAAACAAAGTCTAGTATCAGTCATGACAGCACAATAATACTACTGTTTAAATACCTCATTACCTTAACAGGCCATTTCAATTAAGGGTCAAAGTTCACATAGTGCACACAGAAAATTAGTCAGCTGTTTGTTTGTGCTGTAACTCTAGCTGTCTAAAAGCTCTATTTTTGTGGTTATTGACAGGGGTCAAATGATTAGTAATATACTGGATATACATTTGTACATAGTTATGATGTGCATCTGTTTTTACCCATAAAGAAAATTATTATAGCCATGAGAATGTTTCATGCATTTTTTATTGTCAAATTGTAAGAGAAATGTTTGAACAGGAACTTTTTGCTTAAGTGAAAAGTAGCACCAATTAAATTTATGTGGAATTTTGTTTTTACATCAAATGCAGATGTCACTTTTTTCAATTAAGATATATGAGATTGACATGTAGATATAAATTTCTTCAAAGGAGAATAATGTTTCAACAAGTTTAATGTCATAATCTTACCTTTGCAAAAAATTAACCAGTAAAAAAAGACATTTATGCAAAACCCAAATGATGGGAGAAATAGATCTTTATAGTATACTTCACAAATTCAACACAGCAACTGTAGAGATAACATCAAAGGGAAGACATATCAGGCTTATGCATGGGTGAGAGTAAAGTAAATAAAACAGAAATGTTTATTAGGCATGTATCACTACACAGAAACTCACTACACCTATCTAATATGTCTGTCAGAAACACCTTAGATGAACTTGTTCCTCAAGATATAGTACTTTTTAGGTCAAAGGGTTTGGATAGGAGATCTAGAGAACCGATTATGTCTCCTTATTGTGGTTATATAAAACAATGTAGAAACAGGACCACAAATGTATAAAAAGAAATGATCAACTTAATGCACATACAATGTAGGCCTTGAATGATTTCTGTAGAGAAGCTGTGAATACATTATGAAAATGACACTGTACCATTTACAGAAGAAAAAAATTGGTATTGAATTAAAGGAATTATGATCACTAATGGGTATTGCAATTAAAATTGGATGTTGTAATGGACAAGTTTATTATCAATAATCTAAAAAATAGGATTTCATACTTGATAATATTTTACAGTATAAATGTCAAAACAAACCATATGATGAAAAATAATGTAATATGTCAACACTACTGTATATAGCTATGAGACCACATCTACGATTCTAGAGCGAATAATCAACTCTCCCTTTTTTTACTTCGGATTATGACGGCAGTAAAATTTTGCCTACTATGATACTACTATAGCCATTAATAGTTCAGTGTTTCACTATAACACAGATTTCTCAAGATTTTTTTAAAGTTTTAAAATGTTTCTAATGTTGTACATTATAATCTGCAGCCTGATACGAAAGGATTTTAGTTTAAAATAACACATGGTTTATGTAAATTACTACAAAACATGCAAAAACTGCACCCATTGGTTTATAAAATGAACAATATCTATTACACACTGAATGTAAATCCCTCTACCTACGCTGACATACCACTACATTTTTTAAAATCTAGGTGGTGTCGTTTGTTTGAAAAAAGTCTATGTGTTTGAAATATTTTTTGTCAACACAGGAATTGTGCTCTTTGGGTAAGAAAATCCGCACTTTTATCAACTAATACTAAATAAACAACCCTTAGGTAGCAAACAATCCTTTAAGAAATAAGAGGCTTTTTAATTGTTGAGTTATGCGATCTAAGTTAAAATATGACTATGCAGCTTTAAATTTAAGTGAAAGTGACTAGAACATGGACTCAACCTGTCACCCTGAAGTCTTGTTTTTAAAGGAATGTACACATTACACAGCCTCCTCATTATAGAGGTTCTTAGCTAATGAATTCCACATCATTTATTAGTAGACAATGCGTCATTCTAGAGGACAGCATTGATTGAAAGCTATAAATTGAACAATTTTTTCAAAATGTTGAAATGAAACACTTAATTATCAAAATCTTTAAATTTTGAGTAAAATTCAAGCTTTTTATCGAAATAAACCTTTATATACCAATTCAATATGCTAAAATTGGATGAAAAGACAGAAAACCACAATTACATGGCTGAAAGCAAGTCTAAACACTTGGATTATTTAAGTCAATTAACAATTTTGATTAGATTAAGGAATAGTGGGATTCTTAATTACAAACATGCTGACTCAGCACTACACACATGTAATCCTGCAGATTCTACAGACCTGCCCACAACCCCTATTTTTTGCTTGCCTATTTATTTTTTAGTCATTGTTAAAATGTAGGTTAAAATTCTGAACACTCATCTATGAGTGTATAACTGGTTTTCCATATGCCTGATGTTGCCTCATCACTATTTTTTGTTAAACAGTAGCTGATATGAAGCATATCCTAATGTTGCAACAGGGAATCAATATAAACTGTTTGACAGAAGGGAAATTTCTTAATATGATTATTAAATGTATTTCCTAATGAGACTACCCCTTAAGTGTGTTTTCTGTAACTTGATAAATATTGTTTCTACTAATAAAAGTCAGTATTTGTACAAGAATGTGGAGTCATTAAGAACCATCAGTGCCAACCAGAAACATTAAACATGTAATGATGAAAAGGTAGATCTGGGGCCCTGCCAAACTCAGCAGTTTCAAGGTCAGGAACAGTACACCTGTGTAGATCTTATACAACCAAAGATGCAATCATGAAGACACATATGCAATCTACTGTGATGAGATTGTAGGTGTTATACCTTAAATTCATTTATCTCTGCTAGGTATAGGTAGTACGAACATCAATTTTGTCTGTGGCACAACCACTTTCTCATCTTACATGACTAGGTAAACTATACACCTGAATGTTTCATTATTCTAAACTGTTAAAGATTGATGTACACAAGGTCAACACAGAAACCATTAAGTGGCAAGCCAGCCATGGATTTCACAAAAGTCTCAAGTGTAAAATCTGTTGCTTAGTCGTGTTGGAAGACCAAGGGAAATAAATTGTGACCCCAGCACTTACACTTACAACTTTTTTGTTTAAAAAAACACTGCTGATCATCAGATGATAGGGAAGATTCATGTATTCTTGTTATAATCCTGAACCTTTGAGATTTGATCACATCTCAGTGATAACAATACACTTTTCCAGTAAATGAACAGTAACTAAACCTGCCTATCATTTTATTCTATTTTCTAAGTGATCCTGACATACAATGTATTTGCTAGAAAACAAAACATTCATACAAAATGGGTGGCCTCTACAGCAGAAACATAAAACAGATTCCATGTTTAACCTAGCATGTTACAACACTTCTGTGTGTAATAAATGAGCCATTGCAACAGAAATTGGTCCTGTATTATGTTTTTGTGTCAGCATACCAAGATAGCAAAAGTATTATATGTAGTTGATGTAACCTTAAAAATTAAATTTTGAAAGGAAAACGTTGAATATTCAGGAGTAATTGGAGTCTAGTGAATTACCGGTACATGTATAAAGTCTATAGTGAAAGGATTGCATTGACATTTTTCCGATGATGAATCACTGTGGTTTATAAATTGATTTCAAAAGACATGATATGCTTGTCTGTATTGAGGGCTGAATCATTAATATATAAATAAATGTAGATTAAAACCTAGAAGGATTAATTAATTCAGATCAAATATTCAACATACGGTCAATAAGATTTCAGAGATTATATCCCAGTTACCAACCACTGAAGAAAGATGTAATAGAAAGTTGCACGCAATTTAATTTTACCAAATTTGGTCATTTACGGATCAGTAATTTTAAGATGTAAATAACTCCTTATTTGAACCAACCGTTTTCACTGGTAAAAAAATACATGTTGAAACATTTACAAACAATCTTGTTTAAGTGTAATTACTGATTATTATACTGAAGGGGAAAGATGTATATAAAAAATTACGAAAAACAAATTTTTATAATCAAGTAGGATTTTGCTGATACTCCTAACAGAATTTGTTTATACAAGTTGTTTTGAGTACACATACCTTGTGTACATGTTATACTGAGATGTAAGCATTTTTACCAGAAAGAAAACTTGTCACCCTAAAACTTGTATTATTCCTTTAAAACTTTTCAAAACTTGTAAACACATCAATTTCTACATTAATTTCTGAACTTTAATCAGTAAACTAGACAAAGTCGATCTAGCGATCGCTGATACCCCCGCTTTTGTGAAAATTTCTAACGTTTTTCGTGGATTGTGACCTTGAAATTGGATGGAATTCCACCAAAATCAATAGGCTTCTTACCAACAAAATATATAAGAATATTTTACAGTTTCATTAAAATCGGATGAAAACTTTTTGAGTTATTGTCCGGAAACAACTTTTTTGTAAAAATTTCTAACATTTTTCGTGGACTGTGACCTTGAAATTTGACAGATTTCCCCCAAAATCAATAGGCTTCTTACCAACCTGATATATAACAATATCCCAAAGTTTCATTCAAATCACATGCAAACTTTTTGAGTTATCATCCGGAAACAACTTTTTTGTAAAAATTTCTAACGTTTTTCGTGGACTGCGACCTTGAAATTTGATGGATTTCCCCCAAAATCAAAAGGCTTTTTACCAACCTGATATATAACAATATCCAAAAGTTTCATTCAAATTGGATGCAAACTTTTTGATTTATTGTCCGGAAACAACTTTTTTGTTAAAATTTCTAACGTTTTTCGTGGACTGTGACCTTGAAATTTGACGGATTTCCCCCAAAATCGATAGGCTTCTTACCAACCTGATATATGACAATATCCCAAAGTTTCATTCAAATCGGATGTAAACTTTTTGAGTTATTGTCCGGAAACAACTTTTTTGTTAAAATTTCTAACGTTTTTCGTGGACTGCGACCTAGAAATTTGACGGATTTCCCCCAAAATCGATAGGCTTCTTACCAACCTGATATATAACAATATCCCAAAGTTTGATTCAAATCGGATGTAAACTTTTTGAATTATCATCCGGAAACCAAATGTGGACGGACGAACGGACGGACGGACGGACGGACGGACGGACGGACGGACGGACGGACATGAGGACCACTATATACCCCCGACTCTGTCGAGCGGGGGTATAAAAATTTATGCAAAATATTTCATAACATGTCTGTTTGCCAAAAACAACTACAGCATCTCAAAATATACACCAGTGGTAACAATGACGTAAATGTCAAGGATATAACACATGTAATCTGGTCTCCACACTTGGCTGAACCCAGACATTTGCCGCTGGGCAGACAAGCCTACTGTGTAACATGCCACAGGTATGGCAAATATTACATACCAGTTTACATCATAGTTAACAAAATATGGAATTCCAACATGACTTTATTTAAACTTTGATGCCTTTTGCATTATTAAGGGGGGGGGGGGGGGATAACAATTAATAGTAAAACTTCTACTAGATTTTTAGAGACTTTCTGGAAATACTGTATTAACCACAATTTTATTCAAATATAGCTTTATCAGTGTAGAACTAATACAAGATGCACTACAATACAAAAATCTTTGTGAAATTGAGTTATGAATACTTAATCTGAGAGATAACACATCAAAACCATTATGGTTCCTTAACTGGTTTTTCAAAGACATGGGGTTAACACATATAATCTTATGTATTAGAAATGAAACAGCTTAAATCTTCATGCCTAACCTTTTAGACATCAGAGATCTTTTGCTAAAAATAGATAATATAATATTATAATAGTATGTGTTATAAAATATCCTAATCTGTTATAAAATAGTCAAAATTATACATTATAATCTTCTTTAAGTCTTAAATAATTGGAGACCTGTTGACATTTCTGGTCAAAGCACTTAAAGGTCCACTTGTTTGGATTAACTGGCTCAAGGAGCAGACAAACAGTGACTAACTAAAGTAATGATACATTTACACCTGTTGATTATATAGATGTGAAGAGAATGTAATAGAGAAATAGACATGTTTCATTTCTCTTGGGTCCTCAAGGGACAAAATTATAAAATACAAATCAAAACCATTACATCTTAGATATAAAGGAGAAAATATTGATTAGGTTTGTTACAAAATAAATAGCCTTCCATCATGAAATTCACTGAACCACAGGAAACAACAAGGAACAAGGCTTAGAAACAAATAAAAAATGTGAGGCTCCGCCAAGCATTCTCCAAGTTTCCTCTTAATGTTAACTGGTTCTGTATTTATCCCACTATTAGTATTTATAACAGGATGCATTGTTTTTTTTCTATTTACTTAAATTTGATTTTAAAAGCTTTAAACCCATATTGGACCTCTTTGTATTCTGCATAGTGATTGTGAATATAGAACTATATTACCTTTCAGTGTGTTCAAAACAATTCAAAAAATTTATGAGTTTATTCTGCATTTACAGACACACAGCACAAAAAACCATTAAAATATTGGAATCCTCACACACAAGGGTTGGCTTTCTAAGCGTTTGCTTTTTTTTGTATTTCAAAACCACTGTTCAAAGCACAAGAATCAATAATTGTGACCTCAGATTGAGGAAGATTGAAGTTTATAAAGTTTACAAACTCAGATGTCAATGAGGTTAAGGATACCAAGATACCATCACTGACTATATATAACCAAAACTATATATTAAGTAAACAATTAAAAGCTGCTTAAATAATTGTTTAATGATTGTAGAAAAAATGACTTAAATTGACAAGAATTTTTTCAAACATAAGTTAATGTCTTGATAAAAAAAACAACATTTAAACCCCAGTGCAAATGCTCTTAAGAATATTAAAAGTTGATTCAGTAATATAATATGAACTGCCTAAGGTGTTGACTTCTTATGAATTTCAATATCCTGTCAAACTGAGATATTAATCTCTAACCAAATAAATTCATCAAGCTAGATTCTAATTAGAAGCTTAAGCTCTAAGTAGACAGTCAAAATGTCCAGATTTTTTACAGATGGTCTCTAATAATAAACAATTAACTATTCATTGATGATGCCATGCACAATTGATTATGTATCAAAATCAAGATTATACAGTATGATAAGCTGATCAATATGGTCTCAGGAGAATGGCAGGCAATTTTATATTGTGAGTGGCTCTGAAGTATTACAGAGAGAATGTAATTACAGTTATGGACTGAAGGATCACAAAATACCAAATATTTTCAAAATTAAAACAAAAACAAACAAGTAACCCAAAGGACAAAAAATACACAAGCAACAACTAAAGTGAAGGCCATAAAAATTCAATAATATTAATTCATCTGTAATACGTTCCTGTTACTCAATCATGTAAAAATCTATGCGAGTGTAGAAATACATTATCTTTATACTTTTTTTCATTTTTCATTGGAGATATTAAGGAGAAATTTATTAAAACAAATTTAAAATATATGGCTGAAGACAAAAGCTTGTAATTAAAAAATAAATCTCCAAGACAAGATTCAGAATGTTTCTTAATGGAATACACTGTCTCCTCCTACATATAGTATGTCTGAAAGCTTGTAAGTCATCAGTATGTCAGATCTTCCTACATATCCAAATGTACTGCAGGTAGTCTGTCTGAATATAGCTTGTAAGGTCATATAATCAACTCATCTTGACTTCAACATGCACCTATCCTGTCTCCTTTTATAAATGTAATCCAGAAACATTCTGCTGAGCTATGCATCAACACATAATACTTCATAGTTGCCAAAAATTATAGGCAATACACAAGAACAAATAACTCAATAACAATTAAGACAAAAGCAGCATGTCTGACAATATTATGACTACTTATGTTTAAATTGTTAAAGTTCATAACTATTTCAGTGTAATATAAATCTCTATGAACACTTAGGGGTAATTTAATCAAAGACAATGTACAGAAATATGATATCAATGAAAATAAATTGACAACTTTGTCCCAATATTGATTACAAAAATTGACACAAATTCAGAAAATGTAAACTGCAAAAAATTTACAATGTTGAAAAAGAAGGAAATTGTATTAGGTGTTGTAAACTGTACATGTATGAAACTGGTAGTATTACATACACATTCCTGAGATACTTTTTTATTTTATCACTACATTAACAGTGAAACAAGTACAATTTAATTTCATTTATCAGCAGTATATGAAGTCTAAACGGGTCATTTAACAGGGATTTATTGACACTTAATACATTTATGATAGCGGTTAGACCATCAAATGTTACAAGTTACTTCACCTTTGTTGGGAATCCCATTCACAAATTACATGTACCCCTTCTGGCATAATACACCTATGTTACACTCCTTTAATACCAAATAGTGATACACATCTTTTTAAATAAAAGACCCATGTTATCCATGTTTTGATGTTTTATTTCATCTTGAGCATTAGCAGTCTGCATTCATAGATAGGCCATTCTTTGATCTACTGCTATGTTGTGCAGTTTTTATGACTTAATAAAGTACAGGATACAGATAATTTCCCATGAAGACCACATACTGCTTAACTGTCAACCTAGACTTTACCTAAATAAATACACCTACCTCTCATCCATACAGGGGTTTTACATTCAACATTTCTTTAACTAAATGTTAAAAATTATTTCATAGAAAAACAAATTTCGAGCCAATGTCAGGGCAACTGTGCACTAATTAAATTAGCAGCTGATCTCGTCAGTCATAGGATACAATCAAAAATCCCCAACATTTCAAAATTACATATTATACATCAAACTATCAAAATATACATGTACAAGTACTAAAGTTTAATGTCACTTTAAAGAAAGCTTAAACAAAGTTACTATGTTTGAAAGGTGATCTGGTAATAAAATAGGCATTTTGCCCTAAAATTACTTTAAATGACCAGATTCCTTTATGGGTATTAAATCACCTATGTAATAAAAGTCTATGGTATGACAAAAGTGATACAGTACTAATCCTTGTACTATTCTGGACTAGTCGTGGAAATAATTTCTCCTTTCTGTGAGATGTAATCTATATGTCTTAATTATTTATAAAAAGTTTATCTTTAATAATATGAAAATTATTAGCAAGTTTTTCTGTTACCAGTTGGTTTAGTATAAAACAACTTTAAAAAGATACAAATTGTACATATACTGCAAATGTCTCTGAAAACTTTGACTCCGGAAAAATGTTACTTGATGCAATGGCCCAACCGACAATGTTGTTTAGATGGCTCCGGACAATGTTGTAAAAATTAGTCTGACTTGAATTTTCATAGCTTTTCATATCTGTATTTAATGGTCATATTGATAATGGGGTGCTGGTTTATCTCTTCAAGTCCACCTCCATAAAGGTAGTCATTTATTGAATTGAAGGGTGAAGATGATTAATTTCCTTCTTATCACAAACAAAAATAGACAGTACATCAAATTCAACTTTAATTAAATTCCATTAAATGCTAGTTCTTTTTCAATTTGAGGTTTAATATCCTACACTGTCTTGGTCATAAATAAAGTTTAAAAGTATATGCCTTGTGGAAAAATGTATTTAAAGTAAATACAATTTTATTTAGAACCTGCACTAATATGGTGTTACAGGAAGAATATATTTCAATGAAATACAGAATTAAAAACAAACTGGTATAATGGTCAAAGAAGAAAGTAGTATTTTTTTGCCACACCTACGTGACCTACTTCATTTCTGCATTTTACACTTCACAACTAGTTGATAACTTCATGAATAATTCATACCTGGATTATTTCACCTGGTGTAATAACTGAATTGGAAAAATTGCCCGTTTTTCAAACTATTCTAACAACCTAGTATATATCAGCATACACCTTAACTGTATTTGTTATATTTATTTGATCTTTTGACTAGTTAAACCTGAATTTGTGTATTCAATAAATGTGTATTGCTGATGTCAGGTAAATAGTAATTAGTCAGCCATGATTGTTTACAGGTGAAAACCCACGTGTATCATGCCATAAATAAACATTATATTAATTACTACTATACATGAACATTCCTTCAGTATTTTGTGTGAAATATTACTTTCGAACTGTAAAACAGGTGTAACCTTGTTATTCGTCCTAGTTTCACTTTCAGGTGAAAGGTCTCGCCGGTTAAAAAAACAACAAAAAAACAATTGAAATATATTAACGACTTACCAATGTTAACAATTCTAATTCCTTCATCCCTTTCCAAAAATTCCAGCACTCTGGTGACATTTTCTAATTTTTGGGTTCTGAAGTTGGGACGTTTGTTGATACTCTTAAATTTTTTGCCGGATAAAACTTCAACTAAAGCAATTAACCTTAATCCATCTGAAAAATCTGTTTCCAGATTTGCAATTGTTTTATTTACTGTTTTTAAATGCTCGTTTGCCCATCTCGTAAAGGTATTCTTTTGAATTAATTTCCATTGAGCGTCGTCTGCGAGATCTCTTTCCGTCAACGGCATCTCTTCGTCCTCGTCCTCGTCGTAAAATTGTGCCTCGCTTTCAGCCATGGTTGATTTATATAGGTGTTATGCTCGAGTGATTTTAAAATGAATAATTCAAAAAGGTTGATGTGGGCGCTGAAGTCACTCTCCTTTGGTCAGTTTGTACTAAAACTGTTGAGTATTTATCAATTACCTAATAAATAGAAAACAAAACGTCACACGTGTGCTCTGTATTGTTTCAAAGTGTCAACTCATGTGAAAGGAATGCGAAACGCGAAAAAACACTTACAACATAAAATTACATAATTAATTTTGTGTCACGGCTACAGGACAGAAAGTAGATTTATAGCAATTTGTTTTAAATTCACCAAAATTTTTGATGTTGCTAATTTCGGAGTGAATAATTTAGGGTTATCGGTGACAGAGGGGTGTGGAAAGATCTTTTCTGTTAATGTGTTTTGGGCATTTTTACAGCTGTGTTAACTGGGTTTTTAAAGCAACTGTTAACTGTTTTTCGACTTCTATAGCTGTTATCTGTTTTCTTAAAAATTTACATTGTTATTAACTGTTATAATGTAAATAAAAACCCTGTTTGCTGTTAGTAGTATTGCCCTTCCGATGACATTCTGCTGTTATCTGGTTTTTTTTTCGATTTTTTTTTCTCATGTAAATTGCTGTTATCATCTGTTATCATTATATTAAATTTACTGTTATCTGTTTTGGGAAAATACTAAAATTGTTAACCTGTTAATGGACCCCTCCCCCCACTCACTCTTGACAATATGCGGGATGCAATGAACGATGAATACGTCTATCTCAGATATAACAAATAACAAACCAACGTAAACAGAACATTTCATACAGCGATTGGGAACGTATTGAGGGATGGAGAGGAAAACTATACATTTATGTAGCATAAATATTGGTCTCTATCTCCAAAGACCAAGACCGATGACGAGACCAAGCTGTTCGGGACATAACGCTGAGACAACCAAAGAGATGTTATACACTAATCGCCACCTGGGAGCGCGATGGGTAGTTCGATGGGTCGAGCCCTAGGAACCGCCACCAGAACATAGTAGTTGGACAACAAATCCGAGCTGGTGCGGAAGTGTAGTTGTCCGATGAACATAATATGATCAAATATATATCTATAGCGTGGAATGATAAACAGGCATGTGTAAGGCATGTATTAGGACTTCATTGAAACCTTGATGGCATATCATGAGTATCTCCACTTAATCACTCGGTTCACTAGGAATCGATCTTTACCGTTGGTTTTAAATCAGGGTTTTGCGACTGTGCGTGTAAAAACGGCGCACTTCATCCTTTCTTTCAGGGGTTAAATAGGATAGAAAATTGCGAGTAAGTGGAGGAGAGTGCGACTGATGCGAAAATGAAGCGGCTTTTAACTATGGATTGAAGGTGAAACTGCTGGTTCTCTCATCTATTTGTATATAAAGTATACTTAGAATGGTCAATGTGTCAATCGAACACTAGTTGTCTCTGATAAACTAAATTGCATGTACTTTATATTTTAGGATTGTTTGCCTATCAACACTACGACAAAAAGTCTGTCTTAAATCTATGGCAGCATGTACTTATGTCTTGTCGCGAGAGAGAGAGTGCAGGAATTGACATAATGACTCGGACACTTTTGAATACATTTGTCAGTGGAAAGTCTATGGATTTCACCAAACAAGACAATAAATCAGAAGTGTTCAAATAGTCGGAATCAAACTCTTAAAGCTGCATTGTATATACCATGAATAAAGACGGCGGTGGTCGTCGAAACGCCTGCAAAATTTTGTTTTTCAATTATTAATAGATTAATAAGATAAAAGTATTTTGAAAGATTATAGTTTTTCAACGAAAGTTCATTCGAACTTATCTGATTAAAATGCTTACAGATCACATAAGCATAAACAGTTCCTGTTATGATCAGTGTCATGTTATAGTTGGAGGATTGGTTATACTTGCCACAAGTTATTTTGAAATTATTTACTTCTTTATTATTGACATTTCATGTACTATCCAATTGTTTACAGGGTACAGTACAGTGGCGGAAAAATAAAGAGGGGGCGGAGGGGACATTCGCCCCCACCCCTAAAAAGGGGAAAAGAAAGAGAAAGTGAGCGAAAAACGGAGGAAAAACAGAGAGAAAAGAAAAAGAGAGCGATAGTGTGTACAAAATATTAAAATTTGTAGTCCTCAGCACCCTCTCAATTGCTTAAATCTCACCAGCTTCTGGGGCTTCGCGCCCCCACTCTCCCACCAGGGCGCTGCAGTCTCCAGACCCCTTGCCTGAATTTCGTACCCCCCCCCCCCCCTAGCCCGATTTCCTGGATCCGCGCCTGTAGTAATATTGATATATTGATAATAAATGTAACTCTCTAATATCAAAAACAAAAATTCCAAGGACACACATGTGACAAGTATAAGGTTTGGTTGATTCTAAACATGACTATTTGTTTGACATCGGTCCCCGATGTTTGTCATCCAGTGTGTGTACAAAAATCAGCGATGTTATAGCATCTCAAGTTCCATTTTTTTACTTGTGATGTAAGTAATAAAAATTAGTAAAACAAATTTAATTTTAAATGACATGCTGCCTCATCCCGTATTATCAGACCACAAAAATTGTACAGTATAACAGCCAATAAGGATAATTAATTTTTAAATTGGTCAAGTTTTCCAGTAGGGTCTTCGGCAGTTTGAAAATAAAATGGTATGTGGTGCGTTTATAATTGATGACGTATTATGACTACAGTTATCAAACTAGTCAACTTAATATGTAATACACACTTGTTTGTTACACAATCTCAACATTCTAGAATGTAGATTTTCTATTCTGTATACACTCTTTATCAGTCGATTAATCACATACTCGTATGCAATGTTAAGTGATCATTGTTTATAATTAAAAGCATGTGTGGTCCTTGACAAACTTCCGGTTTTAACTGCAAAGAATTTGATGTTTAATCTAATAAAAATGGTGAATTATAAAGTTATTTCGACATTTTTTAAGCCAATCCTGCATTAAGGGAGATAACCCTCGTTGAATTTCGCGCTGATATGTCAATTGATGTCAACCCTAATATAGATACTGGTTACACTGCAAAAATATGTTGATGCTGATATATCGGATGATGTGTGTTTTTTCAGTAATGAGGTACATTTTTTTCGACACTAACGGATTTGGTGGTAACTTTGAACTTTAAAAAGAAATTATATAATCCTTCAGGGACATCCATAACTTTTTTAACAATATTTTGTTTAAGTAACATGAACCGGTGCCCATGAAAACATATGCCTAATTACATTGGACTTTTGTTGGTACTTTAATCTCGGTCTGCATTAAATGTTGTGTTCTATGTTGGTCAAAATTTTTTTACCGTTACCAACACAACTTGAGGGATAACAAGACAACAACAGAAATAAACTGATGAGGAAGACGTGATAAATTCGAGCTAGAACTGGGTGACCAAAAAAGCGACTTTACATTCTATCCAGTTTTCTCAAGACAACAACTTAAAACTTAATTGAAGCTATTTTTATTGTTAAAAGTTTACGAAGTTATCTGATAATATACATGGCGTGTCGATGAAAAAATACATATTTGTAATAAACATATGAGTAATTGAATTTAAAACACAAAATGTTTCAATATTGATGCAAACGAAAAACTCACTCTTTCTTGGTGGTCAGTCCGAAACTAAGTGTTCCGTTTCCGGCGGTCAAGGATCCCTTCCTAGTCGAGGAGATACAGAAAAGGGAGATGTTTTGGTAACAAGCCGGCTTGTCTCTCGCTTACCGATTTCAACGATGTGAGCCAAACAGGGTTGTTTTATAAATAGTCTGAGTGTAGATTGGTTATCGTAGAAACGTGAGATTCTTTGACTGTACGTACAAAATCACTTCCTCAGACACTGCCAGGAGGCACACAGTGTTCAACAGCGCAGAATCACTTCCATATTTGGAACGCACGTGAAAGACGATACTAACAAAATACTGTGTAAACGCACGTGTGTCATATTATTAGTATGATCACAATTAGATAACAGTGGGAGTGTGGACAGTGACCGGGCGAGTCTGGGGGATTTATTCTTAAAAAATCCAGATGTTTTCAACGGATGATAAGCACCTCCTAGAGTGTTTTATCTTCAAATTACAGGGATATCAATATACATTAAACATGAAATTGATGATTGAGATATAGTTCTCGCCAGTTCTTCATGTCCGCGGATTATAATTAATGTCGTGTGTTTATTTAGAGAGGATACCGTTTTCATATAGATTAAGGGTACTCTTCCTCTTTTTCTCAAAATTTTGTAATTGTAAGCTGAAGAGTAAGGAAATATTGTTCTTTAATAATGGACAATCAAATTTTTGGCTTGCGTATATTTAGAGACGATTTTGTTTTGATATAGATTAAGGGAGCTCTCTCCTCTTTTGGTCCAAAATATTTTAATTGTAAGCAGAAGAATTTGGAAATAATGTTCTTTAACAATGAGAAGTCTAATTTATAGGGTTATTGGTCGATGGAATTGTAAAAAAAAATATCACAATATGCTCACCATAAATACGTAAATTTTAAAGAAGACTAGAAAAACTGTGAGAAATGCTCACTAATTATACTCCACCTTCCCAATTGTCAAAATATCCCAAACATTACTCTGATCAAAATGTTGAATACCAGGTGCACATGTGACTATGTCACAAACAATCTGTGAAGGGTTTATCAAATTCCATTCAGTGGTATAAGGGGAGTTGCGAATAAGAGATTTGTACCCCATCATGTGAATTACAAAGTCCATGTTTTTTTTGGGGAACCCCTAAAAATCTTTCCGATCAAACTGATGTAAAATATCAGGAGCACAATGGAACTATGTGACAAAGATTATGTGAAAGTTTTATCAAATTCCATTCAGTGGTTTAATTAGGTTGAGGTGCGGAGACTGATTGATTGATTCGGGCAGGTTTTTTACGTCCTACACCGGCAACTTACTGCGCTTGGTCGGACGGTAAACTTGCGGAGAAAAGATAGTGTACATTTATGTGAATGACAAAGTCCATGTTTTCCAATGGGAAGCACCAAATATCAAAAATGTTAAATATCAAGTTTCTTCAAGTTCTATTCAGTAGTGTCAGTAACGGACAGACGGAAAGACGGACGGAGAGACAGACACCCCCATCACTGTATACTCTCTTAGCGGGCGGGTGGGTATAAACACAGTTAACTACTTAGAATGTACAAACTTTACTTGTTTTGTGCGAGTTACACGCATTAACCACACGAATTTCTAATATTAATTGCTTTTAAACAGTATCCGTTTATTGGAGGTTTAATATCAGCTAACAATTGGTATTTCATCAGGAAGACGGCTTCCCTTGCAAAGAAACCACCACTTGATAGGTTATTTCATAATTTAAGTATTGAAACAAACGACATCCGTACATATAGCCTGAATTTGTGATGATATAAATTGTTTAAAGTGGTGATAAAAATTTTAATAACGTTATCGAAAACAGTAATACAATAAAAAATATTCGAGAGAGCATTGTTTCTGCCTGAACATTTTATTTAAATAAAACGAACTTTTCTTGTGATGAGGTGTGTTTGACTTTCAGAAATGTACCAGGACTAAAGACGAGTCGTTACGAGAGGTTTTGCCTTCGTTTGATACTTTCACTGTTTCCATACAAATGGAGAACGTACTAATTCTGTTGATAAGGAATACGAACTAATATAAAAATGCCAAAATGTTTACGAACACTTAGAATGTCTTTCCCAGGTCCTGTAAAACAGTTTCTTTATTCTGTGTGTTCAAAAATTATAACATTATGTTGACAGGCATTATTTTAACCGGAGTATACTATTTTTTTGCAGCAAATTTGTTCTGAACTCGAAATTGTATGGTTGTTAATTGGTTTAGAAAACCATTAGAAATGTGTAACAGGCACTTTTGTCACGGAAAGGGAGACTTTGGGTTTGACTGGAATTTGTCCATGACTATTTTTTAAGGTCAAATATAGATGAACAATTGTTAAAACCCCAATTTTAACGAGCCCTGGGCTCATTAGTGCCATTTAAGGGGTCGTCAAGTCTGTTTGGTCAAAGCGCAACAAAATTTGATCCTTATATGACAAATATGTTTAGTTTTTCCCTGACGGTTTGCACGACACGAATAGAAATGTTTCCAATTACAGAACTGATTTTTTTTACCAGCACCAGTTTCAAAGATAATCGGTTGTCATATTTCATTATTTTTTCTCTGTTCTATATCCTGATATGCAAATCTGATACAAAGTAGTATCTCGTGACGCCGCCACTCGGCAGCGATATTTAAAACTAAACCATCAACAGTTATGCTCGTACCTTTCTAAGATCTAAACGTGATAAGGTTCCTTACTAAACACTATGAAATGACATGCCGGACATGTTTGATTAATTTACTGACTGCTGTTTTACGTCCAGCAAGCAATAGTTTTGCTATATTCAGGACGTGCGCCGCGGACATGAAAGGATGTTGATTGGTTTTACTTTTATCTAAGGGTTTTATATATGGCATATTCTAATCTAATAGGGATTTAAAATGTCCGACGTATATAGCGAGATGAGAAACATATTCGACATAATTTTGTAAAAAAAAATCTGTCTTTCCGGGATGGAATGAACGACAAAATGAACAAGAAAACTTTTGATGCAGAGCATCAATTCGCTGCCGAATTATTCGAAACTTTTTACTGTAAGATAATAATTTGACGGACGCATTAAAACATTGTATGTCTGTTACAGAGGTCATTTATGTTTGTTTGGTTTTTTTTTACGCAACTCCCAAACTATATCATGCCATTCGTGTCGTGCAGTTTTTATATGGGGAGGGGGCGGAGTACCCGGAGAAAACCCCGACCTTCGAGTTCCTATCAATTTCCTTCGATTCGAAAACTGGCAATCCTTATGATCTGTGCAGTTATAGCACATAATGAGTGAAAATCTTGAAGTCAATATTTTGTTCAAATCATACATTAACGGCATGTATATTTTAGACCCAGTAGTCTCATTTGCTGCAATTAACACGCTTGGATATATTTTTACTTTTTGCATATGCTTCAATGCAAAATTTTTCCTACCGAAGGTCGGGTTTTTTCTGAAAGTGGCTTAAAAAACCATGCAAACAAACAAAAACAAGCAAAGCTATATGACAGCTATACGAGACAGTAATTTCATTTAAAAAAAATCATGCAAAGTTATCTTTTGCAATTTTTAACACAAAGGCTTTCGCAGATTTTAGAATCGAAATAAAACATACAGTTTGTAAGGACTATCTAATAAACATTCGCTTAGAATCAGAATTGCAATATCTAAAAAGGTAAGGAAGGCTCAAAAGAAGTTCAAAATTAATCTAGTGGTAGCTAACCAAGATGTGAAGACAGCATACAGGACTCAGTTAACGACAAGTGGCAAAAACAATGGGACATCTAAGAAAAAGAAGAAGATTTCACCAGTATCATAAAAACTTCACTGATAAATGCACATTTAATCATATTCCAAAATCAATAGCAAACATTATTGGATTTCAATCGGGATACATTTCTCTAAATCACTATAAGTATCTTCTAAATCAAACAGACAGTCCCCTCTGTACATGTGGAGAAGAAGAAACTGTTGATTACTATTTACAACAAGATTACTATTTACAACAATGTCCAAACTATGATCTACAGAGAGAAAAACTTAGAACAAACCTTTTTTACACAGGAACAATACACCTAAACCTAGAAACGATACTTATGCAGGGAAAGATGACCCGTATAGCTCACACATACATTACATAACAAACTTACCGGGTACTGATCCATTCAGGTGTAATACAAAAAATGCAAGATAGTGCTTATCACCTGTTTTATTCATGTATACGTTCGCATCTCTATCCCATTGTTATTCATCTTCCCACTGCAGCGTGAACGAATTTTGTTCTACTGAATCAATGATAATTGATTATGAAATAAACACAAGTTGCCAAAACCAAATCATTGCAGATATTTGTTGAAAGATAGCGTGATAATAACCTAGCTTTGTCAAGATTCGTCACGAGAGAGAAAGTGCAACAAAAACCACAGATTCTGTCAGTTATGAATTACAAATTTGTGCAAGTTGCATAACGTTGTTTCTGATGACGTCTGATACATGATTTATGTGACGGAAATGATTAAGGTCCCGATTCCAATGAAAGCCAAAATGTGTATTGAACGAGTTCTATAGCATGAAACGGTATGGCACGCCGTTCTCGTCAAAAGTATTATTCAAAATATCATCACAAATTACACACTCAAAATTTTAAATTGCGCACTCAAAATTAAAATATGACTCAAAATTTTACACACTCAATAGGTATAGTGAAATATAGTCAGAGAATCCTTTGTCGTCTAACGGATTTTTTTTGCGTGTCCCACGGCAGAGGATTCTCTGACTAATTGAAATTACACACTCAAATTTTTAATTCATGCACTCAAAACTGAAAATTACTTTTGACGAGTACGATAGATACCAACACCAGAAACTTAAACGATGAGGTACATTATTCTGAAGATGAAGAGAAGAGCCATTGCAAATCATTTAGTGCATCAGTTATTACTTGTCAGTTTGTGGTAACAATCACATTTATCAACGATTCCACAGTCAGGTCGCTTAAAAAGGAGAAGAGATGTTTATAAGCAATATGAAATGACAAACGATTACCGTAATAAATCCCTTCATTACAATAACAGTAATATGACCAACGAGCAAATTACACTAAAAGAATGAAAAGTTAAATATACAGTCTTATAGGTTCTCTTCAGTCGAGGAATTAAGATCAGTGCATTCAATATATTGGCGCGTCTTTTTTTAGATCTGACTTGTGGATTATGTTGATTATGACCCCATACATAACCAGCATATACATATCCCACATAAAACCAACACGATGCGTATAAAAAACTAAATCACATAATAATACAAAGATAAATACTCGAAATATTGCACTAACATGCCCCCAACTTTAAATTGGTTTCATCTGGGCGAAAAAGACATTCTACAAATGAATATTTAACATAAATATTTTTACATACAATTCAGTACTTTAGTCTTTGAACGAAGCAAGAGTTGTGAACAGTTAATCAACAGTTGCATTATATCATACATGTTTTTAACTTATTCATTTTTGATTCACGAAATGATTCCGTTATTCGTCAACATCAACGTCGATCAATTTAATCAATTTCGTTCGGGTAATTCGGGATTTTACAGAACAATGTTGGGACCAGACCAAATTATAAAGAATGTCGTTTGGGTCAACTAATCTAGACATGTAAATCAATAAATTGCACTGATGTCCCTGTCTTTTTCATATTTGGAAATAAGAAACTTGTCTTGCGAAAGATTTCGCGCCATTTCCAGTTTTTCGCAAACTTTTGCCTCAGTTAGAAATATATGCGTTATTTAAAAAAAAACTGCGTTATTTCTTGAACGTTTGCGTCAGTTGCATATTTTATGGTTTTCAGGCCTAGAAATTACCCCAATTTATTGATACAAAAGCTATCCAGCTGTGGTCGTCAGTATTAATTAACAATATACATCAGGCTTATCTGTAGCAAGACCATAAGTGTTCGTTACGCTGAACGCCACGGGGCAATATTTTTTATCTGTTTTTTCCTTACTATGTCATTGTTTAATGAGTTGTGAAAGTTAACAAAAAAATGAAATTAAAGTCTTGTAAAAACACATTTAACACAAGGCAACGTGGATTATACGATAACGACTTGTATAATACGAGAACTGGGTTTTCGGGCAGTTATTTCTCGGCATGTTTTGTCAAAAATGTGTCTGTTGGGAGTTCTTGTATTTAATTTTAGTTGAATGTACGCAAGAACCTATAAATCAGATTTACTTGATTATTATAAATTGGATATACTTGTCCCAGATGTACGTCGGACAAGGGCGAATTAAAGCGACCATGTTTAGAACCAAATATAATAAAAACCTAGTAATAAGTACATTATAATAGCATGCACACTGACTTACAATTATTAAATGTTTATTATTTACATGTCCATGGTGGAAGATCTACCCTAGGTCTACAATGTTTTGTTCCGCCAGCTTAATATGGACGTTTGAGAATGTGTCTTCTCGTCAGAAACTATGCTGTACATGTTTGTTTATTAGATAGCTCTCCAACAGAATGTTTTTGCTCCGATATAGGAAATCAAAAATGGCAACTAGCCCTTAAGACTTAATTGAATATAGGACTTAAAGCAAATGTGTACAATGTTTTCTCCTCTGAAACTAAAAAGGAGTTTGAAAATAATGTGAAAATGAATGCTCATTGAATGGTCAACGAGTTTTGTGAAAAAAAAAGAGCACGTATTCGTTTTGCAAAATAACGCATCTCGCAATAAAATAAAATACACTAAAATACACTATACTACAATACAATACAGTAAGTTAAATTGAAACAAACATACTTATTTCATGACCTTACAATGACTTTATCTATATTCGGGAGGACATGTAATGTTCTTAATCGAGCTTTAGCATAGATTTTGCAACACTTTATATTTTGCCCGATAAACATGGCGATGGTTCACAGACTATTGGTTTGTTATTCGCAGGTGTGTAGCTACCTATACGCGGCTGAATCCTCATGACTGACCAAAATAAATTCAGTATATCCCTGCAATCATAAAACTGTCAATTTTTAGTACTATATAAAGCACCTTAGAACTCTCCAAAATGCAACAAATTGCACCATTATTTAATGTAAAACTTGCTGTAATCTAATGTGCCAATTTCACAAAAATTATCGTGAAAGTGTTGATTTTCATGCGAAAAAAACTCGTTGTGTACTAAATATTTTCCGGATCCCTCTAGGTATTTATTGAATCCACATTGTAACCAGTACAGCTACGCCATTGTTTCGTGGTGTGTTTCACTTTAGATTATAGAGTACGATGTGATTGATACATACTGGAAGAATAAGTCTAACCTAAATGCTGGCTTAGCAAGTCAGACAACTTAAAATGGTATGATGCAGTTGTGTTCAGTAGAAACCTACAGGATGAAAAGGAAAATAATATTTGTGTTTCCTGTTGCGATATTCTTAAATTGCAATTTATTTATTCATCTAAATGATATGTTCGGTGCAAGATGGGTTCATTTGGCGGGCATGCATAAACCACAGTTATTTACAAACAAGCCACTTAACATAACTGGCTTCCTTTTTCAGTATTTACACCATATTATAAGTATAAATTTCCGTAGTGAAAACAGGTACAATTAATAATGTCCAAAAGATCAAATATCTATATATTTTTAGGATTTGATCAATACTTCCCCCAAGACAGTGGAAACACGAAGAAATTGTAACAAACTGACGCACTAAATTACATGCATATAATTTTGTTTTGTTTTGTTTGTTTGTTTTTTATTTTTGTGATTTGGTTTTTTGCATAGCAACTTGTTCACAAACCATAATAATATTATGTAATAATATTATGTAGATTGGCTGATATTGGATATAGACAATAGTCTAATTATTACACTTCATCCACATATAAGATAATATACAGAATACAAATTCATGGTATCTTAATTGGACGTTTATTGGTGTTTTGAAAATAGTCAAATTTAAACGATTGAAAATATTAGATATTTGGCTGGAAATTTGTTTAAAGAGCCTAGGAAAATGAGATTTTAAATATTAAAGATCGAGTGCATCATATAAAGTGCTGATTAATTAATCATTTTGTAACACAACATACAATTTTGATTTGCTAATAAAGAAGTCAAACCACTGTGTCAAACACAAATACATATAACAAATAACAAAACTGAACTAATTTGGTTGGTAGTATTGTAAATTTGTAGGTTTGTAGGAAATATGAATTTATTTGCTGAAGATACCATGCACAAATGCGTTCAAATATCATTTTGGTTATTGTATCAGTCATTTAACGAAAAGCAGATAATTTATTAATGATGTTCATAAGGTGTTATTTTTTCGGGTAACAATTAAACTGTAATTTGTTTAAAATAAAATAAAAATAAAAAATATTATGTATTTTAAAATTAAGACAAATATGTGATTACTGTGTGCGTGTTTGCGACATATGGAGACTTCAATATTATTCAATTATGGACTTCTGAAGGGTTCGATATGCTTTATATGGACCTTGTAGAATGATATTGACCGACGACGTCTAAAGTATATGATACATGTGTTATTATGTGGCGATTTTCATATCACACCCCATATCGACCCATATATACTCTCGGACCTTAAGACCCTCTGGTAGATATGGGAGTCTCATGTTGATATCGGGTGTGATATGAAAATCGTCACATATTAATAGAAAAGAAAGAGCGAGCGAGAGTGTGTAACAATGTTAAAATTTGTATTCCTCAACACCCCTTAAATTGATTCAATCTCACCAACTTCTGAGAGTCCCCCCTGCTCCCCCACCAAGGCGCTGTTGTCTCCAGACCCATTACACGAATTTCGTACCCCCATCCCGATTTTCTGGATCCGCCCCATGTTATCAGCTAAAAATTGTTCATAGATGAACAGAGGAGCTGAAAATGTCATGTCCTACTTGAACGTCATTTGCGTCAGGACAGTGATGAGATTTTGTAACTTCAGTGACGGATCTAAGCAGGAATATATGAAGTACGATACAATTGCATTCACACAAGAAATACACATACATATATAACACGAAGTATTTGGCTGCTAATTTTCCGTCGTAGATAAATAACAAGTGTAGTTATAAGGTTTTTAATATGACATTCTTAAACGAAATTGCTGACAAGTGTATAACGTTGTGCCTAGTTTAAAACCAACTACCTCCGACAGTTCTTGAACAACACGGCCTATTATTCGGGATTATTTATGAATTCTTGCACAAAATGTATTCTTTACTATTCGTTAAAGATGAGTCACTTGTTTATTATACCGTGAATATCACCACCCTAGAACACCTTTCAAATTCTGTACAGGTCTTGTAAAATATATATAAGGCAATTTTACATGACCTTGTGCCAAAAAGGGGGGTGGAAAGTTACGGCGTAACTAAAAGCCACAGCGGGCTATACCTTTACACTTAACACAATCCAGCACAAAAGCAAAGCCCAAATTTTAAATAAAAGTGAACTAAACGAACAGTTTGATAGGCTAGTGAATTCGTGACAGCTAGTCTTGTCTATATGCACTATTCTTGGCTTCAGCTTATTATCTCTCATCATTAAGAGTTTGTAACAAACCAACCAGTTTCTCGATTAGTAATTGTAACTGTTTATTGCCCCTCATGGTTGAGCTTTCTTCCACCTTCTAAACCGATGCAACTTGTCGTCTCTAAACTGAAGCAATTGGGGGTAAAACTATTTTCAATCCAAATCAATCATTACATGCCATGTTGACAGGCAAACAGTTAATTAAAGGCTAAATATGACAAATAACCAATTAAAGGCTAAATATACCTTATATTGGAAGGCGAGTAATTAAATAAAGGCTAAGTATAGGCAAAACAACGTATAACATTGTTATTTATATTTAACTTGGTAACCCACGTACAGATTTGCAAAATACAAAGCTTCCAGTACAGCTGACAGCAAGACTGACTAAATATGGATATATATGCTATTAAATTTATTTTAAAGTATTTCGCACTTCTTGCACAAAAAACCCCAAGAGGAATAAGTTAAGTACGTACCTTCCTAGGAACTACACACCCATAAATTTGAATATCTACTTCCGATGTTCAAGTTAAAACAGTGAAGCATCACAACGTCACACTTGATTTGTTCATACTAAGTGCATAGATATTAGTGGTGTTGTCTCACTCCTTCGGGCGACCAAGTCCATGTTTAATTACTTCTTGATAAACCAATCGAATGAAAAATTATATGTCATATAGACTAGTGTGTTGTATTGTCAACTTAAAAAAAGGTTTGTCAGGCGATTGATTTGTCTTTTAAATGCTCCGTGAAGATCAACAGATATACTGTTACTAGTTGTCTATTAACGATACGATCGGATACACGACAAATGTAAAACTTTTGTAAAACTTGTAATTGTTTGTAGTTTTTATACACTAATGTGTATGCATCGACGAACTGAGAGGACTTCGGGCTGTTTCCGTTTTAAACGAATGTCAACACAACAATGAAGTGTGGGAGGAAGAACATTAAATGTGATTCATTTTGTCCTTTCTATTTATAAAATAAAATTGAACATCCGAGAAAAATGCAATAGTTATTATACGCCCTTTCGGTCCATGCTCTAGTATATGAATGCATAGAGATATTGCTGGGAGTATCATTAGTCGTTTACATTAAATTGCTGTATGGAGAATTCCGTTGCATCTATATCTTAAATATAAAAACGTATAATATATTACAAAGTTTAAAGTTTCCTGATAGTGTCGACGTTTTATCAGAACTTGTTTCTCTATCTTGATGATCAGTCCTAGTAAATAACGCTCAGAACCATTCAAATGCATATATATGAGATCATAAACCAGTCTCTTGACTTATTTGTCAACTGTTTCAGTCTTAGTGCGAGCAGGGTGTGCTTGCTCCAACTACGTCACGATAAGTAGAAAGACATTAAAAACCGACTAATCGAAAGGTGAAGCAAGACTCCTTTGACGTATTCTTTTCGGCGTAGCTCATTTGATGATGGTATTTTATCTCGGCGGTTACAAAGAGGTCCTTTTTACTCGCAGAAGCCAAAGCGCCAAAAAGCAACAATAATGCGTTGTGTATTCCTTCGAGAAGGCCTCAGTGGCCAAGTGGTTAAGGTAGTTTATCATCTAAAAATATTACATGCCTGTCAACTCTGAGCATGCGTGTTCGAGCTTTACGCCGTGCAGTGTGCTCGACTCCAACCTTAATTGATAAGGATTGCCCTATCTATATTGTTGTATACAAGATGTATATGAAGATGTAAGTATGAATAAATTTGAACCAGTATGCATCTATGTTTTATAAGGATTTTGTAGCAATAAGCAATAACTCACCCATCCTGTCTTAAAATTGACAGTACTTATAGTTGTCTAAACCATGATCTTAATTTGATCTTTCAACAAGTGTTGTCATGCTTCCATGTCAGAGTTTAAAAAAAGTTAATGGTCAGAATTTTCCCGTTTAAATTTGTGATGGTCATCGTGTTCTTATATGATATACTCATCTTTCTCTCAGGATTGGTTAATAAAATAATGTCTGGAAACAAATTGTTGGATGCAGCTTAGGTTGGATTCGTCAGACTCATAAACAATTTTAACTGCATAACGATAGTGAAATATACAATGAAATAATGAGAAGTGATTTATATTAATTTTCAGGTATATTCTATGTTGAAATCATTCATGCAGGTTAAAAAGGGGCGTACTAGCCTAAATTGACTGCAGCACTCAATTAAGGGAGGTCGATTAGTGTAGCGAGTAGGTTTTACGACAGGGGTTCCGAGGACCTCTAATGGCTACCTGAAGCTTTTAGAAAACTGCTGCTAAATCCTGTGTTATGGGCATTTCATTCTCGCACTTTTAACTTGCCTTAAATCCCCGGATTTCCCTTAAAATTCACAGCAGGGTTTGGAAATGTTTTGGTCGGTATGTGATTAATGTCCAGGTTTAAATGCCTACATTTTATTACCAATTTAATTATGATTTTCAATACCTCTTCCAAGTTTAAAACAAAGTCTGTAGGATGCCCATTGTATCAAAATATTAAAATATAGGAACATTACTGGTGAAGCTTGATATAGCGTCCAATTTACAATTTTACACTGGTTTGAATTCTTCCACGTGAAAGACAATATCACCTCCATAAGCCTCATAAATTGCATAGACTTGAGGATATGTTATTGACACAACCTTGAGAGGTAGTCATTGTTACACAATACATTCCAGTACATCAATATTTTCTAAAAAGTTGACAGAGTTAGATCTCTGGAAAAAGACATCAAGTGTTATAAAAAATGTTTCCTCGTTTTTGTTTATTTTTGTTTAAAATTATTTCATATTATATATTTTAAAAATTTTTATGTGCAGGCCATATAAGGAGCTACTCTCTTGTTTAGTTCACTAATGAATAAATGTAGCTGAAACTAAGCAATAAATTTAAATTAAACAGCTAGGTGAACAAAAACAATGCAGAAATTTGAGGTCATTAAGATATCTGAAAAAAAAAACCAAAAACCACTAAGCGTGAAGCATACATAAATAAACACAATATCCAGGTGCAATCTGCATAGGTTTATTTAATAAACTTCAATAAACAAAACTGTGAACTTTACAATGTGTCAGAACATAAACAATATTTCCCAGCATTTACTACATGGTTAAAAAGACCAGAGCAGCTAAGCAAAATTAACACATAATATTCTGGCATCAGATAATTTATTGTCAGCTGAAACAACTTCATTCCAGTTCTTCTGCAGTAGTAAAAAGAAGTGTATCTTTGGCCACAAGTCATGTTTTTATCTAGGATAGCTTACACCAAATGAGATATTTTGACTAAAAATATCATGTCTAGATTGAGCTACATTTCTAATATTTAAAGTATCACACATTTTTGGTACATATTAAGTAATTGTTGTGACAACAATCAAAGTATTTGATAAATTTTTTGAGAAATAAAATGAACACTTGGCAGAAGATACAATTCTTTATACATGTACCACACTGTTCACAATTTATATGATAACTTTTTTTATGCAGATAAATGACCATCTGTTAAATATATGACCAAACAGACTTTGTTCACATTTCATTTTGATTTATTACACAAGTAAGTTGGTGCATATCACACATAATACAGTACTTCATTGTTACCTTCATCTCCTATGAAACCTCTGTTTATTTCTCGCCGAAAGCAGTTACAAAGGTTCAGTCTTACAAAAAACAGTCATTTGTAGTTGACTTCTATTAAATGCCTAGTACATGCTACTTAATATCGATAAATATAATTCAAATATACTTCAATGAATGAAAAAAGAATATACTAAAATTATTAGCATTTCAATATTACACTGTAATTGTTAATTAATGTAATGATACACAGATTATTATAAAATGAAACAACAGTCAGCTATAAAACAACTACAGTTGTGTTAGAAACAGGTGTAGTGAATGAGTCTAATATAGACTATGAACCTTTATAACAAACAGAGAAATGCTATGAGGCTTCATAAGCAGATATTACAAAGTGCCTGCCACCACAAAAGCCCCTTCACCAATTGGAAGAACCTACGGTGGCCCGAAAGTTTCACATCATCATACCGAGTCTTTACGATGGGTTAATTACTACTTTAATTAATTTGAAAAGAAATTGGTATTTAAAAATTACTTGGAGCAAACAATAGTCTTTCCAATTCATCATTAAAAAGGCAGCAGGCTGCATGCTTTAAATACAAAATAGAAACATTCTGAAATAAAAACAGTACAAAGTGGTTAAGAAATCGTAAATTGAAAATGTTTTAAAGCTTACTTTGAAACTAAACTATAACTGAATAAAGATGAAAAACAAATTTCTATAAACCCAATATAATTGTCAGTAGATATATTACACAGCGGAATATAAAATGCAGTACTATAAGCATATTGATCCCCTTTTACTAATCTTAATTAAAATGGAATTTAAAATGCGAGAAATGGGGACTGTTAATAAAATGAATCTTGTTTAATGCAGTAAGTATTATTAAATTTGTGCAGAATTATTACATAGGGTATATGTAAGACAATTATCAGATGATTTTTAATAAATATACATTTACAAGGTGATAATTACATGACAATACATTTTGGAACACTTATAAAACAACAAGAGGAGACAGTTTCTATGAACTAGCACGTACTCTCTTACAAGGGACTTGTACAATGGGAAAATTTACTTTGTCATAATGGTTGGACTCCTCCAGAAAAGATCCTGTTTAAGAATTAATTGGTAGAAAGCAACTCAAATCTAGGTCTAGGATTTGTATAAATTTCTTATATATCAATATTTAGTTACAGATCTACAACAGGGAAAATCTTTGTTTTCCAGATGAAATTGACGGAAAATCAAAAATATGTTACAGTTTATAATATTTAGCATCCACATAAATTGTAGATTTTAAATCCCAAAATGTCCACATTATACTTATTCAAGACCTAAAAGATCTTTTCTGGATGACTGCTTCTTCTCAATAATGTAATATACAATAAGGGGATATTTCTCTTAGATCTTTCATTCTAAGTTTTGTAGGAAAACACCTGACATCACCATTACCTGTCCTATATAACAGGATATAGGGTAATTATCTGACATTAAAATTCATATCAGACAATGGGAACATTCATACACTTTCTAAATACACAAAACTGTTTATATAATTGTATCTAACTAATAAGTATATATTAACATAAGTACATAGCAGTTTTGTCAATAAATTTAAATTGTGTATGCAGAATTAAAATTTATTTGAGATTCAAAATATTTTGGATTCCTACAGCAACTATTACTGGTAACTTTTACAGCAACATAAACAAATTAAGAAATTCTGAGTTTAGATACATACAAATTGGACATTACAAGTACAGAATATTAAAGATTTCAACAAAAACAGTGAGTCAATTAAAGCTATTATTTTGCAAATGAGGAAGACCACAAATAAATGTACCAAATCAGTAAAAACACATTACATAAAAGTCCAATATTTTGAAACTTAACTTTTTATATACACTTTTTGTCAAAAATCTAGAGAACTGCTTTGTAACCCCCTGAATACCAGATAGGTAAGGCTTGCTGAGTAAATTTAACTATTTTATATGTAAGACAGATATTGTGGAAGTGGGAGAAAAAATTGATTGCTAGAGCCACACAGTTACCTGATGGAAATTCAATAACAATATACACTAAATCAACATAATATTTATACAAACCTGAGTGTAACTATAGTGCAATATCATATACAAGAAATGTGTCAATAACTTGATCTAAAACCATCTTTAATATAAGTAAATTTTTATTATCAACAAATTAGATAGATTTATATAAATGACATCACTTAATATGGATTTCTTAATCAATATGTATAGCATAAATATTGATTTCACTTGTTTATTAAAACAGAAAATTTAAAACCTATAAAAATTATTTATGGCCAAATACATGTATATGGAAAGATGTTATACATAAAAAACTTGAAGTCTTTACCAAATTAGGAAATTTTGTTTCAACACCTTAAAATCTATATCATTTAAAATTTGCTACACTTTATTGACACAAAACTTGAATATGACTTACATCAAATGTCAACCTGAATATCAGAATTGCTGACAGATGAAGGGAGATAATCTATTATCTAATCAACACAATAAGGGAAATAACTCTATAGCCAAGTTTACCATGGAAATATATAACAGTATGTTGCTTTTCTTTAATTTTTTTTTTTCTGCAATTTTGTTACAAGAATACTTTGGTACAATTTTAGCAGTTAACAGATTTATTTTTAAATTATCTTATATTTAATGTATGAAACAAGAATATCTTAAAATTCCATAATCCAAAAACTGCTTATAATTCTCCATGGCAAACTAACACAACTTGCAAACAGCAGAACTTTATCTAGCAACCATATTTATACAGTGATTCTGATAGTACAGACAAAAATCTTCCTTAGTCTTAAAGTCTGTAGCTTAAAAGTTCTTACAGAAAAAAATTCATTTCAATTTTTATCTGGATATTAATTTTGTTCATTTCATTGGTATTTTACTGATTCCTTGAACCTTTTTATTAACAGATATCAATAAAGGTTTTTAGATATTAGTTAATTTATTGCAGCATAATTTTAGTAAGTAAGCACTAAAACTTAAATTTGTAAATTTCAGATTAACAAATATGACCACACTGAGTTCATTCAGTACTGTTATCAAACATTCAAATCAACAAAAATACTCAACATCAACATATATAACACAAAATTCAACAGATATGTATGATAAAGTAATGCTAAATATCACTGAAAGCAAAATGAACCCTTTGTCTGCAACAGTACAAATTTATATCAGTCTAAATATATCCCCATATTATTATTTCAAACCAAACTGTGTGAAAGTCAGTAATATATACATACATATAAAGGTAAGTATTTACACAAAACAATAAAGGAAATTATACACTGAATGTACAATGTAGCACTTATATTATAAATACTATTGCTTTTTCAGGAGTTAAGGTCAGCAACCTTACATACAATTAGTATGGTAGGATTGTAACTACATTCAAATCCAATTCAGAAACTTCTTATATACATAACTATATCTTTTACATAATTAAATCTCATATACAAATGTATTATATACAGATGAAAGATGGCCATATACAAACATACTCTCTCTAATACATGTATCCATATAACAATGACTAACTTCTATGAAAACAGGATTATTTCCCTATGATGATCTGGATGATTTTATGCAGTTGTTCCAGTAATTTGTGCTAATGTAGGATATAATGCTACTAAAATGGCAAACATTAACATCAGCAATGGTATACTTGAGCAAAATGAAAGCTGAAAAAAAACCAGAAAACTATATTAAAATATTTATCCTATGAGATGTGTCTTATTTGGGTTTTAAATTTACCAATGTTCATGAAACTGATAACACCAACAGAGAATTAATTAAAAATTATGTTCAAGACAACCAAGTTTTTTCTTCTATTTTTTAAATCTGATTTATGGAATGTTTATAACAATATTTATCAAATGAGTTTTATAAACAAAATACAAAAACGTACCACTTTGCTTTTATCTGCAAGCTGCCTGTAGTCATCAGCCATATTGGCTATTTCGTTTTTCAGTTCACCAACTTTTTGTGTGTATGTGTCACATTGTGTTTTAAGACTGGCTATCTCCTCTGTGGCTTCTGACAGCTGGAAATCAAAATAGTAACAAATTTATACTTGGCATATTCTCAATATTTTATTTATAATTAATAACCTTTTAATGCTAATACAAAATGATACTTACCACAATTTTATTTTGTATTAATTTTTTTCTATTAGACCTTAATTTTGACTTTAAATAAATTTCCATCAGAAACATCATTACATCATTCATAATTTGTCTTTGAATTGATCTAGGTCATTAATCAGGATGACTGCTATATAGTTGGGTAGTATTATACTGATGTAACTAGAATGACACAGAAATAACAAGACGACTGATGTACTGCTTGGCATATACTGGTAAACACCCTTTTTCTATATCACTCAAGCATGAAATATATTTGTCAAACCCTAAAGAATTTTGCCAGTGAAAAGATTTCATCCTGTTGTTACAAGTGTACATGTTAATAAAGATGTGAAGTCATCTTCATAAAAAAATCTTCAATGCAATGGCAATCCTGAGATTGGATGGACCAACAAGCAGACATAAAATCTTTATGTCACCAACTTTCATTGGCAGGACATACAATTAATAAGCTAAAATATATAGCTAGTTGCCACAGGGTTCTCACAAAGATTTTCATTTTAATTTCAAGGCCTATTCAATGATTTTTCAAGGTCCTTTTGAATGGTGCGACATCATCAGTTTCAATAACCAAAAAAGAATATTATTTCCAAATGCTGTTGTTTATGCACTCTAGTGATTTCACTTCCTTATAGATGTATCCTGATTTGAAGCTTAGTTGCAAATTATCTGGTGATTTTTAAAGATCAGCCAAACTATGAAATATAAATGGGTAAGGTAAATGTGAAATCCAGATCACTTTTCAATGTACAAAATATCTGTTTCCCTGGAATTTTTGTGATTTGTATAAAATTCCAAACATTTCAGGAAAAGGAAAATGTGGAAACCCTGGCACCAGTAATAAAGCATTAGGCTGTTAATTAATAGACATTACCATTGTTAAGATAAAAGGAAACTAGACAAAGTCGATCTTGCGATCACTGATACCCCCGCTTTTGTAAAAATTTCTAACGTTTTTCGTGGACTGTGACCTTGAAATTTGACAGATTTCCCCAAAAATTGATAGGCTTCTTACCAACATAATATATAACAATATCCCACAGTTTCATTCAAATGGGATGCAAACATTTTGAGTTATTGTTTGGAAACATTTTTTTTAAATTTCAAGTTTTTTGCGGACTGTGACCTAGAAATTTGACAGATTTCCCCCAAAATCGATAAGCTTCTAATCGACCTGATATATAACAATATCCCAAAGTTTCATTCAAATCAGATGCAAACTTTTTGAGTTATTGTCCGGAAACTACTTTTTTGTAAAAATTTCTAACGTTTTTCGTGGACTGCGACATTGAAATTTGACACATTTCCCCCAAAATCAATAGGCTTCTTACCAACATGATATATAACAAAATCCCAAAGTTTCATTAAAATCGGATGCAAACTTTTTGAATTATCATCAGGAAACCAAGTGTGGACGAACTAACGGACGACAGAGAGACGGACGGAACATGAGGACCACTATATACCCCCGACTCTGTCGAGGCAGGGGTATAAAAATACTACATGTTTTCCAATAGGTGTGATAAAGTCAACCACTTGACTTTGTGTGTTCAATCATCAATCTTAACAATTGATTACCTAAATAAGGGAAATGGTGGATTTGCTTTGACATCAGACATTAAAAACAAATTCTTCACAATATTTAAGTTCTTCTGTCATATGAATACTTATAACTCACTACATATCATAGATCCCTGAATATCTAAGAACACCAGTTATTAGGAATACTAAGAACAACAAAACAGCATGAACCAAAAACTGGTATACTGGGAGATTAAACATACCAAGAACTACACAAGAATACAACCTAAAATCACATTTTACTGTGCAGCAATGTGTTTAAACATGCTCTACAAACTGTTCAAAAATATTTCAAATAGTAAACAGTACAAAGGCCACCATTTCCAGCTCAACAGATTTAAATACAGTATACCCTTTATGTGTCTTCACAGACTAAGTTGCTTAGAAGGTGTATGTAACAATATGGAGGTTACACCAATTTCACTAAAGCACACATATGAATTGGTAATTTGAATAAAGAATTTAAAATATACATTTTAGCAGAAGTTCAAATGTTGTTTAACTAAAACAGGTGTAAAATTAAGAGGAATAGAAGTTCAGGATTGAATAGCAATTTAAAACCAGATAATCCCACAAGCTTTGATACTATACATGTAATAAGAAAGGGGATTAAGATTACAAAACCCTCAAGCAGACATAAAAAGCTTGAGTTTGGTAAACAAAAATAGTGCATTTTATAAAGATTTCAGATGTGTTTAAAATTGTTAAAAATGATTTCACCACATAATATGCTGGAGTTGAGGGACAGAATTTCTGTTTCCCATTAAAAAAAATATTTAGAAAAAAAAGAACATTTTAAGGAAACTACACCCACAAAATAAATAAGGCAAATAAAAATAATTCAAACTAAAGTTTAAATTTTGTCTCCAATGAAGGATTTTTGAAAATCAGACATATAAATACAGTTATTTTATTTAATTCCCTTTTAATCATCATATAATAATCAAACAATAAAAAATAAATAAAAAAAAATAAAATAAAACACGATGTCTGCTATGAAAGAAATACACATTGTTTAACACATAACAGGAAAAAACCCACAAGGATGTAAAATAAAATACCCTTTTGCACCATGAAATGAAATTTATAAAAACAGCAAAACAGGCAACCACACAACAACTAAAGCATGATGGGAAAATTAATAAACATAAGTCCACCACTAACTAAGCTGAAGCATCCAACAACAACGATGTACACTGATACCTTCAACGACAACATAGGATCTGATGGAACACTTTTCAAAGTAGACCTCGTAATTCCAGACTGCTTGAGGCGACCACCCATTATGGGTTGCCTGCCCCTAGGACTGCGTCTCACCTCCTGTTTGGCAAGATCAGTTTCCTTCTGCGAGTCTGTCATATTGGATCGCCACATAGCTTCCTTAGTTTCTAGTTTTTGTTTTAAGGCCTCTAATTGTTTGTAAGATTCTTGAAGTTTGTTGTATTCAGAAGATAACTGAAGATTTTCTTTTCTTGACCTACAACATAAACACACATTTACTTAATAATATACTTAACAATATAGCCTAAATTCATACAAAGAAAGAGATAAAAAAACCTGTCAGAATTTTGATTAGGTGGTTGGGTTGAATGTTGAATGTCAAATATTATAATACCTGTTTTTTGCATATACTAGTACCCAGATGATTTTTTTCTATTAGTATATGGTGTCTGAATTGTCACAGAAAACATTTTGGTATAGCCTGGTTAACTATTGCATCAAGTTTGTAGTGGTACAAAAATCATGTTGCTAGAAGTCAGTTGGTTAATTAATAAAGGGGTTGCTATGGATGGAAAAGCTTGACAGAGAGCCATTCATCACATTAGATTGTTCAGTCCGATAAATTGTTCCTTTTTTGGCCATAAATTTAAACTGACTAGAAGAAAATAAAGGATATTAGACCTGTTTACCCCTTTAATGTGGTACCTGTAGTCAGAGCCCAATTTGTGAGAATCCTGCATGTTTGTCAGAAGTTTAAATTTGTTTAATTTAATATGCATTATATTTAGTCACTTTTTATTACTGTGCAAAGTGAAGCACAGCTTCCAACATATTTATATAATTCAAAGACAAAAAGTAAGGCTTTTTTATAACTATCTTTGAATTGTTGACATGCTCTTTAGACACTTTAGGACCTTGAGTCTCATTATTGTTTTTATCTGCTTAAATTTCACCTCTTTGCAATGGTAGGCCCTCAACTTATTCCAAACTGTGCCTACTAGGATCACTATCATCAAGAAGCTTGATTTCAATTCAATTTCCCTTTCCTTTAAGCACTGACTGGATTTAATTACTTTTAGATGAAGCAAATTAATTGTTTTCAACACATCTACAACACTTGTAGTTTTCAATGCACAACCTGTAACTACTGTGTAATAGTATAAGGTTATTCTCTGGGATATTCCAAAGATTTGTCTACTCATTCCACTACTGCTATTTGCTGAAATATTTTGCTTTCTATCAGAAAATCAAGATCAGTTTGTTATACATACATTTTCATCTCAGCTTCAATGGCTTGAATTCGTTTACGTAGACTAGCACACTCATCTTTCAAGGCAGCAAAATCAGCTGTAAGAGAAATTATCATAATGCAAACAAACAGATATGACAATGCCCAGCCACCTTAACACAAAATAACTCTATATACTCAACACCTCAAAATCCAACATTTTTTTAAGTTACATACAACAAAGTAACCTATGGTAAGGTGTTTCTCCAGCAAAAATTAGCTTTTTGATATGGCTCTTATAAAATACTGAACACAATTTTATTGCCTTTTAATATTTCTTGAATGATAATATAACACAAGTAAAGATGTATCGCTGAAAACCACAATTACATTGAGATACAGGAATTTAAATGAGAGCATGTAATTTAATTTTAAACAAAAAACTGCAAAATGTTAATTCAAACTTGGATCTTAAACAAACACATTCGTTCACCAACAAACAAAAAACTGTGTTAATGTGTAAACAGTTCACAAACAGGTGATACAAGATCTAATGCTTTAATAATTAACCAAACTAGCAATATTCATGACACCTACTGGTATACACATGACAAGCCACAACTGTGATACAGTTTCTAATGTCTCAACTACGGTATCCTAGTATCACGATCAGTGGAAGACAGACACAAATTGAAGATCAAATCACCTTTGAGCAACAAGAATTTGTTTAAGAATAACAATGGTTGGCACAATGATGAAAGCTATTGATAGCAACAAAATGTTTTCAAATACACATGTACTTCAAGGTTCAAAAACTGAGATCACTTATCCATTGAAGGCAACTCAAGATGACAATACAGCTGACACTGTTAAAAAACACCTTGGCCATATTCCACTGCTGGAGAAGTATCAAGCTTTTAAAATAAACAAGCATTTTCTATCCACTTAAAAAAAGTTCCAAGCTTTAAAAAAAGGAAGCTAAAAATGACATTTACCAACGATATTACCTCGATGTTTGACATTAGGGCTTGTGTGTGAACCTGGATGGGAATCAGAGTGTGACAGTCGGGTATGATGTGATTCTCGAGCTCGTTCTTTTCTGTCCAACTCCAGACGTTCTTGGAGGTGGCGTACCTTGTCTGCATGGCATAAAATAATAATGGTATTAAACCATCCAGAAGAAAGAAGGAAGTTTGACTGAAGCCAATGCAGACACACAGCCACGACCTTTGACATGCTCAAGCAAAAAGAACGGAAGATACGAAAAGAAAAACTACAACACCAATGACTAGAAAAAGTGATTATCCGTGTCAGAAATGAAACATAAAACATTCTGTTTATGAAAAATGGCTGAGATTTATGAACCTTGCATGCAGGTAAGAACATAATAAACTCATAAAAAACTGATGAGATTAGTGTACCTTGCATGCAAGAAAAGTATAAACTAATGTTTATCTAATCATTGTGAAAATGATGCATTATCATGCCAGTCATTAATACAACAAATTTAACAAGTGACTTTAATGTCAAATAATAGAAAATAAATAGTAAATGTTTTATCATGCACATTCAAATAAATGTTTCCTTGCATCCTCAAAAAAAAAGAGAAAAAAAACCAATAAAGTTATTTACACAGTTGGACCAGTGAGTGGTTATAACAGAAAGTTGATTGGTTAGGTTGATCCAGACAAGCTTGACAATTTCTTTTATTCCATTAGAATTGATTAAAGTCGCACATTTATTTAAGTAAGAGATTTATTATGAATTTTAATTGTTATAGTTCTAAATTCCAAGTTTTATTCAAATTTTTACTAAGTACAGAATAAAAAATAGCTAACTGCTGAAAATGTATTTAGTAACTTTAATTATTGTTTTTATAAACTTATTTTGCATCCCTTTGAACTTCCTATTTCCTGTTTCTATAGGAAAACGACTCCAGTAAAGGTAAATTTTTTGCTAAGATTTTCCTTCGGGTAAATAGTTTGCTAATAATTTTATTGTTGGTCTGACCAAAAAAATGATCAGCAAACTGGTTCCAATATTTATTGAGGGTACCATATATTACTTTGTGAAATATGCAAGTAATTAAAAATGTTTGTGTGGGTAAGTGAAATTATGTCCACTTACTCATGGATAAGTTGGATTTTAAAAATATTATGAGTCCTGTTGTGAAATCAAGTCGATGTGTTTATCCAAGCAATAACAGAGGATCAATTGTGATTTCTTACCAATTGCTTATACCTAGTTTTTTTATTGGAAACATGAAAGTCTTTAATTTAAGAAATAACCAAAATGTTAAACAAGGAAAACTTGCATTAAAGGCATCATGCAGAATGAAGACATGCACTATTATAGATTGGTCAAGTCACGCAATTTCGTACAGAACAGGTTTTTTTTAAATGTTACAAAGTAAATTAAATACTACATTTTTGTTTCATAAAATTTTTTAACTAGAGGCTCCCAGGAGCCTGTAATCGCTCACCTGGAATCCAAATGACTTAAACTATATTAAAATTTTTGAAATTAACAGTTTCAGTCTAGTTGTTATAGCTTTTAAGTTACTGTGCAAAAACTAAACATTTCTTAAAAAAATTTGTTAAATACAATAACTCCTATAAGGTGCCATCCACAATTTCTGAAAATTAAATGGTTTTTAGGCATTGTCCTTTAGGGTACTTTAGAAATTTACAGTTTTACTCTACTAATAGGTGTGTTATAGACTAATTTATAATTAAAAAACTGTTCATATGTCCAAATTCATAATGAAAGGGCAATAACTCCTATAAAGAGTCATCTTGCAATTTTTGGACTAAGCAATCATTTGTAGGGCTTCTATTGCTGATCATTTGTGCAATTTACAGTTTTAATCAAGCTACTATAGTTTTCAAGTTACAGGACAAAAATGGAAAATTTCTTAACAAAATTGTCATTTAAGGGCAATAACCCCTATAAGGAGTCATCTGACAATTTCAGACCAATTAAATGAATTGTAGGGCTTTTTTGCTGATCATTTTTGCAATTTATTATTTCACTCTAGCTGCTATGGTTTTTAAGTTACAGGACAAAAACGGAAAATTTCATAAAAAATTGCAATTTAAGGGCAATAACTCCTATAAGGAATCATCTGACAATTTCAGACCAATCAAGTGAATTGTAGGGTCTTTATTGATGATCATTTGTGCAATTTACAGTTTCAATCTAGCTGCTATAGTTTTCAAGTTACAGGACAAAAAACGGAAAATTTCATAAAAAATTGCCATTTAAGGGCAATAACTCCTATAAGGAGTCATCTGACAATTTCAGACTAATACAGTGAATTGTAGGGCTTGTATTGTTGATCATTTTTGCTATTTACAGTTTTACTCTAGCTGTTATAGTTTTAAAGTTACAGGACAAAAACGGAAAATTTCATAAAAAATTACAATTTAAGGGCAATAACTCATATAAGGAGTCATCTGACAATTTCAGACCAATCAAGTGAATTGTAGGGTCTTTATTGCTGATCATTTGTGCAATTTACAGTTTCAATCTAGCTGCTATAGTTTTCAAGTTACAGGACAAAAACGGAAAATTTCATAAAAAATTGCCATTTAAGGGCAATAACTCCTATAAGGAGTCATCTGACAATTTCAGACTAATACAGTGAATTGTAGGGCTTGTATTGTTGATCATTTTTGCTATTTACAGTTTTACTCTAGCTGTTATAGTTTTAAAGTTACAGGACAAAAACGGAAAATTTCATAAAAAATTACCATTTAAGGGCAATAACTCATATAAAGAGTCATCTGACAATTTCAGACCAATCAAGTGAATTGTAGGGCTTTTATTGCTGATCATTTTTGCCATTTACAGTTTCACTCTACCTCGTATATTTTTCAGGTTATATTGTAAATACCAAAAATTTTGTCAAAAATCGTCAAAAAAGGGCAATAACTCCTACAAGAAGCCAATACACAACTTCGCACTAATAGCAACTATTGTAGACCTTAATGTGCTGATCAATTTGAAGTAACGGTTTTCTCTATAGCTATTATAGTTTTTTAGATAATGATCAAAAACCTGTGTTGACCCCCATGTTCTATTTTTAGTAGCAGCGGCCATATTTGTCTGTTGATCAACACCCTGGGTACAAACTTGAAACTAGGAACCCTAAGGATGATTGTGGCCAAGTTTGAAAAAAATTGGCCCAGTGGTTTCAGAGGAGAAGATTTTTGAAAAAGTTTACGACGGACGACAGACGACGGATGCCAAGTGATAGCAATAGCTCACATGGACCTTCGGTCCTGGTGAGCTAAAAAGGGTTATATGTTATTATATCATATTACATCTTTTTTCATTATTGCACAATGTAATTAAAATATAATTAAATTGACATTCAAGTTTTTTGGGCTATCAGAAGCAGATTGATAAAGTAAACATTTTGACTAGTAACAATTATGCCTGAAAAACTTCTTTGAAAATAATGTTAGCAATGAAGCAAATTATTGATTTTAACAAGTATTCGTGTAATAAATGTACACTATATAAAATGTACTATGCTCAACAAATTCTATACATGAAAATAATCATCATCCAAAAAGGTAAATAGGAAATGTTTAAAAAGTGAAAATCAAACAAACTGCATAGTGAAGATATGCAACACTTACTTTTAAGTTGCTCAGATTCGTTGTGATTTTGTTTTGCTGATTGTTGTGCTTCTGATAACGTGCCTAAAAAAAACCAAACAAACAAAGGTTTAAACTATCATTCAAATATCATCGCTTTAAATTTTCACTAAAAAATACACATAGGTCACACGAATGTATCTTGACATAATAATAGTCAGTTAGTATGGTTTTACATACAAGCATGAAAGTGTAGTTATTTTCTGATTTTTATGTTTGTTAACTTTTACTGAAACCTTAAACTTTGGATTATTATATTGTACTGAAAAAAATCACATCAAAAGGGCCTTAATAGAACTCTGGCAAGTAATTATTTATACTTGCATTGATTGAAGTTTTAAACATTTTACTGAAATATGCTTGAGAAACAATTACAATGAGAACAGACCAGTAGAATATTAAAAAAATTGAAGAATGTGTCCATGGGACACGAATGCCCCCGCTAAAGGAAGTCCCAAACAGGAAGTAGTTGTCCAACAGGTCTGAAAGTCACTTAAGACGTACAACTTGTGATACTGAACCACCCTGCCAAATTTCAAATTGTTCTCATGTACAGTTTCTGAGAAAAGCTTGACTGAAATTTTCATACTTGTGTTAACACATTTTTATATCGGCCCAGTTGCAAACAGGAAGTAGTTGTCCGACAGGTCTGTAATTCGCTTAGGATGTAAAACTTGTGATACTGAACCACCCTGACAAATTTCAAATTGTTCTCATGTATGGTTTCTGAGAAAAGCTTGACAGAAATTTGTTCGGACGTACGTACCTTTGTAAGGACAGAAGGACGGACGGACACGAGTAAAACTTAATGCCCCTGACATGTCCTTGCGGGGGCATAAAAATCATAAAACTGGTCCAAATCGTCATTAAGAATATAGAACAATCTTCAGCTCAAACAACTTCTATATAAGATCTTATGTCAAAACATTAAATATGATTTTTTCTTTGAAAAGGATAAATTGGGGTAAAATATGACTGAAGGTGTATATAGAAAAAAAAGTTTATTAATTATGTGTCCTCAGTATATAAATTGCATAAAATTTAAATCTACAATAAATTTGCTATTTTAACCCTTTTCTGTTCTGCCAGTCAATAGTTTTCAGAACTAATGCCAGTTTACAAACTAATTACTGGAAAGATAAAAAAATGTATACACTAGAACATAGCTATTGGGATATAAAAGGCAAAATAAGGAAGGCTGATTATGGTGTCAAATAAATAATTGATATTTATACTGGGGTTGTGAGCTTACCTTCATGTGCTCAATACCAATCTTTACTGCCAAATTTCAGGGTTCTAAATTGGTACTCCTGCTTCCTCCCCATAAAAAACAATACCATGATATAGCTAAAAAATGTCAGCAAGTGGCATAACAACTTCCAACAAACAAACTGATATTTACGTTTAACATCCTCAAGTTCTTTTCTAGTCTCCTTATGTTTTACTTTTTCCTGTTCTAGTTGTTCTGAAAATAAACAAAGAAGAAACTGTCACTCATTCCCAAGGGGACAGCTTTGTACAACTTCTATATTGATTCAACTTCAAATGAATGCTTTACATAAAGAAGCTAGTATGAATATCCACTATACCTAAAGATGTTCTGATATATAAACCTTATACAATCCATCTGTAGAAACAGAGAGTTTAAATTACTCTTTTACAGGAGATTACAGTTCAAAAAGGCAATCTAACCACTATTATGTAACAAGATTCTCTAAGATATATATACAGATTTATTCCACAAAACCATATTGAAATTAATGATATAAAGCTACAAATCATTACTGCAATTTCATAAATCTGAAGAAAAACCTAGGACAATTATATGTAACAATTAATCTGCCAATTTGCATAATACAATTCTTGTAAATTTGTACATTGTATTTATATAAATTTATGTCAGTTTTTTTAATTTACTGTAAGCTAATTTAACTTTCTGCTTTTCTTGCATTCCCTACTTGATCTTGAAAAATGACCTAGATGAAAAGACTTACAGGTCAACCACTTTTGTGTAACTGCATCGCTAAAGATTCCCTTTAATTACTGTAAATATTGGTATTCTCTACTTTAAAAAAAACCCATCTGAATACTAAATAAACAGATAATCACAAAAACTGCATTACTGTGAATATTTACAGTGATTGCAAAGAAATGTGTTAAAGAATAAACTCACTTTTAGCTTGAGTTATATCCTCTTGGTTAGTCTTGGCAAGTGATTGTTCTTCAAGAAGTTGATCTGTTAAATAAGGGAGCATGCAGTTATAAAAACTTGTAAAGCCATGTTCACTATGGGAATCGATTGCAATCAGTTTATATAAAAGTTTGAATTGATAAATACTGGTGATGTTCATAATGGAAATCGACCAATATTCATTTCTTCCGATCACAATCAATTAACTGTCACATAGTTGACAACTCCATTATAGCCAGATTTATCTTATATGATTTGCTGTTCAGATGATTATATCAGAAACTTCTTCAAACAAATTGATTCAAATTAAACTACTTCATCTACCTAAACTCTTCTAAATAGATTAAGCAATAATTAAATTTGCTTTGTAAGCTGAAATCTGACTGGCCATTCAAATGGAGCAACTTATATTTTACAATATAACTTTGGTTGGTCATGTGATCTATTCTTACGCTGTTAAAATATAAAGTTCCATGATGTCATCACTGTTTTTACTGTTAAAATTGTCAAGAATTGTCATAAAAATTAATAAATTAAGAATATTTCAATTTATGAACAGGTTACCCTGTATAACCAGGTTTGGTCCTGCAAACTTCTTCACAGTTTGACCTGTTCAGAAATTTGAAATATTCCTTTATTAATTACCAATTTTAAACATCTACTGTGAACAGGGATATAATTTATACTTTGTATATTAGTTTTGAAGCTTGAAATGTCAACTTTCATTCTCATGCATGTTAATACTGGTACATGGAAATGATTTTATAGAAGAAAATAAGCATTTCACAATATTTTAAGGAAATAGTTTGTTTTCATTTTGCAAGAAATGAAGTAAAATAGATTTCAAATTTAAAAAATATATATATTAATTTAGAGAATGCTAAGAATAAACATTAAATGACAGAAACATAATTCATTTGGTTTGAACTCCTGAATGTTAAATGGTCAATGTAGTATCTTAAGGACTGTTCAAAGTGACTGGTTAAAAGATTCTATAATTGGTATTACACTGCAACTCCACTACACACAAAATAAAATAAAATGCAGGTTTTTAATGTGCTTTAAGTTTTTATCTATTTTTAATTTTTAAAATCTGAATGATGTTACAGTATATATTAGATAACAGGAACAACAGACCTCATGCTCCAAGGAATATGTTGAGATACTTGCCTCGTAGCTCTATTATCTGTTGCTTGACTTCTTTTGTTGTTGTTTCAGCTTTCTTTAATTGTTCTGAAATATGCATTTATATTTAATTTCAATGTACACAGAACTGTTTTTCAATACAAAAGAAGTGATTACTTATTACATTATAACACTGAAATCAGTTTTTTTTTCACTTTTAGAGTTTCTAGCTTCAATTCAAAACACAAAATTTCCATTCAAACTAATACACTTAAAAAGTATGGCACATGCTATAAATTTACACAAAATCCCAGTTTTGTGAAGTTTCAGTACACCAAAGGAGTCTACTTACCCTGTAGGTCTACAACCATTTCAGACTTTTCATCAGCATTCTTCTGAACCTCAGTCAGTTTGAACTTGAGGACATTGGCTTCATCAGCACTTTTCTGTACTCGTACTTTAGTTTCTTCTAATTCATCTGTACAAATAAATAATTAGATAAAATTATTTCATCTCAGGATATTACAAGCTGTCTACATTAATGTTATAGTAATGTGTGTATACTGAAGATAACCCTCCATCCCCAATTATCATTAAGAATTCGAATACATGGATACAATTGAAGTTTGTTTTGTAAACAAAAACGATGTCTCCCCCAGTTCCCCACATCTGACCCAGAGGATAAAAATTTCCTTGTAATATGCACAACAAGATATGGTGTACTTGCTACACACCAACTTTCGTAAAATTCGATGCAGTAGTTTCAGAGGAGTTGAGCGGAAACCATGATTTATGAGGAATTTTTGGAAAATTCTAAGATCAAAGGGCCATAACTCCCATAACTAATTTGAGGATCAGAATTTCCAGGTAATATGCACAACTACATATGGTGTACTTGTTACATACTAAATTTTGTAAAATTTGGTTGAGTAGTTTCAGAGGAGTTGAGCGGAGTAACTTTGTGACGGACAGACGGACGGACGGACAGACAGACAGGACAAAAACAATATGTTTCCCACCAAGTGAGGGGAGACATAATTGCTATTTGTAGTTAATATTTTACATAAGCAAGTAAACTGTTGTATGTATATTAAGAACATCAAGAGGGGCCAAAAAATTAGCAACATATTGTTGATATTTATACAGAGGGACTGAGGTTCTCTTTAAGACTGATCTGACTGTAGTTATGTTTAGGTCAATCTTACAACCCAACCTGGTAGCTGTCACACATATTGGCAAAATATTGTCTTATACATTTGACACTTTCTATTGACCTAGTTAATAAAACATTTCTTTGATCTAAGATTTTAATCAAATATTACAAATTTCTGTTTGATTTAAAATCTTGTGAGGAAGATAAAATATTTGATCACCCAAGAAATGTCAGCATTGTTGTTAGAGCTGTCTTTATGACCTTTAATGGAGCTTGATTAATTAAAGAATATATGAGAACTTTTCACACATTTATTTTAAATTTATTTTTGTAAAATGTGTGTGTGTTATAGATAAATATTAATAGACTTTTAAACATCAAGTAAATATTGACCTATTACTAAATCAGCCATAACAAATCATTCCATTTAAGATACAATAGGTAGTTATCGTTTTTTCTTTTTTGCTCAATTTAATTGAAATTAAATCATTCACAAGCTCCCCCTATTTTGTTATTGTGCTGTGTGACAATAACAAAAAGGTGGAGCTTGTGAAAGATTTAATTTTAATTAGATTGTTTTTTGCTATACTTTTATTCATAATATTGTCAATTTTAAATATTTCTGATAACTTCAAGGGCAAATATAAAATGTTAAAAAAAAATCTTGAAAAGGATAACAATGCTAGTCACGAATCTTTTCCTTGTGGCTACAAATCATTGTCTATGGTTGACATATACTATCATGTTATGAGGATATTAGGTATGTACAACATCTTGCAAATATTTGTCATCACATTATATACAGGTCTACAGTATAGATTTGTTTAATTCTAAAGGCCTTTGATTCATACTATGTCCAATGTGTAACAGAAGACATTTCTGTAATCCTACTGCCAGCACTGTTTTTGTCTTAGGCCGTGTTTACACTAGAGCTAGGAAGAATCGATTCAAATTAAAACGATCTATATATAAACCGTTTTGCATTCAGATTACACAGGGCGAAATCGATTGCAATCGATTTATTTTAAATCGCTACGTTTACACTATCATATAAATCGATAGGTTATAACTGTCATGTGTAAACAAATAATTATTTTTAGAACGTATTTATGCACATTTTCACGGGGTTATCACATTGTTAATTAATACACGTGTAATGCTTTAACGTGTGGTATTTACACAATCAACCATGTACGTAAAAGAACAATCCTATTCACTGTTCATTCTATTATTCTTTCTGCTTATTTCTCGGTGTTAGAGCGGTCACGGATAATGAAAAAAAAACATGAGAAGAACCGACAAGAGACTTAAAAGACTTAAGAGAAAGACAACAACTCCGCTTGCTACGTTATAGAAGAAGAGTTTCATCACCCCATAATTCAATTAAAAGCACTGTTTCATCATTGGGCCACGCATCCCCTCTTCCTGCTCGCTCTGTCATTTTTTCGTTTTGCAATAAAAATACCCGGGAAAAATACACGTGGATATTTGGCGCCTTACATGTGTACTTATCATTTACGCAATTTAAATCGATTGCAATCGATTTCAACGTGTTTACACCAAAAAATAGATCGGTTTATTTTGAATCGATGTATTATAAACCACCTCCTCAACTGGACTATTTTTGAATCGATTGCAATCGATTTAAAGTGTTTACATTAGAGAGAGATCGATGCTTTTTGAATCGATCTCCAAAAAGATCGATCTTTTTCCTCTAGTGTAAACACGGCCTTACTTGACTTCTGTGAATAAATCTGTGGTGAACTTTGATAACTAATCCATGTACATTCAACTTATCCCACTTCCTTAAAAGCATATATAGATAGAGATGAAATATTGAATTTTCCGAGTGACAGAAATCACGGTAAATCACATGTGAAAATTATCTTTTATTTTCACTCTTGGGTTTTTTCCCGCAAAAATTGCAGTTGGTTTTGTACTATACAGATATTCATTCGCCGTTCATAAAATTTAGGATTAAGCATTAAAATTTTACGAAAACAATTTTGATCTATATAATAAATAGGATAATCAATTGGGCATCGTGAATATCCAAAATATGAATATGCAAAATATGATCACTCGTGCCGCATAAAGCATCAGATTAAACTCGTGTGCGGAACAAGTTCCGCCCACTTGTTTAATCAGATGTGTTATGCGGCACTCGTGGTCATATTTTGCATATTCATTGCGCCCAATTAATTATCCTATAATTATTATGTCAAACATTGCTTTTTTATACACATTTGTGAATGGAACCTTATTAAGTCAAAACAGTTCACATTATACACATGCTACTTTTATCGTGTCCATAAAGAGCCCGCCTTTTCATAAAGAGGTTTGTCAATGTCACCTTTAACGGGTCGAAGTGCCCTTTATACCCATGTATGTACATGCTACCTTTTTTATTAGGTAAAAACAGTGTCCTTTTTATATACAGGCTTGTAAAAGCTACATTTATAAGATTCAAACAGTGCATAAAATACACAGGTTTGTCAAAACAACCTTTCTCTGTCAAACAGTGTCCTTTATACACAGGTTTGTAAATGTCACATTTTCCAGGTCAAGTGGTGCCCTTAATAAAACAGTACCACCCTCCACAGGTTCAAATAGTCCCTTTGTCAATACCACTTTTCTTACCCTTTTTCAGGTAGGATGGTAATAGACAACTGATGCCAAAAACAACTGAAATATGAGGGGTTTATATGGGCAATACAGTATACCAATTCTATCACCTGTACCTGCTAACAGGTCTGATATAAATAAAATTCATGTACTTTATAACATGTACAATACTATTATCTGATTATGTCAATTTCTGTTCCACTTGAGTGAACAATTGTTAAGAATATCATTGAAAAAATGAATATTTCTTATGCAAAAAGATCCATTTGTCCAAAATCTCCGAAGAATTTAATCAATACAGAATTCAGTATGAATCAAGTATGTACGCCTACAAATGTAACATAAGGTTTAATAAACCCTAGTTTCTTTTGGCTGACTATATAGTTTCTTACAATAACATTTACAAGGTTAAAACTCTAAAATTAGGATACAAAGTCTACAATAATTTTGAATGATTACTAAAGATAACAATATTTCTCAAGAGTATAGATTTGAAATAATTATGATTTCAATATAAACATTTCTTTCAAAAGGGATCAAAACCAAATAACATACACTACCTGGAAGAACAATTTATATAAAAAATAGTGATAAAATGAACAGGTTTCTAATGGTATACAGTAAAAAAATTGAAGAATGTGTCCATGGGACACGGATGCCCCCGCTAATGAAGTCCCAAACAGGAAGTAGTTGTCCAACAGGTCTGAAAGTCGCTTAGGACGTACAACTTGTGATACTGAACCACCCTGCCAAATTTAAAATTGTTCTCATGTACAGTTTCTGAGAAAAGCTTGACGGAAATTTTCATACTCGTGTTAACACATTTTCATATCGGCCCAGTCACAAACAGGAAGTAGTTGTCCAACAGGTCTGAAAGTCGCTAAGGACTTACAACTTGTGATACTGAACCACCCTGCCAACTTTCAAATTGTTCTCACGTACAGTTTCTGAGAAAAGCTTGACGGAAATTTTCATACTCGTGTTAACACATTTTCATATCAGGCCAGTCGGTAACAGGAAGTAGTTGTCCGACAGGTCTAAAAGTCGCTTAGGACGTACAACTTGTGATACAGAACCACCCTGCCAACTTTCAAATTGTTCTCATGTACAGTTTCTGAGAAAAGCTTGATGGAAATTTTCATACTTGTGTTAATACATTTTTATATCGGCCCAGTAGCAAACAGGAAGTAGTTGTCCAACAGGTCTGAAAGTCGCTTAGGATGTACAACTTGTGATATTGAACCACCCTGCCAACTTTCAAATTGTGCTCATGTACAGTTTCTGAGAAAAGCTTGATGGAAATTTTCATACTCGTGTTAACACATTTTCATATCGGCCCAGTCACAAACAGGAAGTAGTTGTCAGACAGGTCTGAAAGTCGCTAAGGACGTACAACTTGTGATACTGAACCACCCTGCCAACTTTCAAATTGTTCTCATGTATGGTTTCAGAGAAAAGCTTGACGGAAATTTTCATACTCATGTTAACACATTTTCATATCAGGCCAGTCGGTAACAGGAAGTAGTTGTCCGACAGGTCTGAAAGTTGCTTAGGACGTACAACTTGTGATACTGAACCACCCTGCCAACTTTCAAATTGTTCTCATGTACGGTTTCAGAGAATAGCTTGACGGAAATTTTCATACTCATGTTAACACATTTTCATATCGGGCCAGTCGGTAACAGGAAGTAGTTGTCCGACAGGCTTGAAAGTCGCTTAGGACGTACAACTTGTGATACTGAACCACCCTGCCAACTTTCAAATTGTTCTCATGTACAGTTTCTGAGAAAAGCTTGACGGAAATTTTCATACTCGTGTTAACACATTTTCATATCGGCCCAGTCACAAACAGGAAGTAGTTGTCCGACAGATCTGAAAGTCGCTTAGGACGTACAACTTGTGATACTGAACCACCCTGCCAACTTTCAAATTGTTCTCATGTACGGTTTCAGAGAAAAGCTTGACGGAAATTTTCATACTCGTGTTAACACATTTTCATATCAGGCCAGTCGGTAACAGGAAGTAGTTGTCCGACAGGTCTGAAAGTCGCTTAGGACGTACAACTTGTGATACTGAACCACCCTGCCAACTTTCAAATTGTTCTCATGTACAGTTTCTGAGAAAAGCTTGACGAAAATTTTCATACTCGTGTTAACACATTTTCATATCGGCCCAGTCACAAACAGGAAGTAGTTGTCCGACAGGTCTGAAAGTCGCTTCGGAGATACTGAACCACCCTGCCAACTTTCAAATTGTTCTCATGTACAGTTTCTGAGAAAAGCTTGATGGAAATTCGGACGGACGGACATGAGTAAAACTTAATGCCCCCGGACATGTCGTCGCGGGGGCCTAAAAAAAAATCATGAATGACCATATGAAATGAATGAAAGTCATATTTTTCAAAATAAAGAAAAATATTATAAAGATGCCATGCTTTTATAGGAAAGTTTTCTACCAATGTATTTCCCAACACATTTTGCCCTGGTCTCAATTTACTGACACTGTAATTAATCTACTCAAGTAATATTGGTGTTAAGACAGAACTGATAAACCTATTGCCAAATTTGACAGATTCGTTAGTCTACTGTTTTATGAAGTACTGAACCCTATGTGTGATGTGACCACCGGAGTCTTCTAGATAAAGATATAGATATACCTGTCAGGTGAGAACTTATCATTATTGTGCACAAATATTTGTAGATATAGATAATTTTATTTAGAATAAAGCAACAAGGAGATTGGACTAATTACAACCTTGTTTTGCATGCCTTACAGATAGCATTTCGTGTGTAGTTGGTAGTGAATATGACATACAAATGTAGAAATACATAAAGGAAATGTCACCTAGTCGAAAAATATAAAGAAAAAACATGGTCATTTATACATTTGCACATTCATAAATATTAGCAACTATTTCAAAAGTACTGAAAACATCATTTCTAATAAATGTAAAAAATATTTTACTTTAAAAAAATTTGGAAAACTTTAAAAACTTTTTTTTGCAAATTATTCCATAATAAACAAAATCAATGCAACAGCTCAATAGGACAGCCTACCTTCATCGTATTCAATACTTTCATATTTTCTCTTCATAATGAATTAGAAAATGCTGATATCAAGAAACAACAATCCATGCCAAATCACCACATATAAATTATATCCTAATTAGAATAGTGTAACAATCCTTAATCAAACATTACTTTATCATCAATTTACACCTGTCAATCTTACAGGTAAGGCATGTATATTTCACTCAGGTGTGACAAAATGACCTATGTCAGAGGTGACAAGTCCTGTATTATTTTCAATACTAAATAATATCTTTATGTAAACCATTTATCTACTGTTCAAATGTTCAAACACAAATGACTCTTTTCTTTAAGATATAAATGGTATAGGCCAATATTTAAACTTTCGGATTGTTATGGAATGTTTATATCAGGTTTTTCACTATTGATGTTTTATTGATACGGATCATGTGAATAACGGTACAAATTTATAACGAGCTACTTATTACAAAACATTTCAAACCTGAAAAGAAAAATGTCTACTAAATGGGTTTTTAAATGGTTTAATATTTACTTTTACACAAAATCAACACATTTTCAAGCTTTTGAATGAATACTTTGCTCAAATTTTTTTATCAATTTACAGATTTTCAATATTGTTAGCATTGAGTTATATTCAGGTATTTATTATTTAATAAAAAAAACTTGCCTCATTAATTATGAAAATTAAAAATGCACTTTGCTTCAATAACTTGCCATCTCTGTTACATTCCATGGATTGAATCTGTGTTTATTGGTCTCCAAAAACATAGCAAAATTTCACATGAATTAGCAAATTATTTCTCAAGTTATGATGTGGAAACAACAAATCTGGCTATTATCAGTATAAAATATCATAACAAAGGAACAACAGAATTCAAAATCAAACTATGTTGAGAGGTTCACAAGTTCTTTAAAATTTTGAATGATTTGATTAAGGCTTTCGCAGGTTATCAAGTGGAAATCAATCTTGAACATAAGCACAGAACCAAATCTGTACGCACTGATGACTATGTAGGGGCATACAAAAACACATGAGTGCCACTAAAAAGGCAATAAACAAAGTTCAAAATGTGTAGATAACATCCAACAAACATATATCTATCAGCTTTGCAGTTTCTGAGAAGGCAGCATGTCAACATATTTCTATTTGATCTAGTATTTGATCAATGCTAGCCATTTCTAATTGGCATTAAAAGCAACAACTTTTTACAGAACCATCCACTGAATATTTCAAATAAGTTTGAATAAACATTCAAATCCAGTAAAGCTTCCATTAATTTTGCTCTTTCTAAAATGAAGGCATCTAAACATTTCCCATAAGTCCTATATTAAACAATACCAAGCGGTGTTGGCCATTTTGAATTTTTTATCTTTACAGAGGAACCATCCATTGAACATTGTGACCTGGTTAGACTTTTAATTTGGTGGTTTCAGAGCAGAAAAGTACACTGCAGCCAACAACAGCTGTGAAGTGTTCAGACACCTCACGTTTAGTTATATTATACCGTGAGGTGATTGGTTTTGTTCAACTGACAACGTAGTTGTCCTTTCAGAGATGTAAAGATTTGAAAGAAGATCTCATGACCTTCCTAAAAGGTAAGCTTAAAATGAAGCAGTTTCCGCATACAATGGACAGATGAGGAGTACTGACAATGACCAATCAAGGTTTATTTATGCTTTGTTTTCATTCACCCTATAGTTTCCGTCAGACATTCCAAACTTTACATAATTGGTTTAAGAATAATTTTAATTAAATTAATGCCCCGTGCGGGATCCGGGTGGTTAAAAGAATAGACTGCAGTCGCGCTAGCTTGTCGTAAAAGGCGACTAAATAGTGCCCAGTACCCTGACCGGCGTGTCAGGACGGTTTACCTAAAGACCGACTGGGATGTGTGCCCCAGGTGGTTGAATGGGGTACCCCTGGCAAGCTGGGGTTGTCAGGCCATAATACGAAAACCTGACCGCAAACCATATTAGTGCACCGTGTTGGGAAAAATGCCACGTTCCTCACACGTTAAAGAACGCTGCTGTAGTATTCGCTATGAGTAGGGATTTCGATCCCGCTACAGGAGGCTAAATTGCCCGACCCTATCCATCCTCCCATTTGCCAGTGGCAATCTAAAATCCGTTACCCCTATTTTTCCTTGTGTCCCATCCCATTTTCATTCATCATCATTTCATGTTCATTTTATCATCCATTTCATGTTCATCGCCTGAATATAGCTGAAATATTGCTGCTTGGGCGTTAACCACCATTAATCAATCAATCAATTAAATTAATTATAATATAACAATAAAAATAATTACCAATATTATATAATTAATTATAGTATTATAAGTATAATTTTTGTGAGATAAACGTAATATATCTTTAATTATGTCTTTTTATCAGACTAGCAATTAAATTTGTTCCTGTTAATTTCAATTAAATTTTTTAAAGTTTGATACCCATGAATAGGAGATTGGGCTATATAAAATACAACTTGAAACAGGAACAATATTGCAAGGTTGGACTGTTTTGGAAAAAGAAAGCATGCATTAATATTTCCTAACTTGTCATCAAACAAAGGATTAAAAAATTCTTTTCAAACTAATTTGATAAATAGTAATATAAAGTAACAGTATAAAAACGATTGATACATATATGTTTGTTTTTTAGAGGGGGAGACTATTCCTTCATTGCAAATAAAATACTGTTTAACTGGAGAAAGAAGCAAATTCTTAAATTTTATTGATGGTTTCAAAAAGGCTCTAAAGTGTCAAAAGCTTACTTTATACATATATATCTAAATCAAATACATTGAAGTGTTAAATCTTTCTATGAGAAGTTAGCCTATACAGATTCCTGAAAATATATTTATGTATAAAGGCAATTTTTGGTAGTTTTGGTTATTTTTTTAAATATCCACATGTTAGAGTTCTCAATTTTTTTATCTGACAACACAGATATTTCTCATTTGATGCAAGAATACAGAATAGAAACTAGCCGTATTCTTCAACATCTTAAACATCATATATAATTCACTCCAAAGGTAATAAAATACTAAACAAACAAAAATTTCTCAGTTTTTTAGTTAAGTACTTCCTATTTACCCTGAAATTGTACTATTATGCAGCTCAAATGTACTGACCTTATATTTTTGTCATATACAGTCAATGACAGTATATGGTTTCCTGGTACCTTTAAACCTATATAGACATGGGCAAAAGCTTTGTAAATTGGATCTTGCCTTAATTTGATTGGTACAGTAAAGGGAGGAACAAGATCAATACCTTTCATTACACATATTTTAAGTCAATCTAATCAATTTTATTACACATATTTTAAATTAATATAATCAATGACAAGCAACCATCTAAGGGGACGTCCATAATTGTCAACCATTTTCACAAGTGTGCAAAAAGCAAACTTTTTGAGACCCCCCACCCCCATCAAAAAGTGTACATCAACCATTAAACTAATATAAAATCAAACTCCACGGAAACAAAAAATTTCTGAAGATAAAGAAAAAGTGTATGCAAAAATGTAAAAATTTTTAACCCCTTCCCTCAAGTGTGCGGTTTGTACACTTGTGAAAATGGTTCACAATTATGGGCGACCTTTAACATATTTCTGTGTCAACATTTTTTTTCAAAGGAAGGTGTCCATGTGTCACGACTGGTTACTGATATTACTGGATACACAAGTGTGGACAAAGAAAAATGTCTTGCCTGCTTTCCACATCAGTAACGAAAAAAAAATTACATCATTAGCATTATGTAAATAGCATTAGATTGTTATCATTTAAAATGTACAATGCATGGTTACAGAAAAACTGACCTAATCCAAAAACCTAACTGTAGTTGCTGGACCATGAAATTGAGGTCAATGTCAGGTGACACCTGCCAGACAGTCATAAACTCTTCAGCAGCAACCTGTATACCAAATATTGTCACCCTACCATGCATAGTTACATAGGAACTGCAATAATACAAAAACTTTAACATAGTTGCTGGACCGTGAAATCGAGGTCAAGGTCAGGTGACACCTACCAGACCGTCATGCACTATTCATCAGCAACCTGTATAAAAAATATTGTCGTCCTACCATGCATAGTTAAGAGGAACTGCCCCAATCCAAAAACTTGCTGGACCGTGAAACTGGGGTCAAGGTCAGGTGACAGGTGACTGACTGGCAAGTACTCATCATAAGCTACCACTGGACCAAATTTGATGGACCAGGGCTAAGTCTTACAAAGATATGAAGCAAGATGTCCAAGTGTTTATGCCCCTGAAGGCGAGACAAAAACCAGTGCATATTGAAAGTTAAAATAAATATAATTTTTGGTATCCTGATTCTGTTCACTTTGCAAGCATGTTTTTTGGTATCACCATCTATTAAAATATTTCAATCTTTGTGCTAGGAGAAGTGAAAATTATTTAAAAAATTTAGTTCTCTTTTATGAAATAATAATGGTGAGAAAAATTTGTAGCACCTTTAAAGAAATTGTAATATATTTTTTTCATGTTTACCTCTTATTTCACTTTACATTATATATGTGTACAGATTGCTTTTGTAAGTATAGATAGACATGTTCAATGGAATTTTTCGTAAAAAAATGGGCATGGTTATTATACATAGTTGTGCTTTATATACACAATATTTATAGCACTTAAATTCCACTCAGTTTGAAGGATACGAATGTTTTATCCTTTTTGTATTGTGTCCCATAGGCAAATAACAAGAGTTACTTAGCTGCATCTTTTCCTTAAAATTCAGATCAGGAACAATCTTCCATATTCCCCATCAAAGGATGTAATTTTTAACCTTCTGATTGCCTTTAACTTCATAAATGAGGTATAATTTAAAAAAGACAGAATGCAACTCCATTGTTGCCCAATAGCTAAATCATTTTTTCTTAAATATTAATTTTAAAATATTTGCTCACCTTTATAAGTTTTCAGTTCATCTTCTGCTTTTTTCTGTAGTTTTCTGGCATCTCTTAGCAACTCTAAAAATTATTAATAATTTAATTATAACAAAATAATAAATATAAGTTCACATGTTCACAATGTAAAATAAAAGAACTTGACTGGTACACACTAACAGTCATTTAGTATCTTAAATGAAAAACTACTAGAGTATCTGTTGAATTAAGAAAGAACTTTCACTTTTTTATTTCAATTCAAAAGATAAATAGAAAACCTATTCAGATAATTTTAGAAAAAAATAGGGCATCTAATAGGACATTAAAATAATATCAATGAAAACATTTTAATAAAGGCTAATCAGCCTACAAGAACAGCTGAGCATCACAGAAAATAATTTTTACCTTGACCTGGACCTATAAACATAATTTTATATTGGCCTAACTAAAAAAACTACCGTATGTTTTCATTTTATCATTTGGAAACTGCCAACTATAGACAAAAAAATGAATTGGCCTCAGTAAAAAAATTTAACTTGATCATCATTTTATATGCAAAGTTTAAACAACATCTGTTTTTTCAAGTAATCTTTTGAAAACTGCTAATATTGGACAATTTGTTTTTAAAAGGCCTTACTCAAAAACTACAAATGTGATTGTGCAAATTTTAAACAAAATCAGTTGACACATTTTGAGTTAATATCTGGTAACCTCTGAGGCATGGAGGGATGGCTGGAGAGACGGATGGCTACTCATATCCATACAAAGGGTATCAAATAGTACCCTGCTACTTTGTGTGGCTGTGTTTCTGTTATTTTTATTACAAATCAAACATGTAGATAATATACTACTTGTCTTTTGATAAAAACAGCAAATTTTTATAATTAATCTCTAGTCAACGTGTGACCTATACCAAGGCTAAGATCAGCAATTATTAATACTGAAGACGTATCAGATTCATTTATAGGCCTAAAATTATCTACATTCACAATCTATTTTGATATTTTGATCTTTCAAAAGGGCATTAATACCACTTTAAGACATAATAATTCTCATCAATTTTGTTCAGTTTATGGCTTACAAGATCTTGACAGAACTGTGGGCAATCTAGACCACTTTCTAAGCAAGAGCAATATTGCAGATAATCTAGACCACTGTCTACAAAAACAAGGTCCTGCATTTAAGCTGGTCCAATGTGAAGACAATAACAAGGCCATGTATATACCCTGTGCCACTGTCTATTAAGCAGGGCCAGGTAATCTGGACCACATCCTTAGAAAGAGCAAGGCTTGTGTATGTATAATCTGGACCACTGTCAAGGCAATAGGAACATTCCCATTTTCTCATACTAAAATAATTTCACATAACCTGTAAAGGTAAAAATCTCAAATATCCCGATAAGTACTGGGTACCCTGTCCAGTTGGAATGAAATTTTTCCTGGATCTAATTAATTTTTACCAAATTTGCCCATTTAAGTGGCACCTTTGGGAATTTCTAAATAATGTTAACTTCCTAATGATAATTTACTACAAACTGCTACAAAGTGGTTTTTTTTACAGTTTGCAAGTACTACTCACAAGATGGATGATTGTTTTGCCCTTGCATTGGCAGGTTATCAAATATAGTAAAACAGCTATTTTATAATAAATTTAGTACTGTCTATTCTATCACAACTACATTATTCAAATCAAGTTCTGAAATTTACAACATACATGTAAGTCTTTTTACTGCACTAAAACAAATGTATCACACATTTATTAATAAACAAATGTTTTCCTAACTTACCTTTCAAGTTATCATCGTCTTCTAAACCAGAGTCCACTAAATCTGATTCATCTAAATGGTTACTCAATGTTTGATCAAAAGCTGCTGACACTAACGTCACATCAGCTTTCTCTGTAGACTTGATAGAAGCTATCTCTGCTTCAAGGCTTACAACACGATCTGAAAATTATTAATGTGTTTTTAATTCTATGAAGGTTATTACAGCTAATGCAAAATGTGCATAATGTTATAGAAAAATAAATGTAAAGAAAAAGCCAAAAAGGTATTTAAAAAAGGCTAATAAGCTTTACGGTTAGTATGAAGTAGATATAACATCAAAGTAATAGATCTTCATAAATCTAATTAAATTACAAAATATCAATTTTAAAAATTATTACTACAATCAGATTTTGACATTTTTCTTTAAAAGTTTATTATTTAAAATCATAACAGTTCAGAAAAGAATGTGGAAGCAAATATAAAACACTCTAAATATCCACGATGGCAAAGAGGAACACAATTTTTAAGTTTTTGATCTGAAATTTTTTTAAGAATTAAACTTATGAATTTTTGTATTATTCGCAGGAAAAGTAACAGTAAATAAAAAATTTGCTCAAATAAACATGCAAGGGTATTCACCTTGTAAAGTTTTGATTAATGTGTTACTGCCATCAGCCTGTTTGTGAGATTCTTTCAATTGCACTGCAAGAAAATCACCACACAGTTAATATATGATTGTCCCTATATGTATGTACTATTTCTTATAGACCAATTTCATAAGTAACACAGCCTTCATCATAGCTTGTTTGCTTACAATTAAAGTCAAATCTACTAAAAATTTTAAAACTCACATGTAAAACACATTGTTAAACATAATAACTTATATATAAGAATAAAATTTAAATTGTCACACATCAGGTTTAACATTTTTGCCTCTGAAATGAATTCAAAAGTATTTCCCTTAAATTCTGTGCAAAATAGCAAGAAGATATTACAAATATTTAAAGTTCCTATAAATTATGGTATGGGTTTCTAAGTAAATTTATTTGAACTCTGACATCTTTTCCATATTCTAGCTTTCTCCCCTAATAAAGATTTGAAGTATGATATTTTGTAAGATTACAAATTTGAGAAAAACTAATTATTAAACATAGTTTTTTCCTTAAAACCATGTACCGTAGTTATTTTACTTTGACAGAAGAGTGTATGCATTGAAGGCTGTGTACTGGAATTATTAAGAGAGGTTAGTCTGTGATTCTACATAGCATATAATCCAGCAAAACCCTACATCCAAACTGCAAATCAATATATTATAAAAATGGACATCTGTTTATTGCTGTTTTGTAGTTTTTACTTGATACAAAAAAGTACTGTCATGGCAAAAAAATTTTTTTTTTTTAAATAAAACAAAAAATCTTGAATTTAATACTATAACAAAACACAATACTGTACAACAAGAATGAATCCAAATAATACAAACGAAGGAGCTTCCTTGAAAATGGGACAAATTTACTTTTATACCAAATCAAACCTTATTTAAACCATAAAAACAAAAATAAAATTATCTTGCCATGCTATTTCAAAAACTGTTATCAACCTCAAACTAAATTGAAAGCAATACTTGTAAAAGAAAATCATGAAGCGTACAAGGAAGCAAAAGCCATTCTAATTTTGTGAAAACATTAAATTTTTCTGTACATCAGGAGAAGGTAAAGGGTCCCTGATACAAATAAATAAATCACATACTTACTGTCATCAAACATGGCACCTTAAAATCAATCAAGACCACGGTTTGTCACTAAAAGTCTAATTCAAAGTCCAATCTCATTACCCATTCAAATATAATTACACTCTTTGTCTTATTCAACTTTAATTACTTTGTTACAGAAATTTGTCTTTTACCACTTGAATCAAGATTTAAGAATTCTATTGTCTATAACATGAATATTTAATACAGCTGGTACTGAAAAAAAATGAATAAATGTCATTTAAATTAACACAATTCATGTTTATCTATGAAAGTGGTTAAAACATTCTGTTCATCATAACTATTCTTATCCAACCAGACAAATAGGAATAAGAGCATTCATTGATCAACTAAACGTAAGCAGCAATAACATTCTACAATGGCAGGATAAAACTAAGCTGGAACTTACTTTTTAAGTCAGCCATGGTATTTTCCATCATTTGGTTCATGTGCAAATCAGACAGCTTAAGCTTTTCTGCATAAACAAAAGGGGAGACAACCCAAATAAGTGCAAGTAATGAAAATAAACATGCAATAACATTTAGAATCACAGAAACGGAACAAGCAGCAAACAGAATATAACAAGTTTCACAGAACACAGAAACAAACAACTTTCCAAAAATTTATACACTAGTTTATTTGGAGAATCAATGGTTTTAACCCTTTTCCAAGCTATTAAGTTTGCATGATATATCAGAACAAGTGAAGGTTGTCCAAGGAAGATTATTTTGATCACATATATACATGTTCTATGTCTGAATGTCTGAAAGAGAAACAAAATGTAGAGGAATGGAAAATACAGCTAAGTAGAGAAAATTACCTTCCAGGGAGGACATTTTGGCTACATATTGCCTGGAATCCAACTGTGCAATTTCCAATTCTTCTGCGAGAAAAGAGATTAAACAAAAAAATTAGACTGTAATTGGGGCATTACAAGAAATCTTCTAAGATTATTCATGTAGCTGAATAACTGAAAATAATTTTACAGGAATCACCCAGACGATTATAAACATAACTGCTGTTATCTGTTAACATAATTCTGGCATCTGAAGGCAAACAAATTTCTTGTACCCCCTATTCTCATCTGAATTAAAAAAGAATTAATGGATGTATTTTGTTGTTATTGCTGACCTTAGTAGAAATACTAGCACAAATGTTTTTTGTAATAAGTTAACCGTTTACAATGAAACAATCAATGAACTTGTGATTACTCACTTTGCAATTGTTCAACTTTATCTCCGCTTTCCTTCAGTTTTGATTCTGACTCTTCTATTTTTGCTACAATTGAAAAATCTTAACTCATTGTCAAACTCATGCTATTTATATGTTAACAATTATTTTTTAAGTTTGAATTGCTATCTAATAAATTTCACAGAAAGTTCATTGCAATATGTCAGTCAGTTCTAAATGACACAATGTATCAATTAAGGTCCTATATATAACTAGGTCTTTACCTCTGTATTTTTCTATTTCATTCTGTAGTTCTCTTAACTTATCTGTAAATATAAAAAAGTACACTTATACAATATCAGGTCAAATAGACAAGTTTTCTTTTCATTCCAACATTTTTGCTAGATAATAGCAAAATACTTGTAAATCAATTCAATTATAGTACATATAAATGTCAATTTTATAATGTTCCATACTTCATTATGTCTTTTCTCCATTGCTATTTTTTTAAAAGTAGCATTTTATTAAGATAAATTTAAATTAACTTGCAAAACATTTATAAGATATAAAAACTTGCTTTCTGATTCTTCAGGGTCAAGGTCTTTAAAGCTTGTTGGTATAATCTTTTGTTCATCTGAAAAAAAACAATACAAATAACCAAAAAATAAACAAAACAATTTTAGTAAGACTCAAAAAATACATGACAACCTTTTATTGATTTAGTAATTCAATTTAAACATTCAAAAGGTTAGGTTGTTATTAATTTAAACAAACAAAATAACAAAAATGAGTCAATGGTTTGTAATTTCATTATTAACCCCACTCTTGAAGGCACTTGTAATATATAAATCTGGGTGGCAGATATAAGGATAAAATTCACTAAATTTATGCATGTGCAACTTATGTTAATTGGATTTACTGATTCAAATTGAAGTCTCTGTGTGAAATTGGGGGGTGGGGGGGGGGTGGACATCTGTTATTCAAGTTATTTAAATATTTTCCAATGCCTTCCAAATATATGCCAATCAATAGGGTGGTCAGCATATAAAAAAAATGATCACCACTGCCACAAAACAAGTACACACAATTTTTAAGTGCAGTGTTTGGCAACCAGAGTAAGCATATGTTCAATATTCAATCTGCCTAATAGATTATCCTATTTATTATAAAGATCAAAATTATTTGTGTAGGATTTTAATGGCTTATCCTAAATTGATGAATAGCTAATGAATATCTCTACAAGTGACATTTTGGCATTAAAGAACCTGACAGTGAAAGTTACTTCTTCTTTCACATGTAGTTTACTGGAATTTCTGAAAAGGAGTAAAAACCTTTATTACAAAAAACTGCATGCAGCTACCATATTAAAGACATTTGTCACGAATTTCACATATTTTGATCCAATTTAAGGATTTGTATGAATGGAATAACTCCCAATTCTGTTATAAAACAACACAATACAGTATGTAACCTGAGGTATCAGAGTTGATTAATTTATTGTTATCTTTATCTTCTGTTTCATCCTCGTCAGTTTTTTCATCCAGATCTTTTAGGTGATTGTTTGGTTCTTTCATTAACTCCAGTTTTTCTACAATACAGATTAAATAAACAATACAAGATCATAAAAGAACAATATCTAAATCTAGAGTAAAAAAAACTGTGAGCAATGCTCACCATTGATACCCCCCGCTTCATGATTTCTTCAAAAATGCACGTGTACTTAATTATGAACTTGAAACTTAATCCAGTGTAGGAAGAGTTGCAGATAAAACATGGGAATCCCCACCGCTCGCCCACCTCAAAGAATAGCAATGTCTATTTTTTTCTATGGAAAACCCAAATATCATTCTGATCAAAATGTTAAATATCAGGTGCACAATGGTGCTATGTGACAAAGATTGTTTAAGTTTCATCAAATTCCATTAAGTGAGGAAGAGTTGCACATAAGAGATGGGTATCCCCTTATGTCAACGATAATGTCCATGTTATTCTATGGGAACCCCAAAATATCATTCTAATCAAAATGTTAAATATCTCCTGCACAATGGCACTAAGTGACAAGGATTCTGTGTCAGTTACAACAAATTCCATTCAGTGGTGTAGGAGGAGTTGCACGTAAGAGATGGGTATTCCCTTAGGTCAATGACAAAGTCCATGTTTTTCTATGGGAAACCCCAAATATTATTCCGATCAAAATGCTAAATATCTCCTGCACAATGGCACTATGTGACAAGGATACTGTGTAAGTTTCATCAAATTCCATTCAGTGGTGTAGGAGGAGTTGCAAATAAGAGATAGGGACCCCGGACAGACACCCCAGTGGCAGTGGTGATCACTTTTTTTATATGCTGATATTTAGTGTATGTGGGTAGAAGTGTAAGATGCGGGTTCGATTCTCACTGCAGGCAGGGTGTACTCGACTCCAATCTTAATTGACAAGGATTGCCAGTTTTCCTACCGCAGGTCGGGGGTTCTCTCCCGGTACTCCGGCTTCCTCCCCCAATAAAAACTGGACGCCATGAAATAGCTGAAAAATTGCTGAAAGTGGCGTTAAAACACCATTCAAACAAACAATAGAAGTGTAAGATTTAAGTCACTGCACAAGAAGATGATTCCTGTTAATGTTTCCACTTACCTTTCAATGAAGCAATTTCTTCTCTGGCTATGTCATTATCTGATTGTAAAGCTTCCACCTAAGAGATTTATGAAATAATTTAATTGTAAATATATTTTTTACAAATTCATAAAAAAAATTTACCCAAGACAAGATTCATTAAAATTTATTTCCAAAGTCTTAACTAGGTAATGTCCATGTGCTATTTCCACATTATATTAAACAAGCCTCAAAACACACAAAGGAATAACCATTTAAAGAAACATTTATAAACCTCAAGTTTATCCATAGAACTTGTACCTTTGCTGATAATATACTTTCTTCTTTCATCAGGTCTTCAATTTTGGCCATTAGTTCAGATTTTTCTTTATCAAATTTTTCTGTTTCTTCCATGTGACTTTGTTCTGCATCCTAAAGAAAGAAAAAAAGCAGGCAGTTACACTTTAATGTTGTTGATATTGTCCCTTTTTGTTTTAACTTTACTGTAAAAATGGAATGATAACACTTTATGTTTTATTAAATTTTTGTTAGTTTGAATAGAGGATTAAGTTCAATTTCAACAATATCATGGTGTCTAGTTTTTACTGACAGAGGAAGCCACACTATCTGTTGAGAAGACCTGACCTTCAGCATGAAAACAAAAACTCCTTGTCAATAAAAGTTGGAACTGAAAACACCTTGCCCATTCAGGATCAAACAAACATCACCAGTGTTGGCTCACCGGGGATAAACAGTAGATGGCTTAATATTTTAATCACTTGGCAACTGAGGCTTCTGTTCTTCTTTTATATGCACTTAAAATTAGTAAATTAATGTACAGAATTTAACATGAATTATAAAGGAAACAGAAACTGATATATTATGTACTTTCATCTATATTATTAAAAAGTTCTGAGACATAAGTGGTACATGTATCACTAAAACAAGATATTATAGACAGAAGACTATGGAACAAAAGAAAAATATTCAGGATTATATATGATCCCTTTTCATGACCATCCACCTAAATCCCTGTCCTTTTTTGTAATACTGTATGAATATAAATTATCCAGTATTTTACAGGATTGGTCAGCTTATTGTTAGACTTGCCACAAGTCCCTTTGAATTTTTTTGCTATTAGGGAGATACATCCATATTATTAATATTTCTATACTATCCGCATGTGCCTTTGTATACAAGTGCAAGTATAAAAAATATTGATACTAAGGATGTATCTCTCTAATAGCTGAAAAATTCAAGTGACTTGTGGCAAGTCTAGCTTATTGTGTGTGTCATCACATACTTTGGTGTCGTCTGTTTATATAATTTGTAGGGTTATAATATCTGTCAATATTTATTACCATGACAACCTTACCTGTAGCTGAACTTGGAGGTTGGCAACTTCTTTAAGTTGGTCCTGATATTTCTCTGCCAGTTGCTGTAGTTCTTCCTGTGATTTTTCACACATATCTTTTAAATGACTGCACTCTTCTTCTGTGTTGTGTAATGATCTCTGTAGATTAGATTCTAACGTTAGTCTACAGTAACATAACCAGTAATATGTGCAATGAAAGTTTTATTAATTTTAAAAAAAATTTCCAATGAAAACACTTCAAGGGAATCAAAAGTAAAGAATATTTAGCAAGAAAATTTACTTTTTATATTTAAAGTTATGTTTCGTCCAATAAAAATTAAGAGCTTAAATGTTATAAGAAAAAACGAAACTAAATTTATTACATTTGTGTTTTGTTTACTGACTGTCCATAAATTAAAAAATTTCAAATATATTCAATTCATAACAAGAAAACTTATTCTTTCAGTATTTTAAATAAGAGGACATTAGACTGTGTGCAATTTGTTAGATATATCAGTTCATACACACCCTTTAAAAGATATTACCTCTAAATCAGATAACTTCCTTACGGCTTCTAGCTTCTCTTGTAGAACTCTCCTCAAAGATTCCTACAAATATAAAGATTTAAAGAAACATCCACTTAACAATAACATCTATATTATATATTTTTTTATATTTAAAATTGTAAGAAACACATTTACTCAAAAGTGTTTTTTTTTCCATATTGGTTAGTATGACAACTTCAAATGTACTAAAATAGATACAAAATATGAACAACTATACAAAAAATACCTTTGCTGTTGTTTCATACTGTAATTTTTCTTCTTGTAAAGTGACAACTTCTTGTCTTAATGCATCCTCTGAATGATTCTATAAATAGATATATGAGGAGTCCAGATTACCTTGAGAATTAACATCTAATTCCAGACATTATAAAATGATGTAACATGTGATTTTATGATAAACCTTAATTCAACAGTAATAAAAGTTCTACACTATTATAAATTTAATACAGAACTGACATTAAACAGCATGGTTCAGACATAAATTCTGAGAATTAATGATTTCGAAGTTAATCTTATTAATTGAGCACATTAATTTTTGTATAAGTACTTCTTTTTATTAAATGCAAATCAGTTATCTGTGAGAAAAATGTGTAATAACGCTGTCAGCAAAATAAGTGCTAGTCCAGCCCAAGAACAGCATAAATCCATTTGGACCAGTTACACATTGCAAAATTATTTCACTGTTGAGCACTTTGATGAAAAAATAGTCAGTTCAAACCAGCACAGTAATTTCTGTTCATTGTGAGGACTGAATAAATGGAAAAGATAGAAAACATTTATATGAATTATGTTATCACTATTTTTTCAATTTCTATATACCCTCCCCCTCCCAACAAGTTTGCGGGGTATAAGAATCAGTAAATTAGGCAGGGTCTGGGGCATATCCACCCCCAAGAAACTAAACAGATTTCAGTGCTTTATATGATGTTTATCCTTTATCAAATACACTCCGTAATTCAGGGTCAATGATGAATATGTATTGAGTTTAAACAGTTATTTCTGTATTCTACATTTTTTCTATTGTTTAGTCTGCCTATATGTCAATAAAAACAGTCAAATCTGGTCAGAATCATGAATAACTGTCCATAAAGGGCACCTTTATATAATAATATCTGTCTATTAACTACTTATGCCTTGAATGAATATGATGTACTATTAATCCTGTATATATAAGACACCTGTTCATACAGGGCACTTGTTCTCTTACCATGGCAGCCCTTAATCACAGGTTTGGCCAGATGGTATTTGTTTAAACAAAATTTTTTTGTATAATGCTACACTCATCATCTTCTAAATTTACAATAATTAAACTAGATAAATTCTCTTAACCTGAAGTGAATATAACCTCAGTGGAACTTTCACAATATATTGGAACAAGGTCAATAAAAGACAAATTATTAACACTGAAGTATGAACTCCTACTTACTTTAGAGTATGTATGTAGTTGATTTTCTAGCACCTCAAGTCTGGATAAAAGTCTGTCTTCATCTATCAAAGCCTAAATTAAAAAAGTTAATTATATTGTATTTTCTGTGACATGAAAATTCAGATGATGAAATGGAAGAGTTAAACTAACTATCAAGGAATTTCTTAGGATTTTGAGGGCTTTAGTCACTTTAGCGGATGAGCCATATAAGCATCTGCTCAGAAGCATGCATTCATCAGTACTGGTGAAATATCATAGTAAACCAGAGGCTCTTAAGAGCCTGTATCGCTCACCTGATTTTATAGGCAATGAAGATGGCATTTCCCTGATGTTAAAGTAAATCCTGTAATTTTCAATAAACTTTAAATAGGACCATCCAAACAATATTACTAGAAAGCTTTGTTTCATTGGTTAACCGTATAGAGAAGATTTTTTTTATTTGCCCATAGGGTCCTATGTTAAACTAAGTCCTGCGGCGGTGGCGGCCATTTTGAATTTCCAATTGCCATAAAAAACATAAACTTTATAAAGGACCATCCAAACAATATTTCTTGTAAGTTTTTGTTTCCATTGATTAACCAGTTTCAGAGAAGAAGCCTTTAAAAACATTTTCCCATAGGGTCCTATGTTAAAAACTAAGTCCTGCGGTAGTGGCCATTTTAAATTTCCAATTGCCATAAAAAACATAAACTTTATAGAGGACCATCCAAACAATATTGCTAGTAAGTTTTTGTTTCCATTGATTGACCGGTTTCAGAGAAGAAGCCTTTAAAAACTTTTTCCCATAGGGTCGAATGTTAAACTAAGTCCTGCGGTAGCGGCCATTTTGAATTTCCAATTGCCATAAAAAACATAAACTTTATAGAGGACCATCCAAACAATATTGCTAGTAAGTTTTGTTTTGATTGGTTAAACGGTTTCAGAGAAGATGCCCTTTTAAACTTTTTTCTCATAGGGTCGAATGTTAAACTAAGTCCTGATGTGGCGGCCATTTTGAATTTCTGATTGGGATAAAAAACATTAACTTTATAGAGGACCATCCAAACAATATTGCTTGTAAGTTTTGTTTCCATTGGTTGACCGGTTTCAGAAAAGAAGCCTTTCAAACTTTTTCCCATAGGGTCCTATGTTAAATTAAGTCCTGCCGTGGCAGCCATTTTGAATTTCCAATGGCCATAAAAAACACAAACTTTATAGAGGACCATCCAAACAATATTGCTAGTAAGTTTTTGTTTCCATTGATTAACCGGTTTCAGAGAAGAAGCCTTTTAAAACTTTTTCCCATAGGGTTCTATGTTAAACTAAGTCCTGCGGTGGCGGCCATTTTGAATTTCCAATTCCCATCAAAAACACAAACTTTATAGAGGACCATCCAAACAATATTGCTAGTAAGTTTTGTTTTGATTGGTTAAACGGTTTCAGAGAAGAAGCCCTTTTAAACTTTTTTCCCATAGGGTCCTATGTTAAACTAAGTCTTGAGGTGGCGGCCATATTGGTTTAGCAATCAAAATAAAAAACACAAACTTTGTAAAGGTCCATCCAATGAACATTATGGCCAAGTTTGGTTTCAATTGGCCAAGTGGTTTCAGAGAAGAAGATTAAAATGTAAAAAGTTTACAGACGCCGACGACGACGACGACGACGGACGCAAAGTGATAACAATAGCTCACATGACCCTTTGGGTCAGGTGAGCTAAAAAACTGTATTCTTTCAATTGCAGTGCATAAATTGTTATAAAAAAATGTTTATAAATTTTTAAAGAATTTTATTTTAAAACTTATTTAAAAAGCGTTTGTATATCAATCGGTTACAATTTTTCATTAAGGGCCATTGTACTCTTCATTTTCTAAGTGGTAGCCAACAGTAATTAGACGTATCTAGGATGTACACAAATGGCACGTAATCCATTTGAAACCAGCAAAACATACGAAAAATGAGTTAAATACGCAAAATCTTTGCAATTTTTATTTGCAATACATATTTGATCAAAAGGTGGAAGTCTGTGCGCATCAGTACGATCTACAACACTTTTGTTTGCGTATATTGACCAGGAGCACCACTTAATCATGTTAATTGGATTACCTGTAAAAACATTGATTCGGCAATTGACACCTGCTGTTTAAAACTAACAAGGGGAAATAATTAAATTTCCTGTTGATTGGCTTTGGGGTCATAACAAGGGTCCGGAAACGGTCATATTTGCCGGACATGACCGAAATTTATACTAAAATGTCCGACTACGATTTGCTCAAATCGGACATAAAAAAAAGTAATATTTTATAATAATCACTTGTTGGACTTAATCCCTTTAATTTCTTCTACAAATATTTGTATTAAAAAATCAACCCTAAGGCTATTTCCTGTCACTGACATGTGTTTATTGACAACCGACCGGTGATTACGTAATAGGTAAACAGGTGGTGACCGATCTGATTCATCCATATCGTAAACATACTATTGCAACAGCATTTTGAATATACAGAGATTGAATATAATAGATTGTTTCTATTTCACATTTCTAAGAAAAAAAGACAACTTTACAGTATAGTGGTATACACAACTTTAATGAAAAACACGTGCGGTCAAAATTGTACACTACGCAAGCGCCAATGTAACTAAATGTTACATAAATCCAAAGAAAACCATTTGAAGAAAAATTCCTTGAAAATAATGTGAACAAAAATGATTATTCATTTAATTATAAAAAACTTGTTAAAAGAATCCATCGCAGAATAACGCATCATTTCAATTCTGGCCGAACTTGTTGCAATTATAGGTGACAACTTCCTATTTCCGGTAAATAAAAAACTCGAAGGGATATTCATCAAAACAACGTTGTTTGCCATTATTTTGTTGCATAGACAACATGTCATCTTACAATAAAGATTTTTTTAGGCAGGAGATTGTATCTCTACATATATTTTTGCTTACTCACACTATCGTGGCGAAACGACCCGACTTGCAAACAAGTTTCGGTATGAAACGACCCCAGACCAATATTCACTACCATGGAATATGGTAATTTCTTAGGGGGAAAAATGACCGAAATGGGGAGGGAAAACTTCCGGACCCCTGGGTCATAAATATGTTGTTTTATACTTGGTAGAATGAATTTGTAACGAAAAATTTTAGTACTTGTTGGAAATCAGGTGACGAAATTGATTTAGAAATCTATTGTCAATTTTCAAATGATTTTGTCAATGACGAAAGTGGTGAGCGCTAAAAAATTCCCTGAACTATGCTTTCACTTTGTGTTTACTCCATTTTCTAGATGGTCCTAAGCATCCAACGACCATTAGAAATTCTAGCAAGGGTTTAAATGAATATTAACTCCTAAGATATTTTATTCTGTGATAAATGAGTTCAAAGACAAATAGATAAATTCATCCTTTTTATCCCAACATTTTGAAATTGCTGGTCATTCTGAATATAGCTAAAATACCGCTCACTCAGCAACCATTCAAATAATGAAGTCTATTTTTTTAAAAGTTTTTGCAGCTTCCAAAGCAGAAATGTAAACAATCATACCTGCCAGCCATCTTCAGAGGCCTCCTGTGTGTTATTCAGTAGCTGTTGTAATGTACTTAATTTCTGTTCGAGCATTTTTTCCCTGTGTAAGGCCTCCTAAAAATATATCGAGACAAAATTTAACACATTTTATTTTAATATCTACACTATTTTGGCCACTGCCACAATCTTCCAAACTTTACTGATTTATACTCTCCATTAATTTTGACAGCAAAGAAAAATGACATAATCAGAAATTAGTATGTATTTATTTAGATAATAACCAAATCTAATTTTGTATGTAGGTAATTTACTTAGTAATTAACAATTAAACATAAAGTTTGTACAGTATTTATTCAAAATGAAACTAAAATATCACAAAGTTACTTTAATTAATATTGTTTGATGGGGTCTTAAAAAACTACTAAACACTTTAATAGAATTAGTACTCTGTATCACTTCTAATTAAATTTTTAGACAAATATTCATAAGGCTAAGTCAACTGTACATTTTTGTGGTCAGTCTACAAATTATTTCTTGAATGATCTACTAGAACTGTATGTTCCAACAAGTGACTATAAGCTAATGCTCCCCGAGATTACCAGAGAGGTCTCCAAAAACCTTAGGCTCTGAAGAGCCTGTATCGCTTGCCTGATTTTATAAGCAATGTCATTTCCCTGATGTTAAACTAAGTCCTGTAATTTTCAATAAACTTTAAAGAAGACCATCCAAACAATATTGCTAGAAAGTTTTAACTGGTTTTATACAGAAGATTATTTTTTTTAATTTGCCCATAGGGTCCTATGTTAAACTAAGTCATGTGGTGGTGGTCATTCTGAATTTCCAATTGGCAATAAAAAACAAAAACTTTAAAGAAGACCATTCAAACAATATTGTCAGTAAGTTTTGTTTCAATTGGTGAACCAGTTTCAGAGATGAAACCTTTCAAAAACTTTTTCCCATAGGGTTCACTGTTAATCTATGTAATGCTGTGGTGGCCATTTTGATTTTCCGATTGGTATAAAAAACACAAACTTTATAAAGGACCATCTAAAATAATATTGGTAGTAAGTTTTGTTTCCATTGTTTAATCGGTTTCAGAGAAGAAGCCTTTTATAACTTTTTTTCACATAGGGTCCAATGTTAAACCAAGTCCTGCGGTGGTGGCCATTTTGAATTTTCGATTGGGATAAAAAACATGAACTTTATAGAGGACTATCCAAACAATATTGCTAGTATTGCTGGAAAGTTTTGTTTTGATTGGTCAACCAGTTTCAGAGAAGAAGCCTTTTTAACTTTTTCCCCATAGTGGCCTATGTTAAACTAAGTCCTGCAGTGGAGTCCATTTTGATTTTCCAATTGGCATAAAAAAACATAAACTTTATAAAGGACCATCCAAACAATATTGGTAGTAAGTTTTGATTCGATTGGTTAACTGGATTCAGAGAAGAATCCATTTTAAACTTTTTTCCCATATGGTCCATTGTTAAAGTCCTGGGGTGGTGGCCATTTTGAATTTCCGATTGGGATAAAAAATACAAACTTTATAGAGGACCATCCAAACAATATTGCTAGTAAGTTTGGTTTCCATTGGTTAACCGGTTTCAGAGAAGAAGCCTTTTAAACCTTTTCACATAGGGTCCTACGTTAAACTAAGTCCTGACAAAAAGTGATAACAATAGCTCACATGACCCTTTGGGTCAGGTGAGCTAAAAACAGACTTGCAAATACTAACCTAACTGATCATGACTGGCCATGTCTGGCCATAGACCTGTAAATACTGAGCTAACTGATCAAGACAGGCCATGTCTGGCCACTATAACACAGACCTGTAAATACTGAGCTAACTGATCAAGACAGGCCATGTCTGGATACAGACCTGTACATAGTGAGCTAATTGATCAAGACAGGCCATGTCTGGACACAGACCTGTACATATTTAGCTTACTGATCAAGACAGGCCATGTCTGGACACAGACCTGTAAATACTGAGCTAACTGATCAAGACAGGCCATGTCTGCACACAGACCTGTACATAGTGAGCTAACTGATCAAGACAGGCCATGTCTGCACACAGACCTGTACATACTGAGCTTACTGATCAAGACAGGCCATGTCTGCACACAGACCTGTACATAGTGAGCTAATTGATCAAGACAGGCCATGTCTGGACACAGACCTGTACATATTTAGCTTACTGATCAAGACAGGCCATGTCTGGACACAGACCTGTAAATACTGAGCTAACTGATCAAGACAGGCCATGTCTGCACACTGACCTGTACATAGTGAGCTAACTGATCAAGACAGGCCATGTCTGCACACAGACCTGTAAATACTGAGCTAACTGTACAATAACACAGACCTGTAAATACTGAGCTAACTGTACAATAACACAGACCTGTAAATACTGAGCTTACTGATCAAGACAGGCCATGTCTGGACACAGACCTGTAAATACTGAGCTAACTGATCAAGACAGGCCATGTCTGGACACAGATCTGTAAATACTGAGCTAACTGATCAAGACAGGCCATGTCTGCACACAGACCTGTAAATACTGAGCTAACTGTACAATAACACAGACCTGTAAATACTGAGCTAACTGTACAATAACACAGACCTGTAAATACTGAGCTAACTGTACAATAACACAGACCTGTAAATACTGAGCTAACTGTACAATAACACAGACCTGTAAACTAAATACTAAGCTAACTGGTCATAACAGGCCATGTCTGGACACAATATAACAGACCTGTAAATACTGAGCTATCTGGTACAGTAACAAAGACCTGTAAATACTGAGCTATCTGGTACAGTAACACCGACCTGTAAATACTGAGCTAGCTGGTAGAGTTCCTGAGACTGTATCGTGAAACCTGGCGAAACTGTATTGGCAAAATGTCCATCAGAATAACTAAAATATAACAAATTTAAGTTAATATGCTGTAAACATTGATTAATAATTTCTCTCATTATAGTAAATATATGAGGTAATACACAACATGCATTAAATTACATTACTAAAATATTAAACAGGGAGTCAAAATACAAATTACAACATTTAAACATTCTAAATATCTGGAATGGAATTAACTCTTAACGTTCTCAATACAATAAAAGGTTTTCAATTTTCCAATAACAAGCTTTTCTACCTTTTGTTCAAACATTTTCATCAAGAATAGAACAATGAATAAAAGTCCATTCTTGTACCTTTCTACCCATATAACACTGGGTCTACATCCCATGATCGTTGGTTATTTCCAGTTATTGATTGTCAATTTCATACAAATGATAAGCACTAATTTTCACATTATTTTGTGTAATTATAGAACATTATGATCCTCAATTATATGTTCAGAATATGACACATGTACTTATGTAGTGGATAGGAGACATGATGGGTCAAGATTTGGGGTGATCAGTAGGGAATACTGTTATCAGAATTACCCAAACATTCTATTTTGATACAGTAACTTCACCAACATAAAATTTAATACTTCCACTAATTGCAGTTTAGGAAACCTGACTTTTTTCAATTTTCTTCGTGTTATTTTTATATATTTCATTAAGGCATAATACAATTGAATGTCTTGACGTCTATGATAATTAGGTATATAACTCGAGCTAAATAACTTACATATTCTTTGCTTCTCTGCCATCTGGGTGGAACAGTGTTATAGTAGCTATAATACATCCATGAGTTACTGTAACAAAGTAATGACATTGGTCATTATTTAAACAGGTAGTAAATGAATGCTTATTGTTGACAGCCCCTTGCATATATTTATGCTTAGGAAAATACTTGCAGACAAGGATAGATAATTCAGCCATTGAAAGTAATCTCAGAACTGTATTCCAAAAAAGCAGTATTAAATTGATAATTGAATTAATATGAAAAAACATTAATATACTATTTTAATGACATACATGAAAAATAAAGGCCAAATTAATTTGATGTCAAATGTCAGCTATAATATAATGAGACCAAAATTAGTCCAAGCCATCTAGGACTTAATTTAAAATGACAGGGAATAGAACCCACAACTTTGATCCCACATTTCAATTGCGCTTGCTACGGATTACAGCAATGAGACACAGATTTGAAGTAAAATGTTTTCACATTATTCATATAATACAGACAGCGCGAAATTTAACAAATTTATTACCAGTTATTTCAAACTAGAACATTCAAGCAGTTACAGGATGGTAATAAACAACATGCCAAAAAACATGTAGAATTATCATCTGTGTTTTTAATTGGTTTTCCATATATCCCACTGTTACTTTTAATATAAAAATAGATTCTGTAAATAGCAATTCAATACTCCCACTTCAGAACATCTATACACACTTGAGAAGGTTGATCATCATTTTACAAAAATATATGATGGATCTAATTATATAAAACCTATTTCTTTGTTAAGAAATTTAAGTTGTATAGGGATAACCATGTCTGTAGTCAAATTACTATTTCTTGATTAAACCAGTAAAATCGGTTTCCTTATTTCTAAGCATAATTCAACTTTAAGACACTAATGTAAATGGTTGTTACACACAACCTACATGCAATATACATTTAAGTTCATTATTGACATGGTTAAAACAGAATATAATTTAGGTTATACAGCTACTGAACAACTGTTACATGTACATTTTTACATTTCACAAATGATCAAATTAAGGTGATCTCATTTATTTCTATTTTTTGAGACTGTTTGAACAAGATTTTATAAGGTTATTACACAAATAGTGGTACAAATTGTTCTGAGCAGAATATTATACTGTGCAAGTTTGTTGAGTGCAATTAATATCTACTTGGAACAATATTCAACAATATTCCTGCAATAATCATTAGACTGTATAGCAGGACTGAAAGTTTCTTAGAACACCATTCTTACAAGTCAGTTATATGAATGATTTGGAATGTTGCACAGGCTGCATTTCAGTACAATATATTGCATGGAAAACAGTCAAATATAATTATACACTGAGAACAGTTGGTCAAAGTTATACACAAAAATAGTCAGTTAAAATTCTATACTGAGAGCTGTCAGTAATAAATTTATGCTACAAACAGTCACATGGAGTTCAACACTGATAACAGTCTGTTAAAATTCTATAATAAAAATAGTCAGCTTAAATTTTACTCTGATAACAGGCAGTTACAATTTTACTCTGAGAACAATCAGTTAAAATTTCTACACTAAGAGTTGACAGTTAAAATTCCACACACAGAACAGTCTTTTAAAATTCTACAATGAGAGCAGTCAGCAGAGAACAACCAGTTTTAATTAACTAGAGGCTCCCAGGAGCCTGTAATCGCTCACCTGGAATCCAAACGACTTCAACTGTATTTAAATTTTTGAAATTAACAGTTTCAGTCTAGTTGTTATAGCTTTTAAGTTACTGTGCAAAAACTAAACGTTTCTTCAAAAATTTTAGTTAAATACAATAACTCCTATAAGGTGCCATCAGACAATTTTTGAAAATTAAATGGTTTGTAGGCATTGTCCTTTAGGGTACTTTAGAAATTTAGTTTTACTCTACTAGTAGGTGTGTTATAGACTAATTTATAATTCAAAAACTGTTCATTTGTCCAAATTCATAATGAAAGGGCAATAACTCCTATAAAGAGTCATCTTGCAATTTTGGACTAAGCAATCATTTGTAGGGCTTCTATTGCTGATCATTTGTGCAATTTACAGTTTCATAACAAAATTGTCATTTAAGGGCAATAACCCCTATAAGGAGTCATCTGACAATTTCAGACCAATTAAGTGAATTGTAGGGCTTTTAATGCTGATCATTTTTGCAATTTATAATTTCACTTATTATAAATTATGTTATGGTTTTTAAGTTACAGGACAAAAACAGAAAATTTCATAAAAAATTGCGTTTTAAGGGCCATAACTCCTATAAGGAGTCATCTGACAATTTCAGACTTATATAGTAATTTGTAGGGCTTGCTGATCATATTTGCTATTAACAGTTTCACTCTAGCTGTTACAGTTTTTAAGTTACAGGACAAAAACGAAAAATTTCATAAAAATTGTAATTTATGGGCAAAAATCATCTGACAATTTCAGACCAATCAAGTGAATTGTAGGGCCTTTATTGCTGATCATTTGAGCAATTTACAGTTTCAATCTAACTGCTATAGTTTTAAAGTTACAGGACAAAAACGGAAAATTTCATAAAAAATTGCCATTTAAGGGCACTAACTCATATAAGGAGTCATTTGACTATTTCAGACCAATCAAGTGAATTGTAGGGCCTTTATTGCTGATTATTTGAGCAATTTACAGTTTCAATCTAACTGCTATAGTTTTAAAGTTACAGGACAAAAACGGAAAATTTCATAAAAAATTGCCATTTAAGGGCACTAACTCATATAAGGAGCCATTTGACTATTTCAGACCAATCAAGTGAATTGTAGGGCTTTTATTGCTGATCATTTTTGCCATTTACAGTTTCACTCTACCTCGTATAGTTTTCAGGTTATATTGAAAATACCAAAAATTTTGTCAAAAATCGTCAATAAAGGGTAATAACTCCTACACAACTTCACACTAATAGCAACTATTGTAGATCTTAATGTGCTGATCAATTTGAAGTAACGGTTTTCTCTATAGCTATTATAATTTTTGAGATAATGATCAAAAACCTGTGTTGACCCCACATGTTCTATTTTTAGCAACAGTGGCCATATTTGTCTGTTGATCAACACCCTGGGTACAAACTTGAAACTAGGAACCCTAAGAATGATTGTGGCCAAGTTTGAAAAAAATTGGCACAGTGGTTTCAGAGGAGAAGATTTTTTAAAAAGTTTACGACGGACGACAGACGCCAAGTGATGGCAAAAGCTAACATGGACCTTCGCTCCAGGTGAGCTAAAAAGTCAGTTTTAAAATTGACAATACTGTGAAATAAACCAAGGACTATAACGTGTCTGTGCCTTCATTTTCAATTTCTTTAGTTCTATCTTTTAATACTTACAGAGCACATTATTGTGTGTACAATATAACTTACCAGACTGAACTAATTAGGGATTCAGAATCAAGTATTTGTTTAGACGGGTTCAATTTATAAAATTCTGACAGAAATGTATTTTTGGTTCCCAATAAGGTTTCAATGTAGATTAATCCTGAACATCAAGAAAGAGAGTCTTACTTTTTTCACCTCTTCGGTTGTTTTCCATCACATCAACACCAAACTGTATGTGGTCACCAGAATATACCTCTCTTGGTGAACTTTCTTCCCCTCCTTTGCAGAGGCGCTGATTGTTAATAAATGTACCATTGCTGCTTTTTGTATCTTGGAGGTAGAACTAAAAATGGAAATAATTAGGTAAGTACATCTTTTGTTTATAGGTATACTCCTAACTGATCCCAGACCAAACATATTTGTCATTTACAATTTGTTCAACTTACTTTGTTTTCATTTTTTTTGTTTTTGTGGGTATCCATATTTGGTTTGAGATAAAAAAGACATTTCGCAGAGTACTTAAGTGCATATTTCTTGGGTTGAATATACCGTAGATGCTCACTTAAAAGTCGGTCCGCATATAAAGCTTGGGGGGGGGGGGGGGGGGGGGGGGGGTTTGGGCCTTAAAATCTGGTATTTTGCTGTTGACCTCGTATAAGTCGGTTGGAAGACAGATGTGAATAAAAATCATTATATCAGTAAGACTTCTTGCTTATTATTTGTTTCTCATGTTTTATGAGTTAATTATCGCTTGTCATTTATCCTAAGTGGTTTGTTTACACTAGTGTACACATGTTTTGAAAAATGTAAACGTAATTATCTCCCTAAATTTGCTATGACTAAAAACCATAAAAAAGACAAACACAAGTAAATATACAAATATTCATTTTCGTAATTATTTAATAGTTAAAGCAGAGTTTTAAAAATAAATGAATGTTTCTCAGAAGAAGCAGTTTTTATGTTTTTTCATAGGTTAGCATGTTAAGTGATTTTCCATAGTGGCAGCAATCTTGTATTTTGGATCAAAACAAAAAACTCAAAATTGGTAGAAAACCAAACAATATCACATATCCTAAAATCTGCCAAGCTGTTTGTGAGAAAATGAATTTTAAAATTTCAGCCAGTCAGAACGCATTTGCAGCTCTGGCAGCCATGTTGAATTTCCTATCGGCTCCAAACATACTTAAAATAATAAGATTACCATCTAAGATTCACTTCTGCATTATTTGGTTAAATTGTATGGAACTGAGTTTCAGAGAAGCTGTTTGTATGGTTTTCCCATAGGGTACTATGTTAAGCTGTGTTCCACCGTGGTGGCCTCTTGGAATTTAGATTGCCACAAAAAACTCAAATTTTGAAGAGGACCATCTAAGGTACATTTGTGCAATATTTCAAATCAATCTGCTAAGCGGTTTGTAAAAAGAAGATTTTTGAAATTTCAGCCAATCAGAACCCATTAGTTGCCCTGGAAGCCATGTTCAATTTGCAATTGGCTCAAAAAACTCAAAATAATAAGATAAATATCCATTAATCATTTCTTCATAATTTGGCTTCATTGTGTGGAACAGTTTCAGAGAAGAAGTTGTTTGTATGTTTTTCCCATAGGGTCCTATGTTAAACTATGTCCTGTGATGCGGCCATCTTGGATTTTGGATCGGCACAAAAACTCAAACTTTGTAGAGGACTATCTAAGGTACATTTCTGCAATATTTCAAATCAATCTGCCAAGCAGTTTATGAGAAGATTTTTAAATTTCAGCCAATCAGAACACATTAACGGCCCTGGAAGCCATGTTGAATTTGCAATTGGCTCAAAAAACCCAAAACAATAAGATAATTATGCAACCTTCATTTCCTTATTAATTTGGCTTCATTGTGTGGAACAGTTTCATAGAAAAAGTTGTTTGTATGTTTTTCCTATAGGGTCCTATGTTAAAATATGTCCTGCGATGGTGGCCATCTTGGATTTTGGATCATCACAAAAAACTAAAACTTTGTAGAGGACCATCTAAGGTACATTTCTGCAATATTTCAAATCAATCTGCCAAGCAGTTTATGAGAAGAGGATTTTTGAATTTCAGCCAATCAGAACGCATTAATGGCCCTGGCAGCCATGTTTCATATTTGATCGGCACTAAAAACTCAAACTTTGTTAAGAACCACCCAATAAACATTCCTGCCAAGTTTGGTTCTGATTGGCCAAGTGGTTGTGGAGAAGATTTTTTGTTTTGAATGGTGTTTTAACGCCACTTTCAGCAATTTTTCAGCTATTTCATGGCGTCCAGTTTTTATTGGGGGAGGAAGCCGGAGTACCCGGAGAGAACCCCCGACCTGCGGTAGGAAAACTGGCAATCCTTGTCAATTAAGATTGGAGTGTTGTGGAGAAGAAGATTAAAATGTAAAAAGTTTACGGCCGGTGACGACTAAGAGGACGACAACGGACGCAAAGTGATGAGAATAGCTGACACTGACCCTTTGGGTCAGGTGAGCTAATAAAAATTGATTAAAAAACGAATGTTGTAGAATATATGTGTTAGTTAGTTTATCTTGATTTTCGGTTTTTAGTTGTAGCATGACATCACCCGATGTATTATGCAATACATACAAAATAAATCGATACTTGTGTAAACAGTGGTAAATACGACGGAAATGGAAACTGGATAAAATAAACAATACACAATAAAAACAATCTTTATTAATGTCTTAAATATACTTTATTTAGCATAACTAATCACGTATCTGTCTATTCTCGTCTTTATAGTTGGCAATCTATGTTAGCTCTTCAAACTTCGAACAGAATTCTTTCCTCTTGTGGTATGACTCACTTAAAAAGTTGGAACCCTTCTCTAAAACCAAATTTTAAGTCCCAATTTAAAGACTTATGTGCCAGTATGTACAGTATTTGGTTTTTTAAAATTTCTGTACATACATATTTTTTGAAAATCAAAGAAAATCACTTCATATAAACTTATGTCCTCTAGATATTGATTTTTGGTAAACGGAAAGAAAGTCACAGGAAAAAAAGTCACAAGAAAAAAGTCACAATTAATAAGTTGTATTGGTCACATATGATGTCATAATATGAAAAAAATATTTTTATGTTTATTATAATTATAATCATACTTTTATGTAATGCTTGTTTATTACTTTATTACTTTATTTATTTAATACCACTAATAACTAGAGGCTCCCAGGAGCCTGTAATCGCTCACCTGAAACCCAAATGACTTTGAGACTTGTATGATGAATTGTAGGGCTTGTATTGCTGATCATTTTTACTAGTAACAGTTTCACTCTAACTGTTATAGTTAAGTTACAGGACAAAAACAGAAAATTTCATAAAAAATTGCCATTTATGGGTAATAACTAATATAAGGAGATGTCGACAATTTCAGACCAATTAGGTGAATTGTAGGGCCTTTACTGCTGATCATTTGTGCAATTTACAGTTTCAATCTAGCTGCTATGGTTTTCAAGTTACAAGACAAAAACAGATAATTTCATAAAAAATTGCCATTTAAGGGCAATAACTCCTATAAGGAGTCATCTGACAATTTCAGGTTAATACAGTAAATTGTAGGGCTTGTATTGCTGATCATTTTTGCTTTTTACAGTTTGACTCTAGCTGTTATAGTTTTTAAGTTATTATATAGATAGAGATGAAATATTGAATTTTCCGAGTGACAGAAATCACGGTAAATCACATGTGAAAATTATCGTTTGTTTTCACTCTCTGGTTTTTTCCTGCCAAAATTGCAGTTGGTTTTGTACTATGTAGATATTCATCTGCCGTTCATAAAATTTAGGATTAATCATTAAAATTTTACGAAAACAATTTTGATCTATATAATAAATAGGATAATCAATTAGGCATTGTGAATATCCAAAATATGATCACTCGTACCGCATAAAGCATCAGATTAAACTAGTGGCACATGTGATCAAATTTTGGATATTCACTCCACCCAATTAATTATCCTTTAATTACAGGACAAATAGGGAAAATTTCATAAAAAAATTCTCATTTAAGGGCTTTAACTCACATAAGGAGTCATCTGACAATTTCAGACATATTAAGTGAATTGTACGGCTTTTATTGCTGATCATTTTTGCCATTTACAGTTTCACCCTACCTCTTACAGTTTTCAAGTTTGGAATTGTAAATACCGAAAATTTTGTCAAAAATCATCATTAAATGGCAATAACTCCTACAAGAAGCCAATACACAACTTCACACTAGTAGCAACTATTGTAGACCTTAATGTGCTGATCAATTTGAAGTAATGGTTTTCTCTATAGCTATTATAATTTTTGAGATAATGATCAAAAACGTCAGTTGACACCCATGTTCTATTTTTAGTAACAGCAGCCATCTTTGTCTGTTGATCAACACCCTGGGTACAAACTTGAAACTAGGAACCCTAAGGATGATTGTGGCCATGTTTGAAAAAAATTGGCCCAGTGGTTTCAGAGGAGAAGATTTTTAAAAAAGTTTACGACGGACGACAGACAACGACGAAAAGTGATGGCAAAAGCTCACATGGGCACTTGGTCCAGGTGAGCTAAAACTTGTATTTAAGTCCATCAAAATCTATTGTTTGTTTGTTTGTTTGATTTTTGTTTAACGCCACTTTCAGCAATTTTTCAGCTATATCATGGCGTCCAGTTTTTATTGGGGGAGGAAGCCGGAGTACCCGGAGAAAACCCCCGACCTGCGGTAGGAAAACTGGCAATCCTTGTCAATTAAGATTGTGGTCGAGTACACCCTGCCTGCAATGAGAATCGAACCCGCAATCTCAGTGTTGACAGACCACGTGATCAATAGGAGACGAACTACCTTGACCACTCGGCCACCGAGGCCCCCCATCAAAATCTAGAAAACATTTTAGTTTACCTCTTATTGTGCTGCTTTAACAGTTAAAAATATGTATACCAAAGAAAAGTATAAAATAGGCAACTATACAAATATTTTTTAAATAAACATAGATCCAAGTCAAAAATATGGTTTCAAAATTTTAGAGATTTATTTATTAAATAATGTGAAGTGAAAAATGAACTGAACATGTGTGACCATTTATTGTACAACTAATTGTTTATTTATTCCTTTGTTTTTATATGATAAAATTTTGTTAATTTGTTATAATATATATTTTACAATTAAATGTCTTTGAATATCCATTATACTTTTTATACACAAGAACATAAATCTTGTTAAAAAACCTATAAAAAAAACCACATTCAATACCAATACAACTTATAAAGTGTGACTTTTTTTCTTGTGACCTTTTTTCCCAGTGATTTTTTATCAGTGACTTTTTTCCTGCGACTTTCTTTCCTACAACCAAATGTTTATTTTGTATCATTTGGTACCATTTTTATCAACGATTTGATAGCATTTAGTTAATAGCTAACAACAATATGGGGTACCAGTATGTTAAGATGAAAAAACAAGTGTGGACACAGAAAAATGTCTCGCCTGCATTCCGCATCAATAACGAAAATAAATTTCTTCATAAGCATTAGGGAAATAACATTAGTTATCAGAAGCAGCCTGTATACCAAATATTGTTACCCTACCCACGCATAGTTACAGAGGAATTGTCCTAATACAAAACCTTTAACATGGTCGTTAGACCGTGAAATTGAGGATAAGGTCAGTTGACGCCTACCAGACAGTCATGTACTCTTTATCAGCAATACCATACAATGTAATCCTACAATGCATGGTCACAGAGGAACTACCCTAATACAAATATTAGACAGTGAAATTGAGGTCAAGGTCAGGTGACAGGTAACTGACAGGCCTCATCATAAGCTACCACTGGACTAAATTTGATGAACCTAGGGTTTGGCCTTACAATGATATGAAGCTAGATGTCCAAGTGTTTTTGACGCCAACAGATTCCCAGGCGAGAAAATAAAAATGACCAGCTGATAAATTAATGTACTGCTACCAAGAGGCTATTACCATCAGAAGATTAAAAGACCTTCACACATTTACATGGTTTAAACAACTGAGGGTAATTAACAAGTCATTTACAGTAGTCCCCCTCTTATACGATCCCTTCGCCAGCGACCACCCGCTTTATCCGGCCAAAACCCTGATGCATTAAGTGTTTCTAACGTAAAATTACCTGTCGCCAACGACCACCCCTCAAACGCGACCAGCGACCACGTTTTTTTTACACAACAACGTCAATTTCCATCACGAACGACCATTTTCACTGACCGGATGTTTATTTTGAAAGTCTCGAATAGAACGAGATTTGGTTTTATTATCGTAAACCAGTTCGGAAACAGTTCAACAACCGGTAAACAAAATGTCGAAATCGTGCAAAAGAAAGGTTTTTAAGCTGGATTAAAGGGGAAAACAAGTAATTATTGTAGATCAGTTTGATTTCGGCATTACGGAAATCGGGTTTATTACAAATATTCAACAAGGAGATATAATACAATGTACCAACACAATCATAAATCAAAATTTACTACAAACGATGTCAAAAACTTGGGAAACTGGAACAGAGAAAAACCTGGATTTTTCCAAATTAGACGGAACCTTAATAAACTACGAAGTGGAACCTGGGCAGACAATAAAAGTGATAAAAACAACGATAATGCAGATGAAACAGGAACAGAAACGTTCACTGTTAAGAAGACTTGGAATTGTTATATTATCATTTTACACATTTTGAACAGATAAAAACTGCATGAATTCTTTTTATTTTTATTTATACTGAATAATAAAATACAAATACTTATTTTGTGTGATTCTTAATCACTTCACAGCTTTTGCTGCTAATCAACCGACCAAGCTCTATTGACCTGTATAAATTGTATCCCCTCAAGAAAGACCACCCCCATTATAAGACCACTTTCATGACTCAGATGGGGTGGTCTTATAAGAGGGGGACTACTGTACTTGTTTTGACATTTCAGGTCCTTAATTAGCTGGTTCTCACTTCATTGCAAACTGAGTAAATTGGAAACATATCAGGATTTGTATAAGTGTACAAATACACAGCTGAAGTTTATTTTTTGATTTCATAAATATAGTTTTTCTTATATATAAACTATGGCTAATATGTCTATAAAATAATCAACTCAATACATGAATGATCTCAACATACATGGTATACAACTTCTTCGTTAAATTCCTAATTTCATGGTTTGTTCTTACCCACAAAAACCAAATACCACACATAAAAATGAAACCACAATACATTTTAAGGTCAGAATTTTAAGGGAATAGTAATTTTAACCACCTACTACAGTCCACAGTAAATGTGCAATTTGTTCAAAATAGCAGTGCAAATAGGAAGACATACAACAAAGCTTATAGAAATTGACTAACAGAAAGAAGAACGTTTGAAAGTTTTATCAATTAGTATTTATGCCAAAAATTCTGCATCATGCAGTGCCTGTCTGTTAGTTAATAGAAAGTATAATGAACATTTCAACAAAAAAAATTGAATAAATAAATATAATTAGCAGATATTGCCATGGAAATTAAATGATTGCCTTTTACAAAATGCAACAGAAGAAAAACTACAGAAACTAAACTACATATAAACAAGAAGGATTTTCAGTGAAACTGACTGATGTTACATTCAAGTCCAATGTTCCCAAACTGTCACGTGATAATGCTGCCCGATTCCCTTATATGTCTCAGCTCCAGCTACTATTGATGCAGGCAAGACAAAAAAAAAATTAAAACATAGAGAAATCTCCCAGTGCTCCTTGTACAGGAACCATATTGGTTAAATATAAATACACGCGGATGAGTAGATCAAAATGCTGCTTCCCAAAACTCAACAGACAGACACTGCTGCTGCTGCAGACCAAATGATCTATACCACAATATAAACAAACACAAATTTTGCACTCACATAGAAACTGTATGTAAGTTAAGGGAAAGTAATTTTAATGCATGTGTACACCATGCATTATGTTACATCATAATTTTTTTAGTACTAAAGTACTAGGATATACTAAATGTTATAGACTTGAAAAAAATAGCATACAACAAAGGTATATATTTGTTACTATAGCAGATTTTATAAACACACTTTAAATACACCAAGTTAAAGTTGTGACCTTAAGAGTAAGACAGAGGAAAACTTTACTACATACACTGATTTGTTTATTATATGTGACATCAAAATAAACACACTTTTATTAATTTACCCCGTAAATATGATCTGGTCTCACAAATGAGTGACAAATTTTTATGTATTAAAATATGTACATCAAATAAAATAACAATATCTTACAAGTATACATTTTATATGAAACATGTGTTTTAATGTAAACCTATCATGTTCTCTTCTACTCTTTATCAAAGACGATGAAAATATTTTATTTTACTAAAATTACTGTTCTGACGTCAATGAGTGATCTCTGTATGTAATTGCATTAACCTTCCTGTACTCTATCCATGTTATCTGAGGATTCAAAGCATGTGCATTCTAAATATATGTTTTGCATCTCCCTTCCCAAAACAAAAAAAAATTGTATTTGTTTCTATTTCTGAAAACATAAATAAAAAAACAAAAAACCAAAAAAAAAACAAAAAAAACCCAAAATATATTTAAATAAATTAATGAAGTTAAGTAAAACAACACAGTCCCCTTTTTTCATAAAAAATCTTCCTCCTAGTACACATTCTGGGAAATATAATTATAAAGACACTAGTGTTCAAAAGTTAAATTCACATGACTACTTACAAGCACATAAGACAAAGTTGTCTGTGTCAGTGGAGACAACTTTTAAAGAAAGTGTCTGGTGTGCTGCAAAAGTGTAACCATGTCTAAACAGTGCATGGTACCAAATGTCATTATGCTAAAAGAAAGATTGGTGAAAAAAAAAACCAACCGAAATGAACCCACAAATAACAGGAAGGCTGTTCATTCGGAAAGAAGAAAGCCTTAACAAAAGAATGTAGGTAACCAAGGATTTACTATAATTAGCTGGGTGTTATCCAGACCTGACCATAGGAAAACAATTCATACACTACACATCCTCTACAAAAGCATACAAAATCTGACAGGAAATGGCTAATCACCACATACATGCTGCTATTACCAATGATGTAACAACAAATCATTAGCAGCAGGTGTAACTAACATGTATGCTTATTATATGGTTTCTTTAATTTTCTTTGTAACATTATGATAACTAGAGTAAAAACACCTGTGAGCAATGCTCACCATTGATACCCCCCCCCCCCCCCTGCTTCACAATTACTTTGAAAATTCAGGTGTTCTTAATTATGAAATTGAAACTTTATCTAGTTAAACGTGAAGGCGAAATTGCAGATAATACATGTAACCCTCCCCAATCCCCCAAAGAATGGCATCCCCTATGTCAATGACAAAGTCCATGTTTTTCTATGGCAAACGTCCAATAATATTCTGATCAAAATGTTTAATATCCAATGCACAATGGTAATATGTGACCAAGATTCTGTATAAGTTTCAACAAATTCCATTCAGTGGTGTAGGAGGAATTGCAAATAAAAGATGGGTATCCCATTATGTCCATTACAAACTCCATGTTTTTCTATGGGAAACCCCAAATATCATTCCGATCAAAATGTTAAATATCTCCTGCACAATGGCACTATGTGACATGGATTCTGTGTAAGTTTCAACAAATTCCATTCAGTGGTGTAGGAATGAGTTGCACATAAGAGATGGGTATCCCTTATGTCCATGACAAAGTCCATGTTTTTCTATGGGAAACCCCAAATATCATTACAATCGAAATGTTATATATCTAGTGCACAATGGCAATATGTGACAACATTCTGTGTAAGTTTCATCAAATTCCATTTAGTGGTGTAGGAGGAGTCGCACATAAGAAATGGGTATCCCCTTTATGTCAATGACAGTCCGTGTTGTTCTATGGGAAACCCCAAATATCATTCCGATCAAAATAATAAATATCTCCTGCACAATGGCACTATGTGACAAGGATTCTGTGTAAGTTTCAACAAATTCCAGGCTCAGTGGTGTAGGAGGAGTTGCACATAAGACATGAGGACCCCTTAGGTCAATGACAATGTCCATGTTTTTCTATGGGAAACCCCAAATATCGATCCGATCAAAATGTTTAATATCTCCTGCACAATGGCACTATGTGACAAGGATTCTGTGTAAGTTTCATTAAATTCCATTCAGTGGTGTAGGAGGAGTTGCACATAAGAGATGAGGACCCCCTTAGGTCAATGACAATGTCCATGTTTTTCTATGGGAAACCCCAAATATCGATCCGATCAAAATGTTTAATATCTTCTGCACAATGGCACTGTGTGACAAGGATTCTGTGTAAGTTTCATTAAATTCCATTCAGTGGTGTAGGAGGAGTTGCACATAAGAGATGAGGACCCCCTTAGGTCAATGACAATGTCCATGTTTTTCTATGGGAAACCCCAAATATCGATCCGATCAAAATGTTTAATATCTCTTGCACAATGGCACTATGTGACAAGGATTCTGTGTAAGTTTCATTAAATTCCATTCAGTGGTGTAGGAGGAGTTGCACATAAGAGATGAAGACCCCCTTAGGACAATGTCCATGTTTTTCTATGGGAAACCCCAAATATCGATCCGATCAAAATGTTTAATATCTCCTGCACAATGGCACTATGTGACAAGGATTCTGTGTAAGTTTCATTAAATTCCATTCAGTGGTGTAGGAGGAGTTGCACATAAGAGATAGGGACCCCCTTAGGTCAATGACAAAGTCCATGTTTTTCTATGGGAAACCCCAAATATCATTCCGATCAAAATGTTAAATATCTCCTGCACAAAGGCACTATGAGACAAAGATTCTGTGTAAGTTTCATCAAATTCCTTTCAGTGGTGTAGGAGGAGTTGCAAATAATAGAAAGTGTAACGGACGGACAGACGGAAGGACGGACGGACACCATGAACACTATATACCCCCCGCTTTTCAATTGTAATACATGTATTGTAATTCTCAAAAATAAAACTCATGAAGATAAATGCACATCTTCATGAGTTTTATTTTTGAGAATTACAATACATGTATTACAATTTTTGAATCAGAAAGGCATAATGGCATCCAATGATCCTTAAAAAGGAAGGGATCATAGCCATTTGTATACTCTAAACATGACCTCTTTTAATATTAATAAAGCTGAAGGGGTCATTGGCGACCTGGGTACTATATCAGCATACCCATGGTACTTAAAATTTGAGAAATGGTACCCAGGGTACTGTCGCTCAATATAAACGTACCCAGACCAATATTGTTGAATCAAATCCATTATTTTTCAATAGTGTTCCATCCTCACAAGTCAGGGTTTCTGTGTCCACATGTGTCCACGAACCCCTGACAAACTTAGCTAGGAAATTCCCGGGCTAGATGTCACTATTTTGATTGGCTACATCACACCTTGATGTAGCCAATCAAAAGCTCGCTTTCATACACGACTTGATTAGGGGATATCCCAATGTCGATTTGTAAATAAACAAGATGGATGTGTTGCATCGACAGTGTATTTTGTACAATAGTGTTAATAGTTTGTTATTGTTGTGTTATTTATTAGTTGCGTTAGGTTTGTTACGTTTTCTTCCCACTCAAGAATGAGTAAGAATGATGCAGACTTTGTTTGGAACGTTTACCCATAAACAGAAGAAGATTTATTTTTGCGAAGACCTTTCAACTGGCACCGCAAATAATTGAAGTTACGGGAATTATTCCAAAGGAAAATGACAGTTTTTCTTCATACACTTGCTACGGATGTTTTGCTAAACTAAACAAATTGAATAAAATTGATTTTGACTTGAAAAACAAAGTGAATAGTTTAAGAGAAGAAAAAAACAATATCGTATCCGAATTTCACAAAAAAGTGAATTCAATTTGTGTTTCGGCCACCACAGTCCAACGAATGCTAGTCACTTCGGTACCTGGTCACGTCGGTACTGACCTGGACACTTGGGTACTCGGTACCGGACAGTTCGGTACTAGGTGTGGGTCACTTCGGTACTGAGAAGATATTCTTATATTTGTCAATTGTATTAATTGAATTTTGTATTATATTGTTTAAATTTTGTATAATATTGTCCTTGTTTGTATATTTATATTTGTATATTGTCATGTGTAAGATGATAATTGTGTTTGAAATAAATTGTCATATATAAATATGTGTGTAGTTATTTCTTCTTCTATATTTTATTGGCTTGTTGACAACAAAAAGAATTCACTGTTCATATACAATTTATTGATACAACTAATAATGTATTTAAACAATAATAATAAATGTATACAGACAACACTGTGGAGCATTACGATATATTACAGCACTAAGAGCAATATTCGGTACACAGCACTACAAAAACAATATGTATCAGTATGTTTCAGCACTAAAAACTAAAACAAAACATGTCAATATATACTCTTTTTTAATTAAGTCACTCATTCTGCTGCTGGTGGTCCGTAGACGGCGGCACATCTGGATAACAGGCGGCTGGTTTATATTTCCCTTTCTATGTAGTTTCGCCAAAGCTGGGAAACTTGACACTGAGTCTGTCTCGTGGTCTTTCTTTGGTATCGCTTCAACTTCCCTTCGCTACCATCTTTATCAACCTGGGAAGGTCGTCTTTTTAAACAATAAAAACCTGTAAGCCATGTTCTAGCTCTTGTCTAGGTCTTACGTTTTTTTACACTGGATACACGGAAACTCGCTCATTGTGGTTTGAATTTGGATTGAGGTCGTCTAATTATTTATGTCTCCTCTTAGCTTGGCATGTATTGTTGCAATATTTCTCAAAATAATTTTAACTGTAGCCGTGACAAAAGAGATTTATGATTATTAAAAAAAATTAGTTTTGTTAATTAACTTTGATGGTCTTACAAACAAAACCAATCATTAAACCAAAGATAATTAAATAAATGCCATTAATAGATGATTATAAATAGTGAAACTGTTAAACATTCGTATCAAAACATATTTAGTTATTAATTCGTCTGTATACACAACTCATTTTCTTGTTTTATTGTAAAACACATAAACAAGTACTTCAAAGTAACGAAAAGTAAACAGGTACCGAGGTTTGTCAGGGGTTCGTGGACACATGTGGACACAGAAATCCTGACTTGTGAGGATGATAGTGTTCATAAACATGAACATAATCAAAACAAACTTAACTGTAAACTGTAACAAACCGCCATTCTTCTATCTATAATTGTGGACCAAATACAGGAAGGAAATGAACGTAATCTCGCGATACTTACCACACCGGGTACGTTTATGTTAAGCAATAAACATAAAATTTTTAACAAGGTCAAGGTCACTGTCACAGCTGTATGTTGGTGATATAATTTTCACTTCAATGTATATCCATCAATAGTGAAAGTGTTATATAAAAGTTGTGATAATTACAGATGACTAATACAGATTACTAATGATATGTGTCAACAGTTAGTTATCATGACTGGAGAACAAAGTGGTAAATAAGGTTCCAAGAAGAATTTTAAATTGTCCTTCTCAAACTTAATATAAAAATTGTAAAAAAAAATTATAATCAAAATCTTAGTTTACTACAACTGTTTGTAATATAAATCTCTGCAAAGTAAGTACTAATATTTATTGTCTGTTCTGGTATTTTTCCAGTGGATTCAATGTATCTTAATCCAGTTGGGCAAGTGAATTATAAAAAAGGCACTTTGCTAACCAGTAAGTACAAATATTATAGCAGTCTGTACTTTTTTGCATTTTTATAGTTCTGACTTAATATTGTGCTTTGTTAACTGTTCTCTGATTAGTCAACACAACTATTACAACTGTATTTGGTAAATATAATGGCAACATACCAACTTTTCAGTAGTAACGGATATGTTCAGGATAGTAAGAAATGAACACCTTAATAAAAGAAAACTGATAAAAAAAGTAAATAGCAGGAAATTGAGTTTTAACTACAGCTGTTGAAGGAATTCCAGTGACTCTACTGTGACCAAACAGAATGGCCAATGACTTGTGACACCTGTAAAACTTGTTTGCTGGTCCCTTATGATGACTATAACTCTGAAATGAAGAGCTCTATAAGCCACAACTTTACTTCAATGTGTATCACGAATAAAATTTATAATTAATTAATTTGATTAAAAAAAAATATCGAAGAATATGTCCTGCCAAATTTCAAATTATTCTCATGTATGGTTCCTGAGAAAAGCTTGACAGAAATTTGTACAGACGGACAGACATGAGTAAAACTTAATGCCCCCTGACATGTCGTCGCGGGGGCATAAAAACACAATTAGTAAAATGTTGTGGTCAAAGGTGATAGGTCATCAACTATGGTACACAACACATCGCCTAGATATTATCTACCCATATACCAAATATCAAAAGCCTACCTCATCAGATAATAAAGTTATAACCCAAAGACAATTAGTTTCAGACAGACTGACACACACAAGGACTGATCACTACTATATGGGGGACACTTCTAAGTGGATGGGCTCTAATAATGGATATGGTGATTCTCTTAGTTTTTTATATTACTCTACTCTTATTTAATAACCTATTTACTCCAATTTATAGTTGACAACGGCTCTATAAAAATGATTTATTAATAATGGAGTTTAAAACTGAATCTGTATTTAAAAAGCAGTATCTTGTAGCATCGGAAATAAATGTATTTATATACCATATTAAATGAATTGGCTGTTTTTTCTGCTGACTGTACACAGCCCATTTCTGGACTATTTTAGGGGTGTTTGCGTATTTCCTTGTGTATCCTTAGAGGTTTCTGTTTGTGAGAAAATTTAATGTAATATAGCTTAAAACATTCAGCTCATTTTGAGGGGTCTCATTACTCAGCGATATACGTGAAAAAAAAATATTAACAGTTTCCCTTATAGGCTAACAATTAAAGGGCGAACTGATATTAATGGCACTTGTCCTTTGGTATGCAGCAAAAAATGATTTGCATGTGTATGTCACTTTTAACAATGAAGAAAAAACAAATATGTAAAGTTATTCATTTTTTAATATTTTTTGTTATTGTTCCATGTTTAAAATCCATTATGCTATATTTCAGCAATTTATACATGTATGAACTTATTTAGTAAAGTATTCAACATATATTTAAAAGAAACATAGTATACAAACCAAATAATTTCTCTGTAAGAAACTTTTCTTTTTACATTCTGATTAATGTTCTCTGTTGTACAAACATCCTGTGAGTTTCCCAGTGATTGAGGAACAAACACACAATAGCCTTTACTTAGGTTGGAGGGTGAGCAAAAAAACCTGTTATGGTATAATGTTAAATGTACATGGTTAACTTGTTTATTGTTTGCTGTGTAAAAATTCAATGAATGACTGGTATGATTTCTCAGTAGCTTTAGAATAAATTGGGTTTTTTTTAAATTATGTTTAACTTCACTTTAACAAATTTTTCAGCGATATCATTCTGTCCAGTTTTGACTGGGGTAGGAAATCAAAGTATCCTGAGAAACCCCCAACATGGCAATCCTAGAGTAAAGCACATTATAATAAACCCAAGAGACTTAAGAGATGTAAAACATCCAATATATTAACATTAGAGTAAAGCGCATTATAATAAACCCAAGAGACCTAAGAGATGTAAAACATCCAAGATATTAACATTAGAGTAAAGCACATTATAATAAACCCAAGAGACCTAAGAGATGTAAAACATCCAAGATATTAACATTAGAGTAAAGCACATTATAATAAACCCAAGAGACCTAAGAGATAATGTAAAACATCCAAGATATTAACATTAGAGTAAAGCACATTATAATAAACCCAAGAGACCTAAGAGATGTAAAACATCCAAGATATTAACATTAGAGTAAAGCACATTATAATAAACCCAAGAGACCTAAGAGATAATGTAAAACATCCAAGATATTAACATTAGAGTAAAGCACATTATAATAAACCCAAGAGACCTAAGAGATGTAAAACATCCAAGATATTAACATTAGAGTAAAGCACATTATAATAAACCCAAGAGACCTAAGAGATGTAAAACATCCAAGATATTAACATTAGAGTAAAGCACATTATAATAAACCCAAGAGACCTAAGAGATAATGTAAAACATCCAAGATATTAACATTAGAGTAAAGCACATTATAATAAACCCAAGAGACCTAAGAGATGTAAAACATCCAAGATATTAACATTAGAGTAAAGCACATTATAATAAACCCAAGAGACCTAAGAGATAATGTAAAACATCCAAGATATTAACATTAGAGTAAAGCACATTATAATAAACCCAAGAGACCTTAGAGATAATGTAAAACATCCAAGATATTAACATTAGAGTAAAGCACATTATAATAAACCCAAGAGACCTAAGAGATGTAAAACATCCAAGATATTAACATTAGAGTAAAGCACATTATAATAAACCCAAGAGACCTAAGAGATGTAAAACATCCAAGATATTAACATTAGAGTAAAGCACATTATAATAAACCCAAGAGACCTAAGAGATGTAAAACATCCAAGATATTAACATTAGAGTAAAGCACATTATAATAAACCCAAGAGACCTAAGAGATGTAAAACATCCAAGATATTAACATTAGAGTAAAGCACATTATAATAAACCCAAGAGACCTAAGAGATAATGTAAAACATCCAAGATATTAACATTAGAGTAAAGCACATTATAATAAACCCAAGAGACCTAAGAGATGTAAAACATCCAAGATATTAACATTAGAGTAAAGCACATTATAATAAACCCAAGAGACCTAAGAGATAATTTAAAACATCCAAGATATTAACATTAGAGTAAAGCACATTATAATAAACCCAAGAGACCTAAGAGATAATGTAAAACATCCAAGATATTAACATTAGAGTAACGCACATTATAATAAACCCAAGAGACCTAAGAGATAATTTAAAACATCCAAGATATTAACATTAGAGTAAAGCACATTATAATAAACCCAAGAGACCTAAGAGATAATGTAAAACATCCAAGATATTAACATTAGAGTAAAGCACATTATAATAAACCCAAGAGACCTAAGAGATAATGTAAAACATCCAAGATATTAACATTAGAGTAAAGCACATTATAATAAACCCAAGAGACCTAAGAGATAATGTAAAACATCCAAGATATTAACATTAGAGTAAAGCACATTATAATAAACCCAAGAGACCTAAGAGATGTAAAACATCCAAGATATTAACATTAGAGTAAAGCACATTATAATAAACCCAAGAGACCTAAGAGATAATGTAAAACATCCAAGATATTAACATTAGAGTAAAGCACATTATAATAAACCCAAGAGACCTAAGAGATGTAAAACATCCAAGATATTAACATTAGAGTAAAGCACATTATAATAAACCCAAGAGACCTAAGAGATGTAAAACATCCAAGATATTAACATTAGAGTAAAGCACATTATAATAAACCCAAGAGACCTAAGAGATAATGTAAAACATCCAAGATATTAACATTAGAGTAAAGCACATTATAATAAACCCAAGAGACCTAAGAGATGTAAAACATCCAAGATATTAACATTAGAGTAAAGCACATTATAATAAACCCAAGAGACTTAAGAGATGTAAAACATCCAATATATTAACATTAGAGTAAAGCGCATTATAATAAACCCAAGAGACCTAAGAGATGTAAAACATCCAAGATATTAACATTAGAGTAACGCGCATTATAATAAACCCAAGAGACCTAAGAGATGTAAAACATCCAAGATATTAACATTAGAGTAAAGCACATTATAATAAACCCAAGAGACCTAAGAGTTAATGTAAAACATCCAAGATATTAACATTAGAGTAAAGCGCATTATAATAAACCCAAGAGACCTAAGAGATGTAAAACATCCAAGATATTAACATTAGAGTAAAGCACATTATAATAAACCCAAGAGACCTAAGAGATGTAAAACATCCAAGATATTAACATTAGAGTAAAGCACATTATAATAAACCCAAGAGACCTAAGAGATAATGTAAAACATCCAATTAACATTAGAGTAAAGCACATTATAATAAACCCAAGAGACCTAAGAGATAATGTAAAACATCCAAGATATTAACATTAGAGTAACGCACATTATAATAAACCCAAGAGACCTAAGAGTTAATGTAAAACATCCAAGATATTAACATTAGAGTAAAGCACATTATAATAAACCCAAGAGACCTAAGAGATAATGTAAAACATCCAAGATATTAACATTAGAGTAAAGCACATTATAATAAACCCAAGAGACCTAAGAGATAATGTAAAACATCCAAGATATTAACATTAGAGTAAAGCACATTATAATAAACCCAAGAGACCTAAGAGATAATGTAAAACATCCAAGATATTAACATTAGAGTAAAGCACATTATAATAAACCCAAGAGACCTAAGAGATAATGTAAAACATCCAAGATATTAACATTAGAGTAAAGCACATTATAATAAACCCAAGAGACCTAAGAGATAATGTAAAACATCCAAGATATTAACATTAGAGTAAAGCACATTATAATAAACCCAAGAGACCTAAGAGATAATGTAAAACATCCAAGATATTAACATTAGAGTAAAGCACATTATAATAAACCCAAGAGACCTAAGAGATGTAAAACATCCAAGATATTAACATTAGAGTAAAGCACATTATAATAAACCCAAGAGACCTAAGAGATGTAAAACATCCAAGATATTAACATTAGAGTAAAGCACATTACTGATATTAACACCTTTCACAGTCTTAACATACAGTGGAAGGTAATGCTAAATACCTATAAAAATATTGGTACGATAATGTGTATACACACAGCATTTTATTAAGACTAGGCATGTCACCCTGACCTACAGCATACCATAAGAAATATTTATATAACTACAGCAGTAAATATATGACACAACTCATAAGCAGGAAGATCAACAAAAGCTTACTGTAAGATAAGATAAAACAATGACAGGAAATCATAACTGTTGTCATTTCAAGGAAAAAATCTATATATAAAATGTTAAATTCTTTATCAATTGATACTGACCAACCAAGGGCATTAGGATTGTCAGTGCAGGACCTTAAAAACTCAAGTTTATGAATTGAATTAATAGGTTTTTGACATCAAAAAGTATTTCATAAAAACTAGTAAGGCACAACATGTGACACTGATGATATGGATTTAAGATTTAATGAGTACTACGATATACTTTAAACCAAATGACATTTAAACCTAATCCAAAACATTTCTTCTTTAGTTTAGGCTTACATAATTTTTTTTTGTATTTACATGCTAATGAGTTCTTTATATGTGGTTCAGTATTTAAAAAGCAGACAAAATATCACTGAATTCATTCAACTTAAAACCTGCTTTATTTACTAATGAGTCCAAATAGGTTTACCTATTTATAACCTCTGGAGATGTTTGCTTTTAACTGTATGAATTTTAATTGTTTTTCTAAACATGAAACTTTAAAACAAATCAAAAGTAGAACAGAAATAAAAAGATTTTTCAAGGATATATAGTTACATATTATACAAAATATTTGTGCAGCCCTCAAATTAGTCTACAGAAACAGTCACCTGCTCGACCTAATTTGCGTATTGGTGATTAAAAAATAATAATTGTCTATACAGGGTATGGCTACCGCAACATCCAGCAAAAATCCATCTTCATGTAGAACTTGTTGTATTCAACTGCCCACAGATGTTTGTAAGCAACCAAATTTCTAAAAATTTCAAGCATTTACTGTTTAATACACATTTCAACACAACTTGTTTTCTCTTGCTACCTAAAATTTGTAACTGGCCACTTAAATTTTGAATTTGTCAGTGAAATTGCCACTGATATTGTATAAGGTACTTTGAGAGCTTTTTAATGTCACATTTAATGGTTTTTGTGAGTGAGGTTTTTAGATTAGCCAATGTGAAATTCCTGAATAGGGCATGTACATTTATAATGCAAGTAATAAAACTTCAAATTAATTAAAACTTAAGTTGTAGAACCACAAGTATCCAATCTGCCATTATACTAAAGGAGCTCCTCATTCCTAGTTACCCCTCTAATGTGTTATTAAAATTTGGATTCATGGATATAAAATGGGGGAATATATTGTTCTTCATTCTCTTTGAGGTGATTGTGAGCAAAAATAGGAGCCAGTATATTTACAATCTGATGCGAGTAAATTTACTCATGTTTTACTTGTGTAATCAATTGTGTTCTGCCAAAAAAAAGCACCCATCAAATGTTGTGTATGTGTATGTCGTTGATAGCACACAATATGGATTTTTCATTCAAAACGAATAACATGATACATGTATACCCAAAATACATACATCTACATCGAAATTCTGTTTCTACAATCCCCAATGTATTAATGTCAGAAAAAAACTGACAACAGATACCAAATATTTAAAATAAACAATCATTGGGTTCAAAATCAATATCAGGAGTTATTTCTGGCACTTTGTTAATGCTATTTATTGATTTGGAGTTTCATTTACTAAATCATATCCTCAATATTTACTGATAACTTCATGATTCCCAAATGAATATACATGAACCTCAATTTTAAGAGCAATGTGGAGTTCAAATAATGAAACATGTTGCCTCTTTCTTCTATAGTGTCAACTTTAGAATTTTTCATACACTAAAGTTACAATAACATTAAAAGCTGGACTTTTCAGCAATAAACTAAAACATTAGTTTATAAGTCTTAAGAATGCATACTAAAAAGCTGTATTACGAAAATTAAACCTTTCGGCAATAGATTTTTATTTTTTAGTTGAAGTTACATGTACATCAATTTTTTTCTTTCAGTGCAAGACCAATGTGTAGCTTTTACATGCAATTGTATTAAAAGGTATAACTAGTTTTCACAAACTAAAATCTTAACCAACTTAGATTGTTCACATCATGTTTATGGAATGAAATTATTTGTGCACAAACGTATGCATATCAAACATACTACAAAATTACAACAGATATATGTTCATCTCTAATATTGTTCCTACTGCTTATTAATAACATGTGACCTAGGCCATGAAACTGGAACAAGTATAGTTAGTTAAGTGCATGAACACTTTTCTTCTGGAAATAAAGATTATATATTCTACAAGTTTTAGCTTTTTTAAAGAGATTGTTACTCCATTATCAAACAATAACTTGATGACAGGAGACTAATCTGTAACAATATTTATACCACTGCAGTGAAATCAATAAATGAAGGTACATGTGCAATAACTGCAGAACATTGTAATTGCCTATTTCATATCAGCAGTGGCCACACATTGAAATAACAACTAGAGACTCTCAGGAGCAGGTAAATGTAGCCTGGAAGACAAATGACTTCAAACCATCATCACATTTTTGCAATTTAGTTTCACTATAGATGTTTTAGCTTTTAAGTTATTAGTAAAATTTAAAAAAAAATCATTATGAATAATTGTCATTAAATGGCAATAATTCCTATAATGCCTGAATGACAGACGATGAAAAACCAAAAAAGCTCACATGGACCTTCAAAAAGAGGAAGCCTCAACCTAAGTGAGGGAGACAATCTTACAAATTCTGTTTTCCAAGCCTTTGCATATAAGTACATAAGTAGAACATTTTCAACAGATTTCCTGTTAGCATTTCTAATGCCCTTTATTTTCTTAAGAGGGTAGAGGGCAGTTTGAACTTGTGGATTATAGTCTTCACGCTAAACTTTTTTGGTCACAGGCCAACTGGGTCTTTACCTACAGAATTTTACAGGCCCACACGAAAATTAACAAGCCCGAATATTTCATGTAAATTTTTAGAGTGTCAATACTAAGAAATATTCAATAAAGTGGCAGTAAAAATCAATTAAATAATTTCCAGTCATTTATTCTCTTGAAAATGACATTAGTATTGTCTCTCAGGGAATAGAACAAGAGGAACTTGCTTTTTTTTTTTAAGTGTTGGTACTAGTATGTACAATCTTATATTATATGGGTTTATCTTAAGCAGTTTAACTTAAATTATTGATAATTTCTACTCAATGAAAGACCCGAACACACAGTTTGAATAACTTCTTTTATCCCACATTTCCATAAATATTCAACATTACAATGAAAACAAATCAACTGCCACAAGACCGTTAAATAAAATAAATGTTTCTTTGTTATTAGTACATACGTTAATTGAGTATTATAAAGTAGAACTAAGGAGTAGAAAGTGGATACATTGTCAAACATATAATATTAATTATTATGTATTTAATGTAAAATGCACTACTTAAAATATTTATACAGATCAAAATTAAAGTTTTTGATAGTTATTACCAAAATCTTGACTGTTTAAATCTTTACAAAACACTTTTCAATACCAGCGGCATCGTTATTTGCAATCTCCGGCCCTATGTTCGTATCCGCTCCGGAAATTCCCATATTTTACTATTGCTTTGAACTGGTATCTGCTTTTAATTTCCCGCAACCCTTTATGTTAATGGTACAAGTTATACAGAAACCAGCTTTACTAAGACTGGTTACAAAATTTATAGAAGTAATGGGACCAGTTTCATTTTACGTAGTTATTATGGTTTTGTTTTTGCAAGAAATTACGATATGGCAAGTTAAAATAAATAAATTATACCCATATCTGGCGGTTTTTTATTATCAAAATGAATTAACAGAACAGCTTATTTCTTGGCACACGCCAGCTGGGCGTCCATAGTTCAGAGTTTTAGAGGCCCAAACTTATTTTTAACCGCCGCGGGCATCGGACTACCGGTTTAATTCGAAGACTGGGATTATATAGATTTAATACAATACTTTATATAGAAATATATTTGGTTTTCTTTGTTTAAGGTCTTTATTCTTTTATGATCATCAGCTTAACTAAATAAACAAGATCTGTCTGGTCTATGCTGATGTCTTCCTTGGCACATATTGATAAATACATATTTGTCACAGCCTTACAATTATTCCAGTGAAGAGATCTCATCATGTTGTTACAAAGTTTTAGGAAGATGTGAGGTCATCATTAAACTAGACGCTCTTAAGAGCCTGTATCGCTCACCTGACTTACAAAAAGACTTTTTAAGACTGAATTTTGATATTAAATGCTAAAGAGTTTATGTGAAGATGCTGTTTCTATGAATGTTGCCATGTTGAATTTACAATCAGCCGTTGGAGAGTTTCTGAGAAGAAGCAGTTTTTATGTTAATTCATAGGTTAGTACGTTAAGTGATGTTCCATGGTGGCAGCAATCTTGTATTTTGGATCGAAACAAAAAACTCAAAATTGGAAGAGAACCATAAAATATCATATAGCCTAAAATCTGCAAAGCTGTTTGTGAGAAAACGAATTTTGAAATCTCAGCCAGTCAGAACCCATTTGCAGCTCTGGCAGTCATGTTGAATTTCCTATCCGGTCCAAACAAACTCAAAATAATAGGTTAGTACGTTAAGTGATGTTCCATGGTGGCAGCAATCGTATTTTGGATCGAAACAAAAAACTCAAAATTGGAAGAGAACCATAAAATATCATATAGCCTACAAAAGCTGTTTGTGAGAAAACGAATTTTGAAATCTCAGCCAGTCAGAACCCATTTGCAGCTCTGGCAGTCATGTTGAATTTCCTATCCGGTCGAAAACAAACTCAAAATAATAAGATTACTATCTAAGATTAACTTCTGCATTATTTGGTTAAATTGTGTGGAACTGAGTTTCAGCGAAAAAGCTGTTTGTATGGTTTTACCATAGGGACCTATGTTAAGCTTTGTTTCACCGTGGCAGCCATCTTAGAATTTGGATCCCCACAAAAAACTCAATTTTTGTACAGGACCATTTGTGCAATATTTCAAATCAATCTGCTAAGCGGTTTGTAAAAAGAAGATTTTTGAAATTTCAGCCAATCAGAACCCATAAGTTGCCCTGGAAGCCATGTTTAATTTGCAATTGGCTCAAAAAACTCAAAATAATAAGATAAATATCCATTAATCATTTCTTCATAATTTGGCTTCATTGTGTGGAACAGTTTCAGAGAAGAAGTTGTTTGTATGTTTTTCCCATAGGGTCCTATGTTAAACTATGTCCTGCAATGGCGGCCATCTTGGATTTTGGATCGGCACAAAAAACTCAAACTTTGTAAAGGACCACCTAAGGTACATTTCTGCAATATTTCAAATCAATCTGAACGCATTAATGGCCCTGGAAGCCATGTTGAATTTGCAATTGGCTCGAAAAACCCAAAATAATATGATAATTATCCAACCTTCATTTCCTTATTTATTTGGCTTCATTGTGTGGAACAGTTTCAGAGAAGAAGTTGTTTATATGTTTTTCCCATTGGGTCCTATGTTAAACTATGTCCTGCGATGGTGGCCATCTTGGATTTTGGATCGGCACAAAAAACTCAAACTTTGTTGAGGACTATCTAAGGTACATTTCTGCAATATTTCATATCAATCTGCCAAGCATTTTATGAGAAGAAGATTTTTGAATTTCAGCCAATCAGAACCCATTAATGGCCATGGAAGCCATGTTGAATTTGCAATTGGCTCGAAAAACCCAAAACAATAAGATAATTATCCAACCTTCATAATTTGGCTTCATTGTGTGGAACAGTTTCAGAGAAGAAGTTGTTTGTATGTTTTTCCCATAGGGTTGTGACATTTGAAATTCAGCCAATCAGAACACATTAATGGCTCTGGCAGCCATGTTTAATATTTAATCAGCTCAAAAACCTCAAACTTTGTAAGGGGCACCCAATAAACATTCCTGCCAAGTTTGGTTCTAATTGGTCAAGTGGATTTGGAAAAGAAGATTGAAATTTGAAAAGTTTACAGATGATGACAACGACTACGACAATGACGAAGGAAACAAAGTGATGAAAATAGCTCACACTGACCCTATGGGTCAGGTTAGCTAAAAATAACCTATCACATCTGAGATAATTGTTACATACTTGTTAAATATTTTCTAATAACATATAATCAGAAAAAAGTATTACTTACTGTGCCATTTTCATACCAAAGCATGGCATGATTCCTTGATAGGACTTTACAGTCAAAGATGCCATTATTTGGGGCAGGTCTTGCTCTTGCCACTGATCTTCCAATCTTCACTGGTTCATGCAGTGAGATATGTCGCTCTTGGAATGGATGTGAATTTTGCTGACAGGATAATATCGCCACTGCAGACATGGCTGACTTGAGCTAACCTGTTCCTTTATCCTACAAATATTTTAAACAAGTTAAGTCAGTAAATGGGCCAAAAGAAAAAACTTTAGAAGAGTTTGTATTGAATACATACTTCATGTAGCTGCTTTGTCTGATCTTGTAAAAATAAGTTTTGTCCATGGTTTGATGATTTGTCTTTTCCATAGCAAAGATTTCTTTTGTCATTATGCAATTATGTGCTCAGATTTCTAAACCAATTAGAACATGTTGGCTTTTATTATTTCTTAAATGCCTGGTCAGACCAGGTCTCCACCAGTTATCAGTCAGTAAGGTATAAATATGTTGCTGCCTAAAATAAAAATTGGTCAAGCTAATAAACAATTTCAACGTCTTGAAATGTGAAAATTTTACAGGTACACTGCGGCCAAGATGGATTCCACAAAGTCCGTGAAAAAAAAATGGCCAAACACGACGCTGCAATAAATTTTTTTAGTGATTATTGTCCGCAAACTTTCTGTGACAAAAATTACTGCACAATCGTCTATTCATGGACTTCGGGGTATTGCTGCGATAAACACGACACTTGTACAAGGCATATGTCGTAATTGCAGAAATTGTTAATGAAAGTATTTGTTGCTGGAAGGCAGTTATATTTTTTAAACCTTGTTACTCAGACGTCTCAATTTTATGTTCATTTCATTGTTGTGTAAATTCAACAAATGACAACAAGTTGAACAACACAAAATTATTACCTGGATGACAGTTCAAAACAATATTTCAAGCCACATGTCCATTCAAAATAATTGCCAATAATATCATACATTAGTCTTAGACTTTTATGGGTTTCTTACTGAACAAGATTTTTCCCTTGTATTATTATTTACACTGAATCATTGAATCGACCCTGAACTTGAAGTAGAGTTAACAGGAAAACCATCGAAAAACGGCCAGGAGTGTAAGATGTGGAGTGTCAAATGTAAATTCCGAAGAAATTAATTTTTTCCTTAAGTGGTGTCTATATGGAAACCTCCAGAAATAGTAAAAATATATAAGAGGTCAAAACAAGCACAAAATCCTACCATTCATTGCATCTTTCCTTTTTTCAGGAGACAGCCATCTTAATTTTTTTGATTGAAATTAATCTCTAGGAATGTAGTATGTGTTTATATGCTTGTTTTATATGAAATTTATTATTTCCATATAAATGCACTGTGGTTTATTATAAAAACAACAAGTAAGAATATGTTTGCGAATATTCTTTCTTGGATTTTTAGTTTAGAGATTATAAACAAAACAAAGGTGAAGGACACCTGCCGAAAATGGCAGGATTTAGGGACGAAATTGTGTTGAATAGAGAAAAATCACCAGATCATGAACCACAGTCCCCAACATTATTACCTTGGGACAAGTTTTCCAATTGGCTGTATTGTGCTTGTGTTGTCACATTTGATCTTGAATTGGGTCAAGCCATGGAGGTAACAACAATGAACTCAATTATAAGATGACACGGTCTGGAAAGAATAAATTCTTCAGTATGCAATCAAGTTTTTATGAATGATTATTGACTCTTACGTTAATTCCCCCATCTGTTTACGTTATTTACAATGAGAAAGTTTCCCTACTTAAAATACCATGAAAAAAACTAACTAAAACATTGAAGTTTAATTTTTGTTTTGTTTATTTTTTCCAGTAATATACATCATATTATAGCAAACACTCTGGACCAGTTTAAAACCTTGGTCCAAAGTCATTTTTTCACATATTAATTACCAAGCAGTTGTTGTAAATAGTTTTTATATTAATATAAAAATAACAAAAAATGTATTGTTTCTTTTTCTTACTTTTCTTTTTGTAATATTTAAATATTATATATATTTTTTCCCCCTAGTTTTTGGGGTTTATTAATATTTTTTAACAAGCTGTCTGAGTAGTCATCAGCCATATGATGGTTCTTTGTAGATGTAGATGTAGATCATATTTTAGTTGTTAACAATAAATAATGCAAACCAGAACAAAAAATTTAATATCATACTGAAACAAAAGGGCAAACATTTTACAAGCTTAATCTAAATTTTGTACATAGTTTTGGGTTTTTTTTTAAAATAATGCCTATATTGGAAGTGGCTCTACATCATTTGTATATCACAAACAATGTAGGCACTGAATGTCCCTTAACTGTGTCCATCTATATATTTGAAAACAATCCTACAATGTAACATATTACAAATTGATGAATTTCCAGTTTAAAACACACCACCTATTGTCCACTTCCAGTACTACAAACTTTAGCTTGTCCTGTTGAAATGAACAATAACCTTTGAAAAATTTTCACACTTCATGAAATGACAGGTGTCAATATCTAAGTGTTTTTAAAATCCTCTGATGTGTAAACTTGATTGTCAATTAATTAACCAATGTTTATTCCCCCCATTTACCTGATTATAATCTGAGATAGAACCCCAGCTGTTTTATAGCATGATTTAACAAGCTTACCAGTCATATCCATGTTCTGATATTCAAACTCACCTGTTGCCTAGGTTTAGTGCCAATTTGCCAAATCCCAAATTGCCATTCCCAGTTTGCCGATTCATTGATATTTTACCATTAAAGAAAATTATTTGTTTAAGTTCAATAACTTAAATGCAATTTTTAAAAAAATTTTCTTTTGTTAAATTTTCTCAATCACTAATTATTTAATATTAATTCAAAACAATAACGAGCAAAGCTGATAATTTATAATTGTGAAAGATTGCCTAACTTAAGCACAGATAATTGTTGGTAATGTTCAGTAACTTGATTTTTCTCAGCTTATAATATTTGTTGTCCCAAGCAGATACTTTATAATTTTATTAGCAGATAATTCTTTTTATGTCACTTAAATTATTTAATTTATATAATTAATTTTCCTAAAAACACATAGCTCTTGATACAATTCTTTTTACACCATTGGATGCGGCAATTTGGGATTCGGCAAACTGGAATGCCTATGGCTATAGTAACATCTTATATGAATATAGGCACAGTCCAAATGCGAGCATCGCATATTTTATGGTTCACGACGTTACTTCAGAGCATCCTTAGAGTGCCTGTGCATTCCTTTTGTGACGTGACTTCTTTAATGTGTTGGTGATGTCACAAAAAATTTAAAAAAATAAGTAAAGCGTTTTTGAGATTAAAAAAAATTGTCGGACATTTTTCTTGTTATTTCAAAATTAAACTCTTTAATTTTATAGATGTCAATTTATTTCTGTCTACTTTTAAATAATTTTTTTTTGTGCTAGACCATAATATTTTTTTCTGACAGCTAAGCTACCATTAGTAAAGGGTTTGTTCATATGGATCAATTGACCTTATTTACACACCTTTATTTAACACTATAGCTCGCATCTGCGATGCTCGCTACTAATGAGGTTATATTAGATGAAAATTTAATTGGATAGACAAACAATACAAAAACAAGGCAAAATCTTTATGTTTAGTATCAAAGTCTTTAGTGATGACAGCGGTAGTTTTTTAACTGAAAGTATAAGGGGAGATAAGTCATGTAAAACTTGAAATGAGTTAATATGAGTAAAGTTAATTGATAATGATTAAATTTATTTCAATCTTGTTGTTGATATATAATGAATTAATATTTATGCAAGTTTAAATAATAATGGTAAAGGAGTTGTTCTTTTACTTTAATAATTACACAATTATTTTAATTACTCTAAGTAATTACCATAAGGATTTTTATAAAGAACTATATCAGTAATGAGTGTTTAGTAATCACATATTTTTTGTTTTTTACTGTAAATTTGGAAATTATTGCATGCATTTATTATTGCGATTCGGGGACCACCTAAAAAAATGCGAGTTCATATTTTTGCGATCGGCTGAGGTATCAAAATATGCAATGACAACAAATAATAACTCAGCATTTAGTTTTTCGTTAAATATTTGTCGTCTGTAAATAATCTCACTACACCAAACGGAATACACATTTCCTTTTCTAAAGCGTTTTACCTCTGTTGAAGATCGGAAACAGTTGTCTCGTGTCTTTAATGATGAGATGATTTGTGTATATTTTGAGTGAACCTCAAAACTACTAAAACGGCTATTTGTTTAAATCAAAGAAAAATCAATTATGTTGTGTCCAATTAATTATCGTATTCAAATTAAATGGCTATGGTAGGGCTTTACAGATGGTTTATTTATGCACGCTAGGTTGAGTAATTTTGGTCAATGGATAAATGAAAGTAGAATTGCGAGGTTTAATTATTGCGATCACAGAGCGATCGTATTATTCGCAATAATAAAAACACTGCAAAAATTTCTGAATTTACGGTAATTGTTTGTCTGCTAGAACATCAAAAGGGTTTAGTACTGGTTTGCCCAATTTATTACTTGTATAATCTATAATAGCTGTAATATAATGTATAATAGCTGTATAATCATTAAGTTAAATAAACAAAAAAGAATATGGGTTCACTGACAAAACAGAATTATCACTAACCCCCCCCCCCAACCATACATGGTTTTTGATAAATATAATATGCAAAAGTTTGGGGTTTTTTGGTGTTAGATTAAGGAAATATATTTGAAAATTATAGGAAAATTGTTTGAATAAGTTATGCTATCTGGAAATAAAGAAAAATACTGTTGTTAAACCAATTTTTTAATCTCTACTGAGATAAAAATGAATTTATAGTACATGTAACAATACTGAACTTTGGTCTGATTACAAGGCTTTATGTTTACCAACCCTACAGCCCATTTTGAGAGGGCACCACATATCCCCTGATGGCTATTCTGTATGTCAATCATTGCCCCCTGGGAACAATAACATTAGCCAGTGTTTCCACAACAGATGTAGGGAACTTATCATATTACTTATCAGTAGCTAGAATTAAGCTGTTTTCCTATTTTGAATAAGTATTGTCATCTAATTACTTTTTTTTTCATTTTAGCTGATTTATCCTAGTCATGTAAAGTTAACAGATGCAGAGGTATGAACAAAGATATACAAGTTACAGCTAATATTGTTAACAATTTTATTACAAACATTATACGTAATAAAAAACAATTTCAAAAATTTACTAACATGAACTACTTACCAAAAAGTATTAATGCTAATGCAGGCCTATTCATCTTGATGATGACAAATTTTCTGACAACATTACTAATAATGAGTGACATTTGGATTGGCAATGGAATAGGGGCCTCGGTGGCCAAGTGGTTAAGGTAGTTCGTCTACTATTGATCACATGGTCTGTCAACACTGAGATTGCGGGTTCGATTCTCACTGCAGGCAGGGTGTACTCGACTCCAATCTTAATTGACATCATTGCCAGTTTTCCTACCGCAGGTCGGGGGGTTGTTTTCTCCGGGTACTTTGGCTTCCTCCCCAATAAAAACAGGACGCCATGATAAAGCTGAAGAATTGCTGAAAGTGGCGTTAAAACACCATTCAAACAAACAAACAATCTATCTGTTATCCACAGTCAGACACAGGTGTTAAAATGTTTTTAACATCTTGTTCCGTTTATAAAAACTGAATGTGGAGCACATTGACAAAAGAAACCACACTGTATTCCAGTTTGTTTTTGAAAAAATGGATTCAATATTTTAATTATACCTCTGTGATAAAAACAACATATTTATTTACCCTTGTACGTCTGTGGGTCTTTCCATTTGTCCAGAATGGCTTATCCAGCTCACATCTCTTACAGTTTTGGGACTACAACATTTATATTTTGCAGAATGTTTGTTTACATAATGAAGGTGTGCAGGGCCAAATGATTTTGATTTTCATTAAATTTTTATCAAATTGTAGATAGTTTGATAGATAGGCCAGACAGTCGATGTATATATCTTGTCTGGCTAACTTCATTTTTAGAGCTGCAGCATTTATGCGTAGGAGGTTTTTCACATAGTGAAAGTGTGTATTGGACCTAAGGATTTTGATTTTCATTATTTTTCATTATTCTTCTTAAAATTTCTGCCTATGACAACACATCTATCATGTCCCTGCTTGGGAGGGGATGAATCATTTGTGTCTTGAAGACAAAATAACATATCAGCCTTCAATTCTCAGCCTGGGTGGACATAACTTTTTATCTAGTTTGCCATTGATTTATAGAGGTCAACAAATTGAAGAAATCTTGTGATATCTTGTAGCCAACATTACAGTAAAAGTATCAAGTTGGAAATAAATCAGTTATATCACTATCAGTACTGATATAAAAGTAGAATTTTAGCCTTAGACAAAATCATCTTCAATTGTTGTTGATAAGTTATGTCATACTAATAATATTGGACCTTTATTTAATATGCTTTTAGATTTTGGAAACATTTTAAGAAAATACTCAAAATTTGCTCAGAAACTTGACATTAAAAGCACATAAAATTAAGAAAAGCTCAAAATATTGGAAAGCAGTCCAGCCCTAAATTTAGTTGAGTAAAATGGTGCGACTAAATTGACGTTTTGGCCACTAAAATGCACTAAAAAGTCGCCAAATGGCGATTTTCAATTTTTGTTAGTGGCGACTGGAAAATTCAGAAAAAAATCGTTTCCAAACGGACTTTCTTCTAGAATTGAGTTATTTGTCACTTAAGCATTTGAAAGTAGCGAGATTTTAATTCAAATTCAAGTATCTATTGGCTTTTTTTCTTGTTCGTCAAAACTGTCATCCATTTCACTTCTCTTTTTAGCTCACCTGACCCAAAGGGTCATGTGAGCTATTGTTATCACTGTCGTCGTCGTTAAACTTTTTACATTTTAATCTTCTTCTCTGAAACCACTTGGCCAATTGAAACCAAACTTGGCCATAATGTTCATTGGATGGACCTTTACAAAGTTTGTGTTTTTTATTTTGATTGGTAAACCAATATGGCCGCCACCTCAAGACTTAGTTTAACATAGGACCCTATGGGAAAAAAGTTAAAAAGGGCTTCTTCTCTGAAACCGTTTAACCAATCAAAACAAAACTTACTAGCAATATTGTTTAGATGGTCCTCTATAAAGTTTGTGTTTAAGATGGGAATTGGAAATTCAAAATGGCCGCTACTGCAGGACTTAGTTTAACATAGAACCCTATGGGAAAAAGTTTTAAAAGGCTTCTTCTCTGAAACCGGTTAATCAATGGAAACAAAAACTTACTATCAATATTGTTTGGATGGTCCTCTATAAAGTTAGTGTTTTTTATGGCAATTGGAAATTCAAAATGGCTGCCACCGCAGGACTTAATTTAACATAGGACCCTATGGGAAAAAGTTTGAAAGGCTTCTTTTCTGAAACCGGCCAACCAATGGAAACAAAACTTACTAGCAATATTGTTTGGATGGTCCTCTATAAAGTTAATGTTTTTTATCCCAATCTGATATTCAAAATGGCCGCCACCGCAGGACTTAGTTTAACATTGGACCCTATGGGAAAAATGTTAAAAAGGGCTTCTTCCCTGAAACCGGTTAACCAATCAAAACAAAACTTACTAGCAATATTGTTTGGATGGTCCTCTATAAAGTTTGTGTTTTTTATGGCAATTGGAAATTCAAAATGGCTGCCACCGCAGGACTTAATTTAACATAGGACCCTATGGGAAAAAGTTTGAAAGGCTTCTTTTCTGAAACTGGTCAACCAATGGAAACAAAACTTACTAGCAATATTGTTTGGATGGTCCTCTATAAAGTTAATGTTTTTTATCCCAATCTGATATTCAAAATGGCCGCCACCGCAGGACTTAGTTTAACATTGGACCCTATGGGAAAAAGGTTAAAAAGGGCTTCTTCTCTGAAACCGGTTAACCAATCAAAACAAAACTTACTAGCAATATTGTTTGGGTGGTCCTTTATAAATTTTATGATTTTTATGCCAACTGGAAATTCAAAATGGCCGCTACCGCAGGACTTTGTTTAACATACGACCCTATGGGAAAAAGTTTTTAAAGGCTTCTTCTCCGAAACCGGTTAATCAATGGAAACAAAAAATTACTAGCAATATTGTTTGGATGGTCCTCTATAAAGTTTATGTTTTTTATGGCAATTGGAAATTCAAAATGGCCACCTCCCCCGCAGGACTTAGTTTAACATAGGACCCTATGGGCAAATAAAAAAAATCTCTATACAACTGGTTAACCAATGAAACAAAGCTTTCTAGTAATATTGTTTGGATGGTCCTATTTAAAGTTTATTGAAAATTACAGGACTTACTTTAACATCAGGGAAATGCCATCTTCATTGCCTATAAAATCAGGTGAGCGATACAGGCTCTTAAGAGCCTCTGGTTAAAAGATACCCCACAAATTCCGCGAGCATGGCAAGTAAACAATACTTGTTAACAGGGTTTTTAAAATGGCCAAATCAGACTTCTAAATCTACCGAAAATGATGAATGTTGAATGAATAAAAGATAACAAAATTAAAATATTTCACTTTCATTTCAGGATAGTTGTTAGCATTACAAGTATATACAGAAAACACAAAAAATTTAAAATGGTTATCACATGCTTATAACATATTCCTTTTGGCTACCAAAATGTTTTGGCTTGCTACCAAAATTTTACACTTGGCTAGTAAATTTTTGAGGTTGGTAGTCAGAAGGCTACATGATATTAAAAGGTACTTTGATAGCTGAGCACATAGTTGCATGAATATTTTCAATGCAAAATATATAATTTAGTGTCTTTCTTTTCATCTTTTTCAGAAAGCAAACATTTGTTATCTGTCTTTTCCAGATTCAAATTCAGGTACAGTTTTACATATGTATGGGCATTACCTGCATGTGTTTTTAGTTTTAAGACATTGAACATGGACATTGAAAATGTGTATAAAGCAAGAATATATTTTATAACATTCTTGAGACTTTACATTGGATTTGTCAATAATGAATCGCATTTAACGAATTAAAGCATTTTGTTTCCAAATTAGAATAAGATTTATGTAGGATACTAGTAACAACAAAGTGGAATATCCTTTTTTAGGCTGTATGGGAGATACACAGTTTAATTTTAGAATAAGGCAGTCCCCTGGAAGAAAACCAGGCAGCAAATCTTTTACTGCTATAAACAAGGACCTCCCAGTTTCATTCCAGGTAATGTATGTAATGAAATTCTGTCTTTAATTACTGTTTTTTGTTGGTAATCACTGCTTCATATTGTGTACCTGCTTACCTGTTGTAAAATATATCAAGACATTGGCTTGATACCTATTAGCAGTTGTGCATTAGTTCGCATGATCACCTGTGTTGAAGTATATCATGGGTTTGAAGCATTTAACATTTGAGTATTGGTTTACATTTTCACCTGTTGTAAAGTTTATCATGGGTTTAATACCAGATAACAATTGTGCACCAGCTTTTTTTTTGGTTTTATGGTTTTATCCTGGGTAATAGTTGTGTGTTGGTCTGCATTCTTACATGGTTTGATACCTGGTAATGTACAACCAAAAGCTGATACTTAGTGCTTCTAAAGTTATCTGTAGCTCACAGCCTTATGTTGATAGATCAAGGTCTGTGTCTGACAGCATTATGTGGATAGATCAAAAACTGGGTCAGACAGCATTTTGTGGATAGATCAAGGCCTGGGTCTCACAGCATTATGTAGATGTATTAAGGCCTTGATCTGACAGTGGATGAATCAATTCGTAGGTCTGACAGCATTACGTGTATAGATCAAATCCCCACAACTTGTATGTGGATAGATCAAGGCCTTGGTATCACAGCATTATGTGAAAAAGTTGAGGCCTTGATCTGATTGCATTATGTGGATAGGTGAAGCTTTAAGTAATTTTTGAAGTTTGCATTATTTAATTGGAATAGTGTCTTTCGCAAGCAGTTTCCAGTGTTTGAAATAATTTTTTCTTTCATGGTTGTCATTCAGGTTATGTGGACAAAATTTCAGGTAGTCTGAACTTAACTTAACTCATCCGTAAAATAAAAGCAGTTTTTACTTAGGACTTCAATGAAGTGAAAAGAACACGTATGTATCAATTTAAAAACCAGAAATCAGAAGAAGATAAAACTGGAATCGATACCAGACTTACCAATACATATTCAAACTGCACTGAGTTTTTGGGGATTAGGTAATATTATGACAAATAGACAAAGATACTGATATTGTTAAAATAAAAACTGATTTTGGTTAAGGTTATAGGTGACAAGGCCTATAGCTATCTGTCAAAAAATGGGCAGTCCCCCTTTTAAAAAGTGATATGCAATTTTTGGTTGTCTGAGGTCAACCTAGGTCTATATTGAGGATTGGAAGACAAGAAATTCTTAATACAGAATTATGCAATATAATTTCAAAAGAGAATTTCATCTGGTACAAAGCAAACTGTTGGTTTTGTATTCTTATATGTAGTATGTTTCTGCAGGTTAGGGTAAAGGATAACTTGATCAGTCAGTCAAGCTAAATAATTGTTCTCTTATGTTTGTCCTTATTTTTGTTACTTATAAAGTTTTTTCGATTTGTTGTCCTGTATTGAGGGATTAATTATATTTGTTTCGTTTGGGATCGGAAAAAATATACCGACACTGATATTTTGTGTTCAAAGATAGATTACATGTCTTGAATTTTGTTGTACCAGTATATTACTCTTAAATGTTACATTATAAAAATAGAAATGTTCAATATCCACATAACATGAGTAAATGTACCAGTAGTCTTTCTGAAGTTTTATTATAGAGCCTTACTTGCATGTAATGTTATGTTAAAATAATTAGTGACCTTGTTTCAGGGTGATAATGCCCATTACTATGGCTTTGTGTACTTTAGACAGACCAAAGATAAGACCATAAGGAGAGGCTATTTTCAGAAGGTTTGTTAAAGGCTATTTAATGACTGTTTAAGGCAAAAATCAGATTTAATATACAAGATATACATGTGTAGTTCACCTGTCATATGAATACAGTACTAAAAGTGCTTAAAAATTTCTTTAAAATCTGAAAATTTTGGTGCATTTATTAATTTAAGTAATTACACTCAAAAAAGTGTTTTGGATATTGAGTAATGACATACTCATTGAGAAGTTCAGAAATACCCCCTACCCCAACACCTGGGTAAAAAATGTGTGTAAATAGTACATGTTTCATACAAAATTATTGGATGGGTCTCTAAATAACTTGTATGTATTTCTGTTGTAGTCAGTAGTATTGATATCAAGATTCCCATTTGTTGCCTTATTTACTGAGCTCATCTCTATAGTTGCTCCTGAATACTTTGATAATGGTGAACCCAGTTTAGAAGCAGGTAAATAACTAACATTGTCATCTATAAAGTCATTGTCAGAAATCTACATGTATGCATGTCTCTTTTTTTTATTTATACATAATTTTTTTAATGTTTATTCAGAATACTAATAGTGTTCTTATTTTATTTATATTTATGCAATTGTTAATTACATTGTTCTGTGGGAACTGCCAACTTTTATTTTTACAATTTCCACAATATCAGATTTTAGATAAAAGAATATGTCCACAAAAAATAATACTAAGATACTTATAGTATTTGAATTTCAATTTACAAAGTAATTTAAAAATTTTTTAAAGAATGATAGATTTAATTAATAAAATTCTAAAATATATTTCTTACAATATTTTTATCATAATATTAGCTTGTCATGATATTGACCAATGGCCATCGCCATATGCTGGAGAAACAGTCAATTTACCTATATTTGGAACTGTTTTACAGGTAAATAATTTAAATTTTGTTGTTTTAGTTGTCTATTGTAGATACATAGACATGTATTTTAGTCAGTTCTGATCGTTTAATATTTTACTGAAGTTGTGTGGTAGATTAATTAAGACACATGGCTTAGAATCCTTGCATGATTCTGCTTTATCCTGGCTTGGGGGATTTGTTAATGCCTTACTTGACAAAGTGGAGAAAAATTATATTGATTGAATGGATAAATTGAATAGTAATAGATGAATGTTTGTATCCAGATTTAAGCTTTTTTCACAAAGGGGTTTTCAAAACATTTTACTTAAATACCAGGTAACCAAAATTGATATGCAGTTCTATATACTATATTGGATACATTTTCAGAATATAAAGTATATTTATTTATGCCTTTAAATAGGTAGAATTGCAAGGCTCTGCCAAGAATTTCTTGTGTGGTTTGTGGCGTGTACAAATAATTGTACAGTGTACGAATATTGTTTTTATCATGTAACAATAAATAGTGTTTTATAGAAAAAAGCATGAAAAAGGACCATTTATGATCAATTTCTGGGTGAAAAATTGTGGTGCATAATCGATTGATATCATTACCTCACAAACAAATATCGTATATGACAACATGAAACATTTGAACCAGAACAAAATTTACATAATTACATATAAGTATAATTGGCAGTGGGGACAAGAGTTCCAGAAGACTTTATTTTGTCACTTACCTACCCAATGAATAAAATAAAATTGATTTGGATACCTTTATTATACAGCAGATGTAATGATGTGCAAACCCCAGTTATAGTATGATGGTCTGGAAGGCGGGTGGGAAAAATAGGGTATATGTGTAATCAACTCCTTCAACATTCAACCCAAATCTCTGAAACTTCACAGAAAGATTGCATGCATATTGGAAGTTGTGAACTAATATTATGGAATTATGTTTTGTTTTTTTTGATGAATTTTTTTTCCATTTTTTCATACTTGGGAACTTAGTCATTTTACCCAAGAGGGTACCTATTTTGTGTAATAAACTCCTAAAACTTCACAGAAAGATTGCAAACTTCTTGAACTCATGCAATTGCTCAAGAAATGTTTTCCAATGTTTCTAGACATGGGAACTTTAGTAGATTTAGCATATTTCATACATGATTGTTCTGCTTTTGTGTAATCAACTCCTCCCAAATTTTTTAAAGACACAAAACCTTCTTTCAAAAATTTATAAACCATTCTCCATTTATTAAGGCACATACTTTGCATCTCTGCCAATTTTATACTTTTTATTGTATTATGCTTGGTGTTGCATGTTGTGCATGCTTGTTATCCCAGTCCTTGTTGTATTGTAGGTGCGAATACCTTCTAGATCTGATAAAGTCATAGGTCAGGTTACAAATAAATTACCCATTTTGGTAAGTGTGCTATCATATGTGTCTTGTTCTAAGACCTAATTCTGTTAGTATGTTTACTTTTCACTTAATTTTTAAGTTGGACAGTACATGTTGTATAAACAATCTTCCACTTTGTTCAGAAAACAATCAAATTTATAGACATATTAAATTCAAATACATTTATCTGAATATTCTGATTTGTGTATGAAATTTCATACATCAGGAGAATAATGAATTTTACTCCTGACATGTTTATTAATATTTTACACTGGTTGTTTTAAGCCCACCTGACTAAAAGGGTCATGCAACCCATTGACATCACTTTGTGAAATTTAAAATGGCTTCTTCTCTGAAACTGGTGAACAATTGATGGCTGTAACTGTAGGAATTAGTTTTACATAGAAACCTATAGAAAAATGTTGAATTGCTTAAACTGGAAAAATCTAAAACTATAAAACCTGTAGAAACATAACAGCTGGTCTGTATAAAGATAATGTTATGTATGCCAGTAGAAAATTGAAAAATACACGACTTTGTTTAACATTAGGAAAATGCCATCTTAATTGCCTATATAAATCAGGAGAGCGATACAGGCCCTTGGTTGGGAACATGTTTCTGTTTTTTTCTAGTAAATGACACAAAAGAAATTCAATTAAAAGAAATTAACATGTCTTTTGTTAAATATGCATGTATTCTGGATGTTAAAAGCAAGAATTTGATGAGCACTTATTTCTTGTATTTCAGACAACAATTCCAGCCCATGTTGTTCTTCCTTCACTTTGTGAAGTTGACATATTTAGGTAAGTTTGTAACTGTTTTAAAATTTGGGTGGCATTTAAGAAAATAATCCATTTAGGACAATGCCACTGCTTTTCATTTAAAAAGGGTTTTAGGCAACTAGATTTGGTTATGTACATACATACAGGCCAAAATTTGTGGTGTCACCATGAAAAAGTCTTGATCAGATCATAATATTGGCAATATTGTTGGAGACCATAGATCGTTCGAATTTGATTTTAACTTTACCGGTAGTTGTATCCCCTCATAACACTGAAAATATTACAATAATACTATCCAAGGTTTCAACATATAACTTGAGAAAACCTTTTCTAAGATATTTGAAAATTATAAAATGTGGTTGATATTCAGATTGACATATTTACTTTTGTTGTTCTAAAGTTCCATGTCTTATAACAATAAAAATATCTGTATTGTAATTTGAGAAGCCTTGAACCAATGCTTCGAAATTTGAAAAAGTTTTTGGACTACTAAGCTCAAGTTCAATTTTAATTTGCCATTGTTTGTTTCATGAACATTTTAAACGACTTCTTATGTATTTATTGGTGGTTAAGTTAGTTTAACATGGAACATTATATGTGGAAATGAAAATTAACAGGGAGTAATGGAGGTAAATATAATTTCCTGTAGAAAAAGTCAATGATTGGATATAGTTACATTATACAGATATATATAAAGAGTATTTATACATGTAGTAGATTATTATTACTGCAGTAGTCGTTTCAAACCTACTGGATTAGAAAATCACATTAATATAAGGGTATTCTGTTAAATTGGTATTGCATAAGTCTTTAAAACACCAAACCATTTAACTATTTCTGTTAATTGTATGAAAAATGTTTTTAAAAAAATAAAAATTCCTGTTTATTGCATTTTGACTTACAAATTGACTTATTAACTGATCTTTTCCTAAGCAAAATAATAACATTGTCTTGCACTAGAATTATAATAACCTGTTTTTGTTTTATTATAATTATTGTTACAAGAATTTAGGTATTAGAAAAGAGTTGTTTTATGTATCAACACATCATTTAATGGGACAATATAAGTGAAAAGTATATTTTCTGTGAAAAAACTGCCTTTCTGTTAATTGCCAATTTTTCTCTGACAAATTGGTTATGCAGTTAAGAGGAATAAATTGTATAGCTAAAGTGTCGTTAGTCCAATTGCTTACTAGAATTGGTCACACTATGTAATATTGTGTGATTTATTTCCAGTGGTTTTCAGTCCATTCTACCTCATATACAGATGATGTGGGAACTGGTGTTAACAGGAGAGGTATATATTATATTTCATAAGACCTAATTTTTGTATTTTTTGTCTCCTGTCTAAGAACTACTGTAATAGTTCTATGCCATTGTCTAATAGACATTAGTCTTTACCTTTCTTTTAATATCAACAAACAGTAATTTAATTCATTACATGTTATTTAAAGATTATAATGTATTAGTTAATATTAACATGACACGATTTATTGTATTATAATAAATGATCTGTTTCAGCCTTTAGTAGTAATGGCGGCCTCACCATCCATCACATCATCCACAGTCCAAGCACTTATCAGGTAATTAATGGCAGCCTTACCATCCATCACATCATCCACAGTCCAATCACTTATCAGGTAAGTAATGGCAGCCTCATCATCCATCACATCATCCACAGTCCAAGCACTTATCAGGTAAGTAATGGCAGCCTCACCATCCATCACATTCTCCACAGTCCAAGCACTTATCAGGTAAGTAATGGTAGCCTTGCCATCCATCACATCATCCACAGTCCAAACACTTATCAGGTAAGAAATGGCGGTCTCACCATCCTTCACATCATCCATAGTCCAAGAACATCAGGTAAGTAATGGCAGCCTCACCATCCATCACATTATCCACAGTCCAAGCACTTATCAGGTAAGTAATGGCAGCCTCACCATTCATCACATCATCCACAGTCCAAGCACTTATCAGGTAAGTAATGGCAGCCTCACCATCCATCACATCATCCACAGTCCAAGCACTTGTCAGGTAATTAATGGTGGCCTCACCATCATTCACATTATCCATAGTCCAAGAACATCAGGTTAGTAATGGCAGCCTCACCATCCATCACATCATCCACAGTCCAAGCACTTATCAGGTAAGTAATGGCAGCCTCACCATCCATCACATCATCCACAGTCCAAGCACTTATCAGGTAAGTAATGGCAGCCTCACCATCCATCACATCATCCACAGTAAAAGCACTTATCAGGTAAGTAATGGCAGCCTCACCATCCATCACATCATCCACAGTCCAAGAACATCAGGTAAGTAATGGCAGCCTCACCATCCATCACATCATCCACAGTCCAAGCACTTATCAGGTAAGTAATGGCAGCCTCACCATCCATCACATTATCCACAGTCCAAGCACTTATCAGGTAAGTAATGGCAGCCTCACCATCCATCACATTCTCCACAGTCCAAGCACTTATCAGGTAAGTAATGGCAGCCTTGCCATCCATCACATCATCCACAGTCCAAGCACTTGTCAGATAAGTAATGGCAGCGTCACCATCCATCACATCATCCACAGTCCAAGCACTTATCAGGTAAGTAATGGCAGCCTTGCCATCCATCACATCATCCACAGTCCAAGCACTTATCAGGTAAGTAATGGCAGCCTTGCCATCCATCACATCATCCACAGTCCAAGCACTTGTCAGGTAAGTAATGGCGGCCTCACCATCCATCACATCATCCACAGTCCAAGCACTTATCAGGTAAGTAATGGCAGCCTCATCATCCATCACATCATCCACAGTCCAATCACTTATCAGGTAAGTAATGGCAGCCTTGCCATCCATCACATCATCCACAGTCCAAGCACTTGTCAGGTAAGTAATGGCGGCCTCACCATCCATCACATCATCCACAGTCCAATTACTTATCAGATAAGTAATGGCAGCCTTGCCATCCATCACATCATCCACAGTCCAAGCACTTATCAGGTAAGTAATGGCAGCCTTGCCATCCATCACATCATCCACAGTCCAAGCACTTGTCAGGTAAGTAATGGCGGCCTCACCATCCATCACATCATCCACAGTCCAAGCACTTATCAGGTAAGTAATGGCAGCCTTGCCATCCATCACATCATCCACAGTCCAAGCACTTGTCAGGTAAGTAATGGCAGCCTCACCATCCATCACATCATGTCCAATTACTTATCAGGTAAGTAATGGCAGCCTTGGGATCCATCACATCATCCACAGTCCAAGCACTTGTCAGGTAAGTAATGGTGGCCTCACCATCCATCACATCATCCACAGTCCAAGCACTTATCAGGTAAGTAATGGCAGCCTTGCCATCCATCACATCATCCACAGTCCAAGCACTTATCAGGTAAGTAATGGCGGCCTCACCATCCATCACATCATCCACAGTCCAAGCACTTGTCAGGTAACAACTGTTATACACTGAATAATTCTGTTTTACAATATAATTCTTATTATTATTCTTCATTATAATTAGCTTTCTGTGATTTAATTATTATGTACCACATGACAAATTATAAAAACTTGTATCACATGACAAATTATAAGAACTTGTTTTGCAAAGTAGAAGGAGAGAATCTTGCTAAGATTTGGAGAATATTGATGATCCAAATACAAAAAGAACAACTATAACAGCAAAAAGAAATTTCAGAACAATACTTTACATCAAAAAATTATTCTGTTCACTTTGAAAATTTGAAATTTTGAAAAATAATAAAGCATGGTGATTCAGTCAGTCCACGACCTTATCTTACAAACCAAGGATAAGAATATTGACAAAGTCACCATGCTATAATTGTATATTATATATATATCAGTGTCATTAGTTTTTAACAGGATGTCTTTTGACAAATCAGACAGTTACACATGCAGCAATTAATCCTAGGGAGTTCTTGAGTCTATTGTTTCTATATGTAATTTGCAGATATTATTAAATTGGTTGTTTCTGTAGATAATCTGGATATGCTTTGTTATGTTTAGGTTTTGGTTTTAGCTTAGTATACAGTGAAACTTGCTTCAACAAAACATCTTTGGTTAAAGGGAAACTTCGCGAAAAAATGAAAATTTGATATGTTATTCTTCAAATAAAAAGAAATATAATTGCCTTTTGATGTTTTATTGTATTCTTTACTGTTACGCTTCTAGAGTGGATTAAAGGTGGTAAAATTTTGTGTATGGGGGCTGCCATATTGACAGTATTTTATCACGTGACTGCGTTTGTGACGTGATAAATGTAATTATCCAGTAAATATGATAAATAATCCAGTTTAAAAATATGTTTTTCTGCCTTTGCTCTTTGAAGAACATTAAAACTGTGGCGATGACTAATAACCAGCTGGCAACATAAGATTACCAAATACGTCCTAATGTTTTAATGATCTTTGTATTAATAAAAGTATTTCTAGACACAAATTTTAACCTGCCTTTATTTAACTCAGATAATTACCTAAATAATAATTGTAATAAACGATATATTTGTATATTTATTTTTTAACATAAAAAAATTCTGTAGACAATTTTGCACATCTTGAAACGGCAGTTGTACCTAGACGTGAAAATTTTAAGGTAAATCATTACTCGTATTGGTGAGAACACACGCCTTCTCTATGATTTAATGCATTACCTCGAGGAAAATAATCAATCTGGTTTATTATTACTTATTGACTTTGAAAAAGCTTTTGACTCTATAGAATGGAAATTTTTTATCAAAGCTCTTGAAAGTTTTAACTTTGGACCTTCAATATGTGAATGGTTCAAATGTCTTTACACCAAGGCTTCTAGCTGTGTCATAAACAATGGACACCTTTCTGATTTTTTTTGTCTTAAACGTGGTTGTAGGCAAGGGGATCCGTTATCTCCTTATTTATTTATTATAGGAGTTGAATTACTGTCTATGCAGTTAAAAGCTAACAAAAATATCAAAGGTGTTCTTCGAGATAATGCTGAATCTTTGGTTAGTCAATACGCTGACTATACTTTTTTGATGTTAGATGGGACTGAAGTCCCTTAAAGAATCACTGATTTGTTTTAAAGATTTTGGTAACATATCAGGTTTAAGGATGAACCCTACAAAAACACGAGCAGTATGGGTTGGAAGCAAGAAGTACTCAGACCTTATTCTCTGCCCAGATCAAAAACTTAATTGGTCACACTCAAATTTTAGGTTATTAGGCATTGATTTTTCATTAGATCTTGAAAGTATGATTGACATTAATTTTTCACAAAAAATAAAAGAATTAACTGGAGTACTCAAAAGTTGGCAACATAGAAAATTAACCCTGGTAGGAAAGATTACAGTAGTAAAATCACTCGCTTTTCCAAAACTGATTCATTTACTTACTGCACTTCCAAATATTCAAGAAAAAATGATTAATGAACTTAATACAAAATTTTTTTCTTTTATTTGGGATGGAAAACCAGACAAGATTAAACAAAACACATAAATTGGGGATATAGGGCAAGGAGGCTTAAAAATGCTTCACTTGCAATCTTTTATGGCTTACCTTAAGGTAAGCTGGGTTCGAAGATTTTTAAACAACTTAGAAGGGAGCTGGCAAAAATTACTCTGCTATACTTTAAAACCTTGTGGTGGCGAAAGATCTCTTTATTTACAAAAAGAAAAACTTAAAGAGGTGTCTAATGCTATCCAAAACCCTTTTTGGAAAGATGTGTTTGCTTGTCTGCATTATGTCAAACCATATCCCAAAAATGTATTAGAAGATATACTGTCTTGTGATATCTTAAATTTTTGTAATATTTCTGAATCTTCTTATTATACTACCTGGAAATCAAAAGGTGTGCAGTTTATTTCAGACATTATTAATCTAGAAAATGGTGAATTTCTTACATTTCCTCAAGTAAGGAATAAACTTAATTTAGAAAACTTTCTTAAATATTATAGTATTGTTGCTAACGTACCAAAGGATACAAAAGCTTTTTTAAAAGAAAATTGTTGAATATTTGACTCTAATGCTACTTCACTTAACAATAATGACAAATTTATTGAAAGACTCTTGTCTTGTAAGAAGCCAAAATTTGTTTATATTGATTTAAGAGATAGAGTTGTTCAACTGCCTTCTCACAAATTTTTTCAATGGGAAGAGCATCTTGAATCAGAAACCAATGATTGGTCAGTGTTTTTCAATGTTGCAAAAAAAGCATGTAAGGATCCTTACTCATACAATTTTCAATACAAGTTTTTACATAGAATTATTCCAACCAATGATTTTTTGTACAAGATAAAATTTAAAGAAACAAAGATGTGTACTTTTTGCATTGATAGTGTAGAAACTGTCTCACATCTTTTTTTATGACTGTAATATAACAAAAGAATTTTGGAATTTGTTTCAAATACTCTTCAATGAACTATTTGTAAATACTGAATTTATTAAGAAGAATATATTTTTGGGCTTTACAAACGAACCCCTTTTAGTAAACTTACTAGTTATTTTAGCCAAAAAGTATATTTATAAATGTAAACTGAATGAAACCAAACCTAGTATTATTGAATTTCAGTGCAAAATTAAATATTATAAATGTTGTCAACATCAAATAGCTTTAAACCAGGGTAACATTTTACTTTTTGAAAAGGTTTGGGCCCCTTCCCTTCATCTTATTTGATTTTTATTTATTTATTTATTTTTTTTACCACTTTAAAACTTCAAATTTATGTTGTGCTATTTATCCTATATTGTTAATTCAATATTGTTAATTTAGTAAGGCACCTTTTTATACATACAAAAAAGTCTTTAACTGGTTTAGTGAATTTGGTGTGTGAAAGTGTGAGCGAATGTATGTAACACTTCTTGTTTATATTTCCTTCATTGTTCTTTAAAACTATACATATGTAATATAATTAAGTCAGCTCTTTGTCATTTTTTTTTTCTTATAACCCTGCATGTCCTGGTCAGGTGACCGTGTACAGGGATTGTTAAAAGCCTGACTGAAAAACAAATAAAAAAAAACAAAAAACAAAAAAAAAAACAAAACAAAAAAAAAAGATATATTTGTATAGTTATTTTTTAACATAAAAAAAATTCCGTAGACAATTTTGCACGTCTTGAAACGGCAGTTGTACCTAGACGTGAAAATTTTACAGGTAAATCATTACTCGTTTTTGAAGGGTAATTAACAGAATTAGCAGGTAAACAAACAGGATGTTTATTGTAATTACTAGATCAATTGACGCCGACTTTGAGGTATGAATATTCGGACATTTTCAAAAGCTAATCAGATTGAAGGTTAATCATGTACTTCGCAATTAGAACGGCACGCCCCCTCCTGCCAAGGACAGGTATGATTTGAATACACCAAAGTGTCAGAACAAAGGATGTATAAAAGATTTCGAATACCTTTCGATGCCATGTCAGAGGAAACGTAAAACTGACACGTTGACTCAAAATATACACATGTAAAATTTTGGAAACTGTGTTATGCACATGCACAATAAATGTTACCAGTATTAATAATAATAATAAATGTACTAAACGTGAAGTGAAATTTTGATGCGCGAAAACAGGTTTTAAAAAATAATTCATTTAATGACCGTTATTTCTAAAATTGTCAACTTCAAAGATTTTGTATAAAAAAAAGTTTCGTTCAATAAATTGCATAATCTGATTAAGTTGATGATAATAATAATACGAATAATTTTCAATTTAATTAACATTTATGGACAAAATTCAAACGAATATTCGATGAAAAATGAGGTCACCATACCACTAAACTATCCTCCATTAAATTCTGGAAAATGATATTCGCATGAAGTTGTTGCTGCCATGGACAAAGTCTTAAGTAGAAGTCTAATAACTGGTTAACTATTTGGTACAGAAATCAGTGTTTTTATGTTTTTTTTTAGCGTAGATCAGGAATACAAAACATAATCTTGCCACCACCTTGTCTTATAGTACAACCTTCTGTTATTGACTGTTTCGCGTTATAATCATACGGCGACTTTAAGGTACTTGGATGTCCAGGGATCTCTAGTATCGCCATCTAGCGACGACATAGTGACAATATGGCGGACATCCATAAGTGTATTTTTTACACGGTAAATTCAATGTAGAAACTTAACCATTGAAAAGATAATAAAACATTAGAGGCAAAAGTGTTTCTTTTTATTTGAAGAATAACCTATCAAATTTTCATTTTTTCGCAAAGTGTCCCTTTAAGTTAAGAATAGCCACTGCTGCTTCAGAATGTTCAGTTTTATTACAAAAGTTTATGTTCAGATTTTCAACTTTTCAGTGTTCTATTCAGTCAGGTTTTGTTGTAAAACTATACAAATAACTTATCGTTTCTTATTTTTCAGTCTCATTAGCCCTTTGAAATACTGTTCAGATTATAGACCATACTTCACAATACACGACAGCGAGTTTAAGGAGTATACAACGAAAACACAAGCTCCGTAAGTAATATTTATGTATAAAAGTTTAAGCAAAATAATACTGGGATAGGGTCTATCCCTGTCTGTCTTTCGTTGTCACATGTAATTTTTCCTTCTGTTCCGTATAACATGTATGGAATGGGACATATCCTGCTTGAAGCATCATGATTCTTGGTAGCAAGATAGTGGCATACCAGAAAATACAATATGTTGATGCAATATAATTATTTAAAACTTTTTTTGTTAAATTCTTCAAAGGGAAAGATATCTTTTTGTAGTAAAGTAAAATTTGAGTTTAGTATCAAGTTACATAAAAAGATTCAGATAATGTCTGATATTGATAATGTTGTTTATTGCTTTTGAAGCAATCTCTTTATTATACCCCCTGCAAACTTGTTTTGGGGTGGGGTGGGGGTATATACATTTGTAGGAATCACCCTGTCTGCCTGGCCGTCTGTCCACATCCCTTGTAAGTGCTTCTCCTTCTAAACAGTTTCACAAGTTTTTATGAAACTTTACATGAAGGAAGTACATCATATGTAGATGTGCATGAAGAATTTGCGTTGCTGTTGGATATTATTCAGGGGAGATAATTGGACTTAGACTTTTTAAATATAGTATTCAGTGGGAGACCTCGTAAGCGCAACTCCTCCTAAACTGCTTGATAAAATTTACTGGAACTTAGCATTATAAGTAAATGTGCATGAAGGATTTTTATTGACGTCAGATATCATTAAGGGGAGATAATTGGACTTGTTTGTAATGTAACCACTTCAATTTGAATGGCATATTGCAATAATTCAGAATTAATATTTTTTAATAGAAAGACATTGTTAAGCAATGCCAATATCATATTACGTTATCATGATAACAATACTTTTACATTTATTTCAGGCCTTCAGTGATATTAGGAGTGACAAATCCATTCTTTGCTAAAACCCTACAACACTGGCCTCACATCCTTAGGATAGGGGAGATGATGGCACAAAGTAAATAGTCTTAACAAATAAGTGTGCAAATTCATGTATAAAAATAATATGGGTACATTTTTAAAACAAGGAAATGATAGATTTCATCAATTTTTATAAAATCACAGTTTTGGAATGTTAAAAAAGGTGAATCAATGGAAAATGGAATAACTTTAAAGAATAGAAAGTTTTTTTTGTGTCTAAAAACTAACCCTAAGTAGAGTTAGCCATGCATGCATAGATAAGGATCAATTATAACTGTTTTAGATCAGTAGTTAAAATAACAATTTAGATAACTTCAACCCAATCTACAAATACCGTATAATTTTTTTTTTCGCTGTGATTTAATTTTTGCTATATTCGCAATAAAAGTTGGAACTCGAAATATTAAGACCAATGATAGCATTATTCATTATGATTACATACGGCAAAATTACATTAAACCAAAATGAACTCACTCAGTTTTTTAAAACAAAAAGGCTAAATTTTCCCCACGTGAAAAACCCACTTATATGGCAGTATCTCTGGGTTTTATTTACATGTTGTCCTGTAATAAGCATAGTATCTTATAGTTTTTTCCAGGTCTTCTTGTTTTAAGAATGATATCTCATGGCTTTGTACATGTCTTCTTGTTTGTTATAAGCCTAGTATTTCTTGGTATTCACTGGTCTTTCCATTGTAAGGATAGTATCTCATGGTTTTTACAGATCTTCCTCTTATTTACATGTCTTCCTGTTATAAGCATAGTATCTCAGGATTCTTACAAATTTCCCTGTTATAAATAGCATCGCTGGGTTTTTTTACAGGTTTACTTGTTATGAGCATAGCATAAAGGGTTTTTACAGGGTTTCATGGTGTATAGTACTCTATTTCAGGGTTTATACATATCTTTTACCTATATTAGCATTCACAACAAATGTAACAAGAAAATAAATATAAAGGAAACAAAGTTTAGTGGCTGTTTATTAAAAAAAAAATAATGCAACAAATGAAGAAATAAGCAGATTAGAAATGAGCATGTAAAAGTGTGGTTGGGTTAATATTATCAGTCTTGATGAAAAACTGCTATGGTAGAAGTTATTATAATTACTACAAAGACATCAGGTTGTTATATCATCGCATAGAAGAAGATGGAGGGTATACTGCTTTACCCTTGTCTGTCCGTTTAAAAATTTCTGTCACAGTTTTAAAGCAACTATAGGGGGCAGAAGCCTGATATATTGCATATTTCTGTATCCTATAGTACTTATAAGTTATTTACGTTTTTTGAAACGAGATGCGTTTTCTCGTTCATATCTAATCGAAGGGCGACAGCCCTGAGATGAGATGATGAGAAAATGCATTGAGTTTCATAAAACGTTAATAATCTGTTTATCGCTGTTTTGTAACATTGTGACGTCATAGTGTAACTTAACGACGTCTTGACAGCGAGCTGAGATGGGCCCATCTCAAATTAGGAGAGTGAGATGGAATAATATCGCCCCCAACAATCAAAGGAAAATACTGCAAAATAGCGATAACATAGGTGTATAGCGATTTCATGCTCCTTGGTCATCTAGTTACTGTTTAGCTAATACTTTTGGTGAAAGCAGGGGTATCACTAGTGAGCATTATTATATTTAGTACAGCTGCAAATGCTGTAGAAGATAGACGGGGAACATACGTATTTCTGTTTCATTAAACCAGTATAGTTAAAAAGCTAATATTGAATGAATTGTGCTCATGTTTATACACAGTTTTACTTTGTTTGTTTCAGCTCCGAAAGGTTTTAACAAACTAAAGAAAGCAAGTAGTTTGAAAACATTAGATTCTAAGCCAGGTAAGTTCAAACGTAACAAAGCAAGTAGTTTGAAAACATTAGTTCTCTAATTTTGACGTAATATTTCAACCGCTTGACCGGTGTGGAAAAAATATTTCTCGTCACTAGTGAATTTGTTGTTCTCAGCATTTGATTAGTTAAAAATAATAACGTCACTATAAGAACTCACAACGTCATAAATAAAACACCTTCAATTTACCGCGTATTCACGTCATGAACGTAAAATTGGGGTTGGGAGAATTAGTTCTTCGTTTCGCAAATTTACTACTTTTTAAAATTAGAGAAACAGAATCTTACATTAGTACTCTTGGATTATCGGAATTCTCCAATCTCGATAGTTAAATTATGGAAATTTAAGTCCTCGCCCAGGCTCGGACTTAAAATTCCATAATTTTAACTATCTCGATTGGAGAAATTCGATAATCCACTCGTACCAATGTAAGATCCTATATTTTCTCAGCCAGGTAAGTTCAAACTTAACAAAGCAAGTAGTTCAAAAACATTAAGATTCTAAGCCAGGTAAGTACAAACTTAACAAAGCAAGTAGTTCGAAAACATTAGATTCTAAACCAGGTAAGTTCAAACTTAACAAGGCAAGTAGTTTGAAAACATTACATTCTAAGCCAGGTAAGTTCACATCTTTGTTATGCTGTTTTGATTGAGATTCTGGTTTATGTAACTTTGATTTAATGTTTACCACCAACAGATTTGAAATACATGGCTCAGCTGACTAAAGTATGTGTCATATTGTGATGAATTTAGCCAATATTTCATCTGTTTGCCAGTGATGAAGTAAAATAGATGTTAAATTGTTGTATGGGGCATATTTTAAATCCCTGCTATATTACAGAAACACATGTGAAGTTTTGGAAATGCTTGTGAAAATCAGGATATATTGATATAATATTGTCTGTATATAAATAAGTAATTTTTTTACTATTTTAATGTGCTTCTTAAAAAATGTTTATTTCAAAATATTGATGACTATCCAGATAACACTAAAAATTAAAATGTTCTTTTTAGGGGTATATACCAGATACAAGCCATTCCTAAACAAAGACAAAGCTATCTTAAAAAGGCTAATTAAGGTAGGATCCCTATTTAAGTTTTAGTTTTCAATATGTTCCACCAATATACTGTTCTCTAGCAGTATATACAATCATTCTGTAAATGAAACTGTAGTTTGTGAAGTTAAAAATTGAGGCCATTTGATATTTTAATACTTCTGCCATTTTGTGGTAAAAGGACAATTTATTATGATTAAAATATTTAGCTTTAATAAAATTTCATTTTTGACCAAAAAAATGTGGTTTTTTGTAAAAAATATTACTAATTTTAAAAAACAAAAAATTAAGGTATCCGCACCACAATAAACACATGATCATACATGTAGTTGGTGTAACTTCATTGATTTGTAATGGAGCAGACCTTGGTAATGTTCTACAAACATCACATATACTATTTTAGTAACTAATATTTTTTACTCCAAACTGTTAACACTGACTCAAATTCAAACTATAATTAATTTGTATCATTGAAATTATCAATACATTAATTTAATAAAGGTGTATTTCTTTGTCCAAAAAATAAAATTAATACAGTAACTTCAATGATGGGGTGATACCTTAAAGAAGTATCGTATGATTTGTAAAAGCACACAATCAGTTGGTGTTATCACTATATATTACAGGGCATTCAGTCTAAAAGACCAGTAGAAGCACAGAATGCAATACTGAGAAGATATTTCTTAGAGATTACTCAGAGTTTTATTATTCCATTGGTAAGACAAATTTGCATTGATATGTTGTACCACATTATATCAGACTTTATAAACAAGTATTCACTTATATTTTTTATTAAGTTTGTCAGTCTTTATATATACGTAAAAAAGAATGACGGATCTTAATAAATCCAGAATCTTGTTAGTATGAACATTCCTAATTTTTGAACTAACATTAAATCCAGACATAATTAAGGACAAGATACAGATGAAATGTGTTACACAATTCATAGCATATTTTTCTTCATGTTATTCAAACATAGATTTACAAACCTCAGACAATAAAATCAGTAGAAATAAAATATCCTCTGTTAAGTATTCAACAACTGCTTATATTGTATCAAATGATACAATCTATATATATCTGTTGTGCATGCTTTGATGCCTTGATTCTTTCTTCAAGGCTTTGTCACAATCCAAAACATTTTTGATGATTTAGTGTGCATGAAAATAATATGGATAATAGTCAGAAACCAGGGAATTCCGAATGTTTGTATGACTGCTTAGGCATATTGTGTACTTGTTTATGACTGTGTGTTTTTTTCAGGAAAGATATGTGGCTAGTCTGATGCCTTTACAAAGAAATATATCTCCACACAAGGTAAACATATAATGACCTATAGTATAACTGAATAATTTGAAAACTAAATAATATTGATTTATGATTTAATTGGAATAATTATAGTTTTTATGAATAATTAAAAATTTATAGTTTCCACAATTTATAAATTTCGTTTTTAAGTATCTATAATTTGCATCCATTTTCATGACATTTTGGCTTAATAAAAAAGTCATCAAAGATACCTAAGTTATCTAACTAACAATGCCTGACTTGAATTTCTCAAACCATTATATTACAAGGCCAAACTTGGAGCTTTTATCACCAAATACTCATAAAGGATAAAATATAAAAACTTTGAAAGTTAAAAAGAATTTGCAGTTTTATTGCAGTACATTAAACTTTAGAAATGTATGAATTAGTGAAATTTTATGTCTACAACAAAGTTTGACTTCTCTGTATTTACCATAAAGAATGTGCCTTGCAAAAACACATATTGAGAATTGAAATGTTTACACAGTATACCTGTGACATATATTAAGAAGTATATTTTAAAAATTAAGGTAAAAATGCAATAATTTATTCCAGAGCCCACCAGTTTTGCGACCATTTGACATAGATGAGTTCTTAAAAACTGTAGAACATTCAGGTCCACAGTTAACATCAGGAATTAAGGGGGATTGGCAGGGACTGTATCAAAAGTTTTTTAGAAGTAGTAACTTTGAAGGATGGTTTAAGCTCAGACAACATGAAGTGAACCAAAAATTACAAATACTGCACTTAGAGGCTATTTGTGAGGCTGTGAGTTTTTATAACTAGATTTAATACAATTTCTTTACATTCAACTTAGCTTCAATGTTTCATAAAAATTAATGGTCAAGCAGCACAAAACATGTTGGTATTTAGTTAGTTAAAAAAGACGACTCTATTTATTACCTATTCTTTTTATTTGGCTCAAGACTTAAAACTTCTCAGTATTGAAATAATCATATTTGTTCTCATTATTTTCAATGAAGTTTTATTCAAATTGGTTTTCTCTTGATTTATGTAACACTTAGTAACATTGGCGCTTGCGTAGTGTACAATTGTTACTGCATGTGTTTTTCATTAAAGTTGCACGTGTACTGTAAAGATGTCTTATTTTCTTAGCAATGTGATATAGAAACTATATGACATTGATCTATTATATTAAATCTCTGTTGCTTCAAAATGTTGTTGCAATAGGTTGTTTACGATATGGATGAAACAGATCTGTCACCTGTTGACCTTATTACGTAATCACTGGTCGGTGGTCAATAAACACATGTCAGCGACAGGAAATAGCCTTAGGGTTGATTTATAATACAAATTGAAGGGATTAAATCCAACCAATGATTATTGCATGTAAAATATTACTTTTTAGATGTCTGATTTGAGCAAATCTTAGTCGTTCATTTTAGTGTAAATTTCGGTCATGTCCGGCAAATATGACCATTTCCAGACCCATGGTTTTGACCATTTATAACAAAGTTTAATGAAAACTGTAATATATTAAAATTTATTACTTTCTTGACATTTAAAGATGTAAAATTGCTTAAATCATCATGCCATGAGTTCCTTGTCTAAATTTTGTAAATATGACAATACTTTTCAGAACTTGTTGGATTGGATACAAGATAAACAGGAAGTAGAAGTTGTAGATCTGATCCTAAGAATTCGTGAAAAATTGGTAATTAGATAATATGTATTATATTTTAAAAAAGATAGTTTTAAATTTGTATTTGTACAAGAATATCTTTACAGATTGCATTCAGAAAGCAGAAGCATAGAACATAAGTGAAATTAAAGTAAAATTATGTAGAATTATACCTTATGTTTGTTTGTTTGATGGTGTTTAACGCCACTTTCAGCAATTTTTCAGCTATATCATGGCGTCCAGTTTTTATTGGGGGAGGAAGCCAGAGTACCCGGAGAAAACCCCCGACCTGCGGTAGGAAAACTGGCAATCCTTGTCAATTAAGATTGGAGTCGAGTACACCCTGCCTGCAGTGAGAATCGAACCCGCAATCTCAGTGTTGACAGACCACGTGATCAATAGTAGACGAACTACCTTGACCACTCGGCCACCGAGGCCCCAGAATTATACTTAAGACCCTCTCTCCAGTCCATAAGCATTAAATATACCCTTACAACAGGCCATCTCTTTTATGAGACCACTAAATTTTATGCAAAAAGCATGCAGGGCAATCATTTAGTTATTGTATTATATAGAATATTTAAATAATACATCATTAACATATATTTTCTATTTTTTGTAGACATTTGCTTCAAACAATAATTTGGTTGTAAATGGTGAAAATATCAACAAACTACAGAAACATTTACAAGGAATTATCTCATCTCTACCAGACGATCTCCAGTCAGTACTTAAAAGTTGATATCTGTCTCAACTTTTTTAAGCTGCACATCAGTTTATCATTATGGTATTTCATATAACCATGACAGTACTGTTGACTGTCCCACTGAAGACTTGTGGTAAGAGGTGTATGAAGACCTTATCAGTTAACAATGGTTCTAACTGTATAGTGGTCTTCAGGAGAGTATCTTTATACAATCATGTAAAGTGACTGTGATTTTATAACCACCACCTGTCATGAATGTTTTAATGTTGCACTTGGCACCATAAGATTTTTGTGAAAAGACATCGAAGAAAGGGACAAAAGTCTTGAGTTTATTTTGTCTGCATTAAAAAAGAATCATGCGATTGAATCAAAATATTATATTTTTTATGACTGGTCATCGCCTAGTTCTCACCTCTATGTGTAAATCATAGAAAACTGATTGTATAATTATGGTATAAGTCACCTGACAAAATAATTTGTATTACTTTACAAACATTAAGCAATTATGTTGACTACTTTTTAAAATTTAAATATTTTTTATCTTGTTTTAATTATGAGCAATGTTTTAGTGCCACAAGTTGTAGAGAATAAAATATTGAAATCAGTTACTACAGAAAAAGATTAAAAGATTTTTTAAATGTAGGCATATTAGAATTATCAGGAATAAAAGTTCTGAATTATGGAATATCAACACCAAAAAAGGATTAAAACCATTCAGCTCTTTAATCAAAGTATTAGTGAAATAAAGGCGATTTCTCATATTTTGTTTCAAAAGTTCTTTAATAATAGTGGTAGCCTTCTTTTAAAGTGTTAATTTTTAGTTAGTTTAGTTTTTAAGTTGAGAGCGTTTGGTCGATGAATTTTATAGGAAAGTTAATCACCCTGTTCATATCCTGAGCATTAAATAATATGTTAAGACCAGTATTATGTTAATACCTGCCAAAGCTTTGTTTACTATAGGTTGTATGGGTAATTTATTTGTTGTGTTCAATTGTGTAAATCATTGTTTTTATGTCTCTGAGGTACAGTAACAAGTTAGCAGACGTAGTGGGGGGGGGGGGGTTTGTACTGTATATGACTTTCATTTCGCGTTATTTCTTTCAAATTAAAATGGTATTTCACTATAGATATTACTATTTATCGATTATGGACTTATCAAGATGGAACTGTTTTTTTATTGTGTTGTCAGGTGAGAATAGTGTATGAGCCCCAGGCGAGGCTACTATATCTTTCAGAGGGCACTATACCTTTCCAGACAACACTACAGGAGACATGTTCTTGAGGGAGAAGTCCATAATAATCATATTTTGATAAATAACAACAGAATCATGTTCAACTTTTGATATCAGATAACCATAACATGTCATGTGACAAATTTAAAGTGAGGCAATTCTTGGTGAAATGAACATCAGGAAAACTTTTAGTACATTACCTGATATAGTACATAGGCAAAATCTTAGAGAACTGGTATGGTCCCAATTGGTAGATATTATGGGATTAAACACTGGGTTTTAGGAAATTATCAATGTGTAAACTCCGGCGACTCACTCACAAACTAAATAAAGTCCGAAGGACTTTATGTCAAGTTTGTGAGGGAGTCGCCGGAGTTTACACATTGATAATTTCCTAAAACACAGTGTTTAATCCTTATAATTCTGTGAAATAATCGTTGCGATTTTTAAAACAGCAAAAAACATTCACAGAAACACATCTAGACCTCAAAACGTACCTAGGCCGGAAAGCGTAGGGATATGCAAAACATAGTACCAAGGGAATCGCCGTTCTGTTAAATATTGATAGGATAAAAACAAAATGAAACACTAACTTGTATTTATATTATATTTTATTTGAAATCTCGATCGATTTAATTGGAAATCATTGGGGTAGAGAAAACATTGTTCCCCTCTCCCTGGATACGCTAGGAGGACGCCATCTTGTTTACATTGGATACTGAAAATAGTCCGCTCAGAGGAAATATCGATATATAAATTATCAGAGAAGACGCCATTTAAGTGTTTTTATCCAATCAAAGCACTTAATTTAAATAAATTACAGCATGAATAGAATTATAGGACTATACATCTATGTGGACTAAGTCTGTGTTGAATATAAGTTTGTGTGGTCTATGTTGTCTATCTGTAGGGACTATTTGCATAATTGGTTTTTTCTATACAAGTTCTAATTGGAATTGCAGTCATAAGATACAGAATGCAAAAATAGAAAAACAAAATTATTTTCTTGAACTGAGGCTTTTGATATGCTTTTTGTAAGCCATGTTTGTAAATCTGATGATATTTGTTATCGTAAATGTAAGATGAAGGTCACATGACTATTTACAAGTTTTTTGAAAATTTTCTACTAATTAATGTTTTTTGTAAGAGTTTACATGGTGCTTTCTATGTTATTCTTGTTATAACATTACACAAATTCTTCGATAGTATATTGCACTTCTTATGCCACCAAAAGAAGTTTTTTCAAAGCAAGTATTCTATCAAATGTCAGTTTATGATGAATAGTGTTACCATATCATTGTGATATTGTTATTATTTTTCACGCCATGTCACTCAAAGCCAGTTTTCATACTTATTTTGTAAAACATCACAGATGATTTTTTTATTGATTGAAATTAAAAAAGAATGTTTTGCCACTAGTCTTCCCACAATGCCTATTTAGGTGGATCTAGTCAGATATGTACACTGTAGTGTTCCACAAGTTTATACTGTAATATTTGAAGTTGAAGATTTTAGGCATGAAAGACCTAGTTGTATACCTATGCTCTTTTAATCTTTATTAAATGGGCAAGTGCAATGCTATTTAACCATATTGGTTTTGACAGTTTTTAAGCTTCCTTGTGTTTTATGAAATATTTTAACATATAAAAAGCAGTTATATAAAATCTGATGGCATTTGTTTGATATAACTAAGTTACACAAAAAATTCATGGAATTAGGATTTTTTATGGTCCCATCAAGGGATACCTTGCCTAAAATTACATGAATAAATCCTGTGTTTTAATTAATGTTTATATGCTTAGCAACATTTTTAACTGTTAAAATACATTCATGTGGAATACTTGATTGTATTTGTTGTAGATGTCACACTCGTGTAATTACATGTAACACAGTACATGTACCATCAGAAAACATCTCAAAATTTTAGGGTAAAATATGTTGTTGTTGATATGTCAATGAAATGTAAAATAAAAACTGATTACAATTGTGATTTGTTTACATTATTGGCAGTGATTTTGTTTTCAGTCACTACTTAAACAAAAACAGTTTAACTGTCTAATGGATGTGAAAGGCAACAGGCTTGCTTTGAAAATGGGAAATTATAGCTTTGATATCTCCAGTACATAATAAGCAACATGCTTGTTTGAGTGTGGGAGATTGTAGGTTGCCTAACTGTATGGTGGACATCACAGGCAACATGCATCCTTTGAGTGTGAGAGATTTTGAGTTGTCTTGCTGTCTTGTGAGCAAAAGATGCTTCTTTTGCTTGTGATAGATTATACAATTATCACCCTAGTTGATGTGTGACCCGGTGATTTTTTTCCCAGAGAAAGTAAGGTCACATATCATCTAGGGTGATAACTTATATTATTACATGAATATAATTTTGCGTGTTTTTGATTGGTTTAAAAACAACTTTTGGGTCACGATAAATCGCAACAGTACTAAAATTACATTAAATGTTTGTACGCTGCACGATTCCGCTGCATTGTAGTCAAGCGGAATACGATATCGACCTGGTTTTTATGTTTTAGCCAATCAGAATAGCCGTCTTAACAAATTCATTTGTCCAATCAAATCGATTGTATTAATTGTACATCGTGCATGACAACAACAAATGGGGGAAACGTCGGCTTTGCGATATATTGATTCATTTATACTCTTCTAAATATTTGCAACTGTAATTTCAGGATTACCAGCAAATTGATATCAGAATGCAGTATTAAATAAAAGTATTAAGGGTAACAACAATTACAAAATGTAAACAGGGGCTCCAGTAGAAAAAACATCCTCTGTTTTTCGGATCAAGTGAGATGGTGGTTTTATTCATGTAATAAAACAATTAATCACTTTGATATACAGTCGCTATCAGGATTGATCAGCCCTCAAAAATGTATATTCACCTCGCCTAGCGGCTCGGTGAATATTACATTTTCTCTGGCTGATAAATCCTGATAGCGACCTATATCAAAGTCATTAATTGTATAATATTATTAATTGATATTTTTCTGATAAATTTGATTAGTGTAAAGCCTGTCACATGACATGCTGTATTTGGTAAGGTTCTTTGAAAATGGCTGATAGAAAAGTGATGTTGCACGGTTATATTTAGAAAACATGATATTGCACGGCTATTTTTAAATAATTGGAATTCCCCTTTAAACAGCCAATCAGAATGACTTCTGTCTGTTTCCGGTTTGAAAGTTAGGAAAGTATGTACATTGTGAAAAATTGCAAATATTTCAATATGTTGCATGTATTTTTGTATTTATAAATCTTTTAAATTGAAAGTTTTCATAATTTCAGATGATATTGAAATGAAATGTGATATTTTCGTACATGTGACAAAACCCATCAAAACAGTAAACTAATCAAAAGAACATTGAACTAAATTCCTTTAAAATACTAGTTTATACAGATGTGCATAAAAATATCAATTAATAATATAACAATTGTAGCCTTTAACTACGGTCGATATGAAAAATATCGACATGAGATAACATATCGACCTCCAACTTCGTTGTCGGTCGATATGTTCTCATGTCGATATTTTTTCATATCGACCTAATTTAAAGGCTATAATTGTATATTATATCGAATATTTAAATGAAAACAATTCAATAATTGCAACATATGTCTAACAAATTGTTCCAAGTTTACAAGTGATTTTTTTTTATTAATTATTAATAAATCAATTAATTAAACAATTATAGGCACAATCCAGAGAATAGTACATTTGATGTCATTTTATAAGTTTTGGCATGCTTTCATGGTTTTCTTGTCTAAAAATAGAATTATTGTTTTGTCTTCACCTATGCTGGATAGTTCAGGTACCAGTAATTGTATGGTTTACTGGCAAGATAGCTCAGATACCAGTAGTTATAGTGGTATACTGTCCATAGTTCAGGTACCAGTAGAAGTATGGATTTCTAGCTTGATAGTTTAGATACCTGTATTTGTGTGGCATTTTAGCTAAATAGGTAAGATATAAGTAGTTATAATGGTTTACTGGCTTGACAGTTCAGATGCCACTAGTTGTTCGGCTTACCAGCTGGATAGTTTAGATACCTGTAGTTATAGTGGTTGGCTGGGGGCTACACGGTTTGTCACTTGTGGATATGTTCCAGATGTTCTGGCACACATAAGCCAATTGTGAGGTTACAGATAAGTTCCGGACAATTAAGGGATTGTTTGGGCCTGAGAAAAACTCTTTAAATCTTTCCTACCATCTTAAAAAGTCCTCAATAAACAAGTGACAATCACTGCACTAATACACCTATACTAAGTTGGAAAACATCTTATTACCTCACTGTCTGCACTACCTTTGAAATCTGCACAGAAAAAACATGTTCTGAACACTGTTCCGTTTTACTCTATTCATGTCCAAACATTACGGTTGTGCAGCCCCTGGTCAGATAGTTCAGATACTAGTAGTTGTATGGCTTACTAAGCTGGATAGTTAAGGTATCAGTAGTTGTATGGCTTATGAAGCTGGATAGTTCAGGTACCAGTAGTTGTATGGCTTACTAAGCTGGATAGTTCAGGTACCAGTAGTTGTATGGCTTACTAAGCTGGATAGTTCAGGTACCATTAGTTGTATGGCTTACTAAGCTGGATAGTTCAGGTATCAGTAGTTGTATGGCTTACTAAGCTGGATAGTTCAGGTACCAGTAGTTGTATGGCTTACTAAGCTGGATAGTTCAGGTACCATTAGTTGTATGGCTTACTAAGCTGGATAGTTCAGGTACCATTAGTTGTATGGCTTACTAAGCTGGATAGTTAGGGTATCAGTAGTTGTATGGCTTACTAAGCTGGATAGTTCAGGTACCAGTAGTTGTATGGCTTACTAAGCTGGATAGTTCAGGTACCATTAGTTGTATGGCTTACCAGATGGATAGTTCAGGTACCATTAGTTGTATGGCTTATGCGGCTGGATAGTTCAGGTACCAGTAGTTGTATGGCTTACTAGATGGATAGTTCAGGTACCATAATTTGTATGGCTTACTAGATGGATAGTTCAGGTACCATTAGTTTATGGCTTATGAAGCTGGATAGTTCAGGTACCACTAGTTGTATGGCTTACGAAGCTGGATAGTTCAGGTACCAGTAGTTGTATGGCTTACTAGATGGATAATTCAGGTACCAGTAGTTGTATGGCTTACGAAGCTGGATAGTTCAGGTACCAGTAGTTGTATGGCTTATGAAGCTGGATAGTTCAGGTACCATTAGTTGTATGGCTTACGAAGCTGGATAGTTCAGGTACCAGTAGTTGTATGGCTTACGAAGCTGGATAGTTCAGGTATCACTAGTTGTATGGCTTACGAAGCTGGATAGTTCAGGTACCACTAGTTGTATGGCTTACGAAGCTGGATAGTTCAGGTACCAGTAGTTGTATGGCTTACGAAGCTGGATAGTTCAGGTACCAGTAGTTGTATGGCTTACGAAGCTGGATAGTTCAGGTATCACTAGTTGTATGGCTTACTAAGCTGGATAGTTCAGGTACCAGTAGTTGTATGGCTTACGAAGCTGGATAGTTCAGGTATCACTAGTTGTATGGCTTACTAAGCTGGATAGTTCAGGTACCAGTAGTTGTATGGCTTATGAAGCTGGATAGTTCAGATACCAGTAGTTGGCTTAATAGATGGATATTTTAAAGGTATAGTTTTCTTGCTTTGCTATAGTGCTATTTCCAGATTAATCAATCCAGGACTTGCCTCTTGACAAATATTTTAACCAATCGTTTGCCTTAGGTTAGCATATTCCTATAGTAAGCGTTACTGTATATGTCCGACGGGTTTTTGCCTGACAAAATGGATAACTGCTTAACACGTTTGGTCGAGTTTATATCAGATTACAGATTTTTAAGTCAACAATTACTTTCCACAGTTAAACGGCTTTTTGAAATGCGGCTGAATTTTTATTATGATAGATTGAATTTCCATAGGAAGTAAGCCATGTTTGTTTCTAAAGGGGTCTAATGTTGTTTACAAACGTTTGTCTCCTTTCCTAACGTACAATGGTATTTGGACAAACCAGAGACTTTTCCCGCCTCAACTGCAGACGACAGTACCCAAAGAATTTTCCTAACGTACACTTCTGTTCAAAACAAGGTCAAAATTTAGTATGGTAAATCGCTTTATCAAAATGAAAATTCAGCCGCATTTTAAAAGGCCATTTAACTGTAGAAAATAATTGTTGATTTCCAAAACTGTAATCTGAGATCTACAAAAGGACCATAAACTTGACCAAACACGGTATGCAGTTTTCAATTTTCTCAGGCAAAAACCAGTCTGACAGACACGTTAACATTAACTATAGTCTATACTAAATGTTACACTCCCCATGCGCTCAGCGTTTTGCTTGCATTTTTTTATTATTCCATACTGTACCTTTATAGTGCTAAAATCCAATTTGAAAAAAATCTACACGATGACACGTCCATATTTTATATTATGCCTTTGTTGTTGAAATATTCGAAATCGTCCTTGACATTTGCTACGGGAATTTTACATAGGAAGTCAACCATTTGAGTTTCTAAAGGGACCTAGCGTTGTTTTCAAAAAGATCATCTGCTTTCGTAACGTTCAATGGTATTCGGACAAACCGCGAGACTTTTCCCGCCTTAAGTGCAGACGACATGACCCGAAGGATTTCGAATAGATAACAATTGACTCTTCCAAACATACACTTCCGTGGTAATTTAGGTCAAACTTTACTATGGAAAAGTGCTCTATCAAAGTGAAAAAATCTGCCGCATTTCAAACCGCCGACTATCACTTGGATATAATTGTTGTTGTCAGTTTACACATTCTGTAATCTACAAAAGGAGCATAAGCTGGACCAAATGCGGTAAGCAGTTTTTATTTGTCAGCCAAAAAACCGCTATATGACCGCTTCGAAACTTACTATAGTTGGTACAGAATGAATTTAAATCAATTTTAATACATTACCTGCATTATGCTGTTAACAGGACAACAAATATTATTTGCAAATTACAAAGATCATTTATACCAAAATAACTTTATTAATAGATATGTTTAACAAGCATGTAGTAAAAAGTAATGTACATAGTTTTTAAGTATAAAAACAAATTGTGTATGCGATAATTATGCGAAGTTACATGTTATAGTTGTAACAAACAGTACAAGGACTCCGTTCAATTCTACAAAATCATTTATCCTTAATGCCTTATTGATAGGTAATACAATGTGAACATGATATGCGTCAATATTGGTTTTTTAAGTCAGCAGAATTATACTGAAATATTATATTTGAATATTTAAACTGCACAAGGAACAATATTCAACAATATTCATTAAAATTTCTCAGCAACACCATTCTAACTTATTTGTGATGTAGACATAATATACTTGTAAGAGAATACCTATGATTATTTGAGCATTTTGTTCTGAACACACAAAAATAACCAAAAAAAACCCCATGTACATCAAATTCAGAAGCAGGTTATTACAACATAGCTATTGACATTCATCTCGCTGTTTATCGAGGAATTTTGAGTTAGACGTTTTTTACAGCATATATACTGCAATTGACATTTATTAACATATAAGACAACATTTACCAATACAATTAGCTATTCTTATACAACTCAAAAAGAAACATTTAAATATAAATAATTTGTAGTTGAACTTTATGCACCAATGCTGTTAACAGTGTCCAGAAACAGTTGAATATGAGCTACCTAATTGTAGACAGGTTCCCTGAACTTTATCTAATACAGGTGAATATAAATATTTGGTATTTGGCAAAACATTCTTTTTTAAAAATATTTGTGATACGACAGATGTGAAGACATTATGTTTTACTGCCAGTAACTCCACCTAGTGCCATATAGTAACCGTGCAGTGTCTTTTTTAATACTAAAAGTTATATTCCACTTTCTGTCAGCAAGAGTTGCAAAAATGTGTAAACAAAGAAGGAAAGTTGACAATGTAAAATAGTATATAAAGCTAAAATCCAGTCAACACAAATTGCATATAAACAGGGAACCAGACTAATAAAGATAGATCCAACCAACTGAAGCAGCCAATAAGCATGCTTACATTGTGAATAAAACTCTTAAACCAAAAAGCTGTAATAATATCATCAGAACCATGTACAACAATCGTCATTATAAAAATATTGATTTATAAAAGTGAACAAAAAAAAGCATGGTACAGGATAAGTGTTATACAAATTAGTCTGGAATACATATTTTAGGTGCAATATTAATATCTATATAATACTTATAAAGAAATATAATTTCATACTACCATAATGTCATTTTCTAAAGCTAACACATGACCTTTGAACAGACAGATCAACTGATGTGAATTGGTTAAGTGTCTAGTCTAGTTTACCTAAGATCTCTAAAGGTAGAATATAGCAAGCACTTCAACTGTTTCATTGGAGTATAAACTCACCTTAACTCTATCAGTAGGTATGAAAATCCTTACAATTCTACAAATACAGTGTACAAAACTTCACAGCTGTTTATTCCTGATGTACAATGTTGGTAAGACACACTATTGATCTATAGTCTTATATTTATACTTATCATGACCAAATTTTAAATGACTGAACTCTAACTGAATTTCAGTCATGTTAATGGGCACATTAGTTGATGTCTATTACAAGGCCAAAATTAAATACAAATGAAGAAGAGTTACCCTGTACTGGATTGTAACAGTTTACATATTATGAAAAAGAGATAAACAAGTGTATAAATTATTTTATTTGTGTTAGGTTTTTGACAAGATTGATCAAAATCAGAAAAAACAAGTGTGGACTGTGAGCACGCTCACAAAGGTATTCCCCCCCCCCCTCCTTTCCATTCGACTCCAATTATGTCCCTGAATAATATCGACAGCGACAAAAATTCTTCATGCACATCTACATATGATGTACTTCCTTCATGTAAAGTTTCATCAAAATCTGTCAAGCGGTTTAGGAGGAGAAGCGCTTACAAGGGATGTGGACAGGCGGACAGATAGACAGACAGGGTGATCCATATATACCCCCCAAACAAGTTTGCGGGGGGTATACAGAAAAAATAATTATATTTAAAATTAACCAGGTAGGGCAATGGAAGCTTAGAAAAGCTTATAAATTCACCCCAAAGTCAATTAAATTTGTATGCAAGAGTATAATTGTATATTCAATAATTTTACAACAAAGAAACAATTGATCAAACTTAGTAAGATATTTTGGTTTCATCTTGTACATTATAATAGAAATGAGGTTCATATAATTAATATAAATGCAAACATTTCCATTTCTGTTCTATTTTTAGTACAAATCCAATTTTTGCAATATCATGCCAACCTAGCTGTGCCTATTCAAATCCAAAGAGGAAATAAAATTTGTATTTGTAGAGCAGATCAATAATTGATACTGTCATATCTTCATCACTTTCTTCTTATGAGAAACAATCAGTGGCTAATAAAATTGGTTAAATGTATAAATCTGATAAATTGCAGCACTTAACATTGTTTGTGTGAATGATGTCTAACGTCACTTTAACCTTAAATACCTTAGCCACTCGGCAACCAAGGAACCAGCAACCACTCGGCAACCAAGGAACCAGCAGCATTTAAATAAGTCAAATTTTCAGCCAATGATACAAAATACTTTAAGTCATTAATAGAAATAGTGTACATACTGGTCCATGTATAATATACATGTGCAACAATTATAGAAATAAAAGTTTTGTCTTGTCTAATCAGTAGCCATTTTGGAATGATGCGAAAGGAATGATCACAAATTATTAAGTGTTTTTACAAAGATTCAATACAAAAGTAAAATATAATGTAGAAATACATGTATTATTAAAGAATCAAAACAAAATAAATACCACAAATATCACAAAATTATCTTGTAAAGCACAACAATCAGCCATAAAACTAAGATGGATTTAAAGAATTTGTAATCCAGAAAGAGATCAATCAGTACAGATTTCTCTATATTTAGCTACAAACACTGTAAAACTTAAAGTTTAAACAAATCACAAACCCAGTCTGACAATTAAGGTACAAAGAATGTACTTTGTTTTTGCTTGTCTTTGTAATTTGTTATTTTCTACTATTTCAATTGCAATTTAAAGGCATTAACTGTGCAGAAAATGAAAAGATACTCTGTAAATTATAATGAATCTTATGGACAAATGAAAAAAGATAATACAGTTACTCCTATATAAAAATTTTAAAAATATAATTGTGCAAAATGGAAGGTATATTTAATATCTGTAGCATTTAATTAACAAAAACAACTGCCATGTAATTTTAAGGTCAAAGTCATTAATAAGCCTAGTGTAACTTTGTATTGATCAATTTCTTTGGTAGAAAAATACTAGAACTGCAGAAAGAAGTAAATTACATTTCCAAAAATTAGGATTTTGACTTTTTGTTCCATGGCATTAACCTTGGTCCTTTCACTTTCTTCTCTATTCGTTGATTGAAACCTAAAATTCATGAATAATGATAGCGTAAATAATCTTAATAAATGATCATATATATAGTCTCTGGTTCCCCATTTAAAAGATGTTATTTTCATAATGAAGTATATACTTCATAACTTATACAATTATATTTATAGTACCTCTTCACTTGATTCTTTCAGACAAAATATGTTAGCAGATACATGATCAAGATTTGATACTTCACCAAAAACTTTTTGCAGCAATACAAAGCATACATTAAAACATCCAATACTAGACAATATGTAATGCTGCTATATATGTGAAACATGTGTAGATGTCTGTTTATGTCAAATAAACCTTTTACAGGGAACAAAACTATACAGTGCTTGATTATTTATTGTGTAATGTTGGCTGATTGACTGGTGATTTTACTCAGGAATTTAACTTAATATGATAACTGTTCACTGTTATGAGTAAGGTTTAAAAAAATATATCTTAAACAAGTCAACTTAAATACAGCAATATTCTCTCATATTATTTGACAAGTTGCTAATTATTTATGTTGGATTCACAAGAGGGAACTGTTTTCCTATAGTGTTTTCTGGTGAGTATAGTGCACGATCCTACAAGTGAGGACACAATATATCACTCCAGACAAAACTATAGGAAAAATGTTCCAGAAGGACAAGTCCATAATATTTTAGTCAATAACAAAATGTGGAAGGTACAGTAACAGAAATATATAAGAATCCTTCATAAAACTATGGTAAATGTCATTTTAAAACATGTGACCACAGCCGCCTATGTTCAACTGTTAACATCAGACAACCATAAACTGTAAAGGGAGATAATTATTGCTGACCATAAAAAGACATGGGAATTTATTAACCTTTAGTATAGTACCGGTGGGGAATCTTGGAGAACTGTAGTCCTCGTCACTAGGTATAGTCTACCATTGCTAAGATTGATTGATTGCTTTACATTCAATGAGCAGTATTTCAGCTATATTCATGATGAGAACAAGTTAACAAACAATAAATCAAGTCAAAATTGGGTGGGAGGGACAAGAGGGAGTACAAGTATGATTGCCACTGGAAAAGTATGGAGTATTTGATAGGGTCAGAGAATTTAGACTTTTGTAGCGGCTACAATGAACCTACTCTATTCAAAATCTACAAAAAGGGTCTTATTGTGCAAGAACTGTGGAACTCTCCAGACACATTACCCACTACAGTCCACGTTCAGGCTTTCTGTTTTATGACCTGACAACCTCCAATGAGAGGGTTTCCCCATCCGCCACTCGGGGACATGCTGGGCTACTCTGTGGGTTGAGCACTGGAAACCCTCCCAGTATGGTCCCAGCATTGCTAAGATAAAGCCAATGCTGTTAAAAAATAGTCATGGCAAATTATCCAATAAAAATGTTTATTTTGGTTGTGTTGTGTACTAAAATGATTTGAGAATCATTCTTTCCTGACATAATTATTAATTACTAACTCAGTCCAAATGAATCATTTACGGTATCAACAATGTCTAGATGAGTTTAATTGACACAACCTTCCCAGGTGAAGTGTTCTAGGTCATTTCTTACCTGGTACTGAACCTGACTTGTCTGTGTTGTCAGAAGAACTGGTAGTTTTACTGAACTGCAAAGAGACAGAAAAATTGTATAAAGAATATATAGACTCTATTGTGTTACAAATATCCAACATTTGCAATCTTTATTCACTTTTGTGACCTTGGAACAAGAAATGTTATAAATAAATTAAAATCATCAAACTAAAGAAAATATCCAATCACATTTTAGTTATGGCTTATACTTTAGCAAAGTAGTAATCCCATCGTAAATAAAGTCATAAATAAACCTATCAATCTGTCAGTCAACATCAACAGACTTAACAATTTTAAAATACTGTTCTATAATTTTGACTGATGTCATTTTGGCTGATGTCAATATCTGTTTTAAAATAGATATAACTCATAAGTAAATATATAACAAAAAACCAATACATGTATCACCAATAAATTTAAGAAGCTAAGCAAACCCATTTAAAGTTAACAATCCCTTCTTGGCCTAGACAAATGTAAGGATAACCTTAGTGGGGTAAAGTCATACTACATATAAGATGGATCTTTTCAATCAATTTTAAAAAGCATTAACCATACATATTAGAAATAGTTTTCATCCTAAGTTGTATACTGACATGTGTAGTAGGGTGTTAATATTATAACATAACATAGACAAACAACTGTTTATTTTTGCTGATGTACATTTTGTAAAATTAAAATTTCAAATGCAGTAAATTTAAATTATTAAATGGAAGTAAAAAATATATGTTTATGGTAAATACAGGAAATTGGAATCTCCATATATGGCAATAGTTTACAGTTGCTCTAATATGACCAGGTGATGTGCGAACATATCATGTGCATTTTTCTGCATTTTAATATTGACGAAATTCATTGTTATCAATTTTATTTTAACAACTTTAATATTTCAACACAGAGAATTACTATTGTTTGTTGAATATTGTTTAACGTGACTTTCAGCAATTTTTCAGCTATATCATGGCATCCAGTTTTTAATGGGGGAGGAAGCCGGAGTACCCGGAGAAAACCCCCAACCTGTGGTAGGAAAACTGGCAATTCTTGTCAATTAAGATTGGAGTTGAGTACACCCTGCACACAGTGAGACTTGAACCCGCAACCTCAGTGTTGACAGACCACGTGATCAGTAGGAGAACTACCTTAACCACTCGGCCACCGAGGCCCCCAGAGAAATAATTAAGGAAAACTAGAAATAATAATTAGAGGTCAAGGTCAGGTAAGCCAATACTGATAAGTACTTATGACAAGCCACCATTGGACCAAAACTGATGGAACTATGGCTTAAGCTGACAAGATATAAAGCAAACTGTTAAGTGTTAATGCTGCCTGCAGGAACCAAAACATACGACTCTTTAACAAAATTTGTTGGCAGTGCACCAAAAATCTTTTTTATGTAATGAATAATGACAGGGATCAGTAACCTTTGACTTCCAGTTTTAATGATTCTGTTTTACTCAACCAATTCTTAATACAGATAACAGCTGTTTAGAAAACTGCTTCATTCTGTCTTCTTTAAAGCTCTTCATCAGTGATAGGTTGGACATATACATTGCAGCTACTCATGTGTGACTTATATAGGTAATTTTCAACTGCTAACTTGTTCCATCTACATTGTACACTATGGCTATCTTCCATATTAGAAGTTTGAAGTTACCCGAGTCATGCATGAATAGCTGCAATTTAAATGTCCAGCTCTTTCTGATAAAGAGTTTTAAAGAAAACAGATTGAAGCAGTTTTATAAACAGCTGTTATCTATTTTGGAATTGATTGAGCAATAGGTAGAAAATACCTGACAGGTCATAGTATTTTGACTATAAGATAGTTATTAGGCAGATAGGGAAATTAAAAAATACTTTGTTAATACTAGTATATGTCAAAAGCAACATAAGTAAGCATATTTGTATATTCCAGTCGGCTGTGACTTTTGACCCTACCTGATGCTGAATTGCACGACTTACTACATGTGAACCATGAATGACAGCTCGTAATGAAGGGTTACGCTGAAATGTACTACCGGTACTTTGCTAAAAGATGAACATTTTCAACAAGACAATTAATACTAAATCTTATATTCAGGGACTAGAATAGTTATTGTATATATAGAATATTGGACATTTTGTTTTTGATACCAACTTTATGACATAAGTATCAGGTAAGCAAGTAGGGATAACCTGATTCAATAAGCCATGATAAAGTAGATATAAAAAACAAATTGACTTTATCAGTGGTACATATCAAAGAGAAAATGTACAAATTACAGCAAAATGCATATTTCGGCACTTATCTTTGATAAGGTGTAAGACAACCAGATACAAAGGGAACTATGTATACATGTCACTTGCATAGCAGCTACAGAAATAAATTATATAATTGCCTACAGTTCAAAATTGAGCTAAAACTGTACTAAAAAATTGAAGAATGTGTCCATAGGACACAGATGCCCCCACTAAATGAAGTCCCAAACAAAAAGTAGTTGTCCTACAGGTCTTAAAGTCGCTTGGGACGTACAACTTGTGATGCTGAACCACCCTGCCAAATTTCAAATTGTTCTCATGTACGGTTGCTGAGAAAAGCTTGACGGAAATTCATACGGACAGACGGACAGACATTATTAAAACTTATTAACCCCGGCTTGTAACAAATGCGGACTTTCGATTGGTTGGTTACCCGTCGGTTTAAATCCCATGCCCCCAGCTTCGTTGCTAACATGGCAGGGTGTATTGCTTGTGCGTTTATAGTTGTATTTTTACTTCATTTCAAACAAAAATGCACTACGTTCACACAGACACACATAAATATTAAATGAAATCGGATCTTGACGTCATTGTCTCTTGACGTTATGATAACGTGACTTGAGCTGCCAAAATACCGAAAGTAGAAAAATAATGGAAAACAGAATTAAAACTAATAAAACCCGTTAAGTCTGAGGTTGGTACCTAAGGTACCATCCTCGAATGGTAAAATGGGCATTTTCTGTGAAAATTTTGTGAGCAACTGTGATGACATTGCAAAATTAGCTATTTCTGACGACAAAAGAACCTATTTTCAGCCTTTTAAACTTGTAAGCCGGGGATAAATCCATTACCTACGTTATAACCCGGGTGTATGGAAATTGTACCACCTGAAAGTACTTCTGGACAGCCTTCTGGTCCTCCTCAGGATGAACAGAAGTACTTTCAGGTGGTACAATTTCCATACACCCGGGTAATAACGTAGGTAACTGATAATGGCCCCCCCACCCCCTGACATGTCGTTGCTGTGGCATAAAGAAGTGTTTATCCTTTAAACAATTTAATTTCAGTAAAAACAACCATTTTCATACAAGTTACTCTACAATTTCTACAGCAAACACTGACTAGCGATGCTTATATGTCCAATAAAATGTTTACCTAGGGCTGGCAAAGCTTACATGGACCAGATAATATAATAGTTAAAAAACATCAGACTATTATAAATATTAAATGGTAATAACAGTACCGGATGCCACTGTCTATTTTGACCTCTGCTTTTGGCGTCATTTAAGTTGATTTTCTTTAGCTGGACATTACATTCCCACAACATAATCAACAAACATAAAATATTCATTGCAGATCTCTTAGGTAAGCAGAAGGAAATGGGTTAAATAAATATCAGTCACATCAAACAGAGAATTTAGTTTATCACCAGAAACAAACATATATTAAAATGCTTGCCTACACTGCAGCCATAATGAAAATTGTTTTTCTCTGATTTTTATATTATATTCAAACCGCTTGACCAGTGTTGCAAAAATAGTTCTCGTCACTAGTAAAAATGTGGTTCGCATCTGTTGATTGGTTTAAAATAATAACGTAATAAACAAAAATAATGACGTCATAAACAGGTAACGCCTATACAAGTCATGTCTATGGTTTAGAGAATTTGTATTCCATTTCGTATACATTTGTATTTACTGCTTTTTATTACAGAAACATGTACCAGCACTAAGTCGTACTAAGTATAACCCCACTTGAACATTTTTCGGCTCGGAAAACAGGAAGTAGATAACTGACTGACATGAAAAGAGGAGACACTGTACAACTCATCATGCTTAAGCTGTGCACCAAATTTGAAATCAATCCATTTAGTAGAAGCCAAGAAATCTGTTACGAAACATTTTCCTATTTTGACCCTTGAAATAGTCCAAGTCGGCTCAGAAAACAGGAAGTAGATAACTGACTGATCTGGAAAGGGGAGGTTCAGTACTCATCATGCTAAAGCTGTGCACCAAATTTGAAATAAATCTCTTAAGTAGAAGCCAAGAAATCTGTTACAAAAGTTTGCACCAGATGGACAGATGCAATGACAGATGGTCAAGGTGATTGCAATATAGCCCTCTCTCTTACGAGTGGGGGTATAACACAATCTTACATTAGTACTCTTGGATTTTATCTCACAAAGGTTCTGACTTAAAATGAACACAATTTAAATATCTCGATTGTAAAAATCTGATAATCCGCTCATACCAAGTAAGATCCTATATAATCCAAGAAAAATTAATATTCAGTTATCTTGTTTTGAGAGGCCTGTCTTTCCCAGAAAACAAATAATTATTGCACTATGTTAACAATTACCAGATATATCTCTCATTTTAATTCTATTATCAAACAAATAGGGGCCTGCTATATTTAACTGAAATGACCCTTTGTTAAAAACAAATAAGTATGACCTTACTTACTTTAAAGGCCCTTTATTAAATGGATTAGGGTCTTTTTTAAATTAGGGCCTTCTACAACCAAATGGGACCATTGTTAAACAAATTGGGACTGCTATACTTACCTAAAAGGGCCCCTTATTATACAAATTGGGCCTGTTTTAACTGCCTTAATATACTTTTTCAGTTAAAATAACAAGTTCATATGCACAATTTACTTTGAACAAAAGTTAATTTACACATTTTCGTGATCTGAGTATTACTCAGGCAGACGACTTGTAGCTAAGTTCTTTAAGGGAGTATGGCAATATTAAATCCCAACTGCAATTTGTTTGTTTCCACCAAATTTCACAAATAATGTAAAGAAAATTTGGCATTAAAATTAGTAAAATGATTCTTGTATTTTTATGGATATGATAAACAAGTCCATTCCGCATCAGTAATGAAAAAAATGACTTAATGAGAACATGTAAATAGCATTATATTGCCATCATTTAAATATTACAATGGACGGTTACCAAGGAACCGACCTAATATATATATATATATATAATCTCGTCTCCAGTGTCTATCGTGTTGCAGGCAAAACATGTAGTACTTAACATGTTTTACTTTCCTTAATTAGTAAATTGCTAAATATATTATTACCCCAGTAGTCAAGGTGGAGTAAACAAAATGCGGTGTACTCTTCCACCCCTGAAACAGTTTCCTTATACAGTGAACCCTCGTTACAACGACATTCGATTAAACGGAAACTTCGACATCCGACAGGATTTCAGTGGGAACAAACATGTCCACGTGTTGTTTATGCTCGATACAACGACATATTCGGTTTCCGACTCCGACTGCGTCTGTCGGTAACAAATATACCAAGGCTAGCATAAAATAATTCGTTACAACAACAAATTATCAAGATTTACCTGTGAAAGATTATCTTTGTCCAGAGAATTAATTTTTTTAACGGTCAATTGCACAGGTGAACACCTGTTGCTATTGCGTAATTAACCTTGCGTGACATTTCCGTTACAAAACTAATCGATGATAGGGATATGGCTTCATTAAAACAGTATTAAAGGCTATTTAATATTTAAATCTTCAAATATTTCAGAAAATTATTGGCTTAATTACAAGTGTGTAAAGATTGATGCGGCACATAGGATAATTACCAAAATCGGTCTAATGTAAATAATCATAACTTACAATTTATTTTGTTAAAAAAAAGAAAAAAAAGGTTTTTAATTAAATATCGGAAAGAAAACAAGCTTTTTATTATTTTTTTGTTATTAAGCTTGGATATTGAGCAGACTTGAACGATTTTCAATAGACGCAAATAAAAAAGGGAGATAATCAAAGTACAAAAATACAAATTCATTATAACTGCAAATTCAGTTTAACGTCAATAATGGCCGGAAACTAACATGTTCGTTGTAAAGAGGGTTGACGGTAGTATTGTCTACAGAAATATAGGAAAACAGTTACTTTCAGAGATTTCCATAATAAAATAAATAAAGATAAGATAATCAAACACCTACTGTTCACTTAAAGACAAGCAACAAATCACCAAGAACTAACAAAAACTAGAAACACTCTGGGCAATGCTTACCTAGGAGGGAAACACCAAATATCATTCCAGTCAAAATGAAGTACATATCACAAAGGCACTAATGATAAAGATTCTGTACAAGTTTTATCAAAGTTCATCTTTATCATTAGTGCACAAAGGCACTAATGATAAAGATGCTGTACAAGTTTTATCAAAGTTCATCTTTATCATTAGTGCACAAAGGCACTAATGATAAAGATTCTGTAAAAGTTTTATCAAAGTTCATTCATTGGTGTAGTTGTAGTGAATACGAGATAGAGTAATGAACAGACAGAAGGACACCCCTATGTCTATATACTTCACACTTTTCAAGCAGGGGGTGGGGGGTTGGTATGAAAAGCAACATAACAAATAAGGGCATAGGCTCTGAGCAGTCACATAACACATCATGTGGTGGGATTCCTAACCCTCTGCTTTTTATGCTTTAACAATACAGAAAAGTAGAAACATCAATACCTAGGACCATGTTGTCACCTAACTGCACAATACAACACAAGAATGATTCAAAGCCAAACGTAGAACAGGCATGCAAAAAATTATAACACCTCTTTAAAGCCAGTTCAAACCTCCCACATTTTATAATTCAGTAACTTTAATATTGTCAATAGTCTTTGAGATTGGTCACGTGACATCAACAGACTATCATGTACTGCTGGTTAAGGTGACATCTGACTTATTGACAAGTACTTTTTATAAGCTACCATTGGACAAAAATTTCTGGCACTATGGCTTAAGATGTACAGAAATTTTAAGTGTTAATCCCACTGTTGCCACCAGAAAACCAATGCTTATTTTTTTGTAAGCACAATAAATAACCAACAGAATTTACCCCTTTTCCAATTCATGATGTCCAAACATTAGACAAACAATCAAATACAAAAGGTGAAGAAATGACTCAAGACAAAGGAAATGGAGAAACAAACAATGGAGACGCACATGTAGAAGGAAAATATTCATGAAGCATAGATGAAAATCTTAATCTTTATACAAAAGTAAACAAACAGGTATAGGATGACATTTTTTGTAAGTTGAATTTATCAATGACTATATTAAAAGAAAACCTCCTTGTCAACAAAATAAATGTTACTAATTTATCAGTGTCAATTGTGGAAAAATACATACAAAAATATATAACATTTAACATATTGGTGCTTTTACATGTTTCTACATATATCTGTGGAATACTAGAATTGTGTTTTGATAAGTAAATTGAGATTAGCAGCCTAAAAGCCTAAAATTTACAAATTTTAGAATTAAAACTATAAAAACATTTAATTGTCTGCAGATCCATGCTTTAAAAGCAAGGTTTCCTGAATCATTAAAATTGGTATCTACATTAGCCTAGTAAAATACATGCAACTGCAGAAAAGAAATCAAAACAGAAAATGCACAAATATTACTTTTTCCAGTTAAATTTAAATCTCACCATGTTTAAAATGATTCCTTTTTTAAGATGGCTACGTTTCTGTTGTAAGAAAAAACACCATTTTATTAACTTCAAACCACCACTGTATTAGATCATAAAGTAATACAAATACTTAAGATCTCCACTTTCAAAGTTTCTTATACTGAGTACATTCAACTATCAATGCCCTACCCAATCTATCTATTTGAATTTTTTTTCCTACACATTTTACAAATTTTAGAGGAAAACATTTTATGTAAAACAAAAGGCACATACAATACATTGTTATAAAATACTAACCTGGTAATTTATTAATAAAAACTGACATAATTGTGTGATTTACCGAATATGTATTACTGTATGAATGCAAACATCGTAGTTAGTTGTGTACAATGTGCATGGATGTATTGTATACATCAAACACAATGTTCTTACAACAAATGATTGAATTAATTTTACTTTAAATCTTTTGTTGTTTTCTATAATACTCACCTAGGCTGATCACATGATCACCGAGACTGATCACATGATCTTTATGCCAAAAAAGTGAGTAAAATACACACACGATTACAGTATATTTATTACGGTTATTTTCAGGGAGTTAACAACACAATATATTTGGAGAATTATTGCAAAAGAATACAGCCATAAGTAGAAACAATATCTTTATCAGTGGGTATAATAATAGATACAAATGTTCAAATAAGCAACATTCTGCAAAATGCAAAATTTGTTGCAAGACCAGCAGTAAAATTAAGCTACAAAATAACTAATTTGATTAATTATGCCATGCATTACAAATTCAAAACTGCTTTTCTAACAATGCAATTATATTGTATCAGAACTATCCTGATATAAAGTCCTTCTAGCTACAGATGCCCAAAATGTATAACGTTAACGATTATCAATCAAACAAACTTGAAATAGCATCAAACCGTCAAGATGTCCCTGCTGCTAACTTTTATGTATTTTTTGATATCCAATACATTTAAGAGATAATTATCAATAGCACACAAATGTGTTTGTTTCCAACAGAAAGAAATCTACCCGATTAACTTTACTTCAATACTCACCAGTGTGTTAGTGATCTTGTTCTTCAGTTTGTCTGAAAAAATTACTGAAGTTAAACTGCATTATCAGTACATATAGCGTATTACGGTAACATCACTGTAACCAAACTGCTGATAGTAATAACATGCATATGTAGTTTTCAAGAAATCCCATCAAAATGTAGTCGATGAAACTGGATTACACTGTAAAAACCCAACGTTCAGCAGGAAAACTGGAATTCCTTGCCATTAAGGGTTACAGTCGAGTACACCCAGAGTGCAGTAAGGGTCAAACATAACCTCAGTGTCAACAAGAAGAACAAAAACTGTTCTGAAATACTTAACTATGTTTTGATTTGTTATTATTGTTACTCAACTGTTATCATTGGAGGATAAGCTATTTGAAAAAAAAGTTAAAAAAACAAAAGTGATACCCTGAATGCCAAGATATGGCAATGTTCCAGATAATGAAATGTAGATTATTGTATTTTTGGCATAGATAATGTGATTTTATTAGCTGTACTCATTGTGCGTGGGATTTTATTAGCTGTACTCATTTTGCGTGTGATTTTATTAGCTGTACTCATTGTGCATGTGTCCTCCCCCAATAAAAACTGGACGCCATGATATAGCTGAAAAATTGCTGAAATTGTCGTTAAACTCCATCAAACAAACAAATAAACAAACATTGTTCATGTGCACTTTTATAAGTTGTACTCATTGTGCATGTGCACTTTTATTAGTTTTACTCATGTGCATGAGCACAGACTGGATCTTACCACTGATACATATATCAGTGGTTAGATCCAGTCTGTTTATGTAGGATATTATGTTAGATTTACTAGTTTTTATATGAATTATTACAATCTATGAAAAAATAGATATGGGTTAATAGTTAGGACAATAATTTACCAAATAATCAGTTTGAAACAGAAAATGACCATTTGGTAACTACGCACCAATGCGGAGCCAAAGTGGGGGTTCAAAAACTATCCATCCTAAAACATTTAAAGCTCGTGATCATACCTCCAACTGACATACTCTTGTGTTCTGGTTCCTGTTCCTGTTCTGGTTCCTGATATTCTCGTCTTGGTAACGGTGGTGCATTATGCTTGAAATAAAAAATAGCTTGATTGAGAATATGAAACTTGTTTGCATTCAGCATACAATAGGAATGACATAAAAAAAATGTGGACACTTTCCATGATAACTTGACAATGAGCAACCAACATACCACTATTGTCATCTGGATGAACTGACACAATCTTATAAGTTTAACATAGCTTGTGGCCAGTGAAGGTTGGGTGTCACCACGTATAGTTACTGAGAAACTGATCTAATCTAATAACAGTTGTGTAGCCACTACCACAAGTGACTAGGTGTCAGGTGATACCTACCAGACTGTCATGTACTATTTATCTGGGACCTATATAACAAATATTGCTAAGCATGGTTACTGAGGAACTGACCTAATCCAAAATATAAATCATGAATTATAAAGGCCAAGTGGCAGGTGACTGACTGACAGGTACTTTTCATAAGCTTCAATTGCAGTGTGCGAAATAAGCCACACACCCTACACCCAAGGCCTGTAAAACGTGACTCGAGCTGCTAAACATTATGTAACATAGAAGTCTTGTTTGTAATTTATGCATACACACCAGAAATGCCCCCACAGTATTGGTAATTCCTATTATGATGTACTTTTGTTATTTGTTTCTTAACTGTTTGCATTTGTATTGTCTTTACAGAATGACTTAACAGGGTGTTGCTCTGACAGTTCTGATGATAAAAAGATGATCAAAGACATGGAGTTCAGCATGCTGAACAGTTTCAACTGGGACTGACTGTTATTAATAAAAATTAATGAATATAATAGTTATTTGCTTTTTTCAAATTGATCAATAAATTTGTGGGCCTTCAAATCTGTCAATGGGACTGCAGGTTCCTTCATGTTGTAGGCCCAAATGGCTTTTACTGATAAATTCTTATTGCACATACTGCGATTGGCTGAAAAATGATGGATAAGTAACTTAAGCTTATAAAGATATAAATCAAATGTTAAGCATTAACACTGCTGTCACAAGAAACCAATGAATGTCTCACCATTACTGATATTTGTTACAGGTGAAAAAAAACAGAGCTACATGTCAGGTTTCTGTGTCCCAAAGATTGATTGATTGATTGATTGATTGGTTGTTATTTTACGTCCAGCAAGCAATATTTCAGCTATATTCAGGATGTGATAATTAGAACAAATCAACTTATTTGATTATAAACAACCGTTTTATATCCCTCCCTTAATACTAAAACAAGATCTCATACAATAGTATGATAATATACATATAAAAATTTAATTAAAACAATAAAAAGTATGCAATATCACTATTAGCAGTATACTTAAATTTTGCTATATAAATTAATTTCTTTTAAAAACTTTAAAATTGTGTCGCCTGCGACAGTTATGTCCCAAAGAAGAATTACTAATATGATTACCTAATTCCAAGATGATAATCTTTTACAATACAATGTTAAAAATTCCTAAAAGCATGCACAATCCATGTTGCTGAATATTATATGAACAAGTTTTGTTTCTGAATCTAGTGTATAAATTTGTTTTGAATTTGATACATGGTCAGTTTATTTACATATATTTATATAGCCTGTGTTAAAATAGTGGTATCGGTTCAAGATGTGAGTACTTATGCAATACACTACACCACTCACCAACTATTCTGCCAGGAATTTACCCAAACATAAACAGAGCACAATTTAAATACTCCTATGGTTAAAAATGATCTTTCTCAATCACCATAAGTAATATGGAAGATCTTGTAGCTCATCAAAACAACTAAAGGAAATCAAAGACCAAACTTTCCTTTTAAAAATATGAATGTTCACAACATGTTAACTTAATTATAACCATGTTAACATAAAAACATTGGCTTACCTGACTTGAAGTATCAGCAACTGAAAAATAAATACACCTCAAAAGTTTAACAGCAGTTTTATTGATAATGTATTTTGTATAAATGAAGTGAATTTTTTTCACACTCATGAACATTTCTACATTGTTTTAGGTAACAGTATGTCATTCAGGATCCCTAGATAATTATATTTGTGGTAAACCTGTTTAAGTGCTTCCAATATTACCTCAATGGCCTGTCATGAACCTGGAGCTCCTCAGATAAAGTCATCTTGAATTGTTTTCATTCATTGCTTAGCTTAGTTCTAAATGAAGGTAATAACAAAATACTGAACACAGATGAAACTGTCAAAAAAAGAAAACCCACAAATCCAAGTCCAAGAAACAGACAAACTCTAGAACCAACAACCAACATAAAGCAACTACAGCAATGGTCCTGACTTGGTACAGGCATTTCAGAAGAAATGCTGGTTAAACCAGGTTTTATGGCATGCCAAACCTCCTGCTTCAATTGCTGTAGAATGTAAGTTGGTTAGTTCATTAAAATAGATGGGTTTCATATACCACTAGTCATTAATAGGTGTATCAAACAATCATCCTAGCATGTTCACTGTACACTGAATTCAAAATTGGGAAAATTATCTGCAACCATATTTTCAAACAAGGAAGTTGAAGCTATTGTAAACTTGTTAAAGGTGCCGAAGAGTCATTTTTTCTTGTAACCTTGGTTTATAAGTTTATCCCGAAGAAATAGGTGACATTTGCAAAAATCAGTATACTTGCTGCAAGCTCTTGCATACCTGATCAATTGAGAAATCTAGACACTGTATGCAGGAGTAGCTGGAATATTGATGCATAGGGAAGGGAAATTTATACTTTTGACATTAATTGTCTTGTTTCTTGTAAATTCTTGTGCTAAGATGACTGTTGGTGTCATATTCGAGGTGTAAGTCTAAAAATGAGGTAGATGAAGCTGTTTCTGTCCTTTCTTTAATTTCTAGTTCTGAAGGATACATTAATGGAAGCCACTCAGCAAATTGAGTGTTGTTAATTTAAAGAACATATTCAATATATCTATATGTAAAATTTAAGGGCATAGCTTCTGCTATCTTCTTGTAAAATTTTCGTAATTCTTAGTTAATTTAATCCCAGACAGGAGAAACAGGCTTATATGTGGTGTAACCATATTTCAGACAGTAGAAACAAGCTTATATGTTGTGTAACCAGATTTCAGAAAGGAGAAACAAGCTTGTATGTTGTGTAAGCAGATTCCAAACAGTAGAAACAAGCTTATAAATTATGTTACCAGATTGCAGATAGTAGAAACAAGCTTTTAAGTTGTGTAACCAGATTGCAGATAGTAGAAACAAGACTATATGTTGTGTAAAAAGATTCCAGACAGTAGAAACAAGCTTGTATGTTGTGTAACCAGATCCCAGACAGCAGGGGTCACCACACTCTAAAAAAGTAGGGAGAAGTGACTTCTCCCTGGCAGCCAAACAGGGAGAAGTCAGGCCCTGATAGGGAGACTTCAGGAGACACTAGGGAGAAGTCAGGGGGACCGTACAATAATTAATTTCGCAGTAGTTACATACATTTTTATTATTTACATCAATTTCCAGGATTATTTCGCTGGTGTTATAAAACCATAACACACTTAGATTCAGTTTTTTCTTTCTTTTTCATTATAATTCATGGTATGCAATATCAAACAGCACATAACCTTTATCATTAATCAAAGTTGTACTGATCCAAATTGCTTCATCATGGACCCCCATCTACAGAACTTATCATGATGTCAATAATATTACTATATATCTTTATTCTTTCAAGTGAAGCTCAAATACTTATCAAAGAAAATTGTTAAAGTACAATACTCTTTGAAAGAACTGAAGTTTGAAACCAATTAAAAGTGTTTGTTTATCAAAAATATTACGATTTTTCATTATGGGCCGTTGTACATTACTTTCCTTCGTTGTTCACTTCCGGTAATTAGTCACATCCGGTAAATAAACAAATGGCGCGTAATACATTTGAAAGACGTAAATCGTTTGAAAATATGTTAAATACGCATATTGTTTGCCGTTTTTTATTGGAATTACACATTTACTGATAAATTGGTAGTCGGGGTGAAGTATTTGGACCAGATTTACAAGTATCTTATGCGAACCATCGGGCGACTTAAGGGAAATGACAGGGCGACTTCGACTTCGCTTTTGAGGAGCCTTAGGGCGACTTCAGGTCCTAGTAGGGCGACTTTGTCGCCCACTTCGCCCAGTGTGGTGAGCCCTGGACAGTTGAAACAAGGTTATATGTGGTGTAACCAGATTCCAGACAATATAAACAAATTTATATGTTGTTCAACCAGATTCCAGACAGTAGAAACAAGCTTATATGTTGTGTAACCAGATTCCAGACAGTAGGAACAAGCTTATATGTTGTGCAACCAGATTCAAGATAGTAGAAACAAGCTTATAAGTTGTGTAACCAGATCCCAGACAGTAGGAACAAGCTTGTATGTTGTGTAACCAGATCCCAGACAGTAGGAACAAGCTTGTATGTTGTGTAACCAGATCCCAGACAGCAGGAACAAGCATATATGTTGTGTAACCAGATTTCAGACAGTAGGAACAAGCTTATATGTTGTGTAACCAGATTGCAGATAGTAGAAACAAAGCTTACATGTTGTGCAACCAGATTCCAGACAGTAGAAACAAGCTTATATGTTGTGTAGACAGAAGGAACAAGATTATATGTTGTGTAACCAGATCCCAGACAGTAAGAACAAGCGTATATGTTGTGCCAATATATTGAGACCAATGCCAACAATGCATTTAATAAGTTAAATATTGTTTTTGTGACCTTTTTCAACTATTTGTTATATTGGGTGAAAGAGGTCCTTATTCGGATTAGCACAGCAGGTTCAAACACAGCAAGACCAAAAAGTAAACTCTTATTTTGCAAATATTTTAAGTCTTGGTGAAAAGAATTTTTGTGGTTAGAGCCAAATGATGCATATTGCTAATCACACATGTAAACCAAATTTACATATCTCAATGAACAGTTATGTGTTATGTTATGTCGATATTTATCATTGTAGAAGCAAAATTGTATAAAATTAGTTGACCATACTAACATTTATTTTGCCTTAAATAAATTATGATAATTTTTAGTATGGTCTGCTCTTTGAAACTATTTCATTTTAAAATTAACTAAAGTAAGAACTGCAACCTCAAAGTTTCATGTAGTTGGTTTTATACAGTCATATTACATGTATATAATTATTAATGATTATTTTTCACAAAAATGTCATTAACTGGAGCTAAAAAGTGTATAACACATTATATGAAAAGCTTCTCAAAAGTGGGGTCAGCAACAATTTTTTTTTTTACTTTAATAAGTATGCACTTATGATGCACACATCAAATAAATTGTACATATATTCACCTGTTGAGTATAAGCCATCTGATGGTAGTTGCACGTCTTCATACTGCCGACCTTTAGGTGCTGATTTAACAGAAGTCACAGCGATTGTCTCATAGGCAGTCTCCGCCGGACCTGTCCTTGTTTTTGGTGAGGAGTTCACTTTTTTTACCTCGGAATACACATTATCGGGGGTCACAGCAGGATCTCTGATTTTGTCAGGAACAGAATACACAGCGGATGCTGCATGTGAATTTACACTCACATGGTTTAAGGAATTTCTACTAGGTTCATCAATAGGCTTTGCTAGTTCATAGTTGACAGAATTCTGTGACTTTATTGAATTTGTTCTACTCGGATTGTTTGGTTTATTTCCTTGTTTAATGGTAGGTGTTGGGCCACCTACATTTATTACAGACCTGAACTTTGGTTCTGGCACTTGTTCTTTTTGTTGAGGAAGACTTGTTTCTGCTTTTACACTTGGTTCTGGTACCTTTGTAGATTGCATGGTTGTTGATTGTACAAAAGTAGGTCCACTTTTTGTTGTTAGAGATTGATCTTGCACTTTCTGAGTTGAAGTGGGAACTGCTGTTGATTGTACAAAAGTAGGTCCACTTTTTGTTGTTAGAGATTGATCTTGCACTTTCTGAGTTGAAGTGGGAACTGCTGTTGATTGTACAAATGTAGGTCCACTTTTTTGCATTGATGTCTCAACTGTGGTTCTCGGAACTGTTGGTGGTATTTGATTTGTAAATGTTTTTTGCACTGATTTTGTTGGACTTGATGGGGGAAACGAAGGGACAAACTTTGGTCCACTTTCTACTGGTGGAGTAGCAGGTTGTTTCTCAAATGATGCACGTTTTTGTGAAACATTCATAATTTGAGTATCATCTGTAGCATGTGTATCCTTTATTTTTGCATTTTCATAACTTTGCGTAAAGAGATTTTCATATGGTATACGAGTTACTATATGTTCCTGTTCTAAGACTGGTTCACTCTGAGAATTTTCTACAATCTTTGCAACTTTCTTTTCACTGCTTTGAGGCTCTTCCTTCCTGGATATTTCTGGAGTCTCTTCTTTCCTCGGAATTTCTGGAGTCTCCTCTTTTCCCATGTACTTTTCTAGAGTATCTAAGGCATCTATCTGTAGTTTCTTAGTATCAGGTCCTACTTCTGCATACTCGTCATCATCATCTACAATATATTTTTAAAATTTATGATTAACAGTAGTAAATTACTTAAGGATTGTTTTCAATTGTTGGTTAGATTATTGGATATAGACGGGCAGTTTAACCCAATTAATCACTTCATGTCCAGCATAAACCAATCATTATCAACCAGTCCTGTGCTGGGGGTGTGGCTAAAATAGCAAGTTAGGTTGTACGACATGGGCAACATTGCTCAGCTGTAGAGTATTTAAAAGAAATTAAAATATATAATTGTAATTACAAAAATAGGTGAACCAAACAGCCAATAATGTGACTTCTTGAATCATAACTTTGATAAACAAATATGACTTGTCAGTTTTCTGTTAAAAATTATTTAAACTGTAGGCAAGTTCTCTGTTACAAATAATTTACATAATTTTAAAAACTGAATCCCAAATAAACTTAAAATACATACCTATATTTTCTTGAGCACTACTATTGTAGTATTCATCCTGCAAAATAAACATTAAACTGAATAAAATCTAAAATATAATAATGTTTACAATGCAATGGAAATCCAGACTGTTAAAAATACTGTCTTTTGATTGGCTGCAGTACACCTTTTTAAAGTATTGTGTACTGCTTGTGTGAAATTACACGATTACCTACCAACTCAAATACACAAACAATATGACTACTACAAGGTTTGTTTCTAATAGCAATGATAAAATTGCATTTCTAAGCATTGAAGTCAAGTTAATGGAATAAAATGTCACCACCAAGATAAACTTGTAAGCCCCTAGCCCAATACACAATTTGTTTGTGAACTACATATATTGCTTTAACCCACTTGTAACTGATTGTATAAATAATAGTAGTATTTCAATAGCTGCCAAATTATAACAGTTCTTTGGTCTAGATTAGAATTTGTTATACCTAAAATATTGCTATGCATAACAGAACAGTCATTCACTAGAGCCAATATAATTTATTATACCTGGGGAGTATTGCTATGTATTTCAAAACAGTCATTCACTAGTGCTACATGTGCAGGTAATAAATCTGTGTATTATCCTGTGAATCCATGAAACTTTGCCATTTGATATAAATTAACTGCAAAAAATGCTTAGTAAATATTTCACTTTTTTCTCAAATATCTTTAGGTGCATAAAACTTACTTCTTGTTTTAATACAACATTTACATAATCACTTTCATTCATAATCTCAATGTGTTTTTGGAATAGCTCTTTTACTGCTAAATGGGCCATCTCATATTGTTCCTGAAGTAAATATGAAATAAATAAAAATATAATAGAAGAAACCACATATTTTGAATTGTACTGGTTTTTTAACATTTTGATTCATTTCTGAAAATTTCTACAAACATTAATAACTGAATGAAGATAGATGAACACACATAATTTTAGCTCTGTCAAAACCTTAGTCAATAATAAATATTGCACCTTAAATATGTTCTTGGTTAATGGGAGATCATTTAAATACTTACTGGAGTTTGTATCATAGACTGTCGCTGCTCTCTCATTGATTTCACAATTTCATAGAGATTAAACTCCTCCGTTAGTTGCTGAAGTATAAAACCCCAAAAGTATAAAACACAATAAGACCCATACAACTACTATTAATTAATTCTATCTTTATAATATACTTTATATTGTAAATATTTGTAGAATAGGTAAAGCATGAAATAAAAAAAAATTAATTTCAGCTGACAGTTATTTTGAATAAACTAATACTTCTATAACTGCTACTAGCCAGAATGTCCATCAAAATAAATCAGAACCTATAAATAGTTGTAATGTTTGCAATACTTAATCTTCAGACTGATTTATCATCAGCATGTAATAGATTGTCACCGTAGAATGAAGATGTAAACAAGAAAATGTGTCGCAGCAATACTTATGTCCAGCTTCACTCATATTGGTTAACACCCCCTCCCTTTTTCAATGCTTTAAAACAGATACATGTAGATCCAAGTCTTTAAGCAGTAAATATATAATTACAGTATTGTTTTCATATAGTTAGTATTTATAGAATTTATATAGTGCTAGCACAAGGTCCAACCTCATTTTTTATTGCATTGATAATTAGGTACATCACATTGACAAGTAGCTACTTTGTTCAAATGCAACCTGAACAGTATGTTGTAAAAATAGCAGTTAACTGAAAAACAGGGTCAGCAGCTTTTGTTAGTTGTGCTAATGATTTAAAAATATAACTGTTGCCAATTTAGCACATGCTCTCTGATGTTCACTAGACAGATATTCTGCTATATTCCGATGTGATTTATACTACACATGGGCTTTAGGCTACCACTTAAGATCATAGACTGTTTTAACAATTTTATATACTCCAAGTGCAGGATAAATTCATTTTGATTTCAAAAATCATCTGTCAGATTTGTCAGATTCTCACAGTACTGTGCTTAAGATAAATAGTGATATATGTCTTCTACAAATAATAGTACTAACCCCACTTTTCAGTATTTCCCAGGCATAGTCTATTGCACATATTGTACCTGTTCTACCACAACCAGCACTAAAAATGGCATAAATCTTATAATCAATTATACCTTATACAATCTATAATCGCACAAATCAAAAATATTTTCAAGATTAAAGAATGTAGGAAAACCAAAACTGCTTGAAGTAATGAAGTCATTTCCCGGTCTTGTAAATTTTTCTTAAGTTTAATATTAATCCATGATAAAATTGTCAGTGTAACATGTAAAAGGTATAGTGCTTAGAAGGTCATTGCATATACCCTTTAATAAACTTCATGAGATCCAGCCACTACTGCACACAAATAATTTTAAATGTTTTAGTGGTCCAAGAGACCAAGTTGTTTTAACAAGATGTCGTCTTGGTCATACCAGGACGACACATATTTATATTTTAAACAATGAGCCACGACCCGAATGTGTGCCATGCAACAGTCCATACACCATTAAGCATGTCTTGATGGACTGTGTGGACGTGGCCCACATTCGGGAACGTTTCTATAGTGCAGATATATATTTTAATTTATATAAAACTGTCGCAGGCGACACAATTTTAAAGTTTTTAAAAGAAATTAATTTATTTAATAAAATTTAATTTCACTACTAAGTGTGATGCTTCATATCTTTTATTGTTTTAAGTACCAATTTTATCTGTATATATTCTCATATTATTGTATGAGATCATGTTTTAGTATAAAAGGGAGGCATGAAGTACTACTAATTTAAAAATTGTAATTTTCACGTCCTGAATATAGCTGAAATATTGCTTGCTGGACGTTAAACATCAATCAATCAATAAATCAATCCTATACCCTTTAAAGGAAAGAACTCTGTTATAGTTTGGCAGATTCAATTTTTGATACAGCATGTGTTGGGAGCTATGGAAAAAGACCAATTTCAAAGCCCATAACACTAAAAAAATTAACTTCCAGCTTAAGTGAACAGAAATTAATGCCAAGCTTCTGAAAAGCCATGATTTAAGTCTGTTTAATTTAATTACCCTCTGATGTTAAGAACAAACAATGCTAATCATTTAAAAAGTTTATACATGTAATAGTACCAATTATTCAGCAAATAACATTGTACCATAATAACAGAATGCTTTGAAACATTTACCTGCAATGAACAACTACAGGTGCATGATCAGGATCTTTCATTCTAATATCACGCATACGTTTTATCATAGCTAAAATAACATCAATATCATCAGGAATACCATGATCTGGCCAACCTGTGTAATGGTACTGGTAGACATCTTGTGTAGCATCAGAAGTTATCAACTGTAGATGGCGTTCATCACAATCATCTGCTAGACTTTCTGTTTTAACCTAAATTAAACCAAAGACAAAAAACTAATGGGTTAAAACAAATGTGATGGTAAGAATGATTGCCAATTGTTTTAAATGTCACAGCTTGATTATTATTTTTTGACAATCACTGAATGATATCAACAGGTGCACACTCAGGTGTACCAAACGATCTTAATCACTATCCAAATAGGTAGATGTATATGATGTAATTTAAGGCACTGTATGTTAAGCATTAATTAATCAATCAATCTATCAAATATAAATCTCTATAAATATTGTTCCAATAATGTAATAGTTTTAAAGTGAAATTAATATTCTACAAGTGATAAAACATTCATCAATATTCCTGCCATAACCATAGATAACAAATACTATAGTACTTTAAATGATAAGCAATTCAACTTATATCCATCAACAGAATAATAAATTAACATTGTTAATCTAGTGAATGTGTGCATATACAGTAGACTAATTCATAGTTATTGAGCAATGATTCAGTATATTCACTATGAGAACAAATATAAATCATTTAAACAAAGTGCCATTTTCTCAACTTGTTAAAGACCAAATAGAATAAATATAAAACATTAGTGAATCTACACAGTATGTCATTATTAACTACAAAATTCCATGAAATTCTGTTGTGTGACTTCGGAGAAGTTGCATTAATAAGAACAATAACTGAAAGACAGACAAAATATTATAGGTATAAATATATGCAAAGCAAAAAATATTTACATTGCAGCTAGAGGGGTGTGTTTGTATGTATTGTATAGGCATAAAGCTTACATTAACATTTAAATGTACAGTAAAATGACTTGCTGCATAAAACATTAGTAATAATAATAATTTACTACCTTTATTGTTTTTCAAGATAATTCCTTTAGAATAAATATATCTGTAATATACAATAGATCTTTCATTTTTTTAAAATATACAAAATAAGGAATACATACACAGCCAACTTGATATTCTCCAAATATGGCGTTTTCAGCACCTTCTTCTGCCCAGTATTGTGCACATTTTTTCTGAAATATCAATTTGTGTGACTAAATGCAAAGAAACAAATACAAGAGATTATCCCTGAGCTTACATACCCATGATTCCAGTTAGATAGGCCAGTAGAACTATATTCTACAGTGAAAAAGGACAGGAAATACTAAATAAATAAGGTTATTAATGGGCCAAGTAAAATGTAAAAGGCAAAGCCATGAGTCATGGAAAGAAACTTCTAATATAAATAGGAATCTCATGTATAGTAACTAAATATATTTTTCAAAATATGTTACAGAACAACAAGTGTGGACACAGAAAAACGTCTCGCCTGCATTCCGCATCAGTAACGAAAATAAATTTCGTCATAAGCATTACGTAAATAGCATTAAATATCAGCAGCGGCCTGTATACAAAATATTGTCACCATACCCTGCATACCCTGCATAGTTACAGCCGTAACCCAAAAACTTTAACATAGTCGCTGGACCGTGAAATTGAGGTCAAGGTCAGGTGGAACCTACCAGACAGTCATGTACTATTCATCAGCAACCTATATACCAAATATTGTCATCCTACCATGCGTAGTTACAGAGGAACTGTCGTAACCCAAAAACTTTAACGTAGTCGCTGGACCGTGAAATTGAGGTCAAGGTCAGGTGACACCTACCAGACAGTCATGTACTAGTCATCAGCAACCTATACACCAAATATTGTCATCCTACCATGCGTAGTTACAGAGGAACTGTCGTAACCCAAAAACTTTAACGTAGTCGCTGGACCGTGAAATTGAGGTCAAGGTCAGGTGACACCTACCAGACAGTCATGTACTAGTCATCAGCAACCTATACACCAAATATTGTCATCCTACCATGCGTAGTTACAGAGGAACTGTCGTAACCCAAAAACTTTAACGTAGTCGCTGGACCGTGAAATTGAGGTCAAGGTCAGGTGACACCTACCAGACAGTCATGTACTAGTCATCAGCAACCTATACACCAAATATTGTCATCCTATCATGCGTAGTTACAGAGGAACTGTCGTAACCCAAAAACTTTAACGTAGTCGCTGGACCGTGAAATTGAGGTCAAGGTCAGGTGACACCTACCAGACAGTCATGTACTAGTCATCAGCAACCTATACACCAAATATTGTCATCCTACCATGCGTAGTTACAGAGGAACTGTCGTAACCCAAAAACTTTAACGTAGTCGCTGGACCGTGAAATTGAGGTCAAGGTCAGGTGACAGGTGACTGACTGGCAAGTACTCATCATAAGCTACCTCTGGACCAAATTTGATGGACCTAGGGCTTGGGCTCACAAAGATATGAAGCAAGATGTCAAGTGTTTACGCCGCCGCCGCCGCCGCCGCCGGATTCCCATACATATGTCTCGCCTCCAGCGACTTTCGTCGCAGGCGAGACAAAAAAGGAAAATTTCATAAAAATATTGTCGTTTAAAGGAAATAAATACTATAAGGAGTCATCTGACAATTTCAGATGAAAAATGTGAATTGTAGGGCTTGTTTTGCTGATCATTTTTGCCATTTACAGTTTCACTCTAGCTGTTATAGTTTTTAAGGTGAGTTAAGAATAAAAGTATAAATCATAATTACTTCTAAATCACATTTAATACAAAGAGATGTTTCAAGAACATACTAATTACATTGAAATTGACACAATATTTCATCATGCCATTTACTTCAAAAATATCTAGATAGTGTTAGTTAGTCATACAATAAGGTTGCATGTTCAAGTCTTACAGTGAGCAGGGTATACTTTAATCCAATATGAATTAACAAGGATTGCCATTCCAAAGGTCGGTGATTTTCTCCCAATACTCTGTCTTTATCTCCTAATAAAAAACTGGAAGCCACAATTTAGCTGAAAATTGCTAAATGTGACAATAAACACTATTCAAACAAACAAACAAACCAAAAATAATTACCTTTCCTGCTTCTACTTCCTTACAGGCCATCATAACCACCTTGACTTTTTGTTCCTGTATCATCCTCCAGAAATCCTCCAAGGTATTTGGAAGTGGTCCTTGTGATGCAATATACCCTTCTCGTTTGTGAGCATCCTATAAAAAGTTATCCAAACTATAACTAATACATTAAGTATTTTTGCATCTTTATATGAACTGACAGCTTAAAGTCATTTCTATTTTTAGAAATGATGGTCATTCTAAAAGAGTGTGGTGCAAACAGGTAAAATTTGAATATTTACCAATGTCAACTTATGCTAGGTTTCACTCAAATGAAGCAATAGTTTCATTAGCCGATATTGCGACAGTTTCCAAGTGGTGGGCCAAGGCTTTAAAATGCCATGCTTGATACCCCTTGCAATTAAGATCTTATGTCTACAAAAACTGCAAATTCTTCTCCCCACTCTACAAACAGTTTTTGTGGGAGTTGTAATGTAAATGTCATTATTAGCAAATAAAAAGTGAACATTATGTGGCCAAAATCAACAAAAAGTTTAGTTAAAATAATGAGCACTAAATGACAGTAACAAATTGTCAACCTCCCTCTTTATCAGTTGTCTATGCTCTTATATATCCTCCTAATTAAAGAACGTTTTCAATCAATAATATTTTTATTGTCAATTTGCTATTTTCAAACACCCCAACACCCAATCAACTACTTCTTTGTATTTTCTTCTGCATGTGACATACTATTTTGAGGTAAACAATTTACTGCTGCATTGTAAACAAATAACTAGGCTATTGTAACCTACAAATAACAATTAGTCAGACAAAGAGTAATTCCAAGATATTACTGTGTCATCCTAAGAAACTTGCACCTTTCAAAATTTTTCAAGGGTTGTTTGAATTTTTTGGAGGCCACCCACCTTTATCAAAATTGCATGTTTTTTCATCCTGTTTTCTGACAATAATAGATTGCTGGGTTGTAATAGGTGAGCTATTATTGATCTATTCTGATGTTTTTGGTATATTTAGTACATGGATTCTGGGATAATTTTTCTTTTGAACATTGTTCCTAGGATAATGGTTCCAAGGCATTGAATTAATTAAACTAGTGAAATTTGTGAAAATTGTATTTAATAGACTATAACAAAAGGCGGCAATACCTAGATGGTTTCATTTCATGTTTACAGGTAAGAAGTAGTCCCATTAAATCTAACTGCATTTAAATTTTACAAAGGCAATGAGCACAGCATACAAAAATGCTTAAAACCCAGATAATTTAATTTAGTGGAAAATAGTATCAAAGTTAAAAATTGGGCCATACAGATTATACAATTGTATTTTTGTATCAAAGGCTGCATTTAAATGTGTAGAGCAATTAACTTGAAAAAGTCAGTAGTATTCTTAACCTAGAAGGCAAACTTGTCTTAGTTGCATACTCTATGTTTCCTTATGAATAAATGAGGGTTTTTTTTCAGAAATATACTATAATTTTTAAATGAATAATTTGTACATAACTTAACATTAAGTGAAGAATTGGATAAAACAATCAAAGTATTTGAAACAAATTTCTAGTTCCTTTATTTATTTTTATTTCTAAAGAATACCTCATGCAATTAAGATCCTAAGTGTGAAAATTTTACCCCCAAAAACATTTTTAAGTGATATGTAAAACTTAACTATTAGCTAATAAATAGTTTTTGTTTTGATATCAATACCTGGTGTATGTGTGTTTGACCATGAAGATAAGATATCAATACCTGGTGTATGTGTAAACAGTGTTGTTTTGACCATGAAGATAAGATATCAATACCCGGTGTATGTGTGTTTGACCATGAAGATAAGATATCAATACCCGGTGTATGTGTAAACAGTGTTGTTTTGACCATGAAGATAAGATATCAATACCCGGTGTATGTGTGTTTGACCATGAAGATAAGATATCAATACCTGGTGTATGTGTAAACAGTGTTGTTTTGACCATGAAGATAAGATATCAATGCCCGGTGTATGTGTGTTTGACCATGAAGATAAGATATCAATACCTGGTGTATGTGTAAACAGTGTTGTTTTGACCATGAAGATAAGATATCAATACCTGGTGTATATGTGAACAGTGTTGTTTTGACCATGAAGATAAGATATCAATTCCTGGTGTATGTGTAAACAGTGTTGTTTTGACCATGAAGATAAGATATCAATGCCCGGTGTATGTGTGTTTGACCATAAAGATATCAATACCTGGTGTATGTGTAAACAGTGTTGTTTTGACCATGAAGATAAGATATCAATGCCCGGTGTATGTGTGTTTGACCATGAAGATAAGATATCAATACCTGGTGTATGTGTAAACAGTGTTGTTTTGACCATGAAGATAAGATATCAATGCCCGGTGTATGTGTGTTTGACCATGAAGATAAGATATCAATACCTGGTGTATGTGTAAACAGTGTTGTTTTGACCATGAAGATAAGATATCAATGCCCGGTGTATGTGTGTTTGACCATAAAGATTAGATATCAATACCTGGTGTATGTGTAAACAGTGTTGTGTTGACCATGAAGATAAGATATCAATACCCGGTGTATGTGTGTTTGACCATGAAGATAAGATATCAATACCCGGTGTATGTGTGTTTGACCATGAAGATAAGATATCAATACCTGGTGTATGTGTGAACAATGTTGTTTTGACCATGAAGATTAGATATCGATACCCGGTGTATGTGTGTTTGACCATGAAGATAAGATATCAATACCTGGTGTATGTGTGAACAATGTTGTTTTGACCATGAAGATTAGATATCAATACCTGGTGTATGTGTGAACAATGTTGTTTTGACCATGAAGATTAGATATCGATACCCGGTGTATGTGTGTTTGACCATGAAAATAAGATATCAATACCTGGTGTATGTGTGAACAATGTTGTTTTGACCATGAAGATTAGATATCAATACCTGGGTGTATGTGTGAAAAGTGTCGTGTCACTTACCAAAATGTAATTAGCATTGATGTAGTCCGACCCTTGTACACCTGATTTTTCTGCGAGTATTACTCTGGTGGAATCAACTGAAAAATTTCCTTCTTATTACAATGTATTAAGGAATAAGCACAAATAATATGATAAAAAATTACAAGCAATAAAATTAATTTCTTTCTTTCACTCCAATAACAGGAGTCAAAATTAAAATCTATAACTAGAGGCTCCCAGGAGCCTGTATCGCTCACCTGAACCTGAAACCAAACAACCCTTTTTTATCCAGCTTTTCATTGCTATAAGGAATTGCACAACACTTCTGCAAAAATCATTAATTTTGACCTTTTAAGGGAAATAACTCCTATAAGGAGGAGCTTTTGATGCTTAGAGGGAGAAGGGAGGGTCACTTCAAATTTGCTGTACCTGTTATACTTTTTTAACTATCAGGTGAAAACTCTCTCTACTCCCACCCACCCCCCCCCCCCCCCCTTTTTTCATTTTTTCTATTTTAAGCCAACGTAGCTATGTAGGTAGTCAGGTGTCATGATTTGCAAAACTTTGGTAGAGGACGTCCTAAAGATGGTGTGCAATGTTTCAAAGCAGTCCTTTCATTGGTTAAAGAGAAGAAGATTGTTTAAAATCAAGTAAAATTGATTAAAAAAATGTTCAAGGAGAATAATTCCTAAACGGTTCATCAGACAATCTTGACCCTAAAGTCATTTTTGTAGCCCTCATAGAGCAGAACAATTAAGCAATGCTAACTTGTTCTCTAGTTCTAATAATTTTTAAGATTTTGAGGCAAAAATATCAAAAATAATCAATTTGGACAATAACTCATATAAGGAGTCATCATACAACTTCAACCCAATGGAGTGTTTCGTTGCGCTTTTGATGCAGATGAAGGCATGTCTATTCGGTTTTCCTGTATCTGTTACACTTTTTTAAATATAAGCCAAAAACTGTATTTTACCACCCCCCCCCCCCCCCCATCCTATTTTTAGCCATGTTGGCCATGTTGGTTAATCTGCAGCCATGGTTGGTACAAACTTGGTTGAGGACATCGGATGATGTGTACAAAGTTTCAAAGCAGTACTTTCAGTTGTTTCAGAGGAGAAGATTTTAAAAAATCAATTAAAACCAATTAAAAAAAACAGTTCAAGGGGAATAACTCTTAAACGGTTAATCAGACAATCTTGACCCTAAAGTCATTTTTGTAGCCCTAATAGAGCAGAACAATTAAGCAATGCTACCTTTTTCTCTAGTTCTAATAATTTTCAAGATTTTGAGGCAAAAATGGCAAAAATCATCAATTTTGACAATTAAAGGGCAATAACTCCTACAAGGAGTCATCACACAACTTTGACCCAATGGAGTGTTTTGTAGAGCTTTAGATGCTGAAGAAGTAAGGTCTGTTCGGTTTTCCTGTATCTGTTATACTTTTGAACTATAAGCAAAAAACTGTATTTTGACCCCCCTGTTCTATTTTTCGCCATGGCAGCCATGTTGGTTGGTCTGAGGCCATGATTTGGGCAAACTTGGTAGAGGACATTTAACTGATGATGTGTGCAAAGTTTCAAAGCAATCCCTTCAGTGGTTTTGGAGGAGAAGACTTTTGAAGAAAAGTTAATGACGACGGACGACGACGGACGCCAAGTGATGGCAATAGCTCACCTGACCCGAATTAAACTTATTACTGCCAACCAAATAAATCAAATGTTTACAGTACATGAGTACATGACATGTAATTGACTGAAGAAAGACCAGCTGTAGCTCTTTAGGTCACTTGGCTGATAAGACATTTTATCATGCAATGTTGTATTTGCTATAAAATAAAAGTTGTCAAATAAATTTTTACTTTTTCATCAGTGCCAAATAAAATCCCCTGGTACCCTTGTCCTCACTTTTTACGATATTTAGTGATCTGTTGAGGACATTTTGTTCAATAAATTTGATTGTGACGTCTGGCTGTAACTATACTATGTGCAAAACAAAAGTCAGAAATCTCTTAAAATACACTTTTTTCAAGTCTTTCATTAGAATAAAATGCATTTTATGGTAGCAGGATAAACCCTATGTGGCAGAGCCTCACATTTCTACCTGTTTCTAAGGTTCATACAAATAAACATTATATTTTCTGACAATATACGAAATTGTGTATAAATCTGAGCAGTGGAAAAATAACAGAGATTACTAAAAGAAGCAAGTAAATAATTTTTTGTATTATTCTGTATGTGCCTTGCTTCTCTTCTGAGAGATTTGATACTAGTACTTCATCCATTTAAATAAATTATAAATCATAAATAACAAAATTTCTTTGATGTAGTCATTGCCACCTTGACACAGTGGTACAGTGGATCTACATGTATCATGAAGAAGATAGCACATCAAAAAATGTATGATATAATGAACAGATCAAAGATAAAAGACATGTAAAATTAACATGGTTTTTATTAATCACTTACAAGGTACAATATCTTTATATCTATTTTTTCTTATGTTATGCTGGAGTTTGCCATGTGTAGCAGGATATGTGTCTTTGTTCTGTATAGCTAATTCTCTTAGTTCCTGGAAAACAAAGTTTCAATTAATAATAAGTACATACATCAGTCATGTATGCTATTTATTTGAAGGTATGAGTACAGTATGAATGTTTTACCAGGTACATGCAATTTTTAGCAGTTTTTAAGTGATCATGGTGTCTATTTTTATTAGGGAGTGGTACCAAATAAGATTTTCCAAAGTTTAGACATTAACAAAAGCAGTCCTTGTTATTTCGATAGAATTTTATGAGCAGAATTATAAGAGCCTTCTGCTGCCTATGCATTTTACCTGCCCGTTATACATTTAAGTGGCAGGGTGCACTCGACTCCAATCTTCATTGACAAAGATTTCCAGTATATCCAGCCGCAGGTCGGGGTTTTCTCCAGGTACTTCAGCTTCCTTCCCCCCCAATAAAAACAGGGCATTTAATGGGACATTACATGATACCTACCATGTTGCATTGTTTTTAATATTCATTAACACATTTTACTGAATTACAAATCAGCCTACCAGAACAGGAACAACTCAAAAACTACAAATGGGATTGTGCTGACAAGGCAACCTGATCTTTATTTTATAGTATTTAGTAGCTATGCAAAGAAACCGCCAACTGTTGACAAAAAAAACTTGAAGTGCCCAAGACGAAAACTACAAATTGAATTGTGCTGGAAATGGAACTCTGATCTTCATTTCATGGTATTTAAAAGCTGTGTAAAGTTTAAATAAAATCTGCTGACCAGTTTTCAAGTTATCATCTGGAAACCACAGAGGGATGGATGGACAGATGCTTAGACAGACGGACGGACACTCCTATCCATATGGAGGGTATCACATTATACCCGCCATGATATAGCTGAACAATTGCCGAAAGTGGCATTAAACACCATTCAAACAAACAAATTTTTCAAGTTATCATCTGGAAACCACAGAGGGATGGATGGACAGATGCTTAGACAGACGGATGGACACTCCTATCCATATGGAGGGTATCACATCATACCCGCCATGATATAGCTGAACAATTGCCGAAAGTGGCATTAAACACCATTCAAACAAACAAATATAAATTTAAGTATGGCCAAATGGTTAATGTAGTTCATCTTCTATTGATTTCGGGTTCAAGTATCACTGCGGGTAGGGTGCGCTCAACTCAAATCTTGACAAGGATTGCCAACCTGATAGGGGTTTTCTGCCAATACTCCAGCTGGCGGCTTCCTCCTCCAATTAAAACTGTATGCCATGATATAGCTGAAAAATTGCTGAAAGTGGCATTAACACCAAACAAAGCAATAAATTTAAGCAATTCTGTCCATGATTCTATAGCACACAGTTCGTACATGGCATGAACAAGTTGCCTTTTAAATATCACTTGATTTGCACTCGAATTGATTGAAAATTTCCTGTGGGTGTATTAATTATGGCATTGTTCTGTGTTAGTTACCAGCAGTCATAATAACTGGTGTCAACATCGAACAAATCAGTTACATTTATAATACAACTGACAAGGATACAATTACAATACTTAATAACTTAATTGGATTTGTTTCCTCAAAAAAGTTATAGTTTAATACACATTGTGAAACAATATAGCATAAAACCTGGTTAGGTATGGGGCAATATGTCCATAACAATAAAACTTTGTTTTCGTAGGCATTCCAAACCAGATCACTCAGCATACTGTTCAAAAGCCTCTGTTTATTACTCAGAACAAAAATTGTTTATAATGAATTTGTTAATTAAATTATGAGGAATATTTACAAATTTTGAACAAATAATAGAATATAAATTGGGTAGAGGTAGTTTACACTTTGTTTAATGTTCATATTTAAAACAGATATTTTTATTCATTGTGAATCAGACCTATACATAAATTTTATTAATGCACATCCCCATTGACAAAATACTCCATTCACTACCAAAAGATCCAGTGATGTTAATGTAACACTTTGTTTGCAAAATCACTGTGGTTTACATGGGCTTAAGATGAGAATTGAGGCATGGATATATTTAGAGATTTAGATTACTAACATTGATATATTTTTCAATGAAAAAAGCTACCTATTCATATATTTTGAATAGGTTAAAAAGTGACCAATTCAGCATTGAACTACGAATTATTGTCATACAAATTCACTGTTTCAATAGACCAGAGAAGTTTGCTGGAAATTTTTTTGGGGAAGTACTGACCGACAATGTTGGCAAACCTTATAATTATTACTACGTGAAATCAGGAAGCTATAAATTAACAATAATCCCAGGTGAAACGAGTTTGAACTTATTAATTTATACATGTGTGCCCCCTCCTCATATGTGTTTTTATATTTCTACAGATTGTATTATTTACATGTTTTCGATATTAAAAGATTTACCAAGCATACAGTTAACATAAAATTGATTATTTACCTACAACTACATGTACGTTTTTGTACATGTACATGTGATTAAGAACGTTTATTGCTATTATGTATTGAAATCCACTGTCTAAGATACAGAAATGAAGTTTTTCTGTGAGCACCAAAGTAGTTATACAATAATACGGACACCCAAGAACAATAATAATACATTTGATTTAATATCAACATGTATATAAAATGATTGTTAATTTGTATTTAATAAAGAAATAAATTAAAATTTCATCTCTTTGTCTTTTTTACTCCCCAGAAAAGCCTGCAAAAATCCAGCGTGTTAATACATAGTTTAATTTGCGCTGTACTTATATTTAAGTATAAATATTAAATATTTAACATTTCTGTACAAGTTGTTTGATATAAAATTTTACAAATCCATCATTATTAATACTTAAATTGCACTATAAAATAATTTTATAAACAAATAGACAGCAAAATCTAATAATAATAGTACACAATTTGAAAGGTGAATTGCCAATTTACCACCTTGTTCTGAAGTCCAATTGGTTTTTGACTAAACAAGAAACAAAATAAACAAGAAAAGATATGGTTGTAACCATATCGGGGAAACTCAATTAAAGTAATTGGAGGATTAAAACAAGAAGTCAGTTTGTATTGTTATATCTGATAAATGTCCTATAATGAAAATAGAAATTGTGTAATTAATACTATAACCAACAATAACAGTAAAGAATAAAAAGCTTCGCCGAGCGCAGCATGATACGACCGCAACATGTTGAACCTTAGTCCGAGAATCCTCTGCCGTCCAACGCTTTTATTATTTTTTTTGCGTCCCACGCAAAAAAAAAAATAATAAAAGCGTTGGACGGCAGAGGATTCTCGGACTAGTTAACCTGTACGTTTGAGGCCCAATATGGAAAGTCAATTGCTTTTGACATATGCAGCCTTATAGTGGACTTAGTTAACATTTTTTGACATTTGAATTATTTAAAGTATAAGAAAGATACAGGAAATTGAGACCTGTATTTGAAAAATTTAATTAAATAATTTATTTCTATATGATGCGACAACAACAAAATAACTGGAAAATTAAAAAGTGCATAAAACCAATAATAAGACAATGCTAAAGTAGAAACGTTTTCATCATTTAAATGTTCGACAGGAATTACAGATTCGTAATACTTCCCTCATCAAGTCGGTGTGCAATCTTTGTCCCAAATTCATGACATTTGTACCGTTTGTTAAATCTGCAATCCCAATTGAGCTAAAGGACTGGTTATCGTTTGTTTTAAAAATATTCGAAATTCTTAATACATTGATTTATGTGTTATTTTTATTTTGCAAAGATGTACATGTAAAAATCTTGTTTACTGTTATTCATCATGATGATCAGCTGCAGCAGCACAAGCAGCCATGGAATATTAACGGTTTACATCACGAAAATTGTTTAATACACCATTAAAACAGTAGCAAGAAATTTATTATTGTTGGACATATTTACAATGCGTTAATTATATAATTAAATTCAGATGAGAGCAGATTTAATGTGCATTTATGATAAAAGTACGAAATATTTATTTGTTCAACACATTTACAATAAATGGTTATGACACATAATCACGTGCACATAATGTAATGAATACAACAATATGATCATTCACCTAGCCAGCTTGATCGCGTAAGAATATATGAACAGAATTATATTTTAATTCAAATGCAAATAACAAAAGTATTACATTTCGAAATACAAAACATACTGTTTTTCACCTGAAAAATAATCAAAACAATATTACAGATAGAAAGTACTTACTTCGGTAAATGCAAACATTGAACTATATTATCGCGCAATAGCTCAGTAAACCGTACCTGAAATTAGTTATAATGCCACGTGTGATACAATGCAATGATTTGAGTTATGAAAAATATTTAACATTGTTGTACAAGTTGTTTGATATAAAATTATACAAACTGCAGCTCATCTCTATCGTTCTTAATACTTAAATTGCACTATAAAATAATGTTATAAACAAACAGATGGCAAAATCTAGTAATAATAGTATACAATTTGAAAGAAGGTGAATTTAGAAATAATTCATGGAGGTTGTGGTTTATCATTGTTTTTACCGTGGGGGGACCATTTATATCGTATATTATTTTATCCCGAGTGAAAGCGGGGGATAAAATAACAACATAAATTGTCATCCCGTGGTAAAACAATGAAAATAGAAATATTTTATGATCTGTGGTTATGCTTTCTGTATCATAACTGGACAGGCCCCACCCCACTCCTGGCCTGGAGAGAGCTGCTCATACTATTATATAAAGCATTAGCATAAAAATTCAATTCAAAGTCAGATTTCACAACAAATAGATTCATTTGAAAAGTGTTAGTTTTTAATGGAAACCCCATTATTTTGTTTTAATGACAACATGACTGCCATCAAGTATGGTACATGTATTAGTGAGAAAGGAATATGGCCAAAAAATTCTATGCATATACAATTTATGAAAAAAATAAAAAAATTTCTTCAGAAGTCATTTATATTTGTTTTTGCAATAACAACTTACTGTTACTATGAGCGTCACCGGTAAGTAGATGTATATATATTTTCATAAGAGTGTTAAATTTTCCACATCAAAATTAATCAATGAATGATTGACTTGTACCTGTCAGATTTAAAGTTCCCATGGAATAAACTCCTCTGAGAACAATAGGCATTGTATTTAAACAATGAGACAGTTCATCTTCCAAAAATTTAAATACTTACTTACTTATGGGGGTTTATAACGTCCTTGACTACTGTAAAACGGTCTCGCACGGACTTATACCCTGACCAACACCAACTTATACTCAGGAAAGGTTTCATATGTTCTACTATAAGTGCTTTGATTGGATAAAAACACTTACATGACGTGATCTTAGATAATAAATATATCGATATTTCCTAAGAGCAGACTACTTTTAGTATCCAATGTAAACAAGATAGTATCCTCCTAGCATATCGTTAGGAAGAGGGAACAATGTTTTCTCTGCCGCAATTATTTCCAATTAAATCAAGTGAGATTTCAAATAAAATATAATATATATACAATTTAGTGTTTCATTTTTTATTTTTTTTCCCCATTAATATCTAAAGAACCATGATTCCTTTGATACTATGTTTTGCATATCCCTACGCTTTCCGGCCTAGGTACGTTTTAAGGTCTAGATAGGTTTCGGTAACTGTTTGTTGTTTTAAAAATCGCAACGATTATTTCCCAGAATTATAAGGATTAAACACTGGGTTTTAGGAAATTATCAATGTGTAAACTCTGGTGACTCCCTCAAAAACTTGACATAAATTTCATCACAAGTTGAAGTTCACACCGCTTTCCCAAACACACATAAAAGTACCTAATTTTTTCTGTACACAAATAACTGTCACATTGCTTTATTCTATAGACTCTCCATTGTTCAATATCCGAATCTAATCTTAATGCCAGAAACAACAACGTTACAAAAGAAGGTTGTTATGTTACCGTACCAATAATCTGGTTTCCAGTGTTTTGATTGGATGATGCAGCGAGTACCCATACATGTAAGTGCATGTGGGGTCATCTGTACTAGAAATCAGACATTTACAGTAGAATTTACGGTATCCGGACCACAATTGACCACATGATCATATTTGTTGTCCCAGATGTCCATTGTTTTTCAATGGAGCAGACCTCGGTAATGTTCGTCAAACACCTGAAATACCATTTTAGTCACTACATTTTTTTTGCTCAAACTGTTACATTGACTCAAAAAAAAACAAAATATTTAATTTGTAGGATTAATTGGCAATACATTGATTTAATAAAGCGGTATTTCTTGGTGAAAAATGGACTTCAACTATGGGTCAGATAACTTAATCACTTATTCTGTTTGTACAAATTTTGCAAAATGTTTTTGGCAACAAGTTTGAACTTGTCATCTTTAAGATCTGCCTAAAATTTTTTAAACACAGTAAAAATAATAAATTGTGGATAGAATATAAGCATGTGTAAACATAACGTAGTCTCTCTAAATCTGCACTTTGTCAACTGTCTCTCTAAGGCTGCACTTTGTCAACTGTCTCTCTAAGGCTGCACTTTGTCAACCGTCTCTCTAAGGCTGCACTTTGTCAACTGTCTCTCTAAGGATGCACTTTGTCAACTGTCTCTCTAAGGCTGCACTTTGTCAACCGTCTCTCTAAGGCTGCACTTTGTCAATTGTCTCTCTAAGGCTACACTTTGTCAACCGTCTCTTTAAGGCTGCACTTTGTCAACCGTCTCTCTAAGGCTGCACTTTGTCAACTGTCTCTCTAAGGCTGCACTTTGTCAACTGTCTCTCTAAGGCTGCACTTTGTCAACTGTCTCTCTAAGGCTGAACTTTGTCAACTGTCTCTCTAAGGCTGCACTTTGTCAACTGTCTCTCTAAGGCTGCACTTTGTCAACTGTCTCTCTAAGGCTACACTTTGTCAACTGTCTCTCTAAGGCTGCACTTTGTCAACTGTCTCTCTAAGGCTGCACTTTGTCAACTGTCTCTCTAAGGCTGCACTTTGTCAACTGTCTCTTTAAAGCTGCACTTTGTCGACTGTCTCTCTAAGGCTGCACTTTGTCAACTGTCTCTCTAAGGCTGCACTTTGTCAACTGTCTCTCTAAGGCTGCACTTTGTCAACTGTCTCTCTAAGGCTGCACTTTGTCAACTGTCTCTCTAAGGCTGCACTTTGTCAACTGTCTCTCTAAGGCTGCACTTTGTCGACTGTCTCTCTAAGGGTGCACTTTGTCAACTGTCTCTCTAAGGCTGCACTTTGTCAATTGTCTCTTTAAAGCTGCACTTTGTCGACTGTCTCTCTAAGGCTGCAATTTGTCAACTGTCTCTCTAAGGATGCACTTTGTCAACTGTCTTTCTAAGGCTGCACTTTGTCAACTGTCTCTCTAAGGCTGCACTTTGTCAACTGTCTCTCTAAGGCTGCACTTTGTCAACTGTCTCTCTAAGGGTTCACTTTGTCAACTGTCTCTCTAAGGCTGCACTTTGTCCACTGTCTCTCTAAGGCTGCACTTTGTCAACTGTCTCTCTAAGGCTGCACTTTGTCAACTGTCTCTCTAAGTCTGCACTTTGTCCACTGTCTCTCTAAGGGTGCACTTTGTCAACTGTCTCTCTAAGGCTGCACTTTGTCCACTGTCTCTCTAAGGCTGCACTTTGTTGACTATCTCTCTAAGGCTGCACTTTGTCAACTGTCTCTCTAAGGCTGCACTTTGTCAACTGTCTCTCTAAGGCTGCACTTTGTCAACTGTCTCTCTAAGGCTGCACTTTGTCCACTGTCTCTCTAAGGCTGCACCTTGTCAATAAATAGATAGTAACACAAGTACATGAATCTGATATTGTGATATACATGTCTTTGCTACCATGGAATTTAACAAAAGCAATACCTAAACATTTTCAAGTTGAACTTTGCTCATGTGAAATTTTTTTATTTTTGATATAGCTGACAAAGGGGCAAAATGTATAATTTCCTTGACAACTGAACAAAACCCACAAAGAATTAATAAATTTTTATAATACTGAAAGTAAAGTAAACATTACAAATTTAAATATTTTAGAACAAAACATACTATAGACAATCCCTTATATACTACAAGTACATATGTAGTACTAGTCTTTAGCAAACAATGATAAAGGTATTTAAAAAAACCCAACATAGATATAAAATAAAAGTAACCATTATTTTAAACTGCATATAAATTTAATGTATCTGCAGGTTTTGTATTGTATTTAAAACAGGCAAGCTTCAAGATAAATGGATGTCTGGGTATCACAATAAAGGGCTGCCAGAGAATTGTGGGATTTCTTTAACCATTTCAAGTTGACAGAATTATACCCTATTGTAAGGGTATCACAATAAATGGGCTGCCCCCTGAGAATTGAGGGGTTCCTTTAACCATTTCAAGCCAACACTTGTACTAGTATGCTTGTTGGTACTGATAGTTCTGCGTGTCTGTATTGTAAGGGTATCACAATAAATGGGCTGCCAGCTGAGAATTGTGTGATTCCTTTAAGCCAACAGGATTATACCCTTGTATTCTTCGTGGTACTGAAGGTTCTGCATGTCTGTATTTTAAGGGTATTACAATAAATGGGCTGCCAGCTGAGAATTGTGGGATTCCTTTAAGCCAACAGGATCATACCCTTGTATGCTTCGTGGTACTGAAGGTTTTGCATGTCTGTATTTTAAGGGTATCACAATAAATGGGCTGCCAGCTGAGACTTGTGGGATTCCTTTAAACCAACAGGATTATACCCTTGTCTGCTTGTTGGTACTAATGGTTCTGCATGTCTGTATTGTTGGGATCCCTTTAAACATTCAGAATATCAGTATTGCCAGAATAGAATTACTTCTAATTACAGAATAGTTATGATAAAATTTCTATTTACTTTTCTTTCTGTGATTTTAAACAAATAATTGATTTCTAAATACATGTATTTCCTAACAATTAAGATTTCATTGTACAAACATAATCACAATTCTGATCTTCCTACACATTATCTAAATTATTAGTAAACTTCCTTTTTGTAACATTTATAAACGTAATGCTTTATTATGAATTTCCATTTTTTAAATTTTGGTGTGGTCTATAAGCGGAAAACATTTCTTAGGGAAATTTATTTTACAAATATGGTTTTTTAGTTTAATAAAGATTTCAGTAAATTAAATTTCTATTAGTTTGCTGATTACCACATATAATTGCACATAGTTTAACTAAAAAACGCCATAGATGTAATTTCAGCACAAAGGTACTTTGTCTTCACCAATAGTGAAGTTGAAAAAATTAAACACTGCAAAGGTATACCCCTTTTCTAAATATTGCTAAATAAAACACTGTAAGGTACAGCCTCTTTTGTAAACAGTGTTATCATAAGAATAATATTTGTTCCCATGTGGTAAATATTGTATATTACATTTCTACATCTATATCAACCCAAGAACCCTATATCACTCCAAGGGACAACAGCCTGGTTGAGGGTCAATACAGAATGTGATATAGATTTTGAAATGTTATATGTTATGTTCATTATATCATGTAATGTTTGATATAGGCCAAAGACAAACATTGATAATGCATATACAAAACAGCTGCATTTCACCCTAAATATGATACTGTATATGATACATGTATTAGATGGTTTACATGAACTAATCAGGATTAAATGACATAATCTTTGGTGTTGCCATTTTGGAATTTTTCAGCTATATTGTGACAATTGCATTTTTTTTTTGGCATTCTTTTATTGAAAACTGTAATCATCTGGTTAAATAGGGAGCAGGACAATTGCCTCCCTCCCCTGGATTAAAGTTAAACTATATGTAAAACATGACAAATAGATCTTGTCCTTGGGGCAGTTGTTCTAGGAGGGGCAATCATCCAGTGGACAGTTATCTGATGGGCAATTGTCCCAGGCCCGGTTAAGTAATAGCAAGACATTAACAAACTCAATTTACTAATGGAATTATACTTAAGAACACAATATTAATATCATGAATAACCTATAAGTACATAAAAACATATCTGATCTGGCATTACTGCTATTATTGTATTTATGATTTTTGAAGCTATAAAATAGTGGAAAAATGGATATAGAAATAATTTGAGTTTCATTTGTGAAATATGAAGTGATGTACAGGAAAAAGGTTTTTTAAAAATTATCAATAAAACAATGAAAAGAAAATGAAACATGTCATTTAAGAATACTTCCTTCTTGTAACACATTGTCTAGGTGCTTTATGATTTCTTTCAAGTTACAATACATGTTCTCCAATTAGAAAAGTAAAACAATGTACATTTGTACCTCCTATAATACAACCTGTCCAGTCAGTTCCATATAATATATAGTCTCAATGTAATACAACCTAATATTTTCAAATATTTTGATAATTATAATAATTATCAAAATATTTGAAAATATTACATACAGCATGTATACAAGAAGCATGATTGTAATTAATTGATCTCGGCCAATGATGATAAAAGTGTTAGCAAACTAAGTTTAATACATGTGCAATTCAAATTTGCGATGTTGAGACTTACTTTGGTATCAGCTGGATAGGTTGTATTACATTGAGACTATATATTATATGGAACTGACTGGACAGGTTGTATTATAGGAGGTACAAATGTAATTATTATTGCTTGTGTAATGGGAGGCCTATATGTATCTGCATTCAAGCAGGTAATATATATACAGCCAGTCAAAATCCACTGAGCTATACATAAATCCCAGGTTTCAATACAATTTTATTGCCCATGAAAGCCAGAGTACCCAGTGAAAACCCCTTCCCTTCAATATGAAAACAGGAGAAGTGAGGATAGAACAGGGAGAAGTGGGTAGACAACAGGGAGGCGTTTCATTATATGTCGCAAAGCATCATGTTTTGTTTTGTTTTTTTAAATAAGTGTTGGCATGGCATTAGCATTTTTATCATTATATGTTTTTTAGCAGTTTAATATTGAGGATAATATATCAAAGACAGTAAAGAGTTTGATTAACTGCCAAATACTATTTTTTATTATGTTTCTATCATTGCAATACTAATTTCAACACTAGCAGCATCATATTTGCAATCTGTGGCACCAAATTCATATTCACTCCTGAAAAAGTTCTTCTGCTGTCAACTGGTTTCCAGTCAGATTTTCAAGCTATGCTTATATACCAAATAAAAGTCAAATGGGTACCAGCTAAAACATTGTGGTGCGTAAACATAATAAACATGACCCTGCATCAAAAATATGAAGATTTCTTAAAATAAAATTTTTAAATTTTGGAGATTCTACCAAAGGAAAGGCCACTTCACTGTTGAAGATGATCAAGGGCGAAGTGGGACCACAGCAAGGCGATGGTACTTCTTCGCCCAAGTCACCCTCCAATGCGAGTCCTAGGATATAAATAGTCAAAATTGATGGAGCTATTATAGTACTTATTTAGCTCATCTGGAAAAGACTTGCTGGAAATTTTAAAATATTGGGTTTAGATTTTTGTTTGAAAATAAAGGCACACATACATGAAAAATGTTACAATATAACTGCCTTTCTGTATCACTGGCATCATTCCAAATATTTACTAATAAGTATTAAAAAATGTTGTCATAATCTACTAGTTAGAGTATTTTAACCAGCATCTGTGAAGTGACCTATTTCCAGTTTTACATGATTTACCTCCCTTATTTACTTCCAGTTTAAAAAAACTATGGCTATCATCACTAAAATACTATGATATTGAAATAAAGATTTTGCATTGTTTTTTGTATTGTTTGTCTATGCAAATTAAATTTTGTAATTAACCTCATTAGTATATGTTATTATAGCTATTGGCAACAGGTGAGTTTGAATATTGGAACACAGATGTCACTGGTAAGCTTGTTTAATCAACCTATATAACAGCAGGGGTTCTACCTTAGATTAGCATCAGGTAAATGGGGTAATAAACATCGGTTAATTAATTAACAATCATGTTTACACAGAAAGGGGTTTAAATAACATCCTCACCCAGATTTTGACAGCTGTAATTACAAAAGTTTTAAACAGGACAAACCGCGGCGGTACCGGAAGTGGACAATAGGATGAGTTTTTTAAATTGGAATGTCATCAATACTTCCTTACTGATCATGTAATTATATTGAATGCAGTATATGTGTAAATTGAGTCCCCTGCAAAATTTAGATTCTAAGAAATCACATTTCAGTATATCAAGCCTTTCTAAAAAAAAGGGGGGCAGGACCAGGCCTCAGTTTCAAATAAAGCTGTACATTGTATCAAATATACAAGACTTACTATCAGTCGTTAGTTGTACATGTATGACTTCTTGAGAAAAACAGCCCTGGAGATGTTCTAGGTGTACATGGTAAAACTTTGTTTCAGTTTTGATTTTTTTCTAATTTACCAAAATTTAAAACCACTCAACCACATAGATTGGAATAAAATAATAAACATGTTTGTTAAATGTCATACTGATCTATTGACGAGATATAAAGAATGACTGTAAAGGACTGAAAAAACTAGCCCAAGGCTAAGTTCAAGGGGAAATAACTCTAATTTTTGTACAGGTAAAAGCTAGTAATATTTTGGAATACCCGTAATTCCTATTTAATACAGCATGAACAAATATAAAAAAAAGTGTGACTTTGAAATGTTATTCATATGTTTAAGACATTAATAACTGAACTGTCATATCCCGATGCTTAAAATATAATGTCAACAATCCCTACCCTATATTCTCGATGAAAACCATTTCCGCCTGGATCTTCCTCTGCCGACAGATCGTTTACGTGGTTGATAAATTTTTGGAGCGCTCTGTGCAACTCCTCCGTTCTGTCTACCATTTCTATTTATCTTTTCCGTTCAAAAACATTGTTTCACTTCTGAATAACATAACCGGATGTCTTCGCTTTCAACAAGGAAGCTTAACTTTTTTTAGACTGTCACGTGACACTGAACCAGTCTGACAAAATCACCTGTACATTATTTTTGTGACATTGGCAGTATCCTGCAGATTTTTTAGTTTCTGGGCATTTTTTATTTCATTTAAATATTATAATTCAACATAATTGCAAAAATGTGTTATGTCTGATATAAGTTAATGATATTAAATTAAAGGTGTGTACTCACGTGTGTGTACTATTAATTTGGCACTAATCACCGTAGTCCGAGAATCCTCTGCCGTCCAACGCTTTTTAAGGTCTTTCCCACTTCCAGTGGGAAGACCTTCTTGCTTTTGCTTTGATTATTATTTTTTTTTTTTTTTTCCGCCAACTTTCAAAACCAAACAGTTTAAAAAGTACGCGACATATCTTTTTGGTCTTTCGCGACAAGTTTTGGGCACTGAAAGTCTATTCGGAATTCACCCTGTGAAATCGAAACATTTTTCTTTACGGAGTTATCTGCCCAAACACCGAAAACCTTGTTATCGCGTAATCTCTGGAACTATAACAGATACAAGAAAACTGAAAAGTGACAAATGTTAAGGAACTTTTGAGACAACTTTATGACATATTTTGGCTTAAAATTTCTGACTAGCGAAGGCGAGCGGTATCCCTTGAATGTTTCAATGACTCCGCTTATCACAAAAACTCACAAACCGTAAGTCGAAATCAGGAATGGTCTTCACCATTTGTCTTCCTGTGACACGTCCTTAAAGAAAATCTCAAAGTCAAAGTTCACAAGTGACCTCGACCTTAGGCCTCCAATCTTGTTATCATTACAACTCAAAAACTGTAAAAGATAGAAGAAGACAATAAATGGCAAAAATACTCCTCTCATCAAGGCCTTCATTTGTTACATTTGCTCCGAAACTGTTCTATGAACCGTTTTCGAGTTCGAGCCCTTGACTCATTTCCGTAAATCAGTTTTTTGCTTAAAACTTGAAAACAGTTAGAGATAATATAGTAAACAAGTATACATAAAGTGATCCTCTTATCAAGACCTTCATTAAGTATAATTGGGTCCAAGACTGTTCTATGAACCGTTTTCGAGTTATTGGCCTTGATGTGTTTCGGTTATTCGGTTTTTTGCTTTTAACTCGAAAAAGTTTGGAGATAATATAGTAAACAAGTAACATAAAGTGATCCTCTCATCAAGACCTTCATTTAGTATAATTTGGTCCAAGACTGTTCTATAAACCGTTTTCGAGTTATTGGCCTTGATGTGTTTCGGTTATTCGGTTTTTAGCTTTAAACTCGAAAACGGTTAGAGATAATATAGTAAACAAGTAACATAAAGTGATCCTCTCATCAAGACCTTTATTTAGTATAATTGGGTCCAAGACTGTTCTATGAACCGTTTTCGAGTTATTGGCCTTGATGTGTTTCGGTTATTCGGTTTTTGGCTTTTAACTCGAAAACGGTTAGAGATAATATAGTAAACAAGTATATATAAAGTGATCCTCTCATCAAGACCTTCATTTAGTATATTGGGTCCAAGACTGTTCTATGAACCGTTTTCGAGTTATTGGCCTTGATGTGTTTTGGTTATTCGGTTTTTGGCTTTTAACTCGAAAACGGTTAGAGATAATATAGTAAACAAGCATACATAAAGTGATCCTCTCATCAAGACCTTCATTTAGTATAATTGTGTCCAAGACTGTTCTATGAACCGTTTTCGAGTTATTGGCCTTGATGTGTTTCGGTTATTCGGTTTTTGGCTTCTAACTCGAAAACGGTTAGAGATAATATAGTAAACAAATATACATAAAGTGATCCTCTCATTAAGACCTTCATTTAGTATAAGAGTCTGAGACTGTTCTATGAACCGTTTTCGAGTTATTGGCCTTGATGTGTTTGGGTTATTCAGTTTTTGGCTTTTAACTTGAAAACGGTTAGAGATAATATAGTAAACAAATGTACATAAAGTGATCCTCTCATCAAGACCTTCATTTAGTATAATTAGGTCCAGGACTGTTCTATGAACCGTTTTCGAGTTATTGGCCTTGATGTGTTTCGGTTATTCAGTTTTTGGCTTTTAACTCGAAAACGGTTAGAGATAATATAGTAACTAAGTATACATAAAGTGATCCTCTCATCAAGACCTTCGATTAGTATAATTGGGTCCAGGACTGTTCTATGAACCGTTTTCGAGTTATTGGCCTTGATGTGTTTCGGTTATTTGGTTTTTGGCTTTTAATAGAGATGCCAGATTGTTATTATTATGGCCGCCATTTTGTTTTCCGGTTGAGAAAATTGTCAAATTTTGACAAATTTGAATGCATTTTTTCTGGCTTGAGAGGCTTCTTTTATGTAACAAAATTGTTTTATAGTAATTATTTATTAAAGAGTTTTTACTCAAAACATTTCTTATTTCATATTTAGAAGTTTTACTTTGAAAACTTTATCGTTTCTTTCGTTGCGGTTCCGCGATTTTTGACTCAGCGGCACGGCTTTTTTTGTTTGGGTATATCCCAACAAACTAAAATAGGCATATGTTCCTGACGTCGTACAAATCTAAATTTAGTATCAAATGAAAGCTGAGATTTTGGGCTTTCACCCTCGTTATCAGAAATTTTCGATTTCCGGTGACTTTGACCTTTCGTTGTCCTTAAAAGACACACAATGACAATTTCTCCCCGAAATTGTAAACAAATCGGAATTTCTTGTCGATATTCGCTTTCTTTGGTCATTTTTCTATAAGATAAGATAAAGTTGGATAGTTTTACACGTCAGGAACATATACCTTTACAGCTTTACATAACCCGTGTGGTATGGAAGATTCCAGAACTTGACTTCGTCTTCGAGTCAGACGTCAGCGGTTGACAACAACAATGTTGCACAACCCAAAGAATCAATATCTACAGGTAAATTATATTAAATTACGTGGACTTAAAAGTCATAAGTGATGATTTATTATATGTAAAATGGAATGAGAGTTGCTTTAATTGGGGGGGGGGGGATTAGGCCAGAGAAGACGGGGTAGAAATTTTTAATCTGAAAGTGACAGGTAGGTAATTATTTTGTTGATTTAAGCATGTATTCTATCTCGCTTCGACGAAGTATGTCTTATTAGGATAAGTAAGACTGTACCCCTTCGTTGATTATTTCTCTATTTCCAAACTCGACTGACCTGGGATAATTTGGGGAGGGGGTTTAAAAAGCCAATTTCTTAGGTGCCATGCTGACGAAATTTTATTTCAAAGTTGGACTTTTTTCCATTTTTTGGGAGCCAAGTTTTTTTCTTTTTTCTGTAATGGCTCAATCATCAGTTAAACGGGGACATTTATTTGCCTATGGCTATGTTATGATTATTAAATAGTATGTTGAGATATTAAATATTTCATGATGAAAATTTTTACACTTTTGAAAAATTAAGTGAAGAAAATGATTTGATAAATTTTCACAATCTGAAAATTCTTTTCGTCAATGACCAAAATGATGAGCGTTAGCTAAATCACTGATATTTTGGATACAGTGCAAATTATTTAATATAAATTAAATAAACCCATAGTGGTGTGTCATGATAGTTGCTTTCTGAATTTTCTCAAGTTGTCTCTTAAAATAGTGATTCAGAAGTATTTTTTCTCTTTTACCTAACATGTCGTGTAATCATTTACATTGCGATGGAAAAAGTCAAAATATTTTACTGGACCGGACCAAGCAAATTTTTACCAGATTTGTCCGGTGTCCGACGGAACTTCGGAATGACTGAAAATAATACATTTTGATTTATACTTTTTATTCAGGAGTGAAAGACTGGCCATGGAAAATGTTGGAATTAAAACTTGCCAACCCCAAACAGGAGTTGAAACTTTTATCCACTGAAGACAGTTATTACGGTTAGTATAAATAATTGTTCCACTCTACTTGGAACATGGTAGAAGAAGACTGTCTATAATGATTAATTTTTGTACACGTGTAAAGATTATAAAAAATTTACAGATATGTTTAATGAATTTCTGTGAACATTTGAAAATATACATGTTCATAAGTAATGATGTTTTGGTATTTAGTACTTCAATAATATTCCTAATATTCTTAAATTAAATTAACCGATAAAAACAAGTATGCATCTTGTACCTTAATGCTCTTGATTATTGTTATGTAATGTTAATTTTGCATTATAACATTTTTTGTTGCTGTCAAGTTGAACAAGAAATGGTGGGTGGGCTAATGGTTTGTATAGTTATGAACTACAGGTATTATTTTAAAAAAAAATCTGTATTCATTTAAGCACATCAGCAGATAGTTTGTAAACCTGTAACAATGTAAAGCTAAATATTTTGTATAAGAATGTTTTCTTTGTGGTCCTTTAATTTTACTTTTCAGTAATTTTCCGATGACGATTCCAAATTTCTTGATGTCATTGATGATCAATTTAGACGAACAATGGATCACTCTGTTTCAAGTTTCATTATGTCAATTCTGATGAGCAATAGACGATTTCATAAGGAGTCATTGACAGGACATAAAACAAACAACAGTCAATCAATTCAAAGTTTCATGATGTCAATACCACTATATTGGATGATTATATAATGGAATATTGCCGACAGGACAAAAAACAAACAAGTTATATCTATTAAATTCATAAATCTTTTTATTTATGATATCTTATAACTTAAGCTGTTAATTTTATGCAAAGTCTATTATATAACAATTAACTATTATCGTGTATGAAAGAAAATGATCTATTAACTTGTTTTTGCATTATGCCTAAGAAAAGAAATACAAAGGCATTGAATAAAAAAATTGTCATTTAACAATGTTTGTTTCTTTTTTTAATATAGCCAGACTAGAGCTTAAATTAGATATTATTGACTACTCGAAACCTATCTACTACTTCACAACCTGTAAAAGAAACATGTTTATTGGATGATAACAAAATTACAGGACAGATGGATAGATATACATGTACTTCTCAAACAATGGAAAGTCAATTAACAATTAATCAAATAGAATTTGAATCCCACTGCTATAAGAATGGTCATGCAATTAGAGTTGAAAATATTAGAAATGAAAAATGGAAGCATTTTACAATAAGTTACCCGTTAATTCTTAATGTGAGTGCCTTTTGATCCAAAAAATACATCTTATTGACTATCAATTTTCAAACTTCAAACTTATTAACTGATACAATGTACATCTTAAAAAAAATAACAATGCAAAAAAGATAACAGAGGTTTCCAAGATAAGTATTTTGATACCAAGATCATCAAAATCGGTTGAAAATTGACCGAAAGAGGAGGAAAAAACCAGGTTCGGCTGGCAAATAAATATTCAAAATGGCCGCCATTTTGTCACATATTTGTCATAATTTGAAAAAAAAATGATAAAAACATCTTTCTTTTGAAATAAAAAAGAAATGTGACATCCAAATACATCAGCTAACAGCAAAAAAAACTAGAGAAAATGTCAACAGACAAGTAGCGGTTAAAATCAATTGATTTCCTGAAAAAAGGTAATTTTGTCGGCCATTTTGTTCAAAATGGCCACTGGTGGCCATCTTGGATCAAGTTAAACCAGATACTATTGAAGATGCCTATCAGGAATCTGCATGCAAAATTTTAGCACTCTATCTTATATAGTTTCTGAGATATTGCAATTTTTGTACCTGAAGTGTTAAATTTGGCTGTTTTCTTTCATTATTCACATTACAGTTTTTTGGTGCCATTTCAGATTTTACAACTAAAAGGGTCACAAGTCTCATTTTGCCTATTAGGAAAATTTGGCTGCTCTGCATTTGGTCTGTTACAGTTAAATGATTGTGTTCAGTGAAAAGGGGTTAATCAAATACATCTAAATAAAAAAGTTGATTATTTCTACTTTTTAAAGAAATGTGGTCTAAATTGGGCCTTTCAGGCGATTTTGGACATGCCAGAATTGGCCTTAAGGCAGATTTGAAGGTCTTGATACAAAACAACTGTAGCACTATTGACCTTTTATATGAATTATTTTTACAGAATGGGGAATGTTTTTAACATAAATAGTCAGCACAAGTAAATTTAAGTATTATTTTTTCTTAACATGCCTGTTAAACATGGCCTTCAGAGCTATTTTGATGGCGGCCATCTTGGGAAAAAAGGGGGGATGATTTCGCACATTTCATTTGCCCGTAACTTTGTTACCCTTTGTCCGATCTCAACAAACAAGGGCTCAAAATGTTCAGTTTGAAATGTTCTTTTCATTTAGATCATTTTTTTGGATATATTCCCTGAAATTATATATACATGGCCTCTCTACTTTTAACTCGAAAACGGTTAGATATAATATAGTAAACAAGTATACATAAAGTGATCCTCTCATCAAGACCTTCATTTAGTATCATTAGGTCCAGAACTGTTTTATGAACCGTTTTCGAGTTATTGGCCTTGATGTGCTTTGGTTATTCAGTTTTTGGCTTTTAACTCGAAAACGGTTAGAGATAATATAGTAAACATATAGGATGACTGTGATAAACAAGTCAATTCAAGACCAAAGTCATATCATTATGGGTTGCCATTTTCAAAATGTTCTCTATCATTTACTGTTTTTATAAAATAATATAAAAACTATACGTTTGAAGTAGACAATAAATAGGAAAAATCTTGGACTTTTCAAAAATATACAAATATTTGAAAGGAAAAGCAGTAGGTACCATTAGTCGATTTTCAGTTATTGCCCTTGAATCATTACAGAATGTGGTTCTTGACTCGTAACTTGTAAACCATTACAGATACTGTAATAGACATGCATATTAAACAGAATCAGTGTTTTGAGCCTTGGTTTAATACACGGAACCATAGATTTGATTTTTATCAATCTGTTCTATATCGAGTATTAAATCAAGTATATTGAGGCACAAGAATGAAAATTCTTATGTATTTATAAATAAAATGCTTACCTAATGGCAGATTTATATCCCTGTATCAAGATATTAGTACTTTTTGTCTTAGATTGGGGTATGCATTTGAGATTTAAAATTTTTCAATGATGGATGATTAAAAATAGGTAATAATCTATATTCAAATTGTTTGTACCATAAACAACTAACTTTTGACAAAAACTAATAAAATAATGAACATTTAGAGTGTGCAATTATTGTCGAATAAAGACAACATGCACTTTGTTACATAAATGTATAATTTGCTTTATCGGTAATTTGTTACAATTTCCTTTGATCTTTACTACCAATAAAATTAGTATCAACGCTCAGTAGAACAACGACCAGTCATACTAGAAATTATCAGCTGTTGGTCATTTGTCTTGCGCGAACACATTGCGGAAGAATCTGCCTTACTTTTTGACGAATCGCGCATCACTGACCAAAGCTCATAAATATTAAGGAAAACAAACATCACGAAAGAAACAATACATCTATGCTGCAATTAATCAGACCTGTCCAGACACTAAGAAGTGTCACAAAATATAATACACAACACACAATCAGTATCTAGAGAGTATCTTATTCGTCTCCTGAAATAAGAATAACGATCAATGTACATTCAATACCCCCCCTTTTAACTTGCTCTTTTTGTATGGCAGTACACTCGAATTTCGGCGATAAACGGGTCTTGACAGTGTATCGCTTTAACAGCGTTTAATTTGGTTGAAACACATGTTTATCATTAATAGAGAATAAAATGCAGGATATTTTAACAGTACACTTCGTGTTGATCGCTAAATGAAGGAAGATTGCCGAAACATCGAGTATGTGACCGTAGACATAGTTGATAGGCTTTAGCCCTTTATACTATAGGCAACTAATTACTTGGTGTTACACAGGCAGAAATTTTCATTACATATTTATGGGGTACGGAATCAATATGGATTGATTTATCAATATCAGTAGCCCCATAAACAGAATAACTGACATGCACGCCAAGCCGGTCAGTGAAAGAAATCGTAATCAGAATCATTTTTCAAACATGATAACCTACCTCTTTAAACTTTTTCGTAACGTTGTAAATGGTTTCAGATTGACATTTCCTCTCCATTCATTTGAAATTCCCTCCTGCTCCGTCCGCATAATCGCTTGAAGTTTTTGAATGATTGAGGTAGGAGTGACGTCATGTCAGACTGCATTACGCATAAAAATTGTACAAAAGAAGTAGTGCACAGATTCTTACCGTAAAAACGGCACTATTACAAAGCAAAATAACCTCAAATATGTGAAAAAACGAAAACAAATAAAAAAAGTTGTATTTAAATTGAGAAATTACCGATAAAAAATTATTAGTATTTTTTTTTTTGCTCGACAAGGATTATCAGGTCCATATCAGATTCGCTCTACGAGCTCATCTGATATAGACCTGATAATCCTTGTCTCGCGCAAAAAAATACTAATAATTAATATATATTAAACCAAATGTGCTAGTCATAAAAATGATTGAAATAATGTTAACTTACACATTTATACAGAAATAATAAATAATTAGCAATTGAAATGCAAGTTCTTAAAAAATTTTACACTAAACTAAGATTTTCATGAAAAATATGTAACACTGTGACATACATAGTAGCCTTACTTGAAAAAAAAAGAGATTTTTTTAAAAAGTATCCCACTTTTCCTTATTGTGTAATTATTAAATTTGACATATTTAATGCTGTTGAGACTCATTTTTGTTTTTTCCACATCAAAAATAAGTACACAGGTATTTCAGAATCATAGTAGCATAATATCAAGAAAATGTGGTCCAAAGGTTTCGTCTGATGCTTGATATTTTCTAAAATATTCTATCAAATGTACATGCATATCGTTACTATGTATGCTATTCTTAGTGTTCCATATCTATTTAAAGGTCAAATGAATCTAGAAATTCAAACAAATTCAATGAAATCGAGTCGTCTGCAACTTACTTAATTACAACCATGGCCAGGAACGTCCTAAAATATGACTTCTACATCATTTAAAGGTGTGCATAAAAGAAGGACTTTAGTCCCTGATATTATATGTTGGTGACGACAGAGCAAACATTGCTAATAATACATGACGGTTTAATTATATAATCCATTTCCAATATTCAGTTGTCCTCAAAATGTAAAAATACCAACAAATACTAAAATTATCGACAGAAACAAGACAACTGGTTTCTGGTCAACATTAAGCTACACAGAAAGTCATTTATATACATGTATAAATACCCCCATTTAGCAGCCATGTTTTCATTAATTTTTAGACTGATTTCAAAGAAATGGTTGGAAACAAGATACTTTTCATTCAAAATGCATAACTGACGAAAATAACTACACTACACTTAGCCACTGAAATTATATTTAAAATTTTTCCTATGAAACCGAAACATTTTTCTTAACAGTGTTATCTCCCCAAACACCGAAAACCTTGTAATAGCATAATCTCTGGAACTATTAAAGATAGAAGAAAACTGATGGTTGGAAAATGTAAATGGGCTTTATGAGACAACTTTATTGCATATAAAAAAATAGGGTTAACGTATACGAGTAATTGCTCTTGGAATATTTGACAATTCCGTTTAATAACAAAACTCATAAAATGTGTCATTCGGAAACACCTATGGTCATCTGACGACTAAACGCTTTGAAAATGGCATTAACTAGCGGTTTGGTCAGTAACTTGCGGTTTTTTAAAATGTCACTTCCGGTTGACAAAAATCCCAGTGCAGCCATATGTTTTGAATTCATTTCCTGTCAAAAGAGATGAATTACCGGTTTTGAAACATTACATTTTGGTCTTTCGCGACAAGTTTTGGGCACTAAAAGTCTATTTGGGATTCACCCTGTGAAATCGAAATATTTTTCTTTACCGAGTTATCTGCCCAAACACCGAAATCTTGTTATTGCATATCCTCTGGAACTATAAAAGATAGAAGAAAACTGAAAAGATAGAAATGTTGAGGAACTTTCGAGACAACTTTATGACATAATTTGGCTAAAAATTTCTGACTAGCGAAGGCGAGAAGTATCCCTTGAATGTTTCAATGGACTCCGCTTATCACAAAAACTCACAAACCGTAAGTTGAAATCACCTAAGGTCTTCACCATTTGCCGTCCTGTGACATGTTCTTAAAGAAAATTTTAAATCAAAGTTCAGAAGTGATTTCAACCTTAGGCCTCCAATCTTGTTATCATTACAACTTAAAAACAATAAAAGATAGAAGAAGACAATAAATGGCAAAAATACTTCTCTTATCAAGACCTTTATTTGTTACATTTGGTGTGAAATTGTGTGATGAACCGTTTTCGAGTTAAAGCCCTTGACTGGTTTTGGTTAATCGTTTTTTTTTCTTATAACTTGAAAACGGTTAGAGATAATATAGTAAACATATAGGTTTAATATAATCACAAAGTCAAGCCCTTTAATTTGAGCCCATTTGGCCTTTAATTTGAGCCCAATTTCAAATGTCACAGGTCAAGGTCATACCATAGCAACAAGGTAACCATATAAAAAGTCCTTAGCAATCATATATTTTTAAAATGAGGATAATGTATATTACTGAAATATGTGATTTTGCAACCGGAAGTGACATTTTGTCCCTAGCAACGGCCAAAAAAGTCCTTGACAACCATAATATATTGTTTTACTCAGGACCACATAAATAGTCTATTAAGACTAAAAATTGGCCCAGCAACCTTTGTTCTCAAGTTCAAAGCAACAGAGGAAGATTCCGGGAAAGACCTTTCTAATTGTTCTTGAACAATTAGCCCTATCTTTTTTCTTTTTTTTTGCGGGTCCCACGCAAAAAAAAAAAAAAAAAAAAACGTTGGACGGCAGAGGATTTCGGACTATAATCACCGTTAATCAAGGGTGTGGGGAGTGGGGTGGGGGAGATCTTTTATGTTAATGTGTTTTGGGCATTTTGAAACGTCTGTTAACTGTTTTTTTAATAAAGCAATTTTTCCTGTTTTTCAACAGGCGCGTAGCTCCCATACAAGCAAAAAATCATTTGCTTGCACATCAGATTGTCAAAAAAAAAATGAAAAAACAAAATACAAAAAAATTAGATAAAAAATCTTTGTTTTATACGAGATCCATTTGTTAGGCATAATGCTATACATAATCAAGGTAAAAAAACATTCGTTTTTTTTCATTTAATTTATGTATAGATTAGACTCTTTAAACCCTGAAATGGATCAGCATCCAGACCCCTCGCCTAATTAAATTTGCTTGCACATGGCAAAGGGTCACCTACGTCCCTGTTCAACCATTAGCTGTAATCTGTTTTCTTAAAAATTGGTATTGTTGTCTGGAATTCTAGACACTTCGGCACTCTGACAGTTCGGCACAGTAAATTGACACTTCGGCACTTAAAATTTCGGCACCACGATGGTACACTTCGACACCGTGATTGGACACTTCGGTACCCTGATTTAGACAGGGTTGGCAGAATTGGCAGGATTTAGAATAATGTAAATAGTACCTGAAGGCCATGTTCTTGCACTTTTCGAAATACTGCTTGCGACCAGTGAAAAACACACCCCTGGATAGGTAACTGTGGGAAACGTTGCCTCAGTGCTAACCATAAGCCAGCCTCAAAGTCCGCAACAAATCCATGAAGAGCAATATGCTCTGGAAGTCTGTGGTCAATAAAACGTAGGACCTGCAATATAAAAATTATTAATTATAAGCGAATTGCATACAGTTAATTAACATTTTTTTTTACTACGTTTAATTTTTAAGTAAAAACTTATAGATTTGTTCATGTTGATTACACATGTTATTTGCCTTGTGGGGTGTTAATTAACACCTGGAACGTGCTGACATCAATCGCTAGTGTCGTTATTTTTCATTTATAGAATAAAGTACGCTGGTTCATTTATTCCTCATACAACAATTCAATTTCACTGACACATAAAATTAACATACCTCGTAGTAGTCTTCTTTTCTCTTGCCAGACATAGCATAGAATACCAGTGGAATCTGTTTCATGTTGTTGTCCGACTTGATAAAGGCATGAATGGAGAACAGTTGAACCCATGGATCGCTGACAAGACGGAAGGTGCCGTCCATATACCAAGTCTTTGCAGCAGCAAGCAGTTGAACTTGACGGTCAGTGTAAACAAATAATTATTATTGACGTAAATATACGGAGGTGTCGAAGTCATAAGATGCCGAAATAAATATACGGAGGTGCCGAAGTGTCCAATCATCACTGAAACCCTGAATTGTGAGGATGACTGACTCTTAATGAAAATAAAAACACTGTTTGCTGTTAATAGACGCAACACTGTTAACTGTTTGCAGATTTTTTCTCTGTTATCTGTTATTCATTGTATTCACTACTTTTATGTAATGATGTAATTGAGTCTGACTATGAAGAGTGGAATGTAATAATATCCCATACTAGTTACTGTGGAAACACCGATTAATATATGCATTTTCTCGCTGTATTGCCCCGAGATTCTGCCGTTATCTGTTGTTTTTTTTTTTGTTTTTTTTTTTTGAAATCACTGTTTTCTGTTTTCTCATGTAAATTGCTTTTATCTGTTATCATTATTTTTAAATTAACTGTTATCTGTTTTGGGAAAAATTAAAAATTGTTAACCCCTCATGGTTCTTGGGTCTGTTGTATGAGAAGTGTTGATGATCCTGTCAATAAGTGGTGAACAACTTCGTAGAACATCGCGAGTTTTATTTTTAGTCAGAAGTATTATGCTAACGATTACAGGCATATCTACCTTGCTGCATCGTTGAACCCTTTTAATTTTATTGCAAAGTTGTGCAGTGAGGGGTCCCATATTGAGCATGCATACTCCAATTTTGGACGGACAATCGATAGATATGTTTTATTTTGGTGTTTGACTTGAGATTTCTATTGAGGAAGCCAAGACTTTCATTTGCATTCGAAATAATATTGTGTTTATTGATTCTATTTGAGATCATATCGAAAGATTATACCGAGATATTTGGCTGAACAGACAGATTCCAAAGTATACTGTAATATATAATTATTTTTAACAGGTTTTTTTCTTATTTTCAATTGTAGGGACTGTGCATTTGTTCGGTGGAAAGACAGCCAGTCACTTTCCCACCTGACAGCGGCATCAAGGTCAGATTGGAGACTATCACAATCTTTTTTAGTTTTGTATGTGATGCTGTCGTCGGAAAACAGCCTGAGTTGGTTAGATTTTAGGTATTCTGGTAAATCATTAATACATACCAAGAATAGAACTGGTCCCAGAACAGTTCCTTGTGGCATCCCATATGTGACAGGGGCCATGTCTGATGACTCTCCATACAGAATTTCTGTTTGTGTTCGATTTAACAGAAGAGCTGATATCCAGTTCAGAGTTCGGTTATTAATGCCACAATAATGTTATTTGTAAAGAAGTCTTTGGTGTGAGACCTTATCAAAAGCTTCCGCAAGATCCATTATTATAAGATCAGAGTTAGCCGAAAGTTCTTGAACGAATGATAACAGTCGAGTTTCCATAATTTATAATGTCTGAAGCTGTATTGCAGGTTACAATGACATGGTCTATAATTTTAAAACTCATGTATATAGGTGAGATAGATATATGTGGGTTGAGCAATTTTTTTATGCCTGGTGTAGTAATAGTTAGTGATGGTATTTCTGGGTGTGGGCTTATGCATTTATCTGGAATGTTGTTATTGGTGAAGACAGATTGAAAAAGCTCGTTTCAAATGTTGGTCTTTTGTTTGGTGTTGGTTACCAGCTGCCCCTCTTTTTTACAAAGGTGCTACACCAGTCACACTGCTTTCAGTCTTAGGGACTTTATATGTAGAAGAGTGTTTTGGGTTTGTGGCTCATTTCTTGGCTTTTGGTCTGGGTCATTTATTGGCAGATCTGGAATAAGCTTTTAATATAGTTGTTGTATGCATGTCTTTGTTCTTTATGCACCCGATTTTTGAGAGTTTTTTTGTATTTTTCAATCTTGTTTTTTCGTTTTGAAGTACAATTTGTTCTTTTTATTTTTCGATTTTCTTAGGTTTTATTTACCAACGGGTGTCTATTTTTTGTGTCAACATTTTGGGTGGGATGTTTTTATTAATTGACTCAGAATTATTGCTCTTAAAAAGATTCCAACTGCACATATAATTAATTGTGTTCTTAAAATTGGATATTGTTGTTAACTGTTATAATCAGTCTAATTAAAATTAGCCCATGCGTGTTTACTATTTACGTTGTGTCGCAACACATATTATTAACGTAAATAGTAAACACGCATGGGCTAATTTTAATTAGACTGCTGTTATAATGAAAATACAAATCCTGTTTGCTGTTAATAGTCAGAACACTGTTAACTATTTTAAAGATTTTCCTCTGTTATCTGTTGATTCATTTTATTTACCTTGTTTAATTGAATGGAGGAATATACATAAGATCACAAACTAGTTAGGGGCCTCGGTGGCCGAGTGGTCAAGGTAGTTCGTCTACTATTGATCACGTGGTCTGTCAACACTGAGATTGCGGGTTCGATTCTCACTGCAGGCAGGGTGTACTCGACTCAAATCTTAATTGACAAGGATTGCCAGTTTTCCTACCGCAGGTCGGGGGTTTTCTCCGGGTACTCCGGCTTCCTCCCCCAATAAAAACTGGAAGCCACGATATAGCTGAAAAATTGCTGAAATTGGCGTTAAACACCATCAAACAAACAAACAAACAAACTAGTTAATCTGGAAACACTGATTAATTTATCTTATGCATTTTCTCGCCATATTGCCCATCGATGGGATTCTGCTGCTATCTGTTTTTTGAACTCACTGTTTTCTGTTTTTCTCATGTTAATTGCTGTTATCTGTTATCATTATTTTAAATTTACTGTTATCTGTTTTGGGAAAAATAACAAATTGTTAACCTGCTGATGGACACTCTCTAGCCCTTCCCCCCTCCGTCAAGTGATAAGATCCTGAACATGTCCCGCGATTTCATATTATAACGTATGTATTTCAACATTCATCTATATCAATCGTTTGTAAGATAGAATATTAATGTAAGATATGTCTGTGTTTGATAGTTAGCTTAGAATGCCATCCTCTCAAGTCAGGGTTTCTGTGTCCACATGTGTCCATTAAAGTTAAGAAACCTTGACTTGTGAGAATGTTAGAATGCAAGCAGATAAAATACAGAAACATGTGTATAAAACAACATAAATATTAGCCATCATTACTTGGAACAAAATGACAAGGAGATTTAATTAAACTTATCTTCTTTAAATCATAAATTTTCTCTTTTTTTGCCATCCACGGTGTAAACAAAACTACATGTAAATAGGCCTTTCTGTCTCATTTAGGTAAGCAAAAGGCATCAAACACTAAAGTATGGAAATCTTGGATATTTTTTACGGAAAAGCCAAGATTTCCCCTCGAAATAATCATTGAATATAGTACCAATCAAGAGACTGCAACACATCTAAGTAAATCTATGGGTGGGACAGAAGTAAATAACGTACAATATGTAGAAATTGTAAATGACCCCACAAGTGGATAATTCAACGCAATGAACACTGAAGGATTTTCTTTAAACATGCCAATACACAACCACATATCTGTTGTGTTCCAATATAAACTTTTGCACAGAATTCTAAGCAACAACTAACTGCTCTTTAATTGACTACAAGTATTTTTATCCAAACAATACTTCCAATATCCCGGGGATGGAATATTATGAGAAGTCACCTAAGTTAAGGTTTGAAATATCATACCATTTTTTTTAAATTTATAATAAAGAACATCAGCTCTTAACAAAGTATAGTACATAAGGTTCAGCTGAGTCTAACAATTCCATTAAATGTTTCATTGATCATAACAAGAACTACAATTACACAGAGAAATGCCTGACTTTATTTATCCATTGCGAATTGTGGAACTTGAAAACGTTTGTAAAATAGTTATCGGTGGTTGAAATAATAATATCACACCGTACAACCGTTTTTCATCGCTACGATCATCTGCCGACTGATCCGATCATTGTTGTGTGTTGACACGGAACTTGGGTGGTCAGTCGGGTAAGAAATACTAATTATTACTACACATCTATGCATAATTATAAATTAACCCAAGCGTCAATTGTTCACATATATAATAAAGTTTTAATAAGAATTGCTATTTTGAATAAGGCATTGATTTTTCTTGACATTTTACTTATTTTTCTCGAAAGTGTCGTAAGAAAATTAAACATTTTCAACTTCATCCCTCGTTTCCACAGAAAAAAGTGGTTATTGTATAAATATTGATCGGTAGATTAGATTAATCTATCCCCTTCAAAATGGTATATGCAACAATACACAAATGTTAATATGTCACGCGTAACCCGCTCTTGCATCCAAGCATGTGCATTAAAAATGGTCCGATCATCAACCGTCGAATGATCCGATCAAATTATGACGGTTGATGATCGGACCATTTTCAATATTTATACAATAACCACTTTTTTCTGTGAAAACGAGGGATGAAGTTGAAAATGCCACATGGTGACGCGCTGAGATCCCAGGGAACCATCACCTGCTCACGTGTTTTATATCGTCCCATTTATATCTCCTTACCATTGGTAGTAGTTGCACAAAATGTATTCAGTAGGATAGCTGCTAAGTATATTGTTCTAAAACAAGTTTGCGTTTAACGTTTGCAAACTATGTTTAAATGTTGGAACTAACCGTTGCCAGTACCCAACCAATGAAAATGCTGTTATTATGGGTGTACACGGACAGTGGAAAAGTGCATCTAAGTGATTTGATAATACTGCACATGTAAATATTAGAGTTTTAAAAGATGTACAATTTTATTAGCTTTGCATTTTTGCACGGAAGTAGTTTATACAACAATGACATTACACACTGCAAATTTATTTGTATTCATTGCTTAAAATTGTTATATATTTTCTAAATATAAAGGACACCAGAACACAATGTATATTTATAAAATGATTTATACTATTTGGAATGAGATAATAACAAAATATTAATGTAGTTTGTGCGTTGATAAAAAAATCAATTATTAGCGGCGCCCATCCGCTAGAAGTCAAAAGGACTAAATAAGCAGCAGAACTCACTTGTTTGCAACTTACACAAAATATCTAATTCAAACTTCGGATTTATTGATGTATATAGTTGATAAGACTCACTTCACAACGTGTTAGGTATATACACACCGCAAAAACATATTAACGAACTTAGACTATGTTATTTCGCTTTAAAATTTGTACTTTCAATCGGATTTAGAATTAACTTTTTTCCCATTGAATTACTCATTGCATGGAAATTGATTTAAAAAAAATTAATTTCTCCTTTGTCTCAATTTGTCGAGATATTAAGAGATAGAAATAATTTTTAAGCTCGAAATTGTAGTATCAATGCTTTATTATGGCTCCCAAACGAAGTTTGCGGAGATATATAGTGTTTTTGCTCCGTTTCGTATTGTTATGCTCCTAAATATGTTGTTTTTTCTCTAGTTCTTCTATATTTGTCCACTTTTCCACCAAAATGGTGTCCTTTCGAGTCCGTAAATTGGATCGATATGAAACTTGACCCCAAAAGGTCATGACTTGAAGTTTTAATTAGTTTTAACGAAATTGGCGGTCATCTTGAATTGGCGGCAAGTTTGAAAATGAAAAAAAAAAATACAAACGTTTATGGATTTTAATGAAAATTGGTATATGACTGGACTATGTAATGCCGCACCATATGACGTACATGTTGACTTTCTATGGTCGCCATTTTGAATCCAAGATGACCGTCAAAAATTCAAAATGCTCCGATTTGCACGAAACTGTTTTCATGTAGGATAAGATGTTGCGAGTGGATGTTAGTCATAAAAATTTTAATTCGATCATGGCAACCATTGAAAATGATCAAACCCTTGAAAAGCAAAAGTGTATGGATTTTAATAAAAATTGGTATATAAGTGTAGTATGTTATACCACACCATATGACACACACATTGCCTTTTTATGGCGGCAATTTTGAATCCTTGTTATTTAAATGACGGCTATTTTGAAAATTAAAACATCAGAATTAATTCTTCACAAAACCAAATGTTATGGATTTGAATGAAAATTGGTATATGAGTAGAACATGATTTGCCGAATACTATGAATCACATATTGACATTCTATGACAGGTATTTTGAACCAAAGATTGCTGCCAAAATTGAAAAAATATGCTCTTATTTTCACAAAACTTGGTTTTGTGGTAGATTCAAATGTGGATGGATGTTCGTAATTAAAATATTAATTTGATCATGACGGCCATCTTCAAATGTCGGCCATTTTGAAAATCAAAATAAATTATTAAAAACTAAAAGCTTAAAGATTTTTATGAAAATTGGTATACAGTGAAGTAAGTTATACCGCAAACATGCTGACTTTTTGGCGGTAAATAAAGATGCTGTGAATTGACGTCTGAACTTGAAGGCTCTCGGGTGTCGTTTGGGAGCCTTCATTGCCCATGAGATCATAATCATGTTTTATTTTTAATCTGATTCATGATATTGATTTGTATTTTAATTCATGCTGTTAACATGTTAATATTAAACTGATTTAACATATAGTATTACAGTTTTCTACATATACATACCAATGTTTTAATAAATATTTTTTTATCATATTTTGACGAGATTTTTATTTCAGCCTTCTTCATTAATCGAGATTTCTTATGTGTAATTTCCGAGATAAATATAAAATTGTTTACAAATAGACACTAGAATATAAAATAAAAAAATAGAATAACATGCCAAAACAATATATTTCCAAACCAAATATTTAATTATTTAATAAATAAATATTTTATTCCATACAGTATTGGTCATAAAAATTGCTAACTTTTTTGGAGATAACAAAACTAGATTTTAAGATTATTTGTTTTTGTCACAGAGTTATTTCCCGTTTACCGTTCTTTTCATTAAAACGTAATCGAGAGTATTTATAGTTTAAATGGTTTAATTATAGAAGAGGGGTCTTTGGAAAACGGAAACTGCAAAAATACAAACTAAAAACAAAACAAACAAACGTCAAATGGAACAAGCAAACACCAAAATAAATCAAGCTTATTTGTAAAGTAAATCAGCTTTATCAAACACTGCAACAAACTAGTCGCAAATGACAAAAGCTTTATCTGAATTAAGCAACCTATTTCAAACAGAAACAAGAAAACAAACAAAACAAATGAAACAACCCTAACCCTAACCCTAATGTGAAATTAAACAAGAAATTTACAATATAAGCAATAAAACATTAAATTAACGAAAATAAAAACAAAAAGAACACAAAAGCAATACATTTGTCCAAATGAAACAAACAATTTTCGTTTTAGCCGTCTATCCAATGACGTTGATACTGTTAAATATGCAGATCTGCAAATCTAAAAAGGATAGAAACGAAGAACAATATTTGGCGTTGTTTTTAATTAAAAAAGGCTCTTATTTTGTTCTTCGTGTGGTCTTATGTATTGTTCAAGGGAGGCCTCAAGATCTAACAACTCGGGATGATGTAGGAGTCCTAGGATGATACGAGAATAGGTAAAAAGCAATGTTTAATATATTTGTATATTTATATTTGGACTCTCATTGGCCAAGTAAGTCTACTATTGATCATGTGAATGTCAACACTAAGATTGCGGGTTTGAGTCTCACTGCGGTCAGAGTGCACTAACTACAATCTTAATTGACAAAAACTGCCAGTTTTCTTACCGACGTTCGGTGTTCCAGGTACTCCGGATTCCTCTTTCAGTACAAACTGGACGCTATACTATAACTGAAAAATTGCTGAAAGTGGCGTTAAACACCATTCAAACAAACAAAAAAATATTTATATTTGTGGAAGAAGCGAGGAAATACAAAAAAGGGAAATCAAACCTCAATGCCCAAAATCAGTACAAAACACACAACCAAATGTTATCGACACGAACTCATACACGTCATTACAGGGTAAGTCAAGCCCGGTTTAGGAAGATACTGAATACTCTAAATAACTACTAAATACAACACTAACATCTGTACTTATTTTAGAGACAAAACGCAATGGCTCCATAACATTTCTTCAAACAACCACTAATGAGCAACAAAACTCTGAGTTAGGAGTTTCCACGAAAGTCTAATAGCTTGATCAAGGAGTTACCACAAGGTCTGGAGTAATGTATCAATGGAGAACAAGAATAGAAAGTTGACGATTGGAAATTTAATGTCATCATATTTGTCTTCCTTAATTTGTTTGTTTTTAATGTTGTTTAACGCCACTTTTAGCAATTTTTCAGCTATCTCATGGCGTCCAGTTTTTATGGTGGGAGGAAGCCGTTGTACCCGGAGAAAAACCCCGACCTTCGGTAGGAAAACTGGCAATACGTGTCAATTAAGATTTGAGTCGAAAGCACCCTACCCGCAGTGAGGCTCGAACCCGCAATCTCAGTGCTGACAGACCACGTGATCAATAGTAATCACTCTGCCACCGGGTCCCCTTGTCTTCCTTGAGTGTCGACTTTGAAATGTAAACCCAAATATGAAGCTGACCTGTGATGTATGTGGTGTTCTTAATCTCAAGCTTTTCGGATAAATGAGATGTAGAAAATGACTAAATTGAGGATTGTTTAGTGAAAGGACATAATCAATGTAGCGGAAGCTGTTAGCATTAAAGGACTGGGCCTGCGGGTATATTTTTTTTATCTAAAGTAATTGTAAGATGTTCGTTTTATATGAATGAAGGAAAAAATCGGTAGACAAAGGGGCACAATTAGCTCTCTTGGAATACAAATTGTCTGTGGAAAGACATGTCTACCAAAACGAACAAATATTTTGTCAATACGAAACTAAAGTATTTCGTTGAATGGGTCAACAGTAAATTTGTTTTTAGCATTGGACACATTGATGACAAAATATGTTTTAATGACCGACAAACAGATATTTGTATTACCATTTTCCACGTTTTTAGTATACAACTTTTAATCCGTTGTGCTAATCACGATTTTAATTAAGTATGTGGAATAGTGGTGTATATTTAAAAAAAAATCGATCAGTTTTAAACTGTTACAAGAAGAAAGGGATCTTTATGGAACGCCATATAGCTGTCTTCTGCTGTTTATTTTCGGTATCGAGATTCGATTTCCCCTTTATGTATATCGGTATATTACGTTCAGTCGTCAATTACATCCAATAAAAGGAAGTAAATGTCGTTGTTTTCCTCACTGACCAAAGTCTAAAGGAAGATATGACAGATTTATGATTGTCAATAATTTTATCCTAAGACAGCATAGTTGCTGTAGATATAGTATTGCCGTTAGTACAACCAACGCTTAAATCATTTGTCAAACAATGTAATTTTAGTATTTTTTCTTACATACGAAAATAGTGCTATTTTATGCTTTATATTCAGGAAGGACGATCTTATCTTGGTTCACTATATTTCGGTTCTTTAGCCAAATATAAATCCGGTGGTAAAGTGGCCATTTGAGAATTGGTATATTTCACAAAAGTAGTTAGAAGGTTTGGCTTTGAGGTCATTGATGTAGAAATCTCGCAGATCTAACTTTTAATTAAAAGCCTTAGGTGCAATATTTAAAGTACAATGTATAAGTATACTAGATGATAGGAACATTTTATCCTCGATATCAGGAGGAATATGTTCTAGTATAGATTTCTGGTGTAAAATGTTTAAATTTATTGCATCTAAATCTTTGTCGAGGGATGGGAGAAAGGTAAACTAAAGATGTTCGTTCTCATTCTCATGTAAAGTAACTGACATGTTAAAGAATGTAGTGAATAATAACAGTCAGTTGATAAAGTTTATAAGATAATGGGTCAGTAAGAGAAAGTCTAGACTTTCCATAAAGTATTCAGCTAAGAAAGGGAAAGAAAATAAACTCTGTGCGAATGAGGACTACCTAAAGGTTGCTGAATGACCAGTCTTTTGATGCATACATCATGGGAGATATACTTACGATTTATTTGTATTTGATTAATATAATATAATTAGTGTATATATATTTAGTGTACTTAGTGTTTCTTTGGTTTGTTTGATTGATGTTTAACGCCCCTTTCAGCATTTTTTCAGCTATATCATGGCGTCCAGTTTTTATTGGAGAGGAAGCAGGAGTACCCCGGGAAAACCTCAACCTGACCTTCGTGGTGAGAAAACTGGCAATCGAGTGCACCCTGCCCGCAATAAGACTCGAACCTCAATCTCAGTGTCGACAGACCACGTGATCAAAAGTAGTTGACCACTCGGCCACAGAGGCCCTAGTGTACTTAGTGTTAGCTGGACGAGTGGTTAAGGTAGTTCGCCTATTATTGATCATGTGGCAGGCACTTAGGCGGGATTAACTCCAACTATAAATTGACAAGGTTGCCTTTTTTTTCTTTCGGGTACTCCAGCTTCTTCCCCCTCCCCCCCCAAAAAAAATGGACGCGCCACGATACAGATGAGAAGTAGTTTTTTTCTCTGTTTTCTGCATTGTATATACATATTGTTAATAAATCTTATTAACGATTTAAGTATATAGGAAGGTTATTAGATATTTTTTAGGTAGATTCTTTCTATTATAGTTGTTGGCTGTTTACTTAACTTAGGCATTTTTATATCAAGTTGTAACTGATTCATTAGTAATTTCTACGTAAATGTTTGTTTGTATGGGGTTTAACGACACTTTCAGGAATAAACAGCTATATCTTCAGTTTTTTAGAATAGGAAGTCTGAGAACCCGGTAAAAACTTAAGGACTTTGGCAGAAAACATTGTTTCGAGCTGAGCACAACCTGCCCACGGTAAGGCTCAAACCAAAAATACAACAAAGTTCTAGGAAATAAATTTTGCCTGACGCGCGTTTCGTCTATTCAAGACTCATTAGAGGCGCTCTACCCAAAAATGTAAAATGCCAAACACTATATGAATATGAAGAGCATAGAACAATAAAACCAAAATATGCCGAACTGGAAACCAAATTATGACTAAGATCAACCTATACCTGGGGTAGGAGGAACCTTAGGGTTTTGACAATTTGTGATTATTGTGATAATCAATAGTACCTAACTATTCGGCCACATAGACATTTGTGTAAGTGTGGAAACATGCTAAAGGGTAAAAATGGTTTATTCTTATCAATTTAAAGAATAAACACTATGTCTCGCCTTTACAGGAAGTATAAGATAAATGTATCCACTTCATATTCAAGTATATTAAATGTTTAAATAATAAAAAAGATATTTTCTATCGTTTAAAAATGTGTTAAGAAATTTGTTTACTACCGGTATATACTGTGCTAATACTTGTCAATGTATACACGATATCAGCTGATTAAAGTGAATAAAAATACATGTAATTATTAATCAAGATACCAGTTAAAGATATCGCAATTTGAATCCTTGTCAATCTGACAAAACCTTATTTTATGAGACCTCGTTTTGGCAATATTCGATTTACTCTATCAGAAATGCAGTAGTGTCTCTTATATTCAACACTGAAATATCTAGAATTTCATGGTAAACATTGACATCAGCTTCAAAACACATCCCTGCTCCATAGTTATTATTTTTTTAATAAACAAAAAATTTTTTAATATATTTACACACACACACACCACTGACTTGATTGGTTGTTGTTGTTTGTTTGATGGTGTTTAACGCCAATTTCTGCAATTTTTCAGCTATATCATAGCGTCCAGCTTTTATTGGGGGAGGAAGCCGGAGTACCCGGAGAAAACCCCCGACCTGCGGTAGGAAAACTGGGACTTGATTGGTAGCAATGGAGCTAACGGACGGCTATCTAGGATAGAAGTTCTCTATGTGTTCAGTTTGAATGAAGCAACACATTTCAGAAGAAAAATATTTGAGATTTCTGGGGTTTTTTTGTCAATACATTTTGCTCAATCCTGTTCTGGATTGTCGTTCTGTGATATCACCTCATTTTATTATGTGAAATACGTCTATTGAAATTCAAGTACTTTGTTTTCAACAAAAACTGTTTTAATCGACACTTCACACCGACCACCATTACATATCCGGATCATTATAAGCTACTGAAATTCTCGTTGGAGCACTTGAGAAACAATAGTCGTCTCAATGAACCTACTGAAATAGAACGTTTTTACAATTAACTCTATGAAATAAGGGAGATGTTTGTTTTGTGTATTATGATATTAATACCCATTATTAATATTTTAATTTTAACCTGTTTTACAACACCTGCGATTTATACTATTAATCATAATTCGTGGGGATATTTCAGGGGTAGTTTTCATGTTCATGTTATCAAAGGACATTAATAATACACGAATTCACTCTCAATTAACAAATGTGCGAATTTGTTCAGAAGTAAAAACAGAGTCTACTTTTATATTAAAGACTAACATGTCCCAGCTAAAGCAAGAAATAAACATCAAACAAAAAAATACATACGTATATATGTTAAACAATGAACGTGAAAATTCATAATCTATTAAATAAACACAGCTGAGTTTACTGATGTGATTAATGGTTAAATTTGAAATTAAAATTATCTGACAGTTTGAAAGAGGAAATTATTGGTAACCAAATAAAAGGACATAAAATAATAATACGATTTATCTTGGGATTATTGCTTGACTTAAGCTCTAACCAACAACTTTGTTCTGTATTGTTTGACATTCATACAATGATTAGGATCCTCATGCGTAGAGCTGGTCCATAAAGCGTTTATTATATATTCCTGATTGTGTTTTATATACCATTATTTAAAAAAATAAATTTCCTGATATCAAGAAATGACTTCCTGAAAATACTGCATAACTCCTGATATAGCTTTACATATATTGACATCATCCATTGCATTTTATATATAAAAACGAAAAATATGTTGATCAGAATACATATACGGTTATAGAACGCAAATGTCACAAACGTAGGGGGGACCCGGTGGCCGAGTAGTCAAGGTAGTTTGTCTACTATTGATCACGTGGTCTGTCAACACTGAGATTGCGGGTTCGATTCTCACTTCAGGCAGGGTGTACTCGACTCCAATCTTAATTGACAAGGATTGCCAGTTTTCCTACCGCAGGTCCGGGGTTTTCTCCGGGTACTCCGGCTTCCCCCCCCCCCCCAATAAAAACTGGACGCCATGATATAGCTGAAAAATTGCTGAAAGTGGCGTTGAACACCATCAAACAAACAAACAAACACAAACGCAGTGAAACCCTGCCACACCCACTTTATCGTTTCTTTTGCATATTATGCATATGTATTCAATTACAGTTTAAATTATATAAGAGAATTCCTTTTGAACGAAAACAATAAAGCAAATCCATGATAGAAATGCTTGCTCGTTACATAAATAGCTTTATTGTCAGCCTTGGAATTATAAGCTACTACGTAGCCTTAAATTCAATACAATAGGTAAGTTCAGTTAGGGAGTGCTTATTTGAAAAAAAATATATATACATTCTTTATTAAAAAATACAATAATAATAAAAATTATTTTTAATTAATAAATATTTGGTTATTAACTATGTATTTCTGGTGCTTCCGACTTCCGCTAGATAGATACAGTACTTAGATTATAATAGTTTGTATATTAATACAGATCGTTTCTCGATATAAAAAGTTGTTCAAATATAAAAAAATTTAAACTCCGGATACAAAAAATATATCCTACGAAAATATATGTCTTAATATCAGAAAACATTCCAGGGGCCTCGGTGGACGAGTGGTCAAGGTAGTTCGTTAATAAAGATTAAAAAAAGGTAGTTCGTCTACTATTGATCACGTGGTCTGTCAACGCTGAGATTGCGGGTTCGATTCTCACTGCAGGCAGGGTATACTCGACTCCAAACTTATTTGACAAGGATTGCCAGTTTTCCTACCGCAGGTCGGGGGTTTTCTCCGGGTACTCCGGCTTCCTCCCCCAATAAAAACTGGACGCCATGATATAGCTGAAAAATTGCTGAAAGTGGCGGTAAACACCATCAAACAAACAAAACAAACAAAAAATATTCCATATATTTCATTTTTAAGATATAATAATAATAAAATATTTGTTTTCAGAAAATTAATTTCTTTCTGTATCAAAATCCACCATGTCAAATATGTCACCATATTGCACCATTAATTTCAAGTAATACCCTTCGATATATACAAATGAAATATAAGAGTAAAACAACTCCTCATACTGACGAGCCTTCTATTAAAGGCTACTTCCGACATTTACCAGCAATCAATCGATCTCACACAGAAATAATATTGAAAGCTTTTATTTCGTCCAAGATAACGATTAAATCAAATATTAATTTACGTTACAAAAGAAAATCGAAAAATAGCATCGAAGCAAGTGACGACGTCTTTGCGGGACCAGTTATATCATATGTATACTAAACGGATACTAATCGAATAAACATAGTAAAATATATCGTAAAAAAAACCTGATGGTCACCTTCGTTATGTCAATAATCTAAATCATAACTTTTAACAGCTTTTCAAATTTTCAGATATAAATTCGCCGAACCTAAAACATTAAGGGCGTTCTGTAACGTGTTCGAAACCCTTACGACTTAAAATTTGGAAATATATAATTCTGCTATTAACTAAGGCATTTAGGTTCATTAGTGGTTTAGGGTTTGCCATGTGTACAATTTTAGCAATACATCACAAAAAATAAACGGATACAGGTGAGAAGTACATCCCTTGTGATGAGTTAATTACCGTTCGCACGTGCATTTCTGCTTTCTCGTTAGAGGGTAGAGTTTCTGCTTTTATCAGCAAAACAATGTCAAAATAAGCTAACATTAGTGAGAATTTTTTTCCATGAAATTTTGTTTTATATCAAATTTCCCCGCCAATTGATTCGACAGACGATTATGACACCGAATTATCTTCTGCTAAAGCAATTTCCTTCTATTCTGTGCGATATGACAGTTTTGTCATTCTGTGTTCTGTATCGACGAATACGTAATACAAACACCAACTGTTTAACTTGGCAAAACAAGTTGGTTTAAGACATGTTACGACACTTACCAGAAATTAGAACGATTTTTTACAACAAATTTGAAGTGTTTCTCACATTAACTTTTCTTGTTAACCGAGGAGAGGTATATTTCTAGTATTTGTTTGACATAGATGGCATTTTAAGCAAATAAGCAATGAATTGTTATTAACGAGCTTCACTTATAACAAGTTTGTCATGTAGCTGTTTTCACTTCTAACATTAGCTAAAATACCAATGGCTGTTAATCACTTAATCACACCTGTACATTTTGTTCAGTTTAGGAATTGAAAAAAAAATTCACGAAATTTACCTTTAATTAGAATTTTTCATTTGAACGTGGATCTAGAAAGTAAACAACAAACCTTACAATGAAATAAATCAATGAACGACACCGAGAATTCTCGAACAACAAAAGAACAAGTGAAGGAATAAGCTTGGTTAATTGATTGGACCAGCGAGCAGTATTTCAGCTATATTCAGGACGGGAACCAGTTAACAAACAAATACATCAATTGAAAAAGGAGTGGGATGGGACACAGTTAACAACATTTTGACTGCCACTGGAAAAGTACGGAGTTTTGGGTAGGGTCAGATAATTTAGCCGTTTGTAGCGGCTACAATGAGCCTACTCTTTTTCGAAATCTACAAAAGGGATCTTTATCGTGCAAGGATCGTGGCACTCTCCAAACACGTTACCCACGCATATGGTCCGCGGCCAGGCTTCCGTATTATGACCTGACAACCCCCTAACGAGAGTGTCTCCCCTATTCGCCACCCGTGGACGCGCTAGGCTGCCCTGTGGGTCGAGCACTGGGAACCGCCCCAGTATGGTCCCAGGGAATAAGATGGAGCGGTCATATGAAAATTAAGTGGCGGATCTGACCGGTTAAAAAAACTACCCCCAACACCACACATCATTTTGATGCCCAAACAGCATGCTAAAACTTATTACATAAAACAAATACCTGCACATAAGAGAACTATAACAAGTGACCAATATTTACAAAATAGTACACGTTCCTCCAATGTGGCTTAAAACTGCTAGGAAAGTCGCAGATTTGACGTTCTATAACTACCAACACATATAAACTCCTTATTATATCTAAACAAATATTTATTAGTAACCATTTCATTATTGCAGTAATTTTTTCGTAGACCATAAAATCAAAATAATAAAACCAGAATATTTATCTGCAAAACTATACAGTTATAATTAATTGGAATGAAAATTGGGATGGCATTATAAAACAGCACATACAAAAATTAATCGACTTGATGATATTTTGTCTACAGCGTTTAAGAAAATGTATAGCCAGCGATCGCTCGATGGTAGTGGCATTCTTTTAATATAGATTTACCACTTAAACAATTTTCATAAACCGTAAGTATCGGAAGTGACTTTCTGAACAAAATCGCATAAATCTCCGTTGTACCAGAAAAAGTGTGCAACTAAACAGTTTCTAGAATCCAAGAAATTAAATATATTAACAGAACACAATTTCAAATGTTTTTCCTTTTAAAATATATTTTAGTGGAATAACATTTTTACCCCGGCTACCTAGCTAAAGTCTAATAGGAACGTCTCAGGGCGTTTCCATTATATACCGGTAGGAAAATAATATAGGTGACCCGATTGAGTTTAGAACGATGAAATATACACGCATATTAAAATGTTAAGAAAATGCAAGTTATATATATGGGATTGAACAATTAATATTTGAACAAGTATTTTATTTTTACTGTTATAAAAAAAAATTGGAAACAATACTTGACGTAAACTGATTTTTGTTCCAATGACTTGTGATCGTCTTCCGTTCAAGTTTCGTAGCATTCGAGGCTGCCGGTCATAAAAACAAACCCAGTCTTGTTGATTGGTAAGTGTTAATTTGTACCATGAGTGACCATTCTGATTCCAACCAACATAATGGCGTCTGCACATTGACGTTGTATTTACAGTTTTTGTTTTTTTGTCCCGGTAATGGGAAAATGACGCCAGTTTGCGTGTCTCTATCACGATCTCCGCAATCAACTGAATATAAACAGCCACAATATGAAAATGTGAATTATTAGTCCAGCAAGCAGTTCTTGTCATTTAGCGTTGTTTGTTTCATGCAGACCACCACTACGTTTTCTTTTTTGTAACCCTAGCCTATGGAACGCCATAGCTGTCTCCTGTGGTGGAAAAAGCAATATTTTCAGTAGCGTAACCATTATATTCAGTACTTCTTTCTTTGTGCTGAGTGGGTTTTTCATTATGTTCAGTAGACCTTTCATTGTGTTCAGTAGATATTTCATTATGTTCAGTAGATATTTCATTATGTTCGGTAGATATAACTTTATGTCCAGTAGTTGTTTCATTATGTTCAGTAGATACACCTTTATGTTCAGTGGATGTATCGTTACGTTCAGTAGTTTTTTCATAATGTTCAGTAGATTTTTCGTTATGTTCAGCATTTTTTTCATTATGTTCAGTAATTTTTCCATTATGTTCAGTAGATATATCATTACGTTCAGTAGAAATTATATTGTGTTCAGTGAATACATCATTTATTATGTTCAGTAGAAATCTCCTTATGTTCAGTAGAAATATCATTATGTTGAGTAGATGTACCATTATGTTCAGTAGAATACAACATCATTTATGTTCGGTAGTTTCAGCATTATATGCGGTCGTCAAATCGTTATATGCGGTGGTTTTTTCGTTATGTGCTTTTTTCATTATATGATGGCGGCGGTTTTATTTTTAAACGGATATTTTTGGTCGGTATTTTTTTCAAAAGACACCACAGAATAAACACTAAAACCAAATGCAATGGAGAATATTTTACAACGTTTAGAACTCCAAGCTTTAAACCACAACTTTCAAAAGGAGAAAATAACACCAGATATAATATGCTTGCTGTCTTCACAAGATTTTGCTCAACTAGGTCTAACAGACAGAACCAAGACGATGGAATTAAGAACGGCGTGTGTCCATTTCAGCAATATTGTGCTAATGAAAACCAACAACAAGTTCTTCATACCAAAAGAAACTCTTGAATCGCTTTTAGATATTGATTTAACAATTGAAGAAATAAGTGAAATGTTCAGCGTGTCAGAGAGCACAATATATAGAAATATGAAAACGTATGGTTTAAGTAAACTTGACTTTACTGATATTTCTGACGAAGACTTGGATGTAGAAGTTTCAAAATTGGTCTCCGAATTTCCTTCTTGTGGTGAAAGTATGCTAAATCAGATATTAAAACAACGAGGTATAAAGGTAAGCAATCATAAAAAAATGCAAAACGATTAGCCCTCAACTTATTGGCCATGTAATATGTTAGTTTCATGAAGCTAACATAAAATTTTATTATTAACATATGAGCATGGTGTAGATTTCTTGGTAGACTAGAGTGATGACTTGTATATGGCGGTGGCTGGGTAGTAGGGTGGCTTCGGCGAGGTCCGCACTAAAAAAACTATTTCAGTGGGGGGGGTGGGGCCAGGGGGGGGGGTCCAGGTTGATTTCGTTTGCAATCTGTACGAATTTGTTGGTAAAAAAAGCAAAACAAAACAAAAACATAACATAACACGATGGCAGATTGAGAACAAACTTTAATATGGTCCCTTAATAATGTCATGTCCATCTCCTGATTGCAGGCATTACACTTCGAAATTAAAACCTCATTGGTGTCATTAGAAGGTTGTGGGGCAGTTTCCAAGTGGTTCTGAATAGGACGAATGTATATTTTGGATTGAGATCCCAGACACTGGCGTATACACTCTGGCCTCCAGTCACATTCCAGTGGTTTCAGGGTCCTACAGTTCTGGGAACAACGTAAAAGTTCAAACCCACCACTTTCTTTTAACTTTGGAAATTCTTCTTTTAAACGGGAAAAGAATTCATCCTTTGAGAAAAACAAATTGACAGTAACTTTCTTCATTCCCAATCCACTCCTCTGCAATATAATTTTCTCTTCTCCAAGTGGAATACTTTTTTGTTCCTTATTTGCCAAACAGACAAATGTTGACGTCCATTGCTTCAATGGTATCTTTCCCCTGGACTTCTTTCTCTGAGTCTGTCTACTAGAAAATAATAGTGACCTCTCAGTTGCAATAGAGGCAAGGTTTCTTGGCTGGGAACCTGTATAAAATATAATACATGTTATGGGTTAAGTTAGTCACATCCATTGTGTGAAATTTGTGGTAGACCTAAAGCCAATGGCTGTGAAAAATTCAATCTGGCTATGAAGAATTTAAAAAAAATTTTATGGGGTCTATGGGGAATTTTTAAATAAAAGTTGCATTTTGGGCTATGATACCCAAAAATGTAGTTTCACACACTGCACATCATGATATTAAATAATCATGGTTTCATGTAAAAAATGTACCAGTATTGATGTAACATTTTATACATGTTATAGTGTCCTCCATTTAATTAAGTACCCTGGACAGTTTTAAATATTCTATTTTGGCCATGGACCTCATTTTTCTATAAAATTATGTCCAGGACAAATGAAACTTATGAAATAGTGTCCATAGCCATTTTAAGTTGTCCTTCATATAGGAGTACATAAATCCCTGGCCAAACTAAGAATATAATGATGTGAAAAGTTGACTGGCTATATAGTTTATATATAGTATATAGTTTATTTGTTTAACCAATTAGACTAATCATATTTTGATATATTGATGTTATGAATAATTGTTCGGCCTCTCACGAGGCTCCATAATTGGATTGAATAAAATATGTCTATGTCTATGTCTATGTCTATAGCAAAAACAGGTAGAATTTCAATTCAGGACTGGTTACTTTTTTCAGTGAATTTCCTACCCTGTTTTGTATATGTTTTTTCTTTCGTTACTTTTATAATATACATTGTAGGTATTTCTATAAAAGCTTAATATTGGTAACATATTCATAAGTTTGTTTTGTACATTTGGGGCCATCAATTAGCCCTTATTTGGAATAAAAATAAAAGATAATTTATGCAAAAAAGTGCTTGTGAATGTCTGAAGAAATCAGAACATTCAGTACATGTAGAAACAAGAAGGTCAATAGAAGGATTTGGACAAAGCATTATGTTTTTTAGTTTGGTCATCTTTCAAAATTAGTTATTCGTTATGCTTGCGCAGTAACATGACAAGTTTTGTAAGCCTATCTAGTGCATATCAATTCAAATCAATTATAATTAATGTTGCTTGAAGAGCATATGTTTTGAAACAAATTAAAATTACACTTGATGTAACTTTAAATACAAGGAAATTTATCTTTTTCAATTGGAGGGACGATTTAAAATAGCAAATAATGACAAAATTATATCCTTCCCATAGGACACTTTTTCATAGCAGCGGATGAATGAAAATAGTGATTTTTCTATAAAATACTGTCCCCCTGGACACCTTGACACAGGGTATTTATGGGTATTCTTGGGTATTTCTATGGACCGGACACAGGACACAATTTTGCCTTACAATGACTCATAAAAACAAGCTATTAAAGATATTAATATTATGTTAAAATTTCACAAACATCCATTGAGAATTGTATGTTTGAGAGCACTTACAAAAGTGTGACAGACACATGGACCTACATGTAATTTTCATGGTTAAAGGTGCATAATTTCCACAAAAATCAGAATCCTTGAAATTTACACTTAAGATAATTTTTACTCTTAAGATTTTTTTTGTGAAACAAGCCCTGTTTACTTTACTTTTGCATGTTTTTTTTTATTCAAAATTATATAGCACATTAATTATTTCTTTTGTTTTAAATGTAGTTTTAATTTTTTAAGCTTTGGTCTACCGTCTATAGTCATAACCATAATTAGTAAATGAGTATTTTCATTGAAATGAAGAAAGTTTGTACGAATAAGCGCACAACAATTACATGTATTTGCCTGTTTTTACACATTCAAGTTCAGGATCAAATTTTTCTCTTTAAATCATCTTCAAAGTTCTTTTAAATTAAAGTAATAAGGCTTATATTTGATGGATTTTCCCCATAAAATAGGTTTATTTTACCGGATGAATTACTAGATTTTTGCTTTATTTCATCAGAAACGAATTTATTTTCGAACGTGTAAATCAGGATTTTGCTATGATAAAAATGGCTTCCGGCATAAGACTTCGTGGGCGTATAAAATAGTCAAAATGAAAAGTCTGCCCAACAAGTCTTATATTAAAGGACTAGGCTTTTACTCGAATCAACATTGAAGGTTGGACGGCATGCTATTTATGGACTTGTTCTGTTTTTGTCACAGTATTGGGCAGTTGGTTACACTCCGTTGGTCCGAAGGTCCTTTGTCCGAGGGCCACATTGTCCGAAGGTCCAATTGTCAGAGGGCCCAATTGTCTGAAGGTCCGATTGTCAGAGGGCCCGATTGTCCGAAAGTAACCAGTAATGTTGAGTTCATGCACTATTAATTTTAAGAAATTTCAACAATTTATCAAATATTCCAGGTACGTATACATTATTTTTCCCAAAGGGAGCAGAGCACCGTTTCCCGCCCCTCTGATCCCCACCTCTTCCACCTCCTGGCAATTTTATCCCTGCTTTTTTTACCCCGCTCCCCGTCCCCTTGACCCCCGCTCTTCCCATCCTTTGATCCCCGCTCACCGCCCCTTTGACCCCCGCTCCAGTTCCTTTCGACACCAGTTCCCCAGCCCCTGTCCACCACCTCATAAAAAATGTCGACTTTAATAGTAATAGTTGAATTAATATGACGAGTTTATTAGTTCTTGTTGGTTTTCAAAATGTGGGATACAGTGGTACCCCTTATATACGGGCCTATTACTTCTTTCAGCAAGTATTATTAAAGCATTTAGAAAATTACCTAAATTTGAAAAAAACACGTATTCAATTTTCGCTACACAGAGGCGCAAAGGAATGAGGAGTCGAGTAGATCATTTATTAAGAAAATGCAAAGAAACAAACAAACAAACAAAACAACAAAACACATCAAAAAAAATTTTAAGAATTTTTTCTTACCACAGATTCCCTTTCTGGATCACTATTTTGCCCAATGGTCGAGTATAACATTAGTGAACGTTAAATTTACAGTTGTTTTGGCATATTAGTGATTTCTTTTTAGTTCCAAGGTAATTTAGCAAATTTTACAAAATCTAACACAGACGATTAAGTAATGGGAGTTATAGCTTTTCCATTCACTACTTGATAGAGGGAGCTTATATATGACCATGTTCTCCAAATTCTGAATAAATTGTTCGTTAAACTTGAAGAAATAAATTTTATCATTATTTCAGTCGTCTCATAGCTGCAGTAATAAAAAGAAATATTTTTCAAAGGCCGCTTTAGGAAGGGTGCACCAGCCACACGCCCTCTCGTTTGACAGAAAAATTGGTTAGAAATTTTATGAACTAGAGGTCCCACAAGTTTTTTACAATCTTGCCCCTGGGCCCCCCCCCAACCCCTTTGTTTGAAAATTTCTAGATCCGCCACTGTTTTTTTTTATTGCATCTCCAAAATCGTTGGCTTGCTCATTATTCATGGCAAAATATCCGATCTTCTTTCCAATTTTGAATGCCACATTTTAAAAGAACTAAGTTAGGTACCACACTGGTTAAAAATAAATTTTATTAAGAAATACCAGTTTTAGTAAAAGTATAGAATGTACGGATTCTGAGAAAAGGGCGATGAAAATTTTCATACATGCATTGAAAATGTTATTTAAAAATAAAGAGGGAATGTGTCCATGGGACTCGGATCCCCCCGCTGGCCCCAAACAGGAAGTAGAAGTCTGACAGGTCTGAAAGTCGCTTAGGACAGATAGTTGGTCATGCTTAACCATCCTACCAAGTTTCAAATCATTCCCATGTATGGTTTCTGAGAAAATCTTTACAGAAATTTTGAAGTCGATTTTCATATCGGTCCAGTCCTAAACAGGAAGTAGAAATCCGACAGGTCTAAAAGTCACTTAGGACGTATAGGTGGTCGTGCTGAGCCATCCTACCAAGCTGACATGAGTAAAACTTAATGCCCCCCACATGTCTTCGCGGGGGCATACAAATTAAAGTATCGGCAAACAGGAAGTCAAGTAGTCATCAGACAGGTCTGAAAATCGCTTAGGACACACAATTTACGAATTCTGAGAAAGGCACGACAGAAATTTGTACGAACGTACGTACGGACGGACAAACATGAGTATTCAGTAAAACTTAATGCCGCCCGACATGTCGGGGCATAATAATCAAAAATCGAGAAGGGGCGGCAAAATCAAAAACCAATAACTACCAGAGAAATTAAATTAGCAATGAAAAGATTAGTAAAAATATTATATTAAAGTGTGTCTTCAACATCAGACCTTCGGACAAATTATCGGGCACTCGGACAATCGGACCTTCGGATAATCAGGCTTTAGGATAATCGGGTCTTCGATCTATCGGGCCGTCACCGGGCAGTTGAGGTACAAAAACAAGACCTCTTATACTTAGTATTATAGGAGTAGGCTTTTTCCTCCACTTCATAATTCTTTCGAAACTGTGCTGCTTGGGAGTAAGGCATCGACAAATTCGAACTTTTTTTGTTACTATTTGGTAATATAATTACCGGGAAATGAAACGAACTTTTCAGGGGGGCTGAAAAAAGGGGGGTTTATCGTACAGATTTGAGGATAAAACTTTATTTCCCATGAAGGGCATATGAATCACAAGACAATACAATGACAATTATATCTGTGTATTACTAATCAATATATGTATGTTAATTGTATATTGTTCTTATTGACATATGTCCCATCGAGGGCCTTTTGATCGGAATAAAATATCTTATCTTATATATGTAAAAGGCTACCTAGTTTAATGCCCTATCTACAAAGGTTAGGTAGGGCCTCTCATCGGTGCATCTAGGGGCATATAAGGCATAAAGTGTTCGGGAATATGTATCCTTTCTGTTGTCCCACAGCCACAGGGGCTTGAATTGGTCATTTATACGGACTTGAAAAATATCGACCCCCTACTCTATAAAACCCACTGAAATGATGTCGATTTTTTTTTTCAAGTCAATATAGATGACCAGAATTCAAGCCCCTGTGGTCTGTCCGTGCCGCCAGATCATATATGAGGGTGGTAAAAAAATATCCAAGTAAAATATTTATCTATTTATGACGGTGAACAAATTATCATGAAAAAATGGACGTAAAATGGCTTCAAAATTTATTTATTTATTTTTGAAAAATTGTTAATTAACATAGAAAGTAATACTTTTGGCACATATCTGTATGTCTAAATTAACATATCCACATCGGCGAATTTAGTTTGTTTATTTGTTTGTTTTCTCAAATGGTGTTTGGTTGTTTGATTGACTGTTTGTTTTTTTCAAATAGTGTAAACTTACCACGTAAAACATCTGAACTGTCTGTCGAAGACATAGGTGATCGAAGTTGAACAGTGTTAGGGTCAGTTGGGGTTGCAGTTAACCTTCTCATAGTAGCTTTAAGCCGTAGGCGATCACCAATAGTTTCAACGCCTAACCTATTAAGATCGGAATCGTTTAGGTGGTGAAACATATCATCTTCAATTTTTTCGTCTAAAAATGCTTGACAAACCAAGTTGTTCAAGACCACGCTGGATATTAGCAGACGACATGTTATTCGGTGAAAGCGGAAATAAATACCCCCAAAAATATATCAGAGTTAATGTATACAATCGGAAAGATTCCGAATGAACGTCCGCCATCATATAATGAAAAAAGCACATAATGAAAAAAGCACCGCATATAATGATTTGACTACTGCATATAATGCTGAAACTACCGAACATAAATGATGTTGTATTTTACTGAACATAATGGAACATCTACTAAACATAATGATATTTCTACTGAATATAATAAAATTTCTACCGAATATAATATAAATTTCTACTGAATATAATAAAATTTCAACTGAACGTAACGAGATTTCTACTAAACATAATACATGGTGTATCCACTCAACATAATATAATTTCTACTGAACGTAATGTTATAGCTACTGAACATAATAAAATTTCTACTGAATATAATGAAAAAAATGCTGAACATAACGAAAAATCTACTGAACATTATGAAATAACTACTGAACGTAACGATACATCCACTGAACATAAAGGTGTATCTACTGAACATAATGAAACAACTACTGGACATAAAGTTATATCTACCGAACATAATGAAATATCTACTGAACATAATGAAATATCTACTGAACATAATGAAAGGTCTACTGAACATAATGAAAAACCCACTCAGCACAAAGAAAGAAGTACTGAATATAATGGTTACGCTACTGAAAATATTGCTTTTTCCACCACAGGAGACAGCTATGGCGTTCCATACTAGCCTGTTATACAAGTTATGTCTTTTTGTGTAAAATTGTGTTCTTTTGAGAAATAGCTCAAAATCTATTTTGTTCATCGTGTACATTTTAATAATGTTATGAAGTTATTGTTAAACTGTATATAATTTTCAAAAGCAACAAACAGTCAAATTATAGTCACTTGCTTGCAGAACAAATGCATGTATAAACTTTGTAATACAACATTGATACCGATGATTGCACTGGACAATCTGTTTGTTTTTGTTTGTTTGAATGTTGTTTTACGCCATTTTCAGCTTTTGTTTAGCTATATAATATTATGGCAACCAATTTTTATCCATGTGATATAGCGGAAATTTTTAGTGTATAGGTCAAGGTTTACTAAAAAAATCTGTAGCATTCAACTACTTATGATCACAACAATGCATAACAAGTTTCACCAACCGAAGACTTTTAGTTTTTATGATACATAAAAACTTATCTGACATAAATATTAAGGGGACGACTATTTGTTTTAGAGGAGATGGCTTTAAAAATTAACGATTATTTGTCAGCAAAAAAAGTTAAGCACAGTTGGTACGAATTGGAATGCCGAAGGTCTGTTAATAAAAGTATAATTGGAATGCCGAAGGTCTGTTAATAAAAGTAATTGGAATGCCGAAGGTCTGTTAATAAAAGTGTCACTAAACGTACATGTGACAAAAATCCCATCACCGAATCGAAAGATTTACACTTTTTTGTTTTTGTTTTTGTTTGAAGTTTGGTTAATGCCTCTTTCAGCAATTTTTTTCAGAAATATATTAGCGATACAGTTTTGATTCAGAGTATTGCGGGAGAAAGCCGGAGTACCAGGTGAAACCCCCTCCCCCCCCCCCGGAAACGGCAATCCTTGTCAATTAAGGCTAAAGTGTAGCACACCATGTTCGCAGTGAAACTGGAATTCGCATCCCAAGTGTTGACAAGCCACTAGATCAATTCAATAGCAGATGTATAACTACCCCACCCCTACCATTTTAAATGCGTATGTAAACTGTACATTAGAGACGAAAATCCAGTCAGTAGGGTGTCTTTATTGTTTAGTTAATTTGTTGTTAAAAAATACGAAACTACAGGTAACGGAAATTTGCCAGGAATCAACGAAATAACAAACAAAAGACAAAATTTATCAATTGTTCAATTTTGTTCTTTCGTTGTTCGACCTGAATGCGTAGTAGACATTAAAAATACTTTTTCAGTCAAGTTCAGTATGAGATCAACATTCTTGATAAACACTCATCATCCCTCTGAAAAGGGGGTGGGTTGAGAGTTTACTTTTTACTTTTCAAAAAAAAACCCTTGTATTTTTGCATAAAATTAGTACCAAGATATTATATTACTAGTATTATATGCATTTTCAGGTGATTGTTGTGACCTACTTTAATGATGTTTTAACTATTAAGTTTAAAGCTCATATTTAGGAATTAAATTATGTTGTTCAATGTTTCATCATTTATTATTCTAGTAACAATTGAATATTTTATTGAATATTAACAATATATACATGTAGCACAAATTCCAAATCTTGGACAGGGTTAGCTTAACAATAAAAACCTAACAAAGGATCTGGATTTTATTATGCTTCTTAATATTTTTAATCTGTTTGACCCACAATTTCGAATATATATAATATAAAGTCATTGTGAATATATTTGTAGATGTGTTCTATTCTAGTAAAATACACTTTGATACGGTTAGAAGATAAAAAAAAGTTAAGTGCAAATGTCCAAAAAAAACGAGTCAGCTGCAAATTGGATAGAAAACATTCATCTCTGTTCGAAACCATTAATAATACCGCGACATGTAATTGTCGATACGTGTCAATGTTTTTGATTTGCTTAGTTGTATTATTACATGTCAATAAATAATTAAATAAAAAAGAGCTACACGCTTCAACCTTCTTATGAAAAAGATGAACCCGAACAAAAGGATGACGTAGGTTTGGAATTTCTAACTACGCATTAATAACGGAATAACGAAGTAACGAGAAGGGACAATTAGAAGACGAAATAACGAAACAACGAAGTGCAAAACAACGAAAGAGCGACAAATTTACAAATTTCATCTCTTCGTTATTTCGTGTTGTTTCGCTGACAACGGCTTCTTAATTATTTGCGCATAGGGAAAACTATTAACATTTTTTGCTCTCAATTAGGCACCAAGCTTCCTTCAGTAATGAGAGACCCCTCAAAACGGGGGAAATAATTTCCGCTATATCACATATAATTGTCGGGGTGTCATTATTGCAAATTTAGAAACCTCAAAGTGTACTCAATGAAACTCACAAACACCTATAAAAATACTCCAGAAATGGACTTTGGACAATCAGCTAAAAACAGCCTGTACATTTAATACATTATCTACATACATTTATTTATAAATTAAGGTCTTTCCCACTTCCAGTGGGAAGACCTTCTTGCTTTTGCTTTGATTATTATTTTTTTTTGTTTTTTTCCGCCAACTTTCAAAACCAAACAGTTTAAAAAGTACGCGACATATCTTTTTGGTCTTTCGCGACAAGTTTTGGGCACTGAAAGTCTATTTGGAATTCACCCTGTGAAATCGAAACATTTTTCTTTACGGAGTTATCTGCCCAAACACCGAAAACCTTGTTATCGCGTAATCTCTGGAACTATAACAGATACAAGAAAACTAAAAAGTGACAAATGTTAAGGAACTTTTGGGACAACTTTATGACATATTTTGGCTAAAAATTTCTGACTAGCAAAGGCGAGCGGTATACCTTGAATGTTTCAAGGACTCCGCTTATCACAAAAACTCACAAACCGTAAGTCGAAATCACAAAAGGTCTTCACCGTTTATTGTCCTATGACATATCTTTAAAGAAAATCTCAAAGTCAAAGTTCAGAAGTGACCTCGACCTTAGGCCTCCAATCTTGTTATCATTACAACTCGAAAACGATAAAAGATAGAAGAAGACAATAAATGGGAAAAATACTCCTCTCATCAAGGCCTTCATTTGATACATTTGGTCCGAAACTGTGCGATGAACCGTTCTCGAGTTCGGGCTCTTGGCTCATTTCAGTTAATCAGTTTTTGGCATACAACTTGAAAACCGTTACAGATAATATAGTAAACATATAGGTTTAACATGATCATCAAGTAAAGGCCTTCAATTTGAGCCCAAATTTAATGGTCACAGGTCAAGGTCATACCATAGCAACCAGGTCACCATTACAAAAAGTCCTTAGCAACCATATATTTTTTAAATCAGGATAATGTACTTTACTGATATATGTCATTTTACAACCGGAAGTGGCATTTTGTCCTTAGCAACGGCCACGAAAGTCCTTGACAACCATGTATTTTTTTACTCATGACCACAGAAATAGTCTATTCCGCCTAAAAAATGGTTCAGTAACTTATGTAGTCAAGTTTACAAGAGATGAAGAAAAATTAATTTCATAAAGGTATCTGGGAAAGACCTTTCTAATTGTTCTTGAACAATTAGCCCTATCTTTCTATATGAAACTGCATTTTAAATACAGCTCAAATATCAAAATTCCATTGAATAATAAATCTAATATCCATGCTTTAGTTCGGCGCAGCCAAATATAAAAAAAGAACTAATTTTTCTCTCTCAGTCGAAGTTCATTTACAGAGCCGTTATTTTGCGTTTCGATATTTCGTTGTTTCGCGCTTCATTATCATGACTGATTTGTTTCGTCTTTTCTTTATTTCGAGGACAAAATTCGTTATTTTTTTGTTATACATCAGTATATAAATAACATTGAATTGAAATCTACAATAAATTCCCTTTTTTTTACCATTTTCGGTTCGGCCAGTCAATAGTTTTCAGAACTATAGCCAGGTGACGAACTATTGACTGGCAAGATCATTTTCGATTTTGCCAGTTAATAGTTTTCAAATTAATGCTAAGCGAAGAACTATTGACTGATTAATTGTTGTATATTGTTGTGTGTTTGTATCAACTTTCAAAATGTTCATATGGTCAGCCTTGATGCAACCTTTCTGTTCCACTATTGTTAATGTGTTAGCAGTTAATGCCAACACTTTGTGTCTGTTGTGCTTTCTGTATAATAAAGCACATACAGACTGGATATTCGGGAAATAGTAAGTTAATTTGTCCCTCGGATACAACTATTGCCCTCGGCTTCGCCTAGGAGCATTAGTTGCACCTCGGGAAAAAAAACTTACTATTACTATTCTCCTCATATCCAGTCAATGAGTATACATCGTTATTTCGCATTGAATTAAAAACAAAAAGTTGTGACAAGCCGCAAAATTTGATTTTTTTCAATTTGACAATTTTTGCAAGTTTAAGAACTCCATTTCTGAAAGTATCAGAACGCCTTTAACATGTATAGAACAGATGTAGAGCTTTAAAATTGTGAAGTTCGTGCTTTTTCATATTTTAACCAGATTACTAACTTTATATTAAAAGTTTGTTGTAAATGAGTCATGTCCAAACGTGGCTTAGATAAAACACCTGAATGTTATTAAAGCGATTATTTAGAAGTTCTTTAGGAGAAATCACACGTGTATATTTCATTATCTTTTCTAGATAGAAGAATGGTCGTTGATTGAAGACATTATAAATTCGAGAGAAATGGAATAATGCTAATTAAATTCGCATGTCTATACATCTTAAAGAAGTTAAAAGAGATGGTTTATTTTGCCAGGTGCTTTAAGGTGTTGCATTAATACAAAGCTTTTCAAATGTAGTTAAATGTTTTAGTATACCCATTTGATATTGAAATCTTTTAGATATGTGAACAAGATTATAAGTTTTACTGTTTAAAATTTACAGATTTTAGTTGGCACCGGCTCATACACGACTAGTGACATCGCTGGGCCGTTGCGAGGTACAAATATTTTGAAAGTTTATTTTTGTTGAATTCTTCTTTTTTGCTTTAACTTTGGACCAATATTGAATGGCCCAAACAGAATTTTCCTGTTTTGTTAAATTAACGTTTTCTTGTCATATGTGATGTAAGGCTTTTATATTAAAATTCACAATTTATTCATCATCTATATTTTTCCTTGCTTCCATAGTCTGGCCTATTTCCCAGCTAGCATTAAGAGGATGATACTTCAACAGGACATGTTAGCACCTTTTTAAAGTAACTTCTATGTTCAAGACGAGTCAGTTATACTGAGAATCATCCATTTTGAAAGAAATATCTTTTGAGGGTGTTTTCTTTCAGTGACACCAGATTATTCTACTATCATCGTTGACAAAAACATACGTGCATGTTAGTTGAAAATAGGATGTATGTTGTTTTGCAGGTGGATCACAATTTAAACAAATAATCGACATTCACAAATGACATTATTAACACAGTTGTTAAAGGTTTTGAAATAAATCTACAATTCAAACAAATACGTAATAAAACAATACATGTAATATTGTCGTATACGGTAATACGGGGTCTAAGTACGTTTACACAGGTGCGCTAAAGCATGTTCAGAGGTGTAAAGTACCCACTTATAAGGAGTTAGCGGTGATCAAAATGTTCCAACTGCGGCTTAAAATTAAATATATATCCTTCTTCAATTGGTAAAAATTTGACATTATGAAATGCTTAAGATGCATTTGTTCATGGATTTATGGAAATACGTTCATCCGGTAATTCGAAAAATGCTTAGCATAATATAATTCTTGTTGAAAAGTGTTAACAACAAATTGACGTCTAGTTATGATTTAAAAACAAAGAAAAACATTTAAAAAGATAAAGAAAAGGAATGGAAAATAAAAACGACAATAAGCTGTTCCCAAATTAATTTTCGTTAGAGTTGCGTACCTTTGAAAGTTTCAAAAATCAATGTTATTTTAAACTAATCGATTTGTAGTACTTATTGTTGTCTTTTCCTGGGACTTAATCCCTTCAAACGTAACAAGCATGTAATATGTTAATACAGTAATGTCAAATTCTGTTTGATTTTATTCTCAAGACCACATTTTATCTTATTAAAATAGTTTCCCAAGAGAAGTTTACTCTTGAACGCGGGAAATTAAATTGTCGTGTTTCTTGATTCAGCACGTTATAATTACATAATACCGCATTAAATATCCATTTGTACGTTATTGATTTTTAATTCTTTTTGTCATGGACCACACAATATGGAGATGAAAGGCATTTAACTACAAATTAATCTCTTTTCTACAAGATGATATTGAAAATTGATATTTTTAAAGTTTCACAGTAGACGGAATTACTTAATATGTTTTAATCACGAGGTGGATTCTACGCTATCTGTACATGGTCAAATTTCCACTGAAAATATAATGATATTATTTAAAATGTCGAGGAATCTGCAAAACAATATGTTATACAGAATAAATCTAACGACAGAATGGACATGGCATATGTAGGTTTGACAGTGAAATGTTCACTCCCAGTACCCATCAAACAACAATTTAATTGGAGTTATACCATTTCTGTTTGTATTCATTTATTCATATATCAATAGTGGGCAACAAAACCGACAAAAAATATTTTTTGCATATACTTATTGTTTATGCGTCTGTACAGACGGACGTCAACTTATATATTACCCTAGATATTCATATTTAACGTATGCGTATCTAACTTTTAAATAAATAAATAAATAAATAAATAAATAAATAAATAAATAAATAAATAAATAAATAAATAAATAAATAAATAAATAAATAAATAAATAAATAAATAAATAAATAAATAAATAAATAAATAAATAAATAAATAAATTTATTTATTCATTCATTCATTCATTCATTCATTCATTCATTCATTCATTCATTCATTCATTCATTCATTTATTTATTTATTTATTTATTTATTTATTTATTTATTTATTTATTTATTTATTTATTTATTTATTTATTTATTTTATCTATTTATTTTGTGCAACATTGCAAAATTACATAATTACAGGAGTGATTGTGGTATTCTGGTACCTGATCAATCTCCGGCACAAAGAACATAACTGGCTCCCAAAATAATCTTTGCCACACGTCATTCCCGTTAAATGCAGGACTACATTGGTCGTCTGCCCGTGATGTTCGTAAACAAAGACTGATGTTAGTAAAAAAATACACGAGATCTTATTAATTTTATGAAGTCGATTTAAAACTAATTATATGATTTTATACAAAAAGTACTGCTGTTGACGTTTGTACGTGAGGCTTAGACGCACTGAGAGATGAGAGATATCTCTCATGGCGTCAACAATGATGTGGTATGGTGATTTTGGTTGACGTAGGATAACCGGGATACTTAGCGTGGTGATTGCCTGACGATAAAATCATCTTTAGTATAGGCGTATTTAGGTTGGTTTCCGACGTAATATTCAGTATGCCTTCGGAATATACAAATATAAAGAAAGATGTTAGGCCGGGAACCAGACTAAGGCGGACTTAACGTCAGGTCAGGAGCATTGGATTCAACAACCTCCGCACAGAGAACATAACTGGTTCCCAAATATATTGTGATTGTGGTTGAATGGATGTCTTTTTTACAATCTGACGTCTTCATTGACTGATAATGACAAAATAGTTCAAAATGGAGATCACTTACCTCTGTGGCCATTTTCCCGACCCATGACAGAAATGGCCGAGAGATGTTCCGATTCCTAACCTGGTCTCCTTGTGCAATATTTTTCATTTACGCAATCTTCACTTAACAGTTTATAGTTGTAGGACCACCATTTTATACTCTTCGGCTATAATTAATTTAATGTTTTGGACTTTTCCTAGAAAATTTACCTTTATTTCAAATATAGTGACACTTTTGTCCCATATAAATATTCACCTAGTCAACATTCTGTTTAAATTTAACATTATGTTTCAGTCCATATAAGAACGAACGTTCAACCGGAAGTCCACATGGTCTCAACATCTACTTCCACTTTCTATTTCAGTCAAAAATAGTGCATGTCCCCAGGGACAGTCTATACTTAGTATAGACTGTCCTGGATGTCCCTAATTGGAGAATGATTTAAAACAAGTAATATCTTTAAAAAGAAAGTCGCATTTAACTTTTAGAGATGCCTGTAAAATCGAAAAAACACAATGTAACAAACGAGAGAAAAGAAATTAACCGTTTTCTTCATGAATGTAGGGGTAGGAAAATAAATATAGTGCTGTATCCAATCAAAATAAGATTAGGCATGATGCATGATAAAAATAAGAACATGAAGAAGGTTGCTGCATTGTTGTATTCATCATGCATTTTTCAAGCATATTTTTAAACATTTATGTTTTATCTAAAAAGATACTTTGCAATTAGAGCTTTAACTCCTGTCTCATGCACGTGAATGACGACCGCAAAGAAAGAAGACAGGCATTTGTTACTTTAAAAATCATGGAGATAACAATAAACATATTTAAATATTCTATGTAAGACGTTGAAGACAACAATAATAAATACAAAATTTCAAACCACTATTTATATCTCGATTCACTTGAAAACAGTTAAAAAGTTACTTATAATGACCTAATTAAATTACCTTTGTATGACAGTAATTTCACAATATAGAGCATGTATGTGTATGTGTCAGGCGGTCAAATCAAGAAAATATGGCGTAAGTACATCACAGGGGTAAGGGTTATTTACATATAAGTCGATCAACAAAGCAAATATACTTCTATACCCAGACGAAATACGCAAAAATTACACGACATGGTTTTATCTTGTAATTATTGTATATTTAGTTCTAAATGACATTCTTTGGCATGAAAATCATTTAAAATAAAATGGTTTAATTTTGACTACCAAACACCAATCTGGTGCTATCATAATGGATTTGTTTGTTTATTTGAATGGTGTTCAACCACGCCACTTTCAGCAATTTTTTAATTATATCATGGCGTCCAGTTTGTATTGGGGTAGGAAGCCGGAGTACACGGAGAGAAACCCCGACCGGCGGTTGGAAAGCTGGCAATCCTTGTCAATTAAGATTTGAGTCGAGTACACCCTGCCTGCAGTGAGAATTGAATCCGCAATCTCAGTGTTGACAGACCACGTGATCAATAGTAGACGAACTACCTTTACTACTCGGCCACCGAGGCACCCTCTATCATAATTGAAAAATGCATACAATTAAGGGTCGAAAAGGATGTTTTTCTAAGTAAAATATGGTAAATTGTTCGAACGCAGAATTTTTTTTGGCTATTTTTTCCAATCTGAGAATGAAAGTTTGTCTTCAATTATAGTGCGTTACCATGAGTTAGCGTCTCTGAGTTCAAATGTCACAACTCGAAAATATACCGACTGCGATTTGCCAATTCAAACGGAGAAACCAATATTATACGATATATATATATATATACGTTCGTAAGTGACATATTCTTACGCCGTTTTAATTCAAATAGTGCCATGACGTCATTGCTGTTAAAAATTGTCAAGATTTAGAGTTGTTAAAATTAAATTATAAGGAATATTTAAAATCTGAACAGGTTATACTCTACATAACATGGTTTGGTTCTGTAAACTCCATTCATAAACCGCTTCTATGAAAGTGGCGTTTAATGCCATTTAAAACAAAACTAACTAACACGATTTTATACCACGCCTTCACACGCGTTTCGTCAGTGGCGCTTAAAAAAACCAAAAAGCCAACTAATAACACAGGCGTAGCACCCAGAAAAATAGTTGTAAGGTTGGTTAAGGGTGAATGTTTAAATATAGATGAGGATATTCCATGTGCAATTATTTGTCACTTACTAAATTGCGCTCGAGATCGTAACTGTTGCTGTTTTATATTGAAAGGTATTACAAAAATTAGATTTATGGTGAACGTTTCACAAATTAAAGAGTATATGTAATGAAATTATATCATATTTTATTTCAATTTACAAAAAAACTGGTACGGTTTTCCATACCAGAAATTTAAAAGTGGCACGGACCGAACCGTACCGGCCGTACCGCTTCCTTCCCCTATGAATAAGATGTAAGAGAGCTATATTAGACAAAGTGTTAGTTAAAATCCGGTTTGGTCACTCCACACATTAGGAATAGAAAAATCGAAGAATTCAACACGTTTCTCTAATTTCGTAAACAATAACTTGGAGAGACTGTAACTATCGATTGTAAACAAAAGTGCATATTGCAAAAAGAAACTATCGTATGATTGTCATACTTAGAAGATTATTAAACGTACGTAACAAGTGGCAGTTATATTATAATGTCGTACTCATTTATTGAACATACAGATATGGACTTGTTATGCTTATAAACAACACTATGTCTTATTTACAGAACCCTCGGATAGATAGCTATTTTACTGAGGTAAACAACTTTCCAATGAGCGCAATGTTCAGACAGATAGCTAATTATCCTTCAATATCCATTATTTAATCACGCAAATTATTGAGATAATTGGAAAACGTTGGCAAAATTATAATTTATCTAACATAGGAACTATCACATGTACATAATATCAGAATTGACTAAACAATAAATCACAGGAAATCCTGTATTCGATCTAAATACCTCGGAAACGGTGATTAATATTAAACTCTCCCAACTTTTCCTCGTGAAATTTCCTCTTCAGTAAAAAGTACTTGACATGTGTCGAAGCTTAATTCAAGTGCTAGAATGATTAGTTTTCTGTATAAAGAAACATACAGAAAAAAAACTTTTTAAACACGTATATCAAAGTAGTGAAATATGGACGATATTTGAATTACAAGAAAAGTAAATATTCTCTTGTGAGATGATGTTTACATTTCAAAATAGTGTGATATTGTCCCATTGTGCAAGTTTGCATCGAATGAAATACAATAAATTCCATTGCATTTGAAGAAAATATTAAAATTAAGTTCTTGAATGAAAATCAAATGTTTATAGAAATACTTCTCAATTTTATACTTTGTACAAAAATCTAGTTTATTTACATAAAATTTTACACCTGTCATTCGATACAACCGTTCATTAAGGTAAAACAGACAGGAATTCAAAGATAATTTTTACATGTGAACAAAAATATATGTGTGTTCTTATCGGATATATTACACGACAAATAGAAACTTCAGCAGTAACTGTTGTAATGCCCTTTTTCCGAAGTTTCTGTGTTTTTGTCTTTTATCTTTACGACATTTTAAATTATGTACCTCGTGCGCTTTTGTAAAATATTTACGCAGCTTCCTCTAGTAAAACAGTCGCCATTATTATAAATAAAGACAATTTGATCTGAAATAACAGTTTTTGAGTCCTTGATAAAGCAAATCTATTGTTGTACTTTTTATTCTTCTTCTCTACCTTTTCATTAATGTACAACTTATATATTATAGTTTAATGTACACCGTTTAAAGCTATACATTATATATACATCTTAGTCACAGCTTTAAAAACAAACTGATTCTTTGCGAGATTGATAAAAGCCTTTACTAACATCAAGAACAAAAGACAGCCTCCTGTATCGCTTCGAATTGGTCACTCGTATATTTGTTTCAATTGATCATTTGTAGAATTAATATTTGCGCTTTTGATTAATAAATGACAATTTAATTGCGAAATGCAAATATTTTTAGAAGCTCGTATAAATCATTTTTCTACACAGAAAATATGGAGATTTTTAGTTTGAAAAGATACAAAGAGACGGAACAAATACATGTTTCAGCGCGTCCGTATTGTAATTTATTCTTTGACATGTTTGACCAATGGTTCAACCTGGTCAGTAGTATTAGACCTGCTCTCCCAAACGTAAAACAAAGCAGTTGGCACACCTGCATGAACCTCGCAAGCTTCTTGGTTGTTTTGCCACTTCTATAATGATGACTGAAAATATTTTCTTAAAATTTTAAACTCATAAAACATTCCAATTAATTTTGCTCGGGGAAAGTCAGTTTGTCAAACAATCCAATGTCTTCTTGTAGCTATGATGCCTTTATATATCGCGATCAACAGTTAACTAAATAGAATTTGAAGTTTCCCATTGTTCTATAGAAAGATTAATACAACAGCACTGTTAAGTAATTCTATATCCTGTAAGGTAAAATACTGACATGTGTGATAGATTACATTTCTGTAAGGGAAACTACCCCAATATGTGTGACAAATGTAAACTATATACTATTACATGTGTGAGATTGCATATCTGTATGGAAAACTATATCCACATTTATGACAAAGGTAAACTATACTGTAATATGTGTGATAGATTGCATTTCTGGACGGGAAACTATCCCCATATGTGTGACAAAGGTAAACTATACTGTGACATTTGTGATAGATTTCATTTCTGCCAGAGAAACTGCCTCCACATGAGTGACAAAAGTAAACTGTACAGGAAAATGTGTGATAGATTTCAATTCTGCAACGGAAACTACCTCCGCATGTGTGACCAAGGGAAACTATACTGTGAGTGTGAGCTTGCATTTCTTTAAGGGAAACTACACTGTATTTGTGACATTAAGCTATACTGTGACATGTGTGATAGCTAGCATTTCTGCAAGGGAAACTACGCCCACATATGTAGACCTGAATTTGTTACTATTATAGAGATATATATTATCAACATTTCCTATACTATCAGCTTGTGTATAAAGGGACAAGTCTACCACATGTGTGACAAAGATAAACTACTGTGACATTATTGTAATGGAAACTACCGTAACATTTGTGATCGGTGAAAATGTTTTAGTAAGCTAGTATATGCTCAGTGACCAAGAATCAAGCTTAAACTTTCTTATTTGTTGTTTTAGACATCATTACATATATATTCTTTACAACACTAAATATGGATCCTGCTGTATATAATACTATGCCTTACAAATTGTATAGTTTCTTAATTTATGTGCACTAAGTTTATATCACACACTTACGATAATCTATAGAGTGAAACATGCGTACGTCTATTACCTAAGACCATTTCATAAGAAGGTATAATTGAACGGGTGGGACTATGTAGTGTTGGCTTTGTATCAATGATAAATTAGAAAGTATATAGTTAAACAAAATGTGCACTGAGGTCCGCAATCTAAATAAATGTGGTAATTCTTTCGAACTCCGACACTAGAAATATACATAACATATTATACGATGTTCGAAATTTCTCACTTCTTTAAATTTACACGAAATATCTTTTGATCATTTGTGCCATCTTTGTTCGGGTATAGAAACGGATTGACACTTCGGCTCATTAATAGAACAAGAAAAGTTTGTCAAGGCACGTTTCATGAAAATTAATGATACAAAATGTAATATACAAAGGTGTAATATTTGTTTGCGGGAGTTACGACCTATGGAGAGGGGTGCCAAATAGACGATTGGACGATTTGTTTGCATATCTTTTTTCTATTGATTTTGAGATAAGACGTATTGAAATCTGACAAATTACCTGAATATTGACACGTTTTCTGTCTAAGTGAAGATTTAGGGGGATGTATTTTTCTTGTAAGGTCAGCTGTTTTGCACTTTCACGCTTATCAACGACGGTTTTAAAGCTTTATATAAAAACTGCTTTATCCGCAGAGTGTTAAAACTTACACGGGTTGTTCTTTAAACTGTTATGCATTTTTCTTTGAACTAAATCGTCCGATGGATTAGTGAATTGTAGCATATTTTATTTGCGCTGTCCAAAAACACATTTGATATACATGTATTATAATTGTGTAACGTTCTAAAATGTTAAGCTACTTTTTAAGGGACATCCACTTATCTACTTATGATTGTTTGTATAACCAGAAGTAATATCTTGAAAAAACGATCGTGTCCATGAGACACGCTTCATAGATTTCTGTCTTGTACTGGACGTACACACTAGGTTTGGATGTTTGTCATTTTCTGGACATACATATATACTAGGTTTTTAATATCTGTATGTACTGCACTGGACCTTCACATTGGGTTTAATGTCAGTTTTATACAAGACCCAAACAGGAGGTTTTGTTGTCTATCTTGTACTAGACCCAAACAGGGGGTTTGGTTATCTGTCTTGTACTAGACGCAAAGAGGTTTTGGTTATCTGTCTGGTACTAGACCCAAACAGGAGGTTTGGTTGTCTATCTTGTACTAGACCCAAACAGTAGGTTTGGTTATCTGTCTTATACTAGACCCAAACAGGAGGTTTTGGTTATCTGTCTTGTACTAGACCCAAACAGGGGGTTTGGTTATCGGTCTTGTACTAGACCCAAACAGGAGGTTTGGTTATCGGTCTTGTACTAGACCCAAACAGTAGGTTTGGTTATCGGTCTTGTACTAAACCCAAACAGGAGGTTTGGTTATCTGTCTTGTACTAGACCCAAAAAGGAGGTTTTGGTTATCTGTCTTGTACTAGACCCAAACAGGGGGTTTGGTTATCTGTCTTATACTAGACCCAAACAGTAGGTTTGGTTATCGGTCTTGTACTAGATCCAAACAGGAGGTTTTGGTTATCTGTCTTGTTCTAGACCAAAACAGGAGGTTTGGATATCTGTCTTGTACTAGACCCAAACAGGAAGTTTGGTTATCTGTCCTGTACTAGACCCAAACAGGGGGTTTGGTTATCTGGCTTGTCTAGACACAAACAGCAAGTTTTGTTATCTGTCTTGTACTAGACCCAAACAGGAGGTTTGGTTATCTGTCTTATACTAGACCCAAACAGAAGGTTTGGTTATCGGTCTTGTACTAGACCCAAACAGGAGGTTTTGGTTATCTGTCTTGTACTAGACCCAAACAGGAGGATTGGTTATCTGTTTTGTACCAGACCCAAACAAGAGGTTTGGTTATCTGTCTTGTACTAGACCCAAACAGGAGGATTGGTTATCTGTTTTGTACCAGACCCAAACAGTAGGTTTGGTTATCGGTCTTGTACTAGACCCAAACAGGAGGTTTGGTTATCTGTCTTGTTCTAGACACAAACAGGAGGTTTGGTTATCTGTCTTGTACTAGACCAACAGGAGGTTTGGTTATCTGCCTTGTACTAGACCTAAACAGGAGGTTTGGTCATCTGTCTTGTACTAGACTCAAACAGGGGGTTTGGTTATCTGTTTTGTACCAGACCCAAACAGGAGGTTTGGTTATCTGTCATGTACTAGACCCAAACAGTAGGTTTGGTTATCTGTCTTGTACTAGACCAAACAGGAGGTTTGGTTATCTGTCATGTACTAGACCCAAACAGTAGGTTTGGTTATCTGTCTTGTACTAGACCAAAACAGGAGGTTTGGTTATATGTCTTGTACTAGACCCAAACAGTAGGTTTGGTTATCTGTCTTGTTCTAGACCCAAACAGGAGGTTTGGTTATCTGTCTTGTACTAGACCAAACAGGAGGTTTGGTTATCTGCCTTGTACTAGACCCAAACAGGAGGTTTTGGTTATCGGTCTTGTACTAGACTCAAACAGGGGGTTTGGTTATCTGTCTTGTACTAGACCCAAATAGGAGGTTTGGTTATCGGTCTTGTACCAGACCCAAACAGTAGGTTTGATTATCTGTCTTATACTAGACCCAAACAGTAGGTTTGGTTATCGGTCTTGTACTAGACCCAAACAGGAGGTTTTGGTTATCTGTCGTGTACTAGACCCAAACAGGAGGTTTGGTTGTCTGTCTTGTACTAGACCCAAACAGGAGGTTTGGTTATCTGTCTTGTACTAGACTCAAACAGGAGGTTTGGTTATATGTATTATACTAGACCCAAACAGTAGGTTTGGTTATCGGTCTTGTACTAGACCCAAACAGGAGGTTTTGGTTATCTGTCTTGTACTAGACCCAAACAGGAGGTTTGGTTATCTGTCTTGTTCTAGACCAAAACAGGAGGTTTGGCTATCTGTCTTGTACTAGACTCAAAAAGGAGATTTGGTTATCTGCCTTGTACTAGACCAAAACAGGAGGTTTGGTTATCTGTTTTGTACCAGACCCAAACAGTAGGTTTGGTTATCTGTCTTGTACTAGACCCAACCAGGAGGTTGCGTTATCTGTCTTGTACTAGACCCAAACAGGAGGTTTGGTTATATGTCTTGTACTAGACCCAAACAGGGGGTTTGGCTGTCTTTATTGTACTAGACACAAACAGGAGGTTTGGTTATCGGTCTTGTACTAGACCCAAACAGGGGGTTTGGTTGTCTGTATTGTACTAGACCCAAACAGGAGGTTTTGTTATCTGTCTTGTACTAGACCCAAACAGGAGGTTTGGTTATCGGTCTTGTACTAGACCCAAATAGGGGGTTTGGTTATCTGTCTTGAAGTAGACCAAAAAAGGGGGACTGGTTATCTGTCTTGTACTAGATCCAAACAGGGGGTTTGGTTGTCTGTATTGTACTAGACCCAAACAGGAGGTTTGGTTATCTGTCTTTTACTAGACCCAAACAGGAGGTTTGGTTATCTGTCTTGTACTAGACCCAAACAGGGGGTTTGGTTGTCTGTATTGTACTAGACCCAAACAGGAGGTTTGGTTATCTGTCTTTTACTAGACCCAAACAGGAGGTTTGGTTATCGGTCTTGTACTAGACCCAAACAGGAGGTTTGGTTATATGTCTTGTACTAGACCCAAACAGGGGGTTTGGTTGTCTTTATTGTACTAGACCCAAACAGGAGTTTTGGTTATCGGTCTTGTACTAGACCCAAACCGGGCGTTTCGTTATCTGTCTTTCACTGGACCCAATCAGGAGGTTTGGTTTTCTGTCTTGTAGTAGACCGAAAAAGGGGGACTGGTTATCTGTCTTGTACTAGACCCAAACAGGGGGTTTGGTTATCTGTCTTGTACTAGACCCAAACAGGAGGTTTGGTTGTCTGTATTGTACTAGACCCAAACAGGAGGTTTGGTTATCTGTCTTTTACTAGACCCAAACAGGAGGTTTGGTTATCTGTCTCGAACTGGACCCAAGCAGGAGGTTTGGTTATCTATCTTGTACTAGACCCAAACAGGGGGTTTGGTTATCTGTCTTGTACTAGACCCAAACAGGAGGTTTGGTTATCTGTCTTGCATGTACTAGAAACAAACAGGGGGTTTGGTTGTCTGTATTTTACTAGACCCAAACAGGAGGTTTGGTTATCTGTCTTGTAATAGACCAAACAGGGGGTTTGGTTATCTGTCTTGAACTGGACCCAAGCAGGAGGTTTGGTTATCTGTATTGTACTGAACCTACATACTGAGTTATAAATATCTGCATGGCTTTAAATGTTTGTATTATGCACGATATACACACTATGTTTTAAATGTCTTTGTTGTACTGGATCTACATATTGGGTTGGGATGTCTTGTACTGGGCTTGAACACTGGGATTGGATGTTCGTCTTGTTCTGGACCTACTCCCTGGGTTTGACCTTCATATTAGCTTTAAACAGCTGTCTTGTATTGGACCTACACACTGTGGAATTACACGCTGTGCTTGGAAGTCTGTCTTAAGTACCAGACTTACACGATGTGTTGGAGTTTTGTACGCAATAGGTTTAGGTATCTGTCTTTTAATGGAAATACACAATGGGTTAAACATCTGTCTTATTTGGAAGTTTTTACATGCTGGGTTTCGATTTTTTCTTGTGCTGGACCTTCACCATAGGTTCATTGTCTATAGTACTGGACCTAGGCATACTCGCTGGGTTTGTAAGTCAGTATTTTACTGGACTTACATGCTAAGTTAAGATGTCTGTCTTGTAACTTTCTTTTCATGTGGCAATCAAAATTTTCCTTTCATTTAGCTTTGCAATCTTTCGGTTTAAATATTGATCAATTATTTTAGAAACTTCTCATCATCCTACCCCCCCCCCCCCTCACTTTTTCCTGCTCAAGAAATTGTCAGACTGAAGACATTTAAAGTATATTTTCTGATTGCATAGCTTACCTAAGCTTTTACATGAATTAGGTCTATTAATTCTTTTCAATTTTCTCGAATTGTTATAGAACAATTCCTTAATATGTAGCTAAACTGACAATCTGGTATCACGCTAAATAGAAATAGAGCTATATATATAAATGATCGTATGCAAAGGTTGCTTTAATACCATACATTTTATTTAATGGACAATAAAAGCGTAAAAATGCAGGTGTAAGAAGCTAGCCATTAATTTTAATGACCGTAGAAATATAAATACGAGATAATATTATCTACGGAGATGATTTGGCATGGTTGCTTTTAATGAATTCGATATATCGTTACGTTCATGCATGTTTTCCGCTTTTATCCAAGTATTACTTTCACCTCTAAATACTTGCATGTGTCTGGTAAAGATATGGGATAACATTATTTTGTAAACATCTGTAGATCCTGAAACTGACATGCGAAATTAATTTCATTTTCAATGTCCAAAGGTTTCTGCCAACGACAAATTGAAAGTATGTTTAATTTTTAAATATGCACCTGTTAGTGAAACGCTTGGGAAAAGAATTATGTTTGTTATTTCACTATTAAAAAAATACGTTTTATCATTAGGATTGTATGATTTAATTGTTTCGTCAATAGAAATATATGAAAAATCTACGACTAAATTTTAGAAATAAATTCATGGCTGCACAAATTTTAAAATCAATCAAATGTGGGCACACATAAATGTTTTCTATTGTAATATGAAAATTTAGAAATGTTTGCTACATGTAATTTGTCCGCTATGATTTAAAATTCTCCATTGTAGTAATTTTTTATAATTGGCGTCATGGACGCAGGAAAGATGGCAACGGTCAAAATGTAGGTCTAAAATATCTGCCTATAACCATGTTGTTAAAAACAACACTATGCAGTTGTTTAAAGCTTTGAGCGTCAAAGCTGACTAAAAATGCCGTAAATGACGTGTTTCGTTCTGGAAAAAAAGTTACAAATAAATTTGCCTAATACACATACGGAGCGATGTTTTATGGCGTATTTCAAAATTGTTGAGCTTCCAAAGCGTCTGAAGAACATCATATTAGAGCTACTGAGTTGACGCTTTCATATACAGATAGTGCATGTGTTATATTTGTGGTCAACAATATATGTATAACACTAATTATTTGAATTTAAATTGTAATAGTATATTAAGGCCCGTCATTTAATGGCGCACGTCCAGTACATAGTGATCAGTTTGTCCATCCGCGCGTACATCTCTGTTCGTCCGACACTAATCGTGTCCTGGCTATAACTTTTTTAACTTTTGGGGTAGAATTTTGATATTTTGTAAGAGGGTAGATAATATCAAGACGATGTGTCGCGTGCCATGTTTGATGACCTTTGACCTTGAACTTTGACATAATGGTCAGCCAGGCCCACATAAATGGATACCATCTTACTGATATCTATTTCATAAACACATCAACCGTAATTCATAAAATTTAATACTGTTTTCAGATATTTCTTATAGTTTGATTCGTTCTCACAATATCATAGGATTCTTTGTATGAAAAGGGTTGCATTCTCTTAAACTTGTTATTTTCGAATTTAAACTGAAAACATATTGCAAGGTTATACAACACGTTATTAAGTTTGATATTAAAATTTTTTATCTTGTAATGCAGATTAAAAAAAGATTTATTTTCACATAAGCCTCTGGGTGTTTTTGTATTGACCATCAATGTATATGTGGCCTCCATTTTTTTTACATTCCTGATCACGAAATTTAATTCGTTATAACGATTTCCTGAATCCGTGATCACGAATTTAAATTCGTTATAACGAATTCTTGATTTCATGATCACGGTTTATAATTCGTATTAACGAATTTTTGAATTCGAGATTATGGACTTTGATTCGTTTTAACTAATTTCGGAATTCGTTATAACGGATTTTATAATGGATTCCAGAATTCGTGATAAATCTCGAAATTCGTTATTACAAATTTAAAATACGCGATTACGAATTATGTCATCCGTTATAACAAATATAAAACTCGTTATCCACGAATTCTGGAATTCGTTATAACGAATTAAAATTCGTGATCACGTAGGTCCTAAAGAACCTTCTGCATTATATCCACTTCGAAATTTGTTTTGTCGATATTATTCTATTTTTTTTTTCATTCTGTACTACTATATCTTTACACTGTTTCGGAGAGCCGAGGTGCAAAATATATTTGGTACATAATTTTCTCTCCACCGTGACTGCGCGTGAAATATTATAGCAACGAGATCTTAAAATATAATCAGTCACCCATAGTCAAGATTCGAAAATAGTAAATAGCTAGACTAATAGACGTTATGTACAAAAACCACCAATAAATATAAATAAACATTACTTTTTTCAGGTGTACCATTTAATCCTAATTGTGTTATTTGACATTCTAATATGTCGTGCCCAAACCGTTTGAGTCCACACCAGTGGTAAAACAAGTATATAATAATCACACTCAACGTCATATTTACGGCGACGTCATAGTAACTGATATTTTTCCGCATATTTTAACGACGTCACAGTCAACTTGGTGTCCTCAATTGCAGCAATATCATAAATATATATACATTACATACATTATGTGTAGGTACAACTTCCTGTATCACGTAGAGATAGTTGTGTACATTCGTATCACTACGAGACGCGCAGCGTCGAGTTGTGATGCGGAATGTATGCAACTGTCGAGACGTGATACAGGTAGTTATACCTACACATAAATGTATGTAATAAGTTTATCTAAAATTAAGAAGTATACAAAGAGCAGAACAAAACTGAATGTTTACAATTTTTAAAATTTAACATTCAAAGAAGCATTGGTTTATAAAATATAGTCCCTAACGTCACACGCATTATGACGTCATATTTCATTCAAAGAATGAAGTCATTCAACGAATCATTGGTTGTATCATTCATTGTGACGTCAAGAAGTAGTTCCGACAAAAGTACATCTTGTATCGCATATATAGATGATACAAGGTTTTTTATCACACAGGTTGTATTAATCGATATTTTTTCAGATTTTGACGAAATACATACTTAATTTTAGATAAATAAGTTAATATATGTCCACGTTTTACCTCGCTAACTTGCGGTGCAAACTATTGCACATTTCTAAGTACTGACAGATGTTGTACTGTGTTTTGGTTGATGTCCTTCATCTCCAGGTAAATACTATTTTACATCACAAGGTCGCTTTAACTACCGCTTTTCAATTCTTATTTCCCCCGATGGGTATATTTATATGCACTAACAATTAGAAAGAGAACGAGTTGGCACCTAGTCCAGTAAATTAAATTTAATTGCCAAACATTATTTTTACTATTATTCAAAAATATTTCACACCTTGATTTTTGGTTCTCAATGTATGTTATAGGACATTAAGTCTGTAAAGTTTTATAACCAGTACATGCAACGCCAATTATTTATGTGCAATAAAATTTCAATAATAAAAAATGTGTATGTTTGGTGTTTTATGAAGTTTAGTAGTTATAATTGACTGAATAGAACATATGAATAGTGATTTTTTTGTTATTGTTACATCCATTTCTGGTGAATAGGGCTTAGAAGAAACTGGTGCATTTTAAATTAAAAAATCAGTTAAACCATCGTTGACAAGTGTCAAAATGTACTGACAATATAGTTGTACTAAAGAAAATAAAACGACGTCTCGTCATTAGAGATGGTCAATATGAAAACATGTGTTACACTGGTTACAGTAAAAGAAAGATTATAATTTAAAAATTCCATCTTTGGTCAACGGTGTTGTCTTGGAAACCATCTCTACAAAGGGTTTTTCTAACACTTAGCTGCTTTAACTAGTTAGGTTGTACGATCCCAAGCTTACTGGTGTATATTATGAGAAAATATTGAATGTTTTGGTTGAGCAATTCAATTTTATCAATATCTTTAAATCACAAAAATAGATAATCTAAAAAGAATGATATAATTACTTTTCCGACACAATAACGTTTGCTACGTAGTTTAGACTTTAAGAAAACAGAGCTTGTGGCTGACAAACAATGTGAAAACATTTACTTAGTTTTAATAATAGGATTTCGGTTACAATGTTATTCGTGGATTCTATGTAAATCTTACATAATACTGAATATAGGGAACTAACCACAATTAAATAATACACAAAAAAGAGAAAAGGAAGTAAGGAAAAAATGTTTCTATCAAAGGTTAATTAACTAATCAATCAACTTATTTATTTAATAGGCATTTTTTATCACTGAAACGTTTGCTCTCGGTTACGATTGAATTTTATAAAGAAAACGTGCACTCAGAACCGACTTATTTTGGGCGATGGCTCATCATGAATAGGTTGCAAGTTCTACTTATAGGGCGTCAAAATCTACTGACACGTTTACAAAATTGTTCTTCCCTTCCCACCACTAAAGCACTAAAAATATATATATATGGTGATAGTATTTTGTTCAAAATGTACAGAAATAAATGGCCATAGGACTTGCAATATTTATTTGAGGGTGGAGGCTGTAAAAAGCAAGTCCATAATTGAAAAAAATCTTTTTTGCACTGCTAATATTATTAAAAGGTTTTTGCCCCGCTATTACTTAGGAAAAATTAGGAAAAAGTGTTATGCTTTACTAGAAAATAAACAATACACCATATCAATTTTAGTGATATTACTACGAGTACATGTACATATGTTAATTCAGCTTATATTTTCTCCGTTTTTAATGACATACACTTCATTATTACTTTACTTATATATTTTATATCTTTTATAAGGATTCTAAAAAGTTTGCATCTGGTCAAAACGTATTAACAGCTAATTATTTGCATGAAATAGTTACGGGTCCATTTATCAGATAAATATTGCGCAAGTCATATTATAAATATTTCTGAAATTGCTTTTTTCACTTAATATGTTAGCAAATGTTTTACCATATTTTTATTATTGGTCATGTAGGCAAACCTTGCAGTTATTTCAGTTATGTTTACCTTTTACTTTTTAAATGAAAGTCGTTTTTGGGCCATATATTGATCTGGCTCTACACTTGAGAGAGCCAAAATATATGGGTCGCCACTGTAGCACTGTATTGCAAGATATGTCGAACAAAAATTCTCTAGATACAAGAAAAATAATTTGAAGATCGTATGGAAGTGTAATGATGAGAGTAGGATGTCCTCCATTATATTAGGTAATTTGTTTACAATTCGAAAATGACAAATGCTATGCTCTTTTATTCACTATTATTCAGGAATTATCTAGACTAGATATATTGGTAGGTAAACAATTATGGCAAATAGGTTCAACTGTGCAAAAACGTCAGTTAACAGTTGGTACTTAAAAAAAAACACCACCACACAAAGAGACGCCCCCCCCCCCCCCCAAAAAAAAAAAAAAAAAAAAAACGATTTCAAGATTTCAAAATTCTTCAGAAAAATATGAGACACATATACAATGTGCAACAAGAAGTCAGGGTAACTAACATGAGTACAATATAATGAGCACATGATGTACATGTAACAAAACGGAAAAGAAAACAAGTAAAAATGAAAAATATTCACATGAAGTCAAAGAAAAGAAAACCAACACTTTTCTTATAAAAATATAGTTTCATGTATTTATACTTCTGTGTTACAAAGAGACCTTACAGTTATTATTATCAAATGGCAAATATTACTCGAGTTTTATAAAAGTATGAAAATGTCTATATTAACTGCATTGGACACGATCTCTATGATGCTTGTTAATTAAAAGGTAGACTTGATTTATTACTAATTGGATTATTTGTCATATAAACACCAATTACAAAGTGTCTGGACATTAATTAACACCTGGGTCAGGTAAAAAGTTATTACAGAACTTTACTGATCATAAAATCTGTTAAAAAGTTTATTTCTTGGTTGTGAAATTCATATCGTACAGTAAGCAATGATTTAATGTCAATAAAGAACGCACGTGATAGAATTGACCAATCAATGTTCCGCTTACTTTACCAGAATGTATTGACTCTCTTATGTGGGAGGTGATATCCAGTACACAATCGAAGCGGGTACATTTTCGTGTGAGGCAATTACTTAAATGTTTTGCAACTGTTTGCAGTGATAATGTAGCCTGGGACATAACAAGAAACATGTCTATATTTCACCCAATTGAACTAATACAACGTTGATGGGAAGAATCAACGTTTATTTGTGAAGGCTTACGGGCCGTCGAACCAATATGGCGATTGTGTTTTTATTTTATGTGTGTATCTTGGTGTATTCTGGAGGATTTACTGATATTAGGACGTTAGCAGAAAGCCAGCAGTGTCCATCGCAATGTTCATGTTTGGGGAATTTTGTGGATTGCTCTCGCCAAGGACTTATTGCAGTACCAAAAGATTTACCCATTTGGGTTACTCGACTGTAAGTATCTGATCTCCCCCTTTATACAAGTTTTCAGAGTATTTATTGTACCTTAAATCGTATCCAAAGTAATTCAATAACATATATGTTTGTGAAAAGTGAAACATTTAATATTCAGGAAATGAAAAACAATTGGCTTCAATCGAGTTGAATCGAAGAAACATGCAGTACCGTACGTTAAGTTGATGTCGATGAGGGGTTATTGGCCTTGGTTCATAAAATGAATAGGTTTGGTATTGTGTACACAGTTTGAATACCCAGTGTTTACCTGAGATCTACAAAGTATCTGCCTGCTTTAAATTTAATGGTAAATTCAATGTAATTGTAATTCAATATAAAATTGCATTCACTATTGACTTTAGTGTTTGTATTGGACTAAATAAAGTTGAGAAAAGAAAAACATGTAAAGCTTGGGAAAAGAAGAAGAAATTAAAATGAGTTAAGTTTGCACATCTTAGTCTTGCTTGAAATTAAAAATAATGTATACAAATTTGTTTCTTCAATCCTGTAATGTTTACATGGATTTGCAGTTATTCATTGCTTTAGCAATGATGACCCGTAATGATTACCTAAGTTCATAATATTTTTGATACTATTATTTGTATAAGAATTATTTTATACACAGAAGTTTATAGACAAAAATAGAAAAAACTAAATTAAATGTATGAAAGTTGAGGGTTTTCTCTATGTACTTTGCCTTCCTCCACCAAAAAAAACTGTATGCCAAGATATAAAGCTGAAAAATTTCTGACAGTGGCATTAAAACAACTAACAAACAAACAAAACATAAAATGTGTCATTTTCAGTTTCCATTTTCCTTCAAATAATGTTTACATTTTATTTAACATAAATATTTAAAAGTTTACATTTTCTGTATTTTAAGCAAGATACATTTTAAATGTTATTACCATATTATTTTCATACATTTTATGTAAATTGGGTGTATACATGTTTGTTTCAATATTTGTAAATTTTGCCCATTGCAGGTCTATAATTGGTAATACATTTTGTCTTATTTGTAAAAAAAACAACATCAGCAGGATTGGTAATTGGTTTCATTAGAACAATTAAGAACTATACTCAAATGACTAACTGGTATTTTATTTTTTTTTCAGAGAAGTACAGTTCAATGCAATATCATCATTAAAAAGTGAAGACTTCAGAGGACTTAAAAACTTAACTCATCTGTAAGTAATTTGTTAAATTAATGGACTTTCATATAGTTTAAAAAGAAATATTCTGTTGTTCTCAAAATATTCACGTCAAACAAAGATGAAGATCATGTAGAATATAAATAGCCACATATCTACCAGGATTTTTATGGAATACATGCAGGTTAAATCTTCCTCATGAAGTAGAAAAAATCTTACAAAAAAATTATAAAAAGATTATGGACTTTTATATGAGAAAGAACCAAACCTACTGTAAGTTTTAAGAAGTATAGATAAAAAATGTTTTTTGCTATTTACTACCATAACAACTAAAGTATAGTCAGGCACCAAGTATAAAATAATTAAATATTTTATTTTCTGAAATGTGCCTCATATTTTTAAAATTTTCATTACAAAAACAAATCAAACTAAAAAAAAATTCTTAAAAAAAGATATTTTTTTAGATTAGGCTATTATTCTGTGGATCAAGACAATTCATTGGTAATGGGAAATATATCTTTAATTAAGGCTTCATATACAAAAACCTTCTGTATAAATGTTAGTACATGTATATTTTCAGAATTTTAAAATTTGTCTATTGCATACTATAAACTTAATTCAGGAGAAAAATTAATTTACACAATACATAAATTTACATATACCCTGCATGTCTGGTTAGCGTAGTCATGGGTACGGGAAGCACACTAATTGTTAATTGTGGCCTTGCAATTATTTTGAGACATTATTTTTATTCATGTGCGAAATTCTGTTTGAGAAGAAAATAATTTCTACTGAAGGATACTTTACCAGACTTGAAATCTTTACTTGACCTTAATTGCTGTCACCCGACCTACTATTTGGAAGGAAAGAAAGGCAATTTAAAGCAATATCATTAATGGTATTTCATTAGGGCTGTTGTACTCTTCTTTGTTCTCAATGGTAATATTTAGTAATTGGATGTATTTTTGGAGATAATCAAATGGCCTGTAATCCATTTGAAAATACAAAACATTCGAAAAAACAGTTAAATATGCACAATGGTTTCAATTTTCATATTTTTGTTAATTTGATTATAATATTGCTAGGTAAAAAGTCACAGGTCATCAGGCCCAGTACTCTATTGGAAAACATCAGACCTCTAATTTTTTAACCAGGCATGATAGACGGTCCGACGATGTATGGCTTTAGTTGCAAAAGTACATTAAAATCATCTAGAGCATTTCATTTTGAGTTAATTCATATTTATCCTTGTTTTTTGCAACTGAAGGCATATTTTTCATATCTATTTAATTATTGTTAATATTATAATTAATACCTTAAAATTGTGGATGTGTATCAGAAATCTACAAGTAATCTACATGTACATGTCATTGATATATTTAATTTACTCCTATCTCCGAGAACCAAATAATAAATAAAAAAAAATGTTATTAGAAAGATATTTTAATACCATTATGTTTTTGATAAAAGAATTTAATACTTTGTGAAATTGTTAAACAGTTATCAACATGTCAATCAGTAGGATATAAAAATCACATTATTGCTTTAATTGCTAAGATTATGTAAGATTTAATTCTTTTATTGAAAAGTGTTGCATCAGATAACTATTTCTTTACAAATAGAAAATTTCATTTGACACGAAATAAGATAAAATATTTAATCTTTGCAACAGAGCAATACATGTAGTCAATTTAATTGTGATAAAGTGTGACTGAAATATAAAAAAAATATATATGAAAATGAATTTAGCTGTTAGTTTAAATTTAATTATCCGTCAGTGGTTTTAATTGACATTTCAGTGTCAGACGTTAAAAATTAAGTTTCATCTTTAGGGCATCTCATGGAGTCAAATATATGCACATGTTCATAACAGTGAAAAAGGAGATTGATAAATTTATAAAATATTTCATAAATTGTTGACCTGTGATATGTCTGTATATGAACTGAACATGGTACAGTGTCCCATATGTATGGTTTTCATTTTTCTCTTAGTAATTATTGATAACTTGGGTAGTAACTCAATCTGAGGAGTACTTTTGAATTTTTGAAACTGGTCGAGAACATGCACATGTAAAGACCTGGTTTGAATCATCTTCATCCAATTGGTTCTGAAATTCTCTATTTGCAGTTTGTTTGCCCAGTTATGGTCTGGTCATCATGTACATGTAAATTTAAGAATGTTGTGTTTGAATAGGTTTTTTTTTTATCATTTACAGAAAAGATATTTATAAAATAAGTTTTCATTTTGAATTATGAACTACAAAATATTACTTGCCTGAAGAAATTAAATTTGTTTTTGTTAAGGGAGTAAGAAACAAAAATTTAGTACAGACTGTTCAACAATGCCACATTATTTTGATGTAAGGGTTCCAACTCATACTGGGAGGGTCCACAGTGCTCAAATCCACAAAGCTGCCCAGCTCGTTCACAGTGCCCTCATAGTGGGTTGTCTAAATATGGAAAACATGACCAGGTACTATAGTGGTTGATCTTTTTGGTGGATTGATTGATTCATTGATGTTTAACGTCCAGCAAGCAATATTTTAGCTATATTCAGGATGTGAAAATTATAATTTTTAAATAGTATGAATTCCACATTCCTTGCACTATCAAGACCCCTTTTGTAGATTTTGTAGCCACTACAAAAGACTAAATTTTCACCCTACTACCCAAAAACTATTTACTTGCAAGTGGCAGTCAAAATTTTGTTCCCATATCCCAATCCCTATTTCCTGTGAAGTTTTTGTATGTTAACTTGTTCTTCTCCTGAATATAGAAGTAGCTGAAATACTGTTTGCTAGACGTTCAGCAAACATTCAAATTTCAACTTTTTACGTTTACTAGTATGCCTTTCTGTTGTTGCTTTTTTGTGAATGATGCTTTGTTGTCTTGTGTTTGTGTGATTGTAGAATTGTGATGGTTAGTTTTCAGTTTATCTTAACTTCTTTTTTATGGTGGATTTATTTACTCATCAAGAAACCAGGCAGTCAAAAAAACTGAACCAATTTGTTTCCATGTGCATGCAACTATGCTCCATGAGTAGTGCACACCAAATCAGAGCAGTATATCTTGTTTGTGTGCCAGTGGAGACACACGATGGGTTAGTGCAAGTTGAGACAGATGGTTGAGTGCCAGTGGTGATACCATGGTTAAGTGGCAGTGGTGAAACCACACCACAATTCAGGGGCTGCTCTGGCTTCTAAAAAGCTGGCGCCAAAAAAATCGCCAACTGCAATTTTCCGTCGCCAGTTTTGTAAAAGTGTCGCCATATTAGAAATCGCTAGAATACTATATGACATGACGAAATTGTTTACACTATGTAGTATGTGTGACATATTCTGTGACGAAATCCAAGTTTGCCGGACTCTTAATTCAATTTTTCAAAAGTTTGGTCTCGAGCAGCCCGTACACTAATTGTATTTTAATCATGAAAAGATGTGTGAGTGATTTCTTGTTGGCAGAAAACCAAAATTTTACAGTAATTTATTAGAAACATCTATTCCCGTGAATGAACTTAAAACCGGAAATACTGAAAATAAAACTACGCATGTGTACGAGTTTTCTAATTACGAAATTAAGACGGACATCCGGTCCGGAAATCACTCAACAACGACGTCAGTTTTCATACCTGTATTTTATTAATTACATTATAAAAAAAATATTACTACAAAAATATGTTTGTTTTGTTATTTTTATAAATTAATTAACAGCATCAATTGTTTTATTACACTTCTACTCAATGTGATGCAGGTAAAGCTGCTTTTCATCAGACAACTTTGTTGATTCATTTATTGCCGATTTCCGTTTAATAACTCCAAATAACACACATGTCACTGGATACTACACAATACACGTGTATTTACGACCATAGAAGCCGACAAAGGATCTTTAATGATGCAATCGCCGATTACCGATAAATTTAAAACGTGCATGCATCGTTTAACACTATAAAACCTTGGCGCCAAAAAAATCGCCAGACGCAATATTTTGTCGCCAAATGAAAAAAAAAATCGCAATTGGCGACATTGGCGAAGCCCAGCGCGACCCCTGCAATTAAGTGCCAGTGGTGATACAGAGTACCATGGTGATGCCATTATGGTGTGCAAGCCTTGACCCCATGAATTAAAGAATTAAAAATAGATCATACATGTACATTTAACTGTACCATGGTTATTTAAGGTTTTAGAATAATCACCATTTCTACTGCCTAAATTCTCATATATTTTTATGTGCTATAAAATACATTTTAATGAAAAAATGATGATCTAATCTTATTCAGTGACATGGTATTACTATACGTTCTCTATTGTTATGCCATATCTTCAGTTAGATATAAAACTCTTGAAAAGAGATGCAAATTCAAAATAATTGCTTTCACATAAATCTTACAATTTTCACCACAAAGTTATTTTTAAATACATTCATTGGATATTCCTAAAGCAGCCATAGAAACATAGATTTCTGAAACACAGCAAACAACTTTATAAAGGAAGGTATATGTTGGAATCAACTTGAAAAGTAATAATTTTGCCAGAAATGTGTTTGCAATAAATTAAGTCATTTTGTTATATAAATAGTAAAATAAAATAGGCGTAATTAATATTAAGTCTTATATTATTGATCATGGTTTATCAGCTTTAAAATGCATACATGCAGGGCTCGCGTTGGAGGGCTACTCGGGCAAAGAAGTCGCTTTATCGTGGTCCCACTTCGCCCTTGATCATCTTCCAAAGCGAAGTTAAGTCGCCCTATCATTTTGTTGAATCGCCTAATGTCGCCTTTAAAATTTTATTCCCATTTTGGTAAGAATCGTCATATTTTAGATAACGCGTCATGTTTATTATAATGTTTATGCGCCACAAAGTCAACTGGTACCCGTTTAATTTGTATTAAGTATATAAAGCGTAGGTTTAAAATATGACCGAAAACCAGTTCAGTGCAAAAAACATTAAATTTTCCGGAGCGGATATGAATTTGGTACCGGTGATTGCAAATACATGTATGATACGCTGATAGGTATGGAATAAGTATTGCAATGACAGAAACGTAGTAAAAAGGTATTTTGTCAGTTACTTTAAACAAATTTAAGTGAAATATTGTAAAATACTTTTAATAGTGAATTTTACCATTTTACATAATATATTATGTGTCACAATGATGTAATTTTCTACTTCTAGTTCTTATAGTACTTCATTATAAATATATTCAATCAATTTGTGTACCAATCACAAACATTTATTTTAATGAACAGTTTTGTGACAGTTTATTCTTTTTTTATTGTTATGTTTAATACATGTATTTTTGGAAATGTGTGAAATAAGTACACTGGATAGTTAATCAAATCTTTGATACTTTATCCCTAAATAAATTAAACTGCTAAAAAAACATAACAATAAGAGTGCAAATGCCAACACTTATTTAAAACAAAAAACAAAGAAAACAGGACGCTTTCGCGACATATAATGCAACTTCTCCCTGTTGTCCTCCCACTTCTCCCTGTTCTATCCTCACTTCTCCCTGTCAACCACCCAAAAGAGAAGTGACTTCTCCCTATAATTTTGACCCAGCGTGAGCCCTGACATGAACTTGTAAATTTATGTCTACAGAATCATAGAATCAATCAACAGCCCATACCTGTAGTTTATGATATATTATTGTATTTTGGTGTTTATGCCAATTTTGAGCTGCCATAAAACTTTTTGCCACAAGATCAGAAATAAAAATGTATTCATTCCTGTTGAAGTAAAGTATACATTTTCTTCATATATTGTTTGGAAGTGAATCTCTGTCAGCTTGTATTTTTTCAGGTATATGAAATAAACCTATAAAAAGTAATGAAACATTGCATGTTATTTTAACATTTAGAAAGAAGTCCTTTAATTGTGTAAAATATACCTTGTTGGAGTATATATTTTGGCCATTCTGTGAAGGCAAATTGGTAACCCATGACCTTTGTGAACAATTAAGTGTCTCAGTGTAGTTTTATTTCTGGGTTAGTGCAAAAACTGAGATGCTTCAGTGACTTTTTTTTACAAAAGTGTCATTATCTTTCACTCCAGTCATAAAGTTGACCCCAGTTTGTCCAAGTTTGATGGAATACATTAACAAATTGACAAAATTTAATTCACATTGACACAGATGTCAGGAGCTGTGCCCACATATATTAACTGTATATTTGTAAAGGTTCTGTTGGTTTGAGTACAAGGTTATTCGTAATCATAACAATCTTTGCTACAATGCATTTTCATTTTTTTTTCTCAATTTTTATAATAACATACACGGAAGTTGATAATGAATTTGATATAGCCAGAACAGTTGTGCATACATGGGCAAGTATCTGCAAAACAATTCAGTTTTACCAATACATAAATTCATAAAAGGACATGTCTGAAGTTTTTGTATGTTAAATTTCTAATGATAAAGCTTGAGAACATGTCAGAAAAAAATCAACTTTCTATGTCTTTAACACAATTTAAAATTCAAAGTAAGTAGGACTATACATGAACATAAATATTTTACTGATATAACCAGGTGTTCCTGTAGGTCTTTTCTGGAGTATTAAATTACATGTACTTAATATGGAAAGTCATGAATGGTCTTTTTATGTGTATTTCCATTAACTTTTCCCCCACCATTTCATGTTTGTATTTATATACCAGTTAAATATTTGTGATATAATTAAAAAGGTAAGGTATTTTGATGGATTTACATTTAACTTCAGACACGAGTGCATTTGTTGCCAGCTGTCTTGGTTTTAAACACTCTACATTCATACACTTACAACATGTAGATTGGAAGAGTATTTTTGGCGGATTGCATGAAGTATGGTTATAGTGTGGGGAACTCCGGCTATGCTATACTTTATCTACAAAATATATAAAAATGTCTAATTTGTTGATTCAAAATAGCCAAATCATAGTCTGGTTATTTTTAACCAAAATTTAGCTATCTATAGTTTGAAGAAACAGTTGTGGGTATTTTAAATAACTTTCACACCTTGGGTGTGATAGAACTAAGCTTTAAGCGAATTTAGTCATTGTACAATGACCCAAGGTTAAGAGGGGATTATGTGTATTCAATGGTGAACTGTCAATCATCGGATATACCTGAGTATGACCACTCCAAATGACATCTCAATATTTTCTCTAACTAATTGGATCACTGACCAGTTGTGACACATGAAAAGAAACAAATTTAAAGAACTGGACACAATTTGAAAAGAGTTAAAATTAAATAGACTGACTTTTTGGTCCTTGTACATACATTAGACATTTTAGCTAACATATTCGACCAGAAATATATTTACATGTGTAAATTTGTTTTAGATGTGTGATTTTAATATAATTTAACATTGTATAAAACCAGTTTTAGCCATCATATTATCAATAAATTTATGTTTTCGGACTATTACAACACCTGCATCTGATCTGATGCCTGATATTTATTTGTAGTTTTGCAGTTTTGATGTTTTTCTTAGTTACTTTGTACTTTCATGTATTTTAACTTCATTTCTACACCTTTTATTGTTAGAAATACATATTTAGTCTTTAATATTATTTTTAAAATTTTGGTTTGTTGTTATATTGAAAAATAATAAATTGCTCAATAATGTTTATTTCAAAGAAACACTTGAAGTCAAACTGTCGCTTACTGTGTGTCTTAGGAAATCAGAAAGTAATCATTGAAAAATAAAGAAATTAAAAATCAAATTTATCCTTTTTATAAATAACCTGGTTCTTTGAAGATGTTATGAATGATTTTCATTGTTATGACAACTAATCTGTATCAAAATGCAATAAAATCTAATTTCCATTTCAATGTGTATGACTGCCGTGAGCTGATGATGAATTTTAGGACATTCTATTTGAAGAAAAAAAGATGCAAAAAATTTAAAAGTTATTGAATAAGAGAAGCAAAGCAAGTGTGAAAAGGCTAAACTTAAAAGACCGGTCATTAACTGTGAAATGGACCAGAGAAAGATTTCTCTAATACGTTTGTGGAAACACTAAGTTTTATTTTAGAAAAGTAATTACTGTTAAGGAATTATAGTTGATGTTCTTCAATGTTGGATATGAGAAAAAATTATAGTATTTGAATTTAAGACGTCTTGAATAAAGTTGTATTTGTTGTTTTGTAAGGTGTAACAATTAATGTATCATGCAGTAAGGACGTAATCTGGATACCTGTTTTTCACTATTGTTTGTGAGGTTAATCCAATCACTATTTTAATATAGCCTTGATGCTTTTGAAATTGTTCTGAAATGTGCCTGAGTGCAAAACTTGACAAGCAACATTTGCATGTTGTCTGACCCAATATCTGGCAAACAGGATAAAAGGGCTCAATCGTGTTCGGGCTATAACTTTTTTCTATATTTAGGTAGGCTTTCCATATTTGGCATGTAGGTAAATAATTTCCAGGCAATGTGTTTGCAAATCGTGGTTGGTTACCTTTGACCTTGAACTTTTACCTCAAGGATGAGAGGTAACCACAGGGATAGATAATGTCTTACAGGTTACCTCGTATCTTGAATTCCCTTACAATACTTATTACACTGTTAAATCTAATTTAGACACTTGAATTTAACTCGGTCATTTCTGGTCTTTAATACTTTTATTTTTCAATGGGAAAAAATATTTAAAAATCGATTTGAAAATCTTTATTGAGCTTTATTTTACATTTCAAATTCAAGTTCATGTCTATAAAAGGTAAACTGCTTTTTTTTGGTAACATTTGCATGTAAAAAGCAATTATTCTTTTGTGTATATCTTGTAAATTGTTTTGACCGGATACAAGTAGTCACTTGTTACAGTATTACACCATGGTGGGTGATTCCGCTTAAACCTAGGGTTGTTACTTAAGTTTATAGTTACATATAAAATTCTCTAGTTTTGTTTCATTTATTGTTACCATCTTTATCAAATTACAATTTTATTGAGAAAAAAGTAACAAAAAAGTCATTACAACTAAAGGTTTGTGAGAATACAACTTGATTACATGTAACTAATATAAAAAGGTATTTTTGGCCTTGGCTAGCATCTGCAGGAGATCATTTTGACATAGGTGATAGTTAGGGGGAGATTTATGATGGAATAACTTTTGAAGTTGTTTTATATTGTTTAATGTCAGTACTGACAAAATGTCCATGAATACATGATCAGTTTCAAATTGTAGGTTTGCATTTGTGACAAATAAATTTTTAGCAAGATTTATGATGAACTTGATAGTCTGTGATTGTAAACTAAAGATGGAGGTATTAAAAAAGTGGGTTGAATTCTTTGATGGGACCATCTTTAGTAAAGAGCTTTCATGACAAACTGTAGTTATGCAAATTTCATGGAAAAATGGATGTTGATTTGTTATTGAGAAATGTTTGTATTGGAAATAAGATACCATTAAAATGCATAATGAATTAACCTAATACAGTTTCAAAACATCAAAGAAAATAAAATACAAATTGAATTTCCTTCTTAAAGTGTATCAGTTTCTCTAATTTCAATGTAGAAATACAGGATGAGAGCTTTACACTTCTCTATGTAAGTGTATGAAGAGAGTTGACAATGCAAGCCCTGTTTTACAGATAGTCTACAACTCTGACTTGCTGTTTTTATTAAATATAACGGGTAGAAACAAATGACATAACGGTATATGAAATGTACATGGTAGAGTGTCCCATATGTTTGGTTTTCATTTTTTTACTAATATACTATCTTAAGAACTTATTATCACCAGACCTTTTCTTTCATTTGTTGCTAATTCATTCTTTGGGAATTTTCCTTTTCGTTTTTGTAGTTGGTGCTGTTACAATTAAGGAACTTGTGAAGTATAAAATAAATGAATTTTTTGGTCACATTGGACTTCAAAAGAAAAGAAACTGAATTATTTCATAAATAATAACATAATATGCAATTTTTTCATGTTTTTTTCTTTTGGCAAGTTATATTTTTCATTGGACTATATGGAGCTTTTTTTAAATATTGAATGATACAATTATTTGCCCTTAACAATACAAGGTAAATCCTAGTCCTTGTAAATTAACATGATTTAAATAATTGATCAACGTATAAAAACTAGCACATGTGTGCAAATTTGCATAAAAAAATACATTTGTTGTATATCTTACACAATTTTTTTTTCAGTGATGTAAGCAACAATGAAATCAAATTCCTGAACAGTTCTGTCTTTGAACATCTAACAGGATTACAACAACTGTAAGTTTTGTTATTATTCTCTGTAAATATTGTTTATTCCACTGACAGTGACATTTAGAAGTATTTAAGCTTTCAAGTCTTATAGAGATGCAAACTTGTTCTTGTTGGTTTAAAAAATTGATCAAAATCATTAATGATTTTTTGCAAGTTTTCAAATGTGTGTTTTTGATCAAATTAAAAATTTTTTTTGAATAGTATTTTATAGTTTAAACATGCTAATGATACAATTTTTTTTTAATTTCAGAAAAATAAACCATAACAAGCTTCCAGAATTTCCTTTATTAAAAGGACTTCCAGTTTTGTCCTCAATTGAAGCGTAAGTATTTCGTTACTTAATATATATATAAAAAACCAGGCCCAAGTTTCATCAACTTCTCAAATTAAGATTTTTCTCAAATCCTTTAATTTTTACTCAAATTAAGTTTTCCAGGAATATGATTGCTTCACATTTGAGGTAAGAACAAGTTAAGAAAGTCCTCTTATGAAATGGGATGCAGTAAATTTAAAAATATAAATATATTCTGTAAATATTGTTTATTCCACTGAAATTGAAATCCAACATGTAAAGAGTAAGCATTATTGTTTCTGGTTAAAAGATTGAAAAAATTTTAAACTAGGAGAGTCATAACTGCAATAATACTTTAATTATAAATGTAGGTATAAAGAAATGAATTTTGCCAGTTGATCTAGGGCTTTCCATATACTTCTAAAATTATAGTTTGAATTCTGAAATTTATACTGTCAACTGAAAAACCCTTTTATAAAAGAAATGTCAAAACCAATATTATAAATAAATATTTTAAATAGTAAATTATGGATATTATTTTCCAATGAACTGCAACCAAATCTAAGAATACTTGCAATAAAACAAACTCCTTTTAAATATATTTTATATCCCCATGCCATAAAATGTAGCCTGAAGATTGTCATAATTTTTATGAGTTATTTAAATTTTTTTATAGAAGAAACTTGACACAGTTTGAAGTGTCTTGTAAATTTCGACAAATCTTTTGTTGTCACTATTTTGTGGACGATGTTTGAATATTGATGACCTCCGTGACCTAAGCAAGCACAATAAGGGTAGACTTATCAGGAAAGATCTGCTTTATCGCAGCTCTACCTGCAAAATGGATCAGAGCCAATAAAGAATTTGACAAGATTAATTTGTTATACAACTGAAAGGGTCACAGTATACCCCTTGAAGTATTGGGTAATTATTCAAACGGTAGTCAGGATGATATGCAAAGCTTAACTACTCTAAAATGCTGCATGGAAGTCTAAATATACCTTGCTATTAATAATAAATTTTTATGACAGTTTTGTTAAAATTTATTTTTTTCACATACCTTTACTGGTTACATTATAATGTAACTGATGCTGTACAATGATAACTTTGCAGTGATTAGATCACTTAAATGGTAAATATTTGGCACATTATAGTATATTTATACATAATTGTGTGCATATAACTGAATAATTCTATTTAAATCAAATATTGTCTATATTGAGGTATTTGCCTGAATGTAAATACAATGTATTACATACCAAGAGAAAGAAATTATGAGCATATTCTATACCAGTATTACAGGTGTAATATCTTTCAACAAGACTTTTAATCTGTACAGTTTGTAAGTTTGGCTAATGGGTAGTCAAAATTTTTAAATCAAGGTGACAAAAAAAAGATAACAGCTTCAAATATGAAAAGGTTTATCTAGAAAACTTGTGAAACCCACCACCTTGTTAACAAATTTTGATTAAAATGTTTTGATAAAGTGCTGCAACATGGATTGAGGAAATGTTCAGTGGTTTTCAGACTGGGTATAATTCTGACAGCATTCGGAAACTTGATAATATACATGTATTGAAATAATATTTTAATATTTTATATGTAATAGTAACATTTGGTAATATTGTATTATAAAACAGTGTTACAATAAAATGTCTTACATCAGAGATGCACTACAATTGATGTAGCTGCTGCAAACTTTTGAAGTTTATGACATTTGTATTCTCAAAAGAATAGTGAAATATAGGACAGAAGTGGGAAATCCTGTGTCATTTAAATGTCACAAAAACCCTACAATTTTCTATGTTGGTTTTGTAAAAGGTCTTAGAGCTTCAGTTTCCAGATATATTTTTGTTGATAACTACATATGTTTTCATGTCTATTTTCAGGAATCATAATAGAATAACTTTCCTAGCCCAAGAATTTTCTAAACATATGCCACAGTTGAAATCAATTGAATTGAATTTTAACCTGATCACTGACATATTTCCTGGTGTTTTCCCAGTTGGCAATGTAATAAACAAAATGTAAGTATATATAACCTATTTGTTATTAAACGATTTAATGAGCTTAAGAACTTTTATTTTGTTTAAAAACAATATTTCATAAATTTTTAAAATTTACGAAAGATTGTTTTGAAATCTTAGTTGATATTTTTTTGCCTTCTTGTTCCAGTCCAGAATATACATGTAGCTAAAACACCATGCAACTATTAGAAATACAAGGTTTGGTTGACAATTATGTAGTGACAAACACAAAATTTGGTCCTCACTTATTTAACAATTAGTAGGGACAAGCACAACAATAAGTCAATACTTATTTGACTATAATGTCGTGAGACACACAAGGTTTGACAATTTAGTAGTGACAAGCATAATATTTGGTCCACACTAGGTTGACAATAATGTAGTGACAATCACTAGATTTGATCCAAACTTATTTGACAACAATGTAGTTAAAAGCACAAGATTTGGTCTACCATTATTTGACAATAATGTAGTGAGACACAAGATTTGGTCCACATTTATTGACAATGAAGTGGAGATAACAAGATTTGGTCCACACTTATTGACAATGAAGTGGAGATAACAAGATTTGGTCCACACTTATTGACAATGAAGTGGAGGTTACAAGATTTGGTCCACACATATTTGACAATGAAGTGGAGATAACAAGATTTGGTCCACACTTTTTGACAATGAAGTGGAGATAACAAGATTTGGTCCACACTTATTGACAATGAAGTGGAGATAACAAGATTTGGTCCACACATATTTGACAATGAAGTAGAGATAACAAGATTTGGTCCACACTTATTGACAATGAAGTGGAGGTTACAAGATTTGGTCCACACATATTTGACAATGAAGTGGAGATAACAAGATTTGGTCCCCACATATTTGACAATGAAGTGGAGATAACAAGATTTGGTCCCCACATATTTGACAATGAAGTGGAGATAACAAGATTTGGTCCACACTTATTGACAATGAAGTGGAGGTTACAAGATTTGGTCCACACATATTTGACAATGAAGTGGAGATAACAAGATTTGGTCCACACTTATTGACAATGAAGTGGAGATAACAAGATTTGGTCCACACATATTTGACAATGAAGTGGAGATAACAAGATTTGGTCCACACTTATTGACAATGAAGTGGAGATGATAAGATTTGGTCCACACTTATTGACAATGAAGTGGAGGTTACAAGATTTGGTCCACACATATTTGACAATGAAATGAATAACAAGATTTGGTCCACACATATTTGACAATGAAGTGGAGATAACAAGATTTGGTCCAAACATATTTGACAATGAAGTGGAGATAACAAGATTTGGTCCACACTTATTGACAATGAAGTGGAGATGATAAGATTTGGTCCACACTTATTGACAATGGAGTGGAGATAACAAGATTTGGTCCACAATTATTTGACAATGAAGTGGAGGTTACAAGATTTGGTCCACACATATTTGACAATGAAGTGGAGATAACAAGATTTGGTCCACACATATTTGACAATGAAGTGGAGATAACAAGATTTGGTCCACAATTATTTGACAATGAAGTGGAGATAACAAGATTTGGTTCACACTTATTTGACATTCTTCTGCTACCTCTTTCCTCTTGTGATGGAACACAAATAGGAAAATCCTGTGTGTTCCCCACAGAATTTGATAATAAAACCGATTGAATGGCATGCTTCATTTGGTTTGATAATGTCACATTTTTCAGCACCACTATTCATTGGATATTTTTATGTCAGAACAGTGTCTCAACCAATTTAAATAGGTGTTATGTAATTTAGAAATTTGTTGAAAACTTAAGTTACATGAGGTGAAATAATAAATTTAATAGTTGTTGAAGTACAGGGAGACTAAATGTAATTTTGGAGACTGCCTGGCCCATTTTGGGTGGTTACAACTTGACAGTTTTGTCACATCTTGTCTGGAATTAGTGTTGACAATCATCTAAACTATCATGAAAAAAACCGTTGGAATTTAAAGGTTAAATCACATTCTTACACTAGACTTTCAGACTGCAGCCGTTTTCTTGCCTGTTTAAAAATATAGTCGCATGTTCCATGTTGTTTATTTTTCTAATAAATCATTGTAGATCCTAATGCATTCCATTCACCCCCAGTTTTATAATCATTTATTAGACTTCCAAGTTGTTAGCACATTTAGGAGCCAGGCTCAAACTTGAAATCCGTCAGGGATTGCTTCGATTGGAATAAAATGAATATTGTTTTCCAGTCAACTTACGACTGAGCATTTACAATACATACTTTAGTTGCGATTTATTTCTGTCAAATTATATCATGTTTTTGGTCATAGATTTCCATTAAGAGGCTGACCAAATATCGCCCTGATGTCTAGGCGACAAATTTATGAGTTGGTACGTGTGAGAGATTTGTGTCTTGTTTTATGCAAATTAAGAGTCTTAAACCTAATATTGAATAATAGAGAATATGCTGCAGTATAAGTCTGATTTGGTAACTTTGGTCGTTTTCTATTGTAGAACTAATATGCATTTTACAATTAAGATGATTTAAAAAATATTAAAAAGTTGGGTTGCATATACATGGAACACAGTCTTAATTCTACTTAAGTATGAAATTATGGTTTATGGCTAATTGGCACATAAATTTTAAATGCTATTTCTGCCCAAAAAAAGGGAATCCAATATTTAAAAAAAATTAGTAAAAGATAAAAAAGTAATGCAGAAAGCAATTTCATAAAATCAAAAGAAGATGCCAAATATTCAGTAGGGCAGGGGCCTTTTATCAATGAATAGTTGTACATGCATGCATTACCAGTGTCATAACATTTTACATCATCAAAGGTTTATCAGCATTTTTATCACCTGAATTTGTCAGTATCATTGATAAATAAAATGTAGTACTTATAGCCTTCCTATGATAAGCAGGTCAAAAGCCAATGTTAATTATGCAGTCTGTTGTTTGGTCATAAAAAAAGAATCTGGCATGAATTAGAGATACTTTTATAGGTTTTTTTAAAAATATTTTAATACAAATTGAGGCTATTCCAACTGTTATTGGCCTGTTGAAGAAATTTTTAAAATGTTTATGGAAGATTATAAATTTGTGGTACTAACACTGTCTGTGAAACCACCCATTCCAATTTCAAAATAAAACTGGGGGAGTCTGATGTAATGTTTATCTTATTCTACATTAGTTTAGAATTTTTATATACATAATTACATAAATGGATTTGATATGCTCATAGTGCAAAAGAATGGATAGAACTTTTTTATTATTAAATTTTAATATTAAAAACCCTTTATATTGAATAAATGTAAACATGCATATATTACATGCTTTAAAGATCTTAATTAAAGTAGCAAATGAGTTGACTAGCATTCATTTAATTTTATGTATACCCAGGTAAATAAAGGTTTCCTTCTTGCCTTGTTTTATTTGAAGGGCACACACCTGTTTAATCTACAATAAATAAGATTAGAAAAACAAGGTCATTGTACCTGAGAAACACCTGTCCATAATGAGAAGGTAAATTGTCATACACCAATCTCCCATGGCCGTGCTAAGGCACATTACATATATGTATTTATTTGTATAAATCTAGTTCAAATTCAATTGCTATAGTGGAAGAATGGTAGCCATTTATACATGGTTGAGAAATTTATAATTGAGGCTCACATTGAGAAATCTGATCTCTCCTATCAACTAAAAGAAACATTTTCATTTGCCTCAATGAACATGGGCGATATACATAGCAGTATTAGTTTCAGTATTCAGACACAGCTTGGTTAAAAAACTGACATGGAGCTATTACAGTGTGTGCTTTCTATACCATAACATCGTCTCAAGTTGTACTTGTAGGATCAAGGAAGCTTTGTTTTACAGTTGTCCAGGCCATATTAGAATGTGAACATTTAAGAAGTTTAAATGTATTTTTAATGTTTAAGATGGTTATCAAAAATGTATTAGATTTATATCTGTAAAGTTCAACTACAGTTTTTTGTTAACAGCCACAAACAAAAAACTTTAAACGCTGATGTGCATTGATAAAGACAGACAAATTGTCATCATTTATATTCCAAGGTTTTAACTCTCATTTAACTTTAAAAGGTTGTAGGCTAAGTATAGGAATTCTCAAATGCAGTCATACATGACTAAACGAATGACAGTTTCTTCTCAAGTACTAATATTTTTTGTATGTTCATTTGTTGAATTATGCAAGTCACTGTTTCCTGATAAATGATTGGCCAGTTATGAATTGATTACAAACAATCGACTCCCTTAATATAATTCTTATATATCACTTTCGAGTCATTGAATTAGATATTACCTCACACCCTTTTTGTTTGCTGTAAAAGTGCAGCACATTTAGATTCTTTTCTGATAGCTGAATGTTTACAGTTGGTCTTAATGAACTATATGGTCAAGGTTATGTAATGTTAGTTATGTATTGTTTAATTTTCTGTGATAGTGAAATGTTACTATTAACTATAAAAAACAGCTCTTGTCAATTCATCGAATGTATCATCCACAATCAGTTCTATAAAAAACAGCTCTTGTCAATTCATCGAATGTATCATCCACAATCAGTAATAATTGACTTTCTGGAAGTCATTTTTTTCCATGTGGTGTATGGCTAAAATAACTGAGAGTAGCATTAAAGTACTGTACCCCTCATGTAGTCTTTTTCATTTCTAAAGATGTGTATGCTGTTGCTGAAATAACTGATAGCAGCATTAAAGTACTGTACCCTTCATGTAGTCTGTTTCATTTCTAAAGATGTGTATGCTGTTGCTGAAATAACTAAGAGTAGCATTAAAGTACTGTACCCTTCATTTCAAAAGATGTGTATGCTGTTGCTGAAATAAGTTTGTTTGTTTGTTGGTGTTTTAACGCCACTTTCAGCAATTTTTCAGCTATTTCATGGCGTCCAGTTTGAATTGGGGGAGGAAGCCGGAGTACCCGGAGAGAACCCCCGACCTGCGATAGGAAAACTGGCAATCCTTGTCAATTAAGATTGGCGTCGAGTACACCCTGCCTGCAGTGAGAATCAAACCCGCAATCTCAGTGTTGACAGACCACGTGATCAATAGTAGACGAACTACCTTAACCACTCGGCCACCGTGGCCCATTGCTGAAATAAGGTGTACATCATGCTGTAAGTGGAGTTGTATTAACATTAGTTTATCAAGTGGAGATATAAAAAAGTCACTAATATTGTGTTTTATGTTACAGAAACCTGAACAACAACAGACTGGAAACTCTGGAGTCAGGATGCTTAAACAACTTGACATCCTTAGAGGTGTTGAAAATGAACAAGAACAGAATAGCCAGCATACCTAAGGGACTGTTCGACAAACTCACTAAACTCAAAACACTGTATGTATTTGTCTTAACTGGTACTTTGTTTTTTAACATTGTATTGAAAACCTGTTGTAAATAAATGCTAATAGTAATACATTTTATTATTAAGAAAAAATCCAATTTTACAAATACTTTTGTTAGAATTTGTTGCCGATTTCATTGCATACAGCATGGTTCTACATAAAATTTTCCATAACATATATCGTAGAACATTTTGTTTAGACCTTTTTTTTATGGTGGGGTTTGGATAAGCAGCCTGTTATTAATGTCTTTGTGTGCATTTATTGGACTATAAAACGTTATGGAAATAGTTGTAATGTTTGCTAAGAGTTTCAGAGGGAAATCGTGTCAATTCCAGAGTTAACCTTTATTGTTGATGATGATGGATAACCCTTTTATTGTCAGACTTTATTTTCTAATAATTTTTCCAAACAACCTTTTTTTGAACAATAAATGTATTTGCTTGCAGTCTTACATTTGTGAGTAGGGTCTGATAGTTTATTAATGTTATTATGTAATTTTATGTAAGCTGATAGATCAACGTAATGTTTTGTGATGTATCAAGCATAGGTCATGACATGATAAGCATTTTGTTATTTTGAAATATGAATTTGAAGTACATGTATGTGTTAGAACTTTTAAAGTAATATTTTAGAAAACAGCATTTTCATTTAAAAACATGTCAATCCAATTAAAATTAAATCTTATATTTAATTTTAATTAGATTGTAAACAAGTTTTCTAAATTCTAGTTTATATTTAACATCAATCGATCCATTTTGAGTGTTCAGAAAAAAATCTACAATTTTTTTTGGGGATGAATAGATTGATACACCTGAAGCAAAAATAAGCTTGTTATGTTTAAGATTAAATGAGATCAGTACTGCCTACCAGATATTTTTAAGTCTGTGCATGTAAATGAATGTTCATTGCACTACTCAATGATGCTCTAACAGATTATGTAGAGCTTTGTAATGAGCCAACATTAAACATTTTCCCATGTAATTTTAACTTGAGATGTTTCACAACTTCACCATATCTTTTATGATCCAAAATAGAGACATTTTTATTTGAAGTACACCAATTGCATGTTACAATCTGTATTATTTTAAAACTGTCCAAAAGCTTTTGCAGGTACATACATGTTTACTTAATGTAGAGTTCATGTTGAACCCTTATATTATTTTTATAGAGAAATGACAAAGAACAGACTGTCGAAATTGGAAGGAATGTCCTTCCATAAACTAGGACAACTACATATATTGAAATTGAGGAAGAACACGATTACCAATATGAACGATGCTGCTTTCTTTGGACTTAGCCAACTTCAAATTCTGTAAGTTTGATTTTAATTTTAATTATTTTTTAAAAAGAATTTTAGTGTATGAAGAACTTCATGAATGTCAGCAGGAAATTCACTTGGTAAATTAGAACCTTTAATGTTTTTTTTAGTTTGATCTTGTCTGGTGTAGGCTCCTGTGAAGATATGTTGCTGACAAAAAGATTTAAGTTGATTTGATGATTTAGATGTATAAAAATTGTTTTAATGTGTCAACATAGTCATATCTCCAAAGATCGTTTTAGAAATGTGTTAGTTTAAAGCCTCACTTCTAGCTGATCTTTACAAATTCCAGTGTGGTATGATATTTCTGTGTGTTCTGTTGATAAGGATGGTCTGTAGACACCTGGTTAGAACAGTTTTTTGTTTAAATTTGTGAAATTAAAGATAAACAGATTGGGGATATTTTGTTAGTAGTAGGATTACCCTATAGTATTTATTTTTCAAGCTAATTATAGTGTCATGTTCAAGATTTTTTTCTTGAACAAGGGCTTGATATTTTTGTTTCAAACAAAAGCCCTTCTATGTGTGTGTTTTTATGTGTAAGGTAAGATGGAAGGGAAGAAAATATGGCTGTATGTATATAAGAAAGAAGCAATATGATTATACCACTACTTGTTATTCTACCAACCTCAATTCTTGTCAATTCTTGAACATCTTGAAAAAAAAATTGATATAATGTCCATACCCCATGCTCATGAAATATTTCCACCCACACACAAAAAGCTCGGCATATATGATAGAATGCACAAAAAATTCATTTCTGTTTTTGTTTTAGTACGAGTCTAAACAAACTTGCTGTAAAGAACATGTATTACATATAACTTGCCTAATTCAGATGTTGCACTTTGATTTAAGAAAAAATGCTTTCAAAAATACATTCTGCAGAAAATGGCAAAACCTCTTCATGTTTAGAAATAATGGTTCAAAGAAATCTGCCATTATTGAAGATTTATGGAGTTTACACATGTTTGTATGGATGTACTAACAGCATATGGCAGTAGATAAGCGAATTCATTGGCAAAGTAACTCCTTGTTATTTTGTATTGAGAGAGATAGGTTAAGGGCATGAAAAAGAAAGGGAGCATCAACATATGGCAAAATCTGGATTTTGGTTTTTACTGATGCTCAGTTGATTTATGGAATTTTAGGGAGTTTGTAATGGGTAAGAATAACATAATCATTTGACAAAAATGACTGTAATTAATGGCATTATATATATTTGTTTAAATTTTGGGGATTGGGAGGTGTTAAACAATGGTAACCAGTGTTATGTGGCCATCAACAACATGTATCAACTTAACAGACCCAGTATGTAATTCATCTCACTTTAACATTTGTTAATTCAACTGAAAATATCTTCACCTTCTGTTTTTGAAACGGTCATTAGTGATTTGATGAGAATACCATCACTCAAAGTTTTGCTTTCTATCAGAATTCAGGTATAGAATATCCTCATCAGTTACTTTGTTAACCATTTGTTAAGTCAATTAACTAGCATGTGTACGTAATATACACCCTGCTACAAGACGAATCTCTCATTTAACAACAAAAATAAACCACATTGACAAGAGGTAAAATAATTATGTAGCAGATTGTTTAATCATTTACTCCCTGACCAATCTCTCCAAGTAATACATCCATATAGACCAGAATGTTAAGTCATTTACTCCCTGACCAATCTCTCCAAGTAATACATCCATATAGACCAGAATGTAAAGTCATTTACTCCCTGACCAATCTCTCCAAGTAATACATCCATATAGACCAGAATGTTAAGTCATTTACTCCCTGACCAATCTCTCCAAGTAATACATCCATATAGACCAGAATGTAAAGTAATTTACTCCGTGACCAATCTCTCCAAGTAATACATCCATATAGACCAGAATGTTAAGTCATTTACTCCCTGACCAATCTCTCCAAGTAATACATCCATATAGACCAGAATGTAAAGTAATTTCCTCCGTGACCAATCTCTCCAAGTAATACATCCATATAGACCAGAATGTTAAGTCATTTACTCCCTGACCAATCTCTCCAAGTAATACATCCATATAGACCAGAATGTAAAGTCATTTACTCCCTGACCAATCTCTCCAAGTAATACATCCATATAGACCAGAATGTTAAGTCATTTACTCCCTGACCAATCTCTCCAAGTAATACATCCATATAGACCAGAATGTAAAGTAATTTACTCCCTGACCAATCTCTCCAAGTAATACATCCACATAGACCAGAATGTTAAGTCATTTACTCCCTGACCAATCTCTCCAAGTAATACATCCATATAGACCAGAATGTAAAGTCATTTACTCCCTGACCAATCTCTCCAAGTAATACATCCATATAGACCAGAATGTTAAGTCATTTACTCCCTGACCAATCTCTCCAAGTACTACATCCATATAGACCAGAATGTTAAGTCATTTGCTACCTGATCAATCTCTCCAAGTAATACATCCATATAGACCAGAATGTTAAGTCATTTACTCCCTGACCAATCTCTCCAAGTAATACATCCATATAGACCAGAATGTAAAGTAATTTACTCCCTGACCAATCTCTCCAAGTAATACATCCATATAGACCAGAATGTTAAGTCATTTACTCCCTGACCAATCTCTCCAAGTAATACATCCATATAGACCAGAATGTAAAGTCATTTACTCCCTGACCAATCTCTCCAAGTAATACATCCATATAGACCAGAATGTTAAGTCATTTACTCCCTGACCAATCTCTCCAAGTACTACATCCATATAGACCAGAATGTTAAGTCATTTGCTACCTGATCAATCTCTCCAAGTAATACATCCATATAGACCAGAATGTTAAGTCATTTACTCCCTGACCAATCTCTCCAAGTAATACATCCATATAGACCAGAATGTTAAGTCATTTACTACATGATCAATCTCACCAAGTAATACATCCATATAGACCAGAATGTTTAGTAATTTACTCCCTGATCAATCTCTCCATGTAATACATCCATATAGACCAGAATGTTAAGTCATTTACTCCCTGACCAATCTCTCCAAGTAATACATCCTTATAGACCGGAATGTTAAGTCATTTACTCCCTGACCAATCTCTCCAAGTAATACATCCATATAGACCAGAATGTTTAGTAATTTACTCCCTGACCAATCTCTCCAAGTAATCCATCCATATAGACCAGAATGTTAATTAATTTACTCCCTGAGCAATCTCTCCAAGTAATACATCCATATAGACCAGAATGTTAAGTCATTTACTCCCTGACCAATCTCTCCAAGTAATACATCCATATAGACCGGAATGTTAAGTCATTTACTCCCTGACCAATCTCTCCAAGTAATACATCCATATAGACCAGAATGTTAAGTCATTTACTCCCTGACCAATCTCTCCAAGTAATACATCCATATAGACCAGAATGTTTAGTAATTTACTCCCTGACCAATCTCTCCAAGTAATACATCCATATAGACCAGAATGTTAAGTCATTTACTACCTGATCAATCTCTCCAAGTAATACATCCATATAGACCAGAATGTTAAGTAATTTACTCCCTGATCAATTTCTCCATGTAATACATCCATATAGACCAGAATGTTTAGTAATTTACTCCCTGACCAATCTCTCCAAGTAATCCATCCATATAGACCAGAATGTTAATTAATTTACTCCCTGATCAATCTCTCCAAGTAATACATCCATATAGACCAGAATGTTAAGTCATTTACTCCCTGACCAATCTCTCCAAGTAATACATCCATATAGACCGGAATGTTAAGTCATTTACTCCCTGACCAATCTCTCCAAGTAATACATCCATATAGACCAGAATGTTTAGTAATTTACTCCCTGACCAATCTCTTCAAGTAATACATCCATATAGACCAGAATGTTAAGTCATTTACTCCCTGACCAATCTCTCCAATTAATACATCCATATAGACCAGAATGTTTACTAATTTACTCCCTGACCAATCTCTCCAAGTAATACATCCATATAGACCAGAATGTTAAGTCATTTACTCCTTGACCAATCTCTCCAATTAATACATCCATATAGACCAGAATGTTAAGTCATTTACTCCCTGACCAATCTCTCCAAGTAATACATCCATATAGACCAGAATGTTAAGTCATTTACTCCCTGACCAATCTCTCCAAGTAATACATCCATATAGACCAGAATGTTAAGTCATTTACTACCTGATCAATCTCTCCAAGTAATACATCCATATAGACCAGAATGTTAAGTCATTTACTCCCTGACCAATCTCTCCAAGTAATACATCCATATAGACCAGAATGTTAAGTCATTTACTCCCTGACCAATCTCTCCAAGAAATACATCCATATAGACCAGAATGTTAAGTCATTTACTCCCTGACCAATCTCTCCAAGTAATACATCCATATAGACCAGAATGTTAAGTCATTTACTACCTGATCAATCTCTCCAAGTAATACATCCATATAGACCAGAATGTTAAGTCATTTACTCCCTGACCAATCTCTCCAAGTAATACATCCATATAGACCAGAATGTTAAGTCATTTACTCCCTGACCAATCTCTCCAAGTAATACATCCATATAGACCAGAATGTTAAGTCATTTACTACCTGATCAATCTCTCCAAGTAATACATCCATATAGACCAGAATGTTAAGTCATTTACTCCCTGACCAATCTCTCCAAGTAATACATCCATATAGACCAGAATGTTAAGTCATTTACTACCTGATCAATCTCTCCAAGTAATACATCCATATAGACCAGAATGTTAAGTCATTTACTCCCTGACCAATCTCTTCAAGTAATACATCCATATAGACCGGAATGTTAAGTCATTTACTCCCTGACCAATCTCTCCAAGTAATACATCCATATAGACCGGAATGTTAAGTCATTTACTCCCTGACCAATCTCTTCAAGTAATACATCCATATAGACCAGAATGTTAAGTCATTTACTCCCTGACCAATCTCTCCAAGTAATACATCCATATAGACCAGAATGTTAAGTAATTTACTCCCTGATCAATCTCTCCAAGTAATACATCCATATAGACCAGAATGTTAAGTAATTTACTCCCTGATCAATCTCTCCATGTAATACATCCATATAGACCAGAATGTTAAGTCATTTACTACCTGATCAATCTCTCCAAGTAATACATCCATATAGACCAGAATGTTAAGTAATTTACTCCCTAACAATTCTCCAAGTAATACATCCATATAGACCAGAATGTTTAGTAATTTACTCCCTGACCAATCTCTCCAAGTAATACATCCATATCAATCAGAATGTTAAGTAATTTACTCCCTGACCAATCTCTTCAAGTAATACATCCATATTGATATAGACCAGAATACATCCACACTCTATTCCTTGGAGGAAGGGCCTCAGTGGCCTACTGTTTAAGGTAGTCGGTCTACTATAGATTATGTGGTCTGTTGTTGCATGTTTGATTCTCACTGCCGTCAAGGTGCGCTCTACTTTAATCTTGAATTGACACGAATTGCTACTTTTCTAACCAATTTTCAGGGGTTTTCTCTGGGTGCTCCTCCCCCAAAAACTGGATATTATGATGTAGCTGAAAAATTGCTGAAAGTGGCATTAAACACCAATCAAACAATTAAACATCCTCAGAGAAACTGGTCATGAGGTAAAATGACTACTCCATAAACAATGTGTGGCCATAGTATGCCTATTGTCTGATCAGTCTCACCAAGAAATTATTTACCACCTTAATATAGACTGAAAAAATGGGTTATATATGTTGTGTTGTATGCTTTTAAAAATAGTTTCATATTTGATATAGTGTTGGTTATGTCTTTGTTAGTATCACACTTTTTTGTATCTACCATAGTTAAGAAGACTACAGCCTTAATAAAAACTAGTTTGAACTTTTTAAAGTGTTTTATTATTATACAGTCCAAGGGAATTTGTAACAACGTCATTCTTTTTTTCCAGACATTTGGACCATAATAATATAACAACTGTATCTCAGACCTGGTTATATGGTTTACAGTCACTTAAAGAAATGTAAGTATATATTATGGCAGAGACTTGCTGGTACAATACCATGTTTTTCTGTTTCTGTAATAAACACTTGTTACTATGTTCTAGAGTAAAAAAATTATCACCTTTCTGAATGTGGAATCTGTTTATCTTGGTTCATTCTGAAGTTTGAAGCTGTTATTCTTTAAAGTTTAATAGACGATATATGTACATCATTTTTATTTAATTGGAGGAATTTATTTTATGTGTGAATAATTGTTTACACGGCATGAGGCTATTATCTAATGATACAGATGCAACCTAAAGAGCAGGCAGAAACATTTAGGTTACAAAATTTGAATATTATACTTATGCATAGTCACAGTGTCATTATTGTTTACAAATCGATGCTGTGTCATGGCATGGTTAGGACAATGTGGCCAATTTTTTCACACAGCATGTCATAGCTTGGCAGACAACTTGAATAAATTTTTAAGAAATTCACTCTCATGATATCGATTGAATTTTGGTGGAAAGTCAAATATAATTCTTTATTGAAAGTGATTATCAAAGCTTCTGAACAGAATGGGGTGTTCTTACGATACACATCAGTGGTTTCTGATTGAGAAATAATTACTACGGACAATTTTATTTAGTAATGCTCCTGATTTTGTTTGGAATTCATTAAATATTCATATATACATTTTAAAAACTGAAATGTTATTTTATTAGTAGAAAACATCGTGAAAGAACATTAGTATATAATTTAGAATTCTTTACACAGATAAAACAAAAAATTTTATTTTTGTTCTTACATGTTGGCTGATCATAAAGTCAAAAGACATAAAAAAAAATAAAAAAATAAGGTGTTTTATTATGTAAATGAATGGTCATTTGCAACTCTCACCTATAATTAAATTGTGGCAGTTGGCAGATTAGCCAGAATGACCCCTTGTGCCCTTGTACATATGTCTGTTAGATATATTCAGGGAGGAAATTACAAGTTCTCCTTCACTTCAATTTAATCTGTCAAGACGTGATTTTACTCTGTCAAAAACATGGATGAAAGAGTTCAAATGAATATGTTGTGAATAATAAAACGGATGGTTTTTCATTTCTTTCTATACTACTATACTCATATATCTTACGCATCAACAACCCGTTCATCCAGTGAAAAACGAGGGATAATATGTTAGCTGTATGCAGATGCATGGTCCAAAGAAAGAAAATGATAAATTGGGCTGTGCTGATTAAAAATTTCAATTGAAATATATTGCATACGTTATTAATGTACTATGAAAGTTCAGCATTGTGTAAAGTTGATTTGTTTATTGTCAACTCGGTTGAAGAAAAATTTAAGCTGCCTTCCCAAGATATCAGCACATTAAAGTGTCAATGTGGTCATCGGCTTCTATAGAAACTATAGAGAGGGAACTTGTTAATGAATTCATTTTCTATTTTTTGGTCCCAGTGTACATGAAGATTTAAGTTTTGCGGATGATCTGACTGACATTCACATTTTCTAGTTTATGACTGTTGTAATAATAGCGTTCATAATATCGTCATATAGATTTTTTGTCCTTTTCTGTAAAAGGTAGTTTATATTATAAAAATGTGCTCAAATTTTGTAATTTGTCAAGGCGTATTTAATTTATGATCCAATTACACACTCCCTTTCAATCTTTTTAAAACTCGGAACAAAATAAACATGTGATTTATACAATAAGACTTGTTAAATTCCGCAATATGCATTTTTAAGTGATATCTGTTGTCAAGTTAGAAACATTTGTTTGTCTTTTTCATATAGTGTGTCAATTTCTTATAAAATTACTAAAAAAAAGAAGAGGTTCATTTATTATAATATTAAAAAAATAACATTGCCCAATTCTATTCAGAATCTCAAGATAGTTTTTTGTTGTTGTATGTAAGATTTCATTTTTTTTAGAATTGCTGAATTTTGCTCACTAGAGGTAGTCATCATCAATTAATCAATCAGCCAAAAAAGTATTGAATATTTTTCTTTTCAGATCTCTGCACCACAATAAGATAACAACAATTGATCCCAAAAGTTGGGAGTTCTGTCATGAACTTGAGCAGATGTAAGTACTCTTTCAATCATGTTATAATAGGATGTAATAATTAGTAGAGGCCTTTATGGCCTATTTGTTAGTTTTTTTGCATTAATTGATTGGAAAAAGTCTTCTTCATTGCTATTTTATTACCAATTATGCCAAGAAGAAGAAGCATCTTAAAACAAATAATTAAAATATTTTTCTTTGTTTTACTTGATGAATTTGCTTACAACCAGCATGTAAAACCAGGACATTAAAAAAAAGTTAGTAAGTTGAATCTCAGCACTTTTATATCACACATATATAGATACAAGTTAAAATCAGTGGTAAAAAATCAAAGCTATGAAGTTTTTGTAATGACAGGTGTAGTACTGTTTTTACTGATGTATAATTAGCAGGTGTTTGACTCCGCTATGTAACTTCACTTCATACTAATATACTATTAAGTACACAGATGTTCTTTCTGTGTTGATAACTTCTCATTAAATTTATATCATATGTCCATCCATGTCTGTTTGTTTTAAGAAATAATACTTATTTTATTCCAAGCCCAGAGAATTCTTGAAGATTATTGAGCAATGCATTATGTTCACAATCGGTTTTCCTCCAAAATTTAGTTTTGCATAGTTTTCTCTAGAAAGTACTGAACAATATTTCTGTGTTTGTAAATATTTAAGATATTTAAATTTAAGAAATTTGTGACTTGTGCTATAGTTTGAACAAAATTAGTTGATATGTTGTACACTACTACCTAGGGGTGGATCCTGAATTACAAGTACTACATGTATGATATTGCAGGAGGTCTGGATCTGCTTTAGTGGATTCAAAACTTCTGGAATCCATGCAGTTATAGTTATTTTGCTGAAGTCCTATTTTCTTTAGTTTGAAGTGACAAAATCCACGAATTTTTTGACAATTTTTGTATCATTACACACTGTTTGGCAAATTTAGTGGTGGCACACGCCCCTGTCTGAATCTGCTCCAAAAAGGATGTCCGGTACAAAGTTACATGGCATTGATACATGTCCTGTTCAGCACTGATTTACAATTGCCTTATTGTATATTTTATTGGCGTCAGATTAACACCCGATGTCACACTGAAATTAACTTTAATGACACCAACTTCAGGTGACTTTATTCTATAGTAAATTCAATAATTTAAGTAGAAATAACTTTCATTTCAATACTAAATTGATAATTCTTTTGTGAAGAGAATTGATTTCTTCTGGAACAACATTTGATAAGAGGTCTTTCTTTTATTGGGTTGTCAATAAAATTGAACCATATGTTTATGATATGTGTGAAAATAGAAAATTGTCATTATGAAAGAGTGTCAGAATTATACAATGAAGAAATTGATCCATATCTAGCAATGTAATTCACACAAATTGTACTTTGTTGAATTAAGGTTGGAAATTCAATATAGAAATGTGTTTTTCAATGACTTCATATGAACAATACATTGTGTTTTTACAAACATCTTGTGTAGATGAAGCTGTTGTTGCCCATTGCATTAATGAATAACTTTAAATAAGGACTTGACAGAAGTTTAAAAAATGTTTTGTTGAATATCCCATTTCAGAAATATTTTTATCTCAATTAAGGTACCCCCAAAATGTTGCTCAAAAGTGTCTGTAGGTAATATTTTTATTGGTCAGCAGTTGTGGTTTCCAGATGATAACTTAAGTATCTGTCAACAGCTTTTGTTTAAACTTTGAACTGCTGCTAAGAACTATAAATGAAGATTAAGTTCAATTTTCAGCACAATCCAATTTGTAGTTTTCAACTTATGCAAATTCATTTTTTTTTGCAGAACTCTAGATGGTTCCCAAATGATAACATGCACATTTCAACAGATTTTTCAAAATCATTGCCCAGCTGTTAAGTACTATAAAAGTGATATAAAGTCCAATTTTCAGCACAATCACATTTGTTGTTTTTGAATAAAACCAAGTAAAAAAAATTGTCACACAATGGCAGTTTTCAAAAGATTACTTGAAAAAAAGGATTTTGTTAAAACTTTGCACAACTTTTAAGTACTATAAAATGCATATCAGTTTGAATTTTTAGCACAATCCCATTAGTAGTTATTGAGTTAGGCCAATTTACAATTATTTTTATAGGTCCAAGTCTAAGTAAAAATTTTCTTCTGAGACAGACTTATCATGCTTAGCTGTTCCTATCAGCTGATTTGTAATTAAGTAAAATGTGTTCATGAATATTAAAAACAATCCAATATGTTGGGGTCTCATTTAATATCCCTTTAGATGCCCTACATTTTTTGCTTGGAATCATTTTCTTCTGACGTTTAATTATGTTTTTTTTCGTTTGGACTCTTACTGGAATGTAGTTATCCTATTTTCTTGATTTCTGACATAACTGTTCTGTTCGAAATCTTCAAAACTGGTTCTTTGGACTTGTAAATATCAAAACTTGCAGGTGTGCAGTTTGTTTTTACATATGCACAACTATATGTGTGGTCATTAAAATCTTGTAGATCTTTTTGAAGTCAAAATAGCTCCAGTGCTTTTAAGATAGATCAAATAATATTTCTTTTTTCAGTTTCATGTTATAAAGCCAAATTGCAACACATGTTTGTTTACAACAAACAGCTGTAAATTGTGTGTAATACAAATTATACACTTAAACTTACTGATTGAGTCATGTCCTACAGGAGTGAATCTGACTTAAAATTTATTGGATTTGATAAAATTACTTTTCTGACTTAAACCATATGGTTTTAAGGGGTAATTAAATGTTTTGAGAAACACAGTATTTGGATAAAATCCAATGTACTGCTTGTTATTAATTAATAATTGGTAATTATGTGAAATAGATGCTCTATAAATTTTAAACATAGAAAAGGGGGAGGAATATGCTGAGTAAACCTTTTCTTTGGTGTTAATAGGTTTGATATTTAAGATCTATATTTACTCTAAATTCTCAAATATGGCCCGTATGTCTGCCAGTACACTTGTATTAACACTAACAAATAACTGCAAGAAATGTCAATAACTGCCTAGTCTTGCAATAACAGACTACTGAGACAAAAATATCAACACATCAGATTGTCATATATAATAACCTATAATGAATTTTAGTAAACTTGTTTTTTGTAAACATACATTTCGCAGTCCTCTGATAGGTCATTATGGTACCAAATGCTCTAGTCCTCATCGACTGGATACCAAATGTTCTAGTCCTCATTGACTGGGTACCAATTGTTATAGTCCTCATCGATTGGGTACCAATTGTTCTAGTCCTCATCGACTGGGTACCAATTGTTCTAGTCCTCATCGACTGGGTACCAATTGTTCTAGTCCTCATCGATTGGGTACCAAATGTTCTAGTCCTCATCGATTGGGTACCAATTGTTCTAGTCCTCATCGATTGGGTACCAATTGTTCTAGTCCTCATCGATTGGGTACGAATTGTTCTAGTCCTCATCGACTGGGTACCAATTGTTCTAGTCCTCATCGACTAAGTACCAATTGTTCTAGTCCTCATCGACTAAGTACCAATTGTTCTAGTCCTCATCGACTGGGTACCAAATGTTCTAGTCCTCATTGACTGGGTACCAATTGTTCTAGTCCTCATCGATTGGGTACCAATTGTTCTAGTCCTCATCGACTGGGTACAAAATGTTCTAATGTTCTAGCCCCGTGCGGGATCCAGGTGGCTAAAAGAATAGACCGCAGTCGCGCTAGCTTGTCGTAAAAGGCGACTAAATAGCGCCCAGTACCCTGACCGGCGTGTCAGGTCGGTTTGCCTAAAGACCGACTGGGATGTGTGCCCCAGGTGGTTGAATGGGGTACCCCTGGCAAGCTGGGGTTGTCAGGCCATAATACGGAAAACCTGACCGCAAACCATATTAGTGCACCGTGTTGGGAAAAATGCCACGTTCCTCGCACGTTAAAGAACGCTGCTGTAGTATTCGCTATGAGTAGCGATTTCGATCCCGCTACAGGAGGCTAAATTGCCCGACCCTATCCATCCTCCCATTTGCCAGTGGCAATCTAAAATCCGTTACCCCTATTTTTCCTTGTGTCCCATCCCATTTTCATTAATCATCATTTCATGTTCATTTTATCATCCATTTCATGTTCATCGCCTGAATATAGCTGAAATATTGCTGCTCGGGCGTTAAACACCATTAATCAATCAATCAATCAAAATGTTCTAGTCCTCATCGACTGGGTACCAATTGTTCCAGTTGTTATTATTGACTGATGATAATATTTGGTCAAGCTTGTCCTTGTAATATTTATTGATGTATTATGTGAATGGAGAATTACTACAGCTTATCACAGATTGTTATTTACGTGTTCATTATCTTTAATGGCATTAATTGTTTGTAAGATATGGGTAATTTGGTAATTAACTGTATTATGTAAAAAAAAAGCTTAGGTTGCACCATTATCTGTTCTGAATAATTAAATACGTGCTTTGTCTGACAAACATACTTTCATCAAGTGCTACAATATGTGTGTAAATTCCAGTAAGTTGCATCCTTTGATTTCATTGGTTAAAAAATTGTTTGTATTTGATTAAAAACTGTTGTTTATCAATGGTTACATTGACTTTAATGTTAGAGACCTATTTCTGTCCATGATGTTGGAACTGATGAACATGCTATGTTTATTTTAGATTTATTAAAACTGTATTTGTGTTGTGAATGGTCTCTTGTCAGAGAAAATTGTATCTTCAATCTTTTTATCTTGTTAATGTATTACATACTATAAAAAAATACAATAAAAATTGGTCCCTACGTGAAAATGTGAACTAAAGATATTGCCTTAATAGTTCAGGTAATACAGTGTTTAACTGTAAATACGATACAATCAAGGTACCCACCTGTATACAATATTATCTGTAAAGGTATGTTTCCTTTATTGAAACATGGCCAATTTAACAGGTGTTATAAACATTCAAATTAAACTTCACATCACAAATTTAATTTATCATGTTTCAAATATTTATATAGATTATGATGAGTTATCTTTCTTTTGGTTTTGAATGACTTGTCTTCTAAATATTCCGATTTAGAATTAATTCGTTAATTATGATTTGGAAAATCTTGCTAAGTTTTCATTTGGTTATGGTCAGGATTGCCTAGACTTATTTTGTACTAGATTAATTTTTTTTGCTTTATTTTCTGATATTATCAACATGTAATTCTTGACTTGGAAATTCAATCTTTTCAGGTTAGAACAAATTTGTACTTCCCAAAGAAGGTCTATTAATGAAGTTATAAAAGTTGATGCATAAGAAACTATTAACTATTATTAATATTTTTTTAAATAGATACTTAATAATTTAGTAAAATACGTGTCTCATTATTAATGGGAATTGTTTCATTATTGATTGGATTGGGATGTATTAATGACGTTAATAATTATCATAATTTGTTATATCTAATATTTCCATACAGTACTTGAAAATAAAATATTTGCTGGGGTTTGTTAGCTTGGCAGAAGCAGATTTATAAAAACAGAAGAATTTTGAATACTTGTTTAGATGCATAACTTTTAAAGTTTGCTGTTATTTTAATAGAATGTTGAATTGAGCAGATGTCAATATGATATAAATGTGTTTTGCAACTGGCTATCAAGAAACCTAAGCATTGTGGGAATTTTGGCATGATATTCATTAGTAAAATCTATTTTGAAGGTTAAGTACTTAAACAAACAAGCTGTCATTTTTATAGAAGCATCATGTATGAATATGATTGATCTGGTGTGAGGAGAGAAATTGTTGCCAAGCAGACAAATTGATGTCTGGAGGGTTGTTCTCTTACAACAATAATATTTGCAAGAATTTGAACAAAAAATTTAAATTGTTTATTAATGTACATAAAGATTTCAGGCAAAAATAAGAAAAATTTGTAGACATTTAGTATTTCAGTCAGCTGAAATGTTTAGACATCAGTTTTTTTTTAAAGCTGCAGTTCATGATCTTTCTAATCATAATTGACTATACCACATTCAACTTTGTTAAAGGATTTCTACAAGCCTTTCTAAAATTCCTTAAGTTGATCTTGATCATTGTTTAACACTAATCTCTTGCAAGCAGTGCATTGATTAATGGTCAAATATATTTCAGCAGTAGTTTGTTCCTCTTGCTAGCCAAGGGTTAGGATCAGGTCCTCCCTCTCTTCACCCATGGAAGAAGAGAGGGGGCGACCTGATCATAACCCTTGGCTAGCGAAGATGTAGATTGTTGCAGTACCAAAAACAAAAGTTGTTCTAGATAGTACTTGACAGGTTATTGTGTGTATTATTTATTAAATATTTCAATACATGTTGTCTTTTTCAGAGATTTGTCATACAATAGGATGAAGGCCATTACTAAAGAATCGTTCAAACAGCTTATGACAGCAAAGGTCCTACAACTAAAAAATAATGACATTCAGAACATAGAAGAAGGATCATTCCATGATCTCATCAATCTTATAGAGCTGTATGTATATAGTCTCATTGTCTGCCTTAATTGTCTGTGGAGAATATAACAATAAATGTATTATTTCCATGGTACCGGAATCTGAAATTATGATTAGTTAATTTGTCATATAACTGAGAATATTTAGATGAATACATACTCATATGTCAAATTTGTCAATTATGGTTTTTGATGCAATCATTGAAGTGTCCAAGTCACTCCCATACAATCTTGGTTCTGGAATCTTTGATTTTGATTGGTTGGTATGGTGTTGTACTATTGGTACTAGGAAGAAGTCTGTCAGAAACATCAGTGTCATGTATGCATTTTACATTGTACACCATAGTCTTCATGTGACAAACAGAAAAGGTGTTGACAGTATAATAGATGATTGTTAGCAAGAATTTCCTGCAGAGAATCTTAATTACAGTACTTTGTCTCATTCTGTTGCTGAGGAATTTATAATAAACAGAAACTTGGCAGTAATGTATGATGCAATGGAATTGTGTCACCATGACATTGAATCACAGTGTGAAACTCCCCCTCCCCCCTTTTATTTTAAATTTTAAGCCATCTTACTATAAGTTATTTTTGACATTTTTTAGAAGCATGAATTTATTTTGGTTACATGTAATTGAGTAATATATAAAGAATATAATCTAACCATATGTGTCAAAGCTTGTAAGTTGACCTGGATTATCTTTTCTTAAACAATTTTAAATTTATTATAATTTACTGTCATCTTTTCTCTAGGGATCTGAGTAATAATGAACTCTCATGGACTATAGAAGATATGAATGGTACCTTTAACGAACTGAAGAACTTGCAAGTTCTTGGCCTGGAAAACAACAAGATTAAAACTATTGCCAAGAATGCCTTCACAGGCCTAACCAAAGTTAAAACCTTAAATCTTTTTCACAATGATATATCATCCATTCAGTCAAACGCACTGGAGACAATGGTTGAGTTGGAAGCATTGTAAGTTAAATGCATTTTATACGTTTTATTTCAAGCCATACATTTGTTAATTTCTACAGAAATAAATTTGATATTGACTATTTGTTTACAGCAACAACAGAATATGAGTAATAATGCATGATCATGCTGTAAACTTCTTTGTGTGACATGTAGAAACGATGCAGACCAGTTTAGAACAGAATAATACTTAATATGATTGTTGAAGGTGACCACTCCCTTTATCTAGATTTTTTTTAAATAATCAAACATCAAAACAATTTTTTATCTTCCAATTTTATTGTTTTAATATGTTGCTGCAATTGGAAGTTCTACAAAAAATAGACGAAAATCTAAGCCTGTTGATCTAACTACATAATCCCCAAATGGGACAATTCATTCAATAAATAAACATGTCAAAAGGTCAAAACTGGAAGGGGATTAGCCTAGTGATAATTTCACTATCAATTTTACAATCTTTAAGTGAAGTCAGGACAAAAGACCTACCAAAACTTCTACTTGAGTGTCCTGTTGGTTGCATTCTGGATTAGACATTTTCTTCTAATTTTTTTGTCCTGTGGATAAAAAAGGTGGATTTCCAGTTATTTGTTTTTTATCACATTTAATGATATGAGAATTTATAATAATTGATATATTTTTTTTTGGTTTTATTCAGAAAATTAAATTCCTCCAGTTTTCTCTGTGATTGCAAGTTAGCTTGGTTGTCACAGTGGCTCATGGCCAAGGGATTTCATAAAACTGTCACTGCCAAATGTCAGCATCCTGTAGAATTAGTGGGGAAGAGTCTCTTCGTTGTTGACCCAGAAAACTTTAAATGTGGTAAGTATATCTATACTTGTGTTAACACAAACAACTTGTAATAGGTTTGTGTCCTGGATTCATGAGGGAATGATTTTAGGACTTGTCTCACTGTTATGTGTACATCTGGTCCAAATGTGTTGTAGAAACATTTTATGTTTTTTCGAGGAAAGAAACATCAGGCTGCCACTACCAATATTTGAAACAAATGATAAATATTTTTAATAATTAAGTAATTTACAGACTTTCTAGAATTGTATATCATTTCAGATGTATGGTTTGAAAATTTACTTGTAATTTTACATTTAATTTACACACGTAGACATTTTTGTTTAAGTCAGATTTATAATCATTAACATTGTATGTTTTATTATTACAGATGGTAACACTTTAAAGCCAGTGATCAGCATCAATCCTACAGACCGGAAGGCATTAAAGGGAGAGAATGTCACTCTTACGTGTGAAGCTGTTAGTACCAAAGAGTCAGACACACAGTTCAGTTGGAAGAAAAACAATGTGGTAAGAGTACTGCTTATACTGGTTTATGATTACAAATTTAATGATTGAAGAGTTTTACTGTACTTATAAGTATTATAATTTGTTTCTAATTGAAGTTCACCTTCAATTAGAAAATTCAAAGAAAAAAGAATGTTCATTCCTCTCTAGGAGTATTCCATTAAATTTTGACTGAGGCCTTCTCCAACGTATAAAATGACTTAAATATATTTCATCCCGGCATTACTTTAGTGTCAATAATTTTGTTTTGAATCTTAGTCATTACAATAAGATGCTGGCAACAGAAGTCGTACATGACTGTTCTGTGACTAGGCAACAGATAGGCTATGATTTATATGAATTATCTGTTGTTAAGAACTATCCAGTTGATGTCAATACAGTATTGTTTATAACTTGATTTATTATTTTGTGATAAAAGAAAAGAAAATATTTACCTTCAATGCAATGACCCACTACATAAGCAATAAACTTGTTGGGTGTGAAAGTACTTGACTGATTAAATCGTTACAAAGCTGGTGTCTCAAGTTGCTTAGGAAATATCAAGTCATTTAAATGTTTTGATATATAGGTGTAAAACCCTGCAAGAGTCTGAGATAATAATATTCTTTGACAAACACTTGCTCATTGTCCTATTGCAAAGGAATATTTCAATATATGTGAAACTTTATATTTGCCTAGATTTCTCATTTAGATCCTTTAAGATTTAATGCACAATTAAATATTTAGATGAATTACTAAGGAATATGTCCAATTTGTTATGTTAAGTACAACTGAATATTTTCCTCCTAGTCTTTCCTGTCATTTAATAATATATTGACATATGTTGTTTAAATGAAACAAATTATCAAGTCCAAACATGACAACAGCATTATAAAATACTGATAATTTATTTTCAGTGGTCATATAATTTGCACAATAAACTGTTATTGGTTTGTCTTTATTGGTCTATATTTTCAACAGTGGAAAGTGTAGAGAAAGCAGAAAGAAACATTATTTTCAGCATTTGTAACTTATGACAACATCTAACAAAAAGTGATAAAATGATAGAATCTCTTTATTTTCATTGCCTTCCCAACACTTACATTTTCTTGCTGTTTAGTAGAGTTATAACTTTACATTTACATCAGATTTGAGACATAAGACATTTGACACCCAAAGTCAATACAAGTTGATCTGAACATACCACTACTGATGGCAAAATGTTTTGACTGTCAGTATTGTATTTCTTGCCAAAAAAAAAAAGATGACTGAAAAGCAAGAAAAACAATCTTTAAAGGTTTAGTAAAATATATTGTCTAGATTTCAGTGTGCTAAATATCTATTGTTTGAAAGTTTTAATCATTTTTATTTAGATATTTTTTTGCACTAACTTTGAAGGAAATATGAACACAAATATGTTAATTTTTCAGTTGTTGCTAAACCCTATCGTAGTAAACACTGTTAATAAAGATGATCCTAAGATTATCCGATACTCATCCAAACTTCATCTGCACAACTTAAAAGATGATGACGCAGGGACCTATCAGTGTGTAATAGCTAACAGCTTTGGTCCAGCATATTCCAGGAAGGCAAATGTTGAAGTCCTTGGTAATTATATTGTTTAGTGATTTATGACTTTGTTTTTTGTTGTCCTGTATTTCAGATCATTTTCATAAAACAGTAATTGGAATTACAATCAGAAACACTCAACATTATTCGTTTTTAATATTATTTTGAAGACAAATTCTTTCCTGAAGAAGCATGTTAGTTCTTTTTTTAATACAGTTATATAAGAATATTACTATTTTTTTTTTGCAGTGTTTCCTCAATTCTATAAGAAACCATTTGATGTAACAGTCAAAGCAATGACGACAGCTAGACTGGAATGTTCTGCTACAGGTTGGCCTAATCCAACCATAGCCTGGTCAAAAGATGGAGGAGATGATTTTCCTGCTGCCAGGGAGAGGCGTATGCATGTGATGCCTGATGATAACATATTCTTTATTGTTGAAGTAAAGAAGGTGGATGAGGGCATATACACATGTACAGCAAAAAATGATGCTGGATCTATAAGTGCCAGTCTTAATCTTACAGTCCTACGTAAGTCTTGTTGGAGTTAACAATCAATTATCTGGTCTGTTTCTTACACCTGTAACATCTGATTGTACAATAATAATGGTCCTTGGTTTGTGTGTCAGTCATTAACAAATATTTTTTATGACATCAGAGTTCAGCATAATTGTCATGAGATAAGAACATATTTACTATACAATGTACATGTATTCTGTTTAGAATTTTAGTTTTACACATAATTTCACAATTTCAGGTTATGAGTTTACTGTTAACTTCATAGTAATTTCATTTCTGGCACAACCATTTTTGTTTCTATGTCTGATGATAAATAATTTCTCATTATAAAATGCCTGGATTCGTAAATGTATGCATTATTTGGCTTTTTGTTTTTCAGAAACTCCATCGTTTGTCAAACCAATGGAAAAGGAGAAAAGAACTCAGAAAGATGACACAACAGTGATAGAATGTATGGCAGAGGGTATTCCGAAACCTAAACTTACATGGTTTAAAAATGGCAAACCATTAGAAACCAACCAACAACGGTATTTCTTCACTGCTGATAATCAGTTGTTAATTATAGTTCAAACTCAGGCTAGTGATGCTGGAATCTATATGTGTGAAATGACAAATACTTTGGGAACGGAACGTGGAGCTTCAAAATTGGTAGTTTATCAAGGAGACAAGCCAATATCTCCAGACACAAATACAGGAAGTAGTCGCTCAAACCCCAGTGACGAATCGACCACAACTGGCATCATTATCATTGCTGTTGTATGTTGTGTAGTGGGAACATCTCTTGTGTGGGTTATTATTATTTATCAGACTAGAAAGCGACATGAAATGTATAGTGCAACACCAACAGATGAAACAACTTTACCAGGAGAAGTGGCAGGTCAAGGGTACCAGCCTTATGCAGATGGCAACTATACAATAAATGGTCCCATGTCAGTACAAGGTTATCAATATCAAGATTATCAGATGAAAGAGTCTGGATATGAATCATCATCTGGACAATTCCGTGCACAGCGTGCAGCCATATTTCCAAGTGATGTGGATGAAGAGGATAACAATATGTCTGCACAGCTGACATTTCACGAACATCAAAATCATGATCAGAGTGATGGTGAAATTCAGTATCCAAATAGTGATACAGACTCATTGAAAAGTTCTCGGAGTACAAGTAGTACTCATACGAGTGGACAACAAACTTTACAAACGTTTCGTCCAATACTCAGTAACTCAAATACTTTTGTAAATAGGCCACAGTCTCGAACTTCTGAGAGTTGTGAACACTGTGAGCGGCAAAGACACTCATCAAGTGCTAGTGTTCGTTCATGTCAACATAAACAATCTATACATAACATACCTATACCTAACGGAATGCCATTGCATCATGGGTCATTACCTCAGCCACCAGGTGGCACCACATATAATGGTAAGTGTCATTGTTCATATTGTCTAAGTTTAAATGTTATTTTTTATACAAGAGAACTTTCATGCCATACATGCTGTTACTATTCATGAATAGTTGTGTGCTTGACGTTTTACTTTGATGGTAAAAGTTTTAAAATGGGACAATTAATTGTTTACTTATTTATGCTTCTATAAGAAGTAATAAAATGTTTATGTTTGATGTTTATTTCAGATTCATCGTGTAAATTTTGCAATTGTGATAGTGAGGTCAGTGGATGTCCTAGTCAGCTGTCCCAACCACCATACTCAAATTGTAAGTGTTTGTTGTTAGTCGGTATGGTTTATTTTTAGTTTTTTAGAGAATTAAAACAAGTCTCCACCTGATAAAATTGTTTATTTAACAGGTTTTTAAGAAAGAGTGCATTATTTTATATTTGATTTATCTATGACAGGAACAAAAATTATTATGTTACTTAGTAACCAATTATTAGCTGCGATTTGATATTTTTAAAACATCTATGAAGGGAAATAATTGGTTCATAAGCAGTTCACTTAAACGAACCAGTAAATGCACAACAGACACATTTTCTTTTCCAAGAATATAATTTCCTGATGAAAGGTAGGGTACATGTGTATGATACTGCAGTAAAGCATGAATATATTGTCAGGTTTGAGTGTAGCTGAAATGTTACTTGCTGGACATTAACAACAATCCATCACTAATGTAAATCTGTATAAAAATATGCTGTAAATGTTTTAATTTTTCTAGAGTTTATGACATTCACATTATGTGTGTTTGTTTTTGGACAACTTTTTACCATTTCTTTGTTTCTAATTCCTGTTACCTACACAATATATATAACTATGTTTCTGTTATATTTTAGTTTGTAATCATCATACCAAAGTACCTTCGTCGCTGAACGGACCACATTCAGGCTGCCATAATTCATCTGTAAATAATTCTTGTGATGCAACAAACCATAATGACATTGTACATAGTACCGAGAAATCTCCACCTGCCATTCCTCCTAAACAACACAAACATTCTCATCTCCACTCGAATACCTGTTCGTTGCCTAATGGTGTCCACTTGGTAACCAATGGGTCAATTGTTCATGGTGCTGTAGATGTTTAGTATTTATTTTTTTCTTTTATTTGTTGCATAATATTTAAAAAATAATGTGTACTTGAGAAATTTAAAAGAAATTTTGTAAATTTTGATGAATCGTGACAAAATCTTGATTTTAAGCCAGTTAATTGCATTACTTCTTTATGTTGCAGTCTGTATCAGAAAGCACATTAAATTTTTTTTCAAGAGTTAACATTTTTCACTGCCCAGTATGCTTAAAGAAATTATTGTCAAGTATAGTGAACCTTTCTTATTTTTCAAATAATTAAATAACAAACTTTTATATGAGTCATGTGATCAGTTACCTTCTTTATTTTGATAAAGGGCATTATTATTTATGAGACTGATCATAAGGGATAATATCTACTATTATCATTTTTGTCAGTAAATTCTTTGGGTACATGTATATTATAAACTTTAAACACTGTTAAATTTACTGCAAGATTTGGTTACTAATAGTGAAAACTGTATAGGAGTTTGGAGCACTTTATTACTGGAGACTCTTTATGTGTGAACCTGAAATCCGTATTGTAGAATGTAATATACATATTCATATCATACTAGAAAATTTTTCAGTGGGATTTGTGTGATATCAAACTGACATTTCTTACAGTATATCTTTAAATCTGAAATGGCATTTTGTATTTTTGTTATTGTTTAATTTGTTTTTATTGAGAATGCATTTTTGTAATGCCTTAAAAAATAATAATGCAATGTAAAATTTAGCTGTATATATTGACAAGAAATACCTCATGAATAGAAAAAATCCATGAAAACTAAGAGTGACCTTTACTACAGTTTTTCAGTGTACTACAGATTAAAACATGCTGGGATACATCTGTTCAATTTAACATAAAAAGTGCATGACATGATAGTGAATTAATTAAAATATTTCTACTGCCTTACTTAATGTACAAGATCACGGTTAGTTTTCATGGTGGTACCATACTTGATAATTTTACAGAAATACTAGATCAAGTGTGTTGAGATGTGTGTATGTGAAATTAACTTGATTGAATCATGGATAATTCATGATGACAAAGATTTATTTCCGACCATTTGATTGTCAAAAGACATGTTTGCCTCAATATACATTTTCATTTTTTTTACAAGGAAATATGCTTGTTCGAGTCTCGCTGCAGGCAGGGTGTGATTGACTCCAATCTTAATTGACAAGGATTGTTAGTTTATGGACAGAAGGTCAGGGATTTCCTCTGGGAGGTCCATCTTCCTCCCCAATAAAACTGATCATCATAATATAGCTGAAAAATTGCTGAAAGTGGTGTTCAAACAACATTAAAACAAAAACAAATACCGTTATAAGGAAACACAGATGTTTTTGTAAAGTTTACATTATCAAATGGACACAACAGAGGTGAAGAGATACTATTACAAGATTAAAGCATGGACACAATGTCATATTCAATCAAGTTAATTTGAGTGAATGAATTATGGTAGATGCTTAAGTGAACCAAAGTGTAGAATTTATCCAAGAATAATTGGGTGCTTATTTAAGTTGTACATTTTGACTTAGATACAAGAGTTACCTCTCTTAGTGTGTGTTAGAGAGGAAACTGACAGAAATCCAGTTACTGTTGACAATTCTTCAAAATTTGGAGAAAAGTTCATTGTGAAACACTTGTAAAGATTTTTTTCAGTAGAGAAATGATATGATAGCTTGATTGCTAACTAAGACTTGAATTTGTAAAATGAAATTCATGTAAGAAAATTAATAAGTTAATGTTCTTCAAAATATTTTTAGGTTGAAAATTGTTTTCATTGTCTGTTTTTTTTTTTTTAAATATTTTTTATTAAAGTTATTGAATTAATTCATGACAATGCTGTAAATTTGAGACATTTTTTTTATGGGATGGCAAAAAAACCAAAACATTAAGTAAAAGATTGGTTCAAACATCTGCAGTTTCAATACTGTTAAAATGCAAAGTCAGATATAATTTTGACATATTAACATCTGTGCATATGACACAATGCCTTTTTAGTCAATGTTATTGCGTAACAATAATGAACATTTGATAATAAGGAATTCATTAGTATACATGTCTAAGGTGTGCCGGTAAACAATTTCTTATGTTTTGTTATAACATGTGCGTGTCTTAAATTTCCTAATGATAAAATTTTACACTTTTGTACTATTTTTATTTGACATATCTGCAGTAAAAAGTCATTAATTTGTATGTTTAAAGTGGTTAAACAAATTTGCATAACAAAAGCTTCATTATTTTGTATGCTTTTTGTTATATCACTTTCCCATATTAATTGATATTTAATTTCATTATTGGGTAAAATTTCATTGCTTTAAACACTCTATGCTGAATGAAACGATTTTATGCTTGATATAACAGAACATCTGCATGTTGACAGATATAATGTACTTAAAATGCATATCACATTTCCAATGTGAACAAAATCTGTACAAGTATAGGTTTCACAATATTCTGTTACAAATGCCAAAATAAATTAAAAAAGAAATCCACTTACTGTTGACAGAACTTGTTTATTTTTTGTATGTTGGAGTTTTAATTACGTTTTAGTAACACCATCTTGTGTTAAAATAAGTTGTGTTGATTTTGAATGAAGAGAAAATAGTTTTGTTCATTTTCTTGCCATTGGATTGATGCTTTACAGAAAATTAATAAAACAGATAATTAAGTGTTGTTTTAAATTGAAACATTAATGCTACAGTTTTATATAAAAATGTTGAGACTGATGTAGGACCAGCATTTTTTCGTTACAGGGTTTACTTCTGTGTTGTTACCTCAGCAATACATAACGGGAAGCAATATTTCTTTCTCGGGAAGAAAGCAGTCATCTTATTGTTGGCACTGCTGTTGTTAAGAGTTTGAATTTTTTGTAATGTATCTTTCCAATGTCAATTGAATGTTCATTTCTTGTATTCTTGAAATGAAAAATCATTATTAATAAAAAGAAATATATTGATTATTCTGTTCTGTTGTTCTTAAAGTAAATTAAGAGTAAACAAGGCTAGATTTATAAGTTATTTGTTTGCCATATACTGACCGAATGCAAATAACCCTTCCAACTGCTTACATTTTTCGATTATTTCATCTGGAATTCTAGATACTTTCCGTGTTCTGTGTCACTGACACATTTCTAGGTATTTATTTAATTTAAAGCAGTCAAGTGATCATGTATAAAAATATTGTTTCATTTCTGTTGTGGAAAGAATAGTCTTATTAAAGGTTAACTTTTAAAACTGGAAGGAGATCTTGTTAAACAGGTGACACTTAACAATATGAAATTCATCGTTGATATTCCAGTACACTCAAAGTTCAGTGATAAAAATGTCTCCCTGTGTATCGTTGAAACCGATGGTAATTTGGTTGAAACATATGTTATTATTGAGAGAAATCTTTTGTTTTGAGAAAAAAATGCAAGATATTTTAACAATACACTTCGCTTTGGATTAGTTGTTTACAATAATGAATGAAGGAAAATTTTAGAAATATTGAGTGTGAAAACATTTCCATCCAAACCAGCTGGGACAGAAAGAAATGTTTTAAATGATATAATAGCTTGAACTGTCAAGTAACAAATAAAGTTGCCAAATATGGTGGCTCCGCCATAGAAAGAGTTTATTGTTAATCCCAAAAAGGCATAAAATACTTAATTCCCACGGTATGGTCAGATCATTATTTCAGTAATTAAACTTAGAAGTGCTAGTAATATCAGCACATTCCAATTTGAAAAAAATTAGCCTTCTATAATACCAAGAATCCATATGAAACCCGATAGTGGTGTCATGGACCTTGAAATAATTAAAAGTGCTAGAAGAATTGGCAGTTAAAAAACCTACTCTAGTATCATGACAGGCCCTTGGTGACCCTGAACACTCTTTCTAGTTGGGTCATTTTTATGTCATCCCAAGCAATTTTCGAGGGGCCACTTTTAGACTTGGCCTGGCAGTACATTTCTTTTAGAACCAAAATTCTTTAATTTAATTTTAGAATAGAAGATTTTAAATTTAGCCAGTCAAAAGTGAAAGTATGTTGAATCTCTTCCAACAGACCATATGAACCAAAAAATTCTGTAATGTTGGGGCATACAAATAAACTGACACGATAGTGTATAACTAGTTGGAAAACAAATTACACATTTTAAATATACATGAAAATTGTAAGTTTTCACTGTAAATTTATCTTGATTTAGACAGAATTTATAGGAGTGATGAAGGAGTGCAGACCAGATAGAAACTATATCTTTTAATACATGTAAACTTAGAATGGATTTACATTTTGTGAGGGTGCTTCAGTTGAAATGTTTGAAAAGCCATAAAAAAATATGTCAGACTTTAAAGAGCATAATGATAGAACAAAAAATGTAGAATGGAATGACAAATTAAAACTATGTCCATTGTATGCCTAGCAGTAGAACATGTTTTCCTCAAAATATAAATCCTTGGGTTTTAAACTTTGACTTATTTTTAAATGGCTCAATTCTTATGTTTAATTTATGCCGTCGTATATACACAAGCTTTTCAATTACCGAACAATGTCATAATGACATGTATGATGCATCAATTAGGAGCTAAAAGTAGATGTAGTTGTTTTTGTCTCGCCTGCGACGAAAGTCGCTGGAGGCGAGACATATGTATGGGAATCCGGCGGCGGCGGCGGCGTAAACACTTGACATCTTGCTTCATATCTTTGTAAGCCCAAGCCCTAGGTCCATCAAATTTGGTCCAGAGGTAGCTTATGATGAGTACTTGCCAGTCAGTCACCTGTCACCTGACCTTGACCTCAATTTCACGGTCCAGTGACTACGTTAAAGTTTTTGGGTTACGACAGTTCCTCTGTAACTACTCATGGTAGGATGACAATATTTGGTGTATAGATTGCTGATGACTAGTACATGACTGTCTGGTAGGTGTCACCTGACCTTGACCTCAATTTCACGGTCCAGCGACTACGTTAAAGTTTTTGGGTTACGACAGTTCCTCTGTAACTACGCATGGTAGGATGACAATATTTGGTGTATAGGTTGCTGATGACTAGTACATGACTGTCTGGTAGGTGTCACCTGACCTTGACCTCAATTTCACGGTCCAGCGACTACGTTAAAGTTTTGGGGTTACGACAGTTCCTCTGTAACTATGCATGGTAGGATGACAATATTTGGTGTATAGGTTGCTGATGACTAGTACATGACTGTCTGGTAGGTGTCACCTGACCTTGACCTCAATTTCACGGTCCAGTGACTACGTTAAAGTTTTTGGGTTACGACAGTTCCTCTGTAACTACACATGGTAGGATGACAATATTTGGTGTATAGGTTGCTGATGACTAGTACATGACTGTCTGGTAGGTGTCACCTGACCTTGACCTCAATTTCACGGTCCAGCGACTACGTTAAAGCTTTTGAGTTACGATAGTTCCTCTGTAACTACGCATGGTAGGATGACAATATTTGGTATATAGGTTGCTGATGAATAGTACATGACTGTCTGGTAGGTTCCACCTGACCTTGACCTCAATTTCACGGTCCAGCGACTACGTTAAAGTTTTTGGGTTACGGCTGTTCCCCTGTAACTATGCAGGGTATGGTGACAATATTTTGTATACAGGCCACTGCTGATATTTAATGCTATTTACGTAATGCTTATGACGAAATTTATTTTCGTTACTGATGCGGAATGCAGGCGAGACGTTTTCTGTGTCCACACTTGTTTATTTTGGAAAGGGAGGGGGTATTTCTGATGCAAGCTAAGCAATTACATACAATCAATTTTTAAAGTCCAGCCTAAGTATTAGCAACAGTTTTCAATATCTTTATCTTGTGGTGATGCATACATGTGATCTCTCTTGCTGTCTGCTTTTCTGATGAGGTTTATTTGCAGAACATTTTCCTATCAATGAGGAAAAACTAGTATACAGGAAAGTGATGTGTACATGATATCTTTCCTATGTTATAACTGTCCACAGCAGGCTATGTCAATGCATATCAACATGTTATGTTGACTTTTTCTAATGGTTTATAGATCTTGGTACGTGTCAGTATGTTGTCATAGGTATAACAGGCCAAAACATGGAAATGCATTTTTGTAAACCCTTTTTTCAAATTTTAATGTATGAAAGTATTTACCGGTAAACTAAATGATGATGTCAAACCTTTATCGCCCACGCGTCCCCGGGAGGCGGGATAGGGAGACCCTCTCGTTGGGGGTTGTCAGGTCATAATACGGAAAGCCTGACCGCTCCTGCACGATAAAGACACCTTTTGTAGATTTAAAAAAAGAGTAGGCTTAATGTAGCCGCTACAAAAGGCTAAATTTTCCACCCCTACCCAAAACTCCATACTTTTCCAGTGGCAGTTAAAATTGTATTCCCTGTGACCCATCCCATGCACCCCCATTTTTTGATGATTTATTGTTTGTTAACTTGTTCCCATCCTGAATATAGCTGAAATACTGCTCGCTGGACGTAAAGCAGACATCCAATCAATCAATCAATCAATCAATCAAATCTTTATCATACTTTGGGGACTACAGCACAGCCTTTATCATACTTAAGAGACTACAGCGAAGCCTTTATCATACTTAAGAGACTACAGTTTAGCCATTATACTTTGGGGACAACAGTGAAGACTTGATCTTACTTTGGAGACTACAGTGTAGCCTTTATCATACTTTGGGGACAGCAGTGAAGCCTTTATCATACTTTAGGGACTACAGTGAAACCTCTATTATACTTTAGGGACTACAGTGTAGCCATTATCAAACTTTAGGGACTACAGTGAAGCTTTTATCATACTTTAGGGACTACAGTGTAGACATTATCATACTTTGGGGAAAACAGTGAAGTCTTTATCATACTTTGGGGATACAGTGAAGCCTTTATCATACTTTGGGGATACAGTGAATCCTTTATCATACTTTAGGCACAACAGTGAAGTCTTTATCATACTTTGGGGATACAGTGAAGCCTTTATCATATTTTAGGGACTACAGTGTAGCCATTATCATACTTTAGGGACTACAGTGAAGCATTTATCATACTTAAGGGACTACAGAGAAATCTTTATCATACTTTGGGGGCTACAGAGTAGCCTTTATCATACTTTGGGGACTACAGTGTAGCCTTTATCATACTTTAGGGACTACAGTGAAGCATTTATCATACTTAAGGGACTACAGAGAAATCTTTATCATACTTTGGGGGCTACAGAGTAGCCTTTATCATACTTTGGGGACTACAGTGTAGCCTTTATCATACTTTAGGGACACCAGTGAAGCCTTTGTCATACTTAAGGGACACCAGTGAAGCCTTTATCATACTTAAGGGACACCAGTGAAGCCTTTATCATACTTTGGGGGCTACAGAGTAGCCTTTATCATACTTTGGGGACTACAGTGTAGCCTTTATCAGACTTTAGGGACTACAGTGAAGCCTTTATCATACTTTAGGGACTACAGTGAAGCCTTTATCAGACTTTAGGGACTACAGTGAGGCATTTATCATACTTAAGGGACTACAGAGAAATCTTTATCATACTTTGGGGGCTACATAGTAGCCTTTATCATACTTTGGGGACTACAGTGTAGCCTTTATCATACTTTAGGGACTACAGAGTAGCCTTTATCATACTTAAGGGACTACAGTGAAGCATTTATCATACTTAAGTGACTACAGTGAAGCATTTATCATACTTAAGTGACTACAGTGAAGCATTTATCATACTTAAGGGACTACAGAGAAATCTTTATCATACTTTGGGGGCTACAGTGAAGCCTTTATCATACTTTAGGGACAACAGTGAAGCATTTATCATACTTAAGGGACTACAGAGAAATCTTTATCATACTTTGGGGGCTACAGAGTAGCCTTTAACATACTTTGGGGACTACAGTGTAGTCTTTATCATACTTAAGTGACTACAGTGAAGCATTTATCATACTTAAGGGACTACAGAGAAATCTTTATCATACTTTGGGGGCTACAGTGAAGCCTTTATCATACTTTAGGGACAACAGTGAAGCATTTATCATACTTAAGGGACTACAGAGAAATCTTTATCATACTTTGGGGGCTACAGAGTAGCCTTTATCATACTTTGGGGGCTACAGAGTAGCCTTTATCATACTTTGGGGACTACAGTGTAGTCTTTATCATACTTTAGGGACTACAGTGAAGCATTTATCATACTTAAGGGACTACAGAGAAATCTTTATCAGACTTTAGGGACTACAGTGAAGCCTTTATCATAATTTAGGGACTACAGTGAAGCCTTTATCAGACTTTAGGGACTACAGTGTAGCCTTTATCATACTTTGGGGACAACAGTGAAGCCATTATCATACTTTAGGGACTACAGTGTAGCCTTTATCATACTTTGGGGACTACAATGAAGCTTTTACCATACTTTAGGGACTACAGTGTAGCCTTTATCATACTTAAGGGACTACAGTGAAGCATTTATCATACTTAAGTGACTACAGTGAAGCATTTATCATACTTAAGGGACTACAGAGAAATCTTTATCATACTTTGCGGGCTACAGAGTAGCCTTTATCATACTTTGGGGACTACAGTGTAGCCTTTATCATACTTTAGGGACTACAGTGAAGCATTTATCATACTTAAGGGACTACAGAAAAATCTTTATCATACTTTGGGGGCTACAGAGTAGCCTTTATCATACTTTGGGGACTACAGTGTAGCCTTTATCATACTTTAGGGACTACAGTGAAGCATTTATCATACTTAAGGGACTACAGAGAAATCTTTATCATACTTTGGGGGCTACAGAGTAGCCTTTATCATACTTTAGGGACTACAGTGAAGCAATTATCATACTTTGGGGACTGCAGTGTAGCCTTTATCATACTTTGGGGATACAGTGAATCCTTTATCATACTTTAGGGACTACAGTGTAGCCTTTATCATACTTTGGGGATACAGTGAATCCTTTATCATACTTTAGGGACTACAGTGTAGCCTTTATCAGACTTTAGGGACTACAGTGAAGCCTTTATCATACTTTAGGGACTACAGTGTAGGCTTTATCATACTTCAGGCACAACATTGAAGTCTTTATCATACTTTGGGGACTACATTGAAGCCTTTATCATACTTCAGGCACAACAGTGTAGTCTTTATCATACTTTGGGGACTACATTGAAGCCTTTATCATACTTCCGGGACTATATTGAAGCCTTAATCATAATTAAGGGACTACAGCGAAGCTGTTATCATACTTTAGGGACTAACGTGAAGCCTTTGTTATACTTTGAGGATTACAGTGAAGCCTTTATCATACTTTTGAGACTACAGGGAAACCTTTATCATCCTTTGGGAACCTTTATCATTCAAACAAACAAAAGCCTAACAAAAATTAACAATTTTTCGTTTTCCGACTGAAACAGATTACAGTAAATTAAAAATAATGATAACAGATAAAAGCAATTTACATAAAAAAACAGACAACACTGAATTCGGACATCGAAAAAACAGATAACCGCAGAACTGAGAAATTTAGAGGGAATAACAGAGAAAAATCGGTAAAAAAAGTTAAGTGTTCTATTAACAGCAAACAGGGTTTTTAAATCCATTATAACACTTAACAACACTGTTAATTTTTAAGAAAACAGATAACAGCTAATGGTTGAAAAACAGTTAACAGTTAGTTTATTTTATAACAAAAAAAGTTAACAGACGTGTAAAAATACCCCCCAAAAATCTACATAAAGAATCTTGCCTCCCTCGCTGTTAATATACCGTGATCAATAATAGGTGATCGACGCCCCAAGCAAAGAACCGTAGTAATAACATGCATGCTTATAAATACATGCAAGTGCCCACAACGCAGCTTACAGTGAACAGTTAATTTCTCTATCCGCGAACAAACAACGTGTTTAAAACACAGAACTCGCGAGTGAATAGAAGCACATCCGCATGCCTTTAATTAGCTAAATTATTTTATAACCTTTAATATATTTCTTGGCCTTAACAGTAATGCATAATATTGTGTTTATTTGGTGTCCAGAAATGTGTTACATATATTGCATATTAAGTTGTTTAATCATCATATTCCAATAGATGCCTTCTCAAATTTTGGGCTTCCAATTTTCAGTCACTACATGCTGTTGTATGAAACAACAGGAAACTTCGCAAAATTGTTCCGAATCAAAATATTGTGTGGAGATTGTATAGAAATATGAAAAATTACATGCAAGTCCGATTATATGAATTGCTCAAGAATTATATTGACATGGTTGTACATTTAATAGAATGCGTGTTCCGATGTGACGCATTACATACCGCTTGACGTAACGTCAATGTCTATGTAATTTATGAAACATGTTGGATCAAAATTCAACCATGCACAGGGGCCAAAGTAGTAATCAACTATGTGCTTTTCAACGCTAAGTTTGTTGATTTGGTCAAAAGGAGGAACACGTTACCGCGACATTGTTAAGAAAACATCACTCATTGCCGCGACATCACCTATTTATTTTCGGTCGACATTACCGCGACATTATTTTCTATGTGTTCAAACCCGCCACACATAATTGTGCGTGTGCTAGCATGTTCTAAGTCGGGATATTTAAACCATCGTATTGTTCACGTGTTGCCTGTTCTTATAGATAGGTGTTGATGTTTCTACTGGTCTGTATTGTTGTCGGCACTCATCAGGGATAGTATCCCAATGCCATATTATGTGTCTGTATTGTTGTCGGCACTCATCAGGGATAGTATCCCAATGCCATATTGTGCGTCTGTATTGTTGGCGGCATTCATCAGGGATAGTATCCCAATGCCATATTATGCGTCTGTATTGTTGGCGGCACTCATCAGGGATAGTATCCCAATGCCATATAATGTGTCTGTATTGTTGGCGGCACTCATCAGGGATAGTATCCCAATGCCATATAATGTGACTGTATTGTTGTCGGCACTCATCAGGGATAGTATCCCAATGCCATATAATGTGACTGTATTGTTGTCGGCACTCATCAGGAATAGTATCCCAATGCCATATAATGTGACTGTATTGTTGTCGACACTCATCAGGGATAGTATCCCAATGCCATATAATGTGACTGTATTGTTGTCGGCACTCATCAGGGATAGTATCCCAATGCCATATAATGTGTCTGTATTGTTGGCGGCACTCATCAGGGATAGTATCCCAATGCCATATAATGTGACTGTATTGTTGTCGGCACTCATCAGGGATAGTATCCCAGTGCCATATAATGTGTCTGTATTGTTGGCGGCACTCATCAAGGATAGTATCCCAATGCCATATAATGTATCTGTATTGTTATCGGCACTCATCAGGGATAGTATCCCAATTCCATATAATGTGTCTGTATTGCTGGCGGCACTCATCAGGGATAGTATCCCAATGCCATATAATGTGTCTGTATTGTTGTCGGCACTCATCAGGGATAGTATCCCAATGCCATATAATGTGACTGTATTGTTGGCGGCGCTCATCAGGGATAGTATCCCAATACCATATAATGTGACTGTATTGTTGGCGGCGCTCATCAGGGATAGTATCCCAATGCCATATAATGTGACTGTATTGTTGTCGGCACTCATCAGGGATAGTATCCCAATGCCATATAATGTGTCTGTATTGTTGGCGGCACTCATCAAGGATAGTATCCCAATGCCATATAATGTATCTGTATTGTTATCGGCACTCATCAGGGATAGTATCCCAATTCCATATAATGTGTCTGTATTGCTGGCGGCACTCATCAGGGATAGTATCCCAATGCCATATAATGTGTCTGTATTGTTGGCGGCACTCATCAGGGATAGTATCCCAATGCCATATAATGTGACTGTATTGTTGGCGGCGCTCATCAGGGATAGTATCCAAATGCCATATAATGTGACTGTATTGTTGGCGGCACTCATCAGGGATCCCAATGCCATATAATGTGTCTGTATTGTTGTCGGCACTCATCAGGGATAGTATCCCAATGCCATATAATGTGACTGTATTGTTGGCGGCGCTCATCAGGGATAGTATCCAAATGCCATATAATGTGACTGTATTGTTGGCGGCACTCATCAGGGATAGTATCCCAATGCCATATAATGCGTCTGTATTGTTGGCGGCACTAATCAGGGATAGTATCCCAATGCCATATAATGCGTCTGTATTGTTGGCGGCACTAATCAGGGATAGAATCCCAATGCCATATAATGTGTCTGTATTGTTGGCGGCACTCATCAGGGATAGTATCCCAATTCCATATAATGTGTCTGTATTGTTGGTGGCGCTCATCAGGGATAGTATCCCAATGCCATATAATGTGACTGTATTGTTGTCGGCACTCATCAGGGATAGTATCCCAATGCCATATAATGTGACTGTATTGTGGGCGGCACTCATCAGGGATAGTATCCCAGTGCCATATAATGTGTCTGTATTGTTGGCGGCACTCATCAGGGATAGTATCCCAATGCCATATAATGTGTCTGTATTGTTGGCGGCACTCATCAGGGATAGTATCCCAATGCCATATAATGTATCTGTATTGTTGGCGGCACTCATCAGGGATAGTATCCCATTCCCATATAATGTGACTGTATTGTTGGCGGCACTCATCAGGGATAGTATCCCATTCCCATATAATGTGACTGTATTGTTGTCGGCACTCATCAGGGATAGTATCCCAATGCCATATAATGTGACTGTATTGTTGGCGGCACTCATCAGGGATAGTATCCCAATGCCATAAAATGTGACTGTATTGTTGGCGGCCCTCATCAGGGATAGTATCCCAATACCATATAATGTGACTGTATTGTTGTCGGCACTCATCAGGGATAGTATCCCAATGCCATATAATGTGACTGTATTGTTGTCGGCACTCATCAGGGATAGTATCCCAATGCCATATAATGTGACTGTATTGTTGTCGGCACTCATCAGGGATAGTATCCCAATGCCATATAATGTGACTGTATTGTTGGCGGCACTCATCAGGGATAGTATCCCAATGCCATAAAATGTGACTGTATTGTTGGCGGCCCTCATCAGGGATAGTATCCCAATACCATATAATGTGACTGCATTGTTGGCGGCGCTCATCAGGAATAGTATCCCAATGCCATATAATGTGACTGTATTGTTGGCGGCGCTCATCAGGGATAGTATCCCAATGCCATATAATGTGACTGTATTGTTGGCGGCGCTCATCAGGGATAGTATCCCAATGCCATATAATGTGACTGTATTGTTGGCGGCACTCATCAGGGATAGTATCCCAGTGCCATATAATGTGTCTGTATTGTTGGCGGCACTCATCAGGGATAGTATCCCAATGCCATATAATGTGTCTGTATTGTTGGCGGCACTCATCAGGGAATGTATCCCAATACCATATAATGTGTCTGTATTGTTGGCGGCACTCATCAGGGATAGTATCCCAATGCCATATAATGTGACTGTTTCAATCTGGTATTTTATGGCCTAGTATTTGTCGTTTCTGTTGTTTGTTTTTCGTTTATATTTGATTATTCATCTTTCTTGATATATTGAATTGTTATTTTTTTATATTTGGTTTATAAAACTGTCAGCTGTTATTTTTTGTATATTATATTTTACATTCATGTTATATGCAACAAACAAATAAGACAACACATATCATTGATGCATTTAAAATCATGTATTTCGTCATGTAGATTTTGGTAGCATTTTGTTTTTACTTATTTTAGACATTCTCATTTATTACCAATCAGCATGTGAAAACTTGACTTTAGGATTTGAGTTATCTCTCTTTAATTATTGGAGTTCATATCGGACAATGCCAGTTGGAATTTTTTTGCTATTAGATATATCTTTATCATCAACATTTCTATACTATCCCATGTGTGACACAAAAAAAAATCAAAGGGACTTGTGGCAATTTTAGGTATAAGTGATGAGCGACTACAGAGAAATATCATGTAATCCGTTTCTCTGATCCCTTTACGATAAGTGATTGTACTTATCATTTCATATGCAGGGTTGATTAGTTTAATACATATGTTTAGTCCACTTTTCAATAAATGTAGCAATGCCAGTTAAATTGGCAGGTCCGCAGAGAATAAAGTCATAAATATATTATATTTTGATCTTTTTTGTACTGTGAACAATATGCAGTTAAAGTCTTGTTTCCTAGTTGCCCTTGATATAAACTTGTTTAAATATAGAAACCTATAGAAAATGCTTGCAGTTATACACAAAGCATATAACAACTGACGACTAACTCGTTGGGGTTACCACCTCTTTGTCCCTCGGACGTAACGCTCCTTATTTTCACCGCACTTTGGTGCTTAATTATTGGTAAGCTAAGACACTTCGTAACTGATGTTAAAAATCTTTTTTGTATTCAACCAAAATATTCTATGTGGAATTCAATTCGTTCCAATCGATACACCATTATGCACACTGTTACATGCCTTTCAGTTTATATCTAATTAACAAACATATGGCACTTATTAACCATCATTACATTAATTGGGGATTAAAATATGGTTCCGATTTTTTTCGTCATTTAAATTCAATAGCAGACACGGTAATATATATATACATTTGTCCTTTATTCCGTTGAAAAAGAAATACATTATCACTATTTTTTCGTAAAATATTTGTTTGAACCAATTTATATCTGTGCAACAATCTCCCGTAGGTGCCCCGTAGCTATTTTTTGATAATTATTAACCAAGCGCTTGATTATGAAGGTTACTTTCCCCTTTTCGTTTCGAAATTGACCGATCTCCGATACTTTTCTGCGTTCTCTTGTGGATGTTGAAAATTGTTACAGAAATTACTGATTCGTCTTATTAAAAAGGTAAGAAAATCACTTTTCTAGTTATTGTAGAATTGTTTTGACCTTGAAATAAACGCAAAAGAGAAAAAACACTAAAGACACCTGTCAATTCGGTTAATTATATTAGACAGGTCTAGAAATCTAAGTAAGCAAGGTATTCATCTGAACTGTGGATGCCTTTTCTAAACTTATATAAGCAGCAGTCGCAGTACCCGTATATATTATCACTCGTTTATAAATTGGTTTGAAGCATCCACTATACGTGTCATCACGTGCTACATTTTGTCTCCGTGTTACAATGTTGCATATGTGTAAATCTTAGATTCCAATTTTTTTGTTACTTTTATGATCTTGTTGCGTTGAGCATTACACTGACTTCTATATTTTGTTTTCTATTTTGTTTGTAGTTTGAGGGAGCATGGGAATCCTTAATCGTCTTTATTTCTTCTTACATTCGTGTAGTTAAAGGTATTTAATCTAAAATTTTCAATTAATTAACATAATTCCAGCTACCTCTTTTCTATAAACTAATGATATATTAAGTTAATGTCATAAGATTTTGACCTATAGATAAAACATATGTAGCTAATCACACACTGTCGTAATGTACATGTTTGTTCTATCCTCGTGGCTAATAAGAACTACACACGATGTTTATAAAACAAGATAACGAGATGCTTTAGGATGATAAGTACCATATGTTTCAACTCCAACCAACGTAAGTCTCATTAGCAGTAATTTGAGGGTAACATCCTATTGTGGTTAGAGACCTTGCTCTTCTAAATGTCGTTACTTCAATATTTATGGCAAATGATTACACACACAGATGTAATGTAATTTGAAGGCTTTCAGACGTAAATCGCGAGTTTCACTGTAGCAAAGTGAGTTAACATGCGGCAATTCGTAGCGAAATAAAAGTGGACTCGTAACCAAATCCTGTAGATCCCCGGGTTTCAGAAACGTTAATTATGAATATGTATATCAAGATCGCCCTCGGCCTGTGTTAGACCCTGGGTCCGCCTATACAAGGCACAATTTATACAGTATATTTATTATCAACGCTTTTCAATATAGTCAAATCGCCAATCAATTATCCCTTTTCGTCCTCCTTTGGAAAGCCACTAAATATTCGTTTGGAATATAAAAAAACATTATAACATATTTTATGGCAACATAGTATGTGTTATATACACTGTAACTATTTACTTCATCGCGCTTGGTGTGCATAACGGCAATCAGCAGTAGCAGTTTCTCTGTAACACATTGGTGCATCTTAATAAGAAATGTTATGTGTCTTCGTTTTCTCTTTTCTACGTATTGCATTACTGTTTCGTAACTTGTATACTTGTATTCTTTTGACTGTAATATATATGTTCCTGTAAGTAATTTCAATTGGATATATAAATCGGTATGTATACGAAACGCTTTTGAATGACCATATATTCTAGGGCTGACTGAAGAATGACCGATACCGTCTGCACCAGTTCTGATGAGGAGGAGATCTTAACATATAAACTCAAAATCCATGACGCTGAAATCTCTAATACTGGAAAGTGGTTGTGTGAAGTAAAGGACAAATATGGAAGTGTGTCAGCTTCATGCGATGTCAATATTTACGGTAAGATCTAGTTTTGAACGGCGTTTGAGGAAAGTTATAACCAGAAGAAAGAAATGCGACAGTCCATTAGCGTCAGAATTGTGATTAAAATATCACATTTTGTCTGGAAATTCTCTTTAATATTTAACTTAGATAATAAGTTATCAGTATGAATACCGAACTGTCAATAAATAAGCTAATGTCGTGTATGCACCCACTTGGAAACCAGTATAAAATTGAATTATATTTCTGAAGGCTTTATTTCGCAGATATTATCTATTCAAGTTCCCTATTAGTTTATCAATCTAATTAAAATTAAAAATTTCAATTGCTCCCCATTTTCTCCTCGTTTTAATCAGATTGTGAATTTACTACAACGTTGTACAAAGTATAATAGTAAAGAAATTAATTTATATTTATGAATGCAATATTTCTCAAAGGGGTGGGTATGTCAGACTGGCATTAGGGTGGTTATCCACAGTTGCTTTCCGGAAAAAAACCCGAAATTGTTTCATGTTGTTATAAAAGAAACATCCGGTAGAAAATCCAAATATCTGTAACAATATTTTATACATTTGAAAAATAATATTATATTCTCAAACAATAAACCACCACCTGCCACCTGCGTTGTTTTCGAACAGAAATCTGCCATTTATAATAGAATACATTTTCCTTCTAATTTTCAGAAGAAGCAAAGAAAAAGTCGGTTACTTCTGATAGTCAGGTGAAGGCCATACAAAATGGTACATCAGCTAATGGTACAAATTCAGATTCAGAAGAAGAAATACTAACATATCGTTTGAAGATACATGACGCTAACATCAGTGATGCTGGAAAATGGAAATGCGAGGTCAAGGACAAATACGGATCTACCTCCACTTCCTGTAGTTTGGATGTTTTTGGTATGGATAGTTGGACCTTTTATCAGTCTAATAGTAATTAGTGCATATTTTTAATTAGGGTAGATTTTTTTGTGTATATTGTAAACAGAAGTAAGTTTTTTAATTATTTAAGACCTTTTGTTACATGGTTTAGCAATATTAGGTACATGTAGTTCTTGAATAATTGATTTTATAAAGATTGATTTCACTTACAACCTTATAGTTATCCTGGTTTTATCTGTCTTTAAAACTGCTATTAATAAATCTGAAGTGACATTAAATCCCACTAGGTAATCCCTTTTGATGAATTGATGCACATTGTTGTACATTGTATGGTTGAAGTTAATAAAAAGTTTCATCAATTAATTCCAATTTTGCTCTTTTGTAATACGGGGAATAAATTTAAAATGGTATATAATGGTAATAAGCATTTAATAACATTGCAAACAGGTATTAACCGGTATATAAGCTAAAGAAGTACTCCATTAGCTCAATCGAATTTGACAGGCTGTAAATTTTCTTCTTCCTAAATAGACCTCCCTTTACACTTCTCCCTTTTGAATGAGTTATTGTACTACTACATTAACAACCCAAATCACAGCACTTGCCCGGGTTAGCTCCTCATAACTATCAAATGTTGGTTACAAAATGTAACTGTAGAGTATAAAACAACATTAAATATCAACTTCAGTATCACCACAGAGACATAATGTATACAGACTTGTAAAATCAAATGTCATACAGTATACGTGTAAGCGAGACTTTAGTTGAAAACCCAGAAACTTAAATTTTAAATTATATTTTTAATCTTTCAGAATCTACACCAATTCAAGAGGAACCTAGGTTTCTAATGACACTAAGGAATGTTACAGCTCTTGAAGGTGAAAGTATAAAGTTGATCTGTCGAGTTAAGGGAACACCATTGCCAAAAATTGTATGGTAAGCTTCCTGAATAAACACTCATCAATTTATGTTGCATTTGATAGATTTAGCATACTAGAAGGCTTTTTTTGTCTTCATACTCTTTTGAAACAGCAGAATTTTATACACTATATATGTTTAACCTTATCTTAATCAATCAATCAAGTGTTTGTTGCCTTATATTTCATCAAATAATATGGTCACATATCATATGCAAGAGTTATCTCCCATTAGAACAGGCATTTCATGTAATTTATTTATAAGAGAATTTTTTTTCTTTTAAATTGTTAGTTTTAATTGACAAAATTATTTCTGTAGTGGATTTCAGTTAATTGCATATTTCTGCATTCTGTTATATTATAATTGTTGTTAAAAGAATAATGGTATTAGAAAAGATTTACTAGTAACTGAATTGTTTTATGTATCAACACAGCTTTCAATTGGACAATTAAAGTAAAAACTTTATATTTTCTGTTAAAAATTGTCTTTCTGTTAATTGCATATTCTTGTTAATTGTGTATTTTTCTCTGACAAATTGGTTATGCATTTAAGACAACTTGTATAAGACAAAAAATTGTTCTCCCCCCACCTTCCTGTACCCTAAAATAAATGCTGCCTGCCTGAATCATTTTATTTTATTTTTAAGGTGTTGTTTTTGTTGTTATTAACCATGAACAGCTAATGCATATTTTCCAATTACATAGTAAGAACAAATGAAAGCCTTTCTACATACCTGAAAGTTTGTGTATGGAGGGTGTAAACCATAAATGTTTAAATTGTGTCTTAGTAGTTAATATTTAGTGCTAAATGATTAGTTATTTATTTACGATTGTGAACCAGTAATTTCTTGATTTGTCCATAGGTATAAAGATGATGTACCTATTTCAAAAGATGACTACAGTTATCAAGTTCTGTACCTAAAAGATGGGACCATAAGTCTAGAAATATATTATCCCAAGCCGGACAAAGATGCTGCTGTGTTCAGGTGTGAGGCAGAAAATGACAAGGGTGTGGCTACATCAGAATCTAAAGTTACAGTTTTACCAAGAAGTGAGTCTATGATAAGTTGAAGGAAGGTTGTAAATGCCATTGAATCAAGTGAGGTAGTTGCCTCACAAAACATTTCATCTTTTGTAGAAGTTTTTGTTTCCAAGAACTTAAAAACTAAAAAAGTATAAAGTTGTTTGCTGTTGTCTCAAACATTTTTGTCATTTAAAATCCAAGTATATTTTGAGATTTCTGTCGTCCATTAATGTGTTCTTTTTTGCTGGTTATCATGTCATCTTATGTATTGATGTTTCTTTATCACTTAAACCTGGTAACTGTCCACAAATTGTGTGATAATAGAACTTTGAATAAAAGCAGGATCTTGAAGAAGAAGAAAGCATAACTCAAAACAGCTTGTTTCAATTGTGCCAGGCTCTCCAGAAATGCTGAGAATGCAGACTTTTGCATCATTAACCCCAAGAACTTCTGGGGGTCTTGACCCCTGCCATATTTTTTTGCCTCACTTAGTTTGCTTGGCATGAAATTCCACCTCACTACAAAAATAAGCCTAGAACATGTCCAGCCCAGCAACAAACTGATCTGTACAATTTACAAATAAATCCTACATTATATGTGTATTTATACATAATTCTTATAAGTAAACTAATGACAGACATAATTTAAATGTAATTAGAAATTTAGTTATAATTTCAGAATATTTCAGACGAAGTCATATGTAAAGTTGAAATAAACCAAGACAAGCTCACTTTTTAATTATTCACTACAAGACAGAACAACTAATAAAACATTAATGAAAAACAAACACAAGGACATAAACTCCTGGCTTTTGACTGTCACATTAAACAGTCAGATGTTCACTTTTACTTTGTATTGAATTTTTGTCTTGCCTGCAACGAAAGTCGCTGGAGGCGAGACATATGTATGTGAAACATATGTATGGGAATCCTGCGGCGGCTGTGGCGTAAACACTTGGACATCTTGCTTCATATACTTGTAAGCCCAAGGTCCATCAAATTTAGTCCAGAAGTAGCTTATGATAAGTACTTGCCAGTCAGCCACCTGTCACCTGATCTTGACCTCAATTTCACGGTCCAGCTACTACCTTGAAGTTTTTAGGTTACGGCAGTTCCTCTGTAACTACACATGGATTACAATAAATTGGATATAGGTTGCTGATGACTAGTACATGACTGTCTAGTAGGTGTCACCTGACCTTGACCTCAATTTCATGGTCCAGCGACTACGTTAAAGTTTTTGGGTTACGACAGTTCCTCTGTAACCACCCATGGTAGGATGACAATATTTTGTATATAGGTTGCTGAAGACTAGTACTTAACTGTCTGGTAGGTGTCACCTGACCTTGACCTCAATTTCACGGTTCAGGGACTACGTTAAAGTTTTGGGTTATGGCAGTTCCTGTTACCACGCATGGTAGGATAACAATATTTGGTATATAGGTTGCTGATGACTAGTACATCACTGTCTGGTAGGTGTCACCTGAAATTGACCTTAATTTCACGGTCCAGCGACTGCATTAAATTTTTCGGGTAACAACAGTTGCTCTGTAACAACGCATTGTAGGATGACAATATTTGGTATATAGGTTGCTGATGAATAGTTCATGACTGTCTAGTAGGTATCACCTGACCTTAACCTCAATTTTCTGGTCCAGCGACTACGTTAAAAGTTTTTGTATTAGGACAGTTCCTCTGTAACAATGCATGGTTTGGTGACAATATTTGGTATACAGACCGCTGCTGATAACTAATGCTATTTATGTAATGCTTATGACAAAATTTATTTTCGTTACTGATGCGGAATGCAGGCGAGACTTTTTTTTCTGTCTCCACACTTGTTAATTATAAATTTGTATAATTTAACATTGTCTAGACAAAAAAAGCTCTAACACAATTGAATTTTAAAAGTTAAAATTATTTGTTTTTAGAACGAGAAGAATCATTATCCAAAGACCACTTGCTGAGTTTCTCCAGGTATAGTAGGGCTAGGAGTGAGACTAGACGGGAATCCAGTGAATCACATACATCAAACCGTGCAGCAAGTGAAGCACGCAACACCAGCTCCCTCTCCCTCTCAACATCTACAAGAAAATTAGAAGATTATTATCTGAGCAGTAAATCAAGGAAGACAACCAGCAGTCATGAGCACCTGGACATGTATGACATTTATAAACCAGGATACACACCACTTAAATTTTTAAATCCTCATGAAATGGAACCAGAAATGAAATTGAAAGTGAGGTTTGGCACTGACGAGGAATTTTATTTTCAAGAAAATCTGAAAAATAAGTGTATAATGGAAGGATCCCGTTTGTATCTCAGTGCATATGTTATTGGAAAATTGCCAATTTATGTTCAGTGGTACAAGGATGGAAAAGTTCTGCTTAACAATGTCTATGAAAGACATGGAATAAGGGTAAGTTTTCACCAATCTATGTGGATAATTCTCTTACAGAATTGGGGTACTTGTTTGTCTTTTCAAAACATATGGATAATTCTTTTATTACTTTAGGGTAAGTTTTCAAAAGAACATGGGGAAAACTCTCATGGAATACATGTACTAGTTAGTCTTCCCAAAAACATCTGGGTAGTTCTCCTGGAATAAGTGTTACTCTACAAAAATTGTTCTCTTAGAATTAAGGTAAGTCTTCCCAAAAACATGTGGATAGTGTTTATAGAATCAGGGTAAATCTCCATGAGAACGTTGGAATACTGTTACTCTTAATTACAGAATGGGGATTTTTACAAGAACATGTAGATTCTTCTTGTTTAAACAGTTAATATCTGTATAGGCTTGATAATCCTAAAGGAATCAGGTAACATCCTACAAAAACATGTGGATCAATCTTAAGGAATCTTGGAAAATTTTGGTAATACATAAAGAATCAGAGAAAAATCTTGAAAAGAATGCAGGAATAATTCTCATACAATCAGATTAAGTCTTTACAAGAACATGTGGATATTTATTTTGGAATGGGTTTTAACTTGTACGAGCATGTGGATACCAGGCAGTAAACTGTTAATTATTATTTAATTTAACAGCGTAGAGCGGGGTTCCTTAGTTTGGAGATACCATGTACCGAATTGGAAGATACAGGAGAATACCTTGTGGATGTCAGAAATGAACAAGGCAGAATGAATTCATCATGTTATATACAGATTGAACGTAAGTCAGAGTTTAACTTGAATCAGGGGTCATTTCTTAGATATACTGATTTTAATATTGGCACATTAAAGCGGTCAAGGGCAGTGGAAGAGCCCGATCTCCAATATATATTACCTTGATCTGCATTTTAAGCTTGATTGCATTTCACTGTATTCTTTATGATAACAAGTTTTGTTAACTCTTTTTACAAGTTGAATGACTAATGTCACAAAAGCAACATTCTTTACTGAATATCAGTCCAGACTTTTGTGAAAAAAATGTATTATTAATGGTGGCTGTTTCAGTACTGCTGTGGCTAACAAGTAGAGAATAATTTTTTTGTTACTTTTATAAAACTTCTTAATATTTGTACTCATGGTTGACATTGTCTATCTTATAACATTGCTTACTTCTCAAAGCAGTAATTGTTTATGTTTCATAAAAAATATCTAACATGAGGCTTAAAAATTAAAACACTTCTTGGATATCTTTTACCATTATGTATGTAGTTTCAGTGTTGGTTACAAAACAATGGTTGTTTTTATATTCAGCAACTACTTACCACAACCACTTAAAATTTTATAAGTTACCTTACCATGTGGTCCTTTATTTCAAGTACCGATTTCAGGGTCTGTCCCATATCTACTTCCTGTTTGCTGACTTAGTCAATTTTCAACATTAGTGGTCAATGAATGAAATTTTTCGTAACAGTTTTCTTAGCAACTACTTATCACATCAACTTGAAATTTTTTATGTGACCTTACCATGTGGTCCTATATTGTAAGTACCGATTTGAGGTCTGTCACATATCTACTTCCTGTTTACCGACTTATTCCATACAATGATATTAATAGCGGGGGTGTACTGAGTGAGCAGTAGCTCACAGGTTACTAGTTATATATGTTTAAATAATTATTAATATTATAATTGTTTTTAACAGCCAGATTTAAACAAAAGATAGAATATGAGAAGCCAACATTTTTAGAAGGTATTCACCATGTACACGTCAATGAAGGACAGTCAGCAACATTCCAGGTTATAGCAAGGGGAAATCCTAAACCAGGAATTATATGGTAAAAATTTAAATAATTTATTTATTAGACATTTTCTTTGGAAATATGTGGATTTATTTAGAAAATATTTTATTGCAAGCGTGCTTTATGTGAGATAGAACTTGGTCATAACTTATATTTATCAATATTTTATACCGAACAAAAGCAAGGTATAAAATGAAGACAAATATAAGGTCTCACCATGTTCTAGTTTGTATAGAGCCAAATGGCAATTCCATTCTAATATGTCTAACAAATATTTTAAAATTCCAAAGTGGCTCTAAGAGGATGCTTTCAATTGCCATACAGGTTTTTGAAACTAATAAGATATATCACAAAACAGCATGTAAAGCAAATAAAATCGACATAAAAATATATGCTCATCATTTTATTGAATATATATACCCTTTAAACAAAAACTTAATGAAATTTAGACAAAATTGTGTTGCTTCAGTTTGAAATTTTGTATTTGAGCATATATGATGTCGCAATTTAAAATGTGATGTCACAGCAGGCGGGATGCTTATAATAAACATGTGTCAAAGGATACCATATTAGAATTAATTTCATGGGTACCAGTTTTCAAGGTCTGAACCTTAATTTGGTATATTTTGTCATGGGCTCTCATTTAAGGAAACAGGAAATTGTATTTTAGATTTTGTGATTGGCTCTCATTAAAGAAACATGGAAATAGTTTTTCGCAACTTTTAAACTTGTTTGTTTTCCAGTCCTCATAAAATCCATGAATATCAGAATGAATCGTCAAAATTTTCATTTGAAGTATATAAAACTTGGTCTTTAAAATTTAGAAATTGATTTTATATAACTTATCTTTTGTCATTTTAAGGAATTTTTTTTATGTTAGTTGATTGTTAAGATGTGCATTCAAACATTATGTGAAAAAAATGCATAACAAACCATGCCTAACAAATACGAACATTTGATACCTGCCCTTTTTGGAGTCAACATTGAACATAATTTTGCTTAATAATACAATCTTTGTGAACAATCCTGTGAAAAAATTCTCCTTAAAAGATGTACAATCATCATTGAAGTTTGAGTGGTAGTGGAATAAATCTAAGACTTAAACAATCCTAAAGAAATATAAATCTTCTGCTGAAAGCTCATGTTTGTTGTACTTTTAAACATAAAAATTATAAAGTTACATTGTAAAGAATATATACAAATCACATATTTTTAGGTATAAAGATGGAAAGCGAATCCAGATGACAGAAAAGATAACCATACACAATGGGAGGAAAGGCGGTAGTATTCTAGTGATTCACAACTGTGACTTCTCTGATATAGGTCTTTACAAAGTAGAGGCCCACAACTTTGCTGGAAGATGTTATGGATCAGCAAAATTAACAGTATTTGGTAAGAATGTACTTTTCGAACTTGAATAGAATAGAGTGTCTACAAAGAACATTTCTGTAACATTAACCTTGTTGTTGGCTACAATAATGTAGCTCCTTTGTATTTTTTTTTATCAGGGCAGAGCTACAAAGAGGTCCTATTTCTTGAAATAGAGCAAAAACATCCTTTGAATTTTTACATATTTATCCACTTTTAAACTGCTATCTTGGTTTAATCAATAATTTTTACTTTCTCCACTGTTCAGCTAGAATTCTGCAATGCATAATTAATTAATTTTCACACCTTTTTCGTAATCATGGCATTGTTGACAAAAATTAAAATTGTGGAGTGTATAATTTTGGAATCGTAAGAGTAAAAAACGATATTCTGGATAGTGCAATGAATATAACAAACATGATCTGGAATGCCATTTTTTTAACAAATCAATTCCAAAATATGCACCTCTGGAATTCAAATTTTGTCAACCATGCCATGATTACGAAAAAAGGGTTCAAACTACTGAATAAGGTGTTGTAGAAATTACCGGTATCAGAAAAAAATAACATAAAAAAGTGTGTAGCAAAATAGGATAACAGTTTCATATTAAATAATATGCATAAAACCCCCAGGAGTAAATCACTCCCAGGCTGCTCCATTACGAGTAATGGGACCCCATTGTAGCTCAGTGGAGATAAAAAAAATTTCAAAGGAGCTACATTTTTGTAGCTACCTTGTTGTTTCTACTTTGCCAATTTATATAAAAATACATTTGTCTGAATATACATTTTATATGAAACCTATATTTATCAAATACTGCTTTATTTCGAGTGTATATTTTATTTTTAGAATCTGGTACTAGATTTTGTTGTGGGGATAATGGAGAAATTAAAATATTAAAAAGGAGATGTTCTGTAGACAGTGAAGAGCATGTTCACGAGGAAGTCTCTATCTTAAATGCTGAAAAAAGAATCAGTAATATAGACCAAGAACTCAGTTCAAGGGTCACCAACTATGCTAAAATTGAGGAGACAACCCTGTCAATCAGAAGTTCGTCTCACAAGGATACTAGATCAGAATTGGGACTTGATGAAATTGATGTAACATCCAGTAGGATACAGAATAAGAAACTCACAAATAAGGAATTTGATAATGATGACGTTTCTAGTAAATTTATTGTTTCAAAGGCCAACAAAATGGCTGACTTGGAGAACTCTGCTAGTACATGTAATCAATCAACAGTGGAGGGTTTGTTGGTCCAAAATAAAAAGTCTACAAGCATAAATAGCACAGCTTCATCAGAAACAGCACAAGTTCAGAGTTCAGATGTGCAACTTAAGAAATCTGCTTACTTGACAGATAAGGTAGAACAAATGGAATCAATAGAAAGTTCCATCAGTGAAGTTGTTATAAGCCAAAGTTTAACACAAGTTACAGAGTCAAAGAGAACCACAACAGAAGAGTTGTCATCAGAAGTACAATCATTAAAGATTGGGGATACAGTTTTATGCTCCAAGACAGACATAAAACAAGAACATTTGGAAGAGAAGGTTGACATAAACCAAAAGACATCTAAAGTTGGAATCAATGGATTGTCTTCAAGCCAAGAAACTACAGTGGTGGAAAGTTCAATAGTAAAAATGGAAAAAGAAGGAAAAACAACAGAACCAAAGACTGGTAAGTTGCAGAAACAGTTATCAGAGGAGAGGTTTGATAGCATGGATGTCAAGAATAAAAGTAACACTGAATTAACAGGCATAACAAAAAACAGAAAAATGTCAAATGGCGAAAATTCTGAAATGTCAAATAAAGTACAAACAATGTCGAAAGAAGATGAAATGTCAAAAACTGACGAAACAGTAGTCTCATATGCCAAGGAAGTGTCAGAGGACAAAGCTTCGTTTGATGAGATTGATAAATCAAAGGAAGTTTCTGCCAGTGTGAATGGAAATTGTCAAGATAAGTTAGACACTGTGAAAGATTTAAATATTATTACTTCTGCTAATGAAACTTGCAATAAAGAGGATTCTAGTGTAGAATTGAGTTCTGATATGGAAAAGAGCAGTTCAAAAGTTTTAAGTACAAAAGCTGCAGCAACTGAAGAAATTATGGTGTCAAGCAACACAACACAAGATATAAAAGCAACTGGCATCACACAAGAAGTTAAATCAATGGACACAACACCAAAGGTTCTAGCAAGTGACATGACACAAGAAGCTAAAGCAACTAATATGAAACAAGAAGCTAAAGCAACTGATATGACACAAGAACTTAAAGCAACTAATATGACACAAGTAGCTAAAGCAACTGATATGACACAAGAACTTAAAGCAATTAATATGACACAGGTAGCTAAAGCAACTGATATGACACAAGAACTTAAAGCAACTGATATGACACAAGAACTTAAAGCAACTGATATGACACAAGAACTTAAAACAACTGATATGACACAAGAAGCTAAAGCAAGTGATATGACACAAGAAGCTAAAGCAAGTGATATGACACAAGAAGCTAAAGCAACTAATTTGACACAAGAAGCTAAAGCAACTGATTTGACAAAAGAAGCTAAAGCAACAGATTTGACAAAAGAAGCTAAAGCAACTGATATGACACAAGAAGCTAAAGCAACTGATATGACACAAGAAGCTAAAGCAACTGATTTGACACAAGAAGCTAAAGCAACTGATTTGACACAAGAAGCTAAAGCAACTAATTTGACAAAAGAAGCTAAAGCAACAGATTTGACAAAAGAAGCTAAAGCAACTGATATGACACAAGAAGCTAAAGCAACTGATATGACACAAGAACTTAAAACAACTGATATGACACAAGAAGCTAAAGCAAGTGATATGACACAAGAAGCTAAAGCAACTAATTTGACACAAGAAGCTAAAGCAACTGATTTGACAAAAGAAGCTAAAGCAACAGATTTGACAAAAGAAGCTAAAGCAACTGATATGACACAAGAAGCTAAAGCAACTGATTCGACACAAGAAGCAAAAGCAACTGATTTGACACAAGAAGCTAAAGCAACTGATTTGACACAAGAAGCTAAAGCAACTAATATGACACAAAAAGCTTTAGTAACTGATATTGCTGAAAACTTAAGTGACACAAATTCAGCTTTAGAGGTAAATAAAACAAAGGAAAAAACTAATGAAGAACCAAAAGAAACCAAAGTAAGTCCTTTAAGTGATCTAAAAGAGTCAGTTGATGTAACATTTATTGGTAAAGCCGAAAATTTTAGTGTCACATGTTCAGCAGATGCCATTGATGGATCAGAGGTGGCTACAGCTGATGTAACTAAATCAAAAACAAAAGCTGGTGAAGTTGATGGTACTTCACAAGTCATTCAGGATAGGTTAGAAATCAGTACTTCAGAGGATGTCAGTGTCAAAACAGACTCTGTGTGCAGTGAGGATTCAGATAGTAAAGATTACAGTTCAGAAGTCAGTAGTATAGATAAATCAAATGTATTAGAACAGATAGAGGTAGCATTTAGAGAAAAAGTTACTAGTGACAAAACTAAAGTGGATTCAGAGAATTCAGAGGTAATGATTGGAAGTCAGTTAGACAATATATCAACAAAAATTCAAGAAACATGTGAGATGTCATCAGTTAAACATGACAGTGAAATCAGCGAGATATGTCTGATGACACCAGACAAGATGGCTGTTGATGTTAGTGAAGCTGAAATTGTAACAGATGAAACTAATGTCATTGAGGAAAGAGAAACTATCTACACTACACCTCCAAATATAGTGAAAATCTTACCGAAATTGATAGAGATTAAAGATAGTGGAAAGCTACAGCTTGAGTGTCTGGTCTCAGGAGAACCTAAACCTAAAGGTAAACAAATATTGTTAAATAAGTTTTCAGTATTAATGTTTTCAATTTTAAAGTGTTGATAGTTGATTGAATATCAGAATAAAATTCCATTTTTGCTGTTGTTTTTTGTATTATCAGTTTTATTGATAGAATAGATTTAGAACATTGTGCATGGACTAGTAACTGGACATTTTTTGTCAGAACCAGTTATGATCTCAGAGTGAAGAGCTACAATAATCTAAGTTTATTTTATTTTCAGCCTCAATTCCACTATGCATTTACACTTATGTAAAGGTATCAATAGTTCATCACTAAAAACATTTTCTGTATTTTCATAATAAAAAAATTCAAAAATTTACCACTATAAAAATATTACTGTAGCATATTTATGATTTTTATAAATTCTTGATGGTTTCAGTGGTATGGTTTTATAACTCAAAGAAAATTACTGCAGACATGAAGCATATATCCCTGACTTCAAAAGCAGAATATCATAACCTGGAAATATTAAAAACTGATTTTGAAAGGGATGCTGGGATTTATACAATAAGAGCTTCTAATATTTCTGGAGATAATGAGAGTCATTGTGAAGTAAAGATTGATGGTACTATTAGATTAAAACTATCTGCAGAAACAACATTAGAAAAGAAGGATTTGAAATTGAATAGTGATATTATTGATATAGAAGAAACAAAAAGGTCAAATGTGAACAAAAAAATATCATCAGACCAGTACGATTCTACCACTGACATTGTAAGTAATAAAGAAAAGACTGATCCTAAAGGGGCATTAAATGAGAACAGAAAAGGCGACATGATTGGTATAGAAGAGAAAACTGTACAAAAGACTCCTCTTGATGAAAATGGTCAGAAAGTGCTGACAGGGGAGACAAATCTGATACATTCAAGGTAAACTAACTCATAAAGCAGTCTTACTTGTTTGTGCTTTGTTCTCTTCATTTGAAGAATAAATATTTAAATATAAATTTTAACATTGAGAGCTCTATCTACTAGACTTCCCAAGATCTGAAAATCTTTGCAAAGAATATGATCAGGCTTATAAACAAATTGTCAGACAGAACAAACTTTTTGCTGGACACCAATCCAATTTTATTGAGCCTTAAGATTTTTGTGTTACTTTAATTTCAAACTTCAGACAACTTTAAAACTTTGCCTGTCTAAGGCAAAATTCCCGTTAGGTCCTATATGGTCAGGCTAATTTCAAGACATACAACCATACTAATCTGAACTTTGTTTTGGTTCCATTGTTGTCTTTTACATGCTTAGTTAAGGAAACTTGTCTTCTCCCTTTAATGAATATATATGTACCAGGCAAAACAACAATACATACTTTCATATACATATGGTAAAACATAAACATTTTTTTCAGTTCTATACCAATGACAGGAAGTGAGAAACCAGTAGCTGAACATGTGGAAACAAAACAGGTTGCAGATACATGTAAGTAACCAGCATACAAAAAGGGGAAGTAATCTTGGTAAAAAAAATAGTGTTTAGATTAACACAATACCATTATTGGACATATCTTTTTTATAGTTTTATTGTAACACACAATAACACAAATTAAAAAAATATTTTTTTTATTAAAATATTTTTTCAAGAAATTAGATAAGAATAATATGTCAGATTGCTACAATATCTTTGTTTTCATTAAAAAAGAACCCAGCTCTTATCATATGTATTATTTCAAACAGGTCTTGAAACCACACATTCTTTATTAGAGAAAGGTAAAGGGTGTCCCCATAATTAGAGATTGTTCCCATTGTTTATCATCCTGGTGTTTTTAATCATCTTGACTCCAAAAAATACCATTTTAGATTTATATCTTGAAGTCTGAAGACAAAAGAACATTATTTTAAGAATCATGTGCATGTCTTGATAGATCCAATAATGTCTACCACCTGTGGTTCACCTGTAATCAATTGCATGTGATTTTCATAATAGAAGAGCCAGTCAAGATTAAAGTAAAATCTCCAACAATTCTTGCAAACATGAGAGGAGTCAGTAATAAAACATATGCATGATCAAGAACTGAAGTATGTTTTGATACTGTCTGATCTCAGAATATAATCTGTTTGAGGTCTTCTTAATCTTTGCCAGTTGCATTGATCATACTTAGATGTGTTTGCTGTTTAGTGCTCCTGTGTGTTTTGAATAAATTATAATGATAATACAATTTGCAGATTTGTGACGGCATCTTAATATTTAATGAGCAGTTGTCAAAAGTTGTGAATGGCCTATCTCATGCCATTAATCTTGAATCAATTAAACTACTGCATACCATCTGGAACATTTAATAGTACAAAGATGTCAAATTGGTCCAAACTTTGATTTGTTTTCAATGGAACATCTCAGTTTTATTAACCATATTGGCATATTATTTAAATGAAAAAATAATGCTAACCTTCAACTTCTATGTTTGATATAAAGGGGGTATAACTCAAACATTAATAAATAAATTAGATAATTCTATATGTAACAATGATTTTATCTACAGAAGTTAAAGCAGAATTGACTGGCCGTGCTTACTTTGATGTACAACTGCATGATGAGTACCATCCAATGGAGAGAGATGAGAATGTCAGACTTTATGTTAAAGTGGCTGGTGAACCATTGTCTCCTGCAAAATGGTTTGTGTGTTCTTTTAATTTAATCGATGTTTTACAGAATATTCAGCTATATCATGGCATCCAGTTTATTGGGGGGGGGGGGGGGGGGGGGGTAATATTAATACCATATGCAATTGTTTTTGGTACTAGAATTTACAGAAACAGAGAAATTGATATATTATTAACCATTTTTTTGAATAAAATTTTACTATATGTTTATTGCCAGTTAAACCTTTTGCAGATGTACAACTAGCAATAAAAGTGGAGCAGACAAATTCTATTATTTATTATTATTAAGCAGATTCTTGATAAGTTGTACATTTTAATTCAAAGTTCTTGTAAAAAAAGCCCAGCATATATGTGTATCAGTATGCCAAGAATGATAACTTTTACTGCTTTGTTGAAATCTATGGTACAGATAGTAACTGATTTTATTATGTTGATAATTATTGTAGGTTGAAAGATGGTGAAGAGTTAGAATCAAGTAGACGAGTGTTAGTAAATTGGGACATTGTGACACAAGAGTCTACTGTTGTATTTCAAAGATTTAAAGGTGTTGATGCAGGGATATACGAGTGTGTCATTCGGACAGACAAAGGTCCTATAACAACAAAGACTGTGTTAAACCTAAAGAGTAAGGCTAGATATTTTATATTCACAAAAACCACATTATCCTTTTCCCAGCTACCCCTTTGTTGCACTGAGAAAACATTAGTTTTAAGACACTTTTTAAAATTATCAGTTTTGACAACTGAGATATATTTCTTTCTTCTTTTTAGATATCAGATGACTGTAATGTGATTGTATTACTGCTGAGATATCAGACGACTGTAATGTGATTGTATTACTGCTGAGATATCAGACGACAGTAATGTAGTTGTATTACTGCTGAGATATCAGATGACTGTAATGTGATTGTGTTACTGCTGAGATATCAGACGACTGTAATGTGATTGTATTACTGCTGAGATATCAGACGACAGTAATGTAATTGTATTACTGCTGAGATATCAGACGACTGTAATGTGATTGTATTACTGCTGAGATATCAGACGACTGTAATGTGATTGTGTTACTGCTGAGATATCAGACGACTGTAATGTGATTGTGTTACTGCTGAGATATCAGACAACTGTAATGTGATTGTATTACTGCTGAGATATCAGACGACAGTAATGTAATTGTATTACTGCTGAGATATCAGATGACTGTAATGTGATTGTATTACTGCTGAGACAACTGTTATGTAATTGTAATACTGCTGAGATATCAGACGACTAAAATGTGATTGAATTACTGCTGAGATATCAGACAACTGTAATGTAATTGTATTACTGCTGAGATATCTGACAACTGTAATGTAATTGTATTACTGCTGAGATATCAGATGACTGTAATGTTATTGTGTTACTGCTGAGATATCAGACGACTGTAGTGTAATTGTATTACTGCTGAGATATCAGACGACTGTAATACAGTATTCATTAAATAAGCAAACAAATATGCAAAAGAATTCTACTTATACTTAAACAATTAAAAAAAAACATGGCCTTCTTCCGGATTCATTGTCACCATTTTTCTTTATAAACTGTTATGTGCTGGACTATTTCTATTTCAACACAGATTTAAACACACTTAAATATCTAATACTTTACTAACAGGATAGATGCTTCATATTATGCATTAGTTTTTATTAAATTGTTTCAGTGGTTTAAAAATATCATTTTTTCTTTTCTCTGCTAATCTGTTAATATGTTCTACAATGCCTAATTTATTAATTTGACATTGTTTTTAAAAACACCCATTACCTACTTCTTTTGTTTGTTTATAGGACTGGAAACACTGAGAGTGGAAAGTAATGTCCCCTTAGATGCATCTGATATCAGTGACATCCCAGTAATTTTGTATCCAATCAAAGATACAACAGTTTACAAAGGACAAGAGGCTTATTTTGAATGTGCTGTAGACAAGAGACCAAACACAACTGTCAAATGGTACAAGGATGGAACAGAAATTACAAACAAGAAAAGAAAATATAATTTAAATGTATGTATTTGTATAATTATTGGCTATTGACATTTTTGTTTGCTTTGATAGACATTGCTGATAGTGTTGGTGTTACCTAACTGCCCTATGAAACAAAATACAAGTATAAGATTTGTTATGGAGAATGTTGTGTCCTTTTTATTATTTTATAAGGGCCCGGCCACCTTGTGGCGGACTCCCTAAAGTGATCAGTCTGTCCGTCTGTCCAAAACTTATCGTGTCTGGGCTGTAACTTTTTATCTTTTGAGGTAGGCTTTTGATATTTGGAATGTGGGTAGATAATATCAAGGCGATGTGTTGCATACCGTGGTTGATCACCTTTGACCTTAAGGTCAAATAATTGCTTTCTGAATGACAAATTCATGTCTGGGCTGTAATTTTTTTTATCTTTTGAGGTAGGCTTTTGATTTTTGGAATGTGCGTAGATAATATCAAGGTGATGTGTCATATACTATGGTTGTTGAACCTTAACCTTAAGGTTACATTATTGCTTCCTGAATGACAAATTCATGCTCCTTTTTTTTCTTTTTTTTTAATGTACAGAGCTACAAAGAGGTCCCATTACTCCTAATGGAGCAAAAACACTCATGGCATTTATACAATCATGGCATTGTTGACAAAATTGAAATTTCGGAGTGTAGAATTGAAGAATTGTATCGGTAAAAATTTGATCCCAGCTAATGCAATAAATACAGAAAATACTTGATCCGGATGATCAATTTACCAGTGTAAAACTAACGAATTAGGTGTTGTAGAAATATCAGTAAAACTTCAAAGACATTAAAAAGTATGTAGCAATTTAGGGAAACAGTTTAATAGCTTATTATATGCATAAAACCCTCCGGTTGTGAATCACTTCCGGCTTGCTCCATTGCGAGTAATTGGACCTCTTTGTAGCTCCGTCCATTTAAAAAAAAGAAGAGCTACATTATTGTAGCTAATGACCGGGCTGTAATTTTTTAATCTTTTGAGGTAGGCTTTTGATATTTGGAATGTTGGTAGATAATATCAAGGCTATGTGTTGCATACCAAGGTTGATGACATTTCACCTTGACCTCAAGGTCGGCGGGGCCCACAGATATTGGTACCATCTCACTGATATCTAGTTTTTTCTGTTTGACTGTTTAAGTAACAGTCCACTTAAGTATCATACAATTGGTGATATATGGATAGAAAGCCTAAGTACCAGTCCATCTATTAATCAGGCCAAAGGTCATAAATGGATGGAAAAGCTAAGGAGTCCTCAATTAAATTTAGTAAAATGGTCACCTGGGCGACTAAATTGACGTTTTGGCGACTAAAAATCAGTAATAAGTATTGGCGACTTCCAATTTTGTTAGTGGCAATAGGAAAATCAGGAAAAAAATTGTTTCCAAACGGACTTTCTTCTAGAATTTAGGTATTTGTCACTTAAGCGTTTGAAAGTAGGGAGATTTTAATGAAAATTCAATTGTCTATCAGATTTTTTTCTTGTTCGTTAAAAAGATACCCCAAAAATTCCACGAGCATGGCAAGTAAACAATCCTTGTTAAAAGGGTTTTTAAAACGGCAAATAAGTATATACAGAAAACACCAAACAATTTAAATGGTTATCACATGCTTATAACATTTTCCTTTTGGCTACCAAAATATTTTTGCTGGCTACCAAAATTTTGACTTGGCTAGTAAATTTTTGAGGTTTGTAGCCAGAAGGCTACCTGATATTAAAGGTACTTTGAGGGCTGCTAAGTACCAGTCTATCCGTGAATCATGCAAAAGGTGAGAAATGGATGGAAAGCCTAAACACCAGTCCATCTATTAATCATCTAATAGTTGATACTTGGATGGGAAGCCTAGGTACTAGCCCACCTTAGGATCATGCAAAAGGTGATACACGGATAGAAAACCTAGGTACCTTAGGACCATGCAAAAGATGATACATGGATGGAAAGCCTAGGTACCAGTCCACCTAAGGTTATGCAGTAGCTGATACATGGCTGGAAAGTCTAGGTACCTGTCCATCTATGAATCCCTCATGCATGAAACAGATACAAAACAATTATAATAAATTTTAAAGTTAAAGTGAAAAAGAAAGTATAAATTGTATATATACTAATTAAATCATATAAATCACGCATACATTTAGTCAGATATTTTTTGACACCATACTTGAAAAGTTGTGTTTTTACAGTGTTTTTTAAATCATATGGCAATTCATTCCATAATGTAGATCCTGAATATATAAATGACTGTTTGTAAAATTCAGCTTTACACTTTTAAAGATTACCAGCTAAAACATTTCTCAGTGAATATGGGTTATTTTTAGATAGCTTATTTTTGTGTTAAGTCCACTGGAGCCTCCCCTTTTAAAATCTTATAAAGGAGTAAATATTTGTGGTACATGATTCTTAATTGTATTGGCATTATAGCAACCTGTTTAAAAGGACGAGTAAATTGGAATAGTGGGTCAACATTAAGTATTAACCTGGAAGCCCTAGGTACCAGTCCACCTAAGGATCATAGATTTCTATTTTTTAAGTTTTCATATAATATAGAATTATTTTTATCCACACAGACCATGTTTAAAGGAGATAAAAGCTACTGTATAAAGAATACACTACAATATTTATATTAAGAGAAGACAACTCAGTAATTGGCAGTACAAGGCTTGATTATAAGATTTGCTTACATGTACAGGCAGTATTGAAAGGAAAAAAAGGGGTTAATTTCTTAAATATATTAATCATACAACTAAACAACAAAATTACATCACATTTTTCAAACATTATTCTTAGTATTATAGAATTATTCTTAGTTGGATTGGTACTTAATCTCCTATTTAAACTTGTTTCCAGGAGAACAAAGGTGTATATACATTGACAGTGGATGATGTACAAGAGAGTGATTGTGGAAGTTATACTTTTGAAGTTACTGGTGAAAAGGGAATCACTGCTATTAGTGCAAATATAATACTAGAAGGTAGTATGCAACTTAGCCTAGTTAATAAAAAAATGTTTGATAAAATAAAAAATTCAATAATAACATTAGTTATATTTGATATGAAGGCACTATTTAAAAAATTATTCAATATCAGTATGAATGAATTATCTTTTTATTAGCTCACCTGTCATGAAGGTTTTTTTCTGCTATGGGCTGTGTGTGCTTGACTGCAATAAAGGATTGTCAGTTTTCCTACCAAAGGTGAGGGGTTTTAATCTCCAGGTACTCTGGCTTCCTCACCCAATAAAAGCTATTTGCCATGATAAAGCTGAAAAATCTTCTCAGAGAGCGGTTAACCCATCGAAATAAAACTTATAAGCAATATTTTTTATGTGGTCCTGTATAAAGTTGATACTTTTTTACCAATCAGAAATAAAAAATTACAGTGCATATTTTAATATAGGACACAAGGTTTCCAAAAGCTTTTTCTCAGAAACCTGTTAACTAATTAATTGTTTTTTGTTTAAATAATGTTTAACGCCACTTTCAGCAATTTTTCAGCTAATCGTGGCGTCAAGTTTTTATTGGGGGAGGAAGCCGGGGTACCTGGAAAAAACCCCTGACCTTTGGTAGGAAAACTGGGAATCTGTGTCAATTAAGATTGGAGTCCAGTAAACCCTGCCCGCAGTGAGACTTGTACCCGCAACCTCAGTGTTTACAGACCACTTGATCAATGGTAGAGGAACTACCTTAACCACTTGGCCAGCGAGGCACCCACTAACTAATTGAAGCAAAACTTGTCACCAGTATTATTGGATGGCCCTAAATAAAGTTTGTTTTTTTATGTTGATTTGAAATCCAAATGGCCTCAACCACAGAGCTTAGTTTAACAAAGGACCTTAGGGAAAACAGTTTTTAAAGGGTTTTTCTCTGAAACTAATTTTTCAATTGAAACAAAACTTGTCTCTAGTATTCATTGGATGATCATCTATAAAGTGTAAAAATAGGAACGTATGGGAAAATTGTTCAAATGTCTTATTTTTTAAAAACTGCAAAGTTGATTGAAGCCATATTGTATGTGCATGTTTACTGAATGATTTTTATTTTGATTGAGAATTCACAATGGCTGCATTTGTCGTACTTAGTTTAACATACAGACCTATGGGAAAAAGGCTTCTTTTCTGAAATCAGTTAACCAGTCAAAATAAAAATTATCAAAAGTATTCATTGAATAGTTCTTAACAAAAGACATTGTTGTTTATGATAGAAAATTGAAAATTACTTAGTTTCACAATAGGGAAGTGCCATCTTAATTGCAGAAATAATTCAGGCGAGTGACACAGGCTTTTAAAATCCTTTGGTTTCTTTTCTGGTCTGTTTGGAAAACAGGAATAAACAGAATATTTCAAAATATTTTAAACTTGAAATGTAAGAAGTTTTACAAAAGAAAGAAAGCAGTAAGTTTAGAAGTCACTTGAAAGTTACCAAATTGTGTTATCTCTTTTGTAGCTGAAAAGAATAAGAACATTGAAGTAGGACCTCCCAAGTTTATAACCAAACCAGATAGTCTACTAGGAGTACCCATAGGTGGCACTATTGTTCTCAAATGTTCGGCAGAGGCCAATCCTCCTGCCAAATTTAAGTGGTATGTATGTCTAACTGATTCAATATAATAAAAAATAATAAAGTAACCAAAGCAAACCAAAACACTCTCTTATATTATTGCACCACAGCTTTTTTTCATTTGAATATGTAAAAGTGTTCACTGCTTTTTTAAAGAACATATAAGTTATAAGAACATTAAACACAAATCTTAATATATGTCATTTGTCTTAATAAATTTTAAGTAAAGGGTATACCACACTCACTTACACTGTATTATACATTATCTGCATAGGATCTGAATAAAAACGCAAAATTAACAATGATCACAGTCCCTTTTCATTTTATTTTGCATCTTTATGGAATAAAAATTTTCAACTGACTTTAATTTTACTTTAAAAAGACCAATTGTTTTGTAGGATAACTTTGTTATAGTGAGATTTTATAGTTCTTTCTTCTTTTTATGACATACATTTGGAGTCAAAGTAACATTTATTTTTATTACAAGGAAAAGGTGTATCATTAAACCTGCTGAAATATCTGTTTTATTAAATATTGCATATGCTTTCAGGCAAAAAGATATGGTTGATATAATGCAGTGTCCTAGAGTAGTTGTGTCTGTATCAGATCCTGGAGAATCTACCCTGACAATATCTAATGCCACCTACAGTGATCGTGGAATGTATGTTTGTGTAGTTAGGAATAGGCTGGGTCGTGTCATGACACGAAGTAATCTACATGTTGGGGATGGTAAGTTTTTAAATAGATCACGTATAAAACGATTGTGTTCTATTGATTGATTAACATCCAGCAAGCGGTGTTTCAGCTATTTTCAGGATAAGAGGAATTTAAATGGCAAATTTTGCCTTTTTGTGCCTACCATTTTGTAAAGGCATCAAATACACCAATCAGTTTTTTGTATTCTTGTGGATCCATGTTTATTCCTTGGATACCATTGTTCAGGGATGTGGTGGAACACAATTAACCACATATATAAAGAATTCCATGAAGTATGCCTAAATAAGAGTCTACACATTGAAGTACAGAAGCACTGCCATGGGTTATTGAAGAACATGCATCAACATTTTCTCACTTTAGTTGGATGGTGCACTGATTTTGATTTTTGAAAACTATTTTTAGGGTCATTAAGAAGTAACAATTTCAGCAACATGATTTTATACATGGGTTGTATTAAAGATGAATCAAGTTTTAATGGACAACAAATCCACCAAAAAAGACAATGTGTACTCTTCATAATCCAGGAATTGGATCTAACCGCTATGTTAAAGTGGCTATGAGCACAGAGCTTATAAATCAGGAACAGTTTCCTTACTATAATCATTTCTTAAATTATGAATCTTGTTTATCTTCTGTACATAAAGAAATTTAACATTTTCCTGTAAAAAATGTTAATATAGGATCTACAACTATTATGAAAATTGTCGGTACTGGAAGACATAAATATGTTTCAACCATTTATATCTCCTATTTTAAATAATGATAGCTCTTAATTTACTTTTCCAGAGTTCAGAGAAAGTGAAAGAAAAAAGACAACAGGAACAACTGAAAAAATGGAAGAATCATTGATGGAAGGGAAGAAAAAAAGTACACTTGATATGTTAACAGAAAAACTTGAGGAAGTGGATGTGGCAGGTATTTTGACAAACAATTCACTTGACTCCACAAAGAAAGCTGAAGTAGAAGAAGAAAAATCTAGAAAGAAGGCTGAAGAGGAAGAAATTGCTAGAAAGAAAGCAGAAGATGAAGAAAAAGCTACAAAGAAGGCTGTAGAGGAAGAAAATGCTAGAAAGAAAGAAGATGAAGAAAAAGCTAAAAAGAAAGCTGAAGAGGAAGAAACAGCTAGAAAGAAAGCAGAGGATGAAGAAAATGCTAGAAAAAAAGCAGAAGAGGAAGAAACAGCCAGAAAGAAAGCTGAAGAAGAAAAAGCTAGAAAGAAAGCTGAAGAGGAAGAAATTGCTAGAAAGAAAGCTGAAGAGGAAGAAAAAGCTAGAAAGAAAGCTGAAGAGGAAGAAATTGCTAGAAAGAAGGCTGAAGAGGAAGAAATTGCTAGAAAGAAAGCTGAAGAGGAAGAAAAAGCTAGAAAGAAAGCTGAGGAGGAAGAAAAGGCTAGAAGGAAAGCTGAAGAGGAAGAATTTGCTAGAAAGAAAGCTGAAGAGGAAGAAAAGGCTAGAAAGAAAGCTGAAGAGGAAGAAATTGCTAGAAAGAAAGCTGAAGAGGAAGAAAAGGCTAGAAAGAAAGCTGAAGAGGAAGAAATTGCTAGAAAGAAAGCTGAAGAGGAAGAATTTGCTAGAAAGAAAGCTGAAGAGGAAGAAAAGGCTAGAAAGAAAGCTGAAGAGGAAGAAATTGCTAGAAAGAAAGCAGAAGAGGAAGAAATTTCTAGAAAGAAAGCTGAAGAGGAAGAAAAGGCTAGAAAGAAAGCTGAAGAGGAAGAAATTGCTAGAAAGAAAGCTGAAGAGGAAGAAATTGCTAGAAAGAAAGCTGAAGAGGAAGAATTTGCTAGAAAGAAAGCTGAAGAGGAAGAAAAGGCTAGAAAGAAAGCTGAAGAGGAAGAAATTGCTAGAAAGAAAGCAGAAGAGGAAGAAATAGCTAGAAAGAAAGCAGTAGAGGAAGAAATAGCTAGAAAGAAAGCTGAAGAAATTGCTAGAAAGAAGGCTGAAGAGGAAGAAATAGCTAGAAAAAAAGCTCAAGAGGAAGAAATTGCTAGAAAGAAGACTGAAGAGGAAGAAATTGCTAGAAAGAAAGCTGAAGAGGAAGAAATTGCTAGAAAGAAAGCTGAAGAAGAAGAAATTGCTATAAAGAAAGCAAAAGAAGAAGAAATTGCTAGAAAGAAAGCTGAAGATGAAGAAAAAGCTAGAAAGAAAGCTGAAGAGGAAGCGATTGCTAGAAAGGAAACAGAGGAGGAAGAAAGTGCTAGACAGAAAGCTGAAGAGCAAGAAATGATTATGAAAAAAGCAAAGGCAGATGAAATTGCAATGAAGAAGGCTAAAGAGGAAGAAAATGCTAAGAAGATAGCAGAAGAGGCAAAGAATGCTAAATCAATATCTGAGCAACAACAATTAGTTTCACTTACAACAGAGAAGGAAAATAGAGATGTTACTACTGCTGAAAAGAAAGGAAAAGCTACTGATGATGAAATGGGGAAAGATGAAAATGTAAAACCCTACAAGAAGAAGCATAGATTAACATTTGAAGAAGCTGAAAAACTCAGACTTGACATTGAAGCTATCGAAACCAATGAGAAGGCAAGTAAATATGAACAAGCAATTGAGGAAGAGGAGAAAGTTAGAATTGTATCTGCAGGAGAGAAGGTACAAACTGAAGTGGAAAGCAAATCAAAGTCTCAAAAAGAAATGGAATTAACAGAACAGACAAGAATTGCTGCTGAAATAGTAGAGAAAGTAATGATTGCTGCAGAAGAACTTGAAAAGGTCAGAAGAACTACAGAAGAATCAGAAAGGTCAAGAAAATGTGCAGAAAAGGCAGGAAGTGAAACATTAACTGAGAAACAGCTTAAAAATGTTTTACATGGACAAACTTTGATTGAAAACAGCATTCCTAGTGTACAAAGTAGTACAGAGAACTGTTATACCTCGAGCAGCTCTGTTCAATCATTGTGTTCAACAGCTGAAGGAACTGTAAAGTTGACTTCAAACAGAAAAGATGAAATAGATGGATCTGTGGTTTCTAAAATGACTGACTTATCATTAAGTCACTTTATAAGAAATAAAGATGTAAATGTGGAAACCACTGCTACAGGTGATACCATAAGTTTCATACTTTCCTGAAATTTTTAACAGTTTTAATAGCAATGGGTTAAAATAAAGAAAAACAAGATTGATTTAAACAAAAATAAATTACTTTTATGAAAATAAAAATTACATGGTAATAAGACTGTTTACATATGTAAAATGCATTATATTATCACGAGGTTCTATAAGAAAAAATTGGGTCTCAGTGGGAGAGTGGTTAGGGTTTTCGTATACCATTATTCACACTGTCAACACTGAGATTGGGGTCCAAGTCTCACTGCAGCAGGTTCTACCTTTACTCTTAATTGACAAAGTTTGCTGGTTTTCCTACTGAAGGTCTGTGTTTTCTCAGGGCAATCCCCCAATAAAAACTGGATGTCATGATATAGCTTAAATTGCTGAAATTTGTGTTAAACAACATTCAAACAATATGTGTAAAAGCAAAACATTCAAACAAAACAAAAATATAAGTAAAAGCACATTTCTATAATTAGAAAATAGTTTTTTGAAATAACAAATATAATTTTGTTTCAGTTAATTTGCATAAATGAATCAAACTTTTTACTTACCATATGTGAATATAAATATCTTGTTTCTTTTCAGGAAAACTTTCAGAAATTGACCTCTGTTCAGTCTCTCAAGTAGATTCTGCTCAACAAGATGTAGCTAGTCAAATAAGGTACTACCATTCACTGAACCCTGCTGTTAGTGTAACCTGGATAATACTGGTCATTATTATGGCCTATTTACTAGCATTAGAAATGAAATGTTCATCATATCAAAAATAGTCATTTTTAACATGCATTTTAGTTCAGTTTGATTTTAAATTTGGGCAGCTATTTTATATTCTTTTCATTTTGTTTTATAATACTAAGGAATTATAATAGTGGATTTGATGTCATGCAGTATCTGCCTGTTTACTTATTAAAACTTACTTACATAGAAAAGTTAATTTGTTTTTGTTGATTGGAACAGAGAATAAAAGCATTGGAAAAATTAAACCCTAAAACATACAAAAATTGTTATATAGTAACAAATTCTTCCATTTTGAAGTGAAAGGGAAATAACAGTTCCAAAAACAAATGTTCTTAAAGATATTTTTTGTTTTTATTACACAATTTCCTGAGACGTATTTTTAAAGCTTGACCTTGACCTGAATGGTTAGAATTATGAAGAATTTGGTAGAGTATCGAGCATTTTTTCTATTCAGTTCATTTTGAAGCCATAAACTAACATTCCTAGATTTTTGTTAGTCTGTTCCAGCAAAATCATATTGCACACTGTAATAACTTGTGATTGATCAAGAATCTGGCATCAAATAAAATAAAAAATACACCAATTTATTTATGCTGTTTTAACTTTAATGTGGTTGTCTAAAAATTCCTTGTTTAACAAAAGTTATAAATATTCCAATTTAGAATAAAATCTAGGAAATGTCGCTGTTGTCTTGTAGCTTGTTCATTGTCTGTCATTTATAGATAGATTTTTAGGCTGTTTTTTTATTTTATACTAACTTGTGAATGAAATATAGCTCTGGAACTGGCATTAATTGGTTGATGAACTGATAATAGATTTATTACTAAGAAACAACCACTAATATTTATTAATATAGACATCAGCTTAAAAAGCAGTTATCAGTGGGTGGCAGGTCATGTGAGATTATAGAAGTTTCGACAGAACGTGTTTCAAGGATGAAAGGGGAGACAACTGTTCAACATGGGATTGGTCATCATCATGTGCATCATCCTCCAGAAATTATTGTGCATCCCAACTCTAAACGTGTCGCAGCACACAGTGAACTAGAAATAACAGTCAGAGTTAGAGCTTCAAAACATGCAAAAGTATCCTGGGTTCATGATGGTGAACCAGTTAATTTTAAAGGTAGGGGTAAACAAACTCCTTACCATTGATGTCCTTGTTCCATAATGTGATTAGATAAATGTTTCACCTTTGTTGTAGGAAGTAAATAAATTATCTAAGTTTTCGCAGACCCTACATCCCATATTTTAAAATTATTAAATGTTGTATTGGAATTGGTAACAAAAATTATTCTATTAAAAATATCCAATCATATGAATATAAAAAAGAAGTTGGGGGGGGGGGGAGCAGTGTCTGAGAAAATTCAGATAATGAAGCAATGTAATATTTAAATAAGTAGATAGTTTTTCCCATCACCTTAGTGTGACATTTCCCTATCCTATTGTACTGTCTGACTTGATGTTCACTTCCAGTCATTCTTTCTATTAATGACATGTTATAGAAATCTCGTCTTCCTATGTGTGTTCTTTTTCTGTTGGCTTGAGAACATTGAAGAGACAGAACTTGTCCATTGTTCCCTTAGGTTTGATTGCCCACCTGTCACTTTCACCTGTGTTATTGAGATTTCTTCTTTTTATTGATGTACTAGATAATATCTTCTTATATTAACCTGTGACATATTTCATGATATAATACTAAATTCCTGTTTTCTGTCTCCTGTTGGGACTGTTCACAAATTTATTTCCATATTGTAGATAAAAAGACAAATAAATATATATCTTACCTATATTTATTGCAGCCACCTATTTGGTACATTGTCTTTATAGAGTCCTGTTTTGTGTCCATTCAGGATTATGCCCTGTAACTTTGCACTGTGTTGTACCTATTCAGTTACACCAATGAAGCAAAGTTTTTGTAATCTAAATTGTTAAAACACAGCTACTAGGCAATCGATTGAGTTTAAGTTGCTTTTATTCTTTTTAAATGTAGAATAACTTGTAGATCTTTTTATTTTTTATTGATTATTTTATAGAAAAGTATAGGTTTCAGCCAAAAAAATCATATGGTAAGAATTGACTGTGTAGTGTAGATATTTGTGTGAGTGTAGATGGACAGTTTAAGACCTCCAAATTACACATTGTCAAGACATTTTTATATTAGAAAATAAAAGCATGCTTGTGCTGTGGATTTTAAGGCTGTATAGTACTATGCCTACAGCATGGGGTAGAATTGTTTGTTTTTTATATATAGTTTATTCATAGAAACACAAGATTTAGGCTTATTATTGAAACAAAGAAAGCAATTAATATTTAATGCTGCTTAAGTGCTAATGAAGTATAGAATGTTTTTTTTAAAAGTTATATCTTTATTTTTTTTTGTGTGCAGTGACTATAGATAGCATATCCTGTTTTAACAGGTTAACAGTATCAACACACCTGAGCTTTTTTTCAATGCAGTAATGTTGCTTGGTTGCTACTTATGTTACAATACATAGCATTATTGTAGCTAGGATCAGAAGCCTAGTCAAGGGGTCTGGGGTTGTGATTCCTCCTGTAAGCTCAGCCTAGTCAAGGGGTCTGGGGTTGTGATTCCTCCTGTAAGCTCAGCCTAGTCAAGGGGTCTGGGGTTGCGATTCCTCCTGTAAGCTCCAGAGTTAGCATTTTCAACATGATGTAATTACAAATCTGTATAAATGTTCCTTGGTGTCCCTTGTTTTTTTGCCAAAACTATGTGGAAGCTTCCACCTGGCATACTGTTTACCTAATTTATCCATAAACAGTAAATATAAAATCAATCTGACCTAAAATTAAATAAAACTACATGTTAAGGAAAGTTAAAAAAAATATGTGAATTTAATGTGGCACATGTGACTTCAAAATATTTTTAGTGTTAATTTGACTTAATTTTTAGGGTTTTTTGCTTTAACTTGTTCAGTCTCATACTGTTTCCAATAATTACGCAGATGATAGTTTTCCAGTTGCAACTACCAACATATTAGTTTCCCAGCTGTAGTAATTACATGTTATTTCTCAGCAGTAGTAACTACTCAAAAGTTACTTCTCAGCTGCTGAAACTACTCAGATATTATTACTTTTCAGGCCAAGAGCATTATGAATTGATAACAGAAGAGGAGCCACTTCCAGGAAAAGACAATTTATAAATGTACTTCTTTGTATATCAAAGGAAATATTTGAGTGTATTTATAGATTCTGGATATATATTTAGATTCTGTGATAAGATTCCTTCTTGATATGTTTGATTAACCTGTGATACTGTAAAAAGTTACCTGTACTGATAGTGTTGTATTTTATTTTTGACCGTTACCAAAAATGTATTTTAACATTGACCTGAATAGATACCAGTTAGCCAAATATATACATTTTGGTTGAAAATCCTTTCTTCTTTCAGTTCAGATATGTAAATATGTGAAATATTCTCACCAATAATAGTTTAACAAATCTTATTTATAAACAAAATGTGTTCTACTTATAAAAAGATGTTCAGAATTCAGTTTTATTTCTTTAAGGCATATTTGTCTACCTGACTGTTATAGTTTGATTTTCATAGTAAATCATGCAATTTAATTATGCTATGAATAATTGAATCAAATTGACAAACAAAAGTAGAATGACCTAGAGTATATAAAAATGAAGATAATAGAGATTTTAACTGGTTTGAATGCAACAAAGTTTAAGTTTGTTTTCTAGTGTCCTCAGTTATTAAACATTATTATGTATTCTGAGTCAATGTTGACCAAAGTGCAGATTTAGACATTATTAGGATGTATCAACATTGTAAAGTTGAATTATTCCTTACTCCACATAGAACCAACTTGTTTCTGATTTCCTTTATTGTCACAATCATTTCATTTGAAATGTTTACAACTCAACTTCAGCACTATTATTTTATTCCAGTAGGTGATACAAGTTTTCCTGAATAAAAAAAATTGTAGTTCACTAAAATCATGATGGGAAATACAATTATCATTTTAAAAAAATGATTATCAATTGGCAATATCACCAGCTCTCTTTATCATTTTATCTAAATAAGGATAAATGTCACTTGGTAAATACATTTTACAACTCATTGTGTATTGATTCAACATACCTTATACCATTATAGCATGGTGATGAGGTCAATCCTTCATTTTATTGCACCAACCAAAGATCCTTTTGGTTCAAAAATGGTTGGTGCCATAAAATCATGGATTGACTGAATTACCATGCTACAATTTACACTAAAATTTGATATACATAGGTTAGAAGTCAATATAGTGTGGACCATTAAGATTCCAGTTAAGGGTTGTTGTCTCCCTTGAATGACAATAAAATCAATTTTTAGCTAATAAAATGACTTGTTTTCTGTACTCATATTATACATTACCATACTTTTGAGGTGATAGATCTCACATAATAAACACAAATTATTAACAATAATGTAATACTGATTGTATCCTATGATTGAAGCTGAAAAAAAATAAAAAGGGTTTAACAAAACCTTCCTTTGAATGTTTGTTGTTATTTATTTTGATCTTTACAAAGTCTTAATTACTTTGTAGCAACATAATACATATTAAAGGCTTAACAATTGTCATGTTTATAATAATGGTTACTGTTTATTCTATCTTTGGTTTTATTAATGACATGAATCTGTAAGGTTAGTGTACCAGTAGTGTCATTTGCTGACATTTGCACTTGATCAGCAAAAGAACCAAGGAAATTATTAACCTTTATTGCTTTATTTTAGTGAATATAATTGGTTTATATCAAAAGGCACACAAAAAAACCATGGAATTTGTCATTATAGTATTTGGTGACAGACAAACAATCCTAAAATTAATTGTTACCATTCTCGATAATGGCTTAAAAACTGAAAAATAATGCTTGGATGTAATAACTTGTTAATTTTTATCTGACAAATTGATTGACAGCACTCTGCAAAAATCTGAATGTGTTAGCTACAATGACAATTCAATTTTTTTCACTCTACTGTTCCACACAACACTGATAATAATGTCAGATGTGGAGACATGTCTTGATAGCTGTGTAGGAAATTTTTTTTATTTTAGTCATCTTTATGGGTACTTAATGAATATTGTTCTTAATGTGGATCATTCATATACAGGATTAAAGAGTAAAGTTGTGTTATTGCAGAGGGGAATATGGAGATTTGGCACCTGACAACAAACACGGTTTCTTTTCCAAATCATTTTATTGTGTCTGCTTTACAGAGCTGGATGTCTGACTATCTGGGACTTTCTCTACAGGTTTCTTATCTGCCTCTTTAAACATGTCACTTGTCTTTTGTGCAATTTCTCCTTTCATTTTCCTTAAACAAATCAAAATCAAAATATTCAATCACTAAAAAATACTAGAGGCTCTTAAGAGCCTGCACCTCTCACCTGACTTACAAAAAAACTTTTTGAATTTCCAATCAGCAGCAATTTGTAGGACAGTTTCTGATAAGAAGCAGTTTTTATGTTTTTTCATAGGTTAGTATGTTAAGTAATGTTCCATGGTGGCAGCAATCTTGTATTGGATCAAAACAAAAAACTCTAAATTAGTAGAGGACAATACAATATCACAAATCCTTCTGCAAATCGGTTTGTGAGAAAACAAATTTTAAAATTTCAGCCAATCAGAAGGCATTTGCAGTTCTGGCAGCCATATTGAACTTTCTATCAGCTCGTAAAACTTTAAAATAATAAGATAACTATCTAAGATTCACTTCTGCATTATTTGGTTTTATTGTGAGGAACACTTTCAGAGAAGAAGCTGTTTGTATAGTTTCCCATAGGGTCCTATGTTAAGCTGTGTTTTACGGGGGCAGCAATCTTGGATTTTGGATCACCACAAAGAACTCAAACTTTGTAGAGGACCATCTAAGGTACATTATTGCAATATTTCAAATCAATCTGCCATGCTGTTTATAAAAAGAAGATTTTTGAAATTTCAGCCAATCAGAACCCATTAGTGGCCCCGGAAGCCATGTCCAAATTGCAATTCTCTTGAAAAACTCAAAATAATAAGATAAATATCCATCCATCATTTCTTCAAAATTTGGCTTCATTGTTTGAAACAGTTTCTGAGAAGAAGTTGTTTGTATGTTTTTCCCATAGGGTCCTATGTTAAACTATGTCCTGCGATGGTGGCCATCTTGGATTTTGGATTGGCACAAAAAACTCAAAATATTAAGATAACTATCCAACCTTCATTTCTTTATAATTTGGCTTCATTGTTTGGAACAGTTTCTGAAAAGATGTTGTTTGTATGTTTTTCCCATAGGGTCCTATGTTTAGGGGCCTCGGTGGCTGAGTGGTCAAGGTAGTTCGTCTACATTGATCACATGGTCTGTCAACACTGAGATTGCGGGTTCAATTCTTACTGCAGGCAGGGTGTACTGGACGCCATGAAATAGCTGTAAAATTGCTGAAAGTGGCGTTAAAACACCATTCAAACAAAATCAAATAAACTATGTCTTACGATGGTGGCCATCTTGAATTTTCACAAAAAACTCAAACTTTGTAGAGGACCATTAAAGGTACATTTCTGCAAAATTTCAAATCAATCTGACAAGCGGTTTATGAGAAGAAGATTTTTAAAATTCAGCCAATCAGAACGCATTAATGGCTCTGGCAGCCATGTTTAATATTTGATCAGCACCAAAAACTTAAACTTTGTAAAGAGCCATCCAATAAACATTCCTGCCAAGTTTGGTTCCAATTGGCCATGGGGTTTTGGAGGAGAAGATGTGAAAAGTTTATGGCTGCAGACACCCACAACGACCAAGAACGCAAAGTGATGAAGAATGCAAAGTGATGAGAATAGCTCACACTGACCCTTTGGGTCAGGTGAGCTAAAAAAGGTGTGCATAAAGAAACCTAAGGAGCTGGTAACATGTCAGTTCTGACAAACCTGATCATAAAACAATCGATATGGAAGTTTATGATAAACCTTATCACTACATGACCATCAATATGGTAGTTACTGAAAAACCTTTTCACTACAAGGTAATCAACAGGTCAGTTACTGACAAACCTTATCACTATGGAAAATAAACATGAAACTTACTGACAAACCTTATCACTACAGGAACATCAACATGTCAGTAACTAACGAACATTATCACTTGGTGGCAATCAACATGTCAGTTACTGACAAACCTTATCACTACAGGACCATCAACATGTCAGTTACTGAGGAACATTATCACTACGGGACAATAAACATGTCAGTTACTGACAAACGTTATCACTACGGGAACATCAACATGTCAGTTACTGACAAACATTATCACTAGGTGACAATCAACATGTCAGTTACTGACAAACATTATCACTAGGTGACAATCAACATGTCAGTTACTGACAAACATTATCACTACGGGACCATCAACATGTCAGTTACTGACAAACATTATCACAAGGTGACAATCAACATGTCAGTTACTGACAAACATCATCACTAGGTGACAATCAACATGTCAGTTACTGACAAACCTTATCACTAGGTGACAATCAACATGTCAGTTACTGACAAACCTTATCACTACAGGACTATCAACATGTCAGTTACTGACAAACCTTATCACTACAGGACTATCAACATGTCAGTTACTGACAAACCTTATCACTACAGGACTATCAACATGTCAGTTACTGACAAACCTTATCACTACAGGACCATCAACATGTCAGTTACTGACAAACCTTATCACTACAGGACCATCAACATGTCAGTTTCTGACAAATCTTATCACTACAGGACCATAAACATGTCAGTAACTGACAAATATTATCAGAAGGTGACAATCAAAATGTCAGTTACTGACAAACCTTATCACTACAGGACAATCAACATGTCAGTTACTGACGAACATTATCACTACCGGTTAATAAACATGTCAGTTACTGACAAACCTTATCACTACGGGACCATCCACCTGTCAGTTACTGAGGAACATTATCACTACGGGACAATAAACATGTCAGTTACTGACAAACATTATCACTACGGGACCATCAACATGTCAGTAACTGACAAACATTATCACTAGGTGACAATCAACATGACAGTTACTGACAAACCTTATCACTACAGGACCATCAACATGTCAGTTACTGAGAAACCTTATCACAACAGGACAATCAACATGTCAGTTACTGACAAACCTTATCACTACAGGACCATTAACATGTCAGTTACTGTCAAACCTTATCACTACAGGACTCAACATGTCAGTTACTGACAAACATTATCACTACAGGACAACAGGACAATCAACATGTCAGTTACTGACAAACCTTATCACTACAGGACAATCAACATGTCAGTTACTGACAAACCTTATCACTACAGGACCATCAACATGTCAGTTACTGTCAAACCTTATCACTATAGAACCATCAAGATGTCAGTTACTGACAAACATTATCACTATGGGACAATAAACATGTCAGTTACTGACAAAACATTATCACTAGGTGACAATCAACATGTCAGTTACTGACAAATATTATCACTACGGGACAATACAAATGTCAGTTACTGACAAACCTTATCACTACCGGACCATCAACATGTCAGTAACTGACAAACATTATCACTACAGGATTATCAACATGTCAGTTACTGACAAACCTTATCACTACAGGACTATCAACATGTCAGTTACTGACCAACCTTATCACTACAGGACCATCAACATGTCAGTTACTGACAAACATTATCACTAGGTGACAATCAACATGTCAGTTACTGACAAACATTTTCACTATTTGACAATCAACATGTCAGTTACTGACAAACATCATCACTAGGTGACAATCAACATGATCAGCACCAAAAACTTAAACTTTGTAAAGAGCCATCCAATAAACATTCCTGCCAAGTTTGGTTCCAATTGGCCATGGGGTTTTGGAGGAGAAGATGTGAAAAGTTTATGGCTGCAGACACCCACAACGACCAAGAACGCAAAGTGATGAAGAATGCAAAGTGATGAGAATAGCTCACACTGACCCTTTGGGTCAGGTGAGCTAAAAAAGGTGTGCATAAAGAAACCTAAGGAGCTGGTAACATGTCAGTTCTGACAAACCTGATCATAAAACAATCAATATGGAAGTTTATGATAAACCTTATCACTACATGACCATCAATATGGTAGTTACTGAAAAACCTTTTCACTACAAGGTAATCAACAGGTCAGTTACTGACAAACCTTATCACTATGGAAAATAAACATGAAACTTACTGACAAACCTTATCACTACAGGAACATCAACATGTCAGTAACTAACGAACATTATCACTTGGTGGCAATCAACATGTCAGTTACTGACAAACCTTATCACTACAGGACCATCAACATGTCAGTTACTGAGGAACATTATCACTACGGGACAATAAACATGTCAGTTACTGACAAACGTTATCACTACGGGAACATCAACATGTCAGTTACTGACAAACATTATCACTAGGTGACAATCAACATGTCAGTTACTGACAAACATTATCACTAGGTGACAATCAACATGTCAGTTACTGACAAACATTATCACTACGGGACCATCAACATGTCAGTTACTGACAAACATTATCACAAGGTGACAATCAACATGTCAGTTACTGACAAACATCATCACTAGGTGACAATCAACATGTCAGTTACTGACAAACCTTATCACTAGGTGACAATCAACATGTCAGTTACTGACAAACCTTATCACTACAGGACCATCAACATGTCAGTTACTGACAAACCTTATCACTACAGGACCATCAACATGTCAGTTACTGACAAATATTATCAGAAGGTGACAATCAAAATGTCAGTTACTGACAAACCTTATCACTACAGGACAATCAACATGTCAGTTACTGACGAACATTATCACTACCGGTTAATAAACATGTCAGTTACTGACAAACCTTATCACTACGGGACCATCCACGTGTCAGTTACTGAGGAACATTATCACTACGGGACAATAAACATGTCAGTTACTGACAAACATTATCACTACTGGACCATCAACATGTCAGTAACTGACAAACATTATCACTAGGTGACAATCAACATGACAGTTACTGACAAACCTTATCACTACAGGACCATCAACATGTCAGTTACTGAGAAACCTTATCACAACAGGACAATCAACATGTCAGTTACTGACAAACCTTATCACTACAGGACCATTAACATGTCAGTTACTGTCAAACCTTATCACTACAGGACTCAACATGTCAGTTACTGACAAACATTATCACTACAGGACAATCAACATGTCAGTTACTGACAAACCTTATCACTACAGGACAATCAACATGTCAGTTACTGACAAACCTTATCACTACAGGACCATCAACATGTCAGTTACTGTCAAACCTTATCACTATAGAACCATCAACATGTCAGTTACTGACAAACATTATCACTATGGGACAATAAACATGTCAGTTACTGACAAAACATTATCACTAGGTGACAATCAACATGTCAGTTACTGACAAATATTATCACTACGGGACAATACAAATGTCAGTTACTGACAAACCTTATCACTACAGGACCATCAACATGTCAGTAACTGACAAACATTATCACTACAGGATTATCAACATGTCAGTTACTGACAAACCTTATCACTACAGGACTATCAACATGTCAGTTACTGACCAACCTTATCACTACAGGACCATCAACATGTCAGTTACTGACAAACATTATCACTAGGTGACAATCAACATGTCAGTTACTGACAAACATTTTCACTATTTGACAATCAACATGTCAGTTACTGACAAACATTATCACTAGGTGAAAATCAACATGTCAGTTACTGACAAACATTATCACTAGGTGACAATCAACATGTCAGTTACTTACAAACCTTATCAATACAGGACCATCAACATGTCAGTTACTGACAAACCTTATCACTACAGGACCATCAACATGTCAGTTTCTGACAAACCTTATCACTACAGGACCATAAACATGTCAGTAACTGACAAACATTATCACTACAGGACTATCAACATGTCAGTTACTGACAAACCTTATCACTACAGGACCATCAACATGTCAGTTACTGACAAACCTTATCACTACAGGACCATCAACATGTCAGTTACTGACAAACATTATAACTAAAGGACTATCAACATGTCAGTTACTGACAAACCTTATCACTACAGGACTATCAACATGTCAGTTACTGTCAAACCTTATCACTTCAGGACTATCAACATGTCAGTTACTGACAAACCTTATCACTACAGGACCATAAACATGTCAGTAACTGACAAACATTATAACTAAAGGACTATCAACATGTCAGTTACTGACAAACCTTATCACTATGTGACCATCAACATGTCAGTTACTGAAAATTTTTATTAACAGAGGAACTTCTGTCACTGACAAACTAAGTGATGAAGTGAGGAAATAGCACTAGGCATACTTAAATAAAATCTCACCATTTAAGCAAAATATCTATCAAAATATGTACTGTTGCAAAAAACTATTTTTATTGTGCAGATAGTTCTTAATATATTAAATATCCACTAAATGCAAAATCCATATTAATTATGATATCAGTTATATCTCAATTTGATTCTGGTATGGATTAATAGATTATTTACGGCTTTTTTAAACGAGAAGCAATTTCTCATCTGTATCTCATTGTAAGGCAACAGCCTTGAGATGAGATGGCAAGAAAATGCATTGAGCTTCAACGTGAATAATATTTTTATCGCTATTTAGTAAGATTGTGATGTCACTGTGTTTACTTAACGATGTCTTGACAGCGAGATGAGAGTTAGATGGGATAACTCACACAGCACATAAAGATAATTTTTTAGGAAAATACTGCAATACTGCAAAATAATGATATAGCAAAATCTCATGTGCATTTCACCCCAAGTTCTGATGACTTCTATTTTCACCTTGTTTTGGCAATGTGATAAATTGGTAACATGCATAAATTCTCAGAGAATTTCGAGTTATGCCTTTTACTTCATCCATGTAACTACTTAGTTCCTGTATATACAAATTTATAATTTGATCATTTCTTTTTCTATAAAACATCTATTTTTTGCTAAAATGAAAATAAATTCATAAATATCAAGTCTGACTCTGGATTCAAGTAAATAACAATCACCACTTCCATAATGTTTTTGCTTGAATATATGTTTATATGCCACGCTCAGCAATATTTCAGCTATATCATGTCGTCTAGACGAAGCCTTAGTAACCAGAGAAAACCCTCACCTTCAGTAGGAAGGAAAACTGGCAATCCTTATCAATTAAGATTTGAGTTGAGCCCACCCTGCCCAAAATGAGTTTTGAACCAGCAATATCAGTGTTGAAAGACTACATGATACTTCTAATGGGTTCTGTTTTGTTTTGTTCTACCAATACATCAAACTTAAGCATAAATTATATCTGTATACATACATAAAATATACATGTACTGGAATACCAAAAAATTCATTTTAAGAAGGGGACTTCAAATACTTACTTTTCATATTTCAGCATTTCTACAGTGTTCCAGTAATGCCGTTGTTCTTGTGAGGATTCAGTAGATGTCAGGAACAGATAAGTTATTATACCAATTGGTATTCTGTAATTTTAATAAAAAAAAATAGATTTAAAATTCATTACAAGCAGACAAATTTTGTTGTATTTTTTTATCACAGTCACTGATAATGAGCACAACATGCAAACTGTTGATAAAAGCTTCACATTCTGGGATAAATATATACCAAACATAGTATCACACTCTACACTCCTTATGGGTTCGTCATATGTCTACTTACTGATGTAAAGGTATGATATTTAAATTGTTTATGGCTTTTCAACAAAATTCATGCTACCAGTGTGCTTTCTTCTAAAATGACTGACAAATGACTTGAACTGGACTGTTGAAGTCCAACAAAGTCTCAGACCTTGCTCTCCATATGACTTGAATATAAAAGCACTAATTATATCAAACAAAATATTAATTGTTTGCATTGATTAATGACTTGAGTGTAATGTGGCCTAGCTTTATAAAGATTAAGAATTTACCACATGAAATCGGACAGTCATTAATAGGTTTATGTACACTTTTTATATACTACTGGTTTTTATTTTTTATTTTTTTTTGTGATCCACACCTGAATTGAACCAGGTTCTAAACAAAATAGCAGTAGGTCTGGTTATAATAAACTTACCCAAGAAAACTTCCAAAAACAAAACCACTGATCATTCCTTTAGGTCCCATTGTAAATCTATTTAAACTACAAGCTAAACCTGAAAAGACAAAGTTCTTGTTGTTTGTGCATAGTCTATTTTATCCCTATAAAAGCTCAAATAAAAATTTTTTTTATTGGATTTTAGAAAAATATGCTTGTCATTTTCTAGGAAATTAAACAATAATATAAAATTTGACCAAATTTTTTTTTCAATGTATATGTTAATTATTTTTCTAATTTGTTATTATTCATACAGAAATTGGTTTGTTTTTGTTTTGTCTGAATGAATTTGAATGCCACTTTCAGCAATTTTTAAAACTATATCATGGCTTCCAGTTTTTATTGGGGTAGGAAGCCCAGAGTAAACCCTTGACCTTCGGTAGGAAAATTGGCAATCCTTGTCAATTATGATTGGAGTCGAGTACACTCTGCCTCCAGTGTGACTCAAACCAGCAACCTCAGTGTTGACAGACCACATGATCAATAGTGGACAAACTACCTTAACCACTCAGCAACCCAGGCCCATACAGAAATTGGTGCATGTAATAGCAGTAACATTATCTTTGTAAGTAGTCTTTTATTAATCCATGTGACTAATACATTTGAATAACAAAACATTGAGCAGGAACATGTAATACTACTGATATTGCTCTGATATTTACCAGGTAAATAAATCAGTCGTATGGTTCTTTTAAAAAAACATGTTTGGGAAATGTAAACAGTAACATTTTTGCACTCCCATTGCAGTAAAAAGATAATTTACAAAATACCGAAAATAGACTTTGAAAAAAAAAGGTCTTTCCCAACTTTTTATCTGATATGGCAAAGATGTTTCTATGGTAGCTTCTGAAATTATCAGTTTGTATACATGTTTATTATAGGATTAAACGCTTATTTTCAGTAATTCATTGATGTATGAAAGAGGTTGACTCGCTCACAAACAAATAAACGGCCTTGCTGTTTATGATAAGTCTGTGAGTGAGTCGCGTTTAATCCTTATAAATGAACTGAAGACGAAGACGTGGTGAGTTTGAAGGGAATAACTGGTATTGACAACAGATACATTTTAAGATTTGCCGAGAAGGTTATTACTAAAACAAAAGAAGACTGAACAAAAAACAATGCTCCGTATACTATGTTCCTCATTGTACCCGCAGTTTATATGTAACATCATATGTGACCTCATATCTGTTCAAACTCAACATAAGCCTAGCTAGACTTTCTTTCTTAAATACAAACAGGAAAAACAATAGTTGTCGATTGTTCGATGGATTTATCAGTGAAAATTGATGGAGCTGTGCTGAGACATGGAGTTGGTGGCAAATCCATGCATCTTGCTCATTTCGTTGATTTGTTGTGACTGAGAAAAAGAAGGCAGTTTTACCATTACGGCTATTGAGTATTTAGTGTATTTGAAATGATTCATAATTGAAATTACAAGAAACGCAATTTTGTGTACGTATTTGTATGTATTTCTATATAAAACAAAAGATTTCATAATAATAATATACAGCTGCTTCAACTAAATAACTTTCTGTTTAAGCGATACATCGCTCAAGATATTTGTATCTCCAAAATTCGAGTGTACTGGCTTAATTTATTGTCTGAAGTGTACACGACACATGGCCGCCATATTTGTTTACATTTAGCAACAAAAAAGTAGTTCCCCTAATGTCGTTCATCAAAGTATGAAGGGATATTGGAAGTACTGGATTAAGGCCTTTTGACCAATCAAAAATGACTATAAACGTAAACGAATGTAAGATAAGAATTTTCAAAAGAAATGTTATATGAAATAGATTTTACTAAACATATGATTTTAATGTTTTCAATGTTTTAGAGGGATTAACAGATTACAGTTAAAAATATACAGCCAAAACATGTATGACAAAAAAAATCACTATTGATAACAAATGAGTATATGCTGTTGAAAAATTTTCCGGGTGAATTAAGAACAAAGACCTACATAATAGAAAGTTCATCAACATGCAAGATTCAGTTATTTTTCAGCAACATGCATGTCAGGCCATTCAGTTTTAATAAGGGAAGGACATCAGACCATCTAAGAACCCCTAAACTTCGACATGAAAAGGGCGATTTTAGTCAATTCTAGGAGCAGAGCAAATATTGCCTGAATGTGGGCTACACTAACAACCCAGTGTTGACATGTGGTGATGACTACCTAGACTGTATATGTATAATGTAATTCTTATACAGTTTCAACTTGATGTTCCACCCCCCTAATGCTGCTTGTGTTCATGAAAAAGCATCAATGGCAAAGTCAACAAACTATGTAGTTAACTACAAATTCTAATTATAACGAGAAAAAACTATGTTAATCAACGGATATAAAGTACAGACTGTAATACCTGTTCCAATAATATATTCCCAAACTGATGTTTTACACCTGTAAACTGCTATTGCCTGGGAAAAGAATCTGCAATATAAAATTGTACTGTTAACTCAATGCAAATATGTTACCAACACAATGGTGAAAGCTACTCTAAATATAGGTTACTAAAAATATTACAAACACCATGGTGAAAACTATTCTGAATGGGAATTTTTTCACAAAAAAATGTTAAAACTACCCTAAATAGAAATATATTAACCAGACAATGGTGAAAACTTGGTGATATATTTACATTCAGGAAAGTTATGGCATCCAGTTTTTATTGGGGAGGAAGCGGGAGATCCTAGAGAAAACCCTTTCCATAGGAAAACTAGCAATCATTGTCAAGGTTAGCGTGCCTGCAGTGAGACTCAAAGCTGCAACCTAAATGTTGACAGACCACGTGCACGTGATCAACAGAAGACGAACTACCTTAACCACAAAGCCAGGGAGGCCCCGATATTACCAAGACAAAAGTTGACTCATCACTAAATGCCATTATACTACTAAACAAAGGCAGACACCACCAAATGGTAATGTATTAGTTTCATGAAAAAGGTTGAAAATCCAATAAATTGTAATATATTACAACCATTATGATTTTGTTTGTTTGTTTAAATGGGGTTTAATTCCACATTTAGTAATTTTTCAAATATATAATGGCATCCAGTTTCTATAGAGGATGTACCTTGGGAAAACCCCAGACATTCAGCATGAAAACCAGCAATCCTGGTCACCCTGCCTATGTTAACACGCCTCTAAATAGTAATATATATTAATTTAATGCCAATATTTTACCAAGACAAAAACAAATCAGCTCAGCACCTTATAAACAGCATGATTAGCTTACTGGTCACTGAGTAATTTTCGCCGGCAAGTAATTCTCGCCACCCTATCTTTTGACAGTTTTTGTGAACAATTGGCATTTTTAAAGTGATCAAAGTACTAACTTGTTTTGGATGGAAGATAGTGAAATCTATTAAATGAAGCCTATGTCATCGATTTTAATGTAAAAATAACGGAACAGTCACCAAAATGGCGAGAATTGCTTGTGTCATTTTAATGGCGAGAACTACTCTCTGACCAGTAGTTTTTGTAAATTGTATAATTATTTGTATGTCTTAGTAATATGGGAAAAAGTCCTTCAAGCTAAGAAAATAAAACATGTATAAAATATTTTGAGACTAGATTCAGGTGAAATAAAGCTTTAAATCCAGTCATAATATCACTATTACACTGTTTTTCAGGTATACTTACTTTAAATGAAAGCATGCCTTAGTAATAATACTTACATTTAAAGAAACTGAACTTTTTAACACTCACCACGTTTAAAGCAAGCAGGCCTTTTTCATAATTAGTTTTAAAAGAACAAGCTTGTATAATAACAATCTTCAAAGTGGGATACTTACATTGAAGACAAGCAGCCTTTATGATACTCACATTTAAAGAAGGTTTTCTCCGGGTACTCCGGCTTCCTCCCCCAATAAAAACTGGACGCCATGATATAGCTGAAAAATTGTGGCAAAAAGTGGCATTAAACATTATTCAAACAAACAAACCTTTCAAGAAAGGTGACTATATAATACTTACAAGGCTGAAAATACCAGGAGAAATACTCTTGAACCAACAGATAAGCCATGTTTTAATGCACCAAGATTAACTGTGTCTCTTATTCGTCTCTAAACAAAACAAAAAAAGGTTTATAATTAACACTGTGACATGTACCTGCTTACAAAATTTCCCATATAAACTTGATAATCTAGTTAAAATAAAGTACATCCACTCCCCTTATCTTTTTAATGTTGTATGGAAATTCTCACATTTAATATCAATGTGTTAAGTACACAACTTTTCATTCATTGTCCTTCTTTTTTACCATTATTTTCAATTTTTATACGAATTTCTGTAATTTCTTTATTTACAAATAAATAGTCCACACTTACACCAGCCTTAAAGTTGGTTTCATATACAGTTGCCCTGTTCTGTCTCTCAAAATCTAGCCTCAAGTCTCGATATTTTAATATATAAAATACTAAATATGTTATCACTCCTGACTTGAAGGAGGTATTCCAAACGAACTGCATATCAGGTGACAAGTCATTTTTCTGACTACAAAATAAAGAAAAATGTCAAAGCCAAGTTCTTACTAACATATATTGTGTTCCTTGACTCAGTGATAATTTTTCTGGTTTAGAAATCTTGAAAGTGACCTATATCAAAGTCAGTAATTGTATAATGTTATATTGGTACATATTGATATATTTATGAGTTTTTCATACCATTTAATAATACACAGAAATTAGTAATTAATACACATATTCTGTGGCAACCAATATAGATTTGCCCATATCTTAGCTATCTTCATGTAAAAATAAAAAATAAGGAGTATTAACTTTCATTGTATCATTATAAACTTGATCAAAAAGGTTTCCCATAGACAATAAACTATATCTTGAAGCAGATACATGTATATATTAAATATGAACATAATCATTAAAACAAAATTTAAAATTTCATTCTCAAACATTTCTGGCTAATTATGAAATAATTTACTTTGCCTTGTAAGCTAAAATCTGCTTGGCCAACACAAACAGAGCAATCCAGGTTATACGAAATAACTTGCATTGGTCACATGACCTATTCTTATGCTGTTACATTCAAACAGTTTCATGACTCATCGATCGCTGTCTTTACTGTTAAAATTGTTAAGTACAAAAATGTATTAATTACATGTATAAGGAATATCCCAACATTTTTAAACAGGTTAAATTGTATAACTTGTATAGAAATTTGAAATATTCCTCAATTCTTGTGCTGTTAATAGGTTAATTCCACCACAAAATAATAAAATTGTTCCAAGCCAGTGGTTTTGTCCTTTCTGTGGTATGAATTTTGTTACTGAAAATTTAAGGATTTGTTGTCCTATCTGTGAGTTTTGTGTTTGCTTTATCTCATTATATTATGGTTAACTGTAATTATTTTTTTTGGAAATAGGCAGCAAAATTTATCAACTGATCAGTATAAACCAAACCCAGAGTATTATGTTTTATGAAAATGTTTTACACACAAAAACAATGATCTTTAAAGAGCTGCTCTGACCTGTACAACTTACTCTGTTGTCACCATCCTGCGTAATCTGTCCATTCCTGTTTCTTTAGATAAAACTGCTTGAATTTCTTCTTCTGAAACATGTATTTGACTTTCTTTCTTTCTTAATTCTGCTATTTGTTCATCAGTTAAGCGTGTTGCATGTATTACTGGGAAAATGTGAAAATTACTTAATTTATTAACTGTGTCATAAAAACCAACCAGCACTTTCTTTGTAACATTGGAGCGAGTTGTATTAACATTCCACAAATTTTTGTCTGGTATAAATTTAGGAATATTAAATAACAGTTTTGTTCTTTGACATTTCAACTGTGGTTTGATGTAATTATATTTTAACTCTATTACTCTAAAATGGATAGACATGTTACAGCTGCCCTGCTTTAAACAATTGTAGAAATATGGTACTTGTATTATGTTGGTATAAACATCCGACTTAATCGTTATTCTATGTTCTTCTATGTGGCAGTTGTATTATGTAGGCATAAATATTCGACTTAATCGTTATTCTATGTTCTTCTATGTGGTAGTTGTATTATGTAGGCATAAACATCCGACTTAATCGTTATTCTATGTTCTTCTATGTGGCAGTTGTATTATGTAGGCATAAATATTCGACTTAATCGTTATTCTATGTTCTTCTATGTGGTAGTTGTATTATGTAGGCATAAACATCTGACTTTAATTAGTTATTCTATGTTCTTTGGATCTTGTTTTTCTGAAAAGAAATATCATATCAGTATATACTGAGAATAAGTTTCATTTAAATTGGTTTGAATTATAGCTTCAATGTGCTTTGCAGTTTTTAAAAAGAAAGCATTTAAAAATTTCTCAATAGGGTTCTATGTTAATTAAAGTTCTGTGGTGGCAATTTAAAATTTCTGGTCAGAAATAAACAAGTGTAGACACAGAAAAATGTCTCGCTTGCATACTGCAACAGTAACGAACAAATTATGTCATGAGCATCATGTAAATAGCATTAAATTGTTGTCAATTAAAATACAATGCATGGTTACTGACCTAATCCAAAAATCTAAACGTCACTGGACCATGAAACTGAGGTCAAGGTCAGGTGACACCTACCAGACATTCATGCACTATTCCTCAGCAACCTGTATACCAAAATTGTCATCCTACCATGCATGGTTACAGAGGCAATTCAAAAACTTTAACATAGTCACTAGAAGACAATATTTTAGATCACGTGGACTGCCAGTAGATTTTGATTTGTGCGACCATAAATTATAGATAGATGGTCAATAATCCATTATTCTTTTTGTACATGTACTAAAATAATTTCACATGATATAATATATTTTTGTCATTTAGCTTTATTAATAGTATCTTCAGAATGATTAATTATATCATAAGTTACATTGACCAAGGCTAGACATAAAATCAAATCAAAATGTTATCACATTATTTTGGTACTTTAATAACAGACAGGGTCAGGGTCAATGTGACTTGTAACTATAGAATGTAAGTAAAATAGTACGAAAATCAACTGCAAAGCAATACACAACAACAATACCATTTATAAAACCAAAAATACATGTCACCAAATCAGATGACTTGAATCTCAATTTTTTCACCTCTTAATATATGCTCACAGAAGGTATATGGGGGAGTTGCAATATTTTGGAAACAAGCCATAGATTACACTGTCAAATCTCATAGCAATGGCATAAACATTTAAATGTCGTCACTATTAACATGAAGGAAAACAATCATTGTGTACCATATTTACATTCCAACAAGGAACAAAAATGTTGATGAGGAATATAAGGATATGGTTTTACAGCTAGAGGACATCATACACAAAGCCCATTCCCAATATCAAGTAGAATTATCTGAGGACCTTAATACACCTTTACATAGGGGCAATAGGGGAAGAGATACAACCTTAAAAGAGTTTATAAAATCAAACAACATGGAAATTGTTAAAGAATATCCAAAACAAAATCCACATTCTACCATCATAATTAAAACAGTCTCACAAATCGATTAAATAACACATAAAGCTTCTCATAAAACAATGGAAAATAAAGTGGCCATATTGGATCTGATCACATGCTGGTCATAGCAGCTAGAAAGTAACAGTTACTGGGAGAAAATAAAAAATATAATAATCAAAAGGCCAGATTTGTGAAAATGTGACAAACAAATCTACCAGCAAAACATACTAGAAAGTCTCACAACGTTCAATTGCCAATGCAACAGAATTCATAGTTTTCGTTAAGGTGCATAAAGGCGTCCTTGACGCATCAATTCTGTGTAGGACACCTGATTACTGGATTCTATGCATCAGCCAGACACATCCTAGTTAAATTATTTGATTCAGGAAAATGTGCTTGGCAAGAAAATCAATTTATAGTAATTTCCTCATGGATGAATGATTACATAAAGTGGCAAATGTTTCCTATATGCAGTCTATTGTTTGGTCACCTGTGGATCAAACTGCCATATATTAAACAAATTTTATTACATGTAACCCTTTTTATAATGATGTAACCCTAAATGTAACTTTTTTAACAAAAAATATATGAAATATTTAATAACACACTGTTTTATACATAAAATGTAACTTTGTAAACGGTTACAATGTACAAATCTTAATGTAAATTGTGGACTAATTTTTTTTGCCATATCTATAATGTGCAGTTGATGATATTACATGTTTACATATAATATTTCTAAGAAAATATTAATTTTGGACAGTACGCATGCACTAGTGTATATTACCTTTATACATGCACAGAAATAAATTCTGTGCACAGTGATCCTTGAATCATTTTGGATAGAAAGCAATAAATTAACTATTTTTAAATAAAACAAGATAAGTACAGTTATGAGTGATTGCTATTTATCATATAAATGTCAATTCTTTCTACTTTTCACTTCCATCTTAAGAAATTGTCAAATGGAAGTTTACAAAAACAAGTTTTTGGAAACGGCAAAGATTAGAAAATATGTCATTACATAATAAAGAAATTTATGGCACAGTAATTCCTTCCTGCAATATTTTTGTTTCACTGCATATTCCATTGAATTTCCGCATGGAACTGTAAACAACCACATTTTTGTAGTGAAGAAAAAGATTTGAAATGGAGAAAAATATTTAGGATCCTTGAATTAAAGCAATATGTGCGTTGACTTTAATCACCTTTTTATCAAGCTTCAAATTGTTTCTTCTGTACATAGGCATGAGGATCGCTAATCAGAATTCGTTAAAAAAAAAGTAGGTGGTTAGAACCAAACACTAAAAAATTTGTAGATATGATAGTAGTGAAATATTCGTGAATAAACTATTCTCATTCAGAAATAGCTCCTGTTGACAATATATTATGCTATGTACATTTTTGTTGATGAAACTTTATTTTTAAATATTTTTTCTTTAGTCAGTTGTAGTATCAGCAGTGAAATATATACAATATTTTTACAACAAGAATAAGTACTGACATGTGTATGATAATAGAGAAACAAGAAAATTCTATGCCAGTTTACTTGTCTGCAAACATGACTGTTGGTTTCAAAATGAAATATATAGAACCCAATAATGGAACTGTACTTTTTTAGTAGTGCGGGCTTGGGACTCATTAAGTTAGATTAGGACCCACCACTTCAAAAAGGTGTGGGTCCCACGACTCACCATAAAGAAATCCCTGAGAATCTTTGAACTTGAGCTACTATTTCATTAAGCAGGCATTGCCTCTATACCAAATTATAAGAAGATTGTCACAGGAAAGAAACAGAATCTGGAATAAAGAGATTAGCAGTGGCAGTGTTTCTAAATCATCAAAGAAGGAAACAGAACAAAGGAAATACTGACTTAAAAGCAGTTGTGAACAATACAAAGAAACAGTTAAGTAGTGCTGAAGCTATATTTAAAATAGAAACAAATGAAAAGATCTTGATGGCTATGCAAAGTGATAACAAACTTTTCCAAAAATTAGTTCGTTAAAAGAGAACAGACACCAAGTGCTGATCACATAAAATCTGACACAACTGATTTAATAATAGATGAATGGAAAAACTACTTCTTAAAGTTATATAACACAAACAGTCTTTGAGTTAAGCAAATTATACAATGTAATTATTCAAAATGCTTAGTAAGATACTTGAGCAATCAGAAAAGGATGGCTTACCTACAAAAAAAGTCAATAGGAGGTCAGTTTTTTAAATGTCATAAACAAGAGGCTCCCAGGAGCCTATAATTGCTCACCTGGAACAAGTGACTTCAAGCTTTCGTTAATTATTTTTGCAATTTACAGTTTTAGTCTACATGTTACTGTTATAGCTATTAAGTTTCTGGGCAAAACAAAAAAATATAAGGAGTCATCAGACAAATTGAGTAACTAACAGTTTTACTCTAGCTCTAATAGATTTTAATTTATAACAAAAAACTAATTATTTTGTCTGAAATTCTCGTTAAAGGGAAATAACTACAAATTTCACTAAATATTTTTATTATAGGTCAATAACTCCTATAAGGAGTCATATGACAATTTCAGATCAATAAAAATGAATTGTAGGGCTTGTATTGCTGATCATTTTTGCTTTTTACAGTTTCAAGTTAGCTTTTATAATTTTTAAGTTACAGGACTAAAACAGAAAATTTCATAAAAAACCTTCATTTAAGGGCAATAACTCATATAAGGAGTCATCTGACAATTTCAGACCAATAAAAAGAATTGTAAGACTTGTAATACTGATCAGTTTTGCCATTTACAGTTACACTCTAGCTCTTATAGTTTTCAGGTTATATTGCAAATACTGAAAATTTTGTCAAAAATCATCATTAAAGGGCAATAACTCCTACAGGAAGCCTTTACAAAACCTCAAACTAATAGCAACTATTGTAGACTTGAATGTGGTGATCAATTTAAAGTTAAAGTTTTCTCTATAGCTATTATAATTTTTGATATATTCATGAAAAACTTGCATTGACACCCATGTTCTATTTTTTGTAACAGCTGCAATCTTTGTTTGTTGATCAATACCCTGGGTACAAATTTGAAAGTAGGAAACCTAAGGATAATTGTGGCCACATTATAAAAAAAATTTGCCCTGTGGTTTCCAAGGAGAAGATTTTTTTTTAAGTTTTCAACCGACAATGCATGACAGACGACAGACCCCAAGTGATGGCATAAGCTCAACTCAGGTGACCTAAAAAGGTCACTTAAGACAGGGGGTAATAATACAGAGGTCATGATGTCTACATACAAGTCAACACAGCCATGTTGTCAGCATGTGAAAGAGTGAATTGTAGACCAGAATTGTTTCTTTTAATAAAGTAAACAAGTGTGGACACAGAAAAACGTTCCACCTGGATTCCGCATCAGTAACGATATAAATTTCGTCATGAGCATTACGTAAATTACTAAATAGCATTAGTTATCAGCAGCGGCCTGTATACTAAATATTGTCTCCATAGTCCATACCGTTACAGAGGAACTGTGCTAATACAAAAACTTTAACGTAGTCGCTGGACGTTGAAATTGAGGTCAAGGTCAAGTGACATCTACCAGACAGTCATGTACTATTCATCAGCAACCTATATACTAAATATTGTCATCCTATCATTTATGGTTACAGAGGAACAGCTGTAACCCCAAAACTTTAACGTAGTTGCTAGACCGTGAAATTGAGGTCAAGGTAAGGTGACACCTACCAGACAGTCATGTACTAGTCATCAGCAACATATACCAAATATTGTCATCCTACCATGCGTGGTTACAGAGGAACTGTCGTAACCCAAAAATTTTAACATAGTCGTTGGACCGTGAAATTGGGGTCAAGGTCAGGTGACTGACTGGCAAGTACTCATCATAAGCTACCTCTGGACCAAATTTGATGGACCTAGGGCTTGGGCTAACAAACATATGAAGCAAGATGTTCAAGTGTTTACACCACAGCCACCGCCAGATTCCCATACATATGTCTCGCCTCCAGCGACTTTCGTCGCAGGCCAGACAAAAATACATTTTATTTTATGCTTTACTAAAATACAAAATGTACAACACTTATGGGTGTTCTGATTGTATCAACTTTATTCCCGATCCAGTTGTTGTATTTTCCTTTGCACTGATTTTACTTGCATCAATGTGTTATAACAAAACACTCTATGCAGAAAGTACAAGTAGTTTTTTGTGAACCAGTGTACACCGTTAAACATTGATAATTCCCATTTTACGCTGCCAAGATTGATAATTGACAATTTAAATGGTGATAACTAATCTCTGACTGACACCTTGGTACTCCTTACTGGACATACACATGTTTTTTCGACTTGATACCACTATACATATACAACTATTAGCGACATCACGTGACTTGTGTGACGTATTTTTGTCAGCTATATTGGATTTTTCTCTTCAATAGAAAACATAGAAACGAAACAGTAAAAAGCCAAGATCTGGTTAAATAAATAAAATATATATGTTTTGCACATTGTTCCTGGTTCTACAGTCTGTTATCTTTACAATGATATACATTTTATCAGTATAAATTACTTGCAAAATACTGCCCATTTTGTTTGAAAAAAGCCTTATTTTATGCTTTCGGGTTACATCGTTTCAATACAAAATAGTCAATTATGCACCACTTCTGACGTGAATTGCATAAATACAGCTGGTATAAACTATTTTTTGCACATATGTACAAATAGTAGACACATTTATTTTTTTAATTTTCACATTTTTAACACTAATTGCTGATCTTCATACTTCCCCATTTCATTTGAATTTCGCTCATTTTATAATTTTTAACATAGCAATCGATACATCTGCTTCAGACAGGGGAAAGGGTTGTTTGGAATTTTTATGGTCTAATTTATCACAGAAATGTGTTACATTTTAAAATAAGAAGTAAATATTTTAACAATTAAGAATATTTGACTTCCAAAATACTGTCAATGGAAAGATTAGAATTTACAGCAATTGCTTTGTCTTGTCTCGAATTGAAAATGTTATAAGCATTTATAAAGTATTTCTAAACTAGAGGCTCCCAGGAACCTGTATCGCTCACCTGAACCTGAAACCAAACAACCCTTTTTTATCCAGCTTTTCGTTGCTATAAGGAATTGCCCAACACTTCTGCAAAAATCATTAATTTTGACCTTTTAAGAGAAATAACTCCTATAAGGAGGAGCTTATGATGCTTAGAGGGAGAAGGGAGGTTCATTCAAATTTGCTGTACCTGTTATACTTTTTTAACTATCAGTCGAAAACTCTCTCGACTCCCACCCCCCTTTTTTCATTTTTTCTATTTTAAGCCAACGTAGCTATGTAGGTAGTCAGGTGTCATGATTTGCAAAATTTTGGTAGAGGACATCCTAAAGATGATGTGTGCAATGTTTCAAAGCAGTCCTTTCATTGGTTAAAGAGGAGAAGATTTTTAAAAATCAAGTAAAATTGATTAAAAAAATGTTCTAGGAGAATAATTCCTAAACGGTTCATCAGACAATCTTGACCCTAAAGTCATTTTTGTAGCCCTCATAGAGCAGAACAATTAAGCAATGCTAACTTTTTCTCTAGTTCTAATAATTTTTAAGATTTTGAGGCAAAAATGTCAACAATAATCAATTTGGACAATTAAAGGGCAATAACTCCTATAAGGAGTCATCATACAACTTCAACCCAATGGAGTGTTTCATAGAGCTTTTGATGCAGATGAAGGATTGTCTCTTCGGTTTTTCTGTATCTGTTACACTTTTTTAAATATTTAGCCGAAAACTATTTTACCCCACCCCCTCCGTCCTATTTTTAGCCATGGTGGCCATGTTGGTTAATCTGCAGCCATGGTTGGTACAAACTTGGTTGAGGACATTTGACGGATGATGTGTACAAAGTTTCAAAGCAGTACTTTCAGTTGTTTCAGAGGAGAAGATTTTAAAAAATCAATTAAAACCGATTAAAAAAAACAGTTCAAGGGGAATAACTCTTAAATGGTAAATCAGACAATCTTGACCCTTAAGTCATTTTTGTAGCCCTTATAGAGCAGAACAATTAAGCAATGCTAACTTTTTCTCTAGTTCTAATAATTTTCAAGATTTTGAGGCAAAAATGGCAAAAATCATCAATTTTGACAATTAAAGGGCAATAACTCCTACAAGGAGTCATCATACAACTTTGAGCCAATGGAGTGTTTTGTAGAGCTTAAGATGCTGAAGAAGTTAGGTCCGTTTGGTTTTCCTGTATCTGTTATACTTTTTGAACTATAAGCAAAAAACTGTATTTTGACCCCCTGTTCTATTTTTAGCCATGGCGGCCATGTTGGTTGGTCTGAGGCCATGATTTGGGCAAACTTGGTAGAGGACATTTTACTGATGATGTGTGCAAAGTTTCAAAGCAATCCCTTCAGTGGTTTTGGAGGAGAAGATTTTTGAAGAAAAGTTAACGACGACGACAACGGACGCCAAGTGATGGCAATAGCTCACATGACCCTTCGGGTCAGGTGAGCTAACCAGAGGCTCTTAAGAGCCTGTATCGCTCACCTGATTTTATAGGCAATGAAGGTGGCATTTCCCTGATGTTAAAGTAAGTCCTGTAATTTTCAATAAACTTTAAATAGGACCGTCCAAACAATATTACTAGAAAGCTTTGTTTCATTGGTTTACCGGTTGTATAGAGAAGATTTTTTTTATTTGCCCATAGGGTCCTATGATAAACTAAGTCCTGCGGAGGTGGCGGCCATTTTGAGTTTTCAATTGCCATAAAAAACATAAACTTTATAGAGGACCATCCAAACAATATTGCTAGTAAGTTTTTGTTTCCATTGATTAACCAGTTTCAGAGAAGAAGGCTTTTGAAAACTTTTTCCCATAGGGTCCTATGTTAAACTAAGTCCTGCGGTAGCGGCCATTTTGAATTTCCAATTGCCATAAAAAACATAAACTTTATAGAGGACCATCCAAACAATATTGCTGGTAAGTTTTTGTTTCCATTGATTAACCGGTTTCAGAGAAGAAGCCTTTAAAAACTTTTTCCCATAGGGTCCTATGTTAAACTAAGTCCTGCGGTAGCGGCCATTTTGAATTTCCAATTGCCATAAAAAACATAAACTTTATAGAGGACCATCCAAACAATATTGTACGTAAGTTTTGTTTTGATTGGTTAAACGGTTTCAGAGAAGAAGCCCTTTTAAACTTTTTTCTCATAGGGTCGAATGTTAAACCAAGTCCTGCGGTGGCTGCCATTTTGAATTTCCGATTGGGATAAAAAACATTAACTTTATAGAGGACCATCCAAACAATATTGCTAGAAAGTTTTGTTTCCATTGGTTGACCGGTTTCAGAAAAGAAGCCTTTCAAACTTTCCCATAGGGTCCAATGTTAAATTAAGTCCTGCGGTGGCAGCCATTTTGAATTTCCAATTGCCTTAAAAAACACAAACTTTATAAAGGACCATCCAAACAATATTGCTAGTAAGTTTTTGTTTCCATTGATTAACCGGTTTCAGAGAAGAAGCCTTTTAAAACTTTTTCCCATAGGGTTCTATGTTAAACTAAGTCCTGCGGTGGCGGCCATTTTGAATTTCCAATTCCCATCAAAAACACAAACTTTATAGAGGACCATCCACACAATATTGCTAGTAAGTTTTGTTTTGATTGCTTAAACGGTTTCAGAGAAGAAGCCCTTTTTAACTTTTTCCCCATAGGGTCCTATGTTAAACTAAGTCTTGAGGTGGCGGCCATATTGGTTTACCAATCAAAATAAAAAACACAAACTTTGTAAAGGTCCATCCAATGAACATTATGGCCAAGTTTGGTTTCAATTGGCCAAGTGGTTTCAGAGAAGAAGATTAAAATGTACAAAGTTTACAGACGCCGACGACGACGACGACGGACGCAAAGTGATAACAATAGCTCACATGACCCTTTGGGTCAGGTGAGCTAAAAAGTTAATTAAAAAAAAATTTTTGTCTCAATTTTCTCGGCCATAAATGTAGTCAACAAGTGTGGACACAGAAAAACGTCTCGCATGCATTCCGCATCAGTAACGAAAATGAATTTCGTCATAAGCATTACGTAAATAGCATTAAATATCAGCAGCAGCCTGTATACCAAATATTGTCACCATACCATGCATAGTTTCAGAGGAACTGTCCTAATAAAAAAACTTTAACATAGTCGCTGGACCATGAAATTGAGGTCAAGGTCAGGTGGCACCTACCAGACAGTCATGTACTATTTATCAGCAACCTATATACCAAATATTGTCATCCTACCATGCATAGTTACAGAGAAACTGCTGTAACCCCAAAACTTAAACGTAGTCGCTGGACCATGAAATTGAGGTCAAGGTCAGGTGACAGGTGACTACTGGCAAGTACTAATCATAAGCTACCTCTGTACCAAATTTGATGGACCCAGGGCTTGGGCTTACAAATATATGAAGCAAGATGTCAAGTGTTAACGCCTCCGCCGCCGAATTCCCATACATATGTCTCGCCTCCAGCGACTTTCGTCGCAGGCAAGACAAAATTCAGGTTTTAAGGAATATGCTTTTCAATATATGTCCTAGTTTATGACAGTACAAGCTTTATCAGGATGACACAGCATGGGTTTAATTTCAATGCTGTAAATAAAGGTGTTCTAAATAACAAATCTGTCATAAATTTTTATAAGGTAACCATAATTTACAGTGAGACTAAGTATACTGATGATGAAGAAACATGCTGTGTATGTGAAAAATGGCAACCTAATGATCTCCTACATTTAGGCTGGTTAAATGGGGTAAATGAATTATGTGACTTTCGTAACCATTCATTGGACTCACTTATAACCTTTTGAATGCCAGACAACTCGGCCCAGTTTATAGGACAACTCGGATCGCAGTCAGACAAGTCCGCCCGATAGAGAAAATAATTGCAATAATTTAATATGATAATAAAAAAATTTACTATCATACTACGGAAAAAAATTATTTTAACTGATATTTTGAATATTTGAACATAAATAGTAAATTATACATATAAATGTTAATTACAATTGTTTAAGAATAGTTAATTTTCTATGTCAAATATCTCGTCTGAATATTATTGTTACTGTTAACTGTTAATGTAATAAATGCAATGAATTAGGGTATAAATAAAAACTTATCTTTTTCTTTACTGAAACAGATGCACCTTGTTTCAAAAACAATAAAGACACTGACCCACAAAAAAATCAAGATTTATTGGTAAAATCAAATGAAAATTCAAATAAAACTTCACATTTGATGGATGGTCCGAGTTGTATTCTATCGGGCCGACTTGTCTTACTGCGGTCCGAGTTGTATTGTCTCGAATATCGGACCGAGTTGTCTGGGTACCCTTTTTATTTTGTTCACAGTGAAAATATTATTAAAAGGAGACAGTATTAGACTACCGACTATAATAACTGATGTTCTTTTCACCTGTCAGAAATTTTCATAACTCAAATCATTGCATTGTATCACACGTGGCGTTATAACTAATTTCAGGTACGGTTTACTGAGCTATTGCGCGATAATTAGTTCGATGTTTGCATTTACCGAAGTAAGTACTTTCTATCTGTAATATTGTTTTGACTATTTTTCAGGTGAAAAACAGTATGTTTTGTAGTGCGAAATGTAATAATTTTGTTCTTTGCATTTGAATAAAAATATAATTCTGTTCATATATTCGTACGCGATCAAGCTGGCTAGTGTTGTATTCATTACATTATGTGCACGTGATTATGTGTCATAACCATTTATTGTAAATCACGTGTTGTAAATGTGTTGAACAAATAAACATTTCGTACTATTATCATAAATGCACATTAAATCTGCTCTCATCTGAATTTAATTATATAACAAGAAAAGGTATGCGTTAAACCCATATCCAGAGATGTTCGATTTATATGTTATAGGTGTATCCCATTTGGTTTAATAGTTTTTTTTCAATTTGTTTTATTTAAAATTTTATCATATGCTGTAAAGGCAGGGGCGTAGCTAGACTAGTTACAATGTGGATTCACAAAGAACTAGTGGGGTCCGGGTATGCACCCCGGAATATTTTTGAAAACAATGGTGCAATTTGGAGAATTCTAAAGTGGTTTATTTAGAACTGAAATGGACAGTTTATTGATTACAGGGATAGATTGCAATTTTGTTCTTAAAATAATGTGGATTCAGCCGCGTACTCGCGTATAGGCAGCTACGCCCCTGAAAGGGATGCAAATATAGACGATTGTGAAAGGCAAGAAATAATCATCTTGATTATAATATCTCAACTTTGAGAAGAGTACTGTAATAAAAAAGCAAAGTTTTCGAAGAACATATATATATTGTTTACCAATAAAAATACATTCACCATAGTCAAGTGGTTCTGTGGGGGAAAATGTGAATGTAAGATCGGCAGTTATCGCGTCCTCGGAAAATCAAAGAAAACATACCGACAAGTTACAATTTTTATTGATTTAATTTTACTGTAATTACAATTGTTTCAAAAGATTTGCAATTAAATGTATTTTAAACGTCAAACTAGCATTCATGTGCATAAACCGATTGCTAAGAACTTTATAAAATTTTCAGAATTTAAAATAAAAAAAACAATTAGAAGAAGAGTCTTATTTTTGCAAAACAATTGATGAGATTATTAACTTCTACAATTATTTTCAACAATATAAACTGTTGATGACCTTTATCAAACAATCAATCTATTTTCTCTATAAAGCATGACCAATACACGTTTATTGACGTTCTTCTATTGGTTTTAGATCAAGTTGAATCCAATTATCATCATAACAAATGCTTATCTATGTTTCATTTAAATTGTTGTCAGCAACGAATAAAACAGCGAAATTTATTGCGTCACGTTTAAGAAATTAAGGTCCGTAACACCATTTGTGAGCGCTAAAACACTTAAAGACATTTAAATAATGTGTCATAACTGCTAAAATACATTGTTTGTTTGTTTGTTTGATGGTGTTTAACGCCACTTTCAGCAATTTTTCAGCTATATCATGGCGTCCAGTTTTTATTGGGGGGAGGAAGCCGGAGTACCCGGAGAAAACCCCCGACCTGCGGTAGGAAAACTGGCAATCCTTGTCAATTAAGATTGGAGTCGAGTACACCCTGCCTGCAGTGAGAATCGAACCCGCAATCTCAGTGTTGACAGACCACGTAATCAATAGTAGACGAACTACCTTGACCACTCGGCCACCGAGGCCCCCCTAAAATACATTGAAAAGCACTTCAGAACATCATTAATATATTACTTATATTTAGCACCTAAAGGCAAAATAATTTAAAATGCAGTGCCTTTATTGTACGTAACATATAATGTACGTAATGTTAATGTATGTAACGGTAATTTACGTTACATTACATGTGATGTTATATATTATTTTCCATTACACTATTTATTGTAGATGAGTTTGAGCCAATAAAATTATTTATATTTGTATTTGTATTTGTATTTTAATAATCTCTCATATTACAATACAAAATGGGTTCCTGTTTTAATCCTCCATTTACTTTAATTGAGTTTCCCCGATATGGTTCAACCATATCTTCTCTTGTTATAACAGATGATATGTTTTTGCTGGGACCAACGAGTATTATAACTAATGTAATGTTCTTGTAACCTTTCAGCAGGGGAGATCATAGGGAATATTTTTAACAGTGCAGGGGAGACAAGCAAACTAACATGACAATTCCTTAAACATCTAAGCGACCACGATTCTCAAGGTGTTGAATAAAAGACTAATCTTATTTTAAAACAATTCAAAGTTTTTGAGTACAACTTCTTACTTAAAAATACAATCAATAGATTGATACGCTATAACATACATTTTCTTAAATTAAAATTTTATTTTGTAAGCAGTTCACCCTGTAATAATAACATGTAATGCAGTCCCTACCTGTCTTAAATTATGCACACAATCATAAACCATAAGAAATGTTGAAAGGAAACATTAGAAACTAATTGCAAGAATTTCTTCCACAGATGAGCTCACGCGCACTCATCTGTACTCGTTGCCTTATCCAATCAAAACGCCTGAAACAAGACATTATGGTAAGAACTAACATATTTGACGTTCTTGTTTCACATGGAGAAATTATATATGGTATTTTACCTCATTTACATAATCGCCATATTGGTTTTGACGTTGCTTAGTATGAATGTAGGCGCAGCCTAAATGCGAGCATCGCACATTGTTCATGTCGTTACTTCAGAGCCCCCTAAAAGGGCCTCTACATTCCATTGATGACGAGACGTCTTATCTAATGTGTTGGTGACGTCACAAAACTCAATTTCAAATACAGCGTTTCAGATTGAAAAAATTTGTCTGGCATTTTTTGTGGTAATTTAAAAAACAAACACTTTAATTTTATCGATGTCAAAATTATTTTTGTCTACTTTTATATTATATATTTTTTCGTTCGTCTAAAATATTTTCTTCGGATAGCTCAGCTACCGTCTGATATGGATTTGTTCATATGGATCACGCGACTTTATTACACGCATGTAACCGTATAGCTCGCATCTGCGATGCTCGCTATTACGTACATAAGGAAACATAAGCAAAAATAAAGCTTTTTAAAAATGTAAACAATCGTTCGCAAAATTTATTGATACATGGTTAAATACACATCAATAAATGTTTTGGCTGTTCGAAACAACTATTTTCAGCTCTGTAACATTAGCAAACAAAGTTCCAATGCCATTTGAAAATATACTGTTAATATGTAGAAAAAGTGATGAAAAACAGCTTTTTCGCTGTTTTCCTCATCTAAAAATTGACATATTTAAATTTATATATTAAAAGTGAAATTAGAAATACATGGTATGGAATCGGTACAACCTCCTATGTATTTTTGTATGAGATCATCAATTTTATACTGAAAATCATCAAAAAAGTTTCTGAATGAGTCAACATACGATATTTGACTGTTTAATATCGTAAACGTCAACGTCAAAACGGCGTATTCAAACGACGTTATGAAGGCATTAATATTCATGAGCTTGTCACGTGGTTTTATCTCATGAATGAAATGATCGATATATCTATTTCTCCATATGAACCACGCAAAGGATTCTCTCATAGTGGATAATCCTCTCAGTACCTTTTATGTAAAACCGCATCAAAATGTTATAAATGATCATAAATAGACTATATAAAAACAATTAAGATCTTCTGTTTTTTTTATTAAACAATCTGTGTTTGTTTACAAACATCACAGGCATGCAGACGACAAATGTAGTCCCGCTGTAAATGGGGATGAGGAGTGGCAGAGGTTATATCTGGGAAAAGAGATATGGGTGAATGTTCTCTGTTTAATGTCTTTTCGCTCGTTCCGCTGCGCTCCATTAGCGACATAAAATATCTATCACTCGTGGAGGATTGCCAGATATTTCCACAAACTTATTAATCTTCCAAGACAAAACGGTTCAATCAAACAAGAACTGATATAAACTTTCAGGCACATTGTGCAGCACAAAGAAAGTTGCTATCGTAATACCCGAAGTGGTATCGATTGATAAAAAATTTACTAAATGGATGCGTTAAACAAAATAAAAATGTATAACCAATTATAAAAGAAAAGAAGCAACGCAAGCAACGGTACGTAATTTCGCCAAAGTTGTGACTAATTGCGGAAAATATGTTGTATAGTTTTCATACCCCGCAAATTACAAAAGTGTGTATTCAGAAGCTAGTTAAAACTGATAAGTTATTTATTAACAACCTTAATTAATTTAAACCTTTTTAGAGACAAAATGAACTGGTTTTAGGTATCAATGTACTAATGCATTTTAACGTTATTTACTAAGATATAAAGCGCGAAAAATACTGTCAGGGTAAGTAATTGGTCAAATATTATTGTTTTTTTTATAATCAATATATTTTGCAATGAACTGCAATCTTTGATATCAAAATAGACAACAAAGGAATTTTAAACGAATCATTTGATTACGCAGGGACAACTCGATGGAAATTTGATAAAATAGATTCGCCTTTATTATCCTCATTTTTTGTCAGAAAGAGCAATCCGAACCTATATTTTTGAAAACACCAAAACGAACCACCTATTCTTTAACATAGGTTTGCTGTCTATAATTGATATTTTCTTTATACGAAATATATAATAATCGAATATGGGTACCACATATATGGAAAATTGAATGCGATAAAATCTTTCTTGTATCCTATCTAAATTTCATGAAACTTTCAACGGCCATCTTGAAAAAACGAACGGCGTAAAATATTGTTTCATTCAAAGGTAAAAGCAAATTAATTCAGATAAAGCAAATTATAAACAGTACAGTAGATTTTTAGACAAAACAATACAATTTTCTATATTTTAGAAATGTATGATCATGAAATCTATGTTTATGAGCACGAATATTAAACTGCCTTGCCTGGCTTGTAACAAGTTCATATTATAACAAAAGAAAAACTGTACGTTAACTGTAATCTGGACTGCTTTAGTCTAATTGCAAAATTCAACAGACATGGCACATCAGATTAAGAAAGTAGTTTTTGCACATTTTCATTTTTTGTTATCCTGCGAATGTAGCAAAATGCAGTTTTATTTATGGAGAGATTGCTCATATAAGACACAAAATATGCACCAAATTCAATGTATTATGTTTTGTAACTTACAATTCATCAATGGTTACATTGGTTACATGCATGGAGTTGTCATGAAATACTGTTGAACCAATATATTGAAAAGATAATGTGTTTGTAAATTTCATTTCAATAATGCTTTAGTATACTGTACAGGCCCCGCGAATTTTAATTTCTCCACCCATCGCGGTGGGGTTGGAGGGGAGTGGAGAGACCGTTTCCTCCACTGTTACTCAACTCTCCTCGGTGGAGTCGCGGTGGATAGCCGGCCAAAAAGATCGTAAAATCACATCAGAACAATGGGTTTGCATGTTAAGTTTCTGTTTCCTTTCTCCAGAAAATGTTCTACATCTTATATTTTCTTCAGTGTTGACAAACATCACGAGAACAACATCTTCTACAGTGCCGTTTTCGTCAATATAGGAAAGTGGAATTGTGGTCATATGCTTGAATTTAGTGTGTATACAACAAACTTTATACCTTGTGTTATAAAATTAATTATCCCTTTAAATTAATTGCATAATACATAATAAATGACAATTCCTGACCATATTCAGGGGTTAAAAAAATTTTCTGACCTCTAGTAGTCCAGGACCTGTGGACCACACAATTTCACTAGTCCTGATAAAATTTCCAGTGGTCCGGCTATTGGATCAATGCAAGATAGTGCGAGTCATTAGTTCACATACCTATCTTGACCATACTAACACATGACAAACATGTTTTATTTAATCTTCAATAAAAGTCACTTTGCATTGGGACATCTGAATGTTTGGTAATAAAATAATGTGTATTTGCTTTCACACTTTGGTTGACTTCATGTCATGGCAGACTCCCTGACTGTTCAAAGAATCTAACAACTTTTTAGCTAGATTTATACCTCTTCAAACCATGTTACCTCAAGACAAGCTTCACAACTTAGCGAATGATTTATGTATAGCATTAAAATGATTTTCCTGCTATGTGACAGGAAATGCACTTAATTTATTTGGAAAATTACCACCAAAAATTCATTACAACATATGGCTTTGGGACTAAGGAGTGAGGAGGGCATCTTAATCTGATTAAATAAAAGCACCAATTATGGCTTGTTTGTAGATCCAGTGCATTTGAATTTTTTGGTAAACAACAATGATAAATACATTATTTTAAGTAATGGCTTTGTTAAATTTTGTTTTGCACAATTGCTGCAATTTTTTTAATTGTGGTATACTGCTCTATTAATGTCATTTAGCAGATTTTGGATACAATCAGTTGTAGAATTTGATCATATCATTTTGGTTCAAATAAATATATATCCAATATATGTATTTTTCTTGTTTCTGTCTATCTTGTACATAAAATGCCACATAAAAGTAAGCTTTGGATTTTAGCCTAATGTGGCATTAAAAAAACAAAATGCAATTATAAAATATTTTAATTTTCACAGAACAAGTCAGTTGTTCACTCATATAATTTTCTGTGCAAATGGAAAGTCAGTCTCATGAGTGAGTTCATTGTTTTCACTTTCAGCAGCTTTTCTTTTGTGTCCATGGACATGTCTTGTACCTATTGCAGAAGTCATCCAATAGTCTATGCTTAAATCAGCACAAAACTCTGAGATTTTTGGTCCTTCCAGCATGATCAGCAACTGATTTTGCAAGTTTTTCTGCAAAATAGTAGTTCGTTTGTCAGTTTTAATTATATTCATATGTGAAAAACCCCTTTCGCAACTAGCTGTACAAGGTGATAATGATAAAAAAAGTTCAATGAGTTTGGTCATTACACCTAATGTTTCAGAGTATTCAGTTTTGTGCAGGTACACAATTGAGTAAACATCAATAAAATTCTGTTTACGCATATGTCTTAGCTTGGATTTCAACAATGCCCACTGTTGGGCAGCAACATTTTTCTCAGTTTCACTAAAACTTCTAGAGTAGCTCCCCATTAGTCCCTTTAAATTTTCAAGACCATATATCCCCAGTTGTGGAACATCAACTGGCCATAGATTGTAATTAAACATACTGAAGAATGAGAATGGGGGTTTGTACAATTCATCAAATCGCTTCCTGATGTAGATTGACACTTCATCTATAAAATTTGTGATACTCCTGTCATTTTCATAATTTTCTGACACATTACCATCTTTATGTAACTTCACCATGTCATAAACCATGGTTTCCAGGTTAAAGTTATCTGTGAAATGTTTCATATTCTCACCTGGGGTAGTTTTAAGCGCTTCCAACAACATAAGAGTTTGATCAATAAAAACTGGAACCTCAAATACAAGTACAGTTTCAGACTGAAAAACTTTGGACAAGTCAGAAACTATTTTCAAGAAATCCAACATAAAATTCAAAACTTTCACAAAATTCAATGATGTAATCTTCTTATGATAACCCAAGGCTCTGTTTGCATCATCTGCTCTTGTACCCTGAACATTGCTATTCTCCAGATGTGAGACAATAATACAATAGTTGTTTTTAACAGCTTTAAGAGCATTTTGTTTACTTGAGAGCCAGCGCACTTGTTTAACATTGGATAAATGAGCAAAATCCTTTTCCATTACATCTGCAATATCCTTAATCTCTCTTCTCCGTTTTGGGGAGTAGTGATAGAAATTGTAGATACCTTTCACTATAGTTTCAAACGTATTTTTAAGATATTCCCAACAGTTGACAGCATCAAAAACTGCTAACTCTAACTTGTGAGCTATACACTGTAAAGCATAAATTTCCGGAATAACATTTTTTAGCTTTGTGACTACTCCATTTTTGTTGCCAAAGTTTACGGAGGCCCCATCAAAGTTGGCCATGATAAGATTGGGTGCATCATTACAATCAGGTTTCAACTGATCAAGTGTCAAATCAAAGGTAGAAAGTGCTTCCTTAATTGCATGAAAAATTCCATCTGCTGTACCATATTTTAAGGCAATAATGTCAATTTGCCTGCAAACAGGCATCCCAGTGGCTGGTTGTACATATCTGAAAGTTAAAAGTTAAATATTCTATTACTACATAAGATTAAAATGTATTTTTTGTTTTTAGTTGTTTAGTGCAGTGAGTTTATAGTGTACATGCCATAAGGATGTATATAATTATGACGAGGATTGCCCCTTTCCTACCGAAGGTCAGGGGTTCTCTCCAGGTACCCGACTTCCTCCCCCAATAAAAAATGGACCCATTATATAGGTGAAAAATTGGTGTTAAACATCATTCAAACAAACTATATGCCAAAACAACCTTCCATAATCCAGAAACTACTTACTATAAAAATTAATTTATATTAGGCCTGACTAGGCCACATGAAATATGACCCATACCTTTATACAGATATATTTAACGTGACTTGGTAACAAAATACAAAATCAAATACCTTAAATACACAATTTCTTGTTCCATTACACTGCAATCTGTAGAACCATCTGACAAAATGCTGATAAATTTACACTGCATGATTTCTTTTTTCAAATCTTGACGAATGACAGCTGCTATGCTGCTGATAAAAACTTCACATGATGGAATATTTTTGTATGATCCCATTGTGGACAATCCATTCAGTTCATTCAATTCATATATATATAGATAGTCTGAAAAGGGTTTACCCTTCTTTGCAACTGCATATGCAGTATTAAATAAAATTTTAATTTTTGTTCTCTCTTCTTGCGACATCTTATAAAAACATTTGGATAAAGGCGAGTCAGTGGCTGATGTCACGAGTCTTTGGCGATAGGAAACAACATTTGCATTTATATCCAATTTGTCACAAGACAAATATTTTCTGCTAGCTACTAAATGTTCGTTTGTTTTGTCATGGGCTATCAATGGATCGATTTTAAAGTTTTTAGTCCCTTTAAATAAAGCACTTCCTTTGTTTGCATAATCAGGATGCGCACGGCAAAATTTACAAAACATCACTTCTTCGTCGTTTGTTACCTCTGTCGCCGCCCAAGGAAATCTCTGTTCCCAAGATTTTTGAAAAGTTCGCTTTCGCTTATTTTGATCATAATTTTGATCTTTTGAAATTTTCTGACTGGGTTCGTCACCCTTTGTACCAACATTATCACGGTTATTTGATTTGACCTCGAAAAACGTGGTCAAGGATGACTGGGCCATGTTTTTTTTATCAATGTTTCCAACACGCTTTAATCATATTGCTGTCAAACGCAGATGAAACAGGTCTTCGATGCGCTTGATTCTAATCAGATTCACTTTTTCTAATCAAGTATATTACTGATTCCGAATGTATTGTTATACCATAAGATAAACAACGCGACCGATACTAACTTGTTGAATAAAGTAGTCACTTTAGTTATGTACTAGTCCGTCGGACTCGGCCTCTGTTACAGTGTACAGGTCCGATAGTATAATCGGCTGGTCCCGGACCTCGGACCAGTGGATTTTTTAACCTCTGATATTTGATTACACAATTAAGGGTACACAGGTAATGCTGTCATATAACCAATTAGCGTTAATTATGTCTTGAATTACCTTTGATCATTTGACAGTGTGAACTACAGTTCAAAAACGAACTCACAAGCTGAATTATATTTGAACAGTGTCAAAGCTGTCTGTTTTAAATAAATAACAGTGTCTTCTTGGATTTTTATAAACATTGTAGAATCTTGGTATCATGTCTACGGAGGGGGCCTCGGTGGCCGAGTGGTCAAGGTAGTTCGTTTACTATTGATCACGTGGTCTGTCAACACTGAGATTGTGGGTTCGATTCTCACTGCAGGCAGGGTGTACTCGACTCCAATCTTAATTGACAAGGATTGCCAGTTTTCCTACCGCAGGTCGGGGGTTCTCTCCGGGTACTCCGGCTTCCTCCCCCAATAAAAACTGGACGCCATGAAATAGCTGAAAAATTGCTGAAAGTGGCGTTAAAACACCATTCAAACAAACAAAACAATCATGTCTACGGAGAAACATGCGTTCACAACTCCAAAAGAAAAAGAAAATCTTATATGCCAATAATGAAGCTTCTCGGTAATCCATCTGTCTTTATCCACGTTCTTTTTGAAAGCAAAATATCCAGTATCAATCCAATAAATTAAAATAATCGTTGAATTCTATTAACAGCTTGTTTGTTTACGTCACCAAAACCGGAGGTATAATTATAAATAATTAATAGATAAAATAGTGGTGGAATAAATAAAGATATACAGCCGGTCATTTCATTTTCATCATGTTTTTAATTAAATAATTATAACCACTTCACAGGTATATCTGTGTACACTACTTGCATGTGCTATTTTACAAGCGGTAAATTAATTGATTCAAGAGCAGACGATTTGCTTCTTGTCGTGTTCTACTGTCATATATTTTCTTCAATTCTGACAAACATCAACAAAACAAGATCGTCTATAGTGCCGTTTACCTCTATAAATGTAAGTGAAATTGTTGTCATATGCTCGAGTGTGTATACAACAAACTTTATATTTTTTGTTGTAAAATTAATCCTCCTTTCAAATTAATTTCGACAATCCCTTGTAAATTGAGCACAATGACACTTTCAGACCATTTTTGTCTCGCCTGCGACGAAAGTCGCTGGAGGCGAGACATATGTATGGGAATCCGGCGGCTGCGGCGGCGGCGTAAACACTTGACATCTTGCTTCATATCTTTGTAAGCCCAAGCCCTAGGTCCATCATATTTTTTGTCCAGAGGTAGCTTATGATGAGTACTTGCCAGTCAGTCACCTGTCACCTGACCTTGACCTCAATTTCACGGTCCAGTGACTACGTTCAAGTTTTTGGGTTACGACAGTTCCTCTGTAACTACGCATGGTAGGATGACAATATTTGGTGTATAGGTTGCTGATGACTAGTACATGACTGTCTGGTAGGTGTCACCTGACCTTGACCACAATTTCACGGTCCAGTGACTACGTTAAAGTTTTTGGGTTACGACAGTTCCTCTGTAACTACGCATGGTAGGATGACAATATTTGGTGTATAGGTTGCTGATGACTAGTACATGACTGTCTGGTATGTGTCACCTGACCTTGACCTCAATTTCATGGTCCAGTGACTACGTTAAAGTTTTTGGGTTACGACAGTTCCTCTGTAACTACGCATGGTAGGATGACAATATTTGGTGTATAGGTTGCTGATGACTAGTACATGACTGTCTGGTAGGTGTCACCTGACCTTGACCTCAATTTCACGGTCCAGCGACTACGTTAAAGGTTTTGGGTTACGACAGTTCCTCTGTAACTACGCATGGTAGGATGACAATATTTGGTGTATAGGTTGCTGATGACTAGTACATGACTATCTGGTAGGTGTCACCTGACCTTGACCTCAATTTCACGGTCCAGCAACTATGTTAAAGTTTTTGGGTTACGACAGTTCCTCTGTAACTACGCATGGTAGGATGACAATATTTGGTGTATAGGTTGCTGATGACTAGTACATGACTGTCTGGTAGGTGTCACCTGACCTTGACCTCAATTTCACGGTCCAGCAACTACGTTAAAGTTTTGGGGTAACGAAAGTTCCTCTGTAACTACGCATGGTAGGATGACAATATTTGGTGTATAGGTTGTTGATGACTAGTACATGACTGTCTGGTAAGTGTCACCTGACCTTGACCTCAATTTCACCGTCCAGCGACTACGTTAAAGTTTTTGGGTTACGACAGTTCCTCTGTAACTACACATGGTAGGATGACAATATTTGGTGTATAGGTTGCTGATGAATAGTACATGACTGTCTGGTAAGTTCCACCTGACCTTGACCTCAATTTCACGGTCCAGCGACTACGTTAAAGTTTTTGGGTTACGGCTGTTTCCCTGTAACTATGCAGGATATGGTGACAATATTTTGTATACAGGCTGCTGCTGATATTTAATGCTATTTACGTAATGCTTATGACGAAATTTATTTTCGTTACTGATGCGGAATGCAGGCGAGACGTTTTTCTGTGTCCACACTTGTTCATTACATAATAAGTGGTACACAGGTAATGTTGTCAGATGATAACCAATTAGCGTTAATTAGGCCATACCTGTGATCATTTGACATCCTGAACTACAGTTCAAAAACGAAATCACAAGCGTCTTTTTGGTTTTTTATAAACCTTGTAGAATCTCGGAATCATAATGTCTACGGAGGAAATGTATTCACAACTCCAAAAGAAACCCCATACCACTAATGATGCTTTTCGGTAATCCATCTTTCTTTGCAGATTTTTATTAAGCATTAATATCCGGTTACAATAATGTAAAAAACTACTTGCATGTGCTATTGTGAAAGCGGTAAATACTTTGATTGACAAGCAGACGATATCCTGAATTATCGGCACGTGCTTTTTTACCGAATATTTTAGAAATACAAAGAAACTGCGGAATTTTTAGTTATATATAATTTAATATATTCATGTAGTATATTGTTGATTTGCAAACAATATAGTCTAAACTGTGTTCTGTGTAAGGTAATAACTGTCTTCGGCACGGATTAAACTAGCATGTAATACGAAGGTAAGTACTTATCAAGCGATATTTGCAATACAGAAATGATTGCCTAATTCTTAATTAGTACGCTGACACTTCCTGGACATTTTCAATTAATTAGTGTAACAAAGGTAATACTGTCTGATCGAATTAGCGATAATTAGGTCGTTATTTACCTTTGAACTCACAGACTGACCTACAGTTTACAAACAAGCTAATTATATTTGAACAGTGTCAAAGCTCTCAGTTTTAAATAAGTGGATGCGAGTTATTTGACGATTCATATTGTCGAACAGGTGTCCATGGATTTGTTTATTGCAACCTGCTGTTAAACGGAGTAGGTAACACAAATTAACCAAGTTGTCACTTCGTCATTGCAGAGAATGTGAACAACTGTTAACTTTATTAATGGATAAATATATTGGGAAGAAATATATGGAAGTTGGTAAGCTTTTTACCACATATTCGTCGCCTCTAAGCCTAAGTTGACCTCTACATAAGAAAGAACAACAAATGCATAAATAAGATAATTAGCTTTTTAGAATTGATAATATAGATAAGTAATAAATCTTCACAGACAACCTGAAATATAAATAAAACGATTAAAGTTTTATTAATTAATACAAACATACATACAATAAATAATCTTAACACAACTTTGTTAACTATTGTTAGAAATAGTATTCTACACGATCTTTCTGTTCTATGTTTTTTGCAGGATAACATATGAAACTGATCTGAAACAGTTCACAAAAGTGTCATATATTTTAAAAGGTGAAAGATCAGACTTACGATAAATTCACGTCATTTATATGATAATATGCACAGTTACCGAATGTGCCAATATCCCCAAATGTTTGCAGAGTGGATACACCGCGAATACACGGTGGAGTCGTCGGCTCTCCACCCGATACCGGCTCTCCACCGGCAATTCGCGGAGAGGTCGCCGAGACCCGAATTTCCTCCACCGGGATGCGCGGAGAAATTAAAATTCGCGAGGCCTGTACAGTACTTCGTTCATTGACAATTCGTCCATAGACACCTCGGCCCTAGTACAGATCGACCATACTGTAATAGGACATATTGGCCATGGATTGAATATATATATTTTTTAAATAAAGTTATTTAAAAAAACAAAGGTTGAGTGAAATAAATGATATTACCAATGAAAAATTAGATATTAGTCTTAAAATAAATTCATTATATTAATAATATGTTACTATTTTGATTGTAAATCATTGTCAGTCGATTACTAAATAAAATGAATGATTAAAAAATAATTATAAGAAATGAAACACCAATTAGACAAAAAAAACCTCTTTGATGTCAATTAACCAAAACAACATTGTTAAATATTAAAGGATGAACCATGCTAAAGAACAAGCCAACTTCAATAGAGATACTCAATATATTCAATATTCAATTGGTAGAAATAACCTTTTCAATTACAAACATCAATAAAAAGACCATATATAAACCCGGGATATTAACATGTCTTGTAAAATACGTTATTAATCTCCGGGATTAAACTTATTATTATCATCAGAAACGGCATTTACTTTGATTATTTGACAACACAAAAAAGAATCTTCTTTGAAATATTTAAAGATATCTAACTACATTAGTTCATTTGAATCCCTGTACATACTGAATAAATCAACAATATATCTACATAAATAGTATGGCCGAAATGTCCGGGGCCGATGTCTTCTGTGGACGAGATTTACTACGGACGAAAACAAGAATGGCCAAAACGTCCAAATAACTTCTATAATGGTTTACTGGTCAGAGAGTAGTTCTCACCATTAAAAAGACAGTAGCAATTCATGCCATTTGTGTGACTGTACCATTATTTTTCCATGTAAATCAATTAACAAAAACTATCAAAAGATCGGGTGGCGAGAATTACTTGCCGGCGAGAACTACTCCGTGACCAGTACATTGGTTACACATAACGCTAATCTTATGAAATGTGTTTCATTTATGTAACCATGGCAACTAGGTTACAAAACATGACCACTTTAATTTGGTGTGCATTTCATGCCATATCTAAGATTGCTGACGTCCTATGCAGAAATCATTGTCTTAAAAAAGCATTTGACAGCAGTATTCTGCTACCTATAGATAGCAATTTTGTACTATAGTGAGTGTTGATGTATTCTGGAGAGGTTCTTTTGCTTGAAAAATGAAAACTGCTTACAGCTTATGGTTCAGCTTATGTTCCTTTTGTAGATCAAGAAGGGAACTTTTTGTTTGAAATCAATAATTATTTCCTCAAGATACTCAGCATTTTGAAAAATGGCAGTTTTTAAATTTTGAAAGGGCGATTTTCCATACTAAAATTTGACCTCCATTAGAATGGAAGTGTACTTAAGGAACAATCGATTGTTGTCTACTCGAAATCCTTCTGGTGATGTTGTCTGAAGTTAAGGCTGGAAAAGTCTTGCAGTTTGTCCAAATACCATTGATCGTCACGAAAGCAGACGAACATTTGTAAACATCGTAAGGTCCATACAGAAACAAAAATGGCTGACTTATTATGGAAAATTCCCTTAGCAAAAGTCAAGGACGATTTGTAACAACTAAACAATTAGGCATGCTATAAAACATGGACAGGTTATCATATCTACATTTTTTTCTACTGAATTTTCGTAATAAAAAGGTAAAATATAGAATAATAAAAAAATGTCAGCAAAAAAATTTTTCCAAGGGGGTTTGGCATTTAGTATAGTTGTGGGTGCAGGAAGGTTCTCAACAGCTATTGTACAGACACCCACAAATATTTTTCTACCCATCTTGGTGGGGATGCAGTCGTCACGAATTATGACAGCCCACCGAACCACTTCGGTAAAATATGTATTTTTGTCTGACCAAATGACCAGCAAATAAATTTCATGCAATGAAACTAATGATTGGAATGTGCATTTAACTATGTTCTTTATCTTGGCAGTCATGGAAGTACAAAGCTACAACAATGAAAATTTTAATGAAGAATACAGCAATGATTACAACAATTACCCAGAAGAAGGAGAGTATGAGGAGCCTTATGTACCAGGGGAAGAATATTTACAGCAGGATTCTACTCAAGAAGATCAGGGGGAAATTTCACCCACAAGCAAGGAAAAGGAACGAGAACGGGAGAGGTACCCTTAAACTGTATTTTGAAAAAGCTTGAATGTTTTAATCGTGGAGAAAAAGTATACTTTATTAAGTGTTAAATAGTCAAGAATGGCAAGATGGAATCGATAAGCCTGACCCTAATTAACAAGTTCAAAACAGTTTTCAGAAATGTCAACAAATCTGCATATGTAACCATCTTTGGTAACATTGTAATAAACACAAGAGCATACACAGATTTATGGTTATTTGATTTATCATAGCTGGGCTGACATTCTTTTATAACTGGGCTTTACATAAATTTGTTATCTCACCAGACCCAAAGGTTAAGCTATAACCTTAACTTTTTCTCTGAAATTAAAGTCTTGAATTTGTTATTTGTATTAGAAGACGGAGACATAGAGACAGAAGGGATCGTAGAAGTGGTGACAAAGATAGACATGAAAGAAGACGTGACCGTGATAGAGACAGGAGAGACAGAGACAGAAGACACAGGGATAGAGACAGAAGTTCTCATAGAGAAGACAGATTTGAAGATGATGTTAGTTCATGGTTCTTTTTTAACATTTTAACAGCTCTCAGAGCAAAAATATCTGTTTCATCTTGGCATGCTATTCATATGTAATAACATCAGAGTTCATGATATTTAGTCCCCTAACTGAATCACTGAAGGTGACTTGGTTTTCACTGTCCGTCGCACACATTTTCCATACTTTTTTACTTAATGCTTGCAGTTATTGAGCTGATATTTGGTATGTGAAACAACCATGATAAGTTACTGATCAAACTGTCCGATTTTCTTTTCATACCACTGCTTCGAAGAAGAGGGGGTATACTGTTTTACCCTTGTCCGTCCATCTGTCCGTAACAAAAATTTCTGTCGCAGATTTGTAAGCAACTAAAGCATGTAGAAGCCTAATATTTTCTACATTGCTTTATCCTATAGTGCCATAAGGTGTATAGCTATTTCATGCTTCTTGGTCATCTACTTCCTGTTTACCGAATACTTAGGTTTTTACACATAGATGACATACATGCAAAGTTTCTGTCGCAGTTTTCTAAGCAACTATAACATGTAGAAGCCTGATATTTTGTATATTGCGTTATCCTATAGTCCGATATGGTATATAGCGATTTCATGCTCCTTGGTCATCTTCTTCCTGTTTACCGAATACTTAAATTTTTACACACAGTTGACCTACATGCAAAATGTCTGTCGCAGTTTTGTTAGAAAATATAGGTTGCAAAAGCCTGATTTTTTGCATATTGCTTTATCCTATAGTCCCATATGGTGTAAAGCGATTTTATGCTCCTTGGTAATCTACTTCCTGTTTACAGAATAATTAGATTTTAACAGTTGATATACATGCAAAATTTTTGTGACAGCAGGGGTATCACTAGTGAGCATTAGCTCACAGTCCACACTTGTTTAATAAAATTATGGCCCCTGGACTTACTTAAAAAGAACAGTTTTCCTGAATGTTTTACTCTGAACACTTTTAGATATTGAGCTGATATTTTATATGCAAGTCGACCACCATGAGTAACAGATCATGTTTGAATGTTGTTCCGTTCCAATATGATTTATGATGAAATTATGTCAAGTTATGTTATGAGTAAGAAGTCAAGTTTAAATGTGGTTGCATTGCAAATGATTTTTGGCAACATTATGGCCCTTGGACTTGATAATTTTATTTGCAAGCGAGAAACTTGCTATTGCCATAGCAATACTCTTTACAATTGTGACAGCCACTGGAGACAAGCAATTTTATTTGGTCAAATGAAAGCAATCTTTGACTTTGTGTCTGTTTATCTCCTCTAACAATCCAACAATAAGGAGATAGAGAAACTAAGGAAATAATTTTAATGGGGTGACATGTCTAACACTAATATAATGTTTTATTGAATGTCCTACCACTTTATAGTAATGTGCATGTCAAGCACACATTAGAAATGACAGTATCAAACAATTATATTCAAACTGTCATGCATAGTGTGATAGAAACTGAATGAACTAGTGATAGTTCAGAATATTCCAGAGCATTTTGCATTGATACAGATTAAGGCATAAGGCCAAAAAAAAAAAATTATTAGCTTCTCAGGCCCCGCCGCGTGTCCCATTTACCCGCCGCATTCGTCGTTTTTTATCATACAAAAAAAAAATTAAAAATCGGCAGTTCCGCGTCCCGCCCGGAAATTTTTCGCGTCTGTTTCCGTTGCCGGTAAAATTTATGATTTTAACAATCATCGAAACGTTTTCTTTAACACGCTTTATCACGTGGTGTGGTGATTTAAATATACATCGTTTGTTAACTCCGTCAGCATGGCATCGTCTTTGGTGTCATGCCAAGTCCTCTAGGGAGGAAAAACGATAATACCGTGGACAATTCATTGCGATTTTATGACGGAGTACGTTTGGGGACTTGTTAGAATCAATTAAAGCCAACGCTGCAGCAGCCATTGTCAAATTTGAAGGCTACACAGCCGATGCCGGCTTCATTGCGAGGTCCATTATACCATTGCAGGAATGCGAGACAACTCGGACCGTAATAGGACAAGTCGGACCATGTTATTCATATACGGTCCGAGTTGTCCTATAATTGATGTTCCAAGAAATCTAAATTGTCATGTAAAAAAATAAAGTTTTTGTTTGTTATTGTTAACTGCAGACGTTTATTTTATTAACTGTACAGCAGTTGACCAGACTGAAATTTGTTGTTTAACGTGAAATTTACTATGTATCAGAAAAAACCATAAAACAAAAAAAAGCTTCAACATATATTTATTTTAAAATAAGGGAATTGTGATATCAGAGTATGGTATCATTTCACATCTTGACCAAGCTACTCATTTGGAATCACAGAAGTTTCTATCTAATTAAGTTTCACTAAATTCACTTATTTGAAAACAAACAAGCTCAAATTCTTTCAGATCTTAAAATTGAAACAACATGATTACCAATCACATTAATTGAAGCCACAATTATTATAGATAATTGTGAGTGTTTTCTGAATTCTTAAAATTTAATGTTGTTATTTGTGTCGCATTTCTCATCTTAACATTTAACTTTTATATAATTAAATCGGTATAATTTACATTCGAGTAGAACTATTTCAATTTACTAGAAAAAATTTATAACGTTATATGAATAAATATTATAAACAGGACTATCATATTTTAATATTTTAATGACATTATGAGAAATAAATGTGGTCAGAGTTGTCCTATTTTCAACGGGCCCAGCTGTCCTTGCTACAGTCCGAGTTGTCTGGGTTCCAAGTTGTTCGGTTACCAATTACAGTACATATATCAAAAAGAAGACAACAAATATGTATACAAAAAGTTGGTTTTAATTTCCCATTAAAACAGAATTCTTCAATTTCTTGTTTTATATACCAGTGTATAAGAACAGATGCTATATTTTAATAATTCAGACATGATGAAAGTTTCCACAAGTACATGCCAGAAAAAAAAAAAAGAGCCGCCCTGCCTCATTAAAAAATATGAAAAATGGCCTGAGAAGCAACAATTTTTTTAAGAAAAAAAAAGGAAAAAAAAAAAAAAGACTCCTCCCTGCCTCATCAAAAAATTTGAAAAGTGGCCTGAGAAGCTAATGATTTTTTTTACATGGCCTAATTTGCATTAAATGAAGTATGGTGGAAAAAGTACCCCTCAGTTATTGCTAAATAAAATATATTTATTATGAATTGTAATGTTTTCCACTAATAAAAGAAATCATTTATTGATATAAATTAAGAAATTTTATTTCCAGAGTACATCAAATGATGGAGAAAGTCGTGATGGTTTCAGAGATTACAGAGGTGAAGATAGAGGAGGAGAGAAATGGATGACAGACACTCCCACAAATACCATATTACTTAGAGGTCTACCACAAACTATAGAAGAAACAGATGTATGTACTAGTTGTTGCAGTTTTGTTGTAAAGTTTAAGTATTAAACATGATCTTATTTCAGTTGTGACATGCATTTATTATGTTAATTACAGAACACCATCTATTTAATCTTTTTAGTTTACCTGACCCATAGGGTCAGTGTGAGCTATTCTCATCACTTGGCGTCTGTCGTCGTTGTCGTCATCGTCTGTAAACTTTTCACATTTCAATCTTCTTCTCCAAAACCACTTGGCCAATTGGAACTTGGCAGGAATGTTTATTGGGTGGTTCTTTACAAAGTTTGAGTTTTTGGTGCTGATCAAATATTAAACATGGCTGCCAGAGCCTTTACATGTGTTCTGATTGGCTGAATTTCAAAAATCTTCTCATGAACCGCTTGTCAGATTGATTTGCAATATTGCAGAAATGTACCTTAGATGGTCCTCTTCAAAGTTTGAGTTTTTTGTGCCAATCCAAAATCTAAGATGGCTGCCACCGCAGGACATAGTTTCACATAGGACCCTATGGGAAAAACATACAAACAACTTCTTGTCAGAAACTGTTCCACACAATGAAGAAATGAAGGTTGCATAGTTACCTTAATAATTTGAGTTTTTTGAGCCTAATGCAATTTCAACATGGGTTCCAGGGCCACTAATGCGTTCTGGCTGAATTTCAAAATTCTTCTTCTCATAAACTGTTTGGCTGATTGATTGAAATATTGCAGATATGTACCTTAGATGGTCCTCTAGAAAGTTTGAGTTTTTAGTGCTGATCCAAATTCCAAAATGGCCACCAGCCCAGGACATAGTTTAACATAGGACCCTATGGGAAAAATAACAAACAACTTTTTTTTCGAAACAGTTCCACACAATGAAGCCAAATTGTGAAGAAATGATGGTTAGATAGTTACTTAATATTTTGAGTTTTTCGAGCCAATTGCAAATTGAACCTGGCTTCCAGGGCCACTTATGTGTTCTGATTGGCTGTTGCTGAATTTTGAAAACTTCTTCTCATAAACCGTTTGGCAGATTGATTTGAAATATTGCAAATATGTACCTTAGATGGTCCTGTACAAAGTTTGATATTTAAGTGTCGATCCAAAATCCAAGATTTTTTTTGTACCATTCAAAATGTTTATATGCTATATTTTTCACTTCAGATACGTGGCGAGTTGATGATGTTTGGAGCTCCAGTAAAAGATGTCAGATTAATGAGGAGAAGTTCTGGTAAGAATTCTGTTCTGATTCTGATCAGAGGCTTTTATAATACCAGAGGTCACTTTTTAAGCCCCTCTTTCAGTTTTTAAGTAATGCTTCACTGAAAATGGTAAGATTTTATAAGATAATTTATATAGTGAGATCACTCCTGTTTTGGTGTGCCAGTTTTCATTGATTTTATTTTATATGGTTTTTGACAGAAAACAACACTAAAACATTATTTTTTTAACAGTATATAAAATAAATGCATATGAAATATACATAGTATATACAGATACAATATTAAAAAGACATGGAGAAAAGGCAAGCATTGTTTGTACTTCTTATATTTAAAGCTGACTACATGTAAATCATTTGCAGAAAAATATAGGACCATTTGTGTATTTACCAATGACAGTCTAAACCTGGTCTTGGCACAGGCACATTAATCCATGTGATGGGATTATTATTTAGAAGTTTTTATTGCATTGTTGAAGATTCTTTGTCGGAATTACTTTTAAGTTTGCTTTGGATAAAAGTGATTTTGCCCCAGTACTTTTGTACTTGCCTTGATTGATTTATTGTAGTAAGGAACTAAGTAATGTTATATAACCTAAAATTTAAAATCACAATTGTCTTGGTCACAGATTACAAGCTCTTGATTTTATTCAGGCAAATGCCTTTGGATATTTGACCTGGAATCCAAGCAGCAATAAAAAAATAATTGTATTTGTGGATAATATTGGAAAACAAACAATTATTTTTTAATATCCATTTGAAATTCATGGTACATGTATTATAAAAATTAGAAATGGTGCAAGAAGGTGAGTACACAATATAGATTGAATAATATATTTAATTAGTAGAAAGGAGAGATTATCTTGCCATTCTTCAGTGAAGCATATTATGAATACAGTTTTAAGCCCAATCCCAAGTACAACAGGTGTTTCTGATTTCTAATGTGTGCCAATTTAAATCATTTTGTACAGGTGCTTCCCGAGGGTTCGCTTTTGTGGAGTTTCAGAGCATAGCAGATGCACAGCGCTGGATGGATCAGAATCAGGTTGAGAAACCTTGCTCTGTCGTAAAGTAGAATTTATAAAAATGTGTCATCATAATCTTAAAAAACAGTATTGGAGGAATGATTCTGTGAAGTGGAAGTAATAAAATAAGTCACTTAAATATCCCAAGAAACCTTGTCTCTGTGTTATATTTGATTAAAAGAAAAAAAAGAGACACTTAAATCCTAAAAAACCTTGTCAGTGTGTGATATATTATTAAAATTAAAAAAAGGTTGAGACACTAATTCCCAAGAAATCTGTAATTATAAGGCTTTTTAAAATTTCAAACTAAACCCATTTTTAAGTTATTAAACCCTTGATTAAATAAGCAATAAGTAGTTTCTGCTTAGTAGTAGTTAAAATAAATAAACTCATACAAAATCTTGTACTTGAATTGGTGACCACAAAAAAGTTTTTAAGGCCAAATAAAAAAATGTTGTGGTTTGGGTTAAATTAATTAAGGGAAGGTAGTTCAACATAAAAAAAAATGATATCTTGAATTGTGGTTGTCAAATTTGGGTACAAATTCATGACCTGATGAATTTTACTCTTAAGTTTGTTGTTTTATCTTAACATTTTCCTATTACATTTTGGTATTAATCTTAGTACTTGTTTCTGTAAAAAAAAATTGACGAACCAATCTTTTGTTTACAGAAACTAATCCCTAGAAGTTTTCTGACATCAGTTAGGTTCAAACAAACTGGTTAATATTAAGTCTGTTAACTTTCACAGAACTTCAGCAATGTAACTGTCATACGTTCTCTATGCATGTTATTTCATATTTATGTTTATGTTTAAAAAAAATGAAGGTAAATTTTTTGATCCAGTAAGAAAATATTCAGGGTAAGCACAACCACAACTAATGTTTTGTATGGCCTATATAAAGATTTTGCAAGAAAGACAAACAATCAATAGGGAACTTTAAACAAATTACAATTTTGTTGAAAATCATACCGGTAAATACTTATTTGTATCTTTTTTTTTGACCCCCTTTTCCTACATTATCTCCACATTGCATTCCGTTACAGATGTTATACAAATATAAAATTCACAGTGCAGACCGAGTGTAGTATTTAGATTCCGTTCCTACCTTGGTTGCATGCAAACTTTGGTTATTCATCAATTTAGTTGTATTCTATACAGATACATAAATGTCAAACAGTTGTAATTTATAAACAAATGAAAGGAACAGCAATATACATGTATGACACGATAACTTGGTTTCCCTGCAAACCATAACTTCATCAAACGTATGGTCACAACACGGGAATTGTGTTGTTTGGAGAAATAGAAGGGGTAGGTGCATATATTAAAACCTATACTAATTCATTCCATTTTACCAACAGGGACGACTTAAGCTGCAGAACCAGTACAATATCAGCATGCATTACAGTACTCCAAAAACTGGACCTGAGAAAAATATTCATAAAACAGACTGGACATGTGGAAAGGTAAGAATACATGTTTCATATGATGTGAACTTTTATGCAGGCTGTAAGGATTATGTTTTGTTTTGATCATTGAATGCATTTAGTTTTTAATGATGATAATAATAATGATTGTAATACGATGTCAAAATAACAGACAATATAAAAGACTAGACCTTTCTGCACATACAGCAGTTCATCCCCATATAAATTTATCACAGCTACCTGCAAACAAAAATCAATTTTACATTATTTTTAATAATTTCTTAATTTGGGGATAGGTATTTCTTCACCTTAAAGGTAAATTTTATCTTGAATTTGGGTAACAATATCTGACAAGTATAAGGGTGATGCAAAGTCGTCAAATTAACGAAATTAACAAATTTCACCAGATATTGTTGTGTAGAATTAAGGTTAGTTTGTCCTTGCAAACATGAATTAACACGAAGAGATCGTTGGTAAGCTGCTTTGGGTAACTTTAAATTTAAGTTGAACAATGCTATCATATGATGTAAATTTTTAACTTCTAGTGTGGTGTCCATAATTTCAAGAGAAGGGACCATTGTTTCAAGTGCAATTTGTCTAGAGAAGGTATGGTATATAGCCTTAATTGGACACAGGATCGTGCTAGATATTTGTTTGTTTTTTATTTGTAAAGTGGTCATGACATTTATCCTATTGTATACATGTGTTGTCATTGTTTAACTCTGTAGAACATGGTATTTTTTCATACAGAAATATTGTCCAGTTACTGTCTAGAATATGAAACATCCTTAGTTTTAAATGCACTGTTAGCCATTTTGTTTTTGCCTAAGCTTTTTAACCAAATACACAGAAGAGATAAACTTTACATTGGAGTGAGATGCATTCATAAAGTAAGCTGAAGTTCCTAGTAGTAAGGGTAGGGTCTAGACCACTGAAATGTTAAAACATATTCCTGTGGAAACATGTTTTAAGTCATGTCCTAATCATTAGGAATGGCAAGAGTTTTTTATGAGTAGATGGAGTGGAAAATTTTGAGGTGTGAGATGGTTAATTTCACAGAAACTATATTGCCATTACTTGGATTGTGTGACAAATAAGTGATCCAGTTCATCAAATGCTTTGCTGGTTAAAAGGCACCTTTAACTTTTACATTAATACATTTTTTTATATCTGCATTTTTTCTGACTTTTCAGAATCTGACAGGAAAAATGAAACCGATGGTTTTGACCAAGTTGGAACCAATCCCTGCAACAGTGAGTACATATTCATTAGTGTATATTTAACAAGACAATGTTTTAAATATTTAACTTAAACCAATAAAATGTGTGGAAGGGGGAAGCGTATGCATGTTACTAGTCTCAAACTCTTCCAGTACAATGAACAGAACATGCACATATTCTTTGCTCCAAACTGCTGTTATGTATCGGCTATTTATTTTGATCTACAGTATGTTATTTTTCAGTAGGCATTCTATCTGCAGGAAACAGTCTGTGTTAATGCAAAGTTCTTTCTTTATAAATTTGTTCCTTAACATATATGGTATTTACAGTTTTGATCTCCATTATTGTAGCTTTGATATTCAGAGGATTGGATGCTTTGACCACAGAAGACAATCTTATTCGTGCCTTGGCAACTGTTAGGATATCTGACATTAAGAAAATACAAGTGATGAGGGATGATGCAACAAGCATTTCCAGAGGATATGGTTTCTTGGAATTGGGATCAGTTGCTGAAGCCACACAGTTGCTTCATTGTTTATCCCAAGTTTCTTTTGAAGTTGATGGCAAGCAAATCCTTGTAAATTTTGCAAAAAATACATTTTCAACTGTGATGGCAACATTAGCAGCACAATATGCAGGAGAGCAGGTAAAATTGATGGGATTGTTTTCCAGTTACGTAATATTCTTGACTAATTTTTTTTATTGCTTCTGAAATATGTGTAAAAATTGAATTATTATGAAATTTGATTTAGTTTTGAAATACATGAAAAAAAAATTGAAGTTTATAAGGATTCTTATAAAACAAATTAAGAATAAATATATAGTCCGGAACTTGGTTGACTTGAGACCTTGGTTATGGTAATATAATTTTAAGTCCTAGCATTGTCCCCGTATCTACAATGGATTTTCTTCCTTGGTTGTCTTGATAGGTTGCTTAACAGGATGACTTTTTTGCAGTCCGTACAATATTAATTAATGGAATTTTAAACTTGTCTCGAAGTTACTTTTGCTATCTATGTTTTATGTCCAAACTAACAGTTCATTTTTGTCTCGCCTGCGACGCTGGAGGCGAGACATATGTATGGGAATCCAGTGGCGGCGGCGTAAACACTTTACATCTTGCTTCATATATTTGTAAGCCGAAGCCCTAGGTCCATCAAATTTGGTCCAGAGGTAGCTTATGTTGAGTACTTGCCAGTCAGTCACCTGTCACCTGACCTTGACCTCAATTTCACGGTCCAGTGACTACGTTAAAGTTTTTGGGTTACGACTGTTCCTCTGTAACTACGCATGGTAGGATGACAGTATTTGGTGTATAGGTTGCTGATGACTAGTACATGACTGTCTGGTAGGTGTCACCTGACCTTGACCTCAATTTCACGGTCCAGCAACTACGTTAAAGTTTTTGGGTTACGACATTTCCTCTGTAACTACGCATGGTAGGATGACAATATTTGGTTATAGGTTGCTGATGACTAGTACATGACTGTCTGGTAGGTGTCACCTGACCTTGACCTCAATTTCACGGTCAAGCGACTATGTTAAAGTTTTTTGGGTTACAGCTGTTCCCCTGTAACCATGCATGTTAGGATGACAATATTTGTTATATAAGTTGCTGATAAATAGTACATGACTGTCTGGTAGGTGTCACCTGACCTTGACCTCAATTTCATGGGCCAGCGACTACGTTTAAGTTTTTGTATTAGGACAGTTCCTCTGTAACTATTCATGGTATGGTGACAATATTTGGTATACAGTCAGCTGCTGATATTTAATGCTATTTACGTAATGCTTATGACGAAATTTATTTTCGTTACTGATGCTGAATGCAGGCGAGACATTTTTCTGTGTCCACACTTGTTTATCATACCAAAAAAAAAATTAAAAATTGGCAGTTCCGCGCCCCGCCTGGAAATTTGTCGCGTCTGTTTCCGTTACTGGTAAAATATATGATTTTAATAATCATCGAAACTTTTTCTTTAACATGCTTTATCATGTGGTATGGTGATTTAAATATACATCATTTGTTTAACTTCCGTCAGCATGGCATTGTCTTTGGTGTCATGCCAAGTCCTCTCGGGAGGAAAAACGATAATACCGTGGACAATTCATTGCGATTATATGACAGAGTATGCTTGGGGACTTGTTAGAATCAATTAAAGCAAACGCTGCAGCAGGCATTGTCAAATTTGAAGGCTACACAGCCGATGCCTTCATTGCGAGGTCCATTATGTCATTGCTGGAATGCGAGACAACTCGGACAGTAATAGGACAAGTCGGACCATGTTATTCATATAAGGTCCGAGTTGTCCTATAATTTATGTTCCAAGAAATCTATATTGTCATGTAAAAATAAAGTTTTTGTTTGTTAACTGACGTTTATTTGATTAACTGTACAGCAGTTGACTAGACTGAAATTTGTTGTTTAACGTGAAATTTACTATGTATCCGAAAAAAAAAAAACAAAAAAAAGCTTCAACATATATTTATTGTAAAATAAGGGAATTGTGATATCAGAGTATGGTATCATGTCGTCACCATTCTTTCACATCTTGACCAAGCTACTCATTTGGAATCACAGAAGTTTCTATCTAATTAAGTTTAACTAAATTCACTTATTTGAAAACCAACAAGCTCAAATTCTTTCAGATCTCAAAATTGAAACAACATGATTACCGATCACATTAATTGAAGCCACAATTATTATAGATAATTGTGAGTGTTTTCTGAATTCTTAAGATTTAATGTTGTTATTTGTGTCGCATTTCTCATCTTAAGATTTAACTTTTATATAATTAAATCAGTATAATTTACATTCGAGTAGAACTATTTCAATTTACTAGAAAAAATTTATAACATTATATGGATAAATATTATAAACAAGACTATCATATTTTAATGACAGTACGGTCCGAGTTTTCCTATTTTCTACGGGACGAGCTGTCCTTACTACTGTCCAAGTTGTCTGCGTTCCAAGTTGTTCAGTTACCAATTGCAGTACTTATATTAAAAAAGAAGACAACACATATGTATACAAAAAGTTGGTTTTAATTTCCCATTAAAACAGAATTCTTCAATTTCTTGTTTATATACCAGTATATAAGAACAGATGCTATATTTTAATAATTCAGACATGATGAAAGTTTCCACAAGTACATGCCAGAAAAAAAAAGAGCCTTGCCTCATTAAAAAATTGAAAAATGGCCTGAGAAGCAACAATTTTTTTAAGAAAAAACATGGAAAAAAAAAAAGACTCCTCCCTGCCTCATAAAAAAATTTGGAAAGTGGCCTGAGAAGCTAATGATTTTTTTACATGGCCCAAGTCTGTATGTTTATTTAGTGCTTTAGAACTGCAATTTGATTAGTGCTTTTTTGATATGTTTTTCCATGATTTTGTAATAAGTTTATTCATTTAATTACAAAAGTTATAATTTTCAAGTTATTTGATTTGCCGCATGCTACCAATACAAACGATGCCAAAAGTTCAAAACCAATATACATGAAATAAATACTCTTAGATATTTTAACACATCACAATGAAGATGACGTCACATCCTAAACTCGGTTGACTCAAATTGCGGATAATATATTTTTTAATGTCACACAAACTTCTCGTTATCAAGGTTTTATTGCATTATTTAAGGTGTATTTTAATGATGATTTTGTTTTTGATATATGTGTATGTTTCAACTAACTATTGGATACATTTTTAATAATTTATTAGCAGGGAAACTGGGATTATAGTCAGCCAAACAGTTACGTTGAAGGTTACTACCAGCAAGGATCAGAATATGAGCAGTCACAGCAGTTAGGACAGTATTATGATGGACAAAGCTATGATTACTCACAATATTATGAATCTGGCTATCAAGCAACACCGTCCCAGCCTACTCAAAGTAAGACCTATTAAAGTACTTGTAAAAAGCTTTGTGATGCATAAATTCGAAAGAAAATAAAAGGTCTTTTTCCTTAGCTAAACCAGTAGTAGGCCAAATTTTACTGCCATAAAATCTGATTTTAGTTTTGGGATTTTTCCAACAGCAGAAATGGGGAATTTTTTTTTTAAAGATTGTTAAAAATATTCTTTTAAAAGAACAATTTTGCAATATTTTGAAGTACATATTGAACCTGACAAAGTTGCTGTAGATTGAAGACATTTGTTGACAAGTTTCTAAAATTAATTTTCTAGACCTTCAAGATGTAAAATAAACCAAATTTAAACATACTGATTGTTTTAATTAATGCAACCATGCAATTTGATTCATTGGACCCATTTTTTAAATTATTGCAATGACATTTAATATTTATAATATATAATATTTTTGCTATTTCACTCTTTAAGCTGATTCAACAAATGCAGCTGCGGCAGTTGCTCAAGCAGCCATCCAACAAGCAAATGCAGTCAAACATCTAGTTAACAAGCAGGTATGTTTTTTTTTTTTACAAAAATCACAAAATGAACTTAGTTGGTATGTTGTTTCTCGTTGAATTGACTTGCAGTAGTATATCATGCCCATAATAAACATTTATTTTGTGAATTTATTCTTAACTTCATCATGATATTCATGACTTACAATTTTTCTTGTAGACAAAAAGTCAAACACCTGAAGTACAAGCACCTATGCAAGATCAATCACAGTCTAGTCAGGAATACACAGTTTATCGTAAGTCTTAAATAATGTTAAGCTACATGTGAGAACTTGTACACAGTAAATAGGATTTAACTAGATATCAGTGAGATGGTACCCATCTCTGTGGGCCCCGCCAACCCTGAGGTCAAAGGTCATAAACCATGGTATGCGACACATCACCTTGATATTATCTACCCACATTCCAAATATCAAAAGCCTACCTCAAAAGATAAAAAAGTTACAACTCCGACATGAATTTGTCATTCAGAAAGCAATAATGTGGCCTTAAGGTCAAAGCTTAAGGTCACAGGTCAACAACCACGGTATGTGAAACATCACCTTGATATTATCTTCCCACATTCCAAATATCAAAAGCCTATCTCAAAAGATAAAAAAGTTACATCCTGGACATGAATTCGTCATACAGAATGCAATAATGTGACCTTAAGGTCAAAGGTTATCAATCACGGTATGCAACACATCTCCTTGATATTATCTACCTACATTCCAAATATGAAAAGCCTACCTCAAAAGATAAAAAGGTTACAGCCCGGACACGATTATTTCGGATGGACGGACAGACTGATTACTAAAGGGTGTCTGCCACAAAGTGGCGGGGCCCTAATAATGCATGATGTTTTAATGTTCATTAATTTAAAAAAATTGTCACATTTGTTAAGAATTATTTTAACAATTTAATAATATGTTAATAAGCTCGAAATCCATCAAGTAAAGATTTTTTTCCCAAAAAGACATAATTTGTATAATAAATTGATAAGCATGTTTGATTTTTCAAAAGATATTTCAGCTGACTGAAATTTTCTTTGTAATGCAATTAAAATAAAGTGAAGGCACTGTTATGTCACTTTGTGTCACAAGTTTGGAAATACAATAGAAACTAATTGCTACTTTGTTTAGTTACCCTATCTTTAAAGTGGTTACCCTGGGTATCATATATGTTTATTTGGAGCAGCCCTAAACTATAGCAATGTGGAGTTTTGATATAGATTCCTCTTTATAGACTCATAATATTTCCTTTGTAGCTCCACCCGATGTATCACAGTATCAGTATGAGGAAACTTCTGGATATTATTATGATCCATCTACAGGACTTTATTATGATGCCAATACACAAGTATGCATAAAATAAAATTAAATATTTGTAAAACCATTAAATCTTTACTTGTAAATCAATCAGTGTGCAAAGAAAGATTCTGAGTAAATGTTTAACTGTAGAAAGGAAAATTCACCCTTATAACAAATTTTGCAGAGAATATTTCGGTTTAAGTTATGTGCCATCCTGATTAACATGTATCTCTACAAACTTTTTTTACTTCAGTACTATTACAATGCACAGTCTGGACAGTTCCTATATTGGGATGCTGAAAAGTTTACTTATCTTCCTGCCCCTTCTGGAGATGGAAGCTCTAACTCAGCTGATGATCAGAAAAAAGAACCAAAAGACAAGAAAGAAAAAGTAAAAGTAGCAAAGAAAATTGCTAAGGTAATATCAACTCACTCAAAGTAAGAGGAAGAGAAGACCAGGGCACAGTTTCTTAAAACATCTCAAATTTGAGGATTTCCTCAACTTGTCCTACACTCAAAAATTGACCAATCAGATTGCTTGAATATTCAAATTTAAGGAAAATCTCAGATATTTGAGGAAAATCTCAACTTGAGAAGTTTTATGAAACCCAGGCCCTAACATATTCCAATATCAAGTTTGCACTATTGCATACTATTTTCACAAGTCAAAAACCAAAGTTAAAGCCAGTTTTTGGTAGTGTTTAGAATAGGATATTCCTGCAGAGGAGAAAGCTATTATATGCACTTGATTGTCCAGTTTTATTCTCTCCTGTTTTCTACTGTTCCTTCTAATAACTTGGGCTTTTTCCTCCAATACAACTAATGGTCTTATAACTTAAAATTGGTAGCTATAAGTTGGATTGATCGACATTTGACATATCGTACACTGCTACAAAGTTGATATCAAAAAATAAATATTTTGAATCTGATCCATAAATTTTTGAATGGTTGCAAATTTGAATAATTATTTTATAATGGTTGGAGATAAAAAAAATAAACTCCATGTCTTGTATATGCAATATATATTTAAGTTACACTTATATTCTTTATTTCTGTCTTGATATTCAGATACATTTAATGTTTTATTGATAAACATTGTGCTGATAAATAGGAAAGTGTATTTTGTTATCCTTTGGCATATTTCAGCAGTTACTGTTAGATTTTCAAGACATTTTTTTTACAATTATAGCTTTTTTTATCCACAGGACATGGAAAAATGGGCCAAGACATTAAATGCTCAGAAGGAAACAATTAAAAATTTTAATAAGACTTTCCAGACAATATCTGGTACAAAAAATGAAGAAAAGAAGGAATCTGCTACAGCTGATGCTGGCTTTGCTATACTGGAAATGAGTGTATGTGTTTTTATTGTAGAATTTAGACTGGTTGACTTTAAATTCAACAATGTATGCAGGACCAAAACTACCTTATTGTATTAGTCATGTTTCATTCCTAAAAAAGACAAAATCCTTTACATTTAAGAAATTGCATGTCTTGCACAGATTTATGATGCGTGTACAAGTTTATCAGAAAGATGTTATATTGCAAAATGTTAAATCTTTTAGAACATGAGCAGGTTTAGAAAAGCCAAAGTAATTTAATGAATCTTAATAATTCTTTGCTTTTAGGCTAAAGGTACCTTTATAGAAGATAAAAAATTGATGCCACCACCTCCTTTACTCGTAAGTAATAAAGTTCTTGTTATTACTAATTTGTTAATTGTTCTATGCCATTTGTTTTAAAAAGGATTATATCAATTTGGAAGCCTTTAATCTTATATTCTAATGTTGGAAAAGATGTTAGGTGAAAGTACTTGCAAGAAAAAAAAATAAATTCCAACTCAAGAATGGTACTACAAAGGGGAAATTTCTGCAAGCATATTTATTTTTCAATTAAAGGGTGGTGTAGCAAGCAAATCTCCAGCATCTGCTTCACAGGCATCTAGCATTCCTGGCCTAGTAGCTTCATATGGTGGAGACAGTGATTCAGATGGAGAAGAGGATAACCAAGGCGGAGTTGTTGATGAGAGTAAGCTCACAGACTGGACTAAATTAGCTTGTTTATTGTGTAAACGACAGTTCCAAACAAAGGAAATCTTGGTCAAACATCAGCAGATGTCAGGTTTACACAAGGTATATTAATTAATTAATATTATGGGCATATTACAGTTCACTGAAAAATCTGTATTAAAAAATAAAAAAATGTCTAATAATGCCAGCTGTGTATCTAATGTTAAATTAAATCCACTAAACTCCATGCTTATTGAATGACAAATGTTGAATATACATGTACCAGTGATTTAAGTTTAATATATTAGGTAACCTCAGGTTTAACAAACAGAAGAACACAAGGTATATGTATGGGATGGACCTTGCCTTTTACTAAGCAGACTACATTTCACCAGTATCACCTGAAAATGTATTACTTATTGTATATTATTACATATGAAAACATTTTCTTCATAAAAGATATACTTAGCAGACATTTTAAGTCCTTTCAATTTAAAACACAGAAAATGGTTAATACATAGAAATGGGGTTTATATAAAGGTGGAAAATAATTACATTTTAGCTGTAGTTCAATAAACTTATGAATTTTTGTAATTTCAGGAAAATTTGGAAAAACTATATAAATCAAGGGGAGCCAGTCAGTCTGGAGGGAGTGATGCAGAAAAATTGCAAGTAAGAAATTGGGTTTTGTTTTGGCTTATCACAAACTTCAACAAAAACACCAATGCAGGGCTAAAAATCCGATGTGGCCCTGGAAACCATGACCCTGTAACTTCAGACACTAACATTAATGAGTCTGCCGAATTCCAAACTGGAAATAATTCAGTATTGTCTCTAATTTTTTTAATTATTAAATCTCATTTGTTATGAGCAAATTGATGGGTCAAATTCACTCATCATTTGTGAATTTACCAGTCACAATATGCTAATTGATCAGTGAGAAAGAAAATTGTGCAGTAATGTCATAGGTTTCTATACTAAACTTTACCGTGTCAATCCAACGGGATTTTGCCTGTCAAAATTAAAAACTGCTACCGCGTTTGGTCGAGTTTATGGTCCTTTTGTAAATCTTTTATTATTTTCCACAGCTAAACGGCGTTGTGAAATGCGGCTGAATTTTCATTTTGGTAGATCAAATTTCCATAGGAAGTCAGCCATTTTTGTTTCTACAGGGGTCTATTGTTGTTTACAAACGTTCGTCTGCTTTCGTAACGTACAATGCTATTTGGACAAACCATGAGACTTTTCCTGCCAAAACTGCAGACGGCATTACCCGAAGGATTTCGAATAGACAACAATGGAATTTTCCTAACGTACAATTCCATTTAAAACAAGGTCAAAATTTAGTATGGAATCGATGTATCAAAATGAAAATTCAGCCGCATTTCAGAACGCCGTTTAGCTGTGGAAAATAATTGTTGATTTCAAAAAGTGTAATAAAAGATTCACAAAAGGACCATAAACTCGACCAAACGCGGTAGCAGTTTTTGATTTTGACAGGCAAAATCCCATCTGATTGACACGGTAAAGTTTGGTATAGACCTTGAGCCTCCATTAAGAAAAAAAACCCAAAAAACTTCAGAAGAAAAACTTGGAAGTTCAATCGCAGCCCAAAGACCCCTAGCCATAATGACTGCTGCACTTGCTTTGCTGGTTAATGGGACTCTCTACTTGTGTTGTGGACTATTAGTAGAATTTTAGGAGTCTTTCTGAATTACATGTGTCAAAAGCATTTTCTACTACCCCTGCAATGTAATTTAGAGGACAAAAACCTGAAAGTATTGAATGATGTCAATTTGTATCAGCGTTAATCTGTAATTAAATACATGTTTTGGAATTATTACATTTATAATAATTATTTTTTATTAGTATCGAGACAGAGCAAAAGAGCGAAGACAGAAGTATGGAATACCACCACCACCAGAACCAAAAAGCAAGAGACCAGAGGAGCCTATTATGTAAGTGTTGCAGTGTAAATTAAACCGTAGTATGTTGGTACAGTGCATAAGAGCATAATTAATGGTTCAGGTTCATGTCATTAGCATAATGCATGGTTCAGGTTCAGGACATTAGATAGGTAAATTTATCTACCATAACAAAATTAAGTTCTTCTTAATTTCTTTTTACTATTGATAAAGTGTAAAAGGGGAATATTTAAAAAAAAATTAGAAAAATTTGAGAACTTTAAAAAGGTTTTACCATCTTCAGATGGACAATAATAACTGACATTATTTTTTGTAATGTTTATAATTTAATATATCTTTTCAAGATATGTCCTTTTTAGCAATAAATTGACACCATGTTAATGTACCAACAGATTCATAATAAATTCACTAAAAGATTATAATGATATATATAAGAGGTGGTGAAAATAAAAATGTTGATTCTGGTTACTTTGGACTTTTAATGTTTAATATATATGTATTAAATTGAATTTAAAATAGTTAATTATAATGAATTTTCGATTAATGATTAAATGAACATTAAATATGGAAATTGGTATTTATAAGGAATTAAAATCAAATTACTTCCTGGAGAATAAAGTTTTATATTATTCTGTTTTAGTTATGAAGAACCAACTAAAAGTGGTATTGGTGGAGAAAACATTGGAAACAAATTACTGCAGAAAATGGGTTGGTCTGCTGGTCAAGGACTAGGAAAGGCAGGGCAAGGAATTGTAGCACCAATTACAGTATGTATATCTTATCACATGAATTTTGCTAATAAATGGAAAAAGATTCTCTAAATTTAATGGGTGTTAAATATAATGGAAAGATTTAAGACTTAAGTCCCCACAACCCTCCTGTAAATAGAATTGTAAAATAAAATTTATTAGGTAACTTCATATGCATGTATTAATTAGTTGTACAGCTGTATTGTACTTTATTTTGTAGACACAGAGACGAAACGCTACTGCTGGGTTAGGGATGAGAGGTGCCAGCAATATAGCATCAGGAGGGGACTCCTATAAGGAGGCTGCTAAGAAAAATATATTCGCTCGATATCAAGAAACAGAATGAACTTTTGAACAACTATTATTTATTGTCGTCAAAAATTGTTAGCATGCAAGTGGCTGAAACCAGAATTGAATGGTTCAGAATGCCTGGTAAAAGTATAGAAATGATCATGTTCATCACTGAAGATGCAAAAAAGTCAAATTCCTCATTGATAATATTCTGATCAATCAGTTTGTCATACTCTTTGTTAGCTGTGATATTAAGCCTGTTGAGTGAAGTAACAGATGCATGTAGTGAATTGTACCTAGAGATGGTCGGTCGTGAGTAAAAGTGACCATGTAAAATTGCTCAAAAGGCAGTATAGTAAGTAAGGAGAATGTAGTCGTTCATCGTTATATAATATTGTGGTGTTATTAATATTTCAATTTCATCAATATCCTGTAAATCTTTTTTCTGCTATTCATTAAATAGAAGAATGCATACATGTATCATGTATGTAGGGTTAGAGTGCAAATGTCTAGCATAATGGGTACATGTTCTAAATATGTAAAAATTACTATGAATCTACACTATATTTTCAAACTGTAAATATTGAAGAAAAAATAAAAACTAACTATAATATTGTTTCTTTTTCTGCTGCCTCGGAACTATTTGATGTGTTGGTTGAAAAATACTGGTAGATCTGATGTGACATACAGATTTGTTGCAGTATTTATGTAGATTGAGGGGCATTTTTTGGTTAATATCAGTGTTTTCTACAAGTCTGTCCATTTCATTATGCATTTGAGGGGTTAGGTTTTATGGAAAATAGGTTATTTAATGGGAATTTAATGATACCTTGCCACATTGCGTTGTTTTTAATAACCAATCAGCAAATACATGACAATCCATTCAGCAAGAATTAAAAACTACCCCACAGAGCTTTAGTTCCCTAAGGCAAAACATGCATGGTACCCACCGACCGCACTTAAATATTAGAGGACACCCCTACAGAAGTTTAACTCCTGCCCTACCATAGAGGTGAATTAAAAAACTATACAGGCACCGATGGAAGCAAATAAAAAATAAAATTACTAATTTGGGAGCATAATGGTTGTTGTTCACCACACTTCTGCATATCACCAGGTACAGCATACAAAGTTTTAAGTAAATCCATCAAGCAGGTTTCAAGTTATTTTAAAGATAAGAAAAGTAAACTAAGGAAGACAACAATTAACAAGGGTAGAGTTATAGCTCATGTGCACTGTACTACTGATCATGATCTATCCAACCTCCAAGTCGATATGTCTCGACAGTTTTGACATATTGTTCTGTTTGACAATTTGCTATTAATAACCAACCAGCAGTTGTGTTTGCCATCGGACTGCTATAAATAACATAAAAAGTGAGATACATGTTTTTTTAGGACATGGGGGAAATATTTGTCTACTGTTAAAATATCAATTTTTAGTGTGAAAAATATGAATGTGTTACCTGGTAATATGTTGTTGCTAACGTCTTGGTCACCAACAAAATTCAGAATGAGCACAAGTTAACAAAAAATAAATCAACAGGGAGGAATCGACAGACAGAACATAAGAAAAGTAAGAAGACATTGGCAGCAGAGCTCGCAGTGGGCAGCAGCTACCTGTGAAGAGCAGTGAGCAATTGTGTGCCACATGATAAAAATCTGCTTTTTGCTGATTTTTTTTCGTCCAGAAGTTGATATTGTAAAAAAAACTGTCACAAGGTGAATAAAGAAAAGCACTAAAACTAATTTTACAGTTAGACCTAGAAATAAATTCCTTACTGCAGACAGAATGTGCTCCAATTCGATCTTAATTGACGATTTACAGTTTACCTTCCAAAGGACATAGATAAAAAATAAAAGTTCTATTTAAAAATAACACAAATTTCATAGAATTTTTTTGCAATCTCTAAATTGCTCTATGTTAAAACTGACAATCATATGACATTCATGCGACGTCACCATTACAGAGAAAGACATCACGTGGCCACTAGAATTTAGAGGCACTGTTATGGGGTGTTCTCGATCCGAAGTTAATGTGGTGTGAACATTATAAATATTAGTCCTATTGAAATGAAAATAATACTGTGTTAACAAAAATTTACTTTCAAGCTGTTTACATTCTGTGTTAAAAAGTTGAAGTAGTGTGACTACACAGCGACAGGTCTCGTGTTCAATAAAATGCAATAGAGTCCAATATATGTGTTATTTTAATATAACAACAAAGATTTCATACAATTTTTTTGCAATCTCTTAATCGCTCTATTTAAAAACTGACAATTATACAACATTCATGTGACGTCACTTTACATAGAAAGACATCACGTGACCACACCCATGTTGATTAAAATGCAATATAGACCAATATATGCGTTACTTAAAACACTATACATAAAACAAACTAGAACAAGTAAACTAAAACTGTAACACTTACAAATATCTCCAAATGGCACAATATGCCTGCCAACATAAAACATCCCATGTGACTGGAGCTGATCCATAAAAACAAACAAATACTTGCTATTATTTTAAGTTATTTCTCCATAGAACAAATTCAAATCAGACATTATGAACTTCACGACTGATACAATTCAACATCTGAATAGAACAGATTTTGATACTTTTTGCCAATAAACTGTATGTCAACGTCACTATTTTAGGTTCTGGCTCTTAATTTTCATTGGTTGTTCGTAAAAGGTGGTTCCAAATAGGGGTAATGGGGATTTGAATAGCAACACTGACCAAGGAAGGATAATTCTTAACAAAACGTTGTGCATTTTTCAACAGGAAAGGGAGGGGGCAGGGACAGTTTGTCCACAAATGTTTTATTCTGTATGACCTACAGGCAAATGCATCTTACCACAATTCTTGTATAACTTAATAGAGTAATTATTTGACATACTAGTAGTAACTTCTTGTTGACACTAACTATACATGTATACTTGATAGTGAAATAGTGTAATCACAAAGTTAATGAACAAAGTAAAACAAGGAATTGTGTGCAAAAATTTTAAAAACATTAATAAATTACTATATTGTCTGGGCTTGCATTTTGGCAATGCCTACTCCTTTTTAGTAGTATTTGTAGAGTCCACAATAGCCCTATGCTTAACCAACTTCTACACAATGGGTCTTTAGCGTGGAAAGAAGAACTCTCCTATGGTATTTTAAAAACTTTTAGAGAACATTAAAATGCATGGCACTGTCCAATCATGGATATTATTATAACAGACTTTTCATAATACATGTAGTACATATACAATCAACATTGATTAACTAGAGGCTCAGGAGACTGTATCGATCACCTAAACCTGGAACCGAGCAACTCTTTTTTATCTAGCTTTTCTTTCCTATAAGGAATTGTCCAACACTTCTGCAAAAATCATTAATTTGACCCTTTAAGAGAAAGTCCTCTAAGGAGGAGCTTTTGACGCTTAGGAACGAGGTTCACTTCAAATTTGCTGTATCTGTTACACTTTGTTAAATATCAGCCAAAACCTATCTTGACCTTCCCTCCTTTTCTAGTTAAAAAAAGCCATGTTGGTAGTCCGCTGTCATGATTTGCACAATTTTGGTAGAGGACACCCTAAAGATGATGTGTTCACTGTTTTAAGCATCGGTTTAAGAGGATAAGATTTTTCAAAACCAATTAAAATTCATTTAAAAAATGTTCAAGGGGAATATCTTCTAAATGGTTCATCAGATAATCTTGACCCTAAAGTCATTTTTGTAGCTCTCATAGAGTTGAACAATTTAGCAATGCTTACATGTTCTCTAGTTCTAATAATTTTCGAGATTTTGAGGCAAAAATCATCAATTTCGACAATTAACTGGCAACAACTCCTACAAGGAATCATCATACAGTTAACCCATTTTGTAGAGCTCTTGATGCTGAAGAAGGAAGGTCTATTCTGTTTTCCTGATTCTGTTTTACTTTGAACTGTAAGGCAAAAACTATATTCTATTTTTAGCCGAGGTGGCCATGTTGGTTGGTCTGAGGCCTTGATTTGTGTAAACTTGGTAGAGGACATTTTACTGATAAGTTTCAAAACAATTCTTCCAATGGTTTAGGAGAAGATTTTAAAAGAAAAGTTAATAACGACTATGACGCCACCTATGACGGACGCCAAGTGATGGCAATAGCTCACATGACCCTTCAAGTCAGGTGAGCTAAAAAGGACCCTTCACAGAGTATATGAACAGATGCAATCATGGCATCTTTGTCATTTATAGTATGTCCATTGGCTGAGATGGATGAGGAAAGATTGGTAAGTGAATACCCAGTGAAATAAATACATTGTGTAGGGTATGAGATAGCAACTTGTTATCTGTATGCCTTCACATTCTGTAGTAATAATATGGACACAGGGTGTTTTATAACTGGGATAAAATTGCAGTATGCCACTTAAGTGTTATTTTTGTTAAATGTTGTAAGACCACAAGTAAGGTGGTCTGCGATTGTGATTTTGCGAGTGGTGTTCCATATAAAGTTGTCTGCCAAAAAGCAGTCTAGTAAGCTACAAAAACTGTCCAAAATGCAAATAAAACTAATGGATTGCTTTTTTTAATTTCAGTAGAAATTTGAATGAAAAAGGTTTCCAGAATATTTTGATATATATTATGCAGAAATTACAGCCAATTGGACGAACTTCGATGACAACACATTCATTATAACGACAGCTTGAAAAGCGGATGAGGGAGAGTTATATAGTGATGTGGGTTTCAGTCAGTCCATCCATCCATCCAGCTGTTCGTGTCTGTGACTCTTTGGTGTATCCATCTCTTATTCACAACTTTATCTTTATCATATCTTTGTCACATAGTGTCATTGTGCACCTTTGATCAGAATGATTTGTGGTTTCCCATAGAAAAACATAGACTTTGTCATTCTTTCAGATCTTATTACACATCTCTTATCCAAAACTCTACCTAAACCACTGAATGGAATTTCATGAAACTTTCACAGAATCTTTTTCACATAGTGCCATTGTGCAACTGATATTTAACATTTTGATCAGAATTATATTTAGGTTTCCTATATAAAAACATGGACTTAGACACAGGCTAATCAACTCCTACAGTTTTCAGCCCACATTTCTGACACTTCACAGAAGGACTGCACAAGTATTGAAGTTGTGCACCTGCTCTTATGGAATTGTTTGAGGATTTTTCCCCAATTTTACCAGACTTGGGAACATAGTTATTTTTTTAGACAAGATGCAGAAAACATTACCTATGTGTAATCCACTCTTCCTACAGTTTTCAACCCAGATCTCTAAAAATTCACAGAAAGATTGCACATGTATTGAAGATGTGCACCTGCTATTTATAGAATTTTTCAAGAATTTTTTAATTAATTTTCCAGACTAAGGAAGTTTACAATTTTTCAGGAAATGTGCAGAAGACGGTACCAATTTTTTGTAATCCTACAGTTTTCAACCCAGTTGTTTTGAAAATTGGGTACGGGGGAGTCGGTTAGTGAATCAGTTGGTAACAAGCAGTCAGAAAGTATTGCTCAGGCAAGTACAAAGTCCTCTACTGGCAAATATTTTTGGTCCAATTCAGTACATAAAATTGAGAGATTCAAATGTCTTTAATATTATTTTTGTTAAGAATCTAAGGGCCATAATTTTGTAAAAAATCATTGGGCAGGAATGACACTCAAACTTGATGTTTAACACATGACAAAAAAAAACTCAACACCTGCAACGGTTCAGAAAAACGTGTGTGATGGATGGACCGATGTACTTGCTGACAGATGGAGTACACCTTAGTCCCCTTCAAAACACACAACATTTTGACTGCACAGCTGATGATTGTTTGTTTCAATGGGGTTTAATGTTACTTAGAAATATTTCAGCTATATAATATGTCCTGTTTTCATACTAGGAGAAAGACTGCATTCGTGATCTGTATACTGTGCAGACGGAACTACAGAACAACTATTGTATACAAGACAAAAAACAAATAAACCAAACTACTTGGAGAACTGTTATAAAAGAAAAACAAATAAATTAAACCAAATGCTTTATAACTTCTAAATACTGTCTCTGTCTTTTGGTGGTACTGATCTTCTATATTTCATCTGAGTCCTGAAAGTAATACAAATTCAACAATACAATTAAACTTGTAAATTTCCAAATACATAGTATGTATCATTATCACAGTAAAAGGTAACAGCTTTGTTCTAATACATAATTAAAGTGAAAATAAAGTTTTACATTCTAAAAAATTACACAAATATTTTGACTGAGCAACAGGCTTCAGTGTTTTTTCAACAAATGACAATAACAAATAAAAATATTTTGTTTTTATACTTTAGTGATACATGATAATAAACATGCCAAACAATCAGGGTTTTTGCTATTATATATATATTACCAGGGGTAGCCTAAATATTATATATATTACCAGGGGTAGCCTAGTGCTATTATATATATTACCAGGGGTAGCCTAGTGCTATTATATATATTACCAGGGGTAGCCTAGTGCTATTATATATATTACCAGGGGTAGCCTAAATATTATATATATTACCAGGGGTAGCCTAGTGCTATTATATATATTACCATGGGTAGCCTAAAGCCTGTATTGTTCCTTTATTTATTTAGAAAATGAAAAAGTCATTTCTTTCATATTAAATTAAGTTCTGTGATTGGTATTAGAAAATTCAACTTTGTAGGTGACATTCCACTGAATAATGCTGTTGGGTTTAAACATGTCCAATGGTTTTAGAGTCTGAGAATAAGCCTTTGTCGAAGTGGCAGCCATCCTGCATTTCTGCTGGCAACAAAATGTAAAATTTGTAGACTATCCAATTAACATTTACATGCAATATGGATGCAATAAGCATTGCAGTTTTTTAAAAGGCATTGTCACATTTTACCCATAATTATTGGTTCTATGTGAAACTTGGATGTGTGCTGGCAGTCATTCAAATTCAGATTGTCAAAACAATATAAACTTTGTAAAGGATCATACAAGGAATATTGCTAATATTTTGTTTTAATTGATTTATCTGTTAGAAAGAAACATTTAAAAAAAAAAACATTTTCCCTATAGGTTTCCCACTGCATTAATTAATGCAGTGGCAGCTATCTTTGATTTCCAATGGAAACACGAAACATAAATGTTGTAGTGAACCATCTAATAAATATTCACATTCAAAAGTGTCTCAATCAGCTTTGAAGCACTGAGAAGGTATATACAATTGTTACAGCATGTATGTAAAGGTTGTGACTACTTTGTCAGTTAATATTGTAATCAGAGGAAAGATTTTGGTTTTAATCCTTTTATTACGATCGTCACATAAAGTATTTTCATTTTTGGGAAACTGTTGATCCATGACTTTAATAACACATGAACAATCAACTTTTAACCAAACTACAAAAGTTTATACCACAAAAAAGTGAATGCATTATGACGACAACAGCTCATAAGTTCAGGTGTGTTAAACTATAATAAATTATCTTTTTATAACTTATGGTATTGACTTGTTACCGAAAAGAGTGATTTCATTCCCTATGGTACAAAAATCTGGGGACCTGAATAAAAAGGCTTCCTGTTAAACTATAAAGATATTTAATCTGATGATTTCTATTTAAAACTGAGAGCTATGCTGGATTAAAAGTTGTACCTCAAAATGAAATAAATAATATATGTAAGTTGAAAGGTAATTGAGAATTTTAAATTACTTTTTTGTCCAAGGATGTTTAGTAGTAAAGAACATGTTTGCCAATTCTTGTTCTGTAGGTCCATCTCTTCTGTATCTCAAACGATCCTGTATACGGTGCTGGACCTTGAGTGCTGAATCTCCCTAGAAACAAATTTGTGTTATTCATTACCCTATTGTGCAATATGATAACATATATAATTCTTTGCAAAAAAAACCCCCAAAATATAAATCATTCAATCTATGTGATTGCTGTCAACACACATCAAATAAGTCTTCATTTTATCCCTATGTAAGTTATGTTTACTATTCCGAACAAAACAAGGGCAAGTTGATACATGTAGACAAAAGTTCCCTGCCGCTGCATTTTACAATTACCTAAGAGGTGTACGAAACTAAAATCGAAAAATTTTTTTTTGATAAATATATTTTCGGGACAAAATAATAAGCATGTAATATTACAACTGTTTATACAGGTATTTGGGAAGAGCTAAGCAACTATACGATAAAACTTCATCAGAATGTGCCAACTTGAGTAGAGTTCTTTATAAAAATTTGCTTTCAATATTGTTCAATAGTGCTAAAATGGTCAAATTCTTATAACTCCTAAAAAAAATTGACAAATCAAAATGATGGTAGAGTATGAAAATCTACACATCACAACAATCCTATTAAATATCAAAGCAATCTACTGAATGGTTTCAGAGATGCACCAACAAGATCAACCTTTGTATTATATTGCTGAAAAGGTCAGTTCCATAACTCAATTTTGATGAATTAAAATGTCAGTAGAGAATGCACATCTATACATCATAACAATTAATCCTACTAAATATCAAAGCAATTTGGCAATTAGTTCCTGTGGAGGTGCGTTCACAAGATCTACCATTTTATTATATTGCGGAAATGGTCAAAGTCGCGCAACTCCTACAAAATTTGACAAATCAAAATGAAGGTATAATATGCACATCTACACATCATAACAATTAATCCTTCCAAATATCAAAGCAATCTGTTAAGTGGTTTCAGTGGAAATGTGTCCACAAGACCTACCGTTGTATTATAAAGCTGAAACAGTCAAAGTCCCATAACTCATAAAAAATTTGATGACTCAAAATGACAGCAAGGTATGCACATCTACACATCATAACAAATAATCCTATCAAATATCAAAGAAATCTGTCAAGCGATTTCAGAGGAGTTGCTTCTACAAAAGTGTGATGGACAGATGCACGGATGGAAGGACACAGACCATTACTAAGTACCCGTTTCCCGTTGCAGCAGGGGACAATAAAATGTAATTGTAATTATAGAATTGTAGAAATGTTTAATAGAAAAACTCTTGTACAATTTCCAGAAGTATTGTTTAAAAAAAAATAACATCAAAATATGCTCTTTTTGCGACTTGACAAGCTAGATCTCAGTGCTAAATGCCTATTTATCTTTTTTTTAATTTAAATTACTATTGGTATTTCTGGCTCCTGTTTAACCACAAAAAATGACAAATTAAACAGCAAACATGCCATCCATTTACATCCACTTTTACATAAAATTTTTGTAAGTTTAGAACAATGGGACACATTGTTTAAATACAATAGCTATTGTTCTCTCTGCAGATTATTCAATGAGCCATGGAAACTGTCCTAGTATCCAGTAAATTCCATGTGTAAAGTTCTTGTTTTTAATGGAAAACTCGTTTATTTTCTTTAACTGAAAACATATTATAGCTATCAGATATGCTATTTAGCTAAAAAGTAATAAGGCCATAAAAATCTAAGCATATACTGTTTAAATAAATAGAATTTGTTTTCCAGAAATCATTTACATTTAATTGTTGCAGTAACTACTTGTTCTTACAATGAGTGTCACCAGTAAGTATAGGCATATATATTTTCATCAGAGTGTTAAATTTTTTCCACATAAAATGACTTTTCTCTGCCAGATTTAAAGTTCCCAAGAAAAACTCCACCAAGAACAACAGCTGTTGCATTTAAACAATGGGGCAGTTCATCTCCCAAATACATGTATTAAAAAATTAAAATACTCTGACCAACACCAACTTATACTCCAGAAATGTTTTATTTGGTCTGCTATAACTATTAAATTAAATAATTCAAATGTTATTCTTAAAAAAAAAATTTTTTAATCCCAAAAATCTGAATTGGCTGGGATTTCAAAGTAAGTGCCTTAATAAATTAGACGTCTTTGCAAATGAGTAATGGTTTTATATTATCTGTGTAGTTGGTAGTAAGTTTCTAGTCTGTGTCAAAAACTGTGCAATGAGATAAGTACTCTAAGTGTACTCCATTGTGTCAAATTTGTTGAAAAATTGGAAAATGGTATAAAACATCATTCCTCTTAAAATTGGATAACTGTAAATGCACAGTTAAATATATGTGCAACCTTTCTGTGAAGGTTCTGTGCAATCTTTCTGTGAAGGTTCAGATATCTGGTGTGAAAACAGAGTTGTTAAATACACAAAATAGTTGTGTAAAAAGTCTGGTTAAGGTATCCGGCCCATAATTGACCACGTGATCATATTTGGTGTCCCAGATGTCCATTGTTTGTCAAAGGAGCAGACCTCGGTAATGTTCGGTAAACATCGGAAATACTATTTGAGTAACTAACTTTTTTTGCTCAAAACTGTAAACAATGACTCAAATTAAAACAATATATTAATTTGTATCATTAATTAGCAATACTTTGTTCTAATAAAGTTGTATTTCTTGGTCGAAAAATAAAATTAAGCGGTGAGTTCAATTATGGGTCGTATGTGTGTAATCAGTCTGCAAAGTTTTATAACTAACCTTTTCTTCCCTGCCATCCCAGCTTTACCCTACTTTAACCCGAATGAACATTTGTGCAATCTGGACAAAAATTGTAAACGTTTTTTCTATACCCAATGCATTTAGCAAAAATATACTTACTTCTTTTATTTCATCTATTTTCCTTGGGATGGGCTGCAAAAATAAAAGAGAAATCCATTCAACAAAGATATATATGAATTACAAGTGTATTCTGTATTCATTAAATTCCACACATGTGTTTGCCATTTTGAATATCAAATGACGTGAATCAATATGGATGTCAGACTGAAGACATCCAGGATCGAGTTGACCACGTTTTTTATGTGTAGGCTAAGGTTAAGAATACCAAGGACAATAACTGACTGTATATCACAAACAAATATATACAGTGTAGTCACTACACTCTGCTTTAATAGAACAATTGCAGGATACAAATGAAATATTTTACAGTAACTTTGTCCTTTAGTTGTTTACATTCATAAACATGTCAAAAGCCTCTTTTTTTGGTGGTAACTGTAGGATGGAAAGTACCCTATTTCTGATTACTCAGTTTTGTTGGTCTTTAATGGTCTTTTTCTGATTGGTTAATTTCATTGGTCATCAGAAATCCATATTTATTTTTGCCTGGAATGAACCTGACAAAGTGGTAATTGATAAAGACAAGTATGTGGGAGGACATAAGTTGCCTTTGTTGTGGTATACATGTAGTTTCTGATAAGAATTAAAACTGACATTTAAATGCAATTCTGTTTAAAATTAAACAAGCAAAACAAGAATAAAAATTCTGTAGATAAATTAATACCCTGGTACATTCATATGGAAAATCAGGTTCTGGATGATAGCAAATAACTGTTGATTCATCTGCAGACAGTGCTACATAATGTGTTCTACAAATTAAAAAAGAGAAAGAAAAAAATGGTTATTTATTATAAAATGTATTCTATAAATACACAATGTTTCACTGGGTTTACATACCAGTACAAATAAATAATGTCAAAAATCAAAAGGAAAATGAGGACGAAAATCTAATGAATTTTGTTTCAGGTACTAGTAATGAGTACACATTTGTAACTAGTTTTACTAGTAGTATAATGTTTGCCATAGTTTGACCTTTTCAGATTATAAAGAAGTTATGAAAGGAAACAGGTATTTGCACATCATTTTTGTTTAGAACTTGTATATATATAATAAACATCATTCATCTTTAATTGACTATCATGTGCTTGACTCTAACCGTAACCTAAAAGCATTATCAGAGTTTTACTGGTCAGGGCTCTCATCAGTGACCTAGACTTCCTCCCCAGCAAAAACTGGACAACATGATGTAACGGAAAATGACTTTAGGTGCCATGCAACATGTACTGTATAAACAAACATGTAGATCAAGACTACATTTTCTACATTTGTTCACCATAAGAGTTATGTATTTATGGCTTGATATAATTGCAAGAATGGACACCAACACAAATTCACTAAAATTGTCTTAACTGTACAATAACATTATTATACCTGGGTGAGTCAGATGTCTTGTTTCTTACTGACTGTACACAATTCAGTAATCTTCCTCCTAAAATTAAATTCTAAAATTTACAAAACTTCAGATCACATCCAAAATCATTATCATACTAGCCTTGTTTTTCACCTTATGCACATACTTGTACATGTAGCTTCAAAATATTGCAACTAAGAACTTTCAAGAAGTGAATAAGCTAGTTAGTGGACCTTACAAAAAACTGGTCACTTAAATACTTTTATTTTATAAAGTATCAGTCTAATTTCTAGCAAGTCAAATTAAGATTTCTGAATATAAATGAAACATTGATGATATTAAGCTACAGTTCAGTAAACAGCAGTTTTTGCAAATGTTTAATTTCCTTGTCTCCATTTTTTCTATTATTTATGACCCTCTTGTTTACTGATGTTCTAAGGGTTACTATTTGCAATTTTATTTTTATTACCCATGGATTTAGTCAGAAGCAAAAATCTGACCCATAATATTTCACAAAAAGTAACATATTGTTGAGAAAAATCCAATTAGAAAATGTCAATCAAATTAAGAAAAAAATTCTGGCCTTTTTGTTCCTTATGTTCCAGATATATACATTTTTAAAAACTTTAAAGGAATGTTAATAGGAATGAGAATTTCCTAAATATACTCAAGAGTTTTAATCAAGAGAATTATTATTTACCAAACTATCATAAATGATTTAAGATGTATTTTCTTAAAAGAAAACCAAAATCAAAATATTTTTGTTCCAAAAAACAGTAAGCATGAAATACAACTACTAGAATTAAACAACTTCACAATTGCTGTTATGTGAATAACCATGCTCTTACATAGATTAGGAAGCAGAATGTTTACTACTGCATTGATCAGCAAGTAGTTCTGGGCAATTTTACTGTTATGGCCAGCATGAATGAAAGTTTTATTTAATTTATCCATAAATTACGTACCAGTACATCTACATAAACTGTTCATATGTAAATGTTGTATAATGTACATTGTAACATAATACGGCATTTTTCCTTTGATCCTTTGATTTTTACGGAATAATCACTTAATCTGTGTGATGTGCAAAATCATTAACATTTCTTGTTAAACCATGGTTCATGTCACCTGATAAAAATCCCCATTTAAATACAATTGAAGTAGGCGGGCTTAGCTATGGTATAATCAACCAACTTTTTAGTTATTCTATATTGTAAGCCTACCTATTACTGTCATTCAAACTACCAAATGAACTACATAAATCATCTAGACTGACTGTCTACCATGTGATTGTCTGACAACAATAATGTCGTGTCCATTTCAAATTCTATTTGTGATGCAATGGTTTCCTACTTTTCATGTGGTATTGACTACCGTAATTGGAAACTTGCACATAATTTCCCCCAAAAAAAATTTGCATAAGGAGGTCCAGGCGATTCCTGACTTTTTGGACTTTTTGCGTTTACCTTCTTGTGAATTTTAATTCTGTTATTTCTGATATTTGAGGAAAATTTAATGCTCAATTGTTTAACTGTTTATAATTAAATTGAGGTGTATCTGCATAAAAAAATATGTCGATAATTTTGTTTTTGAAAAACACTTAAGCGTGTATTTTGTGTTCTTGTGTTGTATTATGACCAAAAACTGCTATCCACATATTTTTCATATATTTTCAACAATATAAAAGAATTAATACATCTAGGCTTCCTTTATTTTAATTTTGCAGAAAATATTTAATCTATGAAATGAAAAATTAAACTAGCGATGTGACAGCATTTCTGCATACTCCAAACAATAGCACTTGTGGATGAAAACAGAAAATGACTTTTCCTGAATCAAAACCATTTTTTTAACGTTTGCCTTTAAAATACATGTAGGAAACTTTAATTTATAAAATATTGCAGTACCTGAGTTGACTTAAAATATCCAGCAGTAAACTTTGCATTTTTCATGTCTATGTAATAAGGCCACTTTAACCTGACAATATGTGTACAGAATGCATTATGATGTGTCTTCAACAAAATCATCACTATCACATATACTAGTATCACCATAAAAAAGAACTCCTATTTCACTTTTTATTGTAGTGAATGATGCTCTGAAGTACTGATATATTTTGTACAAATGATTAGGACTATGGTTGTTAAAAATAACTAAACTAATGAAACTGGAGTAGTCATGCATGGACATATACAAATGTAACTATATGACATTTTAGCTTTACCTTTCTTAGAACTAAACCATAACAGCTTTGCTAGTAATAACAAAGTGGAAAATTGGGTAAAAAACAACTTCAAAGCACTGGATATTCCACAAACAGAACAGACCAATATAAAACCTCCTATTTCTGCAGAAGAAAACATTGTCAGTTCTTGGTCTGTTGATACACTACAGCCAGAACATATCATGCCAAGTCCACGAGTCCATGATGGACACTGATTGTAGTATGCAGACAGTCCTGATGGACATTCTCAGACACTTCAAATATGAGGTTTCCAATGGATCCCTGAATTACTCCACATGTCTGGGAACGTAACGCAATTGTCATGGACTGAATGCGATAAATGCTTTATTTGAAGACAAGTGTATTGTTCCTGGTCATTAAATCATTCAGTTATGTATAGATTATTTCCAGATCGTCAGTAAAAACATGCTGAAGAAGGTTATCGTACTTCATTAATTATTTTTACATAATATTATTTTCATATTAATTTGTTAAAAAGGGGTAACAAAAAATGGATACAGTTAACTTTTATACAATAAAGGTGTGTTTAGATTCTTATAATATAAACAGTAGGTGTTAATAAAATGCTGGCATAAAACACCTTTCCTAATGGTGCCCCAAGGAATTAGGATAGCACTGGATGCAAAATAGAACAGTCCATTGATCATGAACACCTGCGATTTTATTGTGGGGTGAGTCAACTAATGTATGCGTGTATAAATGTGTGTAAGAGTTAAAAATTATGAATTACAGTAAATTTCCTAATTATAATAAAAAATGTGCCGCTGGCACACTTCCTGTTCAAGTGACTGGAGTTAATTGATGAAGGTAACCAACACATGGACTTTGTAAAATTTACAGTGTAATTAAAATACTACTCCGACCGGAAAATTTTATTGTCTCAAACACATTGGAGCAATATTTTTTCCCACACGTTTTCAAAACTTTGGTAGTCATAGGTTTAGTGGAATAGTATTAAAAACACATATATACTTTTAAGTTTTTTCTTTTTTTAAGGAATTTGGTAACAGTGTTGCAACCTCGAATTTTGATGTCCTCAGCCGGGGACAAGTGTCACTTATAGTAATATGCTCCTCTCATTCATAGGACGATTCCCGCCTCACAGTGACACCTATTGATTTTTTGGTAATAGGTGTGTTATTTTTGGCAAACCTATAGCTACCTGTCTATTAATCTATAATCTCATCAGGTCTTCAAAATAATTGACACATTCATTCTCACTCTGTGCATGTCCGATTGTAATAGAATTTACACAACAACAGAGGAATCTGTTGAATGAACAATTATATAAAATGAACATAAACTTGAAACGTCTGAGTAACGAGGTTAAAAAATGTTACAACCTTCCTGCAACAAATACTTTTATTACGAAATTGTGCAGTTACAACACAAGCCTTGTACAAGTGCTGTGTTTATCACGTCAATACCGCAATCATATTGGTCACGGAATGTTTTCGCGGACAATTATCACTAAAAAATTGATTGATGCTTCACGATTGGCTCCGTTTTTCACGGACTTTGCTGAATCCATTTTGGCGGCAGTGTTGCTATCAGAAGCTTTAAATCCGCTCTCCACAAACTGTAAATGCAACAATAAGTACTCACTCACTCAGTCGGCCTTATTTTACCCTAAGCTAAGGGACCCACAAAATAGACATACTTTACTCATGTACTTACCTTAAACATAACACTACCCTACTCTTACCCTAGGATAATTTGGGTCCGCGAAATGTGACGGGTCCCCTAAAGTAAAGTTAGGTTACTCAGAATAGGACGTTAAAAACTCCCCCAAGTCAAGTGAAGCCATCGAATTAAAATAAGCGGGACATTCTTTGTACGGCTGAAGGGGTCATTGTCGACCTGGGTACTATATCAGCGTACCCAGGGTACTTAAAATTTGAGAAATGGTACCCAGGGTACTGTCGCTTAACATAAACGTACCTGGTGTGGTAAGTATCGCGAGATTACATTCATTTCCTTCCCGTATTTGGTCAACAATTATAAATAGAAGAATGGCAGTTTGTTACAGTTAAGTTTGTTTATGTGCATGTTTATGAACACTGTTGAAAAATAATGGATTTGATTCAGCAATATTCATCTGGGTACTTTTATGTTAAGCGACAGTACGCTGGGTACCATTTCTCAAATTTTAGGTATCCAGGGTACGCTGATATGAATGCGAGACAACTCGGATCGTGACAACTCGGACCGTAATAGGACAAGTCGGACCGCGTTATTCATATACGGTCCGAGTTGTCCTATACCTTACGGTCCGAGTTTTCCTATCATTTATGGTCCAAGAAATCTATATTGTCAGGTAAAAATAAAGTTTTTTGTTTGTTAACTAAGGTTTAACTGTACAGCAGTTGACCAGACTGAAGTTAGTTGTTTGACGTGAAATTTACTATGTATCAGAAGAAAAAAAAAACAAAACAAAAAAAGCTTCAACATATATTTATTTTAAAATTAGGGAATTGTGATATCAGAGTATGGTATCGTGTCGTCACCAATTAACTTTACATGTATTGTAGACTTGTCATGGTCGAATGGTTTGGTACAACGCTTACGATCTACAAACATGGTTGTTGAGATATGTTAAAGAACGCCGTGTCAAGGTTTTTATTATTCTTTTACAGCTTGGCCAAGCTACTCATTTGGAATCTCTAATTAAATTTCACTAAATTCACTTATTTGAAAACAAACAATTACATTCGAGTAGAACTATTTCAATCAGGGACAGTCTTAGTATAGACTGTCCCTGTTTCAATTTACTAGAAAAAATCATAACTTTATATTGATAAATATTATATAAACAGCAGTATCGTATTTTAAATATTTTAATGACAGTATAAGAAATAAATGCGGTCCGAGTTGTTCTATTTTCTACGGGCCGAGTGGTCCTTACTACGGTCCGAGTTGTCACGATCCGAGTTGTCCGCGGTCCGAGTTGTCCGGTTACCGCTGATATAGTACCCAGGTCGACAATGACCCCTTCAGCCTTTGGAAGCAGATACGGATAAAAAAATCGGTGCGTACTGAACGCGCTTACTTTAAAACGGAACTTTTTACTATCACTGCGATTAATATTCTCGTATTTTTGTAACAAAACCTCTATACAACCTTCTATAACACGTCTTTGCTTCGAAAGACATCGAATCATTGAGAAGGACAATTTTTTCATGGAGGCCGCCATTGTTTTTGGTATTACCAAATTAATAAGAGGAATCCTTCCTCACTGTTAATATTGTTGCAATGTAATAAATGTAAATAAACTATAATCCGTTAAGATGAAAGTATTGATTATTGTCCTTTAAATTTCACTTGTTTTTGATATGATAGATAAATATTTTATCACAATCTACTTCAAAAATATTTAAATTTCAAATCGGAATTTAAAGACCTTATTTAGCTAAACTCACATGAAAAATGAAGAGGAGTGTAAGTTAAAACATTAACCTAGATGAAACAAGCATGTTTACAAATTAATGTATTTCAAAATAAAAACAAACATGATGTCTACTTGGAGAAGAACAGTCAACTATTATGCATAAACAAAAAAAGATTTTCATATATCAACAAGCAATAATTACTGAAGACATTACAGTAGGATGCAAGAATCTTTAATTATTGCTTGAAAATAATGCAAGCGTGAATGTATCCTATACATAGTATAACATAAAAAAAAAGCATGAGCTTTGAGGAGCACTTTAACTGACTTGATATTTGATAACAAAAACAAAAATAACCACAGGACCGCATTATCTATACTGGTTTATACTCCTATATAAATGTATCTACTAGTATCTGGAGCATAGCATAAAAATCAAATACATATATAGGAACCCCATTGTATCGATCTACTTGATTTTAACATGGCCGAAAAAATTTGAATTTTTAAAACATGATAAAATATGATAACAATCAGAATTGGCAAGATAGAGATACCAGTAATATCAGTGGATATATAACAAAGAAGAAAACCGAGATAAGTTTGTTTATTTATGTTGTTTATGGTAGATGAAAATAAGTGGATTAATAAATAGATCGATACAATGAATAGATCGATACCGTGAGGTTCTACTATACATATAGAACAAGCTACTGTGGTTTCTTTCTATACCATGCCTTAAGTTTTATGGATTCAAGGAAAAAGATTTCACAGATAAATGTTAGACTATATGAAAATTTTTTAAAGGTATTCAGAATGGAAACCTTCCTGTTACACATATTTTAACATTTCTTTTGCCATGTTGTCTTTTCACAATATAAATCTTAATTTAGGACTTGTCTTATGAAATTTTGTACCATGAATGTATTGGACATTACACTTGAGCAGTTGAACATATCTTATCAAATTTTGTACCTTGATGTATTGGACATTACACTTGAGCAGTTGACCTGGCACACCAAACCTTTTTTCAGAGTTATTTCCCATGTCACAAAAAAACTTTGAAACTTTAAATATTTCATAATGAAAGTTATCCCAACATGGATTGCAACAATATCACACAAAGAATTTTGGCCAATTTATTAAGAGTCATTTAACCTTTTTAATTGAAAGTTGAACTTGATTTGTATGAGAGTAACTCATGAACCAGATGTTTTAGAGACTTGGGGGTTTTCACTGTTTCTATTAATTAACTGTTCTATTTTATCTATCTTCTATCTAAATATTTTTTGTTTCAAATATTTAATTTCTAACGAAAAATTACAAATATTGCTTCGAGGTTAAAGTTTATTTGAATGTAGGTAGATTCTTTTTTGCTAAAATTTGGTGGTAAGGCTATTATCGTTTCTTGGAACAATGGAACTATATTTTTTACACATATTTTGTTTTCATTAATAACCACTTTTCAACATGATTAATAACATTTAAACATTATTATTGTTATGTTTAAGAAAACAGAACAGGTTTTCCAAAGTTATCCTCATTTCGACATAGCTGATTTCCTGCAAACTTGTTATTATTTTTAACAAAAAGGAGCACCAAATTTCAAACAGATCCAGAGTTACATTTCTTTGGAAGTTTTACTTTATGTGGAATAAGTATAAAATCTTTTTCTCAGATTGTTTTATCAATTTAAACAGGTAGAACCTATTAAGGATATGTATAATTAAAGAAAAATTGCAAGGAAACGGACCAAACAACACTTGCTGAAAGTCAAGGGACAATTACAAATAGTCAAACATATACTAGTACAAGGCAAAAAACAATAACATAAGGGAGTAACCCGAACCCAATACAAACTATGGGTGCACTTAGGTGCTCCTGACAAGTAATCAGTTCCTGCCTCTAATTAGACACCCCTTGAGTTACTCATTGTCATGTCTAGGAAAAAGTCTTATCCAGGAACAGAAAAACACTATCTAAAACATGCCTCATGATTTTTGGGCAAATCATAATTAAACTTTATAGGCATTGCCAGTATGTAATCCCTTTTCACAATTGTGTTTGATTACTCTGCTTTTCATCCAAGGCATTAACCAACATGATGCATAATTTAACATTAGAACCTATAGATGTATGACATAATCTTTCTTTTTTTCCTTTTCTTCATTCATGTCTTATTGTACTGGATAAGTATCGTGAGTCACACAGCAATGCCACACTAGCAGGAAAACCGTTTAACACCTCCCTGAGCACTTGAAATCGATCCCAAAGTGTTGCTCATTGGTTACTGACTAGCATTTATTTATTTACAGTTAGAGGATGTCATAAGTTTGTATAGAAAGTATGTGAGTATTCCAGAACCAGCAAGTGCATGGATATCAAAGCGGTCCAAGGGAGATAACTTGGTTGTTAACACAACATGGAAGCAAGCAGATTTAGAAAGATCAGAAAATGTGAAGTTTACCAAGAATTATGTCATCAAACATGGCCAGTCTAATAAGTTTGATGTACAGTTTAAAAATATTGTTACAGAAAACAATGAGTAAGTTTGTTATTATAATTGTTTCAATTTGTAGACAATAATATACATGTATATCATTAACAGAAATATACAAATGTTTTTTTATTTTAAATACATGATTTTAAAATTTACAGTTGTAATTATAAACAATTAATGTAGCAGTTTTCATCTGCAATGAATGCACATGTTTCATCTGGTAGCTCTGTCAAACATAATTAATTTCTGTGTTTTTACTTTGGTACTATTTCAATATATTCTACCACATATATTGCCAGTAAATTTCAATTTGGAACAGTAGATCAGTGATTAACATTGTCAACGTTTCCAGTCCATGTATAATATTAATGTATTCACTTCTCATAAAAACAGTTAAAAATAGTGCAGTCAATCTTGTATGCCCTCTACTGATTTCCTTTCTCTTTGGATTGGAATAACATGTACATGTATAATTAGACTTTAGCTTAATCTTTCAAGCTTTTTCATAGATCAAAAGTTTTCTTTGCCCCATTACAACTTACAAAGAAGGCAAAATGACCATGAAATCACTTAGCTGATTTCATTTGTTTTTCATTCACATGTAAAGTTTTAAATAAGCTTAGCTCAATAAAAACTCAGTAAAGTTTGAAGATGAGTCCTGATTGTAAATTTATGCAGGAATTTTATAGACAAAAGGCATAGTAAGTTGTTTACTAATTTCATTCCTTGTTGGAATGAAGTAAGCTGGAAGGTTGATGGTTTTAGATTTTTATTGATGACTGCTTTGCGAAGCATGCTCTGTTACTTTGGTTTTATTTACATTGCTGAAAATGATAAAGTTTGAAAATAATCTAAAAGAATAGATAAAGCACACACAAACTTCACAAATGAATTAATCCCTTAAAGACTGGACAAATCAACAAAATTTCTCAAAAAAAAACAAACAACAGAAATTACAAATATGAGGACATAGATCACTGGCTTGGAACAGTTATAAACTGGACTGCTTGAACTGTTAAACTCTTAGCCTTGTGCTCCCCTATTATGCCCAGAAATACAGACGTTTTGAAACAGCACCACTTACAAACAAGGAGAAACTAACAACAAAATACAACACAAGAACAATACAAGGGTATATATATATATATCCTGGTCTGAAACAACAAAATTATGGCTCAAACTTTCCCCTTTATTGTTATACCTTAACAGTACAGACATAAAGTTAAACACTGACATAACAAAAAATACACCTATACAATACAAAACCAACAGACACATCTTGCTGTTCGAAAAAGGCACATAAAATGTATTTACAATCACAAAACAAACAGTCAAAGTAAAGAAATAACCTGTAATATTCTTTCTGTAAAAAGTTGCTGCAATAATAAATGAGAACTTTTCTGTAGAATTTGGAACAAAGAGTCCCCTTCTGGCAAGCTAACTGCTATTATAAGAAATGTAAAGACAAAGAAGGAAGAAGAAAAACAATATGTTGAGGTATTGTTATAAACAATGTGTGTTCTATGCAAAATACTATGTGACAATTGCCAAATGAACAAATTTAAAAATCTTATTTGTTGATACACATACATATTTTAATTATTATAATTCTAAAGTATCCTGATTGATTGATGAAAAAAGTCTGATTTACTTAACCGTCTATGATGCTCTAGGGTCTTGCCCTAATTACTGTGAATAAAATTTTTTGCATTCAAATTTTGCAAATTACCTAATGTAGATAATGATATGATTTTAATGTATGAAAAAATAAATGCAGCACAATGAAGTATTTGTAAGTAATTTAAGTTTTTTTTGTTTTTTTTTCTTGTGGCTGTGGGGGTGGAGAGGGGGGCTAGAGTACTTCAAGAAAATCATAAACCATTAGCAGGAAAACTGGCAATCCTTATCAAAGGTTGAAGTCAAGTACTGCCCAACAGATAATTTGTACACATAGTAATAAATTAGCTTTTTCAAAGTATATAAAAAAAAACATTAAAAATATTTCCCTTACATCTAATTTTATGTTACAGAGAAAAAGTGTTCTTAGGTGTGTAAATAATTTTCATGCTTTGTACTTTCAGAATACAAAATGAACATTGCATTTTGTAACTTGATGTTCAGTGGATTTCTAATTATAGGTATGGGATGACAGGCAAAAGATTAAGAATTATGAAGTTACAAGTATAGAAAAACATGGCAAAATTTGTGATCCAGATGGTAGGTTTGACCGGAATCTAACACATTCATTGAAGTTGTTTTAAGTAATGAATATTTTTTTATAAATAAAACATATAACCTATATATATATAGTCTCTTTAAATATATGATTATTTTGTGCCAGTCTGAAGAGTGGGCAGAATTATGTGTAGAAATACTACTTCAAAGAATATGGTTTTATCGGCTGTTCTTCCTCATCTCAAACTTGTTCTAAAAACTGTTTGAAAATTGCAAATTTAGTGAGTGGTTGATTTATAACACTTAATGGCATTTTTCTTTACCTTAAAGGACAGTTTGGATCTTTATGCTGGTCGTCTTGTGAAAAGAATTTACTGTACATTGCCGAAAAGAAAAGGCCAAAGTCTGTCTCCTACTTTGATACAAAGTCGAAGAAAGACAAAAAAGATGATGAGGAGAAAAAAAAACCTGTCAGGGTATAGAAATTAAATATTGCAAATCTATTCATTCTGTTGTTTAACATTGGGTAATTAAGTCGCCCAAAACAAAGTTTTGGCACTTATTGTTTTGCACCTATTTCTGTAGTCAGATTTTTGATAATGGCCGCCACTTGACAACACCCACCCAAAAATGGCCACAATTTTCGCGTGGTCCGATTTGAATGAAATATGGTATGGAGGTAGATTTTAGTATTTCGAGTGAAACGCTACCTTTGAAATTTTTTTCAGATGTCATGTTTCAAAATGGTTGCAAAAAACGTGTATAATTTTCCACGTTATCCGATCTCAATGAAATTTAATGTGCTCCGATTGCAACAAAATTTGGTGTGGAGGTAGATTTAAGTGTCCTGAGTGGAATTCTACATTCGGAAATTTTTTTTTGGACCATGCATTTCAAAATGGCCACCAAAAACGCATCAATTTTAAACGTTGTCCAATTTTAATGAAATTTGATGTGTAGGTACATTTCAATGTCCCGAGTGGAACGCAATACAATCCATGGGGATTTTGGGTGACTTCTGTGTTGGCATTCCAACACATTATTCTTAATTTATTAATTGGGTTAAACTATAGCAAGACAGGATAGTGCATTTTGTTTGTAATAATGTACATACAAACAGGATAGAGCATTTGATCTTGTATTAAGCAGTCTGGCATGCTGGTCTGGTATAAAGCAGTTTTGGCATACTGGTCTACTACAAAGATGTCAAACATGCTGGTCTAGTATAAAGCAGTGGCATGATGGTCTAGTACAAAGCAGTCTGGCATGCTGGTCTGGTACAAAACAGTCTGTCTTGCTGGTCTAGTATAAAGCAGTCTGGCATGCTGGTCTAGTATAAAGCAGTCTGGCACGCTGGTCTAGTTTAAAGCAGTCTGGCATGCTGGTCTTGTATAAAGCAGTCTGGCATGCTGGCCTAGTATAAAGCAGTCTGGCATGCTGGTCTGGTACAAAGCAGTCTGGCATGCTGGTCTAAAACAAAGATGTCCAACATGCTGGTCTAGTATAAAGCAGTGTCATGATGGTCTAGTATAAAGCAGTCGGCATGCTGGTCTAGTACAAAGATGTCCAACATGCTGGTCAAGTATAAAGCAGTCTGGCATGCTGGTCTAGTATAAAGCAGTCTGGCATGCTGGTCTAGTATAAAGCAGTCTGGCATGCTGGTCTAGTACAAAAATGTCCAACAGGCTGGTCTAGTATAAAGCAGTCTGGCATGCAGGTCTAGTATAAAGCAGTCTGGCATGCTGGTCTAGTACAAAGCAGTCTGGCATGCTGTTCTGGTATAAAGCAGTCTGTCATGCTGGTAGCATTCTGCATGCTGGTCTTGTATAAAGCAGACTGTCATGCTGGTCTAGAATAAAGCAGTCTGGCATGATGGTCTAGTATAAAGCAGTCTGGCATGCTGGTCTAGTACAAAGCAGTCTGGCATGCTAGTCTGGTATAAAGCAGTCTGTCATGCTGGTAGCATTCTGCATGCTGGTCTTGTATAAAGCAGTCTGGCTTGCTGGTCTAGTATAAAGCAGTCTGGCTGACTGGTCTAGTATAAAGCAGTCTGGCATGCTGGTCTGGTACAAAGCAATCTGGCATGCTGGTCTAGTACAAAGCAGTCTGTCATGCTGGTCTAGTACGAAGCAGTCTGGCATGCAGGTCTAGTATAAAGCAGTCTGTCATGCTGGTAGCATTCTGCATGCTTTTCTTGTATAAAGCAGTCTGGCATGCTGGTCTAGAATAAAGCAGTCTGTACAAGTGATTGAAAAATATATACAGTCGAACTTCAGTAGCTCGAACTCGGATGGCTCGAACACCTGGGATTTCTCGAACACCTATCAAAGTACGGAACTTTTCCTCTATATAATCAATGTTTAAATTACTTCGATTTCTCGAACACCGATTTCTCGAAAACTCGAACTAAATCAGCAGTCCCAATACTAAAAATCAATTGAAAAAACCATGAATAACTCGAACTAAAATTATTTACAGCTTGCATGACTAATTGGTCGTAAAAGGTGTAAAGATCGAAGCCATACCTGTAAAATGCCAAGCTTGATCTTTAATGATATAATCCCTAATTATTAACCTAATGTCATCAATTTGTATTTATGTACTCCTTTGTAGGCAAATTTTTTGAAGTAGTTTTTAATTAATTAAAATGTGCGCCAATAAATTGCTATCAAATCCGAATCGAGGTCATTGACATACACGTAATACAATAATACTTATCAATCCTAGTGCACAAAATTAAGCAAGAAATATAACAGTAAACATTTTTATTTTAATAAAAACAAAAACTCATACTTAAAAATAAGATTTATATATGAAATGCAATCAAGAAACACAATTTTATTAATCCAATGTCCAGGAAATTAACAGAAATATATAAACCGATATCGATTCCGGTTCGCACATGAATCATTTCCGGACATCACAATCCCCGGTTTCTCGAACTCCCGATTTCTCGAACTATTTTTGTTGGAACCTTCGAGTTCGAGCCATCGAAGTTCGACTGTATTTACAAGAAAATGAAAAACCTACAAATTACCAATAAAACAAATTCTCAACATAATGTAGCAAAAATAGGCATTAAACAACATATACTAATTCATTGTTTACAGGGACAAGAACATGATTTGGTAGATGACTGGGGAGAACAGTTGGTCGGTAAAACAAGTCCTGTTGTTTGTATATTGGATGTTGACAGTGGTGATGTTACTGTGTTAGATGATATACTAGAAGACTTTTCACATGGCCAGGTAAATACACCAATAACAACGTGTACACATAATAAGCCTTAATAATATTTGTTTTCTTTGTGTATCCTATGTTAACTAACACTGAAATATATGTTTGTTTCAGGGTCACTGTCTTTTGAAAAAACAACACAAATTCTCAGTCACCTATTCTTAGTAGCCAAGAATATTTAGGAACTTTGTTTTACCTGAGACAGTTATTCATACATGTATTTATTTGTACATTCCATGACATTACAAACATTAACATCCAATTATTATTTATCTGTTTTATTCTGTTATATATGTATATTAGATTTAAACATTTTATGTAAAAAATTTCTAGACATATTGTGTACATTCTTTTGTATAACACAAGACATCATTTTTAATTTTAGGCAATATGGGCCCCTGCAGATCAAGGAATAGTTTTTACTGGCTGGAAAAATGGACCATACAGACTAGGCCTAATATATTGTCCAATGAGAGAGTAGGTTTTACAGTCTCTTGCACGATTTTGTCTGTGAAATGAAAAAGATAAATTAGAGATAATAAAGACTGCCTTTACTTCTTGGATTCCAAGGCTATTAAATATTAGTACATGTATGATTTCTTGCTTCTGATGAGTTTGAGATCAACAAATTCAATGGCCTTGGTTAACTTAGTTCATCATCTGCTATTGAGTGCCAACATTGTCGTGATATCGAGTCTGACCTTGGACAGTGTGTTATTGACTCCAAACTTAATTAACAAGGAATTGCCAGATTTTCTGCTGAAAATGGAGGCTTTTATGAAAGCTTCATCCGTGAAAAAACTAGATGCCATGTATGGCTAAAATTGTTGAAAGTAGCATAAACCTCAAACATTCAAACAAACAATCAACCAATAAAAATCATTCCATCTGTAATACCACTTACGGTACAGCACAAACACAGCTGTTTTAAAGCGATTATTGTGAAAAAAATATGCCTTATTGTTTTAAAGATATTTTTTAAAGAATATTTTTTTATAGGAGTGCAATCTTCTACTGGGACAAAGATTCCAATAAATGTGGTTAGTGTTGTTTTATTAGTAGATTTATGTACAGTGATCTTAGACAAAAACCTTGCAAAAGCCGTTTATCTGCTATACATATATGCTATTCCAATATATACATACTTCTGTTGGTTGTTCATAAAATGAATGAATGAAGGTAGGTAGGAAGGAATGAATGAACAAAGGAACGAACAAACAAACAAACAAATGAACAAACGATCGACTAATCCAATTAGTTATTATAATGCAACCTAATTTACAATATGTGACAAAGGTTAAAATCATAAATAATCAGCCAGCCTTCAGAGGCTTATGGTGCACTTTCAATACAATTACAAAATATAACAAAACCAGAGATACTATGTGTGTTTGGGTATTTTGGTAGTAATCATATTGTTAATGTTTCGAAAGAAAAAGTTGTATATATCAATTTACATAGTGTCCATGTTTAAAAGATGAAAAAGAATATTCTCCATTTCATAGATCATCATTATTTCCTTTTTTTGAAATCTGTAAATAATTCTTTTCCCTGCTGTGTATACATATTACAATCAGTCAAAAAGTGTTCACAAATCCAGGTTGCTGTAAAAACATTATGGGCTTACATCAATTGTGTAAACAGATTCGGAATTGCATACATACATGTGGTATATCACAGCATAAGACAAAACCTCATGACCACACTCTCATGTTGTGAGACAATGATGTGGATCATAATGCCACTATTTGCAAAAAGATTGTATCCTGTTGTTTATCATACATGGGGGCCAAAGTTAGCCCTATCATTGGTTACTATGCAGTTTGTATTGCTTGTAATTTTGACCTTTATATTCACCTAGTGTGGATATGACATAGTAAAGCACTCTAAGGTGGACAAGGATATATAAGGACATCCAATACATGTACAACAAAAAACAATGTTTTACTATATAGGTGAAAAAAAAACAACAAAACAACAATCAGGCAAAGAATGAAAATAAAAATAATAATGCAAACACAGGATCAACTAAACATCTCACACCAAAACATTAAATCTCTCACAAAATTAAGTCACTTTGGATTCACAAAAATTTCACATTTATGATTGCATATTTCCGATATTTCAATCGGGGATGATAAGAAGATTGTGTATCAAAGTTTTGAACATACTAAAATGCCCTATATATTTTTGTCTACTGGAACACCTCTACATGTACCGGTAATTGTTAATTTATGGAAACAAGACTGATAAAACTTTTAACATGAAATATTTGAGAGACCAACATATTTGTATAATTTATTCTTTGTGGAAATTTGACTACTACTAAATCGACTAAATCATGTCCCTATATTTGTTTCAGAAAAGTTAAGTGATGAAAAGAGATGTAGTTTACTGCCCAGCTTTAGTCCTGATGGCTCTAAATTGATTTATTTTGACAATGATATAGGAGGCCCACATCATCAGAGCTCCAGACTACTAATGGTATGTGTGTTGTTATGTCCTTCTTTTTCTTTTCCTAAACTTTGGTCAATCTGGGTTTGGGTATCGTACATGCTCCTAGTGTCCAAAGAACTATGGTGGAAGAAGCTATGGTGAATCTGTCTAGATATCATGCTTCTAATGTTTCTGTGAAGAAGCTACTGGTATTCTGAATCTCATTGGATATCATGCTTTTCTTAGTGTTTCTTTGAAGAAGCTTTGGTGAATCTGAATGGATATCATCCTTTTTTCTACATTTAATTGAAGAAGCTATTCTGAATCTGATTAGTTATCATGCTGTGTTATAAAGACAGATCAGTGACTTGTTTACTTACACTTATAATTGTATGTGTGTGTGTGTGTATGAATGAGGTTTTAGCACAAGCATGATGATGAAATTATTCATTAAAAAAATTGGCATAATTTTTAAATTGAGATGTTTTAAAAAAATTCATGCTGTATTTCAATTTTACAGTGTAACTGGCCATCTAGACAGCCAACAGTTGTAGTAGATATTGTCAAAGAACCAGAAGGTTAGTTATTGATGTAGCTTTGGTTTCTTTTGAGAACTAGGACCTTTTATATAAATAATTGTATTGTCCATTATACTGTTATGTTAAGATACAAATTTACACACAGCCTCCAAAATAACTATCAATTTGTTATTGTTTAAGCTGATGGATTTCCTGGTCTATATGTACTGTCACTACCCAACAGATGCTGGTCAGCTGATAGTAAAAGGATTGTATTGTCAAGTAGTTGGGGAACTAAAGGGGTAAGAGTCTTCCATAATTGTCAACCATTTTACAAAGTGTGTAAAAAGTACACTATTTCAAATCCCCACCCCCCCACCCTCTAAAAGTTTTCATCAACAATCTCCATACTTTTTGGAAAGGAACAAAAATTGTATTGTAGTCTTTTTTTGTATGACTATCCTGATGTAATTACCCTAACTTTCAAAGCTCACATGATATGCAGTCATATCTACAGTAATATAAAACTGATCTTTGCTTGAAAGGAGCATATTCAATAAATGTTTAACCTTTTCCTAAAGGGTGCAGTTTCATGTTTTGGACAATGGTGGACAATTATGAATGACCTCTAATATTAACAAGTTGTTATGCCATAAATATGTTTAACTGTTTATGTATCTGTGCAATATTTTACATGAATATTTTTCTTAAGTTACAATTTGAGCATTATAGATTCCAGGAGGTCAAAGGAACATTCCAGCATATGTTCAACTTATCCAACTTTTTCACATTTTGCAGAATTTCAAGTCCCAATGCTAATTAAATATAGGTTGATAAAAACCTGGATATAATAGAATAACAATGTATATTGAAAGGGCAGTATAAGGTAAAAAATCACTTTTGCTTCATTATACAAGCAGGTGCTTTGTTATTGTTAATTTATAATTATGCAATCTACAACTTAATTATGTTAACTGGGTATAAGGAGATAAAAACTACCAAATACTCAAATTTCATCCTTTATTAAAATGGTTTTTTTCTAAGTACATGTATATTGTTTTTGATGAAATTGTCAATAATTTTTTCATATAAACCATATATTTATATATAAGATTTTATTTCCCGATTTCCTATGCCAGTGTTACAAAAGGCACATTTTAACTGGAATTTATTGTCATAAAAGGGCCTGTGCATACTGTTTACATTGCATATTTATTATTATTCCAACCATATTTGCATTTGTAAATTGAGATCATTATGATTTGATAATACCACATTGAGCTTAAATAGCATTGTTTTATAACAATATAGTTACTGCTTGTCTTATTGTTTACTCATAATAACTATTGCAGACCAAAACATAAATTAATAAAATGGTACGAATTTAGTTTAAATAAGTATTTTATATTTGTAAATGTGTGGAGCTCACTTCACATTACCGTAAATCGGGTTATTTTGGTTGTAATTTAATTTGGTTTATTTGGCGCTTTAGGTGAAAGTGCCAAAAATAAACACACCAAAATAAAATATTTTACATGCCAAAATAGTGGACAGGTAAGACAATATCGTAAAGGTTTATGGGTTAAAATACCAATAATAACCAAGTGTGTGTAAGTGGAAATTACAGGTATGCATTTGTATGCATATTTCCTTATTTTTCTTATATAATTGTTAAGAAAACACAATGTGTTAGATTTCTATTCACCAAATTACATGTATGTATGGCTTATCATTTACTAATTTGATGCCAGTTTTGATCATTAAAATAACAGCTACAATGTTATTTAATCAAGATGTACTTCTTGAATACAAAAAGGATTAAAATAAAAATCCATGATATTTATTTACTGACAGGACAATAATGAACATTTGTTGAATATTACATGTGGTAATTACATAATCTAATAAAGCTTAACACATTTAAGGCATCATGGCTACATCCTTAAGTGGATGCACACTGTCCTCGCAAATTATATACCAATATATAATATATATAAAACACATATAATAACCTTGTTCACTACTGCGATTCAAAGCGATCAACTATCAAAGGTGCCAAAATGTAACACAACACACCAAATTAAACACACCAAAATAAAACACTAAGCCTTGGAGAGAAAAAAGTCTAAATATCCTGATGCCAAAATAATCTGATTTACAGTATTTCTGAAAAAAGGGTTAATTAATCCTATAGTGTGTTATTATGTCATACATGTTTTTTAAAAACGAGATGACTTAAGTTGATGTAGACCTGTTAAAAAAAATGTCACACTTCGGAAATTTCCGCAATTTCCTCCGTTTTTTTCCTGTTTAAGTTTTATGATACACATTTTATGATAAACATACACAAATCATTGCCACTTTCCTTTTTAAACAGTTTGATTAGCATTATTATGCATATTTTTCCCCTTTTATTTCATCGTAACCGATTTGTGATCACTCTGCTTTTCTCGAGAGACTATGAACGGCGATCGGCCTATTATGATTGCTACTTGGTTCACAGTTACAGCATGATGAAATCTTTTTACTGGCAAAATTGTGTAGGGCTCTGCCAAATATTTTATGCTTTAGTGAACTTATGAAATGTGGGTTGTTTGCCAATATGTGCCAAGTGAGACAAGACACTTTAACAAAAATTGTTTTTTTCCCATCTCCCATGCAAGACGGGATAAATAATCAAAAGCTAAACTGCGGAAACCAGTCGTACCTCAAGGATTACAGATAAACAATGCTGTGTCTTGATTGACTGCTAAATCGGGAGATAGCTGCTGATTGGCCAACAAATAAGCAGTGCTAAGTTAGGGATTAAAACCCAGCATGATCACTGGGTGGTAGCAATCATAATAGGCCGATCGCCGTTCATAGTCTCTCGAGAAAAGCAGAGTGATCACAAATTGGTTACGATGAAATAAAAGCGGAAAAATATGCATAATAATGCTAATCAAAATGTTTAAAAAGGAAAGTGGCAATGATTTGTGTATGTTTATCATAAAATGTGTATCATAAAACTTAAACAGGAAAAAAACGGAGGAAATTGCGGAAATTTCCGAAGTGTGACATTTTTTTTAACAGGTCTACATCAACTTAATATTGGTGAACATGATGCATCTAGAAACTAACCCTAATGCATTCTTGGATACTGCCTCTGGTCTGTATTTTATGAACAAATGACTCCAATGAGGAGAAAAATTTTAATTCTTTTCCTATACTTACTCACAAGGTTCATATCAACTATCTTACCACGTATGATGCATCTAGAGATGCTTAGAACAGTGCATGCTTCAGTTGCTGCCTCTGACCTATTTTTTACTGTTGCTTGTAAGGAAAGCTAATACTTGTGTTATATTTATCATTTTAAAAAAAACATAATGGAGACATCTTTCTTTATTTTTCTGTTTCAGATTCCACTGGTAATTGATACAGAAGAGAAAAGTGTTAGAAGATTGATCATAAGTTAGTATATATCTGGAATTATTATAATAAGTGATCTTTATTAGTTTGATAATTTATTGTTATATTACTGTGTTTGTAAGTAAAACTGTAGAAATAAAGTGGAGAACAAATTTTATATTACTATCTTGAGAATGCTTTTTTTATATTTTAGTATATTTCTTGGCATATTTCTTTGTATCATGAACTTGTTTAATATGCAAAACAGTATTTAGATATGACTATTTCATGTCTCGCTAGTATTTTATTTAATCTGAGTAAGTGACATGTATTTCACATTTTTTTATCTCTTACGATACAGAAGGAGATGGAATTGTGATTGACATGATGGATGACATTGTTATTCTGAAATGCTCAGCTTTAAATCAACCACCATTCTTAGTAAGGTTATAAAGCATTTTATGTTTAAATTAATTTTGATTGGTAAAAGTTTTTGTTACAGAAGTTGTACCTTTTTCAAATATTTTGATCATTGAAAAAATAAAAGTGTCTAAAAATTCAGAATAAAATGGGTAATCTACCTTTTCGCCTTTATTCTGTTTGATTGTGTACATGTATTATCAATCTTCAAAACATTGGTTTTACATTAGATATTTTTAATTTTTCAGTTTTTATGTTTAATATTTGTTAAGGATTTTATTTAACCTATTTTAGGATTATAGGTCTGGTTTATAGGGTTTAAGTAATGATATCAGGTAATATGGGTCTTCTGTAATTTGCTGTTTTAGGAATGCTTGTTATGAGTATGAAGGTGATATATTACTACTGTAAATGTTAGGTAGTTATGACATGTTTAATGCATTTGTATTTGTGTAGGTTCTGGTGTTTGTGCAAACTTCAAGTTCCTTAATTTTTGTCTCGCCTGCAACGAAAGTCCCTGACATATGTATGGGAATCCGGCGGCAGCAGCAGCGCTGTAAACACTTGGACATCTTGCTTCATATATTTGTAAGCCCAAGCCCTAGGTCCATCTTATTTGGTCCAGAGGTAGCTTATGATGAGTACTTGCCAGCAAGTCACTTTTAACCTGACCTTGACTTCAATTTCATAGTCCGGCAACTACGTTAAAGTTTTTGGGTTACGACAGTTCCTCTGTAACCACACATGGTAGAATGACAATATTTGGTATATAGGTTGCTGATGACTAGTACATGACTGTCTGGTAGGTGTCACCTGACCTTGACCTCAGTTTCACTGTCCAGCGACTACGTTAAAGTTTTTGTGTTACGACAGTTCCTCTGTAACCACACATGGTAGGATGACAATATTTTATATATAGGTTGCTGATGACTAGTACATGACTGTCTGGTAGGTGTCACCTGACCTTGACCTCAGTTCACGGTCCAGCGACTACGTTCAAGTTTTTGGGTTACGACAGTTCCTCTGTAACTACGCATGGTAGGATGACAATATTTGGTATATAGGTTGCTGATGATTAGTACATGACTGTCTGGTAGATTTAACCTGACCTTGACCTCAATTTCACGGTCCAGCGACTACGTTAAAGTTTTAGGGTTACGGCTGTTCCTCTGTAACCATGCATGGTAGGATGACAATATTTGGTATATAGTACATGACTGTCTGGTAGATTTAACCTGACCTTGACCTCAATTTCACGGTCCAGCAGCTACGTTAAAAGGTTTTGTATTAGGACAGTTCCTCTGTAACTATGCATGGTATGGCGACAATATTTGGTATACATGCTGCTGCTGATAACTAATGCTATTTATGTAATGCTTATGACGAAATTTATTTTCGTTACTGATGCGGAATGCAGGCGAGACGTTTTTCTGTGTCCACACTTGTTTTACTTTCAAAAAATTCGTTATCATACTTTATTTTACTCACCAAAAATATTTTTGAGTGAATCTAAATTTTTTTACTTTTATTTTTGATAAATTAACACGTTTATTACTAGATACAAAAAACAAACAAACATTTAAACTCTATTGTAGTATATTGGAACTCTTCCACCTGCTAGTCAAGGGGAGCTAATTCTCAGCCCATTGGATGAAACCATTACTATTCCAGGAATTTCATGGGAAGTTTTGTCTTTCAAACCAACAGACAGACCTCATTCTGAGTTTGGTAAAAACAGTCGATTTCTTTGATCATTTAAGTTTTGTAATATAATGTTAGAAATGTGATGGGATTAGATTGAATCCTTGTTCAGTTCCACTGTATTTGTGACCAGCTTATTAGCATAGAAATTGCTTAACTAAAGTAATGAGCAAAATACATGTCAACTTTATCATATTAGATTGTGGTTTTAATACACCTATTGTGTGGTTGTAAAATCAGAGGCTTGAACTCATCTCTGGGAAGCCATATGACAAAGTAATGAAGTCAATTATCTCTTGAAGCATGTATCTGTAATAAATTTAAGGGGTTTATAACGTCTATTACAGGTGCAATGGATTACGATGCTGTACTTGTTATGCCAGAGAATTCGGAAAATAAACCACCTCTTGTTGTATTTCCTCATGGTAGTAGAATTTGTATTGTTTTTGTGAAAATTACATGAATATAATCAATTTAAAAAGCAGACCAGACTCATAAAATTATCTGTAAATTATTTATTCATCTTCACTTTCTCCTGTTACATACATGTGATTTCATCCATACTTATTTGATCAAATATATTCAAAGAGAGATTATTATTGATTCTGAGATCCATACATTAAGGACATAGATACTCATAAGTAAGTGTAGGATAAGGGTTTTCTGATGATAATGGCAGAACAGTACTTGTTTGATATATGGTAACATATAATGGGTGGATGTGCTGGGTATTGTGATCTTGCTCACAAAGGGTTTCAAACAAATTTACACTGAAAAAATTTAATAAATAATGCAGGGCAGATAGATTGTATTACAAACTGAAGACATATTACATTTGTTATTTTGGTTTTTATATTAGGAGGGCCTCATTCGGTATTTACAGAGGGGTTTATGTTATACACGGCCTGTCTATGTTCTAGTGGATTTGCTATATTATATGGTACGTACATGTTGTATTTAAATATATTTTATCCAGTGTTTTCAGCATACCCAAATGGTATGGGAGCTATTATCATCACTATGCATCCATCATCGTCTGACATAAACCTGTCATATTTCAATTTTCTTCTCCAAAACTACTTACTCAATTGGAACCAAACATGGCAACAATGTTTATTTGGTGGTTCTTAACAAAGTTTGATTTTTTTGTGGTGGTCAACCATGGCTGCTATGGTCATTAATGCAGTCTGATTGGTTGAATTTCAAAAATCTTTTGCTCACAATCCGCTTGGAAGATTGATTATATTGAAGAAATGAACCTAAGATGGTTCTCTTTAAAGTTTGAGGTTCTTTTTTTTGCAGATCTAGAATCCTAGATAGTCATGTTTGACAGTACTGTATTAGGTTTTTTTAATTTTGTGCTGAAATTAATATGATCTCTTTGTTTCTATTGAATATTGATTTAAATTGTATAAACATGTACAACACAAAACAAACCAACTATATTGTCACAACCTCGCAGTAAAAGTTGAAACTATAAATAAAATAAAATTGATTTGTTTGTTTGTTTAAATGGTGTTTTATGCCACTTTTAGCAATATTTGACCAGGTTGCATGAAGTTATATTAGATAATTAAACAGTGGTGAGTTTTTCTTCGGTATCAGTTTTCTTGTTTTAAAACTGACATTAAATATAGTGAGAAAAATACTGTAAATGATTGGAAATTGTACAATATATATTTCCCCATCTAGTTAACTACAGAGGGTCTATAGGATATGGTGACAATAATTTACGATCATTACCTGGAAATGTTGGAGACCAAGATGTCAAAGATTGTCAGGTATGTAAGTGAAAATTCAACAAAAACTAGTTTTCTGGTGTTGCTTCAATATATTTAGAATACCAATATAGATATAACAGTTAGCCGACATTATATACACTCTTTTTAGTATTTCTACAGGTAAAAATTTTTCAGACCTTTTTTTCAATGTATTCGTGAAATTTATATTATAAATTTTAGCGTGATTAACATTTTACTAAAATGTGTAAAAAGATCAGTTACTAAAAATAAGACTATGACATATTTTTATACCCCCGCTCGACAGAGTCGAGGGTATATAGTGGTCCTCATGTCCATCCGTCCGTCCGTCCGTTCGTCCGTCCACATTTGGTTTCCGGATGATAATTCAAAAAGTTTACATCCAATTTGAATGAAACTTTGGGATATTGTTATATATCAGGTTGGTAAGAAGCCTATCGATTTTGGGGGAAATCCATCAAATTTCAAGGTCGCAGTGCACGAAAAATGTTAGGAATTTTATCAAAAACTTGGTTTCCAGATGATAATTCAGAAAGTTTACATCCGATTTGAATGAAACTTTGGGATATTGTTATATATCAGGTTGGTAAGAAGCCTATCGATTTTGGGTGAAATCCGTCAAATTTCAAGGTCGCAGTCCACGAAAAACGTTACGAATTTTAACAAAAACTTGGTTTCCGGATGATAATTCAAAAAGTTTACATCAGATTTGAATGAAACTTTGGGATATTGTTATATATCAGGTTGGTAAGAAGCCTATCGATTTTGGGTGAATTCAGTCAAATTTCAAGGTCGCAGTCATTGAAAAACGTTAGGAATTTTAACACAAACGTTGTTTTCGGACAAAGACTCAAAAAGTTTGCATCCGATTTTAATGAAACTTTCAGATTTTGTTATATATCATGTTGGTAAAAAGCCTTTTAATTAGGTGGGAAATCGGTCAAATTTCAAGGTGACAGACAGTCCACGAAAAAACGTTAGAAATTTTTACAAAAAAGTTGTTTCCAGACAATAACTCAAAAAGTTTGCATCTGATTTGAATGAAACTTTTGGATATTATTATATATTATGTTGGTAAGAAGCCTATCGCTTTTGGGGGAAATATGTCAAATTTCAAGGTCACAATGTTAGAAATTTTTACAAAAGCAGGGGTATCAGTGATCGCTAGATCAACTTTGTTTAGTTAATTCTAAAAAAATTTCTATTTCTTAGAAGAGCTGTGTCAGAAATGTTATATGGGGTGTTTGAAGGCATTTCTAGTGTGGTCTTGCCATATACATGTATATTGAAGGTTTTACATGATGAATGATGTAAAATTTGCTTTTACACCACAAAATCAGCTTTAAAAAATGTTTGCGTCCGAAAACCTCAATGGTATATCTTTCAAGAACATACCTTAATGTTCTAATAGGAACTATACTGTTGGAAAGAGGCACAACTCTTGCATAAGGAGAAATAACCTATATTGTTTTTTTTTTTTTAAATGTGAGACTATACACTTAATGATAGAGTGAAAAATTACAATATTAAAATTTTGATACTAACTTCTGCTTACAAAAATTGAGATTTATTGTCCCTTTGCTCTAGGCAGCAGCAGAAAGTGTTGTAAGTTCTGGTAAAGTAAATGGAGACCAGGTGGTAGTGTTTGGTGGATCACATGGAGGTTTTCTAACGGCTCATTTGATTGGTCAATACCCAGTAAGTAGTTAGAGCACACAATATATATCATTAAGTGATATTAAACAGGTTTTGACAGCAATGCAGAACAAAGGCAGTAAAGTGCCATTTTTTTAATTTTTATGTCAGTTTGCTGAGTAATCTCCCGACACAGTAACCAATAAAAAGATAGTAAATTGATTTCACTAAATTCTGAATTTTTCTTCTTTTGTAGAAATTTTACAAGGCTGCATGTTGCAGAAATCCAGTTATTGATATTGCAAGTAAGTCTTTATTTTGTGCTTTATTCAAGTACAGTGAACCCTCGTTACAATGACTTTCGATTTAACAGAATATTCGACATCCGACTGGACATGCATGGTTTATGCGTGGTTTATGCTCGATACAACAACATATTCTGTTTACGACTCCGACTGCGCATGTCAGTAACAAATATTCAAAAGCAAGCATAAAATAATTTTTTATAATGACAAATCATCAAGATTAACCTGTGAAAGATTATCTTTGTCCACCGCATTGGTTGCACAGATGAACCTGTTGCTATTGCATTATTAACTTTGCGTGACATTTCCGTTACAAAACTAATCAATGACAGGGATATGGCTTCTTTACAAAGGTGTCAAAAGCTATTTAATATTTAAATCTTCAAATATTTCATAAAATTATTGTCTTGATTACAAGTGTGTTAAGATTGAAGAAGATCAGGAAAATTACCGAAAATCTGTCTAATGTAAATAATCATATTTTACAATTTATAATTTTTTTTTATTAAAAAAAAAAGAAAAAAGGTTTTTAATTAAATATCGTCAAGAAAACAAGCATTTTATTATTTTTTGTTATTAAGCTAGAGTACTGAGCAGACTTGAACGATTTTCAATAGATTAAAAAAGGGAGATAATCAAAGTACAAAACTACAAATTCATTATAACAGCAAATTCAATTTAACGTAAATGCTGGCAGGAAACTAACTTTGTCGTTGTAGAGAGGGTTGACTGTAATTTCCTTGCATAAATTTGAGTAGTGTATAGTGTACAAGTTAAACACTTGTGTTGAGACTATATCTCAAATAGACAAAATTTAGAAAGAATACCAGTTAATTGACATACAAGTATAGATTTTACATTGAAATAAATGATGTACATATGACTGATTGAAGGAATATTCTTTCCATTTATTTGTCATAGCATGAAATTAAAATCCCATGTATTAAATGACTGAAATTTACCACTATTTTAACTGTTTTAGCTATGGTAGGAAGCACAGATATTCCTGACTGGTAAGTACACTTTATATTTACAAACTAGTACAAATGTTCATGGAATACATGTGATATCTCTTGGCAAGAGACAAAATCTCATGCAATTCTGATTGTCTCATGCTCTCACGGCATGAGAAAACAATCTCACACAAAAATAATTAATTGTAAAATGAAAAAAAAGTCAGTTTCTCTGCACGAAGCTCCTAGTTATTTTAGTAAGCCGCCATCTTTGTTTACATTGAATTGTTCGTAGCGTGATAGATAAATCCTGAGAATATCGAATTTACACTCTTGATTATTTTACCTATGATCAAAGGGGCCTTGGTGGCCGAGTGGTCAAGGTAGTTCGTCTACTATTGATCACATGGTCTGTCCACACTGAGATTGCGGGTTCAATTCTCACTGCAGGCAGGGTGTACTCGACTCCAATCTTAATTGACAAGGATTGCCAGTTTTCCTATCGCAGGTCGAGGGTTTTCTTCGGGTACTCCGGCTTCCTCCTCCAATAAAAACTGGACGCCATGATATAGCTGAAAAATTGCTGAAAGTGGCGTTAAAACACCATTCAAACAAAAAAACCTACAATCAATAAAGATGACACCAATCACTTTTGAGAAGTTTAGGGAGTATGGTTGAAAACAGTTTGAAATGAAATATAACAATATAAAATAATAAATAATGCTAGATGTGAATATGTTTATTTTAGCAGTAAATACAATTTTTAATAAATTATTTATAATTGAATTAAGAAATAGTTACAACAAGACAAAACCAAAAAAAAAGAAATAATAAAAGAATAAATATTTTGTACAACATTTTCTAATAACTGAGGCAAAATTGGTATGGTCAGGAACATACATAATGCTGGCTGTGTTTATGGACATAAATATTTCAAAATTCCAGTGTTCCAAAGAGCTACAGTAAATCTTGTAAATACTAAAATTCTTTATCAGTTCATTTGTGTCAGGATATCCCTGACTAGAGGACAGTAGCACTAAATAGTGTAAATCATTCATTTCATACTGCTTGTTATATTGACTTTCACACAGTGCCAAATACACTACAAGAAAGGACAAACATACATGTATGTTCAATACAGGGTCCAACCAGAACTTTTATTAAACAATAAGATGAAACAACAAAATAACAAACAAAACGAAAGAATGAAACCGAGTAAAATAATTCAAAATCAGGGTCAACCAAAAAAATCTCGCACAAAATCATCAAAATCTCACAAAAAATTGAGTCTCGTCTCACACTTTGGGCTTAGAGAAATATCACATGTATGGTTCATGGTAAGTTGTGTATAAAGTACATACATAACAGAACATATATTCTGCTCTCTAGGTGAGACTATTTCAAGTAAAGAAATAATGTCTATGCATTTTAAGCATATGGTTTATTTATAGTAACTGTGGCCATAAGGGTTAAAGGGCTAGGCAATGGATAAGAGGACAATTTTTAAAAGTCAATGTCTTTTATGATTTGTCAGGTTCTATTTGCTAAAAAGTAAAAAAAAACTCCAAGACAGAATACAGAGTCCTATTTTAGAGGTTTACATTTTAGAAATGAGTCATTTTAGGTTATAGGCAGCAAAAGCTGAGGTTTAAAATAATAGTAAATATTTAAATTGTTATTTAGGTTGTAAGCCAGGTGAATGAAGAAATAATCAAGTGAGTCAGAGGTCAATAACAAGGTTTAATTATGTCATCATATTTGTGTTCTTTCCAGGTCATTCTATGAAAGTGGACATGCATTTGATCACAAGACTGCACTGAATGAAAATATATTATCTGATATGTGGAGAAAGTCCCCCATTAGATATGTAGATCAGGTATGATTACAGAAAACTTTTCAGATAATGAACTTGGTTTTTTTGCAAGGATTATCATAAAAAGTATAGTTTTTCCCAGTAAATTTCATAGTCTGGTGGGCATTAATGCTACCTTTCTTTTGATTATTCAGATTTACTGAATAGTTGATTCAAGTATTTAGAAATCCATCAAAGTTGTAGGAAAACTCAAATGATGTCTCCACTCCTTTTGACTTTGCAGACGGGAAGTAACAGCACCCTTACCAGTGGTAAATCTATTTCCCTAAGGGATGGGTTGCATATTTGTAATGTCTTTATGGACTGTATATTCAGATCTATACTTAGTAACATGTCAACACTGAGGTTGCAGGTTAGAGTCTCACTGCGGGCAGGGTGCACTCGACTCCAATCTTAATTAACAAGGAGAGCCAGTTTTCCTACAGCAGGTCTGGGGTTTTCTCTGGGAACTCCGGCTTCCTCCCCCAATAAAAACTGGACACCATGATATAGCTGAAAAATTGCTGAAAGTGGCGTTAAACAATATCAAACAAACAAACAATTCTTTAAATATAGTAACAAGATTCATATATTCTTTATTAAAAGCAACTTTCCTAATATATTGTTTGAAATTAGACATGATTATATCTTTGGTGACTGAAGCTTAATTTAACTAATCAATTTTCACAAAATTTAATCATATGCAATATAACCATATATCCTTGACTATACCAAGCCAGGAGAAATCTAAATTAAAATGCCAAATTAGATATGCACAAGTTATGAAGCAGCTGATTAAATTATGAATTGAGCAATATTTTATCAACTCTGTTTTTACCCTTAGTTTAATTGTATATATGACAGGTAGAGAGTCCCTGTCTTATAATGTTGGGTGCAGATGATTTACGAGTTCCAACTAAGCAAGGAAGAGAATTTTACAGAGCACTTAAAGCTAGAAACAAAATTACAAGGTAGGTTATTATATACTTATCACATGCAGAAATAAAACAAGTTGTAAAGGTTTAGATCCCAACTATGGTACTACTTGTATGATATCCATGGAAACAAGGGAGATTATTTCACAGAACACATAAAGCTCAAATATACCAACAAGGTAACAACAATTAGGTCACATTCTGGTGACCTTTGTTTAAACAGAAATAATGTTATGCAAATGAATGTTAAGATATTTACACAAACCAATCAAATTGCAGCTCTCACAAATTCTGGTCATCTACTTTTCACAATCAAAATTTATGTCAATTTAAAAGGATTAATTATAAGAAATCCCATTTCAAATTTAGTTTCGTAACATAACTTTCATTCTATTTGAAACCAGAATAACTTATATTATATTTGAGTTTTCTTGAAAAACAAGCTGTTCTGTTCTAATTTTTCAAAAGCAAACATAGAAATCAGATTATCTTCCTTTTGAAAATGAGGGTAGACTTAGTTCAGAAATAGATTAGAAAAAATCTAAAGTTTGTAAAACACATTTGATGAAACAAGTCCTTTGTGAACTAAGTCTACCTTTATTTTATTTTAAAATTAACTTCCATGATACCATAGATCATGGTATATAATAGGAAGGGAGTATCTTTAAATCTAGCAAATATTATTTAAGCCAAAAGGATATTGTAATACATGTACATCTATCATCTTCAAATGTGTTTGCAGTTTGTAAATGATCAAATTTTTGTTATTGAGCTATATGTTTTATTAAATTTCCTGCAATATTAGTATTAAACATTCAGTTCACCTAGATCAAATTTGTACAGCCATATCCTAATATGCCCAGTTCACACCTACATATATTGCATAATGAACATGAATCCAATGACCATTCAAAAACTGTGTTCACATGAAAGTGAATTCAAATACAAATTGAATTTAATTAAAACAATGTACATTATCCAATTTGAATTTGATTTTATTAAATTGTCATGTGAACAGTTTATTAAAAACAAATTTGGATTCTTCTTCGCATACTTTCAACATCAAGATAACTTTGGACATCTTGTGTAAACATGAAAATGTATCATAGAAAGCCATTAAAGAAAACATTTTTTGGTGTCCATTTTGAGGCCTGGGATAAAGTCGAGCCACTTGGACGTCACAGTAAATCACCCTTGGCATATATTATTTTTAAAGTTTGTTGTGTATTTATAAGTGTTTTGGTGTATTTGGGGAGGGGGTTATGTTTTCTAAATTAATTTTGACATACTCTATGCTGAATCAGAATTCTCCATTATTCTACGTTTTGATGCAATTCAGATTTAATGCACATTTAATATTATGTGTGAACACAACTGTTGTTATGAATGGGAATTCATCTGAAGCAAATTCTATAATTTGAATTACTTGTGGATGTGCCATTTATGTCATGTCTGTTGGGTGACTTGACAAATAAATTTGTTTAGAAAAGAGTGAGTGAAAATGAAATAATAATAAGACTTTTTTATTAATTATTATAGATTGATATCATATGAAGGAAACAGTCATCCGATTATCAAAGTAGATTCTCAAGCTGATGCATTTATCAACTTAGTTGAATGGTACTGGAAGTACCTCGTGTGAAATCATATTTATCAGAATGCTAAAAAAATACATATTTTGAACAGCACCTGAAATGTACAACCTGGTATTCCTTTAATTTGGATCACTTATAAGCAGAGTAGAATAAGAATACAGATTTCAGCAAACAGTGATTATTTCAATTTGCAGTAATTAATGAAATTGATTAGATGAAATAATATGTCCATGTTTGATACAAAATGGTATCAAATAGTATTGTGCTGAACAGACACATTGTGAAAGTCAATTTGGAGCAAACAGTGCTTTTAATATTTTTTCAAATGATGAAGTATAAAATTGTATTTGAATGATTTGTATTTAATGATAAATAAAAATTCAAAAGCGTCATGTTCAATATTTATACATGTTTATTTGCTATTAAGTTATTGAGCCTTGGATCTATATATTTTGTATGATATATAAAACACATCACAAAAACTTATGTATGGTCTGTCTTTTACAATAACGTAATATTCTGAAAATTAATAAACACATTTTTTCATCAGATGGTCCTGTGTGTGGAGAGCATCTATTGATCATTGATTAAAACACGTACTTTAACAGCACCACAAAGTTACTGCAATTGAATATTTGTAATTCATTATGATTTCAAAACCTGGGGTCGAAATAGGGGGAAACATCAAAACATACATTAAACAAAAGTTTTTTGTAATAGAAAAGGCAATTTACGTTTCTGCAACATAAATAAATACAATCATAGGTAGGAAGCACAATTAATTAACTAACTATGTCCATCATAGTCCTTTTCCTTTTGTCTTGTCAGTATTTTTGCCAAATGACTGAAAATTTCCACCACAACTTTTTTGCTGGTTAGCAAGTCCTTTTGAATACTTCCTAAGTACCGGTAGTAATATTAATGCATACTATAGAGAGTTTTATCAACTCTTCCCTCAACGTGAGCTCTCAAATAATTGAATGTTTGAATTGTGGTTTAATCTGTCATTAAAGGGAAACTTCGTGAAAAAATGAAAATTTGATCTGTTATTCTTCAACTAAAAAGAAACACCTTTGCCTCTTGATGTATTATTATAGTTTCAGTGGTTAAGTTTCTGCATTGAATTTACCCTGTAAAAAATGCACTTATGGAGGTCCGCCATCTTGTCACTATCTCATCACTAGATGTCAATACTAGACATCCAAGTACCTTTAAAGTCGTTGTATGATAATAACGCGAAACGGTCAATAACAGAAGATTGTACTTTAAGACAAGGTTGTGCAAAGATTACGTTTCGTATTCCTGATCTAAGCAACAAAAAAACCCCCAAAAAACCCAAAACACCGACTTGTGTAACAAGTAATTAACCCATTTAAAGACTTCTACTTAAGACTATGTCCACAGCAGCAACAACTTCGTATGCAAATATCATTTTCCAGAATGTTAGTTTAATGTAAGGTGACCTCATTTTTCATTTTTCCTCGAATATTCGTTTGAATTTTGTCCATAAATATTAATTAAATTGAAAATTATTTTTATTATAATTTTAAACTTAATCCGAGTATGTAACTTATTGAACGAAACTTTTTAATACAAAATATTTGCGAAGTTGACTATTTAAGAAATAACGGTCATTAAATGAAATATTTTTAAATACTCTGTTTTCGCGCATCAAAAATTCACTTCACGTTTAGTACATTTATTATTATTATTATTAGTATTGGCAACATTTATTGTGCGTGTGCTTAACACAGTTTCCAAAATTTCACTTGTGTATATTTGTGTCAACGTGCAAGTTTTTACGTTTCCTCTGACTCGGCATTTAAAGGTATTCGAAATCCTATATACATCCTGTGTTCTGACACTTCAGTGTATTCAAATCATGCCTGTCCTTGGCAGGAGGGGGCCTGCCGTTCTGATTTAAAATTACACGATTAACCTTTAATCTGGTTAGCTTTTGAAACAGTCCGAATATTCATACCTCAAAGTCGGCGTCAAATGATCTAGTAATTGCAATAAACATCCTGTTTGTTTACCTGCTAATTCTGTTAATTACCCTCCATAAACGAGTAATGGTTTACCTGTAACATTTTCACGTCCAGGTACAACTGTCGTTTCAAGACGTGCAAAATTATCTACGGAATTTTATTTTATATATAAAAATAATCATGTGAAATATCTTTTATTACAATTATTATTTAGGTAAATTCTATCTGAGTTAAATAAAGACAGGTTAAAATTTGTGTCTAAAAGTACTTTTATTATTAAATATCATTTAAACATTAAGACGTATTTGTTAATCTTATGTTGTCAGCAGGTTATTAGTCATCGCCAGAGTTTATATATTCTTCAAAGAGCAAAGGCAGAAAAACAAATTTTTAAACTGGATTATTTATCATATTTTCTGGATAATTACATTTATCACGTCACAAAGGCAGTCACGTGATAAAATACTGTCAATATGGCGGCCCCATACACAAAATTTTACCACCTTTAATCCACTCCAGAAGCGTAACGGTGAAGAATACAATAAAACATCAAAAGGCAATTATATTTCTTTTTATTTGAAGAATATCATATCAAATTTTCATTTTTTCACGAAGTTTTCCTTTAAATTAAGTTGCTTTGAAAGTAGGGTAAGGCTAAACTCAGCCATCTGTTATTGTTGCAATTTTTTGAATTTGTATGTTGATTGGATCTCTTTGGACTGATGGTGCACATTGTTTGGCTACAGTTATTATTTAGGTAAAAGACGTTTTTCTGACCATCATCTTGACAGATTTGAGCACACATGTAAAGGTGGTTGCTAAATTCAGTCATATTTTATCTGTGTAAATGATCTTGAAAAAGTTGATCGAAAATATGACTTGTTGGCAAGAGTCTCAGACCACAAACTCCCCTAGTTTGAGATGTAGTCCATGTAGGTAAAAATGTAATAATAAACACACAAAATGGGTTGTATAGAAAGTATTTTATTAGAAATAAATAATAATAAACAAGTGTCTGTACCTGCAGACATATCTGTAGAAAAACCAACAGTAAAAAAAATGTATGATGTGATAGGTCAAAGGTTGACAAAGTTTATTAGTGTAATCAAAGTATTTGAGTCCTAAAGATGACATTTCATATACAACAAACAGTAAAACTTAGATAGCTCAAACTTGAATGGCTAGAACACCACCGATTTCTCAAACTGATTTTAAAGTCCCGTCAGTTATTTCCAAATATGTTTGTACAAAAAACCCTGGTTTTTCTAACACTGATTTCTGGAAAACTTCGTTTAAGTTACCATCAATAACTCAAACTAAAATTATAAGCATCAATGCCAAGCAATTAACTTCAGGTACAAAGCATGTGGATAACAGAAGCCATAACAATTAGTCAATTGTGTGAATTAAAAGAAATAACAGATAATAATTATGTCATGACTATTGATTAGATTGAACACGCAAATATAAATTGTTTTTTTAAATTTAAAATATTAACTGTACCAAGGGGAATATAAAATAAACGAAAACATTCTAATTACAAACCATTTACGATTTTTGTTGAAAGTTTCTGTTTGATATTAAAAACCAAATGTTAAAGCTACGATAATGTTAAGAAAAAAAATAAATTATGGGAACATTATTTACTTAATTTGACTGCCATGGTAGATATACTGTGGGGTACAAACTGTTTTTTTGTGCAATCAACATAAGTAAATAATAACTGATGTAGAAAGTTCAAATTCTCAAAGTTTTACACCTAAAATAACTTTATTTGTGTCAAACATTTATGAAATTAATATCCACATACATTTAAAACAAATTTTAGTTCTCAAAACAAGCATAACGCGTGTAGGAAACTAACAAGCAACCTAAAAAAAAAAATGGTCATGAACGGAACAGTTAAATTTCCAGAAGTTTTTCAACTTCTGTGGCTCGAATTGTTTTTTGGTGACCCTAGCAAGTTTGAGTTATCGTAGTTCTACTGTAGTTTATAAAGAAAAAATATCTGTTGTTATGACATGAACATGCTTTTTAAATTAACCATAGATCTGAAATAATATAAACAAAGTATTATTTTATAATAGAGTACAACTATTGGCAAAAATAGTGCATTCTCTCTCTCCCTCACAACAAATATGGCATATTTAAAAGATAATCTCAATTTTGGTATAGAATGATATGTACTTATTTGGTCTAATATATAGTAGTGATGTATACAAAATTGTTTTCTATTATATTATAAGGAGACTTGTACAACAAGTTGAAAAGCCAAATCAGCCGAATATAATGTCTAAAATTGTGGATTTTAAATATGAATTTTAACTCTAGATTTGTTAAATAGTAACAATGTAAGGAACTAATATATCAAAACTCAGAATTATGTTTACACAGTACTGGATTACTTATCATAAATTATGGGTCGTTAATGATTTTAAATGCCCTTATAGAAGATGATCTAAACATACATTTCTATGACACAATCAGAGTTCCTTTTTGGCTTCTATTACTAAAATTATTGTTTCTTGTGCTCATATAATGATATCTCCCTCTATTAAATTTAAGAACTGCTCCTTCGTAAGAAGCAGGTGCATTGTCTAACAATGGGTTAATTTTTGCTTTGGATTTAGCTTCTGATTCTGATTTATAGTATCCAGCAGACGACATGGAAACTGCCAGATCTTTTGCAGAAATAGCATTTGATCCACTAAATATCCATTTGACATCTGCTGCTGCCCACATTGTTGTCTGCTCATATGGAAGTGGAAAATTGTCATTACGATCTCTTATTTGTACAATGTTACTCCTGTCAGATCCTGAAAAACACAATGAAAATATTGTACTGCCAATACAAGCTACAACAGAAAATACTGCCAAACACTTGAATAATTTAATCTACATCAGAAAATCCTATAGGACATGAATATACAATCTACATCAGGAAATCCTACATACAATCTATATCAGGATATCTTACCAGACTTTAATGATAAAATCTACAGCAGAAAATCTTACCGGACATGAATAATACAATTTACAGCAGGAAATCTTACCAGACATGAATAATACAATTTACAGCAGGAAATCTTACCGGACATGAATATTACAATCTACAGCAGGAAATCTTGCGTGACATGAATAGTACAATTTACAGCAGGAAATCTTACCGGACATGAATAATACAATTTACAGCAGGAAATCTTACTAGACATGAATAATACAATTTACAGCAAGAAATCTTACCGGACATGAATATTACAATCTACAGCAGGAAATCTTGCGTGACATGAATAGTACAATTTACAGCAGGAAATCTTACCGGACATGAATAATACAATTTACAGCAGGAAATCTTACTAGACATGAATAATACAATTTACAGCAGGAAATCTTACCGAACATGAATATTACAATCTACAGCAGGAAATCCTACCAGACATGAATAATACAATCTTCAGCAGGAAATCATACCGGACATGAATATTACAATCTACAGCAGGAAATCTTGCGTGACATGAATAGTACAATTTACAGCAGGAAATCTTATCGGACATGAATATTACAATCTACAGCAGGAAATCCTACCAGACATGAATAATACAATTTACAGCAGGAAATCTTACTAGACATGAATAATACAATATACAGCAGGAAATCTTACCGGACATGAATAATACAATTTACAGCAGGAAATCTTACCAGACATGAATAATACAATTTACAGCAGGAAATCTTACCGGACATGAATATTACAATCTACAGAAGGAAATCCTACCAGACATGAATAATACAATCTACAGCAAGAAATCTTACCGGACATGAATATTACAATCTACAGCAGGAAATCCTACCAGTCATGAATAATACAATCTTCAGCAGGAAATCATACCGGACATGAATATTACGATCTACAGCAGGAAATCTTACCGGACATGAATAGTACAATTTACAGCAGGAAATCTTACCGAACATGAATATTACAATCTACAGCAGGAAATCCTACCAGACATGAACAATACAATCTTCATCAGGAAATCTTACTAGACATGAATAATACAATTTACAGCAGGAAATCTTACCGGACATGAATATTACAATCTTCATCAGGAAATCTTACTACACATGAATAATTCAATTTACAGCAGGAAATCTTACCGGACATGAATATTACAATCTTCATCAGGAAATCTTACTAGACATGAATAATACAATTTACAGCAGGAAATCTTACTAGACATGAATAATACAATTTACAGCAGGAAATCTTACCGGACATGAATATTACAATCTTCATCAGGAAATCTTACTAGACATGAATAATACAATCTTCTTCAGGAAATCTTACTAGACATGAATAATACAATCTTCAGCAGGAAATCATACTGGACATGAATATTACAATCTACAGCAGGAAATCTTACCGGACATGAATAGTACAATTTACAGCAGGAAATCTTACCGAACATGAATAATACAATCTACAGCAGGAAATCCTATCAGACATGAATAATACAATCTTCATCAGGAAATCTTACTAGACATGAATAATACAATTTACAGCAGGAAATCTTACTAGACATGAATAATACAATTTACAGCAGGAAATCTTACCGGACATGAATAATATAATTTACAGCAGGAAATCTTACCGGACATGAATATTACAATCTACAGCAGGAAATCCTACCAGACATGAATATTACAATCTTCAGCAGGAAATCTTACCAGAACATGAGTCATACAATTCAAAGCAGAAAATCACAATGGCATAAAAACTATTGATATAAAGGGTATTTACGAGTATAATTGTTTATTTTAGTATATTTCAGCAGTATTTCAGATGTATACCGGATAAACTAAACAATTAATTCTGGAAATAAGATAGTTCAATTAGAAGACATTATAACCTCAACTAGAATATGGAGTATTGAGTAACACAGAAAATATAGTCTTTTGCAGTGGCAAACATTTGCCGCGTTTTAAAAATTTACCTAAAGTTTCTTTATCATGGAAGTGATGTGGCATTTACAAACATGTTATCCTTTATGAGCCGTTGTCAGCCTTTCACTTTTATAACCTGAAAACCCAAAAGACCTTCCCGATCTGCTATCTGGCTGCACACGTCCCAGTGTGTGCTGCTCAGTTCTCAGTGGTCATTCTTTACATGTGGATCTGGCAAAATTTAACTAATTTTTCTTTTCCCTTTTTGTGTGGTGTTTTATGCCATCTTCAGCTACATCATGGCATTCAGTTTTCACTGGGGGAAGAAATCAGAGTATTTCTTACTTCCTAACTTTATGAGTATTCTTATGTTAAGTAGGAAAACAAATTATTGAGTATAGAGATTTTTACACACAATTTAACACAGTACATTCTACTTCATACTTACCCCCTTTACCCTGGCCTTCATCACCTGCCTGTCCATCACCTGCAGGGTTATTGTTGTTGTGGGTATTGGATCCTAAAATAACAAAATATACTTTAACTTAGAGGTAGGCGATAAAAACAAAGCCTGTCAATAACAAAAACAGTCTTGTCATTGAATGAGGATAAATGTTGGACTCCTTCCTTCCTTTGCAAATATGTAACTAATAAGGGTATGATTTATCTATGATAGAATGTAAAAAGACACCAAATGTATGATCTATAGGTGTAAAAACAATTTATATTACAACCATTCATCTAATGGAATGTTTGGACTAACCATATAAAAGTGTCTATATGAAGCATGTGGGAAACCTGTCTCACAAAATTAGCATTCATTATGCGTTGAAAAGCAGCATTTTATTGTACAAGTATTATTTATCGTTTAAATTGAAATACAAAAATAGAGAAATATTTTGTTTTGCAATTTACTTGAATGTAGTAAAACAAAGTCTTATTTCGACAAAATCTCACCTGTCCATTGAATATGAAGCAGATCTGATGATTTTATGTTGAGTGTATTGGGATGGAAGTCATATTCCACTGCTGGGTATGTCTGAACAATATTTCCACGCTTGCCTCTAACATTTAGGTTAAATATTTTGTCAGATGCTGATAGGGCAGCTGTTCTTGGTCGCATCAAGAACACATGACTTCTGTCTTGGAATGTTCTTCCAGCCTGGTTTGTATTTAGGTTCATACGTAGTGCTGTCCTCCCTCCAATGTCAATGTATGGATCCTGTTTAATAATGGACTGAACCAATGGATTTCTAAACAAAAGAAAATTAAAATTTTCAAAATTAAGTGATTTGTAGGCCATGTCCTTCAGATTAATTTAGGTATTTACAGTTTTAATCGAGCTGTAATAGATTTTAATTAGTAACACAAAAACTGTTAGTTTTGTTTGAAATTGTCATTAAAGAGCAAAAACTCCTATAAAGAACTATCTGACAATTTAGAAAGAGAGGTAGGCCTTGCCTTGCTGATCATTTGTGCAATTTACAGTTTCACTCCTAAGTGTTGTATCATTTAGCTTAATTGCAAAAAATTTATGCATTAGTTTTTATAGTCTTAAGGCAAAATAGGCAACTTTGTCATATAAGGAATTGACTATTCAGACATATAGAGTGAATTGTAGGACTTGTATTGCTGATCATTTTTGCAATTAACAGTTTTCACTCTAGCTGTTATGGTTAAAGGTCAAAACAGGAAATTGATAAAAAAAAATGTGTCATTTAAGGGCAATTACTCCTAAAAGGAGTGGTCAGAATTTTTAGACCAAGTGAATTTTAGCCATTGTCTAGCTTATTATTTTAGCAATTTACAATGTCAATCTGGCTCTTATAGTTTTCACGTTATATTGTAAAAACTGAAAATTTGGCCAAAAATCATAATTTAAGGGTAACAACTCCTACAGGAAGTCATTACTTTGGACTAATAAGAAAGTATGTGAAACTTAATGTGCTGATCAATTTGAGGTAACGGTTATTTCTAGTTATTTTTGGAGATATTGACAAAAAACATGTGTTGAACCTATGTTCTATTTTCAGTAATAGTGGCCATAATTATCCACTGATCTGCAAATTTGAAACAAGGTACCCTAAGGATGGTTGTGGCCAAGTTTGAAATAAATTGGTAAGTGATTTCAGAGAAGATCTTTTAAAAGTTTAGATGGACGATAGTTTCTTTTTCTTTTCCTTGTCATATAAACTAGTCAAATCGTATCCTATGAAAAAGAACAGACTTTTAATATAATGTAACAGAATACACATAATGGTTTATTTCCTTCTAAATTCTGTTTGTATTGATAAGTTAAAATACTTTAAATCAACTTCGTTTTTGTAAAATTTACATTTTAATACAACAACTTGAACTCGTAGCAAAGTTGCTTGTGTAAAATAAATCATTAACGATTGTTGGTTGAATTTGTTTGACATATATTTAAAATGTTGAATGAAGCATTTGTGTGATATAAATCTAAAATACTTACAACTGTTGGTTGAATGAAGCATTTGTGCGATACGGATCATAATCATCAGTTGATATGTTATATCTGAAATAAAATACAACATACCATAATATTGATAATAGTCAACAAATAAACAAGGCAAGTTTAAGGTAATTTTAAAGAACTTGGGCTCCAGCCTACATTAATGTAATTAATTCTTGTAGAATACAAATGCTTAATGAATGATGTTAAACACCACTTTAAGCAATTTTTTATCTTTATTATGGCATCCAGTTTTTATAAGTGGAGGAGGACAAAGTTGCTAGTGAAAACGCCAGACTTTCGACAAGACACCTGGCAATCTTTGTCAATTAAGACTGGAGTCGAGCACCTGTCTGCAGTAAGGCTCAACCAGTAACCTCACTGTTGACAGGCATGTGATCAATAACTGCCTTGTCCACATGCTCCTGAATAAACATGAAAGTAAGTTCACAGATGAATATTAAAACATGTATTTCTATTATATTTTCAACTTAGTTTATCATGCTATTTACACAACATGATATTCCTTTTTTTTAAGTGAAATGAAATGAAACATAATTTGTACCTGATTCTAAAAACACATCTTTTAGTGTTGCCTGATGGAAAGTATGGAAGGGTCCAAATGTAGCTGTTAGGTTTTCCATCTGCTCCATTACCAAGATGGTTTGATCTGACACAAAATTAAATTAAGAAAATTTGTAATTAAAAAAATTTCAACTTTCTTACAGATAATAAGTTATTGTATTATAATAATATTCTGACTTAGATTTACCACAACTTCCTGAGCTAACCACATCTTTACTATTCAATCTTTATTGCCTAGACAAAAATATTCAAATGGAACTGCAGTCTATAAGTAAGTGTTCTTTGATGAAACTATAAATATTTATAACATTAATAGAATTTTGTGTGATTTTGAATAGTTCATGGCATCAAAATATGGTTATTATTGTCTCCCACAGTTTTATTCCAAAAATATATTACATGTGGTCAAGTGGAATAAAATATTAACTTGGAAAAGTACAATTGTTTAGTAGGAAATAAGAATAGCCGACTTAATCTCAATCATCCAATCAATGTATATGATTCATGTATTCCTTTGAAAAACAAAAATCTTGTCAACAACAATAGACATGTCTGCTGCTAATAGATTTACTATGATAGATGAGGATTTGTTGGTTTTATTTATGTAATAAAACAATTACTGACTTTGATATGCAGGCACTATCAATGTGAGTAATTGTATAAAATTGTATCAGATTCATGTTAATATACTGTTGTAAACCAAAAAATACCTTGAGTACTGGGCTTCTTTGCAGTCTGGTTGATCAAGTCGTACTAAACACTCCTTCTTAGTAACATCTGTAGCATCAAAGGGTACTGCCCAGATATAGGTCATACCACCTGTGTTCGTACTGGTACACTGGCCTTCACTAGTCAGTGCTAAAACAGATAAAGCTCCTAACATTCAGATACTAGTTACTGGTATAATGAAATTATTTACACATTGACAAGCCAGAGCATGTTATCAATGAACAATACATTTGACTGACTGACTGATTTTTGCTAATAATGTCCAGATAGCAATATTTCAGCTAGGATGTTTTTTGAAAAAGAAATCCAGAACATAATTTATTTCTTTAGTTCTTATTATGTATTGCAAAAAAAACAATACACTACAGTACAACTGAAAATTTAGATTGAGGTCATCCAAATGGGAAAAACCAACACAACACTCAAAATGAAAATTCATGTCAAAAAATTGAATTAGGATATGCCCATTTAAAAAATGTGCAATTCTTAGCATATTTTCTAAGCAGAATGACACGTTATAATGATTTTGAACAAACGATACATTTAAGGCTAATCTATAACAACTAGTAGGTCAAACCTGAAGCTTTTTCCAGATAATTGCTAAACTCTACCCACTGTCCCCCATTTGCTTTACACTCCACTTCATTGTTCCATTTTGAGTATGGCTTTCTGGGTCCACCAGGGGTGTAGAATTCAACACACTCATGATATTTATGGATATTGAAACTGTTAGCCTGATAATAGCTGGAAATATAACAAGAGAATCAAACTGTTAGCTTTGTAACAGGAAATTAACTAGAGTTTGAAACTGTAAGCATGGTTATGACTAGCAATATAACAAGAGTGTCAAACTGTTAGCTTGAGGATAACTGGAAAATAACAAGAGTATCAAACTGTTTTCTTGGTGATAACTGGAAAATAACAAGAGTATCAAACTGTTAGATTGGTGATAACTGGAAAATAACAAGAGTATCAAACTGTTAGCTTGTGATAACTGGAAATATATCAATAGTATTAAACTGTTAGTTGATAATAAATAACTAGAGGCTCTTAAGAGCCTGTATCGCTCACCTGACTTACAAAAAAACTTTTTGAATTTCCAATCAGCAGCAATTTGTAGGACAGTTTCTGAGAAGGAGTTTTTATGTTTTTTTATAGGTTAGTATGTTAAGTGATGATCCATGCTGGCAGCAATCTTGTATTTTGTATCAAAACAAAAAACTCAAAATTAGTAGAGGACAATCCAATATCACATATCCTTCTGCAAAGTGGTGTGTGAATTTTAAAATTTCAGCCAATCAGAAGGCATTTGCAGTTCTGGCAGCCATGTTGAATTTCCTATCGGCTCGAAAAACTTTAAATAAAAAGATTACTATCTAAGATTCACTTCTGTATTATTTGGTTTAATTGTGAGGAACAGTTTCAGAGAAGAAGCTGTTTGTATAGTTTTCCCTTGGGTCCTAAGTTAAGCTGTGTTTCATGGTGGTGGCCATCTTGGATTTTGGATCACCACAAAGAACTCAAATTTATAGAGGACCATCTAAGGTACATTATTGCAGAACCCATTAGTGGACCTGGATGCCATGTTCAATTTGCAATTGTCTCAAATAACTCAAAATAATAAGATAAATATCCATCCATCATTTCTTAATAATTTGGCTTCATTGTGTGGAACAGTTTCCAAGAAGAAGTTGTTTGTATGTTTTTCCCTATGTTAAAATATGTCCTGCGATGGTGGCCATCTTGGATTTTGGATAGGCACAAAAAACTCAAACTTTGTAGAGAACCATCTAAGGTACATTTCTGCAAAATTTCAAATCAATCTGACAAGTGATTTATGAGAAGATTTTTTAAATTCAGCCAATCGGAACGCATTAATGGCTCTCTGGCTGCCATGTTTAATATTTGATCAGGACCAAAAACTCAAACTTTGTAAAGAACCACCCAATAAATATTCCTGTAAAGTTGGGTTCCAATTAGCCAAGGGGTTTTGGAAAAGAAGATTGAAATGTGAAAAGTTTACGGCCGCCGCCGACGACGACAGATGCAAAGTGATGAGAATAACTCACACTGACCCTTTGGGTCAGGTGAGCTAAAAAGAGACAAAACATGCATCTAGTAAATTTAATAACCTTGGTATCTTTTATGACATTTTATTTGCTGTTAGTCCTGAGGGTATTATACAATAAACAGCCCAGTAGTCACATTTTGGTGTCAACAAGAATATTATTGATTCTTTCCATAACATAATGATTTTCTTAATTTACTGCCCTAAAATTTCAAAAATGATTTAAATTCTAAGGTTCTACTTATTCGCACTGTGTAGATGGCCATACAATCTAATTAAAATTATATCTTCACTTGGCTCCCCCCTTTTCGCTATTGTCGCCGTGAAGATCTAACTTCACGGCGACAATAGCGAAAAGGGGGGAGCCAAGTGAAGATATAATTTTAATTAGATTGATGGCCATATAGCCATATTTGGTATAATGTTTAGGAATTTTGATGATAAAAGATCTACAGCATATTAATTATTTGGATTTTAAATATTTTTGGGTTTAAGCACCACTGACGAGTCTTGATTAGACAAAATAGATGTATCTCATATAATAGTAAAATTTTATAACCTATAAAAAATATAGGTATCTTTGCGAGATTATATTATGTCCTGCTATAATGTTGGCATAGATAGTAAACTTTGTCATAATGCTTGATGATGACATTATTATTTGTTTTATAACTTACTTATCTGAATTTACAGATAATCAGATAAGTACACATGACCTTTGTGTATCCTGGTCATTTCATTACAAAACCGGTACTTTTTTAATCCCTATCTAGGATATCACCTCTAAGTAATACTATTATCTTAATCTGTTGTTGATGTATTATAACAGTCATCATACAGTAATACTGCGGTAAAGCTGTGTTGATTGTATTGTACTACTTGTGTCTGTTATTACAAACTCCTCAGTTTTGTGAAAGTAAATCTCAGTATATCACCATCCATCATGAAGTATAGAAACAATAATGTTGTCTAGAAACAATAGCAACAGTTTTTCTAACTGAACAGAGTAGACAAGTTTGCATGTACATGGATGATAGAAATAATAAAACATAATTTTTTAAATAAACTTCTACAAGTACAAGGTTACCTTCTACAATTAGAGAACAAACCTGCACATGGAAGTATTATCTGTCAGTATAGCAATGTCTTTCCATGGAGCTGGATGCCAATAAGGAAAATAATCCCTTTCCTCTGGACATTCATAACCATAGCGGTCACCATTGGGATTCTGTCTAGTATAGATGGCACTGCTGGTTTGCAGACCATTGTCATTTTTTAAATTTTGATCAGCTGTGAATAATCCTGTAATTAAAATGGTGATCACCATAATGATACTAAATATGACAGTCAGCATAACACAATACTGAAAACAGTAGTCAGCATGATATGATACTGAAAATGGTTGCCAGCAGAATATGAAATTAAACTGCAATCTTCAACAGACTTCAAAACCAAGACTAACCAAAGCTGTATTTATGAAATTTAAATTTTTAAAAAGTAATCTAGACTGAAGTATAGCTTATGGAAAGCATCAATATTTAGTTAGTCACATTTATGTACTATTGATCACAAGAATGTCCACATTGTGTTTTTGAGTTTAAGCCTAACTTTAGCACCAGGTCCTTAACTCCAGATTTTTCGGGTATGGCATTCGTTTTTTATTGGGGAAGGTAGCAGGACTACTTGGTAAAAACACTCCACATACATGCTGGTTCAAGTCTCACTGCAGACAAAGTGTGCTTGACTGCAATCATAATTGACAAGCATTTCCAGTTCTCCTATCGAGGTTGGGTTTTTTTCAAGTTACTCCGGCTTCCTCCCCAATAAAAACTGGACGCCATGATATAGCTGAAAAATTGTTGACATTGTTGTTAAACCACATTCAAACAAAAATATAAATAAATTCATACTCAGCTTGATACCGGTAATTACCTTTGTTACGTTCCCTCACAAAGCACTTGTCATACCAATCCCAGGGTTCATGTATGGCCTCTTCCTGTTGTACAGCATTGTTTTTGCGATTAATAGTTGTTTGTTCAGTTTCTTGCAAATTTTGTGGTCTGTTGTATGTTTGTGTTTCAGTCCTTTGTCCATTTCGTAATGTATCTGCAGTTCCTAAATTATAGGGGTTTTTTTACAAGCAATTATACTTTTACATACAATATAATGTTGGTAATACATCTCCAACAATATGCTATGACATCTTTCTTTGATTTTATACTACATGTATCATACTAATGAACTTGAATGTTTGTTAATGATGCTTAACCACTTACCCATTACATTCTATGCTATTTCAAGGTGTTTATTTTATACACACAATGTAATGAGTAATGAATACAGCTTGCCTTAATACATAATAAATAAAAGAACAGTCTTCCAAAGTTCCCAGCAAAAGCACAATATAGTGTAAGAACAAGTTACTTTTTACTTTTTAAAGGTAGACAGACAGAAGGAAATGATATAACTCTTCTTGTGCAGTTCATTCGCCTAATCTATCTAATATTATTGATATATTCGAACTTTGATACAAATTTCATAGAAATCTGACAACATGTAAAAAATATGATTTTCCATATATTTTAAAAGGAGATATTGCCATAATGCACATAAAAATGATTTTTAAACTCATCTAAGATGTTATTGATATAAACATTGTTTTTTAAATTTTATAAAAATCTGACAAGAATGTATGCCTAACTTATAATTTACCATTCTTAAGGGGGTAAATTCCACAAAAATGATTGACTGGTCCTAATTTTCAAATTTGTTCCAAGATAGACAGGTAATTGACATAAACAATTAATTATAATTTCATCAAAAACTGAAAAGAAATGTAAGCTTTAAAGAAAATTGTCGCACAATTTACATTTACCATAAACATGATCAATGCTGATGTTCAAACTTTTACCAATATAAACATTTAATTAAAATTTCTTTAAAACCTGGCAAGAAATGTATATATAGGTATGAGGGTGCTGACAAGACAGTTTTTCATATAATTTACATTTCTAAGCAACATATAACTGCCAAAAATAGCATCGATATTTGCTGATAATTTCGAACTTGTCCAAGATATTATTTACAAACATTTGATTGAATATCGTAAAAATCTGACATGAAATGGAGACTTGATAGTGCTATCATTAGCCAGACACATGGACAGACACCTGTCATTTGTATGTCCCCCACTCCATGTTGCTGCAGAGGATAACTAGATCAAACAATTTACCTGTAGGAGTATTTACATCATCTTGACACATATACTGTAACAGCAACTGACAATTCTGTTTCTGTGGATTAGTATCTTCATTGCCACCACACCCATGCTGATTGGTCCATTCTATCTCCAGAAAACTCTTCCCTGCATCATTATTTAATGTTTTAAAAGGACCACTTTGGAAATATTTCTACAAAAAGAAAAGGCAGTAGATCAAGGTATTGATTGATGGTCACAAATTACGTTTAGGAGTTAACAGATATTTCCTTTCATCAAATCACCAACTGACGCTGGCAAATCTTGAAATATATATCTCCATTTTAATACAATGGCAAAGAGAAACTGACTTTACTGACTTAATGTGACTATTTATATTCCATCAATAAAATCTGCACTTGGGTTAACGACAGGATCAATCATGAATTGATACCCAACATTATAGTGTGTCATTAGAATTAAAACTAAGGATTTTGGCTATGATACTGTCCCTTGGAAAAAAGAAGACATTACATTTTACTAATGACAATTTGAGTGTATAGCTTTAAGGATTAGCAACTGTACACATTCCTTTAAATAAAAGACACAATATCATTATAAATGAAATTTGTTTTATTTACTTTAAAATACTCCAAGGAGAACCACCAGACAAACAGGAGATATATATACATAACAAATTTCATCATATTAGGGATGCTTTCATCCTATATCCTGTCGTGTGTCAGTCATGCTCTTAAACTCCTTTACCTACTTGTAGTCTGTAGGCGAGGTTACACTTTTTGGGTAAACCAACCAATTATACACTCCTTTTCCTGTGACAATTACTACCTAGGACACCTCTGATTCCCCAGTTTGATCAATTAAACTGCTTTGTCATTTTTTAACTAATATTCTTGTTACATAAAACAAAAATATTGCAAACTGTTAAAAAAATCTGTATCAATCATAAAATATTGTTTACAAAACATTATTTTTTAGTATCAAAGTACTAGTATTTAATTTAAACACCTTCAACCAGTTTGGTACATGTATTCCACATCCTTTTAAGGTGAGGTGTCCACTTAAATCTTTATCTTACTTTCCTCTGATAACACAGATGTATGCACTTAAATTTGTCAATAGTAGTAAGATCCCGGTATTAGTCATTCTGACAACTGAGATGACCTGTATATTACTTAATAATTCTAATATACAATCCCATGAAATTCATGGTAACAAGTATTAATGTATTATTTTTTTAGTCTGTGTTCCTCTTTATGTTTCAGTTTCCCTACTCTGCAAACAAATAGCAAAACACTTCAGAAATGGATTGTGATTTTAACTGTTTGTATCATATGATTTCAGTCTAACAGAATCTTACTGTTATTTCTGCAAAAGAAGGATATTACTAGTAACTATATCTAAAGTGTTAGTTTTTTTATACTGAACCAAAATTTTGTTATTTACTGTTAAAAAGTTCTTCACCTGCATAATATAAAAGCCACAACAGCCTGCTGAGATGACATGTATATTGCTAACACATAGCTGTCTAAGATTTAGATGTTGAGATGACATGTATTGTGCTAATCTATAGTTGTCTAAGATTTAGATGTTAAGATGACATGTATTGTGCTAACATATAGTTGTTTAAGATTTAGATGTTGAAATGACATGTAAAGTGCTAACAACTAGTTGTCTAAGATTTAGATGTTGAGATGACATGTATTGTGCTAATATATAGTTGTCTAAGATTTAGATGTTGAGATGACATGTATTGTGCTAATATATAGTTGTCTAAGATTTAGATGTTGAGATGACATGTATTGTGCTAATATATAGTTGTCTAAGATTTAGATGTTGAGATGACATGTATTGTGCTAATATATAGTTGTCTAAGATTTAGATGTTGAGATGACATGTATTGTCCTAACATATAGTTGTCTAAGATTTAGATGCTGAGATGACATGTATTGTCCTAACATATAGTTGTCTAAGATTTAGATGCTGAGATGACATGTATTGTCCTAACATATAGTTGTCTAAGATTTAGATGCTGAGATGACATGTATTGTCCTAACATATAGTTGTCTAAGATTTAGATGCTGAGATGACATGTATTGTGCTAATATATAGTTGTCTAAGATAGACAAAGAATACCCCCAGTAGTGCAAATTTTTAAGGTCCACAACCGATAAGGATAAGAAAGACCTTAACTACAATACTGATAAACACTTCAGTTTACATCTATAAACTAACATTTGATATTTTAATGTCCTAAACGTTACATATCTTGTTGACAATATATGCTAACTTTAACATAATTTGTCATTTTTATTAGATTTATTTACATAATATTCTTTCTGAATAAATTTGTCACATCTTTTCTCACATAAACAAACCTTAAAAGGTTCTTTTAATTATTTTGTATTGAACACTGGAATGTGTGTTTATACAGATATTCAATCTGTTGTGCCTTATGAATTATTCCCTGACAAGATAAATTATTGAATTTATTGAGATTTATTATGAAATACAAATATTCTTAACAAGGATTAATTTTATGACCTGTCACAGTTTAAGAGTTAACTTTTCTTTCAGTAGTCTACTAAAAACATTCCTACAGTAAAATTTAGTTCTGTCCTTTGTGTTAAAAAAATTTACATAACTGCAAAACAAATTTGTTCTAGTTGAGATTTCATGGGAAATTTGTTTGTATCCTAGTACTATGGCAATCAAATAAGGAAATTTTAAATAAGATAAGCCTTTCACACAAACACATCCTTTTCAAAAAGATTAAATAATTCTGATTTTTTCAATGTATTTGCATACATGTGACTTTTTGTACACAAACTCTGTCACAGATGATTAAAGCTTTGACAACAAAAACATGTCTTTTTTTAAATTTGATAAACCAGAGTCTTCCTTGTTTGTCAATCAGTTTTTAAAAAAAGTGTATTATGAGTAAACAACACGAATTCCAGATAATTACACAGAATAATTACATATAAATTTATGTATATTGTATCCTGAAGCAGGTCCCAGTAAAAAACAAAATGATGTATAGGGTGACATAATATAAACACGCCCACAGAAATTATTGTTACCATATACATGTAACTGGTTTATTGAATCATGTTAACCAACTGTCTGTAACCCACGTCTTATTTCACCCCATGATCGAATGTCCTATTAGACCACTGTCTGTAATCTACTTCTGATTATTCCCCATCATGATGGAATGTCATATTAACCCACTGTCTGTAACCCACATTCTGATTTCACCCCATGATGGCATGTCATCTTAACCCACTGTCTGTAACCCACATCTGATTTCCCACCATCATGATGGAATTTCATGTTAGACCACTGTCTATAACCCACATCTGATTTCACACCATCATGATGGAATTTCATGTTAGACCACTGTCTATAACCCACATCTGATTTCACACTATCATGATGGAATTTCATGTTAGACCACTGTCTGTAACCCACATCTGATTTCACACCATCATGATGGAATTTCATTTTAGACCACTGTCTGTAACTCATGTCTGATTTCACACCATCATGATGGAATGAGAATAAGTCATGGTTTTCTTTTATGAAGAATCAAACATAAAAGTGATTTTTGGTGAATTTTTTGTCTGTGTAGAAAACTACATTCTCCTCAATCAAAACGTATCAATGTATTTAAATCTATAAAGCTTCATTTAAGGAACAGTAAAACAAAAAAAACAACAGGCACATGAGCCACGACCATTCAACTAGTCACATTGGTGCACTAAGCTCAACTGTAAAGATTATGTTGAACAGTTTACTATAATTATTTAATAAACGTAAAGATCAAAAACTATTTTTAGGGGCTTTGAAGCATTTAACAAGACTGCCAGGGTTGTTTAATATGTATTCTATACTAAATCTGAGTACATGTACTTAACTTCATCAAATCAATATCATACATTTTCCCCATTATCTTTGTGGTTGAATTTAACAAATTTGAACTTCCTTTTACCACTGTTTGAAATGCACTAAAACTTTATCTGCACAAACAAAAACCTGAGAAGAATTTTAAAATTTTGACATCGAAGTTCACAATTTCATAATAACCCCCTTTAAAAAAAAGGGCATGGCTCTTCAGTTGCACAAACTAGAAATTTCCTTCCACAAAGGAAAAATTGTAATATCGTAATTTCTCAACTCTAATACTTTAACCCATTTTTAATTATTTCTCCTTGAAAAGAATGTGGTCCTTTATTTAAACAAACTTGTTTGAATCAGATTTACCCCAAAATATTATTTGTGCTACATTTGATTGAAACTGGCCCATGTAGTTCTAGAGAGGAAGATGAAAATTTGAAAAGTTTAAGACACAGGCAACAACAAGGACAACAAACTATGGATATGTTTTTATCGGAAAAGCTCATTTGAGCATCGATTGTAATAACCTTAATCCACAGACATACAGAAACAAACCATACAAACACATGCAAGTGTGGACAAAGAAAAATGTCTCACCTGCATTCGGCATCAGTAACAAAAAAAATGATGTCATAAACATTACGTAAATAGCATTAAATTGTTATCATTTAAAATATACAAATCATGGTTACAGGGTTACAGAGAAACGAACCTAATCCAAAAACTTTAACTTAGTCACTGGACCATGAAATTGAGGTCATGGTCAATTAAACCTACGAGACACTCATGTACTAATCATTAGCAACCTATATACCAAATACCGGTACTGTCATCCAACCATGCATGGTTACAGAAGAACTGCTCAAATCCAAAAACTTGAACAAAGTCGCTGGACCATGAAATTGAGGTCAAGATCAGGTGACACCTACCAGACAGGCATGAACTCTTCACCAGCATCCTGTATACCAAATATTGTCACCCTACCATGCATAGTTACAGAGGAACTGCCCTAATACAAAAACATAAACGTAGTCCTTGGACCGTGAAATTAAGGTCAAGGTCAGGTGACACCTACCAGACAGACATGTACTATTTATCAGCAACCTATATACCATATATTGCCATCCTACCATGCTTGGTTACAGAGGAACTGCCGTAACCCAAAAACTTTAATGTCAGGTGACACCTACATGTACCAGACAGTCATGTACTATTCATCAGCAACCTATTTACCAAATATTGTCATCGTACCATGCGTGGTTACAGAGGAACTGCCGTAACCCAAAAACTTTAACGTAGTCACTAGAACCCTGAAATTGAGGTCAAGGTCAGGTGACAGGTGACTGACTGGCAAGTACTCATCATAAGCTGGACCAAAATTTGATGGCCCCAGGGCTCCAGGGCTTAGGCTTACAAAGATATGAAGCAAGATGTCCAAGTGTTTACACCGCCGCCCCTACGCCTGCACAATACAGAACCAGCAGAAGAGACATATATGTTTATACTGCAGAAGACGAATCCCTAAATACAAATACAAAATAAAGTTAAGCAATAACTTAATTATTTATATTATCTCAACAAGACCAGATGTCAGAAGATTTGATTACTTTGATTAAGTAATGTCCATAAATGACAACACTGACTCACAATACTATTTCTATCTGCTCAATAGTTTTACCAATTTTTACTCTTTTTGCCCAATACATATATAAAATGCTGGCTAATTTTGTTTCACCAAAATTACAGTTTTTGAGAAATTTTAGCTAAAGATATCTTTAAAATGACCAACTTGGCAAACAATTTAGGTAAAAAATTCAAAGCAAAATATATGGCAAAACAGATGATTTTTCTATTTCATTTTACTAATATCCTATTTTTACATAGTGATGTACCACTTGCTTAGTCTTATGATGTTTATGTATCATAGTTGGGTGGATCTTTGAGTCTTTGTACTAATCTGACAGATTATAATGAATCAAATAAAGTAACTTATTACATCAAGGGTACCAATTTCATAAATTGATTAAAACTATTTTTATTAGCAACACAAACACTTATTTGCTAAATACAAAATGATGAACCGCTTCCAACCAATTTTTGCTATAATTGTGAAAAAAAATATTTCAACATGGTGTTCTAAAAGCAACTAAATACCTGAAATCTCTCAACAAGATATAGTACAAATATGATATGTATCACAAACTTCATAATTGCAGTTTTTATTGAAACAACCTTTCTGTTCTAAATAATCAGAGGCTTTTCACATTAGTAGAATATTTCTCTGATATAATGATAAACAGTATAAAACATACAGAATCGCTGGTCTGTGGTTATTCTTTTTATCATTTACCGAACAATCCATGAATATAATGGATTTCAGTCATTTCTTTTACACTTGTTATCTGCCCTTTGTACTGTGTCTATAGAACTTAATGTTTATCTCTTTCTCCACTAATAGGAGTCTAGAAACAGACCTCATTCATTGTTGATCTAGCTACATTCAACTGATGTCAGTTACTATTTTTATACAGTCTAACATTTATCACCTCATTTATATTGTAATCAGTAGCAGTCTTTTTCAATGCTTCATTCAACTTTTTCATAAATTCCATCATGTTTTATTGTCTGTTTACAATATAATATAATCTAATTGAAATTGGATTCTATACTTGCTCCCACCTTTTTGCAATGTTGCTGCGACATAACTAAAAGGGTGAAAAAGTGAAAGATTGAATTTTAATAAGATTGGTTTACTTTTGAATGTTATAGACATTTTTGACATACAGGTTGTCTGACCTGTATGTTTTCCTTCTGCATTTTTATCATTTGTATCTCCTTTTTTTATTTAGAATTATTTTCTTAGTTTATGTATGAGTCTTGTGTTTGTATTAATATGTTGGTTCAGTACTTCTGTATAGAACTGGTTTTTTTGTTGTTGATGTTTCTGTGTGTCTGTGTTGTAATATAATTAGGGTTTTAAAATACAGGGGGAGGGTCTTTTACCTGTCAAACTTGTTATATATACAATCTGTTTAGTTTATAACAATTTTATTTGCTCATAGAACAAATAGGGATAGGACACAAGTTTTACCAACTTACGAGGTCTTCTCCCATACAATACAATATTAAACAAAATATATGTACATAAGAGCACGCATTATAGATAAACACATATGTATGCATTATACAACAGTATGGTCTAGAAAATAGTTTTTTTCCCCGTATTGTTGTTGTCGACCCAACTTCGGTGTTATCTTGCCAAAGTATTTATGATTTATGATACGAGGAAACGTTTAGAGCTTTTTATAAATTTAAATACCTCATTAAAAATTGCCGTATTAGTTTCTTTGGATAGGTGCTCGTCTCCGCATGTCAGCAGATGTACATCAGTTTGTATTGGTAACTTTAGTTTCCCTAAACTTTGCAGAAGAGTTATTCTAATCGCAGTATATTTTGGACAAAAAGTGGTTAATATTTTCGAGAGGAGCACCGCAGCTGCATTCAGAACTCTTTATTATATTTACTTTAAAGAGATCCGCGTTTAGGTATGAGGCTGAGCATCGAAGTCGAGTAAGAATGATATTAAGTTTACGGGGTCCGTATGAATAATATGGGGGAGCTGTATCATAGGGATTTGGTAATTGTCGTCTCAGTTCTGATTTAAATTTGGATGCAGATTTTGATTCGCGGATAGGCTTATCTAATTTGTTCCACTCGCGAACTGTTGATGGAACAAAGGATTCAGCAGTAATCTTAATCGGCAAAAGGGCACTATTATATCCGTACTGTGTCGTAATGGATAAGTAGTAGTACTCTGAATAGTGGGCGGTATTAGGTTTTGAAGATAATTTGGTGCATTTCCGTTTTTTATATTGTATAGAAGATTTAGCTTTCTTCGATTCCTCCTGTTGCTAAGTGGCTCTAAGCCAGCTTCATAGTAAAGAAAATCGATATTGGTAAAACTTGGTAATCCGGTTATAATTCTGGCTGCTTCGATTTGCAATCGTTCGAGCAGCGTTGCATTTGTAATTCCACAATTATCCCAAACCTCACAACCATATTCGAAAAGTGGTCTAATATAAACGGTGTAAAGATTAAACATATTATTTCTACTTAGTCTGTATTTTAGCTTTCTCAACACATTTAGATGTTTAGTTACGTTTTTAATCATATCATTAATATGGTAAGTCCATTTGGCATCTTGCGATAGTGTTATTCCAAGATGCTTATGGCTTTCCTTAATAGGTATGACATTATCATTTAGAGAAAATATCATTTCATTTTCCCTTTCTATGTTGGAAAAAATCATAATTTCTGTCTTCTCAGGATTAAATTCCATAAGCCATCTTCGCGACCAATCGTCTAAAATTTTTAAATCAGAATTTATAGTACTTTTTATATTATGTTGATTATCTCCAGAATAACTGAGAGATGTATCATCAGCAAACATACGCGATAGAGACACCAGATTATCGCCTATATCATTGATATATATCAAAAATAATAGTGGGCCTAGAACAGAACCCTGAGGTACGCCGGCTTTAATATTTGAAAGCGATGAAGAAAGCGATTTGCATATCACTTTCTGTTTTCTATTAGATAAATAATCTTTAAACCAATCATGAAGCTTTCCTTTAATTCCATATGCATTTAATTTTAGTAATAGACCTTTATGCCACACCCTATCGAAAGCTTTCGAAAAATCGCAAAAAACCAAACAACAAGTTTCTCGCTTTTCCAGGGAATTAAGAACAGTGTTGTATATCTCAATAAGCTGGTGAACAGTTGACCGTTTAGGTAAAAAGACTGATTGGTACTCGTATAGGAGACTGTTTCTGATTAAATGATTGTACACATGTTTATATACAACTCTTTCCATAAGCTTACCAATGCAACTGATCAATGATATAGGTTGATAATTTGAGGGATGGGATTTATCTCCCTTTTTAAAAATCGGTATAACATCACTGTTTTTCCATACAGACGGAAATTTCCCTTTTTTGAGGGATTCATTAAATAAAATAGCAAGTGGTTTAGTTATGTATTGTTTGGTTAACTTAAGCATACGATGACTAATTTTATCCGGACGGGAACGTAGCTTTGTTTGGATCAAGTATATCAATTATGTCGGTAATTTCGCTTTCTGTGATCTGAATATTTTCCAAACGATTTTGAGTTTTGTTATCAAATTTCGGTATTTCCATTCCACCATCAATCTGTGTGACTATGGTATTCAAAGCTAAAAGTTTATGCCTCATACTTGTCCTCTTGCTACATGTAATATTCTTTCTTTTTGGTGATTGGTTGTTATCCCTTGTAATGATTAATTGTGCAGTTTCTGTATGGGTTACCTCTTTATATATTCAAATAAATGTTTTATGTTTATAATCACAATCTCAGGTTAATGGTTGATTTTAGTGATATAAAATTTGAAAGGCAACAACTTTAGAACCAGCAATGCCAAGTTGGTCGCAAATGACCTCATAGAGGGCAACCACCTTAGAACCTATGCCAAGTTGGTCCTAGCTAAAATAATGTAGCAAGCCGGGAGTCATTCACACCCGGGGGTTTTATGCATATAATAAGCTATTCAAATGTTTCTCTAAATTTATACATACTTTTTAATATCTTTAAAGTAAAACTGATATTTCTACAACACCTAATTCGTTACTTTTACACTTTATTCGTAATCATGGCATTGTTGTCAAAATTTGAATTCCGGAAGTGCATAATTTCTGAATCCATTTGGTAAAATATTCATCCAGATCAAAATTTTTCCTGATGTATTGCATTAGCTGGGATCAAATTTTTACCGAGACGATTCTACAATTCAACACTCCACAATTTCAATGCCACGATTACGAAAAAGTGTTAAAATTATTTAATTAGACATTGTAGAAATGTCAACTGAACGGCGGAGAAGGAAAAAATAAAAATTAAACAAAAATAGCAGTTTAATAGCGGAAAATATCTATAAATCCCAAGAGTGTTTTTGCTCCATTACGAGTAATGAGACCACTTTGTAGCTCCGTCCATAAAAAAAAGGAGCTACATTATTGCTAAGTTGGTCCCAAATGACCTCATAGAGGCAACCACCTTAGAACCACCTATGCCAAGTTGGTCTGAACTAACTTGAGGGCAACCACCTATGCCAAGTTGGTACCAACTGACTTTATAGAGGGCAACCACCTTAGGACCATTAGTTGGTCCCAAATGACCTCATAGAGGGCAACCACCTATGCCAAGTTGGTCCCAACTGACTTTATAGAGGGCAACCACCTTAGGACCACCTATGCCAAGTTGGTCCCAACTGACCTCATAGTTTCAGAGCAAACAATTTTTTCTATAATTTTTTTGTAAAAATAAGCCTATCTTGTTGCTTTTGCAAAAATAGCAGAAAGATTGCATATTTTTTTTATTTGTGATCCTTTTCACAATGCCACAGACCATTTAACAGCTGCAAAATTTTTTTACCATTTAATTACATGCACATTCTGTATTAACAAGGAGAGTTAAATTTGATGGACTGCAGCAAGGTCACCAGATATTTTTTTTAAATGTTGGCCAATGGGAAAAGATAAAATTATTTATGGTTCAGACTAAATAAATTATTCTAAATGTAAGATTTTAGTTGATACTCACCATCCTGTACTGTTCTCCCTCATTATTAGACGGACCATCACCAATATCTCCAACGTTGTATCCTCCCTTGTTATTATTCTACGAAATATATAATGTATGGTGATACATGTAACTTAATAAAAAAACAATTAAATATTTGATGCAGCATTATTTATACATGAAAAATTGAAACACTTTGTTTCATCCCATTCATGTGTTCAACCTAATACTTTTAATATTTAATTTAAATTCACATTTGCATGGGCTCAGCACTATAAACCCTTTTAATTAAATTTTGATTTTTACTATAACAACATGGCCGTACCTAGGGTCCAATTTTTAGTGAGATATATTCACCTGCACTTCTTTTTCTACAGCTTCCAGTTTTTAACCAAAGATCCATGATGCCTGCTTTTTATTTGTTTATGTTCGACTTCATGACCTTTATTATAATTATTAGAATGACCTCTGATACGTACAGGACAGTGAAAATGCGTAAATAGTAACTAATACATGTAGATAATTCCATATTAAGACGGTTGTTTGTTTTAAGGGTACCAACGTCCATATAAGTTATAGCAATATACAGTTTTGTGGTAAGTAAAAGAAAAGATTTCTGTATTTTATTTAATTCTTAACAAAATTTTTCCCATATATCAAAACCAGACATGGTCAAAAATTTAGCGAGGCAACTGCCGCAATGAATGCTACGGTCATCAGTTACAACCAAGGATTGTAAATTTGTGGAAATTGATAATGATAATTTAGCAAATGATCTTGGTGGTGAGATTATGCTACAAGATATGAACAGCAAACTAGAGGCTCCCAGGAGCCTGTAATCGCCCACCTGGAATCCAAATGACTTAAACTATATTAAAATTTTTGAAATTAACAGTTTCAGTCTAGTTGTTATAGCTTTTAAGTTACTGTGCAAAAACTAAACATTTCTTCAAAAAATTTGCTAAATACAATAACTCCTATAAGGTGCCATCGACAATTTCTGAAAATTAAATGGTTTTTAGGCATTGTCCTTTAGGGTACTTTAGAAATTTACAGTTTTACTCTACTAATAGGTGTGTTATAGACTAATTTATAATTCCAAAACTGTTAATTTGTCCAAATTCATAATGAAAGGGCAACAACTCCTATAAAGAGTCATCTTGCAATTTTGGACTAAGCAATCATTTGTATGGCTTCTTTTGCTGATCATTTGTGCAATTTACAGTTTTAATCTAGCTACTATAGTTTTCAAGTTACAGGACAAAAATGGAAAATTTCATAACAAAATTGTCATTTAAGGGCAATAACCCCTATAAGGAGTCATCTGACAATTTCAGACCTATTAAATGAATTGTAGGGCTTTTTTTGCTGATCATTTTTGCAATTTATTATTTCACTCTATCTGTTATGGTTTTTAAGTTACAGGACAAAAACGGAAAATTTCATAAAAAATTGCAATTTAAGGGCAATAACTCCTATAAGGAGTCATCTGACAATTTCAGATTTAAAAGTAATTTGTAGGGCTTGTATTGCTGATCATTTTTGCTATTAACAGTTTCACTCTAGCTGTTACAGTTTTTAAGTTACAGGACAAAAACGGAAAATTTCATAAAAAATTGTCATTTATTGGCAATAACTTATTTAAGGAGTGGTCTGACAATTTCAGATCAATCAAGAGAATTGTAGGGTCTTTAATTTCAGATCAATCAAGAGAATTGTAGGGTTTTTATTGCTGATCATTTGTGCAATTTACAGTTTCAATCTAGCTACTATAGTTTTCAAGTTACAGGACAAAAACGGAAAATTTCATTAAAAATTGCCATTTAAGGGCAATAACTCCTATAAGGAGTCATCTTACAATTTCAGACTAATACAGTGAATTGTAGGGCTTGTATTGTTGATCATTTTTGATATTTACAGTTTTACTCTAGCTGTTATAGTTTTAAAGTTACAGGAAAAAACGGAAAATTTCATAAACAAGTGTGGACACAGAAAAACGTCTCGCCTGCATTCCGCATCAGTAACGAAAATAAATTTCGTCATAAGCATTACGTAAATAGCATTAAATATCAGCAGCGGCCTGTATACAAAATATTGTCACCATACCCTGCATAGTTACAGGGGAACAGCCGTAACCCAAAAACTTTAACGTAGTCACTGGACCGTGAAATTGAGGTCAAGGTCAGGTGGAACCTACCAGACAGTCATGTACTATTAATCAGCAACCTATACACCAAAAATTGTCATCCTACCATGCGTAGTTACAGAGGAACTGTCGTAACCCCAAAACTTTAACGTAGTCGCTGGACCGTGAAATTGAGGTCAAGGTCAGGTGACACCTACCAGACAGTCATGTACTAGTCATCAGCAACCTATACACCTAATATTGTCATCCTACCATGCATAGTTACAGAGGAACTGTCGTAACCCCAAAACTTTAACGTAGTCGCTGGACCGTGAAATTGAGGTCAAGGTCAGGTGACACCGACCAGACAGTCATGTACTAGTACTAGTCATCAGCAACCTATACACCAAATATTGTCATCCTACCATGCATAGTTACAGAGGAACTGTCGTAACCCCAAAACTTTAACGTAGTTGCTGGACCGTGAAATTGAGGTCAAGGTCAGGTGACACCTACCAGACAGTCATGTACTAGTCATCAGCAACCTATACACCAAATATTGTCATCCTACCATGCGCAGTTACAGAGGAACTGTGGTAACCCAAAAACTTTAACGTAGTCGCTGGACCGTGAAATTGAGGTCAAGGTCAGGTGACACCTACCAGACAGTCATGTACTAGTCATCAGCAACCTATACACCAAATATTGTCATCCTACCATGCATAGTTACAGAGGAACTGTCGTAACCCAAAAACTTTAACGTAGTCACGGGACCGTGAAATTGAGGTCAAGGTCAGGTGACAGGTGACTGACTGGCAAGTACTCATCATAAGCTACCTCTGGACCAAATTTGATGGACCTAGGGCTTGGGCTTACAAAGATATGAAGCAAGATGTCAAGTGTTTACGCCGCTGCCGCCGCCGCCGGATTCCCATACATATGTCTCGCCTCCAGCGACTTTCGTCGCAGGCGAGACAAAAATTACCATTTAAGGGCAATAACTCATATAAGGAGTCATCTGACAATTACAGACCAATCAAGTGAATTGTAGGGCTTTTATTGCTGATCATTTTTGCTATTTACAGTTTCACTCTACCTCGTATAGTTTTAAGGTTATATTGTCAATACCAAAATTTTTGTCAAAAATCGTCAAAAAAGGGTGATAACTCCTACAAGACGCCAATACACAACTTCGCACTAATAGCAACTATTGTAGACCTTAATGTGCTGATCAATTTGAAGTAACGGTTTTCTCTATAGCTATTATAGTTTTTTAGGTAATGATCAAAAACCTGTGTTTACCCCCATGTTCTATTTTTAGTAACAGCAGCCATATTTGTCGGTTGATCAACACCCTGGGTACAAACTTGAAACTAGGAACCCTAAGGATGATTGTGGCCAAGTTTGAAAAAAATTGGCCCAATGGTTTCAGAGGAGAAGATTTTTGAAAAAGTTTACGACGGACGCCAAGTGATAGCAAAAGCTCACATGGACCTTCGGTCCAGGTGAGCTAAAAAGGTATAAAAGATTATAAGACTAATTTACAAATTTACCTGCGAGTCAAACACTCTGTTAGCATTATTCCTGTTTCCTGTATTTTCATTGAGTCTGTTGTTTGAACCTCTGGGTATATGTAGGTATATATCTCCATAACATCCTATTACAAGCACCACACAGGTGATAAAACACTGTGTGAACATTTTACCTGCAAAGACAAATGTTGCTTGTTTCATTGAAATTATTTTCAGAGGACAGGTAGGTGTAGGTAAAAGGAAGTCAGAAGTGTCATGATTATTGAAGACAGTCAAAAGTTATGGCCATACACTCAAATTTCGTTCATACTCGGCAATTTTCCTTCATTTGTCTATATACACAATGAACTGAATGCTAAAATACTTTCAAAATACCGTGCATTTATTGCTCTAACCAAACCAAATTTATGTCAGTTAAACCGACACACTTTCATCACTGAAATTCGAGTGTACTAGTATAACTTCCATTTAAATACAATATATATATATATAAGTTTCTAAGTCTTTGATTGGTAAGTTTTCATGGTACTTATAGTTATAGTTCATGTTGGTTCTGATAAACACCTAAAAATAAATTGTATTCAGCCCTGAACAAGTAAATTGAATAATATTTAAGTTAAAATATTATGAAAATATTTTCTGTATAGTATGATTGCTTCTTACTATACATAAATTTTTCATTTTCGTAAATAAACTGGCATTTCACTTGCATGGTTGATTTTTTTTTATCACAGGTGTTCTACTTTCACTTTGACTACTGGTGTTTCTTACCTCTTATTTTATTCCAATGTCCTCTATCTAAGTTGAAATAATACTGTCGTTCGTTTGTAAAACTATATACAGCTTTGTTGACGTGTATTTAATCGTTGAATATCTGTATCTATCATCCAATTATTTTGTGTATTGCCTTCATCAATAAAGTCATGACCTCATCTTAGTAGTCGTTATAGAATTACTACGCACTAATTTATAGATAAATAAATTATTATAAATTCCCAATGCTTAAAAAACCATTTTATTTCATCTTTATCTTATAGCAAATTTCTTAATTTTACGGTTTTTATCTTTTTTTTCTCATTATAAATTGCCCGATTTTGTATTCATGTGGAGCACTATTTTTTGTAGGACAGGTAGGTGTACCCATAAGGAAGTAGAGTCACGCATGTTTACGACAGTCACAAGTTAACTTTAAAAATAATCCATTTAAATACAATTGATGACGAGATTAAATATTATTATCCTTATTTAAAATGCTGTCAAGTACGTCTTGACGTATGTGTATCAGTACATTTGTGGCTTTTTTGAATACACATCATAAAGGAAGATGCATCTGAAGTGTTACTTTCGCTTTCAGTATTTAATATTTGTGATTTTAATATTGCGTGAAACAGTTGCTGATATTTATCTACATAATCCGAGGTAAGTGAATTATTCCAAACATTTTTGGGGTTACAAATAGTGACATTAATATTAAATAATTAAAACATTGAACGACAAGCACCCACAAGAATTGAATTCATCCTAGCAAGCAACCCAAAAAAGAGGGGGGGGTGGTAGGAGGGGGTCTCATCCTGTAATAATAAATGCAAAATCCCGTTTCCCGGTGAAATAATGGATCAATCCCATTTTACCGTTCAAAAATCAGACCACTTATCTCAGATCTGTAGATTAACAAGGATGATGCTGTGAATTGCAACCTATTGTGACATTATAGCATGTGTATCACATTTAAAAATTCGTCTGCTGTCGCTATAGGAAGTTTGATTGAGTAAAATTGATACATCGGAAGAAGACATGTGTGAATTCCCCATTCAGTTTTTATGTTTGTCATGATCTGTTATTGATTTTAGACTTACCCGATGACTTACTCAAGTGAAAGTTTGTAGATACACGAGTCCCGATAAAAATTAAATGAATTTCGTGTATCCCGATAAGTAGGATTCCCATATTCCTGTTGATATAAAACGATCATTCCCAGATCCCGCATTGTAAAAATCCAGATTTCCCTGAGTGTCCTGTAAAAGGTCCTATAGCTACCGACCCTCACAAATTGACAAAAGTTACAACTGTACAAACCTATTTAAATGAGAGGCGGCTACATTAGTCTTAGGACTTAAATTTTTGCAGCACAGATGCAGTAAGATTCCAGTAAGTACATTGTAAGTAAGATAAGAATGAAAAGGGGAGACGTTATATGTTCTTGCGACCACATACAAGTATATATTTAAGGAATACTTCAAATATCTGAACAGGTTATACAATATAATATGGTTTGGGTCTGTTTACGCCTAATAAACTGAGAAGCAGTTTATGAGTGGTGTAAACATACTCATATTCCTTATTTTTTTAATTTAAACTATAAATCTTGACAATATTAATGTTAAAACAGCAATGATGTCATCGAACTATTTGACTTTCAATTGCACCGACGTAATAATAGTGTGTGACCAATGAAGGTTATATGATATAATATGTGTTTTTACATTTGAATTGGCCAATCAGATTTCAGCTAACAAAACAACTTAAATTAATTGTTAATTGCATATATTTATTGCCTGACACTGAACTTTGATGAAAGGTAAAAATGAAACACTAATAAAAGACATTATCGCTATTTTGAAGTATTTTCTTTTGATCTTTGTGTGTGGTATTATTCCATCTCGCTCTACTATCGTGACATGGGCCCATCTGAGCTCGCTGTCAAGACGTCGTTAAGAAAACACTGTGACAACACAATGTTACAAAACAGCGATAAACAGATTATTTACGTTGCCCTTCGATGAGATATTGACGAGAAAACGCATCTCGTTAAAAAAAACGTAAATAAACTATAAGACATAATAAGCCACTTGTTAATTTAGATTATGATTTTTATACAAAAACTAGATATTGAAAACTGTATGTTATTAAAAAAAATGTCTGCAAGTAAATCAGTTACAAATGAAATATGATGTTTCATCATGCAGAAAAAATCCTAATATTCAATTTCATTAAATATTATAATTATAAAGTATTTTACTCATTACATGCATGTGTATTAATCTTTAGTTACTTCATCTGGCAGTATTTATATTGAATGTTAATTAAATGTGTTGAAATTGAATAAATTTTACCCAAATTAAATTTAAGTACATATCCATAAAATTCCTTAACATGTAGTTTTATCAGATTTGGGATTATACATGTATGTATAATGTACATTTCACTACACATAAAATTCTTTATATGAAATTAAATAAATTGGAAACTTAAAAATCTTTCAAATTTAGTTTTCAGTTACTCTTTATCATTTAGTTCATTAATATTTATAATGCTTGAAAATTTTATCATGGTCCATTTGGTTTCAAGAAATACTGAAATAAAAAATTAGTTTTCTTATTAATATAGTTATGTCATACTCAATTTTTGGAGACATAATTATATTATTCAGATTCATTGGAGCATATCTACTAGTGCATGTACTGTGCATTGCATGCATGATTAACTGGTTTATATATTGTTCTGAGTTTATCAGTAGGAGTGAAGTAGTGTCACTTTTACATAATAAAAACATGTAGTTGAATGTACATTTCATTGAATCATTTGACTGACTTGTCTGTTTTGTTATGAAAAAAAATCGCTCTCATAAAATGCTAATAACACTCAAGTGCTCCACATGCACCTATCTTTTACAGTTTTCAATAGATGTGGAACTAAGTGGACAGAATCAACCCATTTGGGAGAATTGTTTTCTTTGTGTAAATAAGAGCTTTTAGTAAATTTATAGATTTATTCTGAAAAGTTTTGGTAGCATGAATGTATAAATTTTCTGCTGAATATGACATGGTTTCACATGAAATGATGCATACACGCACAAAATAAATCCAAGGGAAATATATATACCCCAAATCATTAAACAGAAATACACATATACTATTTGCTAAATTTGTAAATGGTTTCTAAAGATCAGCAGATTTTAACCATTGATAAAACATTAGTTTATACAAAGCAATTTTTCTGGGACAATTTTAGTGGAAAAAAATTTTATGGAAACAAAAAATTTCTTCAGACATGTGAAATTAGCATAAATCCAGTGTAGTTATCACTGATTAATTGTTTATTGTGCTGCATATATATCTTCTTTTCATTTTTGCTGATTTTTTCACAATTTTCTTGAAAATATTCAGTTGCTGACCTGCTTTTTACATCAAGTAGTTTGGAAAATGTACTGAAAACATGTAGTACAATAGATATTTTCTCATTATGCCCAAGATTGTCCCTTCAAAATACAGTTTAGACATGTATGTAAAGATTTTGTTTGTTGAGATGACTATGAAGTACAAACTAAAGTTAAAAGTAAAAAGAAAAGAAAGAAAGTACAATAAATATAGAATTGTTTAAAAATAAAAGTCCCTAACATAACAGTGTAAATAATACTGCTGATGCAGCAAAATACAAACAAAACATTACTGCACAATCATCAAAACATCAGCAAGTCACCCCTTAGTCCCTAACATAACAGTGTAAATAATACATTTAATACTGCTGATGCAGCAAAATACAAAAAAAACATTACTGCACAATCATCAAAACATCAGCAAGTCACCCCTTAGTCCCTAACATAACAGTGTAAATAATACATTTAATACTGCTGATGCAGCAAAATACAAACAAAACATTACTGCACAATCATCAAAACAGCAAACCACCTCTTGATATAAATAATACATTACTGCTAAATTGTCTAATGCACCAAAACATCAGCAAACCACCTCTTGATATAAATAATACATTACTGCTAAATTGTCTAATGCACCAAAACATCAGCAAAACACCTCTTGATATAAATAATACATTACTGCTAAATTGTCTAATGCACCAAAACATCAGCAAAACACCTCTTGATATAAATAATACATTACTTTTATTGTAACAAAAAATCAGCAAAACACCTCATAGTTTGAACAATACATTACTGCTAAAGCCAAAGTTTTTTTTTATTTTATCAGAAAAGTCAGACCCAGTGTGCAGAAAATAATATGGTTCAACTATATAATGCTGAAACTGTGCTGTCCAGTGTAAATTTCATAAAGAATCCTGGTGTTTTCATTGTGAAAGTCGGACACACCTGTTATATTTTAAATATTGAAACAAGTCTGAAATTTGAATGTACATTCAATATCCACAATCGTATCGCCCACTTTACTGATTCCCTCCTGTGTATAATTATGTTTATATTTCTGGCAAGAAAAAAAAATCTAAAAAGTCTGCCAAAACATCAAACATCAATTACTGCTTATACATCTCAAAACATCTAGCACATGATGAAATTAAATTTCTTATAGAAAATATTAAAAGATAGTTGTTTGTTTGTTTCAGAGGGGGCAATAACAGATTGGATGAAGAAACCAGAGAAGTCAAAAATCAGAACAGGTAACATTTGAAAAGGCACAAAGATGTTTATATTGAAAGTTCATCTTGTAAATATACCAATCAAATTTTATTTTATTTCAATTTAAAAATAACCTTTATGTACAAACATTTTAAATGAATTTAGAATGAAGAGACATAATTTTTATTTGTTTCTAAATTAGTTTCACAATGTCAAACTATGATTGTTTTAAAGTTTTAAAATTAAAAATAAACTTCTTTTTTCAAGTTTTCAATAGTAGAAACATGCTAAACTTGTTGTAACTTGTTAAATGTTATTTATATAATGATTATTTAACATTTTAAAAACTTTTTTTTCAGGTTGTTTGATTCACAGAACAACAACAGGGGAGGTTACAATGTTGGAGGATTATATTATCATGCTGGGTCTGTTGTTCAGATAGAGTGGTAAGTACAGGGTACAATGATAGAGGACTAAACTGTCATGCTGGGTATGTTCGTCAGATTGAGTGGTAAGTACAGATTACAATGATGGAGGACTAAACTGTCATGCTGGGTATGTTCTTCAGATTGAGTGGTAAGTACAGATTACAATGATGGAGGACTATATGATCATGCTGGGTCTGTTGTTCAGATAGAGTGGTAAGTACAGGCTACAATGTTGAGGACTATATTATCATGCTCGGTCATTTTTTCAGATAGAGTGGTAAGTACAGGTTATGTAATAGGTTCAATACTTACCCTGGTATATAATTCTTCTTGATTTCATATTCTATTATATACATGTACATGTACCAACAAAGCATTAGTGCAGGCACATGTACTATAAAGGTTTTTTTTCACTCTAACAGGGCAAAGTACTGTCTTAAAATAATATACTTTTTCTAATTATTCTTGGTTGTTATTTTGATAGGACAAACCAACATTCCTGTATGTATCCCAACAGCCATTGTGAATTAATTGTACAGTACATGTGTGGTGATCTGGTCAGAGATGGGGCATCTACAAAGTAAGTGTCTGATGGTAGCAGTGTTAACCAGCTATATACACAGGAAAATATAGATATTCTGTACTTTATATTAAATATCTTTAGTTTCCATGTTCATATTACAGTTTATGGGGGTGTGTAGTAGTTTATTCTTTACAGATGTACAAAAATGTAGAAAATAAACTGAACTTACAGTACTTTGCAGGAATGAGTAAACTTGCTACAAAGATTTGTGCTGAGATATGTGGTTTTTTTTTGGTCTCATCTGAGAGAGACTGAGACAAATGTCACTAAAGGTGAAACAAATAAATTTTATTGGTGGAAGGAGCATTAACACTTAACCCAGCTACCATTAAACCAAAATTTTTGGTCCTTGGCTTATATAAAGTAAAATGTATGGTTTATATATGACAATCTTTAGCAAAATGGTTTTCCTATATTAGTACCTTTATGTGATGATTTGTTATGTATTTGTTAATCCTTTGTGGTTTTTTCACCAGTCATCTATGCCATGTCAGCAGAAAAAGTCTAGAAAATACAAATAATGAATATTGTTTGAAAAATTCCATTTTCAGGCAGTCAGTTTTATGGCAGTAAATTTTATTTTCATTTTCTTCCAGCACAATTCCTATTACTAATGCTCAGTGTAGAAATTTTGACTGTAATACTGATTTTGAATATGGTATGAACGAAGATCAACAATATTACAACAATTGTGCACGTAGACTAAGAAATAAAGGGCTATTTACAGCAGATCAAGTAAGTTTACATGGGGTTTTATTATACTGCAGAAAAAAATAAACAGTTTGATAAATGTGCAAGGTGGATTTCTAAATTCAGTTTTATGTCAGCTGACTATTTTTGTTTTCATTTTGGTGTATGAAAGTAATTTATTAACTGGACACACTGTATTTATTGTAAAAGATCACTTAACATTTTATTTAAATCAAAATCAATTACAACGTGTAATTGTCTTTAGTTATTACATTATTTTGAACAATACAATTAATAGTAAGCCTTCTTTCAGAATTTAGGCGGTAATCGACAATATGCAAAAAATACAAGACAGAATCCTGCTGGCAATCGATATGGTTATGAATGTCCTGAGGAGAGAGATTATTATCCATATTGGCATTCTTCACCGTGGAAGGCAAGTTTTTGTTTGTCAGATTTCACTTCTTTACTGACAATTACTTTAAGAATGATTTGATTGTTTGTTTGTTTGAATGGTGTTAAATGCCACTTTTAGCAATTTGTTAACTATATTATGGTGTTTAGTTTTTATTAGGGTAGGAAGGCAGAGTACCTGGAGAAAACCCTTGCCTTTTGGTAAAAATTCTTGCCATTCTTGTTAATTCATATTGGAGTCAAGCACACCCTGCCTGCAATGAGGCTCAAACCAGCAACCTCCATGTTGAAAGGCATGTGATCATAGAAGACTAACTACCTTAACAAATTGGGTCACAGAGTCCCCAGAATGATTTGAGGCATTTCTTTTTTATTTTTTATCTTGAACACTTTTTGTACTTGCTTATTGAAGGAACTTTATATAGATTGCATTGATATGATAATAAATAGGGGATTGTTTCGTTTCCATTTTTTTTTCATCACAGGGCACTTATATAAAGGTTACTTAACTGAATTGTTAAATGGTTATAATTGCCTTAATATATTAACAATACTTACATTTCTGGACATGGCAAATTCAAATTAATATTTAAATGTTCTATAATAAATATGTAAAAATCATAAGTAATTAATTGATTTGTTGTTGTTTAATATCTGCAAGCAATGTTTAATCTATATTTAGTGCATTATGTTATTTTAGATCTGATTTCTGATCAATCTTTAGATATGGAATTTATTGAAAATGAATTCGTTTTCAATAGTTTGTTTTGTTATTTAAGGACATAGTTGTCATGACAAATGATGCCACCAGATGTCCTTACTATCAGCAAGAGAGTCAAAATGTGAAATCACGATGGGAATGTATTATACCTAAAAACATTACAGATCAGTTCTATGGCAAATTTGATATTCCGAATAGTCAGGAGGGTTGTGAGGTATGTATACAAATCAGTTGTGAATGTTTGACAAACTTTGATGTTTATATTTATTACAGGGAGGAATTAAAACCACAAAGTAGCTTCATACTTACTTGATCCTATCGCTTGTAGGTAAACAGTTGTTATACCATAACCATACATATGAAATACATGTACATTTGGAAAACTGTATACAATCCATGCTAATTATTATTGGTAAATTGTTTTTCCTTCTTAAATACTAATAGTTAAGTTACTTAGTATATGCTGGAAAGTTACTTCTTGTGTAAAGTGGTACATGTATAAGTGATAAATGACTGTTGCATAAAAATGTCATAGTGGGGGTGGGGGCAGATTTGCAGGTGACTTGATTTTTCCATTAACAATAAATACGGGAGCCTAACCACCTACATGTGGATTGTATAGTGGGGTACAAGTGAACAATTTTAATAAGACTTCCCATCCTCCAATGCAACCCTTGTTCACCTTGGATGAAAGTTGCCAAGGTGATACATATGGGTTTCTGCATTAACAGTAGACATTTTGATTTGTATTCTTTCTATTCTAAAGTCAAAGTTACATCTGATTTGGTCCAGTGGTAGCTTATGACTAGGACCTTGTCAGTCAGTCACCTTTCAACTGACCCTTACCTTAATTTCACCATCCAACAACTACGATAAAGTTTTTTTATTGTGTCTATTCCTCAGTAACCATGCATGGTATGCATGAAATATTTGGTAATAGGTTGCTGATGAATAGAACATGATGATCGGTAGGTGTCACCTGACCATGACCTCTATTTCACAGTCCAGTGACTACATTAAGGATTTTGAATTTGGTCAGTTTGTGTAACCATACATTATAAGATTGAATTATGGGTATATATGTTGCTTATGAAATGTGCGTGACAGTATAGTGGGTGTCATCAATTTCATTATTTTGGATTAGTTAAGTTCTTAACCATGAATGGCAGGATGATTATACTTGGATCAGCATTACTTAACAGTCTACAAAAGTATTATGTAGCATGTATTTTATGGCTACAATATAATTTTATTTACATATTGCTCACGGAGTAATTTTTGTTCACTACTTTAATGCAGGCAAGACATACTTCTGTCCACACTTGTTATAGAATACATGTACAGTACATGTACATCATTGTCTGTACAGTAGCTCAGTAAGAAATACTGTTTTATATCTATTTCAGGCATTTCGTTACCCAGCAAACAATCCCAATGGGACTAAAGCAATATGGACTGAAATTAAATCTCATGGATTACCTGCCCCTGTTTGCAGAGAGACAGAATTTTCACGTGATAATCATTTGGGTAATGGTATTGGTGGTCATCCAAATGTTTATAATTGGACAATACCAAATAATATCAACCATGAACAGTGTGTTCTCAGATTAAGGTAATAGAGCACAGACAGTAGCCAATTATATTTTGAGTATATTATTTAAGCATCTGCCTATGGAACCAAAGAAACTAAGTATTGATAAGTCTTGATCTGAGAACCCATACAAGCTCATCCATGTTACTTCCTGTGTGTTAATGTGTATGGTCAAATATTAAGTTTCTATTTAAGGTATATAGTAAAACGTTTTTAAGGTACAAACATTTTTTTTATTTATTTAATAATTTTCCAACACAACAAAACCATGGTTTTGTGTTAATTTATTAATGCAGTTATTCATTGATAATTGCAAACAAACTTATGTGTGCATGTACTTATAACAAATATGTGCTGGTATATAAAGACAGCTGTTTCTATTGTTTGGCATGTAAATAAAGTTTTGCAAGATAACATCACAACACTGTAACATCTATGGTTACTATAGAAATAAGTTTTATGATGCTTTTTAGACTTACACATGCAATTAAAGGTACATGTAGTTATATCGATAGTGTGTTGTTTGCTAATAAAAGTTTGTATTAAAAAGATAAATTCTCTTTCAGTTTTGAGTGGGTTAAAATCAAAACAGTTAACATATAGCTTAAACTAAATCTTGCATGTTAACAATTTTGATTTTAACTATGTGAAGTGTAGAAATATTGTTATCTATAATGAACTGAAGACAAATTTGTTTCTCCCATTTTTTAAGTACAATACTTTTTTCATTATTTTTTTGCCATCAAGTACCCCATCTTTTATTTACATCATATATGCACATAAAGGGGAGTAATTCAGTTATATACCATGATATATATATATTGTTGTTCTTATAGGTATAATATTTCAACCAATGATTACGATGGATGGAATACATCCTCAAAGAGTAATCCAACCTATGTTAGTCTCCATGCTAAATATGGTTTTGCTGATGATGATGCTGCATCAAGTAGAGGCTATGTTTTTGAAGATACTCCACAAGTAAAATTGTTCAGTGATATTGACATGGTGTTAGAATTAGCTGTTAACACTGCACAGTTTGGTAGAACATTCCAAGACAGGTATAAAATGGCTTTCATAGCATAACAATATCATCATCTTAATTTAATAGCAAGCACAGCTCTTAGTGGGCCATTGTTTATTTTGGAATTTTAGATATGATTTACTGTTATTTGCCCAAAGAGATAACATTTCATAAAGGCATATAACATCCCAAAATCAGGTTGCTATCTAAAAGTCAAGGTCACAGTGTGACTTTCAAGCAGTTCCTATCCACCTTATTGTTTGTTCTGGGATTTTCGGATTATTTGACATTTGGAGAGTGTCCTCCAGTTTCACATTTGTTAGTAGATTTTGTAAATAGAGGTTTTTGTCTCAAAAAACATGAAAGATTTCACGATATTTCATCAGTTGGTTTGTTGAGAAATATGTTATTAAATTTTGAAAAGAAAGTATTTGAATGCACAAACTAAATTAAAGGTTTGAAATCGATTATTTTGCCTGTTTAGATTTACTGTGCATATTAATTTATATCTTTTAGATCAAGTAATGTCGTGCAATCAGTACATTTGCTGTACAACAAATATGTACAAATAAATTTTAAACTATATTGCCTTATTTGTATTTCCCCTGAAACAAGAGAGAAATACTAAACAGAGCCTTTGTGTTTTAGACTTGGACTATTAAACTGAATATTTTCTGACATAAATTGTATATTAATATCTTCAAAATATCTCTATGGAAAGGTTAATATCACTAGATGTATGTAGAAAAAAGATAATTCTTCAATTTATTTTACAGATCATTTATTTTTGCTGTAAGAGATCGACCAAGTGATTGTGGAGGAAAAACTATACATAACTTGAATGTTAGAGGAAAGAGAGGAAATATTGTACAAGTGTTTCCCTCCGTTGAGTATGACTTTGTACCAAATAACTTAGCAGCGGCAACAGGAGACTGTATACATATCCAGTAAGCTATGGTTACATTTATAAACTAAACATTTTATTGACAACTTTGTATCTTACTGACACACTTTATTTTCTAAATAATTATATCCCCGCTCGACAGAGTCGGGGGTATATAGTGGTCCTCATGTCCGTCCGTCCGTTCGTCCGTCCACATTTGGTTTCCGGATGATAATTCAAAAAGTTTACATCCAATTTGAATGAAACTTTGGGATATTGTTATATATCAGGTTGGTAAGAAGCCTATTGATTTTGGGGGAAATCCGTCAAATTCCACGAAAAACGTTAGAAATTTTTAGCGTAACCAATGTAAACAAAGATGGCGGCTTTCAATATCGAAAGTAGCGATCAACTTACAAATTATTCGTTTGATGAATTATCCATGTTATCATTAATGATTTGTTAAATTTAAAACTTTCGTTGTGTTCGATACAGAAAATAAAGTTATAGATTGATGTAAAACTTAATTATGTTTATTAAATCAGAAAATGGTTTATGGAAATAATCGTACGTAAAAAAACCAAAATATTCATACATTCAGTCAATCCCGCTACCAAATGCACAAGAAATATGAAGTTGAGAAACACGTTAGATAAATTAATTTCTTAATGCAATTTTAAAGAATTATAAGGATTAAACACCGTTTTCAATGGATTTATCGGTATATAATTCTAATATGATTTGCATATTTAGAAATACGTTTATTTCATTGGTTGAGATTACTTCCTGTAGAGGTTTTCAACGAAATTTATTTTTTGATAAATGAAGTTGACCTAATTTATTTTTTGATAAATGACGTTGACCGAACTATTTTTACCGTAACCAACGTAAACAAAGATGGCGGCTTTCAATATCGAAAGTAGCTTTCAGCTTATAAATTATTTGTTTGATGAATTATCATAAATGATTTGTTAAATTTAAAAACTTTCCTTGTGTTCGATACAGAAAATAAGGTTATAGATTGATATAAAACTTAACTGTGTTTATTAAAATCAGAAAATGGTTTATGGAATCGTACATAAAAATAAACAAAATATTCATACATTCAGTCAATCCCGCTACCAAATACCGGTACACAAGAAATATGAAGTTGAGAAACATGTTAGATAAATTAATTCCTTAATGCAATTTTAAAGAATTATAAGGATTAAACACTGTTTTCAATGGATTTATTGGTATATCAACAAGACCAATAAATCCATTGAAAACGGTGTTTAATCCTTTAATCAACAAGACCAACTCTCTCACAAACATATCATAAAAGTCCTTTGGACTTTTTATTTGTTTGTGAGTGAGTTGGTCTTGTTGATATACCAATAAATCCATTGAAAACGGTGTTTAATCCTTTAATCAACAAGACCAACTCTCTCACAAACATGTGAGTGAGTTGGTCTTGTTGATATACAGATAAATCCATTGAAAACAGTGTTTAATCCTATAAAAACACTTTTGACACTTAATTCTTAGCTGCTGGGCATATTTCGTATATAGTTTTTATATCCATTAAATATTTTTTGTGCTGACACAATTAAAACCCAACCATAATGCCTAAACAGAAAATCCTTAGCAACTGTCAACTAGAAAAAAAAATGTGATGCTACCCATTGCTCTCTTCCTTATGCTCATTTCTGGAATGGCTCTTAGGCACTATATAGGGAAACATTCTCAAAGCTGTATAAAAATACAGAAAATGGAGACTGAAAATAGTGGCACTAGGTGGTATGAAACTAGCTGTAATTAAAAAACTGTGATCTGGAATCAAAATAATAAGCTGTCTTAATATACATATACATTTTTTACACTTACAATATGTGAATCAAATGAAAACATAACATTAGAATTAGGAGCAAGGGTCCGGAAATTGTCATATTTGGCGGACATGACCGAAATTTACACTAAAATGACCAACTATGATTTGCTCAAATCGGACTTCTAAAAATTAATATTTTACACTCAATAATCATTTGTTGGATTTAATCCCTTCAATTTCTGCTACATAGAAGTATTTGTATTAAAAATCATCCCTAAGGCTATTACCTGTCACTGGCATGTGTTTATTGACCACCGACCGGTGATTACGTAACAGGTGACAGATCCGTTTCATCCATATCATAAACATACTATTGCAACAACATTTTGAAGGAACAGAGATTGAATATAATAGATTGTTTCTATATCACATTGCTAAGAAAATATGACAACTAAAGATACACGTGCAACTTTAATGAAAAACACGTGCAGTCAAAATTGTACACAACGCAAGCGCCAATATGACTAAATCAAGAGAAAACAAATTTGAATTAAAATTCATTGAAAATAATAAGAACAAAAATAATTATATCATTCAATAATAAAAACTTGTAAAAAGCAACCATCGCAGAATAACGCATAAATTCAATTCGAGTCCGAACTTGTGGCAATTAGGTGACAACTTCCTATTTCCGGTTAATAAAAAAACTCGCCTGGATATTCATCAAAACAACTTTGTTTGCCATTATTTTGTTGCATAGACAATATGTCATCTTACAATAAAGACCTTTTAGGCAGGAGAATGTATCTCTACATATATTTTCTTTTTCAAATGATGCATACATTGAGGCGCCATCCCAAATTCCATTGTACAACCCGCTTATTCAGTTCACGTGAAACAACACGACGTGCAAACAAAGTTTCAGTTCGAAACAACCCCAGACCAATATTCACTACCATGGAATTTGGTAATTTCTTTAGGGGAAAAATGACCGAAATGGGCAGGGAAAACTTCCGCCCCCTGATTAGGACGACACATGTTTTAACCAAGACATGCCTGATACAGAGATTATAGAAAAGATTAAAGCTTACCATCATTTGATTTACAAAAATTACAATATAAAACTAATTATCTCTTGTAAAAATGTGCATATAGCTAAAACAAATAAATATTGGAACAAACACATAGGATCTGTATTTCTGGTTTTCAGATGGACTGGTTCTAATACTAATAATGCCAATAATGATGGGAATGGACAGGCCAGATCTGACAGGAACAACATAGTTTTACTGAATAATCAGGTCTACCCAGAAGGCAAAGGTGTAAGCTTTGGTCCTGGGCAGAAGTATGGACATTATGGCCTTAACTACCCAATGCATCTTGATAATGCAACATTCCTTGGCTTATCAAGACAAGACAGGGAAAATCTAGCTTTCAATGCACCAGGTAAAATTTAAAATAGTGAAACCTTGGAATGCTATGGAAACAGATCATAAATTTAGTCATAATAATTCTATATCATACGGTATATCAGTCATTGAATAATGCCAAAGATTTTTTATTCAGGAATCTATAGTAAAGAAGGAATATATATTGCTTATTGTTGGTTTTATATGTGGGTATTTAAAAGATTGATTTTCAAATCTCTCAAATTTGATACTTTGATCGTTGTATTCTTTACATTAAGGTTTATCCCATTGTTATATTGTTAAAGTGAATAGAATAAAAAATTAGAACATTAAAAGTCTTTTTACCCATTTTACAAATCATACTTTAAATGTCACTACTGTGGTTTCATATATTTTCGTGGGTAGCAATTTTCATGGTTGTAGGAAAAAAGACATTTCGTGGGATCCTTAAATTCGTGGTTCGCGGTACCGGGAAACATAAAAAATGCAACACGAGGGAATTGCTTATACATTTTCGTTATTTACATAGTCTGTACATTTCTAATATGCCATTTTCAAAATATAATTGCTCTCAGGATGTGAATGCCGATCACGTGATTTCATAAAAATTTACAGAAGGGAATGCGGCTTATTACAACGTAATGGAACGGCTTAATAAAGACAATATTAAACGAAACATGTGCTTTGTTGTGCCGTAGTTGAAAGCACAATAAACATAAATCTACAGAAGGGAATCGCGTTTTATACAGTTTTATGCCATTTATACGATTTTAAAAAGGGTGCGTCGAGTACAGTGCCCAAAATAAAATCACACTATACTTATATCACGTGATAGTAAACTACCTATCTTGAAAACAGCTTACTGACTGTTTTGTTTTTAAAAGAACGTGAGTTATAAAGATTAAACAGATTGTGTTTTGGAACCATTCACATAATTAACATAGTTAATAATAAAAATTTCATAGTAAATAACAGTTCATTGTAAATTCGTCGTAAATTCCCTGGGGCAAAGATTAAGTTTGTTTGTTTGACAATAAACTTGATAATATAATTAGTGGTTCCTATAGACGAAAATAAGTATAACAGGTGTCAGTCGATTGCTCTATTCATTATTATTTGAGAAAATTATTTTAATATGTGTGTATACATCAACACTTTACAACGAAAAGGCACAACAGGAAGTACTTTCATAACTGACTGGATTACGCAATTAGAAAAACAACGTTTTTTTTTATCAATTTCATTTCTGTTTAGTGTCATAAACACACTAAAGTCATTCATAATGAACACAGTTTTCCTACCGCAGGTCGGGGGTTCTCTCCAGGTACCCTGGCTTCCTCCCCCAATAAAAACTGGACGCCATGATATAGCTGAAAAATGCTGAAAGTGGCGTTAAAACACCATTCAGACAAACAAACAAACATAATGAACAATTGTCACCTCTATCAAAAACATATCAATATAACAATGTACCATGAACATCAGTTGTCATTATCCATGTAATCAACCGTCCCGTGGCAGTTTCTCATGCCATTTTACTGTCATTATAGAGTGTCTAGAGATCATTATTCGTTGAATTCTTAATTTGGTGGTTTGTCCCCACCCACGAAAACGACGAAAATTAATACCCCACGAATAAAAATGAAACCACAGTATCAACTTGGATGACTTTAGTGGGAAATCTTTCTGAATTAAAACATGATTTATTTGATATATAAAAAATAACAGAAGTACATTACTCGCATACAGGTATGTAACAGTGTTATTTTTTGCAAATGTATAATTCTGCATTATTTCATTAAGAATTTTCATGTACTTGTACATATTTTTAGTACTTCTCCGAAATCTTATCAGTTGTTTACAATGTTTTTTTAGGTTCATTTGGTGGAGAATTATCACAATTAGATGATGCTGGACCTTATTTTGATCTTGGAGTAAGAAAAGTAACCCAGGTAGGAACCTACCATTATATGTGTACCAGAAACAATGATTTCTCTAACAGGGATCAGAAGGCAAGAATAATGGTATCAACCAGTCCAGCAGCCGTTCAAGTCATTGGTTGGATGGGAGGAGAACTAAAGACTGCAGATAGGTACTGTATAATTCAGAACACACATGTGTTATCTACTATTACTAATTCATATGGAAGGAAGAAAACATTTTATGGAACTCAATTCAACAACATAAAAAGTTGGTAACATAATTTTTGATTGGTCAGTATAAAAAGTCAATCTCAGATTTCCTGAAAATGCGGTGTTGTTGGAATATGAGTAAAACCAGGGCAATGAGAGATCAGATTTAATGAGGTTGTATGGACCTGTTTCTGCCTGGTCTAACTATGGTTAGAGATAACCTTCATTAATGAAGGTATAAAGTAATCCATATATAAAATGAGTTTTAAAATAGTGTATTGAATCTAAAACAGATTTAATTATGGGATTGGCAGTAATGAATATACAGATTACATTGTAGAAAAGGAGATAAAGTAACAACATTAAAAAGCAGATAGAAAACATTAGTCACATAATGGTCTGTTTAGAAACTGTATTGTTTACAGTATAGTTATACAAAGCCTTATCATTATTTTAATATTGTATTATAGTAATGCCAAGGTCAGTGTGGCCCAAGGGGATTTTAGTACGCTACAAACACTTCAAATACATGAGTGGAAAAAAGAAGATGGGATGGCTTTGATTAGTTCTAAAGGTGCTAGTATTTCTGTAAGTATAAATATATATAATTTTTCCTTGTCCCTACCATACATAACTGTAAGTTGGCCCTATGTTCATACCAGAGTTAGGGCCTCAGTGGCCGAGTGGTCAGGGTAGTTCGTCTACTATTGATCACTTGGTCTGTCAACACTGAGATTGCAGGTTCCATTCTCACTGCAGGCAGGGTGTACTCGACTCTTAATTGACAAGGATTGCCAGTTTTCCTACCGCAGGTCGGGGGTTTTCTCCGGGTACTCCGGCTTCCTCCCCCAATAAAAACTGGACCGCATGATATAGCTGAAAAATTGCTGAAAGTGGCGTTAAACACCATCAAACAAACAAACACAACAAATATACCAGAGTTGGTGTCTGACACTATATTGTAGTGTATGTGTAAATGTAGTTGTTTGTTATATGTCAACCACATATGATTTGGAGCAAAATCCATGTTGAGTGTTCTCACGTACAAAAATGTTGTTATGTTTGATTCGACATTCATAAATATTGACTTCTCTTCATGGAAAAGTAATATTGAATAGTCTTTATAGATTACTATTTATTAAATTTTTATTGGTAATATAGTGCCACTACTTAAAATTTGACTGGACATACCATAATATAAAATATTGACTGCTTTCATGGACAGCTTTCGATCCATATATTGACTGGTATTTATAGCAGCTACTAATTTGGAACATTAAAATTTTATCTTACCTAAAATTTTAATCATTTTCAGTGTAACTATTAATCAGATTTTGTGAATTATTTTTAATACACATTTATTCCATACTTTTCTATGCCTTTATTGAATTAAAAAAAAATCAAATTGGCAATACTATTGAGGATACAAATTCCATTGTATTATTAATTTTCAGGTAGGTGATGACTTTGCAAGCAATTTTATAGTTCTGTCACCAGAAACAAAATGGACAGAGAATGGAAAGAAAGTAACCGTTTCCATGACTATTAATGCTGATGCAAGTGATGTAGTTATTTATAGATCGAATTCAGAGAACTTTGCCGGTTGGTCAAAGATTGATGCATCAATCAGTGGAAGTGTGGCACAATTTCAGGTGGACGAGGGTGGAGTGTTTGTGGCTAGATCACACACTAATCCTGGACCAATTATTGGTATTGTTGTAGGATGTGTCGCTTTGGCATTGATCGTTATTGCCGCTGTTGTCTACTTCAAGAAAAATCCAGCTAAATGGATGGCACTTAAAGGAAGTGCAAAATATGCTGAAAAATCACTTTCTAACAAAGTGTAGAAACTAAAACAGTTCTGACATTTACACATCTTTAATCTGTTCTATGATCATTTTGTCATGTCTCCAACATTCCTTTATTTATTTATGAAGTATACACAAGTATTTACATTGTAAATATTAACAGTTGTCTCAGGATTTAAAAATAAGCATAATACAATATATAGATGAAACAAAAATTAAAATAACTCAACATTATAATATCATTTATGACAATTACATATCATGCAATAACTATTGCTGAAATCAGGTTCTTTAAGTCGCTTTAATGTACTGCTTATAATCATATACATTTTTATGTTCTGTTGTGGATGCCAAGTTACAGTTTCGACATAATTGTTTTAATTTTATAAACAGGCACATTTTTGCTTGTCATCTTAGATTTACCAAATGAGATTATTACTTCAAACTTATCTGTATATTATCATTGTTGTTTCTTGGTGTTAATGTACAGTATCTTTATATGTATATGTATCGTAGCTTGGCAAGCAATAGAAAAAAGATTCTTGTCTCAGATACAGTTATATACACTCAGTCTTGTAGCTAGACAAGCAGTAGAAAAAAAGATTCTTGTCTTAGATACAGTTATATACACCTCAGTATTCTGTAAAACCAGCTTTATCAGATTAGTATCACTCTTAACACTTGAACCTATTTTAGAGGTTTCATTTTGTCATTAAATTTTTTTATTCAATTACATTTTAATATGTATATTTTGCTAATGGACAAAATGAAACTAGTTCTTGCATATTAATTTAGTAAGTTTAAAAAACAGTTGCCTAGCTTAGGTTTGAATGATATTGTGGCCTTTTTCTATGCAAGCGGTCCGAGGCTGCTTTAAGCCTGGCAAGGGGTTTGGAGAGGTGAATCCAACCAGAAGCTTTTTCAAATTTTTAACATGTAATTACATGTTCTTCATGTCTCTTATGTTTTTTTCTTTTCTTATTTTGGGCCAAAGTGATATTGAAGCCTTGGCTTCCAAGCTTTCAACTGGCTATTCCACTAAAAAAGGACAATTAGTGATAATTAAATAAGTATTAAGATTATAGTATATTGTTACCATGACAATGTTATATTTCCAATGATGTAATGCCTTTTATCTGTTTTAGTTTCTAACTGTTACCAATATCATCCCTCCATTAATGGTTTATATTGACCAGGACATAACCAATATCATCCCTCCATTAATGGTTTATATTGACCAGAACATAACCAATATCATCTCTCCATTAATGGTTTATATTGACCAGGACATAACCAATATCATCCCTCCATTAATGGTTTATATTGACCAGGACATAACCAATATCATCCCTCCATTAATGGTTTATATTGACCAGGACATAACCAGTATCATCTCTCCATTAATGGTTCATATTGACCAGGACATAACCAATATCATCCCTCCAGTAATGGTTTATATTGACCAGGACATAATATATTTTCTGTACATTACCATAAATAACAATATTTGATAATGCTCAGTCCCTGGTTTTCACCAACAGTTTTTTATTCCACATTTTTCATTTTAAGTATCCATAAAACAAAACATTTGACCTTAGTATTCAGTGCCATTCTTCAAATTAAAGCCAATAAAAAAGCTTACCAAATCTTCCATGCATATTATACACTAATATTTCTTATATCAGTACCTGAACGTCTTGTGTTAAACATGGTGTTGATATGTTTTACATATTTATGTTTAATAGAATTCTTTTGCTGCTGGTCGGCAATAAAACAATATAAATCCTTGTATCTTATTTATTACACAATTCTAACTGTTTCTATCTGTTTGTAAATGTTTGGCATGATATCTTGTTTTTCAAATGTATATATGGTATATTTTAGTAATATACAATACAAACAGAAGTATTAAAAACTAAGCATTGAACAGTATAAAAGCTAATAGCTACATGCATGATGAAACAGTTATTCAGGTTAGGAATTGACAGTAATAGTGGAATAGATAACCTTTAAATCAGTTATATCATGGCCAGAGAAAGAAATCTGACACAGGGGCATTGCTAGACTAGTTATAATGTGGATTCACGAAATAACTTTGAAAATTTTGAAAACAATGGTGCATTTTTGAAAGTTCTAAGGTGCTTTATTTATGACTAAAATGCACAGTTTATTGATTGCAGGGATAGGTTGCAATTGTTTTGTTGTCAAAATCATGTGGATTCAGCCACGTACTAGCGTATAGGCAGCTAGGGCCCAGTGATGTCAGTTATATCATGGCCAGAGACCGACATCTGATGCATGCCTGTCTGGTCTGGGACTTGCACATAGAACTGCTATGAGCTCACAGTTTGGTATGGATGATCTTTGGAGGTTGCTCATACACATCATAGCCATTAGACCACATAAGAATGTTAAATTCAGATAGCTGTACATTTTTCATGTTTCTGCAAATCAGCAGAAATTTTAACCCTAGTCTCTGTAGAAGAAGTAGTAACACATATCTAAAACAGAACAAAAAAGGGTCAGTGTGAGCTATTGTCAAAACCACTTTTCCAATTAGAACCAAACTTGGCAGGAATGTTTATTGGGTGGTTCTTAACAAGGTTTGAGTTTTGGTAATGATCAAATATTAAACATGGCTGCTAGGGCTATTAATGCGTTCTGTTTGGCTGAATTTCATAATCTCATAAACCCCTTGGCAGATTGATTTGAAATATTGCAGAAATGTACCTTAGATGGTACTCTAAAAATGTTTTTATACCGATCCAAGATGGCCATCATCGCAGGCCATCGGATCCTATGGGAAACACGTACAAACAGCTTCTTCTACGAAACTGTTCCACACAATGGTGCCAAATTATGAAGAAATAAAGGTTGGATAGTAATCTTATAATTTTGAGTGTTTCGAGCCAATAGCAATTTCAACATGGCTTCCAGGCCACTAATGCGTTCTGATTGGTTGGCGTTTCAAAAATCAGATGACAAACAGAATGGCATATTGATATGAAATATTTCATAAATGTACCTTAGATAGTCCTCTACAAAGTTTGAGTTTTTGTGACGATCTAAAATCCAAGATGACCGCCACCTTTAACACAGCTTAACAAGGGAAAAACACAAATAGATTCTTCTACGAAACTGTTCCACACAATTATGGCAAATTATGCAGAAATTAAGCTTGGATAATTATCTCGTATTTTGAGTTTTTGTGCAAATTGGAAATACAGCATGCAGCTGTGGCTAAGTGCGTTCTGATTGGCTGCATAAAAAAAAGTCTTCTCACAAACCGCTTAGCAGATTGATTAAAAATATTGCAGCAGTGTACCATGGACGTCCTTTACAAAGTTTGAGTTTTTTGTGCCGATCCAAAATCCAAGATGGCCGCCACAGTGGAACACCGTTTCACATAGGATCCTATGTGAAAACCATTCAAACAGCTTCTACTCCGAAACTGGTCGACACAATTAAACCAAATTATGCATAAGTGAATCTTGGATAGTAACCCTATTATTTTTAGTTTTTCGAACGAGCCGATATCAAATTCAACATATAGCTGCGTTCTGATTGGCTAAAATATCACTTTGGCAAAATCGTTTTCTCACAAACCGCTTGTCAGAAGGAATTGTGAAATTGAGGAAATGTACCTCAGTTGGTCCTCTACTAAGTTTTTTTTTTTTTTTTTTTTTTTTTTGTTTCGATCCTAAATAATACCACCATGCCACCATGGAACATTAACCCAAGATAAAAACGTAAAACGGCTTCTTCTCAGAAACTGTCCTTCAAATTGCTGCTGATTTGAAATTCAACATGGCAACATGCATAGAAACAGCATCTTAACATAAACTCTTTAGCATTTAATATCAGTGTACGGCCTTGTTTTCATGTTTTTTTATGTTTTTTCAAACATACTTCTGCAATTTTTGCAGGCTTAATTCGACAAAAAATTAATAATCCACTATTCGATTTTTCACCAAAATTGATATGCTCTTACATTCGGTAAAGTATGCAAAGATTACTTGTCGCTGTGAGCCTCATAGTGTTTACGTATCTGTCCAAACACATGCCAATCCGGTCTGACATTATTTTAACTCGCTGCCTATAATTAATTTCCATCTCCTTCCGAATGTGGACGGTTTTCAATGGGCAGATGTAAAATGGCCTAAGGGGACGCAGCACACCATCTGCCATTTGTTGTAAATAGATATCACAATAATGGTAACATTAATAATATTTTTTTCATTATTAACAATTTAGTTTCTATAAAATAAAAACAAAATATGAAATTCTTATGAATACTATGAATACAAAGTTTTCGCATAAACGAGTTCGGTATAGGCAAAAATAATGAAAATAAAAAAAATTACCAAGAGAGGTAATTTTGACCAAAAATACCAATTTTTGAGTACTTTTGAGTAGGTTTTGACTAGTTATTTCTTAATAGACACAAATTTAACTCAGAGATCCCCATTTTTCTTTCCATCACTAAAATGTATACCAGTTGTTGGACATTATATAAAAGAGTCAGAAAATTTCATTGGACAGAATTTTTTAATCCATTTAGTGTTTTTATTTTCTCTGTATACTCTATTCGGAAATTAAAAAAGTTTCAGTGTTCAACCCTTTAAAATAGCTCTGAAACCCTTATTGTTTATTTGAATTATGATAACTTATATAAAAAAAAACTAACTATATGGCAAGTTTAAAGAAAACTGATTGACAAATTATTTTCAGTGAAAGAGTCCTGAACCCCCTTAAAGTCAAGTAAAATCTCATTCAAACCAACAAATAAGTCATTAACAGAAAAACCAGTGTATCATTCAGGGCGGATTTCCGTTATTCTCTGCAGGTGAGTACTATTATGCCATGGATGGACCGTAGTAAAACTAATTGTATATAGGTAAGGAACGACCGTTCTATGCTTACTGTCTTCCAGAAAAGATTCAACTCAACCAAAAGCTGACAGAGTCTAATTATCAACATCATTATTAACAATCTATTTGTGACCGATTCTGATAAATCGCCCGACGGATATGACTAAAGAAAAATGAAATGTACATTTTGTTCTTAATTTATATACATTTTTTGTATATTTGTTTTCCGAAGAATAAAAAGCGTTAGAGGAGCACCTAATTATTAATATCTTATTTTGTTGCGGCGTCATGTGTGTAACCCGTACACAAGACATCTTCGCTCGATGAGAGAATTGCATCGTAACCCTCTGCTAGCGAAGATACAATTAAGGTTGAAGCCGAGAACAACCTATTCGCTGTAAAGCTCTAACTCACAAACTCAGCTTTGAGTGTCTGTAATCAATATTAGATGATAAACTGCCCTAACAACTCTGGCACATAGGCCCTCTAGTATTTGTCAATATGCATATTAATTGCACACTGTTGATATGATTATGTCTTTTAATTTTAAATTTGCATGTCGAGATAGCCTATACGTTAAATAGCGGTAAGAAATTTCTTGTTTCACGAATTTCTTTTCGTGTATCATTCGAAGCATGGCTTTCAGTGCAGCTAGAGCGTTCCTATAGGAACCACCCCTTTTCCCACTAGCTGCATGGAAAGATTGATAATTTATAAGTTTTAAATCATTTAAATAGTAATATGCTTATTATTTTATTGTATTAAGACGTTTTTGTTTTAGAATTATAACTATTGTAGCGACCACGGAAGTGTTGTGTGGAAAATTTAATTGTTTAATGAATAAGTTAGCTCCAAACCTTGGAAGCTGTTGTTAGCTGCACCTGTGGCGAGTTGTTATACGTGTTGTGTTTTAATTGATACATATCTGCTTTTTTAATAACGAATAAGAATGTTGCAACAAGTATTTATCTTTATTAATCCATATCGTTTGTCAGAAACTTCCTGCACAAAAGTCGACTTGACTTCACTCGGACACGAAGCTCCGTTCTCAAAATCAGACATAAGGCAAGTATTTTTGTATTAAACAATTTTTTTCAACAACCTACTGTAGCACTAAATAATCCGGAACCAAAAGATAAAGATGCAATTCAGAAGTCAAAGCAGACAGTGAGTAAGATATTCAGTAAAAACATATTGTTAAAGGAACGATTTTTTCGGGATTAGCCGTAATAATGTTTTGGTTCGTGAAGTAAATAAAATGATAAATTGTACAAACGTAAATCCGTATAATCTTTAACAGTTTGACTATATTTTTAATTCTTAAAAGAGGAAGAGAATGAAGTCGAATTAATAATTTTCTAATTGGCCGTCTTTACTATACTTCAAATGTTCAAACTCATATTGTGTTCATTGGAGTATACAAACAATTTCTCAATCACTTATTAAGCAGTTTTTCACTTCAAATATTATTCCCCTATATGACAGGCAATTACAATGTAGCCTTCGTATGTATGCTTTGAACAAGAACAAATTAAAATTGGCGAGTTGTTCCAATATTATACACGAGCACAACAGTGAACAAAACACATGTAATATTTGTACACGTGTATAATACGATCACACATTTGTTTAATACAAGTACCACACGCCATTTTTCATAAGTGACGCCTGTTTAAATGGTTCTAACGTTAGTAGCAGAAAACAAACATGTCATTCTACTGGACCCCCACGCCGACCGGTCCTTGATCTGCATAATTAAGGTAGCAAGTAAACCAATTCTAATAAATATTGGATGTGTATTACCTCCTTAGAAGACGTAACAATACGCTCAAATAAAAAAGTAATGGTGTTGTAGAAAATATTGGGACATTGTGAAAATATACGAAGAAAAATTCATTTAGAGTACTTATAAAATTTGGTTGCCCGATTAATACCGGTTAGGGTATATCCAATATAAAATTGCATTGAAGATACTCCGGATTATATTTCATTCTTTGATATGAAATCCCGGAAGTGGACACATATTTTAGATAACAAAATATAACATACTAACTTAATTTTAATCTACCATAGTGATCTTGAAATTATAGACACCACCATACACTGTGGTCAGTTTTTTACTTATTATACATACTTCTAGAAATAAACTCGGGAAAACTACGAACTACGCTACATGACAATGGGATGGCTTCAACTTTCCAAGTGTTACTTCCCATTCATCGATAGCAACATTCCAGCAGCTCCGGCGTATGGTGCGTACAATTCACAGCGTATTCTATATCCTGCGATCGTTATTCCAATTTTCTAGACCGGTCACTGCTGTTGACTTCTAAGCTACTTAAACAAGGGTTTGTTGTACTAGGTAATGTGTCAAAGGTAGTCTTTACTATTCATATATTTGAAGCATCTAAGTACACCAATGATTTTTATTGAGTTGGGGTTACTCATTTTCTGTTTTTGTGTTTTTGTTTTTTCTTACGTGTTGTAAATCCTTGTCTTACTGTTCCTCGACTTTCATCTTCGGTTGTTCAGTTTCCTTGCCATTTTCTTTCCCATCACAATGAAGAATTCAATTACGCAGCAGACTGCGCCGAGTAGAATGTTGTGCGGGTCTTATAATAAGGTTGGTTTATAGCAAAATGGAGAAACCGCTTTGCGTGTCCTGGTAATGTACACTGTTTAATTTTTTTCACAATGGCTATCTGATACAAAGTCTTTTAACGTATTTGGATGCTAATATCTATTTAAGAAAGTATTGTTGGTAAATTCTGAATTGAGGCTAAGTGTATGACGCACGGGTTTTTTGGCACTTGCTGGGGTTTTAGGCAGTGTCGCCATATATAGGTATGATTCTGAACGTTGTACACCTGCAGCGGACCAGAGTAACATGACCACCTTTCAAGGTATTCCAGTATGTATAACTGCATTTAACATGAAGACATTTGGTAAAGCTAAAATGAGTGACCCGAAAATTGCTAATATTATAAAAGAATTTTGTTACTGTACTTTATAGCGCTATGTGCGTAATGTGCGTTAACAAATATTTCTGTCATGTATTATGCTAACACATAATCTGATTTGTCAAACATCAAATCTTAATAGTTCATAACAAATGAGCTACATGTAAATGAATTTGTATATCGTCACATTTCATAAATAATTTATTTTTGCTACAAAATTGCAAGTGAACCAGTGATTGTTTCTATTTAAAAACAAAACACATTAGTGGTTTAAATATACTGACTTTTTTCTATTCTGGAAGACCGTTCTCCGCTATGATCTGATATTGATACAAGAAATACGAGTGGTGAATCTTGGCAAAACCTTTGGACATTAGTTAACACGTGAGAACATATTGACCATGGAATTTGTGTGAAAAAGATATATATATATATATAAGACAGAATATATTCTTTCAAGTGCATTGTCACAATACTCTATAAATACAGGCCTACTTCGTTTATAGTCAAATATATACATTTATGCCAAGAAATATAATTTTATTGTTTAAACTCAACTTTCGGCAATTTTAATGTCACATCATAGCGACAAATTTTTATTAGAAAAGAAGGGCATCTGAATACACAAAATCGATTGAAATTTTGGCTTGATTTCTGTATATGATGAATTAAAGAAATTGTTTAAACGTGTATTGTTTGACTTTCTGGAAGCATATATATCATATTATACGGATGATCAGCTTGTACATGTAAGTTATGAAATGCGATGTGAACCATCTGTAATCTGTATAAATTTACTTTTACGTGCAGCTGGTTGCATTCGAAAAATTGAATGAACTACGTAAATGATTATATCTCTGCAGACTAGTAATCTACGTCTAATAGATGTCCATCATTATGACAATAGCCCAGATGACTACACTGACTTGTTTGAGCCAATCTAATTAAAATTAAAATTTAATCTTTCACTTGCTTCCTCCTTTTTGTTATTGGTCGCTCCGTTGCGCCTGTGTTGTTCCACTTTTTCTCGGTGGAACAAGTATTTCTTTGTATCTTTTTATAGATATGCTGTCATAATTAAAATCTGTGGGTTTTCAACCTAGCGGCATGTTCACACGCACAATAATCTTTAATGCGCAAATGTTGTTACAATTTACCATTATTTGTTAATATGCATATAATATTTTTGTCTTTTATTGCAATAATAAAGGTAATATTTGCATGTCGAGATACCCCCGACCTTTATACAGCGTGAAGACATTTCTTGGTTCAGGAATATCTTTTCACGCATAATGTGACGCTCGTTTTCAATGCAGCTGGCACTGTTTGGGAAGATTGGAATTTATTATAAACAAATCAATGCGAGTTGGAGTTTGCACTCATGCTCTGTGTTTTTAATGATAAATATTTGCGTTTTAGTAATAAAAAAGAACATAACAAGTATGTATCTTAATTAATCCATATCATTTGTCACTTGTGATCATAGACGTGCAGTACTTAACCTAAACAAACGTGTAATCTCCTGATATCTGTCATTTATCTTGGTAAATTTAGACTAGACAAAGGCACGTAGTTCCATACTCATAATTGGACAAACTCCATACGGCAAGTATTTTGTGTAAAAAAATTATATAACAGAAAATATCCTTATTTTAAAATGTTTTTAACAACCCACTGTAGTATAAACTAATTCTAAATTAGGAGATGAAGATAGTTGTGCTATTCAGGAATTGAAACAATCAGTGAGTAAGAGATTGAGTAAACATATGTTGTTAAGGCACCTTTTTTTTCGGATTAACCGTAATTGTTTTGTGGTTCATGAAGAAGTATAAACTTGATGCACAAACACCAATCCTTGTAATTTTAAATCATTAAACAGTTTCTATGTTTTATGAATATTTTAAACCCTTAATTCAGTGTTAAATGAAGTAGAAAAAATTATTATTTTCCCATTTGCTTCCTTCACTACGCACGTGCAACTACAATTTTGTTCTTTGGAGTATAAATACAATTTCAAAATCAATTACAAAATATTTTACATCATAAAATTATTCTCCAATAGTTAAGGCGATAAAAAGCCTTTAGTGTCGAATGGTATGTTTGATTTGAACAGAGCCAAGTAAATCTCGCGAGTTGTATTTGTCTATGGCTACCTTGTCGTTCACTATTTTATAGAACATAGCAAGTGTTGCTTCTTTTCATCTTTGCTGTAGTTCCTTCCACTAGTTAGTTTATCAAGTCTGTTACCAGTTACACAATATCTTTGTCTTTATTGGTTGGTTACATATCTTGCTGCTCTTCTTTGTACTTTGTCCACTTTGTCTAATACTATTGTGTGATACTTTGTCAAATGCCTAGGAAAAATAAATATCAATAGGTCGGATTGATTTTCCTAACTCCAGATTTTTGTGTGAGATCGTCTATGCATTATATTTATTGTTTTTCGCATTATCTTTTGCTTTTGAATCCATGTTGTAGAGGATATCGTAAAATGTTGGCTTCTGCATGTTTCATAATGTTACTAGTTACAATGTGCTCCATGATCTTGAAAGTAATGCAGTACTTCTGGTTTTTCTTGTATGATGGTGTTACCATTGCTGATTTCCAATCGTCTGGTATGGTTCTAGTATCCATCGAGCAGTAAAAGATGTCTCATAATATGGGATCTATTTCTATGGCTAATTCTTTGAGCACTGTTGGTTTTTTCGTTGGACGCTGCTGCTTTATGTGGATTAAGCTGTTTCTCTACAGCACGTGTTTTTATAATGATGTTTCCACTGTCCGGGTAGTTATTTGGCTGGTCTGGCATATATTCTTCTTGTTCGAATTCCTCTTTAGTTATGGTACAGGCAGGTGAGTAATGAAACGCCATGACTGCCTTTTAGATGCTGTGCCTACTACTTTATATGTGGTGCTTTCGTTAATGATGTTTGCTTTGATAGCTGGATCTGTTTCTAATATTTTATCTTTTCTTAGTGGGTCTACACCTCTCTTGTAACTCTTTTTGTTTGATATATGTCCAGAATCTTTTAGATAGTCTTTGGTTTTCCTAGTCTTCTTCAAGTGTGACAATCTGTTCAATATAATTCCAGTATGCTCTCCTCGATTTTCGTTGCACTGTTTGCTTTAATGTCTTATATCGCTTGATATCATTGGCATGATTATTCTTCTTTGTATGCTCGGTCTTTCTTTTTAATTAGTGCGTTGATTTGTTGGGTTATCCAAGGGTTTTTGTCTTTTGCTTTTTAAGTTTTGCTAGGTATATGTGATTTTTGCTGGTTTCCAGTTCGTATGTAAAAGTTTGCCTTACTTTATTAATATCTAGCTTCCCTCTTATGCAGTTTTGTACATCTAGAAGGAAGTGTAAATCTTCTCACGCGAGTCATTTTAACTATGCGAGAGAAATGTTAAGTCCCTTCCATTTCAGTCAGTACGGTAAGAAAATGATAGTAAAGACTCATGAAGAAATTGTTTCTGTATGTCATTTAAGAATATTTAAATCTTGGTTTCGATTTTCGGAAATTTTAAGCACACATAAAATAGTATGAGCAGGGACCAAAAATTATGTACGACGCTGGAATATGAACTGTATATGTTAAAATACAAAAAATACGTAAAGAATTATGTAAGTGTTATTTCTATCTCTACTACTATACGCATTCGCACTTTGACTTCATCGTAATATACAATATATTTGTTTTACGCTACTAAAGTGGTCGAAACAATAAAAATCAAGAAAATTAATGGTATACAAACGTGAAAAATATATTATATTATTCAAAAATGAGACGCATAGCTACGTTTTAATTTATGAAAATGAGTTTTTAATAATTATCAATTATAATTTAAGACAATTGAACCCTTTAAATGCACATGTTAAATTCTTCAGCGCCTTAACGTCAGATTTGTCATATTGCCACATTGTAAAATGACACTTAAAAAGTGCATACACCGTGAATTTGCCGTAATTTTGAAAACGCTTCCAAAGGAAAGTTCGTGGTTTACTCAACCGTCTATTGGTAGCGTATAAAAAGAACAGGTTTTACGATCTAACTAAAAGTTATCATGCCGCGGTTGGATTCTGCTACCAGAAACATCGGACGACTTGAGTCTCCCAAAGTGAAATTGCACGGACCAAGAATGTGAACCAGAGTACCATTCCAGATTATGGACCCGATTCCAACAGACAGGTGCTACTAATAACCTTCCAGGAAAGTGGTAGACCACGCATAACCACAAGATCGGGACATCACAGCAACAACAACTGCATTCGGGATACCTGGATTGCGAAAAATCAGATTCCAAACTGTCAGAAATCGGATTCGACAAAATAGAACTAGACCAGAAGTAATTTTGTCGGCGTTACATTGGCGGGAAAGAATCAGATTGTTGAGGGTATGGACATTCCAGAACTGGTGTAGAGTCTAGTCTAGTGACGAGTCGCGGTTCCTGCTACAGAAACGTGATGGTAGAACACGTGTATTTGCCACCTACGAATTGAACGATTCGCGCAGTCACGTGTCTAAGAAGTGGATAGATACGTGGCAGAGGCATGCGTCATGTTGTGGGCGGCGATTTCAGATGACAGAAAATCAGGGCTTGTGTACGTACTACGTAAGTTGAAGGAACAGCGGTACGGAGACGATAACCTTCCACCACATCTTCCGATTATGGACAACCAAAGGAAGTTATTCCTGCAACTAATTTTTAATCCCATCGAACATCCAAGGGACCAATTGGACAAACGTGTGCGCCAGCGCCAACCACCACAGCAGACCCTGGATCAACTTCGACAGATGTTGCATAAGGAATGACGAAAAATTCCTCGCACTAATGTTCGTGTTTTGAGCCGAGGAAATGCAGAGCAGTGCTGGCTGGTCACACACGTTACTTGCAGTTGACCGGAAGTGACCTTTGAACTGTGATAAATCGGCTGTGATTTGTGATTTTAACAGGCAATGAATGTTACTTTGCATAAAACAAACATTTTAAGCGCACATAGTTCGTGTATAATTGTTAAACTTTAATTTGAATGTCGCTCATTAAGATATGTAAAAACCCACAAATCGAGTGGTTTTTTTTCGTTTTTTTTTAAGAGTATATATGAGAATTAACAAGAAAAATCTTGAATTACAGTCGTGAATATAATTCATTAAGAGAACCGCTAAAATGACATTCTGGTTGCCCAGAGTAATACTGGTTCAGATATGCAAAATTTTATTAAACATAATAGGGACAATATAGTTCATTTCATTGCATTAAATTCTGGAGGTAAGCAGATATTTAGATAACAAAATATAAAATACTAACTTTGTATTTTATGCTGTTACTCTTTCTCCACAATGCATCAATGATAACCTGCCATTAGAATGTTGTGCTAATAAGGCTGAATTAATTTTATTTTAAAAAGAAGAAACCATGTGGGATAAACATTTTTCGCATATGCACACTGTGTAGAGATTTATTTGAATACTAACATCGATCTAGCAAAGTATTGACCTTTAAGTTCTGATTTCAGGTCAAGTGCATGATGAACGGGTTTCTGGCACTTATTGTGGTTTTTGGCACTGTTGCCATGGGCGATTCTAAACATGCAGCAAGACGGAGTTACAGATCCATGTATGGTGGCATTCCTATATTTGTATCTGCATTCAACATCCAAACATTTGGGAAAGCTAAAATGAGTGACCCAGAAATCGCAAATATTATAAAAGAGGTTTGTAACCTTATATTTCATAATACTGCTCGGAACATGTTTATATAAATGGACGCATATTTCATGTTTAAAAGTTAAAAATAATTCGTATGAATAATAAACTTTATGGTCAAACATAAAATGGAACAAACTGAAAAAATACAATTATAAATTAGAAAAAACTCCAAGGAGACAGTTCAATTAAACTTCTACGAAAATATTAAAATTTCTTAATAAAGAAACGAAAAAGCTAAGCCGTGTTAATCGTTTCATACTACCGACGTGAAGGATTCTGACAACGTTAAGTTATAGGCAGACCATTTTAACTTTCTCCTGTACAAGGTATACAAAAAGAAATATGGGTTTGTTCCGTTGCCTTAAATTCTCTCCGAGTTGAGGTTTTAGACTTTTCAAAATCATTCCCATATTCTAGATGCAATTTAAATAATGTAGATATAGATCAACTATAAAATTATAATATTCTAAGCCAAAAAATTTTTTTTTTAAGTATTATAAAGAAATAATTTTCGAAACAATTACTGAAGAGAGTACACTTTTTTCTTTTTTACAGAATGCAAACAAAATGTGATATAGAAAAATTCGTACAACATAACTTAAATGCGTATCACGTTTTGGAAATTGAAAGAGAACGATACAAAAGAACTGAGGGAAGAAGAGATCAAAAATGCATTTTAAATAGAAGATAAAAATAATTTTTTTAATGTCCTGAACTTTAAGAAAACTTATTTTGAAAAAATATATATGTACTAAACGCCAAAACGCGTATATCATTATAATATAAAATAAATAATTAAAGCAATAGTGTACGCTCTAGGTGCTAGATTAAAATCAACACCGAAAACACGATTTCTAGCATGACTTCTCGATGTATTCTAAATTTAATACTCAATCCAGTATCAATTCACATATAACCAAAATCTAATCATTAGTCTTTTTCAATTCCCATAGACATGCATGAGAAATAATTTTAGTTTTAATTTGAGCTAACTGTCTAGCCAAAAAAATTTGTAAAAACAATGCTTCTAATTCGCATATCTGGAATACTCAACGAAAAATTGTTAGAATGCCACTGTAAATCGTAGCAAATTCTTAATCTTTGTTCTGATGTTCAACCAAATCTGAACTGACCCTTGCCGATATGTTTTTAAATGCTAGGTGGCCATTCTACAACTAGATGGCAAAACTATTTAATAGTATTCAAAACGAACGCGCTAGCCTTATTTTAAGCCAAAAATCATAGTTCTTCGCGAGTCTACCTTCAACCAACTTAAAATAAGAGCTAGCAGATAATTATAATTTCAAGAAAATGAACTTTTCGAAGTCAGAAATGCCCTCTTGGCAGCCATAATGATAAAATGCAACTATATACTTATCATTTGCTTGTGGTTGGTTGTGTTTCTAGAGAAATTAGCTTGCGGTTGAACAGTACGCAATTTATACTCCAGTACCCATACAGTTTACAATGTTGACAGATATGCATTGAGTACGTCTCGTGCAGCACCATTGTAACGAAAAGGTTGCTCCATAGTAGAAGTAAGGGGCTGTAGCCACTGGAAATGTTGAAGCCTTTTGAAGCTGAATTAATATTATCAGTTCGTTGTTCGATTGTCTCGAATTATGATTCGTCTTCGCTAAACTTTGCTCAAAGTTTGCTGAACTGAATACGAGCGTCGATTGACCAACTATGGTCCTAACTTAACAAAATCATTTTCCCGCCTATATTCATCATGAAACCGTCAATGCTACACATGATGAACCAGTTACAACCAGAAACAAATGACTCAAAACAATAACATAGATATTTACACGTGTTTGTCGAACTTCAATAAATACATATCCATTCCTGAATTCACAGTCACAGTAAATGAAACACATAAAGTGCTTTACAATCTAATCCATCAAGCTACAGGTTCTGAGGAAATCTCATCACATATCTTGTATTAGTTCTCATACAAATTAGCATATCTTCTTGCCACAATCTTTGAATGCATCAAATGTACTTTTAAATTTACTTAGTATATCGTGTAACACTTCATGAATAATAAAGTTTGGTACAAATATGCATTTGTAAACAAATAATGTTTTCATTAAAAAAAATCAAACATATAAATGGTTTAATTAACCTATTGTGTATTGCAAGATCGTTCTCCGCTATGATCTGATATTGATACAAGAAATTAGAGATGCGAGTGGTGAATCTTTGCAACAACTTTGGACACTAGTGAACAGGTGAGAACATACTGAAAGTTATATCTCATTAAGAAGTGAAATGTTCAGATAAGTGATTAAAAAGATGGCGTTATATTTGTAGCTATACATTTTAAAGAGACTACTTCGCTTACAAAATTACGCATTATAAGACCAGACCTACTGACCAACGGCTAATTAAGGACTTCTTTTGTAACATAACATTTTAGCTGTTTTTCAGCGACATCATGGGGCTGTTTAGATCTATCCATAATGTCAACGCTATATTAAAGTTTTAGTCTGAACTAAAGAACATAAACCCCTATATAAGAGCTCCAAAGCACTAGGACAATGTTCATCGAAAAATTAATATTGTCCTAACCCAATTGATGCTCGGCATCAATATTGAATTATGATGTATACAGGGTAAATATTATTTCTGTTCCATCTTGGCGATGTGAAGATTCGTGTTTAACCATGAAGATTCAAATAATTGCTTCTTTGCATGTTCAAGTATACATCATAAAAAACATTTTTTAAAACCTCCCCATTGTTTGAATCATTACTCACAAGGATTTTTTGAAATCACTATCATCGTCACACCTTTCTCTCTATCCCTGTATGCTTTTTTCTTTAATATTGGTTATAAAAAGTATTTTACCTCTTATTACATATCAAACATAATAGAATTTATATTGTATTACATTGTGTGCATGCTCCATTAATATTTTTGTAACATACTGTATATTGGAGTTTGACTTGTGCCTTATCCTATTTGCACGTTAAGTAAATAATATAATTATGTATAAACTAAACTAATTTTTATTGACGGAGTAAGGCAGAATACGCGGTGAAAACCTCTATAACAAATTAATCTAAAACTAATTGTATACCAACTCTGTGATATGTTTAAAGCAACGAATATGTTTACTATATAATTAAATGTATGCCTATATTTAAGTATCCTGTCGCAAAACTAGGTTACATTGACGGACATCTAAAGCTCTAGATCTTTTTCCAATGTAACAGTATTATAACCCTTGGTTTTTAGACTCTTTACACAGCCATCCCTCAAATGCAGCTTAAAACCAGGCTTAACGATCTCATTAAACGCTGCTTGTTCGAGAAAAAAGGTATGAGACGATATAAATACATGTACCTGGTTATTAGCCATGACAGAACTTACTTCTTCATCAATGACTCTAAATCGGATAGATCAAATCTGTCAAATGATTGACAACATGTCATGTTTGAGGACCTGTTTTCAACAGACTATTGGTATTCTTATAGATACTAATTGTGCTCCCCTATTGAGACCTACTCCAAAAATAGACTCGGGGAAAATCTCAAACCAGACTCTTTCACAATGACTTCCTATTTGTAGATTTGATTTTTCCTAGACATGATAATTAGTAACTCGACGGATATCTAACTAGATAAAGGTAACAAAATACCGAATACCAATGAAACTGTCAAAAGAGAAATTCCACAATTAAAATCCGAGAAACCGACCAACTCCAGAACCAAAAACCAAAAATATACTAACTACAGCAATGGTCCTGATTAGGTACAGTCATTGCAAAGGGAATGGTGGGTTAAACCTTTGACTTAGTTCAGTGCTATTTTTTCTACATATATTTGTCACTATTGTAGCACTTTGAGCTACGGGATGACTGTCAGTGAGAGGCTTGGAAGGTCCGCCACGTACAAAGAGCAATATGCGTATTTTTACAGGTAGGAAAGCAATTCATTTTATTCATGCAGAGCTTAGTTCCTAGTAATAACCGATTGAGAATTTGTTTTGATTTCCGTAATGATCAATAAAAGTAACCTTTAACGTATCGTTTAGCTTTTTGTAAGAGTTCTTCTTGCAACCAGTAGCATTCAAATAGATACAATGTAAATTTACAAAACAAAATGATTATATCTCTGCAGACTGAGTTCTCTCCGTTTAATAGATGTCCATCAGTATGACGATGGTCCAGATGACTACACTGACTGGTTTGAGCGAGAACCGTTCAGTGCGTTGTTCCAGCCTGTTCTCGGAGGAACAAGTATTTCTTTATTTCTCTTTGTTAATTACTTTGCTTATCTGAATTCAAATCTGACGGTATTCTACAAAGTGACATTTCCACATGGCACGAAAATCATTAACGCTCTAATGTTGTCGATATGCTTATTAAGATAACAAATTTTATGCCAGCGAATTTCACTGCTATGAAATAACTTATATAGTGTTAGGCTGTCATTGAAACTTTTATTCGAATATTGAAAATAAAATTGGAACGTTGCAAAAGTGCATAACTACATTTGTGAGATGAAGATCATCCAGCTTTTATTTATATATAGCCATAAAATTAACTAAATATCAACCCAACTTGCAAACAAACTACCCCAACGTCTTCCAACCCACAAGAAAGAAGTAAACCACTCTTTTTTACTGATTACTAATATATGCAGTAGTTGTTATGTTATTACGTAATTTTGTACTAGTTCGCTCAGTCTATTTAAAATTATATCTTTAACTTCTTACGATTTAGTTTTCGCTGCTCCTAACATAAGGCCTATCAGGTTATATTCCTGACATTTATACATAAATAATGGTATGCAAATGAATGTTGAGGGCACTTGAGTTCACTCTGATTTTCGTTAGCGTTTGTGTCGCTGGTTTTTGTTTGTGTTGTTTTTGTTCTGATATGTTGAAATTTGAATGTCCATTTGGTTATCCCAACTTCACTCCATTAACAAACAAATCAAATTGCTACTCTATCATTGTCTAGAGTAAAAAAGTAGAAAATTTTAAAAATCGCTTGTCTACAACCACGTCTTGATGCGATTTCACGCTGAACAATCGAGTAATGAACCAGAAACTAAATATAGTTTAAAATCTCCTTGTGCGTTCCTATGTATGAACACGAAATATTCCAGTGGTCTTGCAAATTCTCGAAACTTGAGTGGTTAAAATTTGTTGACTTTAAAATTTAAGTGCGTACCGTACTAATGTCGATTACAGAATGATTAATTAAGAAGGAAATTCTATACTTGGTGTCATTATATAATATCATCATTGCAATCATATCATGAAGTACAAGTCAAAACAATCAATCAATCTTAACCTAGAAATCTGTCATTGCTTTGTTCACATTTCTTAGAGTCTAACCTAATTACATGTTTCAGGCGGGATTCTGATATATCCGCAGTAGGTTGGCCCTTTCACACTGGGATGAAATACAAACGTTCAAACTCCTGTCACCATCGAATGGCCCTTAAAGTCACATGACGTAAAATGTTACTATAATATGACTTGAACTAATTATGTTAGATCACAATAGAACAAAAAGAAGGGGGAAGAAAACGTTTTTAATTTAAATTAGATCGTAGTTTGCAAGAAAGATAACTTTGTTTCGGCGCTACGGGGTATTATATCTATAGGCAAGAATGGATAACTTATTTTCAGATTTATAAAATAAATCAGAGGTGACCTAAATTTTAATGTCTTTATTTAAACTACAGGCTGTACTAACTGGGTCGATTTTGTTATAGTGTACAGTATTATTCGAAAGTGCATGCAAATCAATTTGTACTGATCCCTGTGTTCATTGTGTCTAAACTCAACATACCGCTGCAATCATATTGAAATAATCTTGAATGTGAGGATCATAATTCACGTAACTTGCGAAATACGTAAATGGTAAACACGCAAGGGCTGATTTTAATTAGACTGATGCAACTTTCTGCGTAGCTTCATTAAATATTTATCACATACTGGGATTACATTCATTTTAGTTCATCTGAGAACAGACGCAAATTTTAAATTATATTATACTAAGGCAGCTATCCCTTAGTATGTATGTATTTGCTTAAATTGTGTTTTTTAAATAATTTATAATTTGAGAGGTTATTACATGGGAGAAAAAAACAAAAATACGCCGACGACAACGGCGTTTTACTTCATACTTTTTCTACATACCTATCGACATACATATACGGACCGCCCTTTTATTGTTTGTAACATCTGTTTTTTATAGACACACGATTTGCGGTTACTGGAATACATGCGAAACCAGAAGATGCAGTTGCAGAAATTGGTCATTTACGAAGTGTATACCTCGACACTCTTAATAAATGGGGAACACCGGTAAGAATATACATGTGCATTGTTATATCAAAGAGTTTTGGTTAGTTTACTACTCGTGTAGGTGGGCGGTGAAAAAAGAACAAATTATATTCTGACAGACGGGTGTAGAACGAATAAACGTGCCCTTTTTGCATTTTGCGAAGTTAATCTGACAAATCCATATACGCCAGCACGTCATGGCGTGCGCATTAAAAAATCTAAAAAATAAAATGCACAAAATTAAAAGTAACAAAGGAAAGGTCTTCTAACAGTGCCCTTTGTATTTTTCCGGAAATCCTTTATTGGAAAAAGTTATTCTACACTCCAGTGTGCCGAAAACAAAGACCCATGTGTGTGAAATATCCTTACAAGTGTATATAAAAACCATTCTAGACAACTTGTGCACATAATGAACTGTATTTCTATAGAAAAATATTATCTAAAGACTGTATTAAATGTACGTAAAGCCATACATGCAAACAATACTATACAGACAATACAAGATTAAACATAACCAACATAATAGATATGATACTTTTTAAATATAGCAATATTAATTGAATTTTTCATTTGTAGATTGACATTTGCTGCAATTGAAAGTTATACAAATAGAATTTTTACATGCAATTCTTCTAACAAAATATGGTCTACTTTTACTATTCAAATATGAGTACAAAGTTTATTAATGAACGATTGCAGACTAAAGTATAACCATACAAATTAAATGGTAATTCAAATGGAATAATTTCCAGGACTCGAATCACAGAGCTGCTCAACGCGTCCCTGCGTGACGTATAGGAAATATATCTCCACGGGGTTGTCTGGGTATAATAGTACATAGAGGATATGAACACAAATACTACTAGGAGATGTCACGTGAAACCGATTAAAAGGATCAGGTCACCTGTCTTATTATTATTAAGCATCCAAACAATACAGGCATGTAGACACATTACAATAACAGAAACACTACACCTTCACAATACAAATCCAACAGAAGCGACCATTGTTTTCAAAAACCTAAAGAACTATAAAGAAGAACATTAATACATAAAGTGACGCAACAACTGGAAGAAAACAAGTAGGAAATGCCAATCTTTACTTTTATCATTTAACAAGTTACAGTGGATAAAGTTTGGTTTATCCGATATTAAAGACCATTTAATAGGGTTCCATTTTGTACTTTTTGTGCAGAACATCTTGACCATGGGCGATTTCAACGCTGATTGTTCATATGCGACGCCAACTGACCTTGCATCCAAACCATTTTATTACGATAATGTTGACTTTCACTGGTTGATAGGCTGGGATGCGGACACCACTACATCTTCTAATACCAACTGTGCATATGATAGGTACTAACCAATTGTATAATTAATTTTATTTCATCAATATGTCTATAATTGACGCTATTTGTTATTTTCAGTTTTTTGTTCCACAAGGACAAGTAACTAAAGTAATATATTTTTGGTTTATTTATCTCAAGCCGAAGTTGAATTATATAAATTATGCGGGTCAGAAATTTTCATTTTAATGCATCAAAATTAAAGTTATACTAGAAAGTCAAAAGTTTAAGTGTCTTCAATTAAATTTTAATAGAAAATTTCATTTTAATAACATTTACATGAGAATTTATGGTTAATACGCATATCTCACAGAATTCCACAAAACACGGTCAGATTTATTTCAAGGGTAAACAATATTTGTCGTAAGTTGGTCTATAGTTGCGTGGCTCCTATTAAATTATAAAAAAGCGTTGGACATCAGACGATTATCTGACTTGTTGGTTTAATGAAAAAGTACAGTACTTATGAATTACCGCCATTGATGAAACCTGAACTTCGTATTTCAGACTGGTGGTCTCTGGTAGTGCATTACAGCGTGCAGTTGTTCCTCATACTACCAACGTTTATTTGTTTGAAAAAACATTTGGTCTTTCCTATGCCAGGGTAAGACATTTCATATCTATTCACACAATTTTCCAGATGACTACACATTATTTGTAAAGGATATATTATAATTGTTGTTATAAATGTGTATTGTATGTTAATGTTGTTTAATACAGAACACAATTTCTTAACCGACTATTTTCGTTTTAGATGTTGGATGTAAGTGACCATTACCCGGTGGAAGTTCAATTCGCTTTAGGCCTGTAAAAATTCAAGAATAAAATTCTCGTTGTTGCAGTGTTAATAGAAAATATATCTTGAAATTGAAATGAAGAATGGACAGAAAACAATATCAGTTTACCTGCACCAATACACTCCTAATAACCGTTCATGTAGAGCTGCATAAAGTTTCACTGTTTAAATCTCAGCTTCACTACTCTTTTAGAATTACACAGATTTATCTTATATTATCTTATATATTTTTTGCACACTGGTTTCTTGTCAGTACATTGTAATATGTTTTTTAAGGTTCTCTATTTCCATTTAAACATGTTTGCAACGATGTTTTTGACAACTTGATTGTGTTCAGCAATTTTATACGTTAATCGGTGATTTCGGTGTTGCATATTAATTTTAAATAGCAACTTTTAACAGCAATCGACGAATATTTGCGAACGTTAAAGCCTACTTTTTCTCTGCAAATATTAACATACAATTTGGTTATATTTATATTTAAAATCAATAAATTGAATTTTAAATGCCGTAATTTGTCTGCAGCTGTATACGGGTAGCTTTTTACCATTTAGCTTTAATAAAAAAACTTTGAAGTTCGTAACCTCTGTTTCTAAAAAGTAAACATTCGGATTATCGAGTCGACCCCCGCAAAACAATTCACAAAGCTAACGCCAAAAATTATTATTGAAATAGAATTGTGCGAAGTGTGTTTAACAGTTTCAGACGTAATGACTTTGGTAGCTCACATTTCGTTTAATATCAACCTGTTCTTTGAGCATTTATCACAAACATTTTCGAAAAATAAACCCTTGATTTACCGCTGCAAATATTAACATAAAAGTTGGTTACATTTATACTTAAAAGTAGTTAATTGATTTGGTTTTATCCGGTAAGTCAGTATGTCTGCGGCTGTACATGATGTAAAAATGTTTTTCTACCTTTTTTACAATGGGTTGGGTGTGGTGGGAAGTGAACTACTAATGTCGAATTCCGAGATAATATGATACCATAGTCAAAAATAGTGCCAAATAGACTCAAGAAGTCGATCGTTTTGGTACACTCGTCCAGCGATCTCAAATTAGTAGTCTCTATAGCTAATAATACAAGTTAAGAAAAAGGGCCAGTATTTCTAACTAGAAGGCCGCACTGGACAATTTTTTTGGAACACAGGGGCTTATGAAGCATTTAATAGATGCTGCTTCTTAAGGGGACCGGGCTTCCCGCCGCTTGGATTTGCTACTGGGGGTCGTCCTGAGTTGGACAGGTTTTAGGTATATGATTTTTTTTATCAGTTAGATATTGAATTTTCTTCATGTTGGGATCATTTCATACCAAACATGTTTATTTGCCTCAAATTCCCTGGAAGGATCTGTAATAGTAGCTCCCTTATTTAAAAAGACTGCGAAGTAAGCAGTAAACACAGTAACATAAAATATAAACAGAGAAACATGAGAGAGACACATGAGAGAGAAACATGAAAAAGCAACATTTATTGATTACTTCAAACCTTTAATTTAAACAACTTCAAAATCTCGTGTCCATTTACCACTTTTAAGAGTATGATCTTTTAAATAGTGGGTTAATTTGACATGTGTAGTCCTCACCGCCTCCCCCTCTCTTTTAAATGAGAGGAAACAGCAATTTTCCGTAATGAGCTAAAGTTATCCAGCAATTGAATCCTTTTTATCTTTATCGTGAATATTAAATATCAAACATCTAATACAATGCTAATTTCACACCAGTAATTTATTTTACTACAAGACATTTTCTAATTTTTGTTCACCACAAAGATTGTTTGTTTGATTGTTTGAATAGTGTTTAACGCCACTTTCAACAAATTTTCAGCTATATCATGGCATCCAGTTTTTATTGGGGGAGAAAGTCGGAGTACCCTTAGAAAACTCTGACCTTCGGTAAGAAAACTGCCAATCCTTATAAATTAAGATTGGTGTCCTGCGCACCCTGCCCGCAGTTATTGACATACCACGTTGAACAATAATATACGTACTACCTTAACCAAACGGCTACGGATGACCGCTACAACACATATAGATAAAATACGGAAACATATAACCAGAAAAAGAAATGCGAATAAAGACGATGTGATGCAGAAAAAAATCCAGAGAAACCTGAAAAGAACAATCCTAAAACATCCCGAATATGAAGGCTTGCTTAACGTGAAGCGAACAATATTCAGTCATATTAAAAATTTGGTAAAAAACAATAAATCGACAAAATACACCACCTTTCATTACCTGACGTCCTGCCTATAACCTTCCTCCTTTGGACGGATTGGACCTCTGTAGGTCTATTTACCACTCGAGTATGGTCCAATTCGAATATGATGAGGGAGACACAGAAGTCCTTAGGAATGTTTTGTTTAATGTCACATGTTCGATTTGTTCGCAACAATTACGTACAATTTTTTATTTAGTTTCGTCCAGAGCAAGTCAAGAGATATTTAATAGACATAATTTTAAAAAAAGATAAATGATAAAGTTTACGTCAGTATACACTTTACTTTAGAGTCGAATGAAGCCATTGTTGCATTGAGCGAAGGTGGAACCCATGAGTGTAGACCTTGGGTGTCTGTTTTGTAGGATCATACTCCCGGTGGTTTTGTGGTCTGCATAAATTCCAAGCAAACGTCTATGAAATTAGCAATTTTTTGTTTTGTTTCTAGTTTTCCGCTCTAACTGTTCATAAAAGATAAAAAAGTATTCCAATATTAAACAAAAGCATCGACTCATTTTTTGTCCAGAATATAGCGACACATGAACCAAAAACATCAGTCAACAAAGCTAATATGATACACCATAAATAGAACTAATCATAAAATTAGGACCAGAATTAATTGATTGATTGATTGATTGTTGTTTTACGTCCAGCAAGCAATATTTCAGCTCTATTCAGGACGTGGAAATTAGAAAATTATTTAAATTATTTAAAGAATATCCCTCCTTTAATTCTAAAACGTGATCACATACATGTACAATAATATGAGCATATATACAGATAAACAGAAAACTAAAACAATAAAAGGTATGCAATATCAGAATTTAAAGTCAAATTAAATTTTGCTGTATAAATTAATTTCTTTTAAAACTGTAAAATTGTGTCGCCTGCGACAGTTGTAAATAAATTATAATATGAATTAACAGAATTAAAACGTTCTAGAATGTGTGCCACGTCAACACAGTCCATCAGGACATGCTATGTTGCATATAGACAGTTGCATGGCACACACTTGGGTCTTGGTTCATTGTTTAAAGAAATAACTATGTGCCTTCCTCGTGTGCCCAAGTCGACACCTGGTTAAAACCACTTTGTCTCTACGACCTTAGTATGATTTTAAATTATGTGTGCAGAAGTGGTTGGATCTCCTGCAGTTTATTATGATCTTCGAGATCCCAACCACTCTGACATAGACTAGAAATGTATTTAAAAATATAAAATTTAAAATCAGTAAAAGGAATTTTACAGTTAACCAGGCTTGAATATGCATGCAACATTTAGGAAATGGGGTAAACAGTTCGTGATTTATTTACCTAGCAGTCGTTTCAGGTAACTTCAAGTATATAGCAATAAATAAGAATAGAATTTGCATATCTTTAATTGCTAAATGTGCAAACTTCTATAGAACGAATAATCGTACCCTCGCCGTAATCAGACAATTAACAAAACTAAAATCGCGTAATAACGGCAGTCGAATTCGGCCTAAACTTCTAGCGTTTAAACAATCGTATAAATACATATTATGGAAGCAACTGCATGTGGCAAACAAATACAAAAAACTGCGTTCACAAGGATACGCTTATTCTATCCTACCAAACCGCAAACCTTTTCACTGACATCAAAACTTTATATAATATACGAACTGTTATAAAACTAGTTATTAAACGGGTTTACTCTTTATATATAAATCAAGCAACAGTTTAAATTTTAAGTGTCTAAAAACTGTAATGACTGATAGACTATGATTTGTTTATTACATTATCATTTTTGTTAACAGGGTCAAGAAAACCTAGTCAAAGAATCATCTGCAGTCCAGCGCTTTTTAGACTTTGATGGGAGCGTAGACTCGAAAAATCCGTGCATAAATTCTGCGGTTCTCTCGACTTTGCTAAAAATAAATACTATTTTGTCTAAGTAAATTTAATTTAACGTATTAGTTGTTAACAAAGTTTTGCATTTCAAACATAACCTCAAGCATAACTAAACGTTATATATTTCAATATAAAACTTTTTAAAACAAATCATGTCGATTTTCTAAGTTTGAAGTTTAACATAGGTAAGACGAACGTGATCATTATACTAAATGAAAAGTCGAGTTAACCCTACAGCGTGTGTAGTACTAGAATTGTTTTCTAAATCATTAAACCGGCGTGCAAGACAAGCGTCATTGGTAAGTGTTTATTATATTTTTTTATATAGATTCGCGTCTCAAATATATGACATCATGAATAAAACAAATGGTTTCTGACAAGATTTCAGAGCGACAATTGAATTTTGTTGGTTGTTTTTTTTTTTTTTTTTTTTTTTTTTTCGAAAAAGACCGTGATAATGTTTCGGGTAAAAAAAAGGAATAACATGCAAAGTCCATTATTTTTGCAGCAGATGAACTAAAAAGTCAGATAATTAAGTGTGTTTCGAATCGAATAGTATACTAACCTAATGTTTATTAGTATTATTCTGTTATAATTATGAAATCATTTATTATTGAGTTTTTAAAATCCAACTAGAAGTATTACATCATGTTAGTTGACGTAGTTGAACGTAGATTGTAGGCTCAAATACTGCTCTAATTGAATTAATGCCTATTGTTCAATCTATATAATAAAATATGATGTAAAATAGCATCTTTTTTAATTTGTCGGCCATAAATCCTTAATAATTTGTTGACAACTATATGCAACAAACTCGGACGAAATTCCAGGAGTCAAATTTAGGTTTTATACAAAACTATTGCTAAAGTCAAAAGCTACACAAAAGTGTGACAAATTCACAACTTAATCCAAGATAGGATCGGTCAATGTCAATCATTTCTTTATCTTGTTCAATTAAATTTAATGAACTGAAACTGATCTGGAAATAAACTAGTATTAACATAAAAATCTATTATATGTAAAATGATTAAAACGAACACGGTCGTAATTCTCCCAGTTTTCCAATAAAATTGTCAATTTTTGGAACAAACTAAGCGACCAATATATCATATTTATATAAATATTTCCTGCAATTTAGAAAACAAAAACATTCCGGGGAAAGTCAAACACGCAAGATTTGACCGTATCGGTTGTCATTTTAATATGAAATCGATTGTAAAAGTTTGAACTTACATTGTAGGTATCGGAGAAAATGAGACGTGGATACAAATCAGTTATTATAATCTTGATCTTCATGTGTGTTCTTACTTTCATAAATTTAAAATTTTCTTTGGTCACCAAAGAGCAAAACAATGTAAACAGTAAAGATCATGACATTCGCCGCGAAACGGGAGGTAGTAATAACGACAGATTGTCAGGAGTATTCAACCAGAGGGATCTACACGTGTATTTGGTAGAAGAACATCATGCAGGTATGGGCATTTTATCGTGAACAACCATTCTAATGCTAAATTGCTTGATCAGAACGATTCAAATTACTCAAACATTTCAAAAAATGATGGATATGACAGCAAAACAAACACAGACGTCAATATTATTAATAAAAACTATGTTTTGTGAACACAAATCTTTTAACTTTACAAACATATTTTCAGTTCTATTTCAAAAGACCTATCAGTTCTTGCATTTCAACGATTGCTGATTTTATCATTTACTGTCTGTATATGCTACTCTACGAACTCAGTTTAGTTTTCAGAAAAAAAAATATTTGTTTTATGCAGTTGTGAAGAAAGAAAAATTCTAAAACGTGTTTGTTTTGTGCATTACTATGTCATGAACACCATACGTTTTGAAAGGAAATGATCGCATTCATTGGACGATAAATGTCATCTTTACAGTATTTAGAATCTTTAGGTTAAACATGTGAACCTTATTGTAAGCTACTGCATATCATGTCATATTGATCAAAATCTACGGATTCATTTCAACGGGAAATTTGAATCATATATAAGCGGAAGATTTAATAGTCGTTTTACCGGTGTTTGCATGTACAAATACAGTTTAATATCTTACAAATATACTTTTCTCATATATCGGTGTGTTTTTCTCTCACAGTGTTGAAAACCACTTTAGGACTCGCTATACTTGTGTATTTTTAAACACTTGATAAGGTTTTTTTTTAAGTAGAAACTGACATAATATATTCGGGAATGTTCTACAAGCATGTCCAATAATTATAATAACTTGTATAATGGTACAGGCATATTGCTGAATAAATGTCTGAATTAACTGTGCTAAACTTGATTTAAAAAATTTCAGTATTGAAATATTGGTTTGACGCCGTAAACCAAGGGAGGGTACCGAAAGAAGGAAACACCCTGGTTTGTATGCAATAGCATGTTGACATATTTACAATATTGAAAGTTACGTGTTTAACGTTCATCAAACATATTTCAGCTATATTGTTTGTTTGTTTGTTTGATGGTGGTTAACGCCACTTTCAGCAATTTTTCAGCTATATCATGGCGTCCAGTTTTTATTGGGGGAGGAAGCCGGAGTACCCGGAGAAAACCCCCGACCTGCGGTAGGAAAACTGGCAATCCTTGTCAATTAAGATTGGAGTCGAGTACACCCTGCCTGCAGTGAGAATCGAACCCGTAATCTCAGTGTTGACAGACCACGTGATCAATAGTAGACGAACTACCTTGACCACTCGGCCACCGAGGCCCCTTCAGCTATATTAGAAGCAAGAGTAAATTAAATATTGAATTGATTCGATTGTATCAATCGAGAGAATTGGAAAAGGGGGATGTTGTAAACCATTTTAGCCTTGCAACTGTTGGTCACAGAGCGTGTCACTTTCCCTCGTGCACATCCAAACAACATAAAATACAACACTCGAGCCCACCAGATGCAGCGTCAGACATTGTTCCATGCAAGACATAATCTTTAGTCGGGTATATTTTCTTTATTCCATTTTTTTGGGGGGTGGGGGGTGGGGGGAGTGGGATCAGATTACTATATTTGTCGGATCATGTAAAATTTTTAAAACTTTTTACAAGTGTGATGTAAATTATCTAGATATGGCAATTCCTTGTACCTTGGCTTATTGACAGATTCATATTGATGGTCATGCCGACTTAGCAATGCCATTCAACACACAGTTTTTCCCCGTATTTAGGAGACCACGTACACGAAAAGACTTGGAAGCTATGATGCAAACTAATGACGTGTTTATAATGGTAAGGTACAGATATGAAATGTGTCAAATACACATGTATTTGTTTCTGATAGGGAAATTTTAGTTACAAAAATGTATCTAAGGGAATTCCATAATGTGTACAAAAATTTTTTTTTTTTGGGGGGGGGGGTAACTCAATATAACTAATTTTAACTTCCTATTCACTCCGCTAAGTTATTCATGATGTATGTACTCAATAATAGAAATTTATTCATAATAAGAAAATAGCTTCTTTAAATGGCAAAAGCCACAACTTGAAAAACTGCTAAAATTAGAACTATTCCTGTAAGAAATGATCCTTCAACATAGTGTTTCTAATATAGCAAACTTTCAAGAAGTTATCAAGGAAGTAATCCTCGGTAAAAAGAAACTCGCATCTAACAGACGCTGCTGAATGACACAATTGAGATGGTTCCCAGTTTTAGACCCACAGAGCTTCCCAGTGCGTACCCTTGTGTTGGATATGAGAAGCATCTTTGTTGAAGGGTTAAAGGGTTGTAAATAAGGAAAGCCTGACCGCGAATCATAGTGTATTATATGTTTAGAGAGAACTACGCTGCATGCACGAAATACCCCTTTGGTGGAGTTCAGAATGAGTAAGCTCATTGTTGTCGATACAAAATGCTATATTCTCAGTCTATACGAAATACTCCCTACTTATCCGTAGAACGAAAATCGTCTGCATTGCAACGTTATTTTAGAGAGAATCTCAAAGCAAGTCTCAAACACGTTACAATTTAGAGGATTCTAACGTTTCCAGTGGCAGTCAAAATTTTGTTTCTGATTATGGTCTCCTCTAACCTCCGTGGATGGGCCTCGGTGGACGAGTGGTTAAGATAGTTCGTCTACTATTGATCGCGTGGTCTGTCAACACTGAGGTTGCGGGTTCGAGTCTCGCTGTAGGCAGGTTGTACTTGACTGCAATCTTAATTAACAAGGATTGACATTTTTCCTTCCGACGGTTGAGGGTTTTCTCTTGGTACTTCAGGTTCCCCTTCCTCTCCCAGTAAAAAACTAGTCCCCATGATATGTGTGAAATTGTTGAAAGTGGCGTTAAACATCATTCAATCAAACAATACCCCCGTGGATTTATTATAGCATTATTGCGTAAAGTTTTCCATATTGAAAATCAATTATGGCTGGCATCGAACAAGTAACTCGGCCAATATGGAAAACTACAAAATTATAACTTTTTGACTGACCAGTCCAACAATGTCATTGCATATTAAAACGGTAATATCATTTTGGTATTGTGTATTGTATTGGCAGTTTAAATAATATTTAGAAATATACTATTGTTGGTCAGTTATGTTTTCACTTGTCGAATTGAATAAAGATAAATGAAACCCGATGTTTGTTGCCTTTTCACAGGGAGCTGCTATGTCTGGTCTGTTTAAAAGAGTGATATGGATCTTTCCGACATGGGACAAGCCATCGCATAATAACGAAGATTCATTTATTACGACTTTCCATGTAGGTCTATCTTCTGTTGACGGCGAAAATCCCAACGAATCTGTTAAGATGTTTTGTACTTGTTACAAAAACATGACTGAAAAGTTCGAAAGCTGTAGCTACACTCCATTAGGAGAAAATAGAACGGCCGAGGTCATAATTCCTCCCAGTGCTTGTGACATACATGTGATATTTGATCTTGTCGTTATAAACGAAGAAGAAACGGTGTCATTTCTGACGACCGAATTGAAAGATCACGATATTATTCTTGATATTGACGAAGATTATTATGGGTGTGTTCTCCCGGCTCAAGAACTAGTAGATGTTGGTATAAATATGATAGCTGTTGATCAAATGAACGAGATATTAGAAGCTATTATGTGTCCACTAACTCCCGACCAAGAAAAGAAAGGCGATAGATTGTTGTACAACGTTTTGGAAATTTTAAAATCCGAAAAGGGTTGTCGTCGTATTGTATCCCAAAGCAAGCCATGTTTAGGTGTTTCGCGACTTCAAACGGCAGTAGACTATTTAAAACATGAGATTTATGACAAATCTTTGCAGTGTCCAGGGAAATATTACGTATTGCTTCGAAAATTAGTCAGTAAACTTTCTTTATTCACTGCCTCGCAGCTCACTGTACTACAAAGTGTTGGGTTTTGTTTATCAACTATGATGCCATTAAAAACTTCGTTTTTGGAATCAACATTTGGAATTTGCCATGGTAACAACGTTCCGGGGGCAACCGTTGTGTTTAATCATGAAACTAATTTAACTGAAATTAACGAAAGAACAAAAGCACTCCGTGGAATATTGAAAACATTAAAGCAATATAGCATTCCAATTACGACGGTTTGTAGGTCTGTACGAGACGGTTATACACCGCGAAAATATTTTCATTTAATTGAGAATGACGTCATCAGTTCATTAGACGTTTTAGAACGTAATATCGATATTCATTATGATCCTTGGTTGCTAGGAGGAAAGAATGGTTGGTATGGTAGGTATGAAAACTTGTGAAACTAACATATCTGGTTCGGCATTTCTTATTAATTATACAAAAACCTGTTTGTTAATGGTTTTGTGTGTGGGTCACGCATGTTTGTTGTTATTATGTTATAGCTTGAGCTCTGAGAGGATGAATATGTACGCCATAATTAAACCGTTACTAATTTATATTTTTATTCCATGAAGGACCTAGGGTTTATCGACAACAAATTGTTGTGATAGCTTTTGCTTTTTTGACGAGGCTGATTATGATCTATCTTGTATTTATGTCTTGTCTCACTACCTATCATCATCGGAAACCAGCGTCCGGTCGCGTTCTCGGGGTTTGTCCGACCGGACTTCGGTTTACGAGAGTGTATTATTGTATGCATATTTAAATAAACTTGACTTTGTAAAATCGATTTTTTGCATGTTATATATACACTTGGCCATAAGTTAGGGACCACAAGGATTTTAGCGGAGGTGATTTTTTAAAACCAATATTTGTATCAATATATAAGCATCCATTGTTCATTTCACGTTTCGTTTAAAAAAAGTCAACTATTTTGAAGAAGTTTATGATTTTCCTATTTAAAATCAACAAGATGTCGTTTGTAAAAATATGCCATGAAACTGCAAAATCATAACTAAAAAAAAGTTCAGTTTGAACCGCTGGAAATGTTACATACAAATAGTTGGCAGGTTGAGGGTTATTAAGATGTAAGAAGAAATCATTTTTAAATATTTATTCACCACGCTTCCGGTGCAATTCTTGAACTCGTCTCATCATGCTCTGGACAAATCTCTGAAGTCTACGTTGAGGGAATTAAAGTATCTGGCAATTCTTAAATGTTCTGACATGGAGGGTCACGTTTATTCACTTTCCGGCCGAGATAGTCCCAAACATGCTCTATCCGATTCATAACCTGGTTTCTGTGTCCACATGTGTCCACGAAACCCTGACAAACTTAGCTAGGAAATTCCCGGGCTAGAAGTCATTAATTTCATTGGCTACACCATACCTTAATGTAGCCAATAAAAAACTTGCTTTCATTCACGACCTGGTTAGGGAATATCCCGATGTCGATTGTAAAAAAAAACCAAACGGATGTGTTGCATAGGCCATGTGAAAATCAGTGTATTTTGTAAAGTAGTGTTAATAGTTTGTTATTACCACGTTATTTATTAGTTGCGTTTTGTTTTCTTCACAATTAAGAATGAGTAAGAATGACTACTGCCAAACACTTGCTTCTTTCAAGCAATTTCATTGGTTGCTATTTTGAAGGATTGACATCATACAAAAATCTTCTAGCCTGGGAATTCCTAGCTAAGTTTGTCAGGGTTTCGTGGACACAGAAACCCTGACTTGTGAGGATGATTCATATCCGGATACATGGCAGGCCATGGTAATGTCTCAATTGCCTCATTTGCAAGATAATCTTTGACGATGCGTGCTCTAAGAGGTCTTGCGTTGTCGTCCATGAACACGGGTCTATTTCCAAGTGGATGCGCATCAAATGGGGCACAATACGAGGGTCCAGAATCTGATCTCTGTATTTTAAAGCAGTTAGTGTGCCATCTAATGGATAAAAGTCTAACTTAGTCATAATTATGAGAAGCAGCCCCAAACTCTCACTCCGCCACCACCAAAAGTTGTCGTTCCAGAACATATGTTGCGTTGACGCCATACCCGTATCCTACCATCAACTGGTTTCAGAAGAAAACGACTTTCGTCGCACTAATAAATTCTTTTCCAATAGCGAATATTCCACCCGATATGGGTGCCGTTTCATAAAGCGATCGCTAATTAACGTGCTCGTTATCCCATGCAATTTGAATTGGATGACGTGCACGTTAAGCTAACGATCGTTTTATGAAACGGCACCATGGTCATGCGCCCACTGCAGCCGGGCATCCGTATGTCTTTGTGTAAGTGCTGGTCGCTTTATGTGCTCTCCGTGCTCGAAGTCTTCCGCAGGTTAGCCTTCTGTTTACTGTCCGTCTACCGATTCTAACATGTACATTTCATTGACTACGCAACATGTTTGCAGTGGTGAAAGGTTGTTATCAAGCAAGTCTTCGAAGTAGTCTATCTTCTCTTTCTCTCTCTCTCTTGTCTTCTTCGGTCGCCTGATCTTGGCCTTTCCCCAACAACACCAGTTTCATTATATCGTCGCATTAGCCTACTGATGACAATGGCTAACATTGAATCTATCTGAAAACTGCCGCTGTGTCATTCCAGCCCTTATCATACCAACTGCTTCCCATCTCTCTGCATCTGCTAGTTTTCGACGTACCATGTTGAAAAGAATTCAAAACAGGATAAATTTTACCTGGTACGCAGTGCACATGATGCAATGAAAAAAGACGCCAACCTTTGTTCAAAAGCTGAGGGTAGTGTTTTTTAAATCTCTTTTGTTATTGTATAGTGAATTGAGCGATTTAAAAAATTTTCACAATATATACTACAAACCTAGCTTTTGTGGATACAATATACAGATGTACAAAGAACCAAAAACAATTAATTTTTTTTTATTTATTTGAAGCAAAACCTGCTGGTCCCGAACTATTACCACGTGTATATAATGTACACAACAGTACACGCCCTCTTGTACTGTAATAAACGTAACAAACCAGCAAAAATCTACACCTGCATAGTACAGAAGCAACCGTTATTTCAAAACACCTTATGTAATAGAACAACGGCATAACTCCATATGTCATTTTATCCAGATCAGATAAGTTTTTTTCGTTTAGATCTATTCTAACGTTCAGCACAGTGTGAACAAAATTAAGTTAATGCTACCTAATTTTATCGGTACTATTTCTTGACGTTAATTGCTTGGATGCAGAAAAAACCACAATTGTAATTAATACATATTATTGGTCATTTACAAGGAGATACGGATAAGAATTTTATTTATTTATTTGAAGCAGAGAATGTATGCGCGAAAAGTGCATGGTGAAATTTTCAAACGAGAAGATTGATTGATTGATTGGATGTTTGTTTTACGTCCAGCGAGCAGTATTTCAGCTATATTCAGGACGGGAACAAGTTAACAAACAATAAATCAATGGAAAAAGGGGTGGGATGGGACACGGGGAACAAAATTTTGACTGCCATTGAAAAACTACGTAGTATTGGGTAGGGTCGGAGAATTTGGACTCTTGTAGCGGCTACAATGAGCCTACTCTTTTTCGAAATCTACAAAAGGGGTCTTTATCGTGCAAGGAGCGTGGCACTCTCAAAACACGTTACCCACTATGGTCCGCGGCCAGGCTTTCCGTTTAATGACCTGACAACCCCCCCCCCTCCAACGAGAGGGTCTTCCCTATCCGCCACCTAGGGACGCGCTGGGCTGCTCTGTGGGTCGAGAACTAGGAACCATCCCGGTATGATGCCAGTCAAACGAGAAGCAAAATTTGACGAAACTCCGAAGATTATAGTGACACCAACGATTCAAAGTACAGGAAAATAGCATACAAACATTCATAATAGATCATTAATCACAACAAACTCAGTTAAAATCCGTCATTTACCCAACTTAAGCAAACGTTGAACTTTTTCCTCATATCGAAGCCATCTTGATTCTTTAACACACAAATCGAAATGAATTGCTAATTCCCATCGGCGCCGGCCCGAAAAAATCACCTTGTTCTTAAATAAATAACCGCCAACCATCAACATACGTACAAATTATCCATACCTGCTGTGTACTTACACTAAATTACACAATCCATGTCCATCGACAAACTAGTTAAATTCCTGGATGAAAGCGCCGCAGAAGTCCCTACATCACAGCGAAAATATACTCCAGCAGTTCTTTCAGATAGCAAAGGAAACTGGCTACACAGGCAAGTAAGAGAATCTACTCGGGTAGGCCGAGAGATACTCTGGTGGAACCAAAGTGGTGCAACCAGTTAAAATCGCTACAATTAGCTAAAAACAACCTACAACAAGAAGTTGACAAACATAGACCCATCTGGATCTATGCCTGGTTCGGTACATGCAATTTAACATCGTACAAAAACCGATTCATCACATTGGCATCCACCGACAATACAACAATCAATGAAATTGTAGAACAGTATCAAAACTGCATCGAACTAGTCCAAAACACCAAAAATTGCAGAATTACCATCCTAGAAACTCCAGTGTACTCCATCAAAACCTGGAACGCTAAACACAATCGCAGAACACCGGAAACATTTATAGAAGAAGACCAACAGTTAGAACAGCAGATCATAAATCTAAACAACAAAGTTGCTGAGCTCAACAAAAAAATCAACGCTCATAGCCCCAAATTTTCAGTCGAACTACACGCCATCAAAATAGTAAAAAAGGGAAAAAACTGCAAAAGAACAAAGATAGGATACTACAACTACAACCTTTACGCTGACGGAATCCATCCAGATACATTACTAGCTAGGACTAGCTAGGACATGGTTACTAAAGATCGCACGACAGGCATCTCTGGACTACTGGAAGTTTGCACCTTTCAGTTGGTATGCACGGGCTTTTTCGAGTTAAACCCTTGTAAGCGCATGCTAACACAGTCAATTATCAAGTCAACGATCAACACCGAGAAATAGAAACATGAACTTAAATTTCATCGACATGCTGTTTTTAATCAATCTAATCGTCTGCTTAGGAACCAACGACGAGCAAAAATCATGGCAACGACAACAGTTACTCAGCTGTACCTCCATCAAAAGACTATCACACACTGGAAGGAAACCGATAACCTGGCATTCAAAAGGAAACTACAAGCTTAACATAGCACTGCTTCTTATACTACTTTGAAGCGGCATTTTGGCCCACGGGGAAAACAATAATCCATCTCTCCATGCGGCCTATGTGAGCACCCAGTTACTTGGGAAAATGAAGGAGTATGCTGCGACGACCGCAGTGTTTGGCACCACTGGTCATGCATAGAACTGTGCTCCAAAGACTACAACACTCAAATATCCAGTGGCTATGCTGCAAATGCAATAGTATAAATGTCACAACTTTTTACCTTCCACAGCTACCAACTCAATAACACCAACTACTACGACCCAATACATGATGAAAACACAACATTGGAATCCATCACATCAAGCAACTTTAGTCCGCTAAAAGCCAGTAGCCCAAGACACAGACTATCAACAATCGGTAAAAAAAATCGCAACACTACCACACAGAACAGCAAAAACATATTTAACCTACCAGATATAACGAACCCGAGAATACTGACGGTAAACTGTAGAAGAATCAAAGACAAACACTCTGAATTTACAGCTGTAGTAGATTATATTAAACCAGACATAATAAATAGTACAGAGTCATGGCTTGAAGGGATACATGTACAACCGGGGAAAAATCCAACAACAAACGCCATCAAATCAAGCGAGGTCTTCTACTCATGCTACAGGAATGACAGAGGAACCCTTGGAGGAGGCATGTTTATACTAGTAAACAAAAACATAATATCCACAGAACAAACAGACCTAATCATAGAGTGTGAAATAGTGGTTAAAAATACAACTAATGAAAAAAAAAATCAACGACTAATAGGAGCCTTCTACATGCCACATCGAAACTCTTAAATGTATAGAAGAACTGGAAAAATCACTAGAGCTTGCAACAAAACCCGGCAAAAACATCATTCTTATTGGAGATTTCAATGGCGCGGACATAGACTGGGACAAACTGACAGTCAACCAAAAATGACAACGAGTCAAAATGAAGCTAATGGAAGTAACAATACGATATAACTTGACTCAAATACATGAACATCCAACCAGAGAAAACAACCAACTCGACCTAGTCCTAACCACCAATCCATACCTGGTTAAACATCAGAAAACGCACCTGGTATCTCAGGTCATAAAATGACAGTTACATACTGTGACACCAAGCCCTACTATCAGCACACAAAACCAAGGAAATGCTACATCTTCTCGAAAGCAAACTGGGAAGAATTAAACAAGGAGATTAGCGAAATCTCAACTAAGCTAAAACAGATGTACAACGAAGACAGCAACATCCGAGACATGTGGAATGCATTCAAAACAGAACTACCAGACAGTATGCACAGACACATACCATCAAGAGCAATTAAAACAAAAAACAAATTACCCTGGATAAACCACAAGATACGTACGATGTTTAAAAAGAAGTCAAGACTATACAAACAGGCTACGTACGATGTTTAAAAAGAAGTCAAGACAGTACAAACAGGCTAAACGTACCAATAAATGGCAAAACTACCGCCACTTCCACAAAGAATTAAAGAAACAAGTAAGACGAGCATTCTTGAAGTACATCAAATCTAGGAAATCAGACAATATATGAATATCACCACTAAAAAACAAAAGTAAACTTATCAGCTACAGCAAAGCGAAAGCAGAGATTTTGGTTCAACAGTTCAAAGCAGTATTCACTCAGGATCACAACCAAACAACACCAAAAACATCAAAGTACGTGGAAGAAACCATTTGGACCCTAATCATAACGACAAATGGAGTAGAGAAACTACTAAAGGCAGTCAATTTATCCAATGCCTCAGGACAAGACGGCATACCAAACCGCATCCTGAAAGAATGTGCTACTGCTATTGCACCTTGGCTACAAGTCATCTTCCAACGTTCTGTAGACACTGGCTTACTACAAAACGACTGGCTAACATCAAACATCAGCCCAGCGCGTCCCCGGGTGGCGGATAGGGGAGACCCTCTCGTTTGGGGGGTTGTCAGGTCATAATACGGAAAACCTGACCGCGGACCGTAGTGGGTAACGTGTTTGGAGAGTGCCACGCTCCTTGCACGATAAAGACCCCTTTTGTAGATTTCGAAAAAGAGTGAGTAGGCTCATTGTAGCGGCTACAAAAGGCTTAATTTTCCGCCCCTACCCAAAACTCCATACTTTTCAAGTTGCAGTCAAAATTGTATTCCCTGTGACCCATCCCACCCATCATTTTCCGTTGATATATTGTTTGTTAACTTGTTACCGTCCTGAATATAGCTGAAATACTGCTCTCTGGACGTAAAGCAGACATCCAATCAATACATTAAACATCTCATGTGTTTTCAAGAAAGGCGACAAACATTAACTGAAAACTACAGACCAGTATCGCTCACATCAGTTCCAATCAAGCTACTAGAGCACATAATTTGTCGACACATCCTTAAACACCTAGAAAAGCACAAAGTTGTAATATCTCTAAGTCATGGCTTCCGTTCTGGATACTCTTGTGAAACCTAACTACTCACTTCATGAAGTCATATGACACAGGAATTCAAACAGATGTAGCCATTCTCGACTTCTCCAAGGCCTTTGACACTGTACCACACAACAAACTACTACAAAAAACAGATTCGTACGGAATCTGGAGCAACATCAATAACTGGTTACGTATATTTCTTACACAGAGGACAATGAAAGTAGTGGTGCCCCAAGGCACAGTTCTAGTCCCCATACTCTTCCTTTGTCACATCAATGATATGCCAGACTCAGTTCAATCATGTGTTCAACTATTTGCAAACAACTGCCTTCTCTATAGAAACATCAAAACAGCTAATGACCACAACATACTACAAGCAGACCTAGAGAAACTAGAAAAATGGGCTGAAGACTGGGGCATGAGATTCAACGCCAAAAATGCTACTAGTACATCATGAATATCAGCATTCTCACAAGTCAGGGTTACTGTGTCCACGTTTGTCCACGACACCCTGACAAACTTACCTAGGAAATTCCGGGGCTAGAAGATTTTCATATGACGTCAAACCTTCAAAATATCAACTTATGAAATTGCAAGTGTTTGGCAGTAGTCATTCTTACTCATTCTTGAGTGGGAAGAAAACGTAACGCAAATAATAAATAACGCGGTAATAACAAACTATTAACACTACTGTACAAAATACACTGATTTTCACATGGTCTATGCAACGCATCCGTTTGAAAGCGAGCTTTTAATTGGCTACATTCAGGTATGATGTAGCCAATCAAAATAATGACTTCTAGCCCGGCAATTTCCTAACTAAGTTTGTCAGGGTTTCGTGGACACATGTGGACACAGGAACCCTGACTTGTGAGGATGGAATATAAGGAGCAAATCCCACAAGTTCTACTCGCTTAACAACCATGTCCTACAACAAGTGCAAAACAACCCATATCTCAGACTACAAATTTCAGAGGATCTCAAATGGACAACTCATATAGGAAACGTTACAAAGAAAGCAAACTCCACCCTGGGTTTTCTCCGACATAACCTAAAATATTGTCCACAAAGCTGCAAAAAATTAGCCTACACCTCACTTGTACTATCCACAATGGAATACGGAGCAATAGTCTGGGACCCCTATAAGACAGGGGACATAAATAAACAGAGCCTGTACAACGCCAGGCAGCCAGGTTGATCACAGACGATTACAAATCCAGAGATGAACGGTGCGTTACACGATTGCTAATACAACCACAACTAGAAGAACTCAAAGACAGACGAGCAAGCCAGAGGTTACTTTTCTTGTACAAGGTGGTTGAGGGGTTGGTTCCTGCCAAAGAAGCCGAGGAATTCCTGAAACCATCACGACAAAAGCGTCTCATCAAAGCTAAAACTGTGACTGCCAAACAAACAATATTGTAGACAAACAAGTCAGAAACAACTCAAATTGTTTTGTAGTGCCGCTGAGCAAAACAACAGTATTCGAATTCGTTTTTGTTAGAACTATAATAGAGTGGAACCAGTTGAAAGACACAACCGTCAAATCAACATGCGTAGAGAGCTTCAAATCAGCTCTCGCCGGTGACCGTTAACCCGGCGCGCTCTCTCTCTCTCCCCGTCGAGTAAAAATCAGAAGTGGTGTCTCCGACGTACCAGTACAGATACAGATACAGATAATTTCATTGGGAGTAAGACAAAGATGGCGGCAAGTGAGCTGGTGTAGTTAAACAAGTGATCATCTTTCGAAAAGTCCTACATTATGTGTGTGTTAAACCTGAATATAAGGTAATGGACATGAATTGTATATTATCTGAGATGTAAAATACAGGATTTGTTGGGAAATTCAAGACGTAATTATTGATATTTATAGATAACAATATTTCGTATTTCGAAACAATTAGAGTAGTACAGTAGTGAACAGTTGTCACCCATGTAAACAATAACATAAATGGCGACATCATGAATAGTAACACACTATAAAAAAGCTACACCCGAACCTAATAAATTCCGATAACATATTTCTGAGTCGGAAACTGACACTAGCACTCAGCGATATCTTGAAAAATCCTTTATAATGGAAGAAAATCAAGCCCCGTCAGAGGTAAAAAAAACAATCACAGGAGAGTTTTATGCGGCACCACCCCCTCTTGTTTTCACAACAACAGATGATCTCACCAGCGTTATTTAATATACAGTGTCAAGCCCTGACTTTACCCAATCTATAGGCCCTTTATCGGACAGTTCAGTAAAAGCTAGCCTTTATAATGCAATGCAAAATGTTGTCATAGTCCTGGAAGCCAGAGTTAAAAGTCAGGATGACAGTGGAGGATCCAGAGGGGGGGTCCAGGGGGTCCGGACCCCCCCTTTCGTTTTGACAAGCATGGGGTCTGGACCCCTACTTTTAACTGTTTGTGCGAATCTATCAAAAAGTTTTGAAAAAAGCCTTCTTTTTTTTGTTTTAGCATAACAAAATGACATTTTAACGGACATGTTTTAGGTGTCAGGAAATCGTCAGAATGCAGGATTTTACACCATTTCGTTCAGACCCCCTGCCGTAATACGACCTCTGCGAGGTCGGCCACCATGACAAATTTGGACCCCCCCTTTCATTTGAGGCTGCATCCGCCCCTGGATGAGGTTATTCAAAATCTTTCAAGTCTAATATAGAACTAAAAGAGTAAAATAAAGCGCTGAGTGACAAAGTAAATCAGTTGGAAGGAACCATTGAAGAACTGGAACAATATGGAAGAAGAAATTCCTTGCGATATCATAACGTTCCACTTAAACAAATGAGCAAAATCAAACAGATGATAAGATAATAACACAATATGTTAAGGAACGATTGAGAGTGGAAATTAACCAGAATGATATTGACAGGTCACATATAATTGGAACAATCAAAAGCAGCGGTAAAGCCCAACTTATTTGCAGGTTTAGGAATTGGAAAATTAAAAATTCTATATACTCTCAAAAGAAACACTGATAATATGTACACGTCTGTAGTCCGACAGCCTATAGTCCGACAGCCCAATGGCCCGACAACCCGATAGCCCGACAACCCATTGGTCCGACAGCCCAATAGTCCGACAACCCAACAGTCCGACAGCTGAACAGTCCAACAACCCACAACAAATTATCACATATTAGGTAGGACCGAAATCGATAATTAAAAACAAATATATATATATATGATTTCTATTCTCCACCTACGTACTGGAATACATGTATATATAGCGTTTGGGTCTGTTTATCCGTCCGTACGTTCGTTTCATATTTAATTTACGTTCAGGTTTAGCGGGTGTGTAAATTGGTCTTGTACGCCCTGAAAAACGTTACAAAAATAAATAAAGAAGGAATGTGTTTATTGGACACGGGTGCCACCGTTGACCCCAAACAGGAAGTAGAAGTCCGTCAGGTCTGAAAGTCGCTTAGGACGTACAGTTCGTTATACTGAACCATCCCAAGTTTTAAGTCATTCTCGTGTTCGATTATTACGCGCTGGGAAAAGCTTGACGGAAATTTGTACGGAAGGGCGGACGGACGGACGAACGGACGGACATGAGTCAAACTATGCCGTCGCGTGGGCATACAAATCTGTCCAAGTCAAGAACAGTCGGATTTCGTTAAACAGGAAGTAGGCCTGAAATTAAATCCCACGGTATAGGACTCCACGCTGATGCTGCATTCCAAATATCAAGAAGCCTTGATAGTTGTTGCTGAGTATACTGCTTCGAAAATATTTTCCGCGATCGCCCGCCCGACACTGACAATCCAAAAATTCGGCCAGTGAACATGGAATGATGAGAAATATGAGGATGGAATAGAAAACAAAAGAACAGTAATTTTAAAGAGAACGAAGATCAACCTATTAGGCCAACTAGGGTACACTCCTTAATTGACCCGTGGTCTGGGCACCGCCATCAGATGTTAAAGCCACATAGTCGACCTCTTACAATAAGCTGGACTCTGCTGCGGACCACTAGGGGCACGCACAAAGAAAAGAGTTAATTAAATCTTCACGAAACTTTTTACATATATGCACCAACCTATAAACTAACATTTTTGCACATTCATACCTGTCCCACCAACTCTCCACGATGAAGAAAAAAATGAACCCTAATTACAAACTTTCCCTGTAACATATACATGTAATATAACCAAATCATAGCTAGTATTCCTAATATTAAGAAATTCCTATAAAACACCAACTTGGTTAGGTTTGCATTTATGGAACGTTTATTGTTCTTTGGATTGTGTCTGAAGGTTAATAGTATTGCATATGCACGCATTGTCGGACCAATGGGCTGTCGGACTATTGGGATGTCGGACTATTAGGTGGCGGACTACCGGGATGTCACCGATAATATAGTAATTACGGAAGATCCCACATAATATCGGCAATTCTCGATGAAAAAAAACTAAACGATCTCCGCAAGAAAAGAGAAATAAATTCCTTATGGACGATGGATGGTAGGATTTTTGCGGAAATAGACACCTCATCAATGATCTAGCTGACATTAATGAACTGATGGGCGAAGAGCCATAGCAGTTACAAAACACCAACTGTTATTTAGTGTGGTATGCATACTTACCCTTAAACACGAAACTTTACATACAATGTAGCTTGCTTTATGTTTGCTTTTGCTTATTTTAAACTTTTCATTGCATGTATTTTTTAATTGTGTATTTAAAGAATTCCGTACAAATCTTCACTTATTAATGTTTTTATTGTTGCTAATTATATTGTCATGTAATGTAGAAGAAAACCCTGGCACTTATAACAATGAATTATCAATATTTCATGTAAATGCCGGAGCGTTCGTACAAAATTAGGCTATTTCGAGACTAAAGCACTTATTTCGTCAGATTTTTGTACCGAATGCCATTTTGACGAAAACATTTTGAGTACTGACTTACAACTTCAAGGTTATAATGAAAACTTATTATGAAAAGACAGAATCTGCTTCGGTGGTGGCGTTCTGGTGTATATCGCCGAATCACTTAAATATAAACGAAGATTAGATTTAGAATCAGATGATGTTGAGGCCGCATGGGGTAGAAATAGTATTCCCAAAATAGAAGATCTTAATCTGTGCTGTCTATCGATCCCCGGGTGCAAATCTTACCTTTTGGAAACGTTTTGAATACCAATAGAAAAAGCACCAAAGTTATTATTACAGACGATTTAACTATTAACCTCTATAATGATCGTAATAGCAAATTAATGGATTTGTGAATGACTTTTTTCTTTAGAACGTAGTAAATGAACCCACCCGATATGACCCTGTTACAGGTAACGCGACCAAAACATATTTAAGTATTCCAGTCTTTACACAAGACTCATTTAAGAGTATTGTTTGGATCTATAAAAATGCAGACTTTGAAAAATGAAAAATTTAACAATAGTATTCGAGATTTCGACTGGCAAAATTCGTTAAACAAGTTTAATAATGTTGATAAAATGACTGAATTTTTTACTGAAAAACTTATTATTCTAGCAAAAGATTAAATTCCAAAAAAAGAAGTCACTATACGGTCATCGGATAAACCTTGGCTTAATTCTGAAATACGAAAACAGATTCGGACACGAAATAGAATGCATAGTAAAATGAGAAAATATCCAAATACTTACAATATACAAAAATATAAATCTCTCAGAAACAGAGTTAACAACATGATTAATTACGCAAAAGAACAATTTTTTCTAAATGCTTTCCAGTAGTCATGATTCAATATTAAATGAAATGATCAAATATGGTCAAGGTTTTATTATTGATATTTTACACAAATTATTTAACTCTATTTTGAGTAGTGTTAAATTTCCAAAATCATGGGCAAGAAGAATTATTGTCCCAATATTTAAAAATGGTTTGCGTGATGAACCTGCATACTACAGGGGCCTTACAGTAGGCAGTAATATATGTAAACTTTTTACAAGAATTTTAAACACCAGATTAGAGAAGTATTGTACAGCGAGAAATCTCATATGTAAGGAACAAATTGGCTTTTGTAAAGGGAAGCGAACAAGTGACCATATCTTTGTGTTAAAAACTTTAATTGACAAATACTGTAAAAAGGGTCATCAAAGCGCCTATATACATGCTTTATAGACTTCAGGCGAGCATTTGATACAGTCCGCCATGAAGAACTATTTTGTAAATTAAGAATGAATGTTATTAGTGATAGATTTTTTACAGTTATTAAAAATATGTACCAAAATATTAATCTAAGTGTTAAAGTAGATCCTGGCCACTTAAGTCCAGAATTTCAATCCTTTGTAGGAGTCCGTCAGGCGATAATCTAAGCCCTAACTTATTTAATTTATTTATTAATGATCTACCAGAAATTTTTGATAATAGTTGTAATCCCGTTTTCTTAAACACATCAAAACTTAATTGTCTTATGTATGCAGATGATGTAATCCTTTTATCACAATCTGCAGATGGTCTTCAAGAATGTTTATCAAAGTTAAACATATATTATGAAACTTGGGGACTAGAGGTAAACCTAAAGAAATCAAAGTCAATTATTTTTAATAATTCTGGTAAACTAGAATCTGACATTTTTACTTTTAATAACAATAAATTAGAAAATATCAAGAAATATAGTTATTTAGGCATAGTCTTTAACAATAACGGTAGCTTTACAGGAGCAAAACGGGAACTTTATCAAAAAGGTCTTAAAGCATATTTTAAATTAAGGAAATGCTTTGAGCATCATAAACCAAAGATTAAAACCTTAATTCATGTATTTGACCATACCATTAAACCTATTTTATTATATGGTAGTGAAATATGCGGACAATTCCCACCAAATAAACTTTCAGACTCTTTCTTTGATAAACTGCGTAACGAATTACCAGCAGAGAAGATTCATATAAAACTTTGCAAATATGTACTAGAATGTATCCGCCGTGCAACTAATATTGCCGTTAGAGGGGAGCTTGGTAGACTGCCACTTATTTAGAAGTAGTCTTTAACATGATTAAATATTTAGTTCGCTTATCAAATGCTGACTGTACTGGCCTCATCTGTGATGCATATATTGAGTCCAAAAAACTTCACTCTGAAAATAAACCATGCTGGTTCAATTGTGTAGATGAAATTTTGAGTTATTTTAACATTGATATTAATAATATAATGGGGAAGTCTACACATGTTTTAAAGAGACATATCTTTAAAGTAATTATTCAAAAATATAAGAAAATATGGAATACTGAACTGTTCAGTGATGGGAATGGGGGCAATAAATTAAGAACTTATAGACTTTTCAAGAACAAATATGAGTATGAACCTTATTTATATTGGGGGGATTATAGACAGAGGAGATTGCTAACAAAATTTAGAATTAGCACTCATAATTTAGAAGTTGAAACTGGTAGATATAAGAATATTCCTTTTGATCAGAGAACATGTAAATTATGTAACCAGACAGTCGAAGATGAAATTAATTTTTTGTTTGAATGTACATCACTAAGTCATGTTAGACTGCCTATTAATAATGAAATTATTCTTAAATATCCTAACTTATATCAACTAGATAATAAACAAAAAAAATTGTGTGGCTTTTTTCTACTAAAGATAAATTTATCTATAGCAAACTTTATCTTTTACTTACAAATCTGTTTAGTGTAAGGAATGTGAAACTTGGTATGTCATAATTATCTTGAAAATAAAAGGATATTTTATGGTATTATTTTGTAATCCTGTCTTTCACTATTTATATTATTTATGTATCTAATGCTCTGCTTCTATTAGGATCACTGTACTTGCTGAACCAAAATTGTATTTAATTTTATTATTATTTTCTTTCTCTCTTTCTCTCTCATATGTTTTACTAATTACTTAAAATCAAGAAAATCATTTGTACACTTTAATTCTTTATTTGATTATTCAGCTCCTCTGGGGCGTCTTAATTGACAAATAAAATTATCTTATCTTATCTTATGAGTTACTAGACGAAAAAAAATCAACTTCGAAACCGAAATGGAAATTTCCAAATTGTTAGGAATTAGCAAATGTATTGCCCCTTTTTGGAAAAGGTGATAAATCTGATGTTTCTATAAATTACCGTCCAATCGCGCTATTGAGCTGCGTTGGAAAGGTGTTTGAAAGAGTTATCTTAAAAAATATATACAACCACATTTCTGACCAAAAATTATTGTACAAATTTCAGTCTGATTTTGTACCTGGACATTCAACTATCATCAGTTGATCGAACTTTATCATTAAATAAGTTTATCTTTAGAAAATGGGGAAATTACATGTATTGTCTTTTGTGACATATCGAAGGCATTTGATCGTCTTTGGCATAAAGGTTTAATTTCAAAATTAAAGGCCTATGGAATTCAATGAAATCTTTTGTTATGGCTCCAAGATTATCTAAGGAATCGCAGTCAGCAAGCATTGTTAAAAAATTCGAGATCTTCAATTGGTAATTAGAAATCGGGTGCAGCACAGGGGTCAGTAATAGGCCCTTACTGTTTGTATTGTTTATAAATGATATTGCAGATAAAATGAGCTCTTTAGTTAGACTTTTTGCAGATGATAGTTCTTATTGTATTCATCTGCAAGCGTTGCGGAAATAGAGAGGAATATTAATAGAGATCTAGAACTAATTAACGAATGGGCTTAATTGTGGTTAGTAGATTTTAATCCACAAAAAACGGAATATATGTTTTTTTTCTTTTAGAAATCACGAACCCCTGAACCTCACATTCAATTGTGAAAATATTGCCTTGGTTGAAAATCATAAACATTTAGGAATAACTCAAAATTGAAATGGTCTACTCATATTGATAATATTTGTTAAAGTGCTTCCAAATAAATATTTCTTCTGCGAAAACTAAAGTATCTTCTGTGCAGAAACAGACTGAACATTATTTATTCTAGGCATATTCTTCCTCTACTTGAATATGCTTGCGAATTATAGGAAGGTTGCTCTGTCATTGACAGGGAAAAAAATTAAACGTTTACAATTAGAGCTGCTAGAATTGTAACAGGACTTCCTCGCTTTTCCAATAATGAATCGTTTAAAATGTTCGAAACAGGCTGGTCTTATATAATGAATAGACGTAATAAGGTACCATCCTCGACCTGATAAAATGGGCATTTTCTGCATGAAAAACGTAAACAAATTTGTGAGCAACTGTGATGACGTTGCACAATTAGCTTATTTCTGACGACAAAAAAACATATTTTCAGCCTTTTAAACTTATAAGCCGGGGATAAATCCGTTACCTACGTTATAACCCGGGTGTATGGAAATTGTACCACCTGAAAGTACTTCTGGACAGTACTTCTGGTAATAACGTAGGTAACTGATATTATTTCCTAGAATGTCCACTTTACGATAACATTAGAAATATATTTTTACATCCGTTGACGCGAATTAAAAATCTCTCTATTGAAATTGTCTATTTGGTTCTGATAGCCTTAGTAAAGAAGTGAACACTATAATTTTTAGACATGTGCACAGTTACATTCACCATTCTAAAAGATTTTCTGCATAGCTCGACCCCCTCCCCCTTCCCACATTATTATTATGGTTGTCTTTCGTGCATTGTTTATATAGTAAATGTATTGCTTTGTATATTTTGTTGTGTCATGTATTTTTCTGCATGTACTTAAAATTGTGTAGGGACCTCGGTGGCCGAGTAGTCAAGGTAGTTCGTCTACTATTGATCGCGTGGTCTGTCAACACTGAGATTGCGGGTTCGATTCTCACTGCAGGCAGGGTGTACTCGCCCCTAATCTTAATTGACAAGGATTGCCAGTTTTCCTACCGCAGGTCGGGGGTTTTCTCCGGGTACTCCGGCTTCCTCCCCCAATAAAAACTGGACGCCATGAAAAAGCTGAAAAATTGCTGAAAGTGGCGTTAAAACACCATCAAACAAACATAAAATTATGGAGTAATTTCCTTGCTGTCGTCTTGTGAATTTTGTAAGATTGAATAAAGAGAGAATTTCATAAGTTGTAATAACTTATGTTCAATTCTATTGGTTTTTTTTGACAATAAAATATGTTTAAACTAAACTATAAGAATTTCATATCAGGCGAGATACAAAAGGATACGTAAAGTGTATGAAAACATATCATATCGGGCGAAGCGTTACCTGAGCATCATTTTTATAACCTGTTACTGACTGCATAACAAATTTATCCCGTCGATGTAATTTTATTCCAGCTACGGAAAGGAAACCTGGTGGCAGCCCTGTTTGTTTATTTGTCGCCAACTCACGTAATTCGAAGGAGTTCGTATAGACGGGATAATACAAAATTCGGGTTCGTACAAATCAAATGATTTAACGACAACGGTAATATAATTGAAAAAGGCGCATTGTTGCCAATCAAAGTATTTTAGAGTCGAACATTTACCTTTTTGACATTAATTTTCCCTTTCGAATCAGACCATGGACAGTTTGCATTTTGACATTCATCTTCATGCTCGCAATTCGAACAGGGAAAACATTTTTGAATAGCGAAAAGGAAAACTAATACATGTAACAAAAAGGAAAAACGATTGTGGACAAAGAAAATGGTTTACTTTCCCATTCTAGTAGCAAAAAGGAAAATGAATAATGAATAGGTAAATAAAAGTATACAAAGAAAATTAATGCCAGTCTCTTACTTACACCTTCTAGAAATAGACTCAGTGAAGCCTACAAATTCGAGTTTACAACAAACGTGATGACTTCAACTTTCCAATGTCAACTTTCTGTTCATCGATGGCAACATTCCAGCGGCTATAACTTATGATGTGTACATTTCACAACTTATACGTTTTAAAACTATGTCCTGCGATCGGTATTCCGAGTTTCTAGACCGCTCACTGCTGTCGACTACAAAACTACTAAAAGAAGGGTTTGTTGTAACTAGGTTGATGTTATCTTTCCAGAAGTTCTATGGTCGTCACCACAACTAAATTGCTCTTTATGGGAAATCAGTTTCTCAAATGCGATCGGAAACTTACACTGAATCAAAGGTAGTATTTCCTGTTCCTGGATTTGACTTTTTCCTAGACATGACAATGAGTAACTCGACGGGTGTCTAATCAAACGCAGGCACTGCTTACTAGTTCGGAGAACCTAAGTGCACCCATGGCGCGGTTTTTATTGGGTTCGGGTTACTCACTCTGTTTTTGTGTCTTGTTTTTGTTTTGTGTTGTAAATGTTTGTATCCGGATTTCTAATTGTCACTTGAATTTCTTCTCTTGTTGTTTGATCAGTTTCCTTGGCTATTTTTCGCAAATGAAAATGATGAAGTTTCCAATGTAAATCACGAAATAGAAAACAAAAAAGACTAAAAGAAAAAAAACCATACAATTTTCCCTTTTGAATATCGGAAAAGAAGAAACGAAAACAGAAAACTTGAATTACATGCTGTTAAGTTGGATATCTAACAATTACAGCACAAATCGGTATGTTGTCTTGTTCCTGGCGGATTATATTTAAATAATACAGGCTTACAGTAAGACATGGCTACACAAGATATAAAAAAATATCGGCAATAAAATCCACCAATTAGTAGCCGTAGAGATACAGAACTGCTACAATCTTCATAGTGCTGAAGCAACAGTGATTAAAGATGGTTAGGGCACGTGCTGAGAATTCCAATTCAAACTCAAACTATTGCTCTAACGTGGACCGCACCAAGAAAATGACAGTTTGACTGACCAAGAGCAATAAGATACAAAACCTCATGTCAGCTATTAAAAATCGGATATACCCCTAGATAAGGTCATTATGTTGCAAATCACACGGCAAAGGGAAAAACCCTTGTTAAGGCCATGTATCCCATACGAGTTGAAGCACATATAACAGAAGAAATTTATTGCGTTGGAGCCGACACACAACATAATTTGACGGTGCTGAACCAGTAAATGAATGGCGCCCTTGGTTTTAATACCTAACAACACGTATCGCACAATGAAAACTGCACTACTTATTACCGTAACACATACTGACCTATATCAACAGGGTTAATGCAACGATACAAAATCGCAATATAAACCAACAGCAACAACCGTTTCTCTCGAAACCTACATAGCAAGCACGAAAATACAAACGCAAGAAGAACAGGTACTTTTAGAAAAAACTCGAGAAAACAACAAAGAAGTATTGATACGAAAGGCAAAAGAAAAATAATGTCTGATCATATTCTTCCAAACACCTTGACCTTTATATTCAAACGCGTTATAAACATGACACGGTCATCTTCTCAGGTTACTTAGTAGATTAAGTAAGATGAATTTAGATTGCGTTTGATCTAAATATACAATTAAATTAGGCTTTTATAGCCAGCAAATGATTACATGTAGCCAGAGCTACATAACCAGGTTATTTATACACGGTAGAAGAAATTACAAGTGAACATAAATTAAAACTCAATACTTATTACTTATTTCCGTCAATATTGTTGGTGACAATATAAAAGGTATAGGAAATAACGTCAAACCAGGCCTGAGCGCCATAAAAATTCTTTGCTTGTTCAATTTCATCCAATCAAAACTGTTATCATAGTAGTTGACAAAATTTTTATGCCGAGTACAACATCTTTAGTCAGAAAGGTTTTATGGCACCGCATGGGGTCCGCACTATCATATGTGTCACAACTGTTCATGTTTGAGACATGAATTATTGAATATTTGAATATTTGAAAGACCATTAAAATAGAGAGACTCAACCAATTTTCAAACGAAACGGACAACAACCCTGGCCGGAATTCAGATTTGTCGTTGTTGAGGCTCTCCGGTTCTCAACTATCTCCATAACGATTAAGTCCTACTTTTGCTAGGGTTGTTGTCCGTTTCGTTTTGAAACTAATTTAGATTATTACAATTTAAGGGTTTAATGACATTAGGAACATAAATGTAGGGGTTTTCATGAATAAATTCAATTCAGAACACAACTAACCAGAAACCCGTGTAGATATTGGTCAAGTAATATTTTTTTTAATTTCGAAATTTGGCGGTTAAAGACGGTTTCTTCCCTTGTTCTCCCACCATAGAATAAAATCGACCGAGTATCATTCGGAAGCGCGTGTAAATCAACTTGTACCGGTCCCTGCCCTTGGATGTTTTATTTATTACATATTGTTCCTTTTTATTAACAACATCCTGCACAAAAATCAAGATAACCTGTTTATATACCTTTGTTGTTTACATAAATCGTTCATGACTTTTGCTACTGCATCCTACCAAGTCAGGGGTTCTAATTCCATCATCGACTTGGAAGGATCATGCTACTGTAAGTTACTAATGTTTACAAACGCTCGTCAAAGGTATTTGCAGACGAAAAAGTGTTTCGAACAGACAAAGATCGACTGAACCTATTACACTTTCGTTCTAATTTAGGTCTAAATTTACTATGGAAAGTCGCCTTATCAGAATTAAAAACACAGCCGCATTTTAAAATGCTGATTATTTCGAGAAAATAATTGTTGATTTCGAAAAATAATTTTTTGAATCTACACAAGGAGCATATAAGCTCGACCATACGAGGTAAGCATTTGTTATTTGTAAAGCAAAAACCTCCACACCGAATCACGCTAATTTTTACTTTATCTTTAGATAGTTTCTGACTGTATATTCGTCAGAAAGCTGGGACATGTGATACGGTTGCAGTTTCTCATGTAAAGTACTTAGATGTAGGGATCTTCTGCTGATGCGATTCTAGGTAGGCCAAAACGTCGACTATCTGATCAGCGTTTTGTAACGTATTGCTGGCACCGTTGCAAGAGTCTGAAAGTAGTGTGATAATTTTAGTGACCAGTAACTGCCTTCACCTGCTAAGGGAGGAATATGGATGGTAATTCGGCTAGCTTTTTCTTGTCTTGGCAGATGTGAAAAGCAATTATTTAACGTTCGAATTCAGTTAAACGGTTAGATGTTTTTTTTTATATTTATTAAAACATTTGAAGATATGTCGTTTTTCGCAAATGAAAACTGCACTACTTATTACCGTAACACATACTGACCTATATCAACAGGGTTAGTGCAATTATCAGACACTTATATTTTAACATTACCATATTTTAATGTGCCAATCACGCATCGTTTTTAATACAAAACTCGTATTTGGAAAAACGGGTTTGTTTTCGCTTCTTTTTGTAAGAGTATGTCAAACTTCATCGGAACTTGAGGAAGCAGATGTTTAGCTCAAATTGTTCCTGTTTTTAACAGAAGCATTTGAGTGAAATCACTGCTACATTGAACATTGATATAGGTTCACGAAGGCAACTTGCCCGTTACTTTTTCATGAAATGTCAAAATGGTAAATGATGCATTTATTGTATTACAAAGTAGTACATGAATATAAAATCTCAATTATAATCTAAAAAGGTCAAAGTAACCAATACAATATATCGTAAATCTAACATACTAAATTTATATAAATAGATAAAACAATATATACAACAAATAACAAAAACAATATGTGCCCTCTTGAAAATCCTGATAACTTGAGGTAATTATAAAAAGGTAGTGTTTCTACCAATTTTGTGGAACAAGGGATGTTATTTTTCGGATCATATCAGAATATGTTAGCAAACTAATTTCAATAACCCGAAAAAATTAATACCAGTGAGTGAAAAATATTCTTCCCTCAGATGCAAGTATAGTTCTGGATATATATTAAGTTTATTATATATATTGTATACCATACAAGATATCTTAGTTAATTTAGAAGATATCAAATAAATTAAATACATTATAGTAACCTGTCCAATAAGAAATCATTTTCAATTTATTAGATATCTGATCGAAAGTTACAATCGAATAAATAATGTAGACGTCCTTAAATACACCAGTCCACTGTAACTGTGTGTGTACAAATTTCAAGAACTAAGTTTAGAAAACACGGATTTTTGCGATTTTATTTTCGGATCTATGACCGATCTAGCTCGTCCGTGTCGTTCAAATGTTTGCCCAGACTATGGAAAGAATCTGTGTCACTGAACTGCTCTTCTTCATCGTCTGCATATTTGATTTGATCTATAATCTTTGGGTCAAACTGCATTCCTCTTCTTTTTTCAGTGCTTTTGAGCACACGACGAGTCTGGATTGGTTGTTCTTCGTCAGGAAGTTTACCGTCTACTGATAGAAGCGGGTTTGCTAATAACTGATCTTGTAGCTCTCTTAAAAATAGGTCAGCTGGTATTCCTGCTGTAAAATAATGTTGGCCATCCTTTATATACAACAAGATTAAGTGTTATAAAACCAATGTAGACGTATTTATTTAACAGTAAGTTAGGCACAAGTAACAATCGATTTGGTTTATAGTGCAATATACAAATAAACACTGAGATTAATTACTGGCAATATATAATATGAATGTAGGCGCAGCCTAAATGCGAGCATCGCATATTGTTCATGTCGTTACTTCAGAGCCCCTTAACAGTGCCTCTACATTCCATTGATGACGTGACGTCTTATCTAATGTGTTGGTGACGTCACAAAACTCAATTTCAAATACAGCGTTTCAGATTGAAAAAAAAATTGTCTGGCATTTTTGTAGTAATTTAAAAAATAAACACTTTAATTTTATCGATGTCAAAATTATTTGTGTCTACTTTTATATTATATATTTTTTCGTTCGTCTACAATATTTTCTTCGGATAGCTCAGCTACCATCTGAAATGGATTTGTTCATATGGGTCACGTGACTTTTTTACACACACGCATGTAACCGAAAAGCTCGCATCTGCGATGCTCGCTATTATTCCGTGAAACTACTTTTCATAACTCAAATCATTGCATTGTATCACACGTGGCGTTATAACTAATTTCAGGTACGGTTTACTGAGCTATTGCGCGATAATTAGTTCGATGTTTGCATTTACCGAAGTAAGTACTTTCTATCTGTAATATTGTTTTGACTATTTTTCAGGTGAAAAACAGTATGTTTTGTAGTGCAAAATGTAATAATTTTGTTCTTTGCATTTGAATAAAAATATAATTCTGTTCATATATTCGTGCGCGATCAAGCTGGCTAGTGTTGTATTCATTACATTATGTGCACGTGATTATGTGTCATAACCATTTATTGTAAATCACGTGTTGTAAATGTGTTGAACAAATAAACATTTCGTACTATTATCATAAATGCACATTAAATCTGCTCTCATCTGAATTTAATTATATAACAAGAAAAGGTATGCGTTAAACCCATATCCAGAGATGTTCGATTTATATGTTATAGCTGTATCCCATTTGGTTTAATAGTTTTTTTTCAATTTGTTTTATTTAATATTTTATCATATGCTGTAAAGGCAGGGGCGTAGCTAGACTAGTTACAATGTGGATTCACAAATAAACTAGTGGGGTCCGGGTATGCACCCCGGAATATTTTTGAAAACAATGGTGCAGTTTGGAGAATTCTAAAGTGGTTTATTTAGAACTGAAATGGACAGTTTATTGATTACATGGATAGATTGCAATTTTGTTCTTAAAATAATGTGGATTCAGCCGCGTACTCGCGTATAGGCAGCTACGCCCCTGAAAGGGAGGCAAATATAGACGATTGTGAAAGGCAAGAAATAATCATCTTGATTATAATATCTCAACTTTGAGAAGAGTACTGTAATAAAAAAAGCAGTTTTCGAAGAACATATATATATTGTTTACCAATAAAAATACATTGACCATAGTCAAGTGGTTCTGTTGGGGAAAATGTGAATGTAAGATCGGCAGTTATCGCGTCCTCGGAAAATCAAAGAAAACATACCGACAAGTTACAATTTTTATTGATTTAATTTTACTGTAATTACAATTGTTTGAAAAGATTTGCAATTAAATGTATTTTAAACGTCAAACTAGCATTCATGTGCATAAACCGATTGCTAAGAACTTTATAAAATTTTCAGAATTTAAAATAAAAAAAACAATTAGAAGAAGAGTCTTATTTTTGCAAAACAATTGATGAGATTATTAACTTCTACAATTATTTTCAACAATATAAACTGTTGATGACCTTTATCAAACAATCAATCTATTTTCTCTATAAAGCATGACCAATACACGTTTATTGACGTTCTTCTATTGGTTTTAGATCAAGTTGAATCCAATTATCATCATAACAAATGCTTATCTATGTTTCATTTAAATTGTTGTCAGCAACGAATAAAACAGCGAAATTTATTGCGTCACGTTTAAGAAATTAAGGTCCGTAACACCGTTTGTGAGCGCTAAAACACTTAAAGACATTTAAATAATGTGTCATAACTGCTAAAATACATTGTTTGTTTGTTTGTTTGATGGTGTTTAACGCCACTTTCAGCAATTTTTCAGCTATATCATGGCGTCCAGTTTTTATTGGGGGAGGAAGCCGGAGTACCCGGAGAAAACCCCCGACCTGCGGTAGGAAAACTGGCAATCCTTGTCAATTAAGATTGGAGTCGAGTACACCCTGCCTGCAGTGAGAATCGAACCCGCAATCTCAGTGTTGACAGACCACGTAATCAATAGTAGACGAACTACCTTGACCACTCGGCCACCGAGGCCCCCCTAAAATACATTGAAAAGCACTTCAGAACATCATTAATATATTACTTATATTTAGCACCTAAAGGCAAAATAATTTAAAATGCAGTGCCTTTATTGTACGTAACATATAATGTACGTAATGTTAATGTATGTAACGGTAATTTACGTTACATTACATGTGATGTTATATATTATTTTCCATTACACTATTTATTGTAGATGAGTTTGAGCCAATAAAATTATTTATATTTGTATTTGTATTTGTATTTTAATAATCTCTCATATTACAATACAAAATGGGTTCCTGTTTTAATCCTCCATTTACTTTAATTGAGTTTCCCCGATATGGTTCAACCATATCTTCTCTTGTTTTATCTCTATACATGTAGTATCGAAAGCGGAGTTCGAAAGATACTGTGTTTGATCTGCGCTCGCATCAAAACAGACAAAACTGTTGCTTGCTGCTTTTCCTTATTATTGAAGTAGAGGAAATACTTGTCAACTAGAAATTAGAGTAACGTGTCCGCGCGGCGAATACACGGCTAACTGCTGAAATAAAATTCATCTTGTAAGAAGCGGTATTAAAAAGGCAACCCAAACTGTTGACCTGGTGAAAAATAAAAGCAAACATGACAGTCGAGTACGTATATACAACACATTCTTGTTCCCGCCATGATATATTGCTGACATGGCATTAAATAACATGTTCACTCACTAGAGATTCTTGTATCGCATACATCTGTTAAAATCACATCTTTCACGCGCTCTCGTGTGTTTTCATTCTATTTTTTACCATCCGATCCGCGATATTGTATCAAAGGAAGGTCAAATCATAGGCAAAATCAAATTAAATCAATTTTAAGACAGAAAGTGAAGAATTTATATGCACGACAATTTATGTAAATCAGCTTTTGTGTTTCCACCGAGCGACGGCTATGATTCGAAAAGCTGGGAGCAGATTAAATTTAATAATGGAATATTTAAATTTAACGAAAATACTTTAAAATTGAACAGTAAAACATCGATGAAGTCACGGAATTTAAACAGCGTAAGAATCCGTCATGTGACCAACGCATGTTATGGCGTTTTGAATTGGTCAATCAGATTTCAGCTTACAAAACAAATTAAATTAAAATCCTTTATACTGACTGTGTAGTGATATTTTTTAAAATTTACCAAGAATTAGAAGGATAACTACCGACAATACACGTATTTACCATGTGTGTAGTCTCCCCTCATTGAAGCGTCAACAGCAGCATATGTGATCCCCAAGTATCTGTCTGTGGACATGCTAAAAAAATGGCAATAAAATGGAAAAGTTTAATGCGATCAAATGGACTAAATATTTTCACAAAAATTTATCTGCCAAAGTAATATGAACTTTTAACATAATGCCGTCCCCCGACTTTCTGTATCAAGTTAGTACATTCCTAAACACTGGCCTCATACTGGAACGGTGACGTGTTTGGAGAGTGCGACTATCCTTGCATGCTGAAAACCATTTCTGTATATTTCTATAACAGTACGCTCATAGCTGCTACAAAGCGCTACAAAATTCATCTATACCGAACTATCCATACGTTACCAATAGCTACAATTATGTAGCTATCGTTACCAGGGGCAATCAAACATTTTTACATAGTGGTGTATCCAATTTCACCTTGATTTTTTGTTTGTTAACTTGTTCTTGTCATGAAATAGATGACGCCTAACAGCCAATCAGTCAAGTTACTTTGAATATGTGTTTTCTTCTTTAATGATACTCCCTTGACTACAATCTATAGCATTTGGTCTTGTGTGTAACAATGAAAACTGAAATCTCCTGAAGGTTGTGTTTTATGTATTGTATATATAAGTGGCTTTTCTGGGCTATGATAACCTGAACAACATAATTATTGTTTTTTCTAGAAGCTTTCAAATTCTAGCGAATACTGGGATGGTCTAAAATATATGTAACATCAACGCAGAATATAATTATACTACGTCGTACCTTCTCTTTTGCCGATTTCAGTAAATTTACAATTGAAATGAGTTGGTCCTCCATCGATAACAAGCGACTACACTCTATCTCAACCGCTTCCAGTTGGAACTGTGTGCCGGACATGTGCTTTCTACATGATGACAGATCATTTCTTAATCTTTCTATTTCCTGGTAAAAAAATAATCGTCGAAATTATGCAAGAAATTCCCGACAAGTTTCATTCTCCAAAGTGGTTTTGGGACAGAAGACAGAACAGTAAAGGCCAGCCACTTTAACTACTGCTTCTTTCGTAAGACTTCCAACGGTTGTTTTATATTTAACGTGTTATTTTAAATCGGTCATGCAGTTTTGTCGTCAATCACTGCCAAGTAACTTCATTTTTTAACTGTTATCAAAACTATTACCATTATTACAATTTATCGTTTGCCAGAATATCGAATAGAATTGTTTAAATAGCGGCTGATCTACAACACACGCCGTGCCTTCATAATTGTTTCTGTTTATTTATTTTAATACTCACAACTGAAGTTTTCATTTTCAGTTGTTCTTTTCGTTTTGTCAAGTTAGACAAAGGCTAATGCTGAAACTAAAACTGGTTCGTTAATGAACCATTTATACCTTGTCCCCCACACCAATGTTCTATATAATGAACCATTTATACCTTGTCCCCCACACCAATGTTCTATATAATGAACCATTTATACCTTGTCCCCCACACCAATGTTCTATATAATGAACTATATAGTAGTACCTGCGATTGTTCAGAGTTGACCAAAGACAGAGAATTCACGTCAGCTTGTAGTCGCATCAGTAGCTGTCTGTCTCCTAATGTTGGTGACAAAGCATCATTTGAGTTCTGAGTTTGGTCACATTCTTGTTCTGCATCATTTATTTTGTCTTTTTCATTCTGCTTGTTATATGTAGAGGTATGTAATGAGGCTTCTCCATCACCTGTTAATCAAATTGTTTGTTTTCTAAGATATGTGAATTTCAATATTGGTTGTTATTGGCTCGTTCGACAATTTGATAATTAAAAAAAATATGTTATGTCGCAGTGTATTCTGCACTTTAAATTAATGACTCGTTTATTCCGAGACAAAGAATACTCAGCACTCCTGACTACATCTATTTAATAAATCAATGATCCTCTATGAGCTTTTTACTGCTAAAACCGCAGATTCGATCTTATTTAAGATTTCCGGTAAATATCAAAATATGGCCGCATTTAAAAAAATTCATTTGTTTAGTTTTAACTTCAAACTACTTTTGCCAGAGTTCTAAGTTTTTAAGATACGATATTACTATAGAAAAAGAAGATTTTTTCCAGTCAATGTTGTTATACTGTAACCACTTCCTAAATGTGCATTGTGTTACATTGAAATGAAAGTATAGTGCTATAGATGCCGCTAGATCTCTGCCAAATCTTCGTGGACATTTTGCTTATTTCCATTTTAATGAAATTTACCCTGAAGTGTGTTTGTTATATACGAAGTTTTACGTTAAAAAATTTTTTTCTCGAAAAATCCTAAGTCTGCCTTGTTCGGTTACAATATACATGGTAAATTAATAGGATAAGTAAGCGTAATTTATATTATAGGATGCTAAATATGCTGTCAACGAAAAACTCTGAAGTGTATTTTGATATCGAAAGAATGACCAGAAAGGAGAGACATTCAAACATTTTGTTACAAACAATAAATTTTTTTTTCAATTTTTAAGACTAAATTTATCTTTGATCAGAGTTTACATTTATGGCAATAACTCTGAAATAAAAATGCAAATTATTAAATATATAATCAATGCAGTGTTTGTAGATTTGCCATCTTGTAACTTAGCGACAAGCATGTGCCGATCTGATGATAGGCGTGATTAATTTTTTTTTCAAAGAACCTCAACTTTATTTAACTTAGATATAATGCAGATAAACATCCGATGGTCCTTAAGTGTCTTATCTTTGTCAATTAATAGGTCGCAACCTAAGATTTTTGTGTGTATTGTCTGCATTGTCACCAAACTATTATTAGGTTCGACAATAGACTACTCTTACCGTCATAACCATTAACGGATGTCGTTACCGATGATGCATCCGACATCCATGTGTTTATCCCAGAAGATAAACTATCACCCACGACTTGAAATGCGTCTCCTCTGAAAAGAAACAGTAACTGTGTTGTTTATTAATACATTTTAAAAATGTTTTACAATTTTTATATAAATATGAAACAAATTTTGGCAAGTAGAATTTGTTTGAAGTCAGTCTTTGATTGCATGGTACTAATTAAAAAAAAAAGAGTTTTGTAATACCCAAGAATTTGCGATTTCTTACCATTGTCTACCTGAATTAAACATGTGTGTGGATCAATGAAAGTAATAACTAACTACCAAATACCGTGGAAACTGTCAAAAAAGACAATCCACAAATCAAGTCAGAGAAACCGGCAAATCCAGAACCAACAACCAAACTGTAGTAACTACAACAATGGTCCTGACTTGGTACAAACATTTAAAAAAAATAGTGGGTAAAACCTCCCGCTTTCATTACTGTAGTATGTGAGATTGTTTTTTTTATTAAAATTGATGGGTATCATACACCACTAGACAGTAGTAATAGGTGAATATCCAATGATTATCGTAGAACAATCACTGTACACTGAATTCAAAAATTGGGAAAACTATCTGCCATATTTTCAAACGACTGTTTCTCAACAAGGAAGTGGTATCAAAAGTGAAGCTTATTAAAGGCGCGGACGACCTGTGTTTTCTTGAAACATTGGCTTATAAGTTTATCCATAGGAAATTGGTAACGTTTGTAAAAATCGTATACTGCTGCAAGCTCTTGCATACCTGATCAATTAAGAAACATATAGTCACCGTATGCAGGAGAAGCTGAAATATTGCTGCATAAGTGACGAAATTATTTACAATTTTGAAATTAAAATCGTCTCGTTTTTCATAAATTATTTTGCTAAGATGAACGTTGGTGTCATATTCGAGGTGTACGTCTAAAAATGATGTAGATGACGCTGCTTGTTGTTTCTTTAATTTCCAGTTTTGAAGAATATATTAAAGGAAGCCACATTAAATTGAGGTTGTTAAAAGGATATTATCAATTTATCTACATGTATATGTAAAATTAAAGGACCTAGCTTCTGCTATCTTTTTGTTTTAATAAGACGTCAAAGAAATTCAGTTTCAGAAAGAATACAGGAATAAATCAACTAGGAATGGAACCCAACTTGTACCCATTAGAATTCCGACCTGTTAAAAAACACATCCTCCAAAAGTTACAAATATGTTGACGATTAGAAAATCTAGCATACCTGTTCTTCGCTGTAGCATAATTTGCCTGTTAGTTTTTTCATTAGAAAAAACGTAGTGTTGTAACCTCAAACTACATTTTATAGGCATATGTGTAAGCGAAGGCTTTAGGTATGACTTCCTTAAGACAGAATTTTAGTTTCTCGTGTTTTAGTTTCAAGATGTTAATAAAGAGTTAAAAATAAAAAAGGTTCTACCAGATGAAATTTTAGATATCGATCTTGATTTGAATTTAAGATTTCCAAAAAATCTTTTGAATTTTAAAGAATCCACATATGATCAATATTACTTCGCGAATAAACAGTTTCACAGTATTTTGCTGTCCTCTTTTACAGACAATATCTTATTAAACAGTTTTTGACAACTCTTTGGTAGCGCACGTATGAGCCGGCTATGTATCTTTCTTGTAAGGATTTTATGTAACCCTGTGGTCAAATTATAGTATGGTAAGTCTTCAGACTCTTTTCGTAATGAAAATTCACCAAGAAGTCATGAAGGACTTGTGGCTAGCAAGGATTTCATCTTTGTTAAATATGGTACGTTTGTATGTGGAATTGCTAGAGTTATCCTTGATGCCTAGCTCTTTAATAAGGTATATTTATAGTAATGTGACTTACATACAAACACAATATTGTTAGAAGCTTTGTCTGCAGTGACGAAAACATATTTGTCATGAAGCGAAGTGAGGCGCCTCATAGCATACTCGTGTTTGAATACGGATTTAGCAATGTCTAAGATTCTTAATTCGACGTTGTACCAAAGACCTTATTGTTCGTTCTTACTAAGTTAGACAGTGCATTTGATAAATAAATCGATTTATGCGTTTTGGTATAAATCAGATTAACATTGTGAAGGCTCTTGCTCGGCATGCTAACTAGAGTTATCTTTCTTTTGAGGTTGACGACCTCTAATCTTTATCCGCATGTCAGCTTTTTGCTGCTGACCGTATAACCCAAATGATATCATTTCAATTTTTGTAAACTTGATTAATGTACCACGAAACCTAGCAAGGAGGCTGGGTGACCTCATTATGTCTTTCTGTTTGGGAATTTGCAAAGTCAAGTTGTGTTTTAGCAGTGCTAAGCGTCAATATTAAAAGTTAAAAGTTAAACAATTAAAAGTTCACCAAAAAGAATGGGACGGACGGCAAGAGTGTCTAACAGTCCTTACGCAGAAGTAAACAGGATTGGTACGAAGAGAAAACAGAGAAAGTTGCATGGGAATAGCTCAGACGTCACCATCAACCAGACTTCGCAGGAAACTGAAAATACTACTCGACCTAAGAGGGCTCGTGGTCCGGTAGATACAGATATTTCGTTGACAGGGAGCTGGACTGCAGAGAGCAACCAGCTTGGGAACAACATTGACCAGGTCGCTCAATCAGTGGTGGAAAAAATTATGCCAGAAATACAGGATCAAATTGCCCACGCTGTCCAAGCTATAGGGAGATCTCCACAGATTTCGGCAACCCCAGACACCTTTCAACAGCCATCAAATACAGGTACATATGCTAACGTTAGTAGTCAAATTTTAGACGGGGGGTTTAATGTGCACAGTGCACAAAGTTTTCATGATGAACTTGGCATGCACGTGACACAATTAGTTAGGGATAAGATAGTTAACGGGGAATACATCGATTTAGAATCTCTCATTATGAATCCCGTTATCGTTCATTCAAAAGCCTTAGTGGTTGATAACGACGGAAATATTAATGTGAAGCAAACCAACAAGAAAAAAATTACAGATATTAGTACTTGGATTGATGCATTTTTAATTTACGCTTCTTTGTACACAGGGGCGCATCCTAACGCTATACAAGGAATTTTAAAATATATGTCAAATATAAAGCTAGGAGCGAGTAGGTGTACGGATTTAGGTTGGTTGAGCTACGATCAGCAATTCAGGCTAAAGAAGTCTAGAAATGTATCGATGTCATGGAGCGTTGTAGACATGGAATTATGGCTACTGTACATTTCCCAGGGTCATAAGTCAATAGTGGAGACCAATATAAATATTGGTAAATGTTATAAGTATAATAATACGGGGTTATGTGGTCGTACAGGCTGCCGTTACACCCATAAATGCTTGAAGTGTATGGGGCCACATGGAGCAATTTTTTGCAACATTACAAAAGGGGGGCAGAATTTTCAAAATAATAAACCATTTTACCAACAAAAAATGTATGATAAAGGGGATCAGGCTGGGTCTACGTCAGAGACATCACAAAATCCTTTCTTTCGTTTTCGTCAAGGAAACATCCAAAGAAAGCCTGAACACGGGGTCGTCCCGAGAAATTTCCAAACTTCTGCAGTTAGGAAAAACCCCAATTAAAATTGATAAGCTCGAAATGTATTTAGATAGATATCCCAACGTTGATGATGCAAATTTATTACTGGATGGATTCAAAAATGGTTTTAGAGTTAATTACACAGGACCACGTTTGCAAGTGAATTGCCGTAATCTTATTTCAGCGGAACAACACAGGGGGGAGCTTGCAGAAAAAATTGCCAAAGAGAAGGAAGCTGGGCGTATTGCTGGACCATTTGATACAAGACCATTACGCAATTTGCGTTTATCGCCAATAGGCCTTGTTGCAAAAAAGCCAACTGGCTGGCGTATGATTCACCATTTAAGTTTTCCGCTTGGAAATAGTGTTAATAGCTATATCGACCCCGAGTTGTCCACTGTTCAATATACTTCATTTGACAAGGTATTGTCCACTATTGCCGAAGTAGGTCCGGGTGCAGAATTAGCCCGAATGGACATAAAGTCCGCATTTCGTTTATTAATTTTACATCCTGATGACTTTGAACTTTTTGGGTTTCACTTCCAACAAAAATTTTATTTCGATAAATGTTTACCGATGGGCTGTTCAGTTTCATGCGCCCTATTTGAAAAATTCTCGAGTTTTCTTGAATGGGCGCTCAAAGCTAGATCTGGCAAACATACTATAGAACATTATCTTGATGATTTCTTATTGGTTGGAAAGCCTGGATCGGGCGAGTGTCTACAGTTGATGGATTGTTTCAAGGCTCTATGCGACGACCTAGGGGTTCCTATAGCCGAGGACAAAACATTGGGCCCTTCATGTACAATGGTATTTTTAGGGTTGGAAATTGACACGGTTAAAATGTCTATACGAATTCCTATTGACAAGTTGATCGAGGTAAAGGAAAAATTGGAATTCGTTTTACGGAAGAAATCGGTTATGCTGAAGGATTTACAATCTTTAGTAGGCTCTTTAAATTTTTGTGCGAGAGCAATACCATCTGTTAGGGCTTTCAATCGCAGATTCTGTGATGCATTGTGCGGATTAAGTAATCCTAGGCACCATATACGAGTATCATGGGGTATGAAGGAGGATATGCGAGTTTGGCTCAGGTTTTTGAAAGATTTCAATGGTACATTGTCTTTTGGAATTAATAAATGGTTTACAAATCAGGAACTTGACTTGTTCAGTGACAGTGCAGGGAACCCATATTTAGGTTGCGCAGTTTACTTTTCGGGTCATTGGACTTATTTGCAGTGGCCTAGTCCTTGGAATAACACAGAAATTATGTCGGACATTACCTTTTTAGAGCTTGTCCCGATTGTGCTTTCAGTTTGGTTATTCAAAGACCTATTAGTTAACAAACGGGTTATGTTTCACACAGATAATAAGGCACTAGTTTCTATCTTAAACAAGAAAACATCTAAGTCAAAGCGAGTTATGGGGTTGATTCGGCCCTTTGTTTTGCATACTATGTTGAATAACATGCAATTTAAAGCTGCACACATAGAGGGCCGTCTCAACACCGTTAGTGACGCAATTAGTCGTAAACAGTGGCAAAGATTCAGAACATTGGCACCAGAAGCAGATGCAGAAATGACGAGAGTACCCAGAGAATTTCTCCAGATGCTATCGGAGCTGAAGTTGGTCGGTTAGTGGGGGCATCGTTAGCACAGAACACCAAGGACACTTACACCACAGGGTTAAACAGTTTTCAAAATTTTCGTGAAGAGTATGGTTTAGAGATGGTGTGGCCACCCCCTCCATCGCATATAATTTTATTTATAGCGTACATGTCCCTAAAGGGCAAAGCTTATAAAACGGTTTCTTGTTATGTTGCAGCAATAGGTTTTCGTTGTAGAGTTATGAATGGTATTTCCGTGTGCGATTATTCAAACAATTTTATTGTTAAAAAAATGCTAGAGGGGATGAAAAGGGCGAATTATGTTAAGGATACCAGGCTTCCAATAACATCAGAGTTACTCGAGAACATCGTAAGTAAATTAGCGGCAGTTTGTTTTTCTGATTACGAGGCTAATTTATTTGCTTCCGCCTTTTCAATTGCATTTCACGGTTTTTTACGAGTGGGCGAGATAACTTTTACGAAAAACTGCCAGGAACGGCAAATCATTCAATTCAAAGATACGGCAATGGAAAATATTGACGGTATTCAATCTCTTAAAATTCGCCTTAATCATTCAAAATGTGACCAGTCGGGTAAGGGGGTTTTTATCAGAATAAAAGAAACAAGAACAAGCGTTTGTCCAATTTTGCTGTTTAAAAATTATGTAAAATTAAGGCCATGTACTGAAGGACCTTTATTTTGCCATTTCAGTGGTAAACCAGTTACGCGTTTTCAATTCACCTCTGTTCTTACAAAGGTTTTGAAGGTTATGGGAATCGATTCTTCACGTTATAAATCACATTCTTTTAGAATCGGTGCTGCATCTCATGCGTCAGCACAAGGAATTAGTGACGAGGAGATAAAGAAATTAGGTCGCTGGAGTTCTAGTGCGTTTAGATCATACATAAGGAATAACTAATCCAGTATACATAAAAACTTATGTGGTATTAATTTAACGGTGATTTAATTACATCCCTTTTAACGGAGTCTAAGAAATGTATCTATATACAGGCCATTTTTGTTTTAAGTGGTAATTATATTATTCGGCTTTCAATTGTTATATATACGGTTTTGAGGTAGAGTGTGATATTTTTATATGTAAACGTATAAACTTTTATTGTTAGGTCTTATTGCTTTTCCTGAAAAGAAATGTGTGTGGATAGTAGGGTCCTCCGTCATAAAGAGGGCGATAGTATATGCAAGAGGTAATTACGATGGCCTTAACCTTGGGCTTCAACGCAGGAATGCTACAGTTTGGTGGCAAGGAAAAGAAGGCATGACCTGGGGTGAACTGTATCACAGGGTTAGGTACCTACTTACTTTTGAACAAACCCCAGATGTTTTAGTTATACATTGTGGGGGTAACAGTGTTGGGGCAATTAAACTAAAAAAATACAGATTAGAAGTTAGAGACACTTTGAGTAGATTAATGCGATTATTGCCCAATACTAAATTTGTTTGGTCTCAAATTCTCCCTAGATTAGTTTGGCGCTTTAGTAAAGACCGGGTAGCAATGAATAGATCCGCCAAAAGAATCAATAACTATGCTTCCTGGATATGTATTCAGTCTGGAGGGGGGTATATCAAGTATCCAGAACTCACCCATGCGGACTGGGAAATGTTCGGTGCGGATGGAGTTCACCTATCTGACATGGCTACTAGAATTTTTCTGCACAGATTGCAGTCATTCCTTTTTGAATTTTTATCAAGTGATTAATTAATCACCTTTAATGTTGCAATATAAAGAGTCAGAATACTGATGATCGTAATTTTGTCTTTATTATAAAGCAATTTTAGCTCATACCATAAAGTAATGCTGGTTAATGTATATAACGTTATATAACTGTTTGTTACGCAAATTTGGGCGTTGTAAGGCATGGCTCCACTCTAAATAAATTGTGTTGTGTCTCTTGTCCGCTTTGTGGCGGTGACCGGATTATCCGGTCATGTGGCGAAAATGCGACACAACACCAACCTAATGCACTTTAATATCCGTTAACTGAGCTTCTGTTTCCCAGGGCCAGTCACGTGATCATCTAATTGGAATGTGAATAGTTATTTCTTCATTATAATGATAATGCTAATGACAATTATTTACCATAATAAGGACGTTTAATTTTGTAATGTTAATCGTGATTATCCACTTAATCATGATTATGCTAAAGTAATGTCTTGGACTTGCCCCTTCTAATGGCAGTCCAATTTTTGTGAGCCATGACCTTTATATCGCCATTAAACAATTTAACTACTGTAGTCTTTTAAATTATCAAGTTGCCACGAAAAGATATGAGTCATCATTGGTGTCCGTTGTACTCCATTACAAGATACATGGAAATCATCACCGGTCGTACGGTCCTAATACATCTGGGTCAAATGACGAACATCGATGAGTTCGTTTTAACCGACATTGGTCTTGCTTGTTGAATTATTTATTGTGAATCCAAGGCCAGTCACTTCTTGTAATGCCGAATCTAGGTTAATCAGTAATGATTCATGTTCTTATCATGTTTACTGGCCTTCTTTGCAACTGTCCACTTAGTCTCTTGTTATACCATGGTTTTGTTTGTCGTTGACTTATCTTCTTTTATCAGGTTTTTTTCTGACGATCTTTTAACAAATCACATAGTCCCTTTCTCTCTTAATCCATTCTCTGGCATGGATCAATATTAATTAGGAAAAAGGAAATTCAATCTGTTAAATTTTATTTTATCTTTTGCTACATCTTTATGTCATGTCCATCTTGCATGGTCGTTTACTTATCCCTTTACTCATTTATTTAAGTTACTCCACAACAAACCAGCCGTCGATCCTGCTGGCTAAAAAGAACGGGGAATTTGGGTTATAGTGGGAGGGGCAATACCTTAGTACTGACCCAGAACTGTGCGCATTCCCGTTTTCTTTGATTTGGTGATTGTTAACTCTGCACAATAATAAATCGCACTTGTTTTTGCTAGTCTTACAGCAAAATTTTGACATTTTCGAAATCCCATATCCACAGTCAAATGGTTTGGGGGGGGGGGGGGGGGTAAGATCGGCAGTTATCGTTTCTTTCCGTCGAGCATCGTCACAAGATCAAAGAAATATATACCGACAAATTATGATTTCCCTTGAATTATTTTGACACTTATTAAAATTGTTTCAACAAATTTTAATACAATGTATTCCAAACGTCAAACTAACATTCAGTTGCATAAATATTGTTAAGAAATAACCAACAATGTATCAAGAGCCGTATTTTGGCAAAACAATGAATTTTTTTTAATAATTAACTGTGATTTTTTTGTATTTAACTGTATAAAATGTTAATGGTATTGTTCTAATGTAACTGAATTATTTTTTTTTTATTATAATATATGCATTTTTCAAAATTTCATTTAAGGGACTCGGTGTCCGATTGGCTAAGGTCTAAGGTTGCGGGTTCGAGTCTCACTGCGGTAGAGTGCACTCTACTAAATAGTAGATTTAGTAGATTTGGTTAACTGACAAGGATTGCCAGTTTTTCTACCTTAGGTCGGGGGTTTTATCCTTGTACTCCATCTTCCTCCATAATAAAAACTGGACCCTATGATTTAGCTTAAAAAATACTGACAGTGGTTTTTGTTTGGTTTTCGTGTTGTGTGTCTGTTTTGTTGTTGTCCACTTAGTCTCTTGTTATACCATGGTTTTGTTTGTCGTTGACTTATCTTCTTTTATCAGGTTTTTTTCTGACCATCTTTTAACAAATCACATACATATAGGTTACAGTTGCAAAGAAGGCCAGTAAACATGATAAGAACATGAATCAGTACTGATTATTTATGTAGTATCATACTAAGATACACGTGGAGAATCCGTTTTATGTTTTGAAGAATATTCTTAGCATGAGTAAAAACGTAATCTACTTCGGTAAGGTCATATCTTTTAATCACTTAAGATCATTCGTAATGTTTCTACGCAGAAATTCGGTAAAATATGTAAACAAACATCAGGTGACTATAACTACTCGGTTAATACAATCAGAAGGGAATTGGATGTTTTACAAATTAAATGATATTGGTTTTTATATTATCCTAGATAATACACATTTTACTATATACATGATAAATATTAGTTCAGATAGATAGCTTTTATTTACTTGATTACTTAAGTATTTTCAGATAAGCAAATAAATTATCTAGCTTTTTTTAAAGATTAAATTTAAAATTATATTGTTTGAGGGAAAGAGGAATGTAATCGACTCACCTATGAATGGATTCATCGTCAGAATTGTTAGCAGACGATAATCTGCCGATACATTCCAAATCCTTAACTTTAGTTAAACATCTTTTCAGGTTCTCTCTAATACGTTCGTAAACTTTCAGCATATCCTCATACTTCTTTTCCAGTATTGCATTCTTTTCTTCTAGTGTACACATTTCTCGGTCAGTATCCAACAAATCATTTTGAAGTTTGCTGTTCAAATGAAGCAAGCTTCGTACTTCTTTTTCCCTAACATCACGCGCGTATTTTAGTTCTTGTGCCAAAATTTCCAATGGTGTCCCCTCGTGATTAAAGTATGGCATGTCCCATGGACAAGATACACGTTTATTCCCTTTATAATTATGTTCTAGTGACCTTTTGTCGGACTCAAATGTGTTAGGATCATCCGAGATAGAAGGGTCATTTCTAGAACTTTTCGTCAGAGATTGTCGTTCCCTATAAAATGCCGAAATAACGTCTCTTGGCGGACGGTGTTGTAATCTGTCTACTGTTGACCTCCGATGGATTCCCACGTATGACCTCCTTAGTCCATCTTCAATTTGCTCTTCAGCTGCCGTTTCGAACGAAATGTCTTCTATTATTCCCTTAATGTCGTCGGCTAAAAGTTGAAGCTCCAATGGATTTCTTTTTAATGGAGTTCTTCTGTGTCTAGTTGTCCTTTGGTTCCTCTTGTTATTTGGAGACCCAATTCTTAATGTTTGTGGTCGTGGAGGTTTTTGGTCCATCGTTAAAAAAGAAACCTCATTTAATGCATATTCGAAAACAAAATCATCATCACATACTCCGAACAATAATTAATGTATTTATTCAGTTAGAATATAAATCCGATTCCGAAGACGTTATCACTCGAAGAAACATACATTGATTCATCTCAGCCGCATCCTGTGGTTACATAAATGATCTTTTAGCTTCATTTTATCTTTTAAGTCAAATACATCATAAGGCACGTGCCTACAAGGACGGAATAAAAACAGATTCGAAAATTGATACAAAATAAGCGGAACTCCATACTGATTTCGTGATAAGATCAACTGATATACTGGGGCAATAAGTAAATCCTGATATATGTTTTAATCAAGTATCTACAGAAACACGTCTACAAACTATAATTATGTAAAATTTAGAATTTTGTAATAAAAGTGGTTTATTGCCAACAGTTGTAGTAAATGAGTAACTACTGGATTTCGTTTTTAAATAAACATTTCAAAGTGTAAATGTAAAACTGTAATGTGTTATCAGTCCTTGTGTGAACCATGATCTTGGAATATAATTATTGGCATGAGATATTCTTTTATAGCGAACAAATGAAAAGTTTGCCAAATTTTAAAATCGCAGTGAAGTTTGTTTGTTTGAATATTGTTTAACGCCGCTTTCAGCATTATTAAAGCTAAATCATGGCGTCCAGATTTTATTGCGGGATGAAGCGCTGACCTTCGGTAGGAAAACTGGCAATCCTTGTAAATTAAGATTAAGGTCTAGATCAGCCTGTCCGCAGTGAGACTCGAACCCCCAATCTCAGTGTTGACATACCACGTGATCAATAGTAGACGAACTACCTTAACCACTCGGCCACCGAGGCACCGCTTTAAATGGATATAGTACAATTTGTTTTGTTTGAATGTCGTTGAACTTCACTTTCGGCAGTTTTTCAGCTAAATCATTTGTCCAGCTTTTATTAGAGAGGAAGCCGGTGAATCGTGAGAAAACCACCTTCGGTAGGAAAACTTGTAATCCTTGTCAATTTAAATTGGAATCGAGCACACCCTGCCCGCAGTGAGCCTCAAATCAGCAACCTCGTTGTTGACAGACCACGTGATCAGTAGTAGTCTATCTTAACCACTTGGCCACAGAGGTCCCTATTTACACAAAATGCACTTGTTAGAACGTATAGTTATGTAAATAAAAAAGCAGAGAGCAATGCTTGCCAGTTGATACCCAGCGCTTCCTATTTTCATACAGATTTTAAAATGTAGACTGTCAGGTACACAATGGCATAATATGAAATGTTCATTAAATTCCTTTCATTAGTGTTGGTAGAATTGTGGATATGAGATTGGTACTCCTATGTCGAGAATGACAAGTCAATGCTTTTTCTGTGGGAAACCCCAAATATCACTCTGTTTAAAATGTAAAATATCAGGTAAACATCCGCACTATATGACAAATATTCTGTGAAAGTTTAATTAAATTCCTCATATATGTAGAACTATCTTTCCTTTGCTTTTTCTCAGTCATTGTATTTGCTACAATTTTACATTTTTTTCTTTCAATATTTATTTATCAATTTTTCTGCATTACTCCATGTGCATGATTTGTGTAGCTTGCACTAATAATTATCTCCAAGGACGACCACACTGCCACACCCCAACTTTTGAACTTGGGTTTAAGGGATTACTAATAAAATAGCTGTAAATATAGTTGAATATGCATTATGTTCCGATAACGGTATTTTTTGTTGAGGAGAATTGCTGTTAAATGCTCCAATTATGGCGTGATGCAAATTGGTTTATATGATGTCAATATACTGATACGTCACCACAATTGATGCTCTTGGATCTCATTGTGAACTTTTATAGTTCCCAATAAAATAGAGTATTTTTCCGACGCAGTCGGTATATTTTCGAATTGTGAACTGAGCTAAAAGACGCTTACCCATGATAACGTACTGTTACTGAAGACAAGCTTGCATTTTGATTGGACAAAATAGTAAAAAATTCTGCATTCATTATTTTTCTGGGGTCAATATTTTACAATGAGACATTTCAGACTAGTTACCAAACGAGTGAATACACACTGTAAACTCATTATTGGCATTTTATTCCATAAAAAAATTATCCTGACCGCAAGTGCCTGTGGTATGAGACACAGTGGTTCGATAACACATTTTATTTTCTATACACGCACAGCCCATAGAATTAAGAGTAAAATTCATTGATGGTTCCATCGCAATTATTTATTTTGACCTCAATTACCTATACGGTTTATCTCCCTCCCCTATTTTTTGGAATAGCATACACATTAAAGATTTCAATTCACATTTAATTAGCATTCAATTGATATTTTGTGTTCATGTCAATTGACGTCTTAATACAATTCTAATTAAAATATTTTACTTAGAAGTTCCCACTTTAAAAGATAGTCAAATTAATAAAATAGCCAACTGTAATGAATACATATGAACGAATATTACTTGATGCATGTAAGTACATATTTGCTTATGAAATTTTAAAAAAAATAGGTGCTATTTAGAAATTTTAAAATGTTAACTAACTTGTTTTCGAGTTAATATTTACGATACATCGCACGAAAAAAAGCTGCAACTCCGACATATCATAGAAAGGCCTTTAATGTTTTTTATTTCTTATTGTTGTCTTCTGAAATCGCTTTTCATTGGGGATATTTGAATATTTTTATAGTTAGCTCTATGATTTTTAAAGCCATTAATGCCTATCTTCTTTCTTTGCGTCCGTCGTCATTCGCGCGCAGACAGGTTGATTGATTGATTAATGGTTTTTAACGCCCGAGCAGCATTATTTCAGCTATATTCAGGCGATTGCGCGCAGACAGGAGATGGAGCTCTAATTGTAAAGTCTATTTTTGATACTACCATGTTGTTTAATAACATGTTTAAAAAATTCATGATTAATACATCAATGTAGGAACCTTCTTATATTATAGCCTTATTTTAATTGGATGCAGTTCGCAGCGCGTTAATTTACCTCCCCCACACACATTAATGATTGATTGATTGATTAATGGTGTTTAACGCCCGAGCAGCATTATTTCAGCTATATTCAGGCGATTACACATTAATGAAAGAAAACGTTAATGTTTCTTGTCTCTTTCTTTCGTTTGATTATTTATTTTACAGTTTTTTTCTTATTCTTGTTTGTTCAGTTTCCGTTCTACTTTACATACCTCTCTAGGAGTTATATGCGTCGACTATCTTTTTTAAAGATAGTACTTGTTTGTAATTTTTTTATTTGCCCTTTTCCCCATAAATTATAAAATAGTGTTTCTTTGGGTTTTTAGTCGCTCTGACTTCACCCCTGAGGATAGGCATGTTTCCTTAGCTTTAAAAAGAGTTCTATTTTTTTTAAATTTTATTTCAGACCACCAAGTGCCGTTCCAAATGCAACTGTGGATTTTTTGTAACTTGACTTTACGTACGTTATAATGAACAAATAGGCCTCAATAATTGTGGTCTCGTCCCTACTGGGCTAGCACACCGGGTCTGCAGTACTAAAAATTGCATCCGAGCGATATTTCGACTATTTAACAACTATTGCGTACCAAGCAGAGACACAGCCATTGCCATGGTTTGGGATCTTTGAATCCGTCTGAGTAAGAGATTAATGCAAACTATATATATTTATTTTTATAAGAAATTATTGCAACGAAGTTATTAATTTAAATAAACGTAAAATATTCAAGCTCTAGTGAACACATTTCACACAACATTTATATACAATATAAATAATAATTTTTATTTAGGTGTGAATCACTAAAATGTGATTATAACAATCATGGTCACAGATAAACGAAAAAATATATAATAAAATAAAGTCATTAGCAGTTAAATACTAACATCACCAAGCGGGAATCGCAGCTAAATACTAACATCACCAAGCGGGAATCATTCTCATTTTTGCTTACACGTACTTAAAGATGCCTATATAGTTTTAGGATTCACTTGATTTAGGTTGGTAGAAACAATAATCCCTATACTACATCACGAAACAGAATTCAGGCTTTCAAGCTACTTTTTGCAAAAAATAAGGGCTTTTTTAGTGCTGAATTCTCAAAAAATAGGGGCTGATTTTAGGAATTTTTAGGGGTTTTTAAACAAAAATTAGGGATAAAATGTGTTATTTTCTAATGATTTCAGACTGAAAAATTAGATTTATTCACCATTTTGGGCACAGAACATTAGTACAAAAGTTAATTACCAATTCAGAAGACCATTTGGATGACCATTAAATAGTCTCCTGTGTGGTAAATGCATATTTCTGAAAATATACTAAAGCTAGCTTCATTTAGCTTTAATCTATTTTTATGTTTAGTTTTTATTTTTATTTTTGTAATTTTCGAAAATTTAAAAAAAAATTAGGATTTTACCCCAAAAAGAAGGTTTTTTTTTTAGGATTTTACAGCTTTAATTAGGAATTTTAGGGCTGTTTGTAAAAAATAAGGAAAATTAGGTTAAAATAAGGGCCCGCTTGAAAGTGTGAAAATTAGAATATGTCTGTGTCGAAAACACCATCAAGTTTCAATCTTGTTTTCTATCACACAAATCGATTATTAAATTTACTTGTCAACTACTGTTACTTATAGCAACCTGTATTTGACCATATTATCACACCTCTTAATCTTTATATTTTTTCTTACTATAATGGTAGATAACCTTAAGATTCTAAGTACAGTATAATTTTAATACATGTATCAGCACATAAATAACACTATTTGACGTTGGACTAGAGCGACTTGACTTGAGGGCGCGCTCGACCTATACATGTCAAAATTGCCATCATAATTATCAGTGGTATTCCAATTTATTAAATAACATGAAAAAATCTGCTTCATTATTTAGTTAATATGAAAGGCTACTGAGTTTTTTTTCTTTCGGCCCGCCGGGCAATAAGAAGAGTCACCTTACCAAAGTGCAATATTTTTTCCATAGGGACCAGCAGTACAGACTATTCATTCTGACTGTTTTTTGAATAAAGTTGTTACGGACTGACTGATATCGGCCTTGTATTGATTCTCTGTCGGTTTTATTTGCAAAATACAGACAATTGGATTCAATAGCAGAGCAAATACAGAAATAGCAGTTTAGTTACACTAATAACACTGTTATTACTGAACAAGAAATTGCTTATGTCATTTTATGCAAGCAATTTATTGAACAGGTCTTTTCATTTTCCATATTTTCAGCAACTTTTGGATAACATATTAATCTACGGTTAACATGAACAGCGAAAAATTTTGAAATACAAGACTTGTTTAAATACATTATAGACTTGTAGCTTTACCTACATCCCTCCATCCCCACTATTACCCCCTCCCCCCAAATAATACTGCATAAAAATATATTGACACATATATAAATCTATGTATCTGCCAAAACATAATTCGAGTTTGATCAAAATATTTAAAAATTGAACAAAACGCAGGATTGAACTTCTTGATTAAGTGGATGAAGTTAATTTCCTTTTATGCATTCTGGGATGCTGTCTCCGAATTAATTCTATTTCATCAAGAAGTTGTCGCTCCCTGTCTCTCAATTTTCTCGTTTCGTCATCGCCTACGTTCTTTGCTGACCGAAGTTGACCAAGCTGACCTTTGACCCTATCTAATTCCTTTTTTAGTCGCTCTACATCTGCTTGTAAAGTACTCTCTAATTCAAGTCTCTTTTTCTCTTCTTCTGATAAACGCTCTCTTTCTTGTTTTAATTCTTCACTTGTCTTTCTCAATTTCATTTTCAAGTTTCCAATTTCAGCTTCCATTTGTTTAATTTCCCTTTCTTTGCTTTGAACAGAGTCTGGTCTGCTTTTAACCACTCTTTCTTTGTCTAATTTTGCTTGCAAAATTTTCTTTTCTAGACGAAGTTGCTTGAGTTCTCGCTCTTTTTTGTTAACTTCTTCGGTGAGTTCTCTGACTTCATTCATCTTGTTTTCGAATGCTTGTTCAGCTGCTTTTACCGCCATCCGTTCAAACTCAGGTTTAAGTTGTTCTATGGCCATCTTAACCATTTGTTTCGTAAAGGTTCCGACAATCCTGAAAATTTAAAGATACATTTGTGCAAGTATGTAAATACTATTAATATATACCATATAACTTCTAGTACAGTATAACATTGACCATCTTCAAGAAGAAGAAAACCAGATATGAACATGTAAAAGTAATTTCGGCGATTTGTCTACATATTAAATAAAATATTGACATTATATTTTTGTCGTCAATGTTCACATTTTCTAAGACTAGTTATGCATACCCAATACTTCGTCGAAACTCTTGAAACTCTTTTCCTTCTTCCTCGGACATGAATTCAAGAGCATTTGTCACGTGATCTGTAAAAAAACAAATTTCAGAAGCATTATTAGCATCGATAATAAACGAATAACGCAATGGAATCAGCCATCGGTTACCGACATTTTGCTATTGATATCTTATATACATATAATAAAATCACAAGCTGAGAAATGTACAAGTCTCGGATTTTTAAAATCAGTGGTTGTTCAGTCGGACTTCTACATTTTGAAATAGACAGATAAGAAAATCCACTACAATAATTTCAAATCTGATAATATAGATGACGCGCTTTTATTGAATCCAAAATTGAGTAACTGTTAATCGTACCAACAACATTGAACTTTATTTTGAAGGCATAGGTCTGCGTGATACCTTGACCTATATCATTTAATTAAAATCGAAGACCAAAGGCTCAAATTTACTTTTCCTACTGTCAATTTTTTATTTATTTATTTTATTTTTTTGTGGCAACATTCCAACAGGACCTCCATTTCATATCTAGATTTCCTTGATAGAGGTGTCTTCTGACGGAAAAACGACTGAACCATAGTTATTTAACGGTTGCGATTTAACCATATCCATTCGGCTTTTCCCAAGATTTTACCGTATATATATTTTTTATTTAGCTACAACTGTTATTTATAACTTGTAACTAGTATACAATAATACTATATAATACATAAATTATATGTAATGACACTTACGAGAGGTTCCGTTACTAATTGTCTCGTCGTCTGAATTGCAGGACGCCATTTCTGTTAAAAAAAGAAACTATTATTGATCCGCTTTGTTTAATTTACAAAACAATTCATATCTTATACAAAATAAAGCACTCTGACCGAAGAAATATGTTTGCACATACCAAAATAGAGTCGAGGTTAACCAGATTTGGATCTCAAATCCATTGCACATTTATTGGAAACACGTGCTTCAAAATCCAAATACAAATAAAGAATTTACCATTTGATCCAGAACTGAAGGGCAGAGATTATCAAAACTTATCGATATTGTCTGTGCTGAAAATTTTGCCGTTTGTACATATAATGCATGAAAGATTACAAAGGAAAAAACACAACCAAGATTAACCGACCTATAATAAAAGTCAGCGTGTTTTGGTGGAGGTTTTATGTCTGACAAATAAAACTGCTTACCGCGTATGGTCGTGCTTATGCTCCTTTTGTAGATACAAACAATTTTATTTTGAAATCAACAATTATTTCTTCAAAATATTCAGCGTTTTGAAATGCAGAGGATTTTTCATTTTGATAGGGCGATTTTTCATGGTAAATGTTGACCTAAACTAGAACGGACGAAGAGTAACTTAGGTACAGTATAAGCCATTCAGTCTTTGTCGTTTGCGGCGGACGCGGCAAACGTCTAGCGATTTGTCCGAATACCATTGTACATCATGAAAGCAGACGCACGTTAGTAAACAATATCAGATCCCTTTAGATGCAAACAATGGCTGACTTACATTGTAAAATTCCCATAGCAAAAGTCAAAGACGATTTGTGACATGTAAACAACCGAGGCATAGTGTTAAATATGGACAGCTGGTTATGGTAGATAACCTCCATCAAAACACGCTGACTTTTACTATGGTAGAATAAATTGGCGAGGAAATCAAACCTCAATTAACCAACCTTTCGAAATGAATTGAAAAGACAAGCACTATCAACCAACCTATTGAAACGAATCGAAGGATATAATTAGCCAAACTAAAGTAAACGTCTGCGTACTTTTTCAGCGGTTTTCTGAATTCCAAATAACTGCTTACAGGGTATGATCGAGCTTATGCTCCTTTTGTTGAACCAAAAAGGTGTAAATTTAAATCAACAATTATTTTCCACATTGAATCAGAGTTTTGAAATGCGTTGATTTTTTGTTATTTTGATAGGCGGTTTTTCCATATTAAATTTTGACCTAAATTAGAACGATAGTGTAAGCTGAACAGACGCGAACAGTACAATGCAAATGTTTCACGTCAAAACAATAAAATGAAGACAAATATTCAGTACCGACAGGGGTGTGGGACAAATGTAGTGTTGATTTAGGGATAATATGGACAGAATCGAACATTCGTTTAACATGTAAAAAAGTTATTCTATTTGTGTATATTTATTACATAGTCCATTCATCAGTTCAAAAATTATGAAATTAAAATATTACTATTCAGAACAACAATTACTTCAAATACTAGTAAGTAAAATGTAGAAAAATTTAGAAGAACTTACTTGTTAAAGTGCCTTTGTGTACAACAGTACAGTAACACTACCATACTGGATATTTCAATAAAGTCAAACATTAAGAGATTTAAAGGCCTTAAATTGTCACAGATTGAATATTTGAGTGCAATACGATGTATATCTACTTTATGAGCTTGATGTTATCTGAATGGCTCTTAAGGTATAATTGAAAATACGATTGCTTTGTTAAATGTACAGGAAAGTAAAATATGGTTCGGGTTGACAAATATAGTCAATAAATTTCGACATGTTTTGTATTATTATTTTTTGTTCGATTTTGTTTTTCAAAACTGATATTTATCTTAAACGTTAATTAGAAAAAATGTTTGACATACCTGTTAGTAGCAAAATAAAATGGTTCTGTCTTTAAACGTGGATGTATAAATGAATAATTATGGTGGCAACTTTCTCTGTATATATTTGCTTTACTATTGATTTCAAAGTTTGAACAGTTATCAAAAAGTCATTTTAAATCCAGAAAGAAAGTGATAAATGCTTCTGAAATACCATATTTGTTTTTCATGCCAAGAGTTTTATCTTAAGTCTGACGGATTTCGTCAGTAACCAAATGTATTAAATAACTGGAGAAGGTCTGTCCGATATGAAGTCAAATAATGTTTTTAAACGTTTTAAATTTTATAGAAAATGATATAGAAAAATTTAGATATATTGTTAGCAGGTTGCTTCAATACATAAACCATTAAAGAATATTAGACAGATCTGTTTTCTTTTTTTTCAATCTAACGAAAAACCCAACAGACAAAGAAAACAGAAAATCTCGTATGTTATATTGCATTGGGGTTGAATGTAAAAATCACCCATATTCATGCTGATTGTTTAACTGCGCGTCTGACAATTTTATACATCTTCATATAACTTGGTTAAACTACATCGTCGTACGACAAAGAACTTATAAAGTCAAAGATCTGAAAGAAAAGGGACCACTCTAATTTCATGGTTTAGTACCCATAATGGTCTTGTTTACGGTTTATTTGTATCCCATCTAATACAAAACAAAAAAGCCTCTTATAGATTATGTATTTTATTGGCAATGAAAATACTAAGGCAAGGATATTTAGAACTGAGATAAATGTCGTACATCCGTAATATTTACGACTGTCACCCTATTTTGGTAGAAGGACGAAAGTTCCTATAGCATGCATTGTCACTAAAATTGCAGGAATTTTTCTTAAGTTAAACATTTATTAAAATCGAATGAATCAACTCACTAATTTTAAAACTTCCTTCACAATTTCGAGTTGTATTGTCATAGTATTTTTTTATTTTGCATGTCAACTAATATTGTATAGTTGCGAAAAAGTAGCTCTAATGGTCTCTCTTTTTTTATATGATCGCAAAAAAGAGAGACCATACGTTTTCGCAGCTACATATTCATTATATGTCGTCATTAAATTTGTGCCGCTCATATTTTAGTCAATGTAGCTAGTAGCTATATGTTATCAGTATATAAAGTATATAAGTGTAACTCGGGCTATAATTATACCGTTGTTGCTCGTATAGTCATCATATTTAATCTTATATTGTGTTGATCGGACATAATATTGTATTGTTCAATTATTTAATCAGGCGCGTAGCTGCCTATACGCGAGTACGCAGCTGAATCCACATTATTTTGACAAAAAAAATTTTTTTTTAAATAAACGAAAGTAAAGCTATTCATCTCCATTTTTATGCTAAAATAAATGGATTTTCGTTGGTCAAGAAAGCTCTCCGGAGGCCCCAATACGCACCAAATTGCACCATTTATTTCAAAATTTTAAGGGGGGCATGCCCCCTGACCCCCCTAGATTATTTTGAATCCACATTCTTTATAGGCTAGCTACGCGCCTGTTAATATTACTAATAGAACTAGCATTTTAATTGACATGTTAAATGTACATGTCGTACATTGTATTTTTAGATACAGCTACAGTCGGTCCAAATAAGCGGGCTGTAACTCCCGCTGCTTTGGGTAAGAAATTTACATCTATTTGGTGTTATTAAATGATGAAAATGAGAATACAGTTTTTCCCAAGAAATTGTTTTCTTTTGGTAAATTTTTTCAATGAAATAAAAGTAATAAAAACTTAATTGACGGCCATATCGGATTTGATCGGATTTAATGATTGCAAAAGACCATTAAACGGACCTGTATCTTGACATAGACCTCGTTTTCATAATATTGTCTTCATTTCAGTAATAATACTAAATGTGCACATTTTTTTGTTTAACAATCGATCAGCTGACATAAAGAAATACATGGTATAAATGCAAGCGGTCCGATTTTCTTATATTGACTGAAAGAAATTTTTCAGCTATATCATGACATCAGGTTTTAATTGGGGGAGGAAGTCGGAGTACTCGGAAAAAGCACCCGATCCTCGGTTGGAAACCTGGCAATCCTTGTCAATTAAGATTGGAAACGAGCGCACCCTGCCTGCAGTGAGACTCGTACGCAACTCAGTCTTGACAAAAAATCTAAATTTTTAATACTTTTTTCAAGTAATTTTTCAATAGACAAAAATTTTATTTCGAGACAACTATTTTCTCCCATCACTAAAATGTTACCAAAAATTAAGAAAATTTCATTGTGAAGAATGTTGCAAATACTTGTATTAATCTATTCTTTTCTCTATGCAACGATTTGAATGGAGAAATGATTAATAGATAAGACAGATAACATAATTGATTTGCAACATCATCTGATATGAAATTTTTGTGCTAAACGCGTCGGGAATAAGAAACAGAAAACAACTCATATTTCTTTACCTTATCCAGGGCCCTGCTTAACGAGTTTGATATGTCAAGTAACTGATAATAGTTGAGTCTCCACGCGTAAACCCAGACTGATATGGACTTCGAGTAAAAATTGTATTATCTAATTAAAAGTTTTTAACTCATATCACGTAAAAGTTTGAAAAAAATCAACGAAATTTTTTTTATTGTAAATGCCAAGAATCATCTTAAACGTAACAAAAAATGCATATGCATTTGCTATTTCATTTTAGTTTTAAATATTGCGCGCTGTTTTAATGGGAAATCATTCTTTTATTCGATCGTAAACCGGAAGTAAACAATGCGATGGCAGACTATGGAGATCCAATATTTCAGTCGACTTTACACATTCAGAAAACAGCTTTCCAGGTTGCTTTAACGTCAAGTCATCTCATTTGGGAACAGGCCTCCAAGGGTGGACCACTCGACAGCCCATCAGCCGAGCCGCTTTTCTGTAAGTAGACATGAAATCAATAACTTTTGTTCTGCCAGACAATAAAGATATTCTATACATCTAATGTTATTATTATAGACCATTATGATTCGCAAAAACTAGTGCACAGAGGCGTCAGCGGTTAAAAATAAGTTACAGATACATTAGAATAAAGTTTTGAACAGATAAGATACAAGTAAGTGACTGTGTAGATAAAGAGAGATACAGTTACAGGAACAAATTCCATATTGTGTGCGGTCCTTCTTATAAGAACAATCCGGTTGCCGAATCAGTCACTTGGTTTTTTTACCTGGCCCATCAGGGAAATGCCTTTTCAGCTGAATTGGGAAATTTTTATCGACATGTTATTTTCGGCAAAACTTGCCGAAAGTCATTGAAAGCCTTTTGAAACTATGTCATCCGCCAGTTTCATTCTTTTGTCAGATTAAAAATTACATGTATACTATACATGTATGCATCAGTTTTATTTTATTGCTTTAAATCAACACTTTTTACAATTTTAGGATATTTCTTGTTTTGATATGTCATCGTACAAATAAAACTTAAATTCCTTGATCCATTGTACAGATTCCTGTGTAAATAAAGTGCATTCACGACTGAAACACATGACTAATTTAAGCGTACATGTACATAAAACACTGAACGGTTCGGAAAAGAAGTGAAATCATTCCAGATTGAACCGATCAAAGACATTTTGGCTCTTCAGGGATATCATTTGGGTCTTGATCGAGTTGGAACATGCTGGCAACCCTTATGCTACTTTGGTAGCTAGGCAAAGTTTTATAGCTTTGCTACAACAGGTACTAGTACGACAATTTGAGTGCTAACTTTACAATTCATTAACCAATTAAAACCCTTCAATATGGGAGTTTCCTCTTGAAAATTGTCAGGATGGATGACATGAATTTTACCGGCATATTTCTCTTGCAAAATACATTTAAATCAACAAAAATCTATTTCATATTTATGTTCTCTTAGGCATAACAGTCAGTGTAAGAATTTTTCAAATAAAGCTGCATGCTACTACTAGTACATTGTACTAATTTATCAGATTTTCTCACAGGTTTTCCGTGTACAGCGACTCGCTGTCAGATATTATTCAGGGGAGATAATTGCACTAAGACTTTTAAATATAGTATTCAGTACGAGACCGCATAAGCGCAACTCCTCCTAAACTGTTTGACAGATTTTGATTTTACATGAAGGAAGTACATCATATGTAGATGTGCATGAAGAATTTTTGTCGCTGTCGGATATTATTCAGGGGAGATAATTGGACTTGAAGCGAAGCGAAGCGGCGGGTATCCTTTTGTGAGCATGCTCACAGTCCACACTTGTTTTCACTTAGTAGGCTGCTGATTTTGTATCCTGACTGCTGACATTCAGACATTCTATTTCAAATTTTTAAAGTGCCAGTATCAATTGAATCATTTTCAGTCATTTATTCTTTTGAAGATGATGATCGACATTACAATGTTCTCTCGGAGCTCAGGTTAGGTCAGAATTATGGGGAAATGTAACTTTCCTTTATTTGTGTACATCAAGAGATTCTGGGTGGTTTTGTCCAGATTTCCTGTTCGCCCCAAGTTGTTTTTGCGTTAAGTTATATGCACAACTAAAATGTGCACACATTTAAGATTTTTTTAAATTTTAAACTCTATAAAATATCAAACAATATATATGGTATAAATAAAACAAAGCGTCCAATAAAACAGTTTTAAAAAATTATTTAAAACAATAAATTACCAAATTACCATACAATTGCAATAAATCGACATCAATTAAAAAATTGGAGTTTATTGTAGAGTTAACTTATGGTTACAAAACTTTTAACCTTCACAGCTTGCCAATAGAAACCATTAGATAGTGTTAGTAATAACATCCAAGTTATGATCAATTTTCTTTTTTTTTCACATTGGACAAATGGTATAAATACAGTTTATGGCTCGAAACATAAAGATTTTCAATGCTTGTGACTGTTTTCTTAATACATGTACTAGTACAATATTATTTGTAAAAAGGAGATGCAATCATTGAGAATCATTCAATGCTTTAACATCAAATATGACATACTAGTACCTATGTGTGGACTGTAACCTTTATGCGATTGTGCAATGTTGCTATAATAAAATAAAATATGTATTCTCTTATTTGATTGATTAGATCATTGAATATTTGCTTAACATCCTTCAAGATAAGCAGTATTTCAGCTATATTCAGGATGAGATCAAGTTAACAAACAATATTAATTTATCAACGGGAAAACTAGGTGGAATAGACTTGAATAAAACAATTAAGCCTGCCCCTGGAATAGTATGGAGTTTTGGGTAGGGGCAAGGAATTTATCCTTTTGTTGCATAGCCATTAGCATACTCTTTTACGAAATCTACAAAAGGGGTCTTTATTGCGCTAGGAGCGAAGCACTCTCCAAACGTATTACCTACTAGGGTCCTCGGCCAGGTTTTCCGTATTATGACCTGACAACCCTCCAAGAGAGGGTCTCCCCTATCTGCCACCTGGGGATGCACTGGGCTGCTCTATGGGTTGAGCACTGGGAACCCTCCCAGTATGGTCCCAGTTCTCTTATTTGAAGCCAATATACTAAATATTTATGTGTCTGTATATCATTTCAAGACGATATTGCTATAAAAAGTTGTGTGTATTAATTTTTACTATACACATCGTTACATGTATGTCATTGTTCATAATCTTAATTTATGTGTTACAGGTCACAAAACAGCAAACATTGTGCCCTTGAGAGAAGTGATAATTGCATCATGTGATAAAGGAAAACAGAAGTCAAGTCAGTCAACCAACACAGGTCAAGGGGCCAAAGACAAAACTTATTTGTACTTAGAACTTCAGAGTCCATCTTTCATTGTTTATGTATTATGCAAAGGATCTAAACACAAATGGAAGTACAAGAAGCTGACATTTTTGTGTCAGGACTCTCATCTGTGTAGTGAATGGGTTAGGAGAATAAATGAAACTTTATCAAGTTTAGGTAATGTACTGTTAATGTACTAGTATGAATCTTTTACAATAACATGTATGTAGTTTTTGTCCCACCTGCCATTGGTACATGTAGGTGTCACATTACAATAAACTTACGAGGCTAATTTTAAGATTTTATTTATGTAATTCCTCTGTAACCTTGCCTGGTAGGATGACATTAGATGATACATTTGTATAAATAAGTAGGTTGCTCAACTTCAGAATATAACTAGTACATGTCAGCATTGTAGGTGTCACTCGACCTTGATCTTTATATCAATGCTTTAGTGCTGCTACTTTGTAATTAAATGTGCATGTTTATTTTTTATATGATTTATATTATGATAATAATGTACATATCAGGGTTCTCGTTAAGACGCGTATACGCGTCCTGGAAGCGTCAAAGTTGTGTAGGACGCGCCAATACTAGATTCCGTGCATCCTCGGGACGCATCGCAGTCAAATCATTTGCGTCCCTAAAATTTACCAAAGCATACCAATGACACATTTACAACCGGATGTAATTCTATTTTTAGCTGTGATTCACAGCAGGTGAAATATATTTGATCTCTGACAGTGACCGATGACCGATAATAAGTGGCTGAATTAACAAAATCTAAACAATCTTAACATGATTTAAATAATTTTTTAAGAAATTTATTATGTATTTAAAAAAAAACCAAGTTTTTATTTACCATAATGATAATATCTTTCTTGTACATCGCGTCAAAAGTAAACAAACACGTTTTCGATGTTCGTGGTTTTTAAACGGTAATTAAGTGAAACACCTGGCTTGCAACTTGATTTAAAAAGTTTTCTATTTGAATAATAAATTAATTATTTCCATTAACTAATATGAATGTACGCGCTGCCTAAATGCGAGCATCGCACACATACATGTCGTTACTTCAGAGCCCCCTAACAGTGCCTCTACATTCCATTGATGACGTGACATCGTATCTAATGTGTTGGTGACGTCACAAATCTCAATTTCAAATACAGCGTTTCAGATTGAAAAAAATTTGTCTGGCATTTTTGTAGTAATTTAAAAAATAAACACTTTAATTTTATCGATGTCAAAATTATTTTTGTCTACTTTTAAATTATATATTTTTTCGTTCGTCTACAATATTTGCTTCGGATAGCTCAGCTACCATCTGAAATGGATTTGTTCATATGGATCACGTGACTTGTTTTTTACACACACGCATGTAACCGTATAGCTCGCATCTGCGATGCTCGCTATTAGTGACTAGCTAGAGCTTGGAATCTTTGCGGGTTTACCTAACCTATAATTTAATACAAAATATTTGCAGCAGAAAGATCGTTGTCGATGTTTTTAAAATGTGACTATTTGCAGCAGAAAGATCGTTTTCGATGTTTTTAAAATGTGACTAAGTGAAACACTTGGCTTGTGACCTGATTGCAATGATTAAAAAATATTATTGTAATGATTAAATGTCGAATGAACTTTTGTTATTTCAAATGAGGTTAAGCAGAAATATTGTCAAGTTTTGGATTGGTAAATTTAAACAAAATTTATAAAATTTATTGAAAAACTTGATAACTACTTAGTGCTTTGAAATTTATGTATTATACAATTAGTCAAATTTTTTAAACTGAGGTGTTGCCTCTTATCACACTTAACCCATATTTTATCCCAGATGAAGCCATGCAGACTTCAAATAACCAACAGAAATAAATGGTGTTAATTCATAATTCCCTTCCATAAACATGATAAAATGATACTAAAATCTTGGGAAACATGTAGATTAAGCTGTCATGTAGTAATGCATGGGTTTCAACAGGGATTTTAGTATCAAATAAAACATGAAGATGTGCATAATATTACAAAACAAAACTTAATGTATTACTCATGGTAACGTCATGCAGTACCGGTCGTTTGGTTCGAGTCAACTTTATGGACTCACCAAGACAGATTGGGACTCATCATTCCAAAAAGTGATGAGTCCCAGGACTCACCATAAAAAAATCCTAGTGAGAACCCTGCATATCTTACAGATACATGTACTAGTACATTAATTTGTTCACAACTGATGTGAAAACACAGGAATGATAATTTTCTGTGTTCGCACTTGTTAGTAGTTTAGAATATTTTTTGTGTTAATTACATATCCTTAATTATAGTGATTTGCTGTGGAAAATAATTTTAATGCAATTACTGAATTAGGAATAACAGACTTAGGCCAGAATTAATACAAGTACTTGTCTTCAGTTTAGGCTTCATGAACTGTCGACTTTTATCACTCAAAATGCATATTTTTGTTTTAATTGACACTATATAGTAGTAAATCAAAACAAAACTGCAGTTAGTCCTGATCATTTATTCAAGGTGAAAAAGTTTAGTAAAAAAAACCTACTAGTATCTGCCAAATAAACCTACTAGAATCTGCCAAATAAACCTACTAGTATCTGCCAAATAAACCTACTAGTATCTGCCAAAATAAACCTACTAGTATCTGCCAAATAAACCTACTAGTATCTGCCAAATAAACCTACTAGTATCTGCCAAATAAACCTACTAGTATCTGCCAAATAAACCTACTAGTATCTGCCAAATTTTTTTGTTGAAGGCAACCCTAATTACACATTTTTTGTCTGGCCATATGAATGTTGTGGAGATCACAATTTCCTATTAACAATAATGTATATGTATTTTGAATTATTAATTTATTCTGTATCTCTCAAAAGATTTCAACAGACCAAAGAATCTGCTAGTATTTGTAAATCCATATGGAGGCAAGAGACAGGGACCAAGTATTTACCAGGACAAAGTAGCTCCATTGTTTGAGTTGGCTGGTATCAAAACAGAAGTCATAAGTTAGTACATTGTACTTACATGTAAAATGTATTATTTAGAACTTGCACAAAATATATACTAACATATACATGTATGTTCTTATCAAATAAAGCTTAAACATATAGACAGAACATACCGTTTTTTGTTCACTATTGACATTACACAGCTTCTATCTTTGATGTACATAAAAAATGAATGCCTAGGTAATTAAATATTCTGATAGATTCAAATAAAAAAATCCTGTTAAGATATGCATCAAAAAGGTTTTTTTTTATGTGGTCATCTACCAATTTCTATTTTTGGTTCAGATCTTACATTCAATATAGTTGACAAGGTGGATTACAGTTACTAAAAGATCATGTTGACAGTTGTTTTTTATGGTTATATTACCAATCCCAAATTCAAGATGGCCACCACTATATTTCATGTTTTGGCATTGAGCTGTTGGAAACTAAAAAAGACAACTTCTCCTCAGAAATTGTTTGACATATTGATTATGCATACATGTACATCTCAGACAAGAGAATGTCTTATTGCATAGAATACATGTATATCCCAAATGCTCAATGTCTGTCGGTACTTTCAGATCACTGTACACCGAAATCAGGGTGGGGTCTGTAGTAGACCCCACATGTCAATTAGGATTAGTTTAGTGGTTGTATAAAAGATCCTATCCTACCTTACTTAATAAAATCACAGTGTCTGAATGGAGTATTTCACAACATAAAAATTTCCAGTCATTTTGATAACTTAAGTTTTTCAAAAAAATATTTAAAATCCTTATTTTTTTTCTTATTCTACACTGCTTATGTACTTGCACATGGACTATCAGCTTACAGCATAGAACAATGATATAGAAAATATGAACAGGAAACTTTCTAATAGGATCATATATAACATCCTCTGAATCTACTGGGTCCCAGCTGTATTCACATATTCCTAACCCCTGTAGCATTCAAACTAAGTATGGATGATGCCTCTCTTTCAGAACATTAATTGGATAGTCCCACCATCCATCCACTGTTACCAACTTGGAGAGTTCTTTAAGTAGCAAATTCCAATAAATATTATAAGACAATGCCTGAACATAACTTGGACCATCTACAAAGACATCTCAGCTCATTAAGGTCTATTAATAAAGACTAAAGAATCATATTTTCACCACATTCAGTTGGTGAAATACACACGTACATTGTTTATTCATTGAACTTCATGTTGGTTGTATCCTTAAATGGTATGAGTAGTAGACAGTCAGAGTAGGAATTGTCTGGTTAAATTTTACTAAATTTGTTCAAATTGGAACTGTACTCCCATAAATAGTAGTAGTTTTTCTGAAAAACTTTGCCAAGTATTTAAAGTACATGTATAACACTTGCAAAAAGTTTATTATATGTATTTGAAATCAATCAATTTGAACCAAACTTGGAATGAACAAGTCTGGAGATCCTCTTTTTAAAAATAATCTGATAGTCTAGCCATCTATTCAAGATTCCTACTAATACTAAAACTTAAATACATATATCTTGAAATGGCTGTCTTAGGCATATTGAAAAAACTGCATTATTCTGGTAATCTCTAGTCAAAATGAGCAATCACTGACTTGTTGAGGGCCTCTTTTTTTATTAATTTAGTCAACAAAACTTGCATAAGAAATATTGTAGAAAATTTTCTTGTTACTGTAGGTATTATGTGCCTATTATCTAAGCAAGAGCATATTTTCATATGTATCAAGTGTCAAATTCAATATTTCTCATTATTTCTATTTAATTGGCAGTATTTTCCTTTGATCTTTATGTGCAGTATTATTCCATCTCACTCTACTATCGTGGGCCTATCTCATCTCGCTCATAAGATATTGTTAGGCAAACACCTTAACGTCACAAAATTACAAAACACCTATAAACAGATTATTTACGTTTTATGAAACTCAATGCATTGTCTCGTCAGTGTCATCACATCATGTAAAGGCTGAAACCCTTCGATGAGATAGGGATGAGAAAAAATGACTTTTGATTAAAAAAAACCAAAAATAATATATAAATATTGATGATTTTCTGAAATACTATATATTTTACCAGCCCATTGCAGATTTTACAGGGCTTGATTTTTTGACAACCATTTTTGGATTGCAAGTTTTGTTACCTCTGATTCCCTGATCAGTACACATGTATGTACGAGGTGTCATTTTATTCTTTCAGTTACACAGAGACATAACCATGCCAGAGACATACTTCATGAACATGATCTTAAAAAAATTGATGGGTAATATTTGTATAAATCTGTTACCACAATGATGCAAATATATAGACAATCAGATTTTGCTGATATTCATCAGCTGGCACAATTTAATGCAGACCAGGGAAAAGATATTGAAAATAAAATTTCAAGGATTATATCTGAACAGCATCTACATATCCTACTGTATATATATTTTGTGATTTGTAACTTCTTCTTTTAAAATAAGAAAAATTATGTTTCTGGATACCCACACAGGTTATATACTTTCCTTGGCTACAAGTCTTAACTACTTTATCAATTAAATTCATTCTGTACATAAAGCAATTAATATATTTAGTTTATTTTTCAGGGTAGTGTGTGTAGGAGGTGATGGAATGTTTTCAGAGTTACTTAATGGTCTTTGTGAAAGAAAACTGAAGGAAGCTGGACTTGAACAAACTTTAGAACAAAATCCTATACCACCAGATCTTAAAATAGGGATAATACCAGCAGGTAATATATAAAACACTGTAGTCTGTATCATATATTTGGTCATTGATATGTCCTGACATTTAGATTTTATCATACTTGTTGTTTTCTAATGACACTCTATGACAATGTGTATTTATTATTGAAGTCACGAATGTTAACTCAGTAGGATTTGTATTTGACAGATGATTTTTGTTCTCTAATATTAATATTGCTCAGACTATGTCTTGGACTTTGACAGCGGTGTATCATTACCTCGGTTATACAATTTCCTGTTAAGCAAAAGTTACATCAGTTTGCATGTTAAATGTCAGGATGTTTGCTTAAACATTACAAAAAAAGTTGAGACCAGCAGACACGAAAAGGCTGTTTAAGTTGGTTAATATAATTATATTTGATTGGACCATGGATATGTAAAGAACATTTTTAACTTGAAATAATCCCTTTTTATACTCGGAAACTTGTTGTGCATTAATTACCAGATAAATATTTGATTGGCTTGCATCAACTGGAATAGATTTATATACGATTTTGACTAGATTCCAATAATAAATTAGACTATAAAATTCTCACCTGTATGTTACCTACTAATTTGATTTCTGTACATGATTTGTTGGCAGGTTCTACAGACTGTATTGTTTACACAACAACAGGAATCAATGATCCTGTCACATCAGCGTTGCATATAATACTAGGTATGGCAATAACTGTATTAAAATCTTGCTTAAATAATATTATGGTTTTTATGATTTTGTTACATGTTTCTATATATACATATACATTTTCAGCATGGAAACACATAGGTTATTTGTTGGATTCTGATTATGTCATGTGTGCTGAACTTCAGGGTTATGTGCAGTTTTTCTGCTGAAGGTTTTAGTTCTCACTGCATGAAGAATACTCCTTGGATTCCTCTCCTTTAAAAACTGAATGCCAGGTAAAAAATGAAAAAAATTGATTAAAAAAATAACAAACTATACTTCAGAATTACTCATATGTTTTAGGTGATAGCATTGGAATAGATGTCTGCTCAATATACTCAGGAGATAAGTTTCAACGTTATAGTGTCTCCATGTTAGGATATGGTTACTATGGTGATATATTGTTAGACAGTGAAAAAAACAGATGGATGGGACCAAAACGGTATCATCTTGCAGGTATTTATCAGATTATACATTAATAATTAGTCTGCTAATTTCTTTTTTAAACACCCCCCCCCCTATTTTACAGTGAAAACTTACAAGAAAGACATAGAAAACTTGAGCAACTCTTTTAACTTTGTAAGTTAATCCCAATATATAAAATATTACAGTAGCTCGATCCTTTGATGACTTTTTTATTTTAGTGGAGCTACAAAGAAGTCTGCAATCTGCTATATTTACTGTAGGTATCAAATTCTATCCATTAATTTATAAATTTTTATTTACATTTATTTACATTTCATTCGTAATCATGCAATATTGACAAAACCTTATGTCATTTTCTTACAAGCCATGATTGAAGACAGTAAGGAAAAAGTTCCAGTTATATGCATTCAATGCAAATAAAATAATATAAAGTTATTAAATGGCACCAAGGGATGAATCTATTTTATTTTTATGAAAACACGTGACTATTTCCAGATGCAGCCTAGGAGGGAAATGCTTATAATACAGTGTTAAAAATAAAATCACTAGATCCAGACATGCTGTTGAATAACTGTATTATTATACTGAACAAATTTTGAAATAAGAGACTTAATAACACTATAAAGTAAAGAAGTAATTAATTTCATTGAGTAGAAAACCACACAAAAGTGAATTCTGATCAATTTCAACTGGTCACACATTTATCCTAAAATAAAACCCTGTGAAATACCAACAATGATTTCAATAGGCCAAGCCCTAATGTGCTCTTCATGGTGAATAAAACTTATAAATTACAAATTTGTTCAAAACCTTGGAAATAGCATTTTATCATCTTACAATTTATATGGAAAAAGTAAGAGAAGTATAATACACTGCATTGTCTATTTTTACTGTATCTATAAACATCATATATTTTTTTTAGATGTAATGCATATACATGTAGCTTTGTTTAAATTGTTGTCAAATCATATATATTTGCAAGCAATTTCTGGTATTTTGTTTTCCTATTAACCACTTCTTTGAATATACAAATAGGTACATGTACTATTATACACATTTATCTTGTAAATATGGGAACCCCCTCCACAAATGTTAGTTTTATATTGCATGTGGCTGATAAATACAAAAAATATATGGCAAAGTATTCATTATAATGACTTGTAATCTCTCAGTAGTTGTCAGGTTTTCATGAAATATTTGTCCTTGGTACAAAATTCCTCAATAGCATACAGAATGTAAATACATGTATCATTTTGTTTGGAATCTAGATACAGTTGGACACATTGTCACATGTCTTTTCACAAAGTTTAATGTGTTGTATTTTATTTTGACGTTGTAATAAAATGTCACTTTTGTTTTACCAAAGAGAAATAAAATACTTTGTATAAAATAAATAATAATAATCATACAAACAGACAACCCTACGGCTTTATGGATGTTGTTTATACAAGCTGAAAAAAAGTCAATTTTTTCAGTGAAAGGTGCATTATTTTTGTAATATATTTATTTATTTGAACATCAAAGAAATAATTTTCCAATTAGCCATTCAAATTTCTACAAATAATAAAATGGATCTGTTAAAACCATTTAATCAGTACTGTAAAAATTTAAATGTTACATAACATGTTAGATAGGAATTAATAAATACTTATATTAAGCAATCATTTTATGGTTTTATCATAATTTACAAAAGAACACATTTGTTCATAATAATTTCAGTTAACAGAATTGATTAATCACTGTTCTTTTATTTTTTAGGTGCCAAAAAATTTCTTGGGAACAAAGCTTATCCAGGTGAAGTTACTTTTAGACTGTCTTCAGATTCTGATAGTAATCCACGAGATAAAAAGAAATGCTTTGCAGGGTAAATATACAGCTTGTCTCACCATGTGGTTGCCTTCAAATATACAAGTATCAGCTCAAATACATTGTTAAATTTTATATGCATGCTGTATCTTAACATCTAATGTGTGTATATTTCAAAATACTTTATGGGTCTTTAAGATTCACATCTTTTCGAAAATTATATGAATACATGTACCAATTTATTGCCACCATCAGGACAAAATCTAAACATTATTGCTAGCACTGTATAAAGTTAATCAATACCAAGTTCATGTGTATTATGTATTGGTTAATTCTACCTTAACTAGTATTGCATATGCTTAAAGGTTTGTCTAGAAACCAGAAAATCAGGTTAGCGGTAGTTTTTATTCTGACCTCTTTTCCATTTATTATTAGGTGTAATACATGCAGACTTGCTGGCTCCAGGACAGATGAAAAAGTTCTCAACAAGATGAACAATGGTAAGACATTTTATTTTAATACAGCTAGTAAATACATATAGAAGTAAATATTTTGTTTCATACAAATCTGCATAGACTAAGACCTTATTAAGTTTTCTTTGAAATGTCTAACTTGTCAAATTTTCATTCACATGTTTGAATCTTTAGTGATGTCTGCTCTCTAACTAACAGTTGTTGGCCGATCTTCATGAAATTTGGGGAAAATCTTTATGGGCATAATATAACCAGTTTGATAACCAGCCAAATCGCTTCAGAGTTATGGCCCATTATTATACAAATAATGGCAAACTTTCAATGGGCATAATTTGTAGCACTTTGGGACTTATTTTTGTTGATGTTGAAATCCTTATAATGACTTAAAATAATCATTTATTCCTTTATTTTAACAGTACAGGGATTGTGTCTAACACTATATTTTGATTTAGTATAAGCTATTCTTCAGATTAACTAACATCCTAAGCAGTAAAATTTAAGTTTCTTATATTAAGCAGATGGATGTTTTGCAGATCCTATCAATAAAAGATATTTCAAATTGCAGATTCAGATGGGGTACACAAACTGAAAGGGAAGTTTGTAGCTATCTGTAGTTTTACTATGTCTTGTGTATGTGCCCTGACCCCAGCTGGGGCCTCACCATATTGTCACCTAGGTGATGGAACAACTGATCTCATGTTGGTGCAGGAATGTTCTAGATTTAAGTTCCTTAAACATCTTATGAGAGTGGCTGATAGAACAGCTGACCAGGTAAATTGATTTTAGTCATCCATTCATTTCTTATGGGTTTAACACAAAAGACTAAAATGTGTTTAAAAGTTATAAATATTTATAAGCCAGCTTCTGTCAAATTTTATTGTATTTTCACATTAGAATCAGTCAAAAGTGTTGTTGATATGAGCAATACACAAATCATTTCCATGTGAATTTTTGCATTACTTAGCATCTTATAAAAATCCTTATCTGGCATTGTCATCTTGTGAAGGTAGCTCAAAGTCAGTTGTCTTGTATGTGAGTGATTACAGGCTTCTTGGAGCCTCTAGTTTGTAAATTGTCTGATTATTCTCTTGTATTACAGCATTTACTTCTTTGAAATTGACTGTCAATTGTTGTGGGAATCAGACTGCAGCTAATATATAACAATGTTTAGTGATTTATTTTTATACTGTTCTAGAAGATAAAATCTTAATACATTTCAGTTTGATTTTGACTTCATTAGAGTATACAGAGTTAAAGAATTCAGTTTTCGTCCATTCCCTGAACATGAAGAAGAATCTCTTGAAGACGCAGCCACAGGGGGAAGTAAACATTCCAAGCTACCGTCATCAAGAATGAAAACCAGTGTATGGAACTGTGATGGGGAGGTTATAGAACACCCATCAATACAAGTGAGGTCAGTATTTAAAATGTTTATTCAACATAGGCTATCTTTACAGAACCTTTATAATCAGGGTCATCAAAAACAAGCTCCCAAATGGGACAATTTTCACAAATTAATCTGTTCTAATTTCATTTGGGGTGTTTTGTCATTTCTTGGACTACAATAGTTAAAAATAAATTTTTCTGAGTATGTGCAATTTTTAATAATTTTTTGGAATATATTTGTTTAATATTAAAGAATTAGTGGCTGAGTGGTTAAGTCTACTATTGATCACCTGACTGTCAACTCGCAGGCTCACTGAAAGCAGGGTGTACTAGACTCCAATCTTAATTGACAAAGATTGCCGGTTTTCTCTGGGTACTTCAAATAAAAAGTGGACACCATTATATAGCTGAAACATTGCTGAAAGTTGTGTTAAATACCATTCAAACAAACAAATCTTAAATTAATAATAATTATCAATAATTAAAGAATCTGTGTGTTCTCTTAACAAATTTTAAGTTCTTTCCCATATCTGGCCAAAGTGGAGCAATAAGGACATTTATTTTCTTCCATGTTAAATTCTTAGCAGAAAAATATGTACAAAGTACTCTTTCCAACCGAAAGTGACTTTAGATAACATGATATGACTTTTTGGACAGCATATATTGTCATGAATGCAGAAATATATGAGACTTTAGATAACATGATATGACTTTTTGGACAGCATATATTGTCATGAATGCAGAAATATATGAATCCCAAGGTTTTTTACCAACCATGTGCCTTTAAATAACCAAAAGAAAATGTTTTTTGACAGGTTATAATGTCTTGAACTAAAATTTAGTGTTGATAAGGATTTCTTTTAACAGGAAATTACTTGCTTTGGAAAACTAGATATGATCTTTTTTGATACACCTAACATTGTCTAAAATCTACAAAAATATGGTGAATGTCAAGAAAAAGGTCACTTTCGGTTTGATAAAAAGTTTTACCTTGACACTCATCAGGTCAAAGTAAAATCTCACGATGACCTATAATGATGACCAATTATGGTTTTAATGTTTGGTCTATTATAGTCTTACCATATATTTTTATGGGAGTTATGCGTTCTTAAATTGTCATTAGATCTGTTCAAAACAGGACAACGTTATGTGGTTAACATTTTTTTTTTTTTACTTTTGATCTATCTTTTATGGCTTTCGGGGTATTTTGATAACAATGGTCAGTCTCATTAAAATTTTACTTTGCGACCATCTTCAAGATAACCAATGATGAAGATCACAAGTCTTTGCAACTTTGACTAATATTGAAGTTATTAAAAATATTCAAATAGTCATCAGTTTGTATAATTTCAGCCATTATATTTTGAAATTTTCCCTTCAGTTTCTTAACAATCCCACTTGAAATTTTTTCACTTTTTAGCTCACCTGACCCAAAGGGTCATGTGAGCTATTGCCATCAGTTGGCGTCCGTCCATCGTCTGTCGTGTCCGTTCAATTTTTCAAAAATCTTCTCTGAAACCACTTGACAGAATGCAAACAAATTTGGTATGGTTGTTGCTTAGCATGTCCTTTACCAAACTATTGTTTGGTTTTTGATTAGTAAAAAAACATGGTCGCCATGGCTAAAAATAGAACAGGGGGTCAAAATACACTTTTTTGCTTATAGTTCCAAAAGTATAACAGATACAGGAAAACCAAAGAGACCTTCCTTCTTCAGCATCTAAAGCTCTACAAAACACGCCATTGGGTCTAAGTTGTATGATGACTCCTTGTAGGAGTTATTGCCCTTTAATTGTAAAAATTGATGATTTTTGCCATTTTTGCCTCAAAATCTTGAAAATTTTTAGAACTAGAGAAAAAGTTAGCATTGCTTAATTGTTCTGCTCTATGAGGGCTACAAACATGACTAAGGGTCAAGATTGTCTGATTAACCGTTTAAGAGTTATTCCCCTTGAACTGTTTTTTTTAATCGGTTTTAATTAATTTTTTTAAATCTTCTCCTCTGAAACAACTGAAAGTACTGCTTTGAAACTTTGTACACATCATCCGTCAAATGTCCTCAACCAAGTTTGCAGCAACCATGGCTGCAGGTTAACCAACATGGCCACCATGGCTAAAAATAGGACGGAGGGGGGGGGGCGGGTAAAATACAGTTTTTGGCTTATATTTAAAAAAGTGTAACAGATACAGGAAAACTGAAGAGACATGCCTTCGTCTGCATCAAAAGCTCTACAAAACACTCCTTTGGGTTGAAGTTGTATGATGACTCCTTATAGGAGTTATTGCCCTTTAATTGTCAAAATTGATTATTTTTGACATTTTTGCCTTAAAATCTTGAAAATTATTAGAACTAGAGAAAAAGTTGGCATTTCTTAATTGTTCTGCTCTATGAGGGCTACAAAAATGACTTTAGGGTCAAGATTGTCTGATGAACCGTTTAGGAATTATTCTCCTTGAACATTTTTTTAATCAATTTTACTTGATTTTAAAAAATCTTCTCCTCTTTAACCAATGAAAGGACTGCTTTGAAACATTGCACATATCATCTTTAGGATGCCTCTACCAAAATTGTGCAAATCATGACACCTGACTACCTACATAGCTACATTGGCTTAAAATAGAAAAAAATGAAAAACTGGACGCCATGATATAGCTGAAAAATTGCTGAAAGTGGCATTAAACACCATTAAACAAACAAACAAACAAACAACATGATGTGATCTCATATTATATTTCACACTTGAGTGAACTTAATGTATTCGACTCATAATTGAAGTCACTGTTTAATTTATTTTTTCAACCGAGAATACAGCTTTATTAAATCAATGTATTGCTAACTAATGATACACATTAAATATATTGTTTAACTTTGAGTCAATGTTAACAGTTTTGAGTGAAAAAAGTAACTCAAATACTTTTTCCGATGATTGCAGAACATTACAGAGGTCTGCTCTATTGAAAAACAATAGACATCTGTGGCACCAAATGTGGTCAATTGTGGTCCTGATACCTTAATAAAAGGGGGTTTTTGTGCCAAGTGGGACATCAGTGTCTCAGAGATACATTTTCTTATTATTTCAAAAAGTGAAGGAAAAAAAAACAATAAGGTCTTCATATGTAATGAGAAAAACCTAAAATTATGTAGTAATTTTTATTTTTAGGGTTCATTGTCAGCTAGTGAGGTTATTTGGACGAGGAATTGAAGAGGTGGAGTCAACTGCCTTGTGTACCTCTTGCTGTTCTATTGGGGAACAACCAGAAACACCATAAATTACAACGTCCTTGACAAAACTTTGTAAAGAAAACCTATTTTATTTATAGAACTAATCATGCAAATCAAACTTGTGAACAATCACCTTTTTTAGAAATATTTTACTTACTCTGTTAAACTCTGTAAAAGATGCAATAATATTTTAAAAGTTTTTAAGCTTTTTTTTGTATATGTAAGTGTTCACATTGAAACCTTCTCAAAATCAGATAGGATGTGGGCTAACATATCATTTTATTAACAAAAAAGTAAAAGCTGTTTTCAGATGTATATATGTGTAGTGAAAGCAATAATGAGCATGTCAACATTATACAAATGAATTTTTGTTTAGATTTTTTCTGGATTAATTACATATTTGTAAACCTTGAGAAAAGGGAAATTTTTATTATAGATTTTGGAAAACTCACATGCGCTCACAGGCATTGTTTACCTGTTTTTTTACCAGTACTTAAAATTCAGTAGTGAATGCAGAGCAGTTATGTCATTTGCAGTAAAATTGCCAATATGATAACATCAATTTATTTTTTAACCATCCTATGAAGGAAAACAGTTAATTTATACTCTCCAATCTTAATATTCTAGAAGTGTAAACACTTTTTTTGTCCACAGAGAATTGTTTTCTCAATATTAAATTGTTCCCTTATTTTCACATATCTCAACTACATTTTTAAATTGCTAATTGTATTGTGGGCAGTTTGTCATATAGTTGTGTCCAATTTCACTCAGAAGAGTAAATCTAGGCGTTTCTGCTGTAATCATTCTATCTGAACAGATAGTCTAGTGTTTCATCTGGCAGTCGTGATACCAGAACAATATTATATTTTAATGTTTTTTGGAGAAATCAATGAGTAAAAGTTACTTGAACTACTGTGATATATATTTTTAAACTGTACATATGTTGATCAGTGTTTGTATATATGTATTTAGTGTTGTTCTTGTATTAACTTATCTGTGTTAGCCTTAGTAAGTCACAGTTAGGCAAATACATGTTACTGTCTGTTGTTCTGTAGATATGTTTGTATAATTTATGATGATACATGTAGCTGAATACAAAAGATGTAGGGATTTTGAATAATTGACATTCAGATTAATTTTATTGCAAGTAATTTAAATTATGAGTGGAAATTACAGAGTAATGGCTCCCATGACCTAAAAAATGTTCACATACTTTCTTGTAAAAAGAAATCTGATAATGATTGCAGTCATACTGTATATGAATGTTTTTTGGCATGTCTGTTTGTTTTTCATGATGTTTGGATCTACGATGGCTGCCATTGCAATACTTAGTTTAGCAGGAATCTATGGAGGAAATGTATAAAAAGGTTTATGAAAAAATTCTACCATTTTAAAGGTAACTTACGATTTTTTTTATTGGATGGTCTGTACAAAATTTAAGTGTTTGTACTTAAATCCGAAATAATAAAAAAAATAGCTACTACATCAGCAGTGCTTAGTTTAACACATTGGACCCTATTGGCACATGCACATGCATCATTTTTATTAGAAAGCTATTTAAAACCATCGAAAATGCAAGATGGCTGCAACATAGGACTTTGTTTAACATAGAAACCTTATTGAAAAATACTTTTCTCTGAAGCCATTTAACTAGTCTTATATAAACTGGGCACAATTGTCCTCTACAAAGTATTTTTTTCATCAAAAACTCAATGGCCACCACCACATGACTTGGATGATCAAAAGACCTTGTTAGAAAATGTTCAAATCCCTTCTTCATGCACAAAGTATATCAGCTGAGCATTACAGGCTGTTAAGAGTATCATGTCTAACATTTTTAATAATTATATGTGAAAATTATTACAATTTATGTAAATTATGTAATATTTCTACTAGCATGTTAATATGAGAGGATTATATTATTACAAGATTTTTTACCAGCACATTGTAAGGAAGATGTAAAAAGTAAAGTTGTTTTGTAGTTATTCAATGTATGCAAGAAAGTGAAATGTTTTGAAGATTATATATTCCAAGATTATATATCCTATGGAACTTTTATAGTTGGATGTTTAGGGTTCAAAATATCATCAAACAAAACTAAAAGAAAATAAGCTTAACAACTGATTTTATGTTATAAACATATCAGATAATCCATTTTTAAATTTAAAGGTTTTAATTTTCACAATTTAGCTATTTTTCACAATGAACATTAAAATAAAGATTTTATTTTATGAGAATAATGTATCGATTACAACATAAATTTGTTTTATTTGTAATGGTTGTTTACTAAAATAAATATGTAATTAAGATAATAATTGGAAAAAAACAAGAAATTTGTCATGGATTTGGAAGTTAAACTATATAATTTTACCTGCTATTTTCCTTAATGCATATATTTAAAAAAAAAACACCATCAACACAGAAATACTGAACCTTGATACAAATGGTTGGTATTTTATTAAGATTGTTTGGTGTACACACAGTAGACAGTTTTATGATTGTCACCGGGAGTCCAACACAAATTGTGTTAACGGAAAGGATATTACTTGTTACTGGTCTTTGGTATTCAGTCTAATTTACATTTTTGAATAATTCAAGCTTTTTGTAGAAACTTTTTTAAATGAAAATCAATTTATCATTATAATTAAGTTACTGTCTTCATATTTTAATTAAAGATGTCTCGTCAGTACTGTCAGCATTCATATACTGATGCTGGAAAACAATGCTATTTGAATACAAACAATATAGAGCACCTTGTTTAGTTTTGGGGGTTTTTTTGTGATGCTTAGTTAATAAAATATTTCAGTTTTTTTTTCATCTCACAATTATATTTAGCCTAGTAATGATTTGTAATTTAAGTATGACAATAAAGGTCGATGTTAAATGAATGCTTGTAACTACATGGTGCTTAAATGCGTCTTTTAACTGAAAAAAAAATCAAATTGATATGCTATAAGTTTGTTAAACTAGAAGAGATGTAAGAAAATAATGTAATTTTGTCAGTGTGAAAACTGACACAAATCAGCATAGATTTTGTTATTGTTACAATAATTAGTTTGATCAATGCAAATGTTTACTTTATGTTTTAATTAACTAACAATGCAATTATCATTTTTTTTTATTGCAGCAATTCTCATTAAAATAAGCAATGCAAGTATGAAAATAGAAATGCAATCTTATTACCTTGGTAAATTTTTACTTACAGAACAAAAATTACAACCTTCATACTTGATAGATACAGTTAGACTAATAATTTATTCAATGTAATAATTTGATGTTTTTGTGTTTTTCATGTTTTTGTCCAATGCCATTATTTCATCACATGACCAGTCAAATGAGTGTGTATCATAAGTTATTTAATTCTAAAAAAATAACAGAATTATTTTGTTTGTAAATTTGAAAGTGATTCAGTGTATTTTGTTTCTTTTTTTGTGATTGCAAATTCTATGATCTATTGCACTCTGTTCGTGTTAGCTAGTCAAAAATGTACATACTTTGATAATTTTATCCAATTTTACAATAGAAATATTAGTATGAATGTGAAATAATTTTGCTCTGAATCTGTATTAAAATATGTTCAGTATTTTGTTATTATCTTCATGCTAATCTTTTTTTGGGACAGATATTATATTTTAATCTATATTATGAAGAAGAAATATGCTGGTTAAAGATGTCATACCGTGATAGCATTCGACATAACATCGATACTTTGGGCAGTGTTCAGTTTAGTTCCAGTTATTACATACACGGAGAAATAACAATAAAACTTCATATTATTTATGTACAATTTAAATGTTGATTATCATCTATCATGTTTTTTGTTTTGTTTCTCTATTTGTTGTTGACAACTGTTAAATTCTGACCACATAATAAAAAAATGTAGAAATTTATGTTTTGCTCTTTTAGCCTCCATCAACACAGTAAAATTTCAAAAAGTTGTATTCTCGAAACAGTTTGTAATATATTAGCAACTGCAAAAAGAATGCATTAACAAAATAAATATTTTTCAGAAAATCATTCAGTACTTTGAAGATCAACATTTCCATTATAAATTTAACACATGTTTGAATTTCATAAGAGGAAGATTGCCAATTTTTGAAAGTAGTTTATCTCCCGTTCATTATAGCTAGCTTATAATATGCAACATTTAAGCTGTGTTGCTTTTTCCGTTTGTATTTATAAGATGTCAGACTAACTATGTATGTATGTATGATAATCTTAGGTAGTGGGGATATTTATTATTCAATATCCCCTATACTAGTATCTTCTGATATACTTTATATGGGGGGCCTCGGTGGCAGAGTGGTTAAGGTAGTTCGTCTACTATTGATAACGTGGTCTTTTAACACTGAGATTGCCGGTTCTAGTCTCACTGCAGGCAGGGTGCACTCGACTCCAATCTTAATGGACGAGGTGAGGGTTTTCTCCGGGTACTCCGATTTCCTGCACAATAAAAACTGAACGCCATGATATAGCTGAAAAATTGCTGAAAGTGGTGTTTAACAATATTCAAACAAACAAACAACAATAAATCCTGAATACATTGCACATGTATGAATAAGACAAAATAGCAATTTAAGCTTATTATATACACGTATTGTTTCATAGCTGTGACCATTCCAGGCGATGTGAATAAAAAGTATTTTACAGAATATTGTGGGTTTTTATTGCATACCCCTTACTAAAATATAGTGAATTTGTTATTTCAGTGAGTTTTCTTATAATGTATGTTATAGAAATAATACACACACTTGTTGTTTAACTTGAAATAATATTCAAAGTAACCTTGCTTGCATGAGCAGGCAGCAATAAAAGGAAAAATTATGTTTTATAGAAATAACAGATAAAATTAAAAATATTTTTATCTTAATGTGATGAATCACTTATTTTCAAAATTAAATGTTAGTATTCAACATAAAATTGTGCAATTATTTGTTGAACTACACTGGCTTTCGTCTAGGTAAAAAGCCTTATCTTTAACGATATTAATAAATTGTCAATTCATACTCTTAACGATTGCTATTTTTATGAATAGAAATATTCTTTTTATGTCTTTTAAATTCTTTCACTTTTTGTACTTTATGCACGATAGAATTTTATATTCTTCATTATATCATCGGAAAAATGAAATTCGATCAAACAAACTTACTACGCATGACCTAATATTTTTCTGACCAAATTGTGATGCGAATCTGTTAGCCCACGCTTGAGTGGCTTTTCTTTTTACAATTTAACTTGATCCACTCTGCTGGTTATATGTTAATTTTTAATTCCCCAGTTTTGGTTGTAGAGAACAACTTGATTGTAAGCAGTTGACTATATACTATAAGCAGTTTACAGTAAGCAGACGACAGAAGACTGCAAGACGCACGCTGTGAATTCTATACCAATATGACAACTAATGACTTTTTGTTAGTAAAAACAGAAACTAAATCTGTTCGAGAAAAATGGTCCAGGGAACTAGATTTTGTAATTTCAACCATCGGATATGCTGTTGGGCTCGGAAATATATGGAGATTTCCATATCTGTGCTACAGAAACGGTGGAGGTTTGTAATGTCAGTACATTTAGTTTGTTTCTTAGTCGCCATTGTTGTAGTATTTTGGGATTTATTGCCAAACTTCTAAGTATATTTTATTACGCGTTGAAATAAAAAAAATAAGGGTATAAACGACACGCTGCTGTTTTTACATTTAGTCCATTTTCATGATGAGCTATATTATAAGGTTCAAATTTTATGTATTTATCAAAGATAACTGGAAGCTGTTTTCTACAAACTACAAACTAGACTCTACGACAACGTGATGACTTCAACTTTCCAATTGTCAACTTCCCGTTCATCGACAGCAACATTCCAGCAGCTCCAGCGTATGGTGTGTACATTTCACAACTTATACGTTATTCTAGATCCTGCGATCGGTATTCCGATTTTCTAGACCGATCCCTGCTGTTGACTGCTAAACTACTCAAACAAGACTTTGTTGCACCTAGGTTGATGTTATCTCTCCAGAAGTTCTATGGTCGTCACCATGACTTATTTGATCGTTATGGGAAATCAGTGTCTCAAATACGATCTGACATGTTTGCTGAGTCATAGGTAGTGATTTCTATTCCTGGATTTGACTTTTCCCTAGACATGACAATGAGTAACTCGATGAGTGTCTAATTAGAGGCAGGCACTGCTTACTCGTCCGGAGCACCTGAGTGCACCCATGGTTTTGATTGGGTTCGGGTTACTCTCTGTTTTTTGTGTTTTTGGTTTTTGTGTTGCGTTTTGTCTATATCCGGATTTGTAACTGTCCCTTGACTTTTTGCTCTTGTTGTTCGGTCGGTTTTCTTTGCTATTTTTCTTAATAATAAATCCACAGATTATTGTTTCGAGCTTCCGTTACGCACAGATCAATAAGGTTTTTTTTCTTTGAGGTTTTACGCCATTTTCAGAAATTGTTTTAGCAATAATATGGATCAGGAAGGCGGAGTACATTGTATTTCCTCAACCTTCGGCAGGAAAACTGGCAATCCTATGGTTTTGAGTTAAGTACATCTTGCTTATACTTACTCGCAGGACGACGTGAAGACGCCCGTCTTACCTCTAACTGTTGGCCCTGTACGGTAGCACTATGAGAATCCGGCTAACTTGGGAGTAAAGAATAATGTGTCGGTGTATAATGACATGGCTTATTTCCGATTGTTAAGTTAGTGTAGTGGTTCTATGATAGTCTAGCCAAGCTAGGAAACAGATTGACGTGTTCAACTGAATAACATGTCTCACTGTCTGTAACTCCAATGTTATGACACTATCCAGACAACTGGATGTAAGGAAATTAAGTCCAAGAGGAGAGACCTGTTTAACTAACAATTGTTGCTTGATTGTGTTGGTTCTATCTAGCAAAGCAAGGAGACAGAAAAATCTGTCCGTTTAGATGCCGACAGTAACTAATGTGATAGCACAATATAGTATGTATGTGAAACATGCGGAAAATAAAGGTATTGTTATTGCTATAAAAAGCTGAAAAAGAACTCCTTGGAGTTTAACAGCACAAACGATTAATGATTCCTACTTAAAAGAGACTAATGATTTGAGTAGGGAAATTTAGCATCGCTGAGTATTAAGCACACTATGTTTTTAGTTTGGCAAACTTAGCTATTTTCTGTTTGTTTTGTGACCATCCAAAACTGTGTTAAAATGAAGTTGTTACTTATTGTTGTCGTAGTCATATGTCGACGTCTAAAACTTAAAAAATGCAGTTCACTTTGTAAGAGAACTCACAAGAGAAAATTAAGAGATTATTTTAGCTTTCATGTTTTAGGTAAATCTGCAACTGTCAAGCCTAAAGTTTTCAAAGAAAAAATATATTGTATACATAGGATCTTACATTGGTACGAGTGGATTATCGGATTTCTCCAATCTCGATAGTTAAATTATGGAAATTTAACTTTCAAGATTGGAGAAATCCGATAATCTAGGAGTACTAATGTAAGATTCTGTAAAAAGTAGTGATTTTGCAAAATGAAGTACATATTCTCCCAACTAATTTTACTTTCATGACTTGAATACGCGGTACATCGAAGGTGTTTTTTTATGACGTCATGAGTTCTTATTATGACGTTATTATTTTAGACCAATCAACTGCTGAGAACGACAAATTCACTAGTGACGAAAACTATTATTTTCCACACGGCTGAAATATTACGTCAAAATTAAAGAATATTTTTTCCTAAACTCGGGGAAATATTCCATCGCAATGGGCATCCAACATTTTGATATAGATTTTAAATTCAAAATCACGTAGATGGGCTTGAATAGCCCGCAAAGTAAAGGAACGTCATAGTTGGTTGCATCTCGTTCGTTGAGTTGGCAGATTAAAATTTTAAAATATTTTTTAAAATTTTTTAAATATTTTTCTCCTGTACTATCTTACCGAAAACATTTAAGATAAAACGTTAGAAAATTATCTTGACATCAAGAAGAAAATATCACTAGTGTACCCAACATTGCATATGTATTCAAAGGAATGGATAATTTGAAAAATCAGATGCAACATATCCGGCCAAAAACCACCCAATATCATTTATATATGTATGGCATAGTCAGATTTCAACATTTTCAAGATTTATTTAATACTTCAAGCATGAGGAGTAAAAACACAAAATGAACAAAAAGAAAATAAATATACTAAGTATACATTGTATACAGTTTGCACGAAAAATAATATCGACAATAATAACAGAGGTAGAAATGGAAAGCCAAATCTCTCTTGTGATATGTTTTATTTACGTTATTTTACCTTTACTTGATGTAGTTTCATATTTACGTTTGGCGGTTTTATCTTTCCGTCATGTGGTTTCATATCTATGTTTGGTAATTTTGTCTTTACGCTTTGTGATTTTATCTTTACGTTATGTTGTTTCCCATTTACGTTTGGTGTTTCAGTCTGTACGTGGTGTGATTTTATATTTACGATATGTGGTTTCTTATTTACGATTGGTGGTTCTATCTTTACGTTAAATGGTTGCGTATTTACGTTATAGATGTACATTTATAGTTTCATTACGTTATAGATGTACATTTATAGTTTCATTACGTTATAGATGTACATTTATAGTTTCATTAACAGTTGACCAGCGGTCAGCCACTGTCGTTTTTCGGCATCTTGGTCGGTTACGAACTTTTGCTATTCTCCTTAATACATATATTTAAAAAAACACCAACACAGAAATAATGAACCTTGATACAATTGTTTGGTATTTAATAAAGATTGTTCCGTATAAACGCAATAACCATTTTTAGCTCACCTGACCGAAGGGTCATGTGAGCTATTGCCATCACTTGGCGTCCGTCGTCGTCGTCGTCGTTAACTTTTCTTCAAAAATCTTCTCCTCCAAAACCAATTAAGGGATTGCTTTGAAACTTTGCATACATCATCAGTAAAATGCCCTCTACCAAGTTTGCCAAAAATCATGGCCTCAGACCAACCAACATGGCCGCCATGGCTAAAAATAGAACAGAGGGGTCAAAATACGGTTTTTTGCTTATAGTTCAAAAAGTTTAACAGATACTGGAAAATCAAACAGACATTTCTTCTTCAGCATCTAAAGCTCTACAAAACACTCCATTGGGTCAAAGTTGTATGATGACTCCTTGTAGGAGTTATTGCCCTTTAATTGTCAAAATTGATGATTTTTGCCATTTTTGCCTCAAAATCTTGAAAATTATTAGAACTAGAGAAAAAGTTAGCATTTCTTAATTGTTTTGCTCTATGAGGGCTACAAAAATGACGAAGGGTCAAGATTGTCTGATTAACCGTTTAAGAGTTATTCCACTTGAACTGTTTTTTTTTAAATCGGTTTTAATTGATTTTTAAAATCTTCTCCTCTGAAACAACTGAAAGTACTGCTTTGAAACTTTGTACACATCATCTGTCAAATGTCCTCAACCAAGTTTGCGCCAACCATGGCTGCAGATTAACCAACATGGCCACCATGGCTAAAAATAGGATGGGGGGGCGGTAAAATACAGTTTTTGGCTTATATTTAAAAAAGTGTAACAGATACTGGCAAACCCAAAAGACATGCCTTCATCTGCATCAAAAGCTCTACGAAACACTCCATTGGGTTGAAGTTGTATGATGACTCCTTATAGGAGTTATTGCCCTTTAATTGTCCAAATTGATTATTTTTGACATTTTTGCCTCAAAATCTTGAAAATTATTAGAACTAGAGAAAAAGTTAGCATTGCTTAATTGTTCTGCTCTATGAGGGCTACAAAAATGACTTTGTCTGATGAACCGTTTAGGAATTATTCTCCTTGAACATTTTTTTAATCAAATTTACTTGATTTTAAAAAATCTTCTCCTCTTAAACCAATGAAAGGACTGCTTTGAAACATTGCATACATCATCTTTAGGATGTCCTCTACCAAAATTGTCTAAATCATGACACCTGACTACCTACATAGCTACGTTGAATTATAAATAGAAAAAATGAAAAAGGGGGGGGGGGGTCGAGAGAGTTTTCGACCGATAGGTAAAAAGTATAACAGGTACAGAAAATTTGAAGTGAACCTTCCTTCTCCCTCTAACCATCAAAAGATCCTCCTTATAGGAGATATTTCACTTAAAAGGTCAAAATTAATGATTTTTGCAGAAGTGTTGGGCAATTACTTATAGCAAAGAAAAGCTGGATAAAAAAGGGTTGTTTGGTTTCAGGTTCAGGTGAGCGATACAGGCTCCTGGGAGCCTCTAGTTTTACTTAACTGCCATCTGGAGTCTGACACAATGTGTTAATGGAAACGTTTTTACCTGTAATGGTCATTGGTATTCTAATCTAACTTAGATTTTTCAATAATTCATGTTTTTTGTACAAACCATTATAATTGAAAATCAATTTTATCAGTATCATTTAATTAATGTATTCATATTTTAATTTAGTCAATAATGTCAGCATTCATATACTGATGCTGGAAAATAATGCAATTTTAATACAATATAGAGCACTTTGTTTAGTTTAGGTTATTTTCGTGATGCTTAGTTCTATAGAAATATTTCAGTTTTTTTACTTCACAATTATGTCTACACCAGAAAGGGTTTTTAATTTAAGGTCAATTTTAAATGAATGACTGTGTGTACATGGTGCTTCAATGTGTCTTTTAAATGAAAAAAAAACTTCAAATTGATATATTATAAGTATGTTAAACTCGTAGAGATGTAAGAAAATAATTAATGTAGTTTTGTCATAATTCTTATAGTTCTTAAAAAGTAACATAATTATTTTGTTTGTGAATATGACAGTGAATCAGTGTATTTTGGTTTCTTTTTGTGATTGCTAATTCTATGGACTTAAGCACTTTTAGTGTTAGCTAGTACACATTTATATACACTTTGATCATTTTGACAATTTTACAATAGAAATTTTAGTATAACTGTGATAAAGCAACCTAAGATTTTGCTATTGTTACAATTATAAGTATGATCAATGCAAATGTTTACTTTATGTTTTAATTAACTTATAATGCAATTATCATTATTTTTTTTTTATTCTAGCAATTCTCATTATTGCAATAAGCAATGCAAGTATGAGGAAAGAAATGCAATCTTATTAACTTAATAAATTTTTACTTACATAAAATATGTTACAACCTTCATACTTCATAGTAATACTATTAATTTATTTCAGGTAATGATTGTTTTTTGTGTGTTTTTCATTTTTTGTCCAATACAATTATTTTTTTTACATGATAAGGCTGTGTTTCATTTATAATTTAATTCTTATAGTTCTAAAAAAGTAACAGAATTATTTTATTTGTGAATTGTGATTGCTAATTCTATGGATTTTAGCACTTTTAGTGTTAGCTAGTAAATAATAATACTTGGATCATTTTGACAATTTTACAATAGAAATTTAAGTATAATTGTGAAATAATTTTGCTCTGAATCTGCATTTAGTATTTTGTTATTATTTTCATGCGGATCTTTTTGGAGATGATAGTTAATAAGTTAATACATTTAAATCTGTATTCTGTAGATAAAATATGCTAGTTTAAGAAGTTATACCATGATAATGTTTGACATAACATGGATACTTAGGGCAGAGTTCAGAGTAGTATGAGTTTGTTACATACTTAGAGAAATAGCAATAAAACTTCATATTATTTATGTGAAATTTAAGTGTTGATTCTCATATATCATGTTTTTTTTTGTTTTTTTCTATTTATTGTTGACAACTGTTAAATTCTGACCACATAATAAAAAGATGTAGAAGAAATGTTTTGCTATTTTTAGGCTCACATTAACACGGAATCATTTCAAATAGTTGGATTCTCGATAAAGTTTAAAAGATATTTGCAACTGCAAAAAGAATGCATTAACGGATTGGATATATTTAAGAAAATTACCCAATATCAAGAAGGATCAATATTTAAATTAAAAATACGACATGTTTGAATTTCATAAAAGGGAGACGTGCCAATTGTTGAAAGTAGTTTGCCTCCCTTTCTTTATTGCTAGCTTATAACAACGTGATAACTTGCAACATTTAAGCTGTGTCGCTTTTACTGCCAGTATTAAGAAGATGTCACACTAACTACCGATATCTATTATAATCTATTTGAGATACTATATATATGATGCTCGTATTGAGGAAGCAAGTGATTTAATTTTAATCAGATTATATTCCATGTACATTTCTATTGTTTGAACATGCAGCAGAATTCAACAAGCAAAACCAGCTTTTATTTGGAAATCTCTTAAAAATGTTAAGACTTTTCAAAATGGTTTATTTAGCAGCATGCATGCAGTTACTGAACCCAGTAGTTTAGACACCCGAGTTGTTACTGAAACAAGTTCAAATACCCCATTTTTGTACTAAACGGAGAAGTCCAGACACTCCAGTTGTTTCTGAATCTAAAATAGTTTAGATACATGCCAACATTAAAAGTATGTGTCTTATTGCATTTTGCACGGGTCCAAACACCCTATAAATGTTGACCGGTCCCTAAAGGAATTAACAACTTCCACATCGTGATATCATATAGACTCTGCATTGTTTAATATCCGACATCCAATCAGAACTCCTGAAACAAGAACGTTCAAGGTTATTTCAGGCGTTTTGGTTGGCTATTTTATTTAAACAGACACGGTCGCTCGCACCTGCCTGTCATGGGCTGTCTCTCATAGAAGTGAACAAAAACAGAAGAATTTATAAATCTTTTACATGTATGGGGGTGATTCTATTGTTTCACTCGCAATAACTATATGCGGTTATACATAGGGTAGCCCCGTTATTTAGAAACCCCAATGATCCCCCAACGGTTCGACACCCTAGTAGTTCGAACAGAAAATAGACAAAAATTTAAACTAAAAACTACTAATTCTGATTGCGATGGTTGTCCCACCTTTAAACTGTTTTCTTACGTATCTTGTGTTCTGTGACTGTAGCTAATGTAGCTCGCTTCTCTGGATAATTTTACACCGTTAATTAGGAATGCCTGTCACTTATTTACGGAAGTGGGGTCAATTGATTTGGTGAAAAACACGATAATCAAGTACTATCTTTAAAAAAGATAATCGACGCATTTAACTCTTAGAGGTGTATGTAAAGTAGAACGGAAGTTGAACAAAAAAAATTAAAAAAAAAAATTTAAAAATTGATCATACGAAAGAAAGAGGCAAGAAGCATTGACGTTTTCTTTCTTTACTGTGTGTTGGGGAGGTCAATAATTAACGCGCTGGGAACTGTATCAAATCAAAATAAGGCTATAATATAAAGAAGGATTGATGTATTAATCATTGACTTTTAAAAAAATGTTATAAAAACAATTTGGTATTATGAAAAAGAGACTGCAATTTTTAAGCGCCATCTCCTGTATGCACGTGAATGACGACGGACTCGAAGAAAAAAGATAGGCATTAATGGCTTTAAAAATCATAGAGCTAACAAATAAACATATTTCATTATCCCCAATAAAACCTATTTCAGAAGTTGAAGGCCACAATGGTAAATTAAAAAAAAAACAACAAACCGTTCTAGTATGAATATTTCGGAGTTGTATGTTTTTTCTTGCGATGTAGCGTATATATTAACTCGAAAACAAGTTAGTTAACATTTTAAAATTTCAAAACAGCACCTATTTAAAAAAAAATTCATAGGCAAATATGTGCTTACATGCATCAAGTAATATTCATTACAGTTTGCTATTTTGTAAAATAGGAACTTCAAAGAAAAATAATTTAATTAGAATTGTATTAACATGAACAAAAATGTCAATTCAGTGGTAATTAAATGTGAATTGAAAGATATAATGTGTATGCTATTCCAAAAATAGGACCGGGATGGATAAATAATTGCAACGGAACCATGAGTGAATTTTACTCCTCATTCTATGGCTGTGCGTGTATAGTAAACAAAATGAGTTATAGAAGCACTGTGTCTCATTTAAGTCATTTGGCGTTCAGACAATTTCCAGTCCAATAACCTAATAAGATATGTTAAGAATCGGTTGTATGACAATAATTTAATATATATATATATAGAGAGAGAGAGAGAGAGAGAGTGCGTCAGGTGGTCAAATCAAGAAAATACGGCATAAAAACATCCGATGTGAGGATTGTTGAAGCAAATATACATGTAATTCGACCCAAGACGAAATGCGGAAAAATTACACGACGTATGGTTTTATCATTTAATTATTGTTTATCTGTTCTAAATGACATTCTTTAGAATAAAAATCATTTTCTAAAATTTAATTACGACTACTTATTGTTTTAAAACACCATTCTTTTACAAAAATAATTGAGAAATACAAATAGGGATACTTTTCGGAGTATACTACATGTATTATTGTCCAATCAGAATGAAACTTTGTTTTAATAATAGTATGTTACCATGAGTAAGCGTCTTTAAGTTCAAAGGTCACAATTCGAAAATATAACGACTTCATCGGAAAGAGCAGTGTAGTTTGTTCTGTACAGATGACAGAGTTTAAACAAGAACGTTGCTATGAAGACGTAACATCAACGTTCTTGTTTTCAGGCGTTGTGATTAAAACAACGGAGAGCCTGTAGGAGATCGCAATGTAAAAGTTGTTGGTTTACAGAAGAAATATGTACATTCATGAGTTTTAGGGAAGCCTGTGTGATCTTCGAGTTAAAGAAATTGTATGCCCAATTATTGCTCAGTAATTTCCGCTTAACACATTGGTACAGTCCGAAGAAACATGTACTATCTATTTAACGACTTGAAAACTGACGTACTACACATATATTCCTTAATGTAAGTAAATATAAAGAAAACGGATTTTTATTGCGTGTATTTTTATGAATAACATCTTATACAAATAAGAAATTAGAATTAATTACTTATTTAAAATGAGTATTATGAACTTTATACATATTATATGTAACCAACATTCAGAGAGGAACAAAATTTAGAAAATAAGGCAAAGATATGGTTAACAGCTATAAATAAAGATAACTAAATAAAAAGCATCATATGAGAATCATTTTAACTCATTTTTACTAGCGTAGCTGAAACACTAGTTGCAATTTACCACAAACTACAAATATAGTTGATTTCTGTTATATAACCTTTAAGAAATTTTATGACGAGGTATTTAAAAATAACCTGCAGGTGGAATTTTTGTCTGTAAGGGAAGAGTATGTGCATAAAGAGTTCAAAAAGGAATCCCAGTCAGGGTACTGGTGTATATTGTATACCGTCTAAATTTCTTAATGATGGCGCCACTGCACTTGCAAAACCAGTCACATACAATTAGTCAATAACAAGTGGTGTTTTGCCCGATGATATATGAAAAGTGTTCCATCAATTAGAAAAATATTTGGTGAAAATTAACTTAAAATATATCATAGAGAAGGGATTCAGGAATTAATTTTTAACAGATACATGTCTAATACATATATTAGAACACAATCATCAAATGGACTCGACGCTGTTTAGTTGTGTCTGTTTTATAATTTTTCGTCTGTTTCTAAAATTGTGTTCGTTTTGTACAAGTTGTCTGTTTTTAAAGGTAACGCCTTTTTTTATCTTTTAACGTCTGTTAGCAAATGTTGTTTTGTATGTCCGTTTTAGGCTTACCGTCTGTTTTTTAAATTTTGTTAATTTTTGCCCGAAATGCTGTACTCGTGTAAAAACAATGTTCAATAATGTAATTTGTAGAGCGGACGTTGCTTGTGTCCAATCCATTTTTATTCTGTACAATAAAATATGTTTGATCTAATTTTGACATTAAAAACTTGTATTTTAAATGTTGTTGAAAGGAACTTTAAATCCAGAATACATGTTGTACTTGTATGAATAAGACGAAATAGCAATTTAAGCTTATTATATACACGTATTGATTCATAACTGTGACCATGCACGGCGTAATGATTGCATAACCAAATTACAAAAACACTGAGAATTTGGAATGTGTTGTTTCTGTGAGTTTTCTTACAATGTATGTTATAGAAATAATACACACATTTCTTGTTTAACTTGAAATAATATTAAAAGTATACCTGCATGCATGAGTAGGCAACACTAACAGGAAAAGTCAATTTATTACAATGATGTTTTATAGAATTTAAAAGAATCTAATTAAAAATATGTAGAACTTAATGTGATGCATTACTTTATTTTAGCATTGAACACAAAATGACGCAACTATTTATTGAACTGAACTGACTTTCGTTTAGTTAAAAAGCCTTATACTGAACGATATTTATAAATTATCTCATATATTGTGATCTTTATGAATAGAAGTTTTTCATTTTATTATTAAAATCTTTTCACTCGTTGCATTTTCTGTATGCACGATAGAATTTTATATTCTTCCGTATATCATCGGAAAAATGAAATTTGATCATACAAACAAAATACGCATGACAATATTTTCCTGACCAAATTGTGTTGCGAACCCACGCTTGAGTCACGCTGGCTTGACACATTACATAACAATTCAACTTGAACAAATGAAGAATATATAATCGATCCGCACGGCTGCCTATATATGTTAGTTTATGGTTCCCCGTCGTTTTAGTTGACTATAAACTATAAGCAGTTAATAGTAAGCAGTCGCCAGTAGGCTGCAAGACGTACACTGTGAATTCTTTACCAATATGACAACTAATGACATTTTGTTAGTTAAAGCAGATAACAAAGCCTTTCGGGAAAAATGGTCAAGGGAACTAGATTTTGTAATTTCATCTATCGGATATGCTGTTGGGCTCGGAAATATATGGCGATTCCCATATCTGTGCTACAGAAACGGTGGAGGTTTGTAATGACACTAGTTTGTTTCTGATTAAAAATTGTTGTAGTATTATGGATTTTATTGCCAAAACTTCGATGCATATTTTTGTAAGCATTGAAATTCATAAACTGAGGGTATTAACGACACGCATCCGTTTTCACATTAACTCCATTTTCATGATCTCACACGCTTTAAATTTTATGTATGGATTAAATATAACTAGCAAGTAGGTTTTTATATTAAATCCACAGGTGATTGTTTCGTGTCAATTCGTATTTGGTAGTTTACCGTCACGCACATATCATTACTGTTTGTTTGTTTGAAGTTCTGAGCAATTTTTAGCAATTGTTTTTAGCAATGATATGAAGTAGGAAGGCAGAGTACCCTGTAGGACCACAACCTTCGGAAGGAAAACTGTCAATCCTATGGTTAGAGTTTAGCACGCCTTGCCTATACTTATACTCGAACGGCAAGCATAGTGTTGACACTCAATTCAACATTGAAGCAGCAAGATGTCAGAGCGACGTGAAGACACCTTTTACACCTTCAACTGTCAGCTCAACGTGCTAGCACTATGAAAAACCAGCTAACTAGGCGTAAAGAAAAGTGTGTCGGTGTATAATGACATGTCTAATTTCCTATTGTTACGCCAGTGTTACGCCATTAACGACTGTGGCGCAGTAAATCAAAAAGGAAAACGCGAAATCGGAACCAGAGAAAAATTATCCTGAAATTGCAAGAGGAAAGGCACATGGCTTATGTCATTGGATTACGTCCCTTTTTCAACAGATGTGCTAGAAATGTAAACAATTTGATTAAAACTCAATTAAGTCATTAATGGTGGCTTCCCTGAAGTAAAGAAAGTGTTTCAGTCCAAGAAAAAGTTTTGCGGTTGCAAACATATGGATCTATTAAAGAGATCGATGCAATAATCTTAAAAAATAAATGTCCGTGAGTACGTAGAACACCTACATTCATGTTGTCAATGCAAATTCTCAAAGCGAACTCAACAACAAAGGTAGGGGGGTAGGAATTGTTTACTTTTGCGTTAGACTCCTTCGCTCAATTCGTTCGCGACAATACTTTTTTTTCGTTTCCTGGCCATATTTCGACCCAAATGATATGGGGTCAAATTCCTGTGAATAATGTTTTGAGTAAGAAAAATTAAGCAACGTAAGTACAATAGGTTTTTGTTGTTTTTTGTCAATTTTAGCTATTTTCTGTTTGTTATGTTACCATCCAAAAAGGTGTTAAAATGATGTTGTTACTGGTTGTTGTCGTGGTCATGTGTCAACGTCTAAATCTGTGTTTACAACAATAACTTAATTTTTTAAGAGACTAACAAGAGAAATTTAAGAGACTATTTTAGCTTTCATGTTCTAGGTCAACCCACTTGTGTCATTTTTGTGAAAGTAGTATGACACGATGAAAAAAGATCTATACAAACAATATAATAAAATGATGCTCAATTATTTATAACTTAAAACAATGATGCAATATTCTTAATGAAAATAGACAACCGTTTTGTAAACGTCTACATTACAAATTGAAAGTAACTATTCCATTATTTGGAATTTTAAACATAAAAATCTGACACAAGCTTGTCTGCAACTCCCAATAATCATGTGAACATGTAAACAGATAGCATATTCATCACCAAGTCATGTTATTGCAAATTGTACACTTTCTGACTAGCTTATATGGGTATTTGTGCATCTTCCAGTTTCAGCGGGAATATGTAGGTTGGAAAAGATAAGTTTTGAAATCCATTTATAACCTCATTAGACAATTTTTCAAACCAAATACTTGTTTAAATGATTCATAAAAACTGCCAACGCGAGTAGTTTGCAATTTCACTGTACAGATACTAGTGTGACAGTGCAGTTTTGACTCTACTTTGTCTTTCACAATTATTTTATTAAATTTACACGAGTTCAAATTTAATGTTATTTTATTTTGTTTTTAGTTGTCGCTGGATTTTTTCCCTTGAATGGCGTAAAGAATAAGTTATTACCCAAATATTTTATTTGTCTGTAAATAAACAATATTTACAACAATTGTAATCTATTTACATTACAGCTTAATTCATAATAAACATTTAAATCTCATTTGAGCAATACAGCAACATATAAACTGACCTAAAATAAACAGGGAACTATTTCAAAATAGTCCATTAGTACCCACGTACAGTGTTGAAATGACTACAGGCGTTTTAATTAAAATTAGGTGCCAAAAGCATGCGAAGGAGTGTTTGACTGTGGGTTTACCGGTAAAACATACAAGGGCGTGTTTGACTTGATTATACGGTTGATTAGTCAAGTATCAATATGAAATAATGATTATATAAGAATGATATATGATCATTAAAAGTAAAAAAATATCTGAACACACAAATCGAATAGCTTCCAATTTAAATAAAATAATTAGCTTCCCGTGACAAAGTCACCTCTCATGACTAAAATTGAATTTTGATAGATAAAAAATAATCAAATCAAAAAAAAAAGTTTAAGCATCACAAGTTTGTGGAAAATGCCTCGATACTATGAAAATAGAAATACATTTAACTAAAAATACAAAATTAATTTTTAACTCGAGATTCATTGTCCAATATGACTTTCCATAGATGGGACGCCCATCTCTCTTCTCTTCGAGATCTGGTGACAGATGTACCCCAAAGCAAGTTTTGTATATTTATATCTAATTTTATTAGAATATTTCTTGTGTACATAACTATGTAGAAATGATGTACATTAATCATGCTGACCATTAAGTTCAGTTACGAATCTATTCAGAATTAAAATAATAGAGTTTAATATATTCTGCATGGACAGGTATAGGGACTCGTGACTGAGGAATGGGATTCTACGCTTAGCCAATCAGTAATGGTTCCACTTTTCGAAATTCATAGTACAGATAGTTGCAAATACAACTTGGTAACCTATCTCTCGTAAACCCTTATATACAGTTTCAATATTAGTTTTATAAGTGTCAGCAATAGATCTGTACTTATATTCATATTATAAATTGATTACTCGTATACAGGATGTTCATATCGGGAATATCAAAAACAAAATACACAACTATTGTCCCTCAACAAAACGCAAGTCCCCATTAGCAATGTCAAATAATTTTAATAACTTGACACCAGGTTTCACAACAACTCCCTCACACTGCAAGCCCTGGAAACATCTGTCTCTACTGGAACAATAAGCATTAGAATTCATTATCTGCAGAATTAAACAAATAAAAGAAAATTGCTTAACTCTTTATAGAAAAAAGAAAGTGTTAAATTGAACTAGCTGGTGACAACTGTCTGCAGTAGTCAATCCAACATGAAAGATTATGAACCAGTAAAAACTAAAATCTCCATATCTGTCTGGAGGTTTTACATTCCTGCCACTTCTCCGGGCTAACCTACCAGAATAACTAGAAATAGAACCTGAACTAGTACCATCTTCAACACTAGACTGATTTATTCCCTCAATATCTGGACCATGAGGGCCAGAGATATCAAAGGATGGACTTGTACTGCCTGAACTTGACGGCGATAAACGAGACTCCGGTAATTCATAAGAATCGACCGTAGCGTCGGAACACCTATTTCCCTCGTTGATAACGTTTCCCGCATTTCGAGACTACGTAAATTCAGCCGCTAAAGGATTAAGTTCTGTTCTTGCAACCACGTATCTTACGGTATTTCTATACGGCACAAAACATTCTACGTCCTCTTATTAGTCAGGTTCTTCATGAAACTGTTAATTGGAATCGTAAAAAAAGTTAGAGCATTCTTGCTTCTACAACGGTTTTTTCGGTGTAATCATGTTTGACGACGAATGATCTTTGGCACGGAATTTGTTAGCAATTTTCTCATACAGGGGAAGAGAACCGATCGGAAGTAACATATTTCTATGCATTGTCTTTGTACTGCCTTGGCTATATTCCCATTTTACGACATAAACTTTAATACTTGAATCCGGTTGTTACTTTACTGTATATGGGATACGTTCCCATTTATTTGCGAGTTTGTGTGATCAACAGGGCTGAGAACGGAACTACGAACTCTTAAATCGTATTAGCTCTGTGTCGCGTACTAACCTTCTCTGCTTCTTTCTTGGTGGCTTTATATGCAAACTGAAGTCTTTGCCCTAGTTCTGAACATACGAATCTTTCGATCTATCGGTAAATGAATCGGACCGAGCGCCGAAAAACGCGTAAATCGCTAACCACAGATGCCACCAAAACAACAAGAAATGAGGACTATACCCGTACTCTCGTGACGTGTTGCGTTATAGGCATGTACATGAGGCGAAACAAAGCTCTTCCTATCTGCTTTCTGGTCATTATTCAATGTATCAAGAATATTAGGAAGTCCATTCCCTTGAGTGTGATATAGGGTTGTACAAGATTTCTTTATTCCAGCTAGGTTGCACAATTACTTAATAACTTTGGATTCAAATTTTCTTCCTTAATCGCTGTGCAATCTAGCGGGAAAAGAATATTACTGTATAAAATTCTCTCATAAAACCATTGCTATTGTGTGTGCGGACTGGGTTTTTGTCGGAATAGCATGAGCAAATTGCGTAAAATGATAATAACGAGTATGTTTTCATAGCCTCCCTTTGATCTCTCGTCTAAAAAGTTCTAACCAAACAAACTCCAGAGGTTGACTTTACTGTATGTTTACTAAACAGGCTGACCTTTGAACCTTCGACTTCCTCATAATACAATTAGTACATGTTTATACCTTCCTCTTAACATCTTTATCCCAACCTGGCCAATAAAATAGGGTTTTCAGGTAATAACAACTGTTGTACCTTCTTACCATTCAAATCACAAGATGCATACAAGACTCCGTCTCAATGACAATTTTTCCAACTCGTTTAAAATCCTTCGAACCTCTTTAGATTTTCTTGCTAAAATCTTCTTCGAGGTTTTCGACCGGACAAAACTATATCAATAAGAAATGTTAAACACTAACATTATGATTTAAAGGTTAAAAAGACTCTAACCCTTTGGTATCTTTAGCTAAAAATTCAACCTTTGGACTGTCTGAAACTAGTGCCGAAGTCAAAACTGCTTTTAAAACATTTTTATCAACTGACAGTTCGTTGAGACAATCTTGACAAAATATCAGCATCAACGTCATTTTTACCACTCCTGTATGTAATACATAGTCGGCAAACAAAGCTACTCATCATTGAGTAGTCGCGTCTAGTTTTGCTTTATCCAACACATAAGTTTAAGGATTATTGTCGGTCTTAACTTCGAAACGGCTACCAAACAAATAATCAATAAAATATGTCGGTTACAGCCCCTTTTTACAGCTAGAAATATGCTTTTATGTGCAGGGTAAAGTTTTTCTGATCCGCGTAAACCACTATTAACCTAAGCTACTATCTTATCAACTTGACGCTGATCTATTGCCCGTAGTGCTCCTGAGCTGGCGTCAGTGTGTACTTCAAAAGGAAACTTACGCTAAAATAGAAGGAGAGGTGAGTTTTTCAATAAGAGTATCTTTCGCTTGTTGTTCAATACTTATGCAACGACAGGGGGTCTTAGGTTTCAACTTTTACTTTTTAGCACCTGATTTATTCGTTGGGTGTCCGACAAGGAGATTGTTTAACGGCCGAAGTCTTTAATGAACTTCCGATAATATGACGTAAATCATATAAATTTCCACAAATCCTACACATGTTTTATTTTCGGCCAATTTTTAACGGTTTTGATCTTCTCGTTGTCCGGTTAAATTCTGTCTGCGGATACTATGAATCTTAATTATTTAATTTCAGTTTTGAAAAATTCACACTTGCTCCTTTTCAATTAAAGACCGTTTTCATTTAAACGACTAAATACGGAATCTAAACGTTTAAAATATTCAGCAGCGGTTTTTGAAAATATACTGATGTCATCGAGAAAAACAAGACATTCTCGTAAATGCATCTCACCGATGCATTTCTCCATTAGTCTCTGTAAACACGCAACCTCTTTGGTTAAACCGAAAGCAAGTCGGTTACACTCGTAAAATCCCATAGGACTAACGGAAAAGGCGGTCTTGTATTTATCGAACTCTTTTATACCACACTGCCAGTAGGCCAATCTAAGGTCGATTTTGGAAAAGAGCTGTGAGCCAGCCAAACAATCGATTGTCTAGTCAACTCTAGGGGTCGGATAGGCATCCTTAATAATACGATAGTTTAACTTTCGGTAATCGATAAAAAATTGTAAAAAGTTATCTTTCTTCCGAACGAGAACGATGTTGCTCGAAAACGGACTATTTGACTCGCGAATTGCACCAGCATCTAACATCTCTTACAAATGTTCACGTACTCCGTCGACCATTGACGGAGGTATGTGTCTTTAAGGTTCTTTCAATGGAGTTTCGTCGCTCGACTTTATCTCGTGTTCCAAAAGTGTCGTAAAACCTGAATCGATAGATCGATAGGTCCCGTTAAAAATAGACTTCCACTTACCGATAAGTTTATAAAACTGCTTCTAGACCTCTTTCGATATGTCTGCGTTTAACTTAAAACCTAGCGTGTCAAAATCGTCGTGGACAGTATGTTTACACGGTATCAACGTCGCGATCCGGTTTAATCTTGATGTCCTCGTTGAAAGGATAAGCGTGACGTAACACTCTGACTTCACTAACTCCGCACAGTATTGATTTTGGTTTCATCTTAACCACCCTTGCATGTTACATAACCTTACAGGAATTCGACATTTTCCTTTCCTTCTTTATTTATTCGAACAATCCTTGGAAATACCATTACACCATCTGAAAACTGACTATCGACACATTCCGTAACGACAGTAACAGCTGCACCGTTTCCGTTACGGACTATACCTCACATAGTTTTACTTGACATTGACATTAGTTTTGTAGGCTTTTTGTTGGTTGAACGGACAAGAATTGAGTTTGTTAGTGACTGAAAGGCTACATTTCATTCAGGAGAGATGTTATCATTCTCTTCTGTATAAGAACTTAAAACATTTAGTACCACAGGAACCTTTTGATTATATTCAGTTCTTGGAATTACCAATATAAGAACAGGAAAAGTTTCGTTATTCATGAAAGATATTTTCAAATGAACTTCAATATAACCTAAATATGGTAATGTATCACCGGAAGCTACACTTATTGTAATGAGATCGCCAATTTCTTTAATCTCTGTAAATGATTTCATTTGTTTAACCACCAATTAAGAAATCGTCGATACCATGGAACCATAATCTAAAAGTGCTTTGCAAGATTTACCATTTATGGTGACATCAGTCTCATTTGAGGTACCAACCAGCCTTAAAAGTACTTTATTATCAATTGGGATATCATTCGTTTAAATTACTGCCGTTTGAGTCTCGAACGCTGTTTTGATTGTTGTCACGACCTCTTTGGAATCGATTTGAACCCCGGTTGTTTTGGTTTCCACGATAATTACCCCGATTCTAAGGATTTTGTTGCACGACCTCTTTGGAATCGATTTGAACCCCGGTTGTTTTGGTTTCCCCGATAGTTACCCCGATTCTAAGGATTTTGTTGCCACGACCTCTTTGGAATCGATTTGAACCCCGGTTGTTTTGGTTTCCCCGATAATTACCCCGATTCTACGGATTTTGGGTTTTTTTCAAGCTTTTCAATTCCGATTCCAAAGAATCCATTCTTTGTCTGAAAGTGTCCAATTTTTTTAACACCTCGGTTATTTTTTGGAGTTCGACAGAAATAGAACTTTGGTTTAAATTGCTAGTCTTAACATTTGGCAATTCAAGTTCAATGGCCCGAATCTCGCGCACGAGTTTATAAAAATTTGAAATTAAGTCGTACTTATGCCTGCTTGCGTTTTGCAATAAGGGATCGCTAAGACCAGACCAAAACTTTGACCTAAGCATATAATTTTTTAGATGCTGGATTTACATGACCTCGCTTAGTAGCGGACTGTAAAAGTAACTCGTTTCAAACCGTGGTCAGCCACAGTTTGATAAGGCTGCTGCTTCTCAGTGTAAAATTTTGTAGTAACGCTTCGCTGGTGTAAATATTGCCATAAACACCGTCCAACTTTTCTAGAATCTGCTCAGGACCCACACCTTCAGATAGAGTTAATAAAAGGCTTTTAGCTTAACTTTAATGAACTTCTGAGAAATGAACTAAACAGTCCGCCAAAAGTTAAGCATCACCTAAATATTTTCTTAAATAATTTTATTACAAAACGATTCTTTCAGCTGATGCATTTATGCGATGCTTTCAAACAATACCTTTATAAAACACACAGGTAAGATGTCAATAATTAGAGTTTTAAAGTGTAAAAACCGGTTTCAAAAATTTGCTTCTAATTAACAGACTGACTTTAAATGAAATAGCCTTGTCCGATTGCACGTGGATATTGTGGTTAGTTATTATCTTTTAAAGACTTTACAACATGGTAAGACGAAAATTAAGTATCGCCGAACGCTGGCAAGCAATTGGAATGAAAAATGCTGGAATGAGTAACCACCAAATAGCAGCCAATTTTGGGGTGAACAACTCTGTTATTAGCAGACTTATTGCGAGGCATAGACAGACAGGGTTAATCAAGGACCGCCCAAAATCTGGGAGACCCCGTAAAACAACCCCTAGAGAGGACCGCTTCCTTGCTCGTCAAGCCAGATTGCACCCCTTTTCAACAGCAGGCCAGCTACGAGGAATGTGGTCTCCTGGTGGTCAAATCAGTGACCGAACAGTTATTCGGAGGCTTCACAGATCTCAATTACGTGCCCGAAGGCCTTTGAAACGACCAGAACTGACAAGAAGGCACCGCCAAGCACGAATGGAGTGGGCAAGACATCATTGTCACTGGAATATAAGAAGCTGGAGACGTATTCATTGGTCAGAAGAAAACCGCTTTCTGTTGAAGCCTTTTGACAGTCGGATACGTGTTTGGCGGCAAAGGAATATAGCTTTGGATAGAAACCATATTGTAGGAACAACTGCATTCGGTGGTGGCGGCGTTACCGTATGGGGATGCTTTTCACATGACTGCAAGCTCCCTTTACAGATTCTCAACGGTACATTAAATGGTCTGAAATACCGCGATGACATCTTGGATGGTCACGTTAGGCCACATTTTGACATCCATGCTCTTGCAGACAGACCAATGTTTCAAGACGACAACGCTCGACCCCATCGAGCCCGTGTTGTGAGGGACTTTATTGAAAAAGAAGCCATTGACACACTTCCATGGCCAGCCATGTCACCGGACATGTGTGGGACTTTATCGGGCGAAAAGTCAATCAACGGAACCCAAGATGCCAAAATGTTCGAGAATTAGAAGTCGCACTTGTGGAAGAATGGCAGAGAATTCCACAGTACAGACTTGGGCGTTTGGTTACTGGAATGAGGCTGCGTGTTGAACATTTACACCGGAAGCGTGGAGGTTACACCCGATATTGATGGAAAATGCGCCAAACGAGTCCATTTGTTACTCTTTCACCTCAGGACTTGTTGAATGACTGTAATTTTGTAAACCATGAAAAATTTTGTGTCAAACTAAAACTTTAAATCACCTATTGATTTGTTGTTTTTGGCCTATTTTTGTGATCATTATTAGGCCACTAGAATTTAATTTTTACAATTTGAGGATTTAAATAAAGAATTTTACAGGTACAAATTTCCTAATGACATATACATTTTCATACAAATTACACTAATCATTTGTTGATGTTATTGAAAAAACATTAGATCCGGAAAAGTAGGTGATGCTTAACTTAGGGCGGACTGTATATAATAGTTTCATCAAATTTCTCTTCTCTGGTAATATACTTAACCTCGTGCTTCCAGGCGTCAATAGTAACCTCCCCTTTATGATCACCCGAAAAAGTAGACATTCTTGGTCTTTGTCAGTTACTGTTTGATTGTTTCTACTCGGATCCACAGGGGTTAAAAAATATTTTATCTTAGGAGTGGGTGGGGTGGTCTAAGCGGTGCCTGATCGGTCTCGGTTTAAACCATGGCTTTGGAGTACTAAAAAAACTAGGTCATACTCTTCTCTGGTGACACTGTGTATGGTCATTAAAATAGCTGATCATTCTCTAAATATCATTTTGATCTAAAAGATCAAAGTGTAAACTCTGTTTTTTAACAGTTTTTTATGCCATGTCGACATGTCGAATGAATAAAATGATTAACTTACCATATATACAGCCAAGTGTTCACATGCAATGGATTGTTAAAATGTGACAACATGCAATCTGTAGTCTGTACGTGTAAAAATGAGCATGGATACAGGTAACAGCAAATATTTTCCTTCGCCAGTATGTTTCATGTAGTAGCTCAAACTCGAAATGAAAGTTCGGATCACTACCATCATCCATGAGTATTCAAACTATAGAAAGTAACAGAATGCGCTTCAACATTTCTTGTTATGTCGACGTGAATCTATCCAACATTTTCTAATATGACATCTTGATACACACAACGTTGTGTTCTAACAGAGCTTCCTTTACGCTATCGCACAATTTGAAGTAGCTTAACTCGTAAATTACGAGTATGTTATTGTATAAATATTAAGATAAAAACCATATCAGATCAAATTGAACGCTGAACTGTGGTTATACAGATACTTCAAATAATTAATATATAAAACCACACATAAAGTGATGGCCTTGGACGAGTTACAGTTGTAAATCATTCGAAGTGTCGAAGTCGTCGAGGAAAAACTTCGTTGTCAAAATTGGACAAGTCGTTGAATGAACAACAAGTCGCTGAGCCGAACATTTGAAGAACGGGAATTGTCATAGCCGTGAAAATGGAATGTCATTTAAATTGACAAACATACAATGGGTAATCTAGCTGGAGCATCCATTTTGTCGCCGGGTTATTGTCCCTTGTATGGAGTAAAGAATAAGATGTTACCCAAATATTTTATTTGTTTGTAAATAAACAATATTACCGGAACAACAAATGTAATATATTTACATTACAATTTAATTCATTCAAATTTCATTTGAGCAGTCTAATAACATATAAACTGACCTGTAAATAAACGGGGAACTATTCCAAATAGTCCACTGAGACCTACATACAGTGTTGAAATGGCTACATGTGTTTTAATTAGAATTTGACAGGTGCGAAAAGCATGCAAAGGTGTGTTTGACTTAAGGTTTGTAGGAAAAACACGAAAAGGCATGTTTGACTTGGTTATACGGTTGATTAGTCAAGCATCAATATGAAATAATGAATATATATAATGATAATGATATAATATAATAATATATGAAATAATGAATATATATAATGATAATGATATATAATAATAAAATATCTGAACAGACAAATCGAAAAGCTTCCAATTTAAATAAAATATTTCGCTTCTTTTCGTGACATAGTCATTTTTAATTGTAGTTATTTGTCATGAAATTTTATTCTCATAGTTTTCTAATGTTTATAATAAACAAGGCTGTTAGCGGATGTTTCACTATTTACAGTTAACGTTTGTAACGTAATTTTACTCAATTTTACAAGTAATAACAAAGGAAAATATACAAGGCAGAAGATCTCATGTCATTTTACATTTATTATTTTTATGCAATAATATGGAGTAGGCATTGCCAAAATGCGAGCACAGACAATATAGTCCTTTTTAATCAATATATAATGTCCATTTCATAATTGACGGTACATCCTATCACCCTAAAACTGCCTATAAATTCCAGTGGTCACGTGACGTCTTTCTTGGTCACTGTGACGTCACATGAAGTAAATTTGCGTTGATTGTCAGTTTTTAAAGATCGATTTAGAGATTGCAAAAAATAGAATGAAATGTTTGTTGTTAATTTTAAATATAACATTTATTTTTTATCGATGTCAACTTTATTTTCAAGTCTTTCTAAAAATTATTGTTAGTACTTTTCTTCATTCACCTTTAGTCTGGCATCCTGACTAAATATTCTCAATACCGTAAGCGGACTTCCGAATATACAGTCAGGTCACCAGCAGTGAATCCGGTCAAAATTTTGACCGGTTTGCAACATTCGGAATGCCTCAGAATTTACGTCATTATTAACGGTAACTGAGGTAACTCCGATTCAAAGCATTATGACGTAACGTCCGGCGTCCGGGTAAACAAATCAAATAAAAATACAATTTATCAAAAGAATGCTTTTATAGATTTATGTATCGAATGTGCAAATAACTTACAGAGATTTGACAGTTAAACTCGAAAGCCGGAAAACAAGAAGCAGGTAGCTACTTTATTTAAATTGTACGCTGACATAAATTTCCAACGGAACGAAACGCGCGAAAAGTTAGCTAAAACATGGCGTTTTTAACAACCAATCAAACCGGGTAGTAAACTGGTGGTGACGTGGGGTTATATTTGAAAGTGAAGCTTGCGTAAATGAAAAATATTGCACCAGGGGACCAGGTTACATTCACTCTCAGTTTTTTGTAGATATCAACTCCGGACGAAAAAAAATCAATATCAGCATTAAGCAGATTTTGATCACGTGATTTCATTTTGATCACGACACGTAATTGCCGTAGAGCTCACCGCTTCGACCTGTGCTCGCTAATATGAATGTAGGTGCAGCCTAAATGCGAGCATCGCACATTGTTCACGTCGTTACGTCAGATCCCCCTAAACAGTGCCTCTACTTCCATTGATGACGTGACGTCTTACTCTTGTGTGTTGGTGACGTCACAAAACTCAATTTCAAGCGTTTCAGATTGATAAAAAATTATCTGGCATTTTTGTAGTAATTTAAAAAGTAAACACTTTGATTTTATCGATGTCAAAATAATTTTTGTCTACTTTTATATTATTTATTTTTTGGTTCGTCTACAATATTTTCTTCGGATAGCTCAGCTACCATCTGAAATGGATTTGTTCATATGGATCACATGACTTTTTTTACACACGCGCATGTAGCCGTATAGCTCGCATCTGCGATGCTCGCTATTATATGTATTCTTTGTAATGTATCAGTTAAAGTTCATGCTTCAGTTGGAGTCAGCTATTCAAACTAACACCAGGAAATATCTATCTTAACGCCTTCAAGTGTAAATTCAAAGTTAACCTTGGGTTTTATTTGTTTTGTTTACAATTAACTTCAGACTGGAACGATTGGAACAGGGAGGATTGGAACAGACAAAATAAAGATTTACCTAAGTAGGCGCAAAATGTAAAATTTCCGGCAATATTTTCAAAGCATCGAAATAATTCATGGCTAACGCTCGTGGCAAAATATTCATGAATATAATGCCTATGAGGACAAATATAAGATCTGACCATGTTATTATTCGTATAGAGCCCAATTTCAATAATCTATTTCGATTCTAAAATGTCTAACAATTGTTTAAAAATTTCAAAGCGGTTCTAAGAGGACGCTTTCAATGGTAATGCTGTTTTTTAAAACTAATAAGATATATCCCAAAACAGTATGTTAAAGCAAATAAAATTGACATAAACATATATTCTCGTCATTTTATTGAACATACGTACCATTTAAACAAAGATTTTGAGAAATCTTAACGAAATTGCATAGTTCCAGTTGAAATTTTCAGTTGAGCGTAATATGACGTCGGAATTCTAATTGTGACGTCATACTAATTAGAATGTAGAATTGTTAAAAAATAATGTATCGGGAGTAGTTTAAATCATATAAATCTCTATAAAATCTCAGAATTCAGACTAAAAAAACTGCATTATTAATAATAACGATAATTATGAATAACACATAACAAACTGCATTTTATGTCAGTTTTTACATTTACACAAAACACACATGTGCGAACTAAACTTATTGGAATTTTGATACGGCTTTGTTTACATAGTTAAGCAGGACGTTATATTAGAATGCCATATAGAATCATTGGTTATTACATTCATTTTGACGTCAAAAAAATAGGTCTGACAAAAGTACATCTTGTATCACATATATAGATGATACAAAGTTTTGTATCACCCAGGTTGTATCAATCGCTAAATTTCAGATTTTGAATAAAATACAAACTTAATTTTAGATAGATAAAGATGAAAGACATATGTAATGTAAATATTATATTTTGTAGGAGCATTTTTCTTCCCATACATGATTATGTTGCTGTTTGGTGGGTTACCAATATTTATTCTGGAAGTAGCTTTGGGGCAGTATATGAGTAAAGGAGGTCTGCATGCCTGGGATATTTCACCATTATTCAAAGGTTTGTTATACAACCATGCTGTAATGATAAACTGGTTTTTTGTTTCGCCATTTAATTTTGCACACACACAAATATAAAGATTTCTTAGATATTATGAGTTTTTATAAAATTACAATGAAAAATGTTGAGTATACATCAATATTGTTTAAACATATTTAAAGAGTTTGTTGAATCATAAATGAACCTTTTTCATTAGTTAAATGTTTGCATATATTTCAACCAATCATAGCGCTGCGTCTATCATTTGCTGTTTAAAAACGATATGAATGCGGACACAGAAATAATTTTCACATTATAAGCGTTGAACGCCAATACCCGTCCGTCAGACTGTCAAATCACATCCGCTGAATAGTTATGAATACGAATGAACCAACAGTAATTGATTGAGGAACGATACAGATTCAGCCTTGGGTTACTGACGACGGCTTTGATCATCGTTTATACACATTTGCATACATAAAGAATTTTAATATGTGTCAACATTTTGTTAAAAACATATTAGTATTGTATTTTAAAAATATATACCTACCCTTTTGAACATTCATAAATATATTCGCAAAAAATCACGATTTTTTAATATGAATGATACGGTTATAAAAATAACAAGATATACTAGTCAGCTTTTATCTTTACAGGTATAGGATATGCTACCACAGTTATTTTATTCTTGTTCTGCTGCTATTATATAGTCATAATGGCTTGGGCTGTTTTCTACTTTGTCATGAGCCTCACTACCACACTGCCGTGGTCACATTGTAACAACGAATGGAATACAGATAGGTGAGTTCATCGTAATTTTTTATCTGTCACATTCAAAAGAAACATTTATACAACTTATGGTGATAAAATAACATATGAAGCAATGTTTCTGATAGAAAAACACGTCTTTCCTATATTGTATCTTAAAAAAAGATTTTTCTATCGTAATATTTTCCCTGTTAATACACTATAAACTAGTCAGCGTTGAATGACAAAGTACCTTGTAATGTTATTCAATGATTATAATGAAACTACGAAGAATCTTTACTTACGTAATACGCCACGAACCGATATAGGCACATATATGTGAACCAATACATTTGTGTCTCGATTATATTCTACGAAATGTTTACAACAAATAAGTTTACCAATAATCAAGTTAACAAACGATAAATCAATGGAAACAGGGGTGGAATGGGACACATGGAACACAATTTTGACTGCCACTGGAAAAGTATGGAGTACTGGGTAGGGTCGGAGAATTAAGCCATTTGTAGCGGCTACAATGAGCCTACTCTTTTCGAAATCTATAAATGGGGTCTTTATCCTTCAAGGAGCGTGGCACTCTCCAAACAAGTTACCCATTACGGTCCGCGGACAGGCTTTACGTATTATGACCTGACAACCCCAACGATAGGGCCTCCCCCTATCCGCCACCAGGGAACCGCTGGGCTGCTCTAGGTCGAGCTCGTTGTCGTTTCTAAGCAGAAAATCTAGTATGTTTCACGGAAACCTGAAACACCGCTTAAAATATATTAAGTAAAAATATTAAGTATAATGTATACATTATATTGATAAAATGTTGTCTTTTCATTTAGATGCTTCTCTGGTTCGAAATTCAACACATGTCTGGAAAGTAACTGTACAGTAAACGGAAGTGTTGATTCTACAATTGAATTCTGGGAGTAAGAACCAATTTACAGTTCCTTATACACATATATTAAAAAATTCATATGTAACAGAATAAAGGATCGTACTTAAGGCCAAGTTCAATTTGGATTGATTTTATTTGAAAAATTTTGTAACAAATTTGTGTGTTCAATTGAAAATGTAAACTGCGCCACTTTGTATCGGAGTAGCGCAGAATATTATGAACATTGCGCTTATTTACGACATCGTAAAAAATACTGAAATAACTAAACGTCAGTCGATTTTTAATTTTGTAGAATATAAGGCATTTGTTTTTACAATATTGTGTCTTTTTTAAATTGTAAAATCATTAAAAACATCAAATTGTAAACTATACAGTACGTTCCTGAATTGAATTGGTTGAAACATCAGCTGTATTTCTGTTAGTCTTGTCGATTTGTGATTGGTTTACATCTATATGAAGTACCAGTAATGGTAGAAACTAAGCGTTAATTGTTTGGGGAAAAAAAAACAACATTCGTATGTTACACTAAAGCGAAAAACCCAATCACTAATTTATACGTTATAATAATAATAATAATAATAACATCATTATTATTACTTTTTTATTTAGACGTCGTGTACTACAGATTTCAGATGGCATTGACAGCCCAGGTGGTTTGGTTTGGGAATTAGTTGTTTGTCTTCTGTTTGTTTGGATAGTGGTATATTTCTGTGTATGGAGAGGAGTGAAATGGTCGGGAAAGGTGACATGGCTATTTTTTATTTGATGAATAATTCTGTTATAATGTGTTATTCTTTTTGAACTGTTGTTATACGAGAACACTACCCGCAGTGAGACTAGAACCTTCAACCTCGGTGTTGAAAGACCACGTGTCAATTGAAGACGAACAACCTTAACCACTTGGCTACCGAGGCCGCAAGAATATTTGTAAATAAGTCTTTTATGCAAAAATGTAATTTGGCAAATTCTGGAACAAAAATATTGAAACGGAAAGGTTACACAGATCCATCCTGCTTTTTAATATAAACATACTTTTATATGATGTATATTCTGTAATCAATGTTTACAGGTAGCCTACTTCACTGCATTATTTCCTTATGTCGTGTTAACCATATTGCTAATACAAGCGGCCACACTAGATGGCGCGTCAGATGGAATTACATACTATCTAAAACCAGACTTCAGAAGGCTAGCTGATGCGCAGGTAAGTCTTGAAACATGAACAATTGTACTAGTTATTCATAATCATAAATTTTAATTAGCTGTGACAAATAAAGTTACTACGAGAGGAATATCCCAACAGATCACAAAACGTTAAGATATATACTTTAGTTTTATTTATTCATTTAAAAAAATATATACCAGTTCAAATATAAATTTAAAGGGAGACTGAGAACACAGCGTTATTTGGTATATACATGTTATATATGTTTAATGTGGGGTTTTTTTTTATCTGTTCGTATTCAGGTGTATGATACAAGTATAAAACTGACTGTTTCTGATGTTGTAGGTCTGGAACGATGGTGGAACCCAAATTTTCTATTCTTATGCCATAGCCCTTGGTTGCGTGATCTCCCTTGGAAGTTACAACAAGTTCAACAATAGATTTTTCAGGTATTTATTTATTAAATTCAGAATTGAGTCCAATCAATCGACAGTTTAAATGCACCATTTAATAAATGCAAGTTTCAATAAAAATACTATCAAATAAAAAACTTTCGCCAATTTTTAGGCGTAATGATAACAAGTTCAATATAACGCACAAGTGCAATTAAGACCTCTGGATGCTCGAAACTAGTCGAATATATTTGAAAGGAAAGTTTGCGTAAATGTAAAATATTGCACCATAGTACCAGGTTAATATATCCGGGTGTTGCTAAGTCACAAGCCCGTGCGTTGCATACTACAAATTTTACCCTAAATGCAGTAAATGCTATCATTGAATGAAATGAAAAAACAGGTTTAATGCTCAATCTTTGACCACATATATTTGACCACTATGTTAACAAAAAACGGAACTTCAAAAACAGACACTTTCTAATCCAGTAGTGGCAGAAATATGAAATGTGGATATTAAAAAATTCAAAAGACTATCATACATCTTACGGTTTGGATCTCTTTCCCAATGTAACAGTATTAAAACATTTTAATTTTTGGCACTCTACACGGCCATCCCTCATATGCAGCCTAAAACCATACTTAAAGATTTGATTAAACGCTGCTTTTTTCAAGAAAAACGGAAAGAGACGATATTAATACATGGTAATTAGTCATGATAATTACGTATACTTCTTCATCAATGAATCTAAATCAAACAATAAATATACTGAAGATTAAATCTGTCAAATGTTAGATTTTCCATATTCGTCATTTCTTGGGGACATGTTTTTCAACTGACTATTGGTATTCCAATGTGTACTAGTTGTGCTCCTTTCCTCGCAGATACATTTTGTACTCTTAAGAGGCTGAGTTCCTAGAGGGACTGCTGAAGAAGAAAGAAAAGACACTGGCCCAAACCTTTTATGTCACATTCCGTTATATTTGTTGATGTTTTGTCACTCAACAATGCTAAGCTTGGTGACTATTTGCATTCAATTTACCCTATAGCGAGCTTGAAATTAAAGACGTCACCAATACACTACGGTCGGCCTCTTAATTAGACCTACTTCTAGAAATAGACTCGGAAAATGACAACAAACTAGACTCCACGACAAACGTGATGACTATCCAGTTGTCAACTGTTCAACATTCCAGCAGCTCCGCATATGGTGTGTACATTTCACAACTTATACGTTATTCTGAATCCTGCGATCGGTATTCCAATTTTATAGACCGATCACTGATGATGACTACTAAACGTATATTATACATATGTTGATGTTTTCTCTCGATGACTTAACTGATCTTTATGGGAAATCAACCTTTCAAATACGATCGGACATTTTTGCTGAGTCGTAGGTAGTCTTTCCTATTCCAAGATTTGACATTGTCCTAGACATGATAATGAATAACTCAACGGGTCTGTAGTTATAGGCAGGCACTGCCTACTCGTACGGAGCACCTAAGTGCATCCATAGTTTTTATTGAGTTCTGGTTACTGACTCTGTTTTGTGGCTTTTGTTTTGTTTTGCGTTGTATATGTCTGTCTATATCCGGATTTGTAATTGTCCCTTTACTTTCGGCTCTTGTTATTCAGTCGGTTTCCTTTGCTATCTTTCTTCTTAAAATAAAAAGCTTGGGATATGCGGAGTAAATACTTAAGAAGAACGCTAAACTAATTTTACAGTTGACATTGATAAAAATGAAGTGTTTTGTTTAAAATATAACAAAAAAAATCAGACATAATGTTTTTAAAACACTGGGAACATACAAGTCTAATATTTATAAACGGAATGTAAGAAAAGTGTATACAATACAAGATCTTAATTGCATAGCATTAAAGATTCAAATATAAAGTATTTCCAATTATTTATAATAGTTAGGTACTAGTATTTACAAAAATATATGCGACTCGTTAATTGATTACATTACATTTATTGAAACAGTTAATAAATATAAAATTGCACATAAGCCATTCACGCTATCTCATGCATTCGATTTCACCCGGTTTGACCGGTTTTTAAATTCTCATTACTTTTTACTCTTGTTCGTCTCACAGTATTTTTGTATTTTACATCGACTAAATTTGTAGAACAAATTATAAGCTTTCGTTATCTACTTTTGAATTAGTAATATTTGCCGAACTTATATTATAAAATTGCACTTAGTGCAATTTTATAATTTACTTAGTGCAATTTTATAATATAAGTTCGGCAAATATTACTAATTCAAAAGTAGATAACGAAAGCTTACAATTTGTTCTACAAATTTAGTCGATGTAAAATACAAAAATACTGTGAGACGAACAAGAGTAAAAAGTAATGAAAATTTAAAAACCGGTCAATCCGGGTAGGCAAGTTGTTAGATAATGTAGTGTTATTAAATGGGTGTTTTTAAATATTTGACATCTTTTATGTCCAAGGGAATCTGTATAGGGTCGAGGATTGCTGTATTAGCCCGAGGCAACGCCGAGGACTAAACACTTATTCGAGGCCAAATACCACTTCCCGAGGACAAAATACATGTCCCATGTGAAAACGCCAAATTAATGACACTTTTATAAATCAGTTGGGCCTGTCTATTCTTTTTTCTTCTGTAGTGAGCCTGCTTTATTCTGTATTGAGCCTGTTTTCCCGTTTTGATCCTTTTATTCTGTATTGGGTTTGTTCACTAGATCCATATAATATAGACAATTTTTACATTTATTACATATGCAGTACATTTGCAAACGTTTACATAAATTATAAACTGAATAAATGGCTGCACATTTTTACGAATACAGGTTACCTTTTAAAAATCATCAGACAGCTAGAAAAAAGAAACAAACACTTGATATTTTTTTAATAAAATGTTAATGGTCTACTTAAAATAGTTACTGAAACGTAAAAAGTTTTCGTCTTATGCAATATACTTTTGCAAACGTATACATAAAATATGAACTGTAAAAATAAATAGCAGAATATTTATGCAGATAATAATATTTACTTATATGCTCAAGTTTGCATTAACAAAGAACTACGCTTCCCTGTAGAGTACAGTGTGTTTGTTTGTTTGTTTGATGGTGTTTTTCAGCTATATCATGGCGTCCAGTTTTTATTGGGGAGGAAGCCGGGGTACCCTGGGAAAACCACCGACCTGCGGTAGGAAAACTGGCAATCCTTGTCAATTAAGATTGGAGTCTAGTACACCCTGCTTACAGTGAGAATCGAACCAGCAATCTCAGTGTTGACAGACCACGTGATCAATAGTAGACGAACTACCTTGACAACTCGACCACCGAGGCCCCGAGTACAGTGTGAAAAGGTTTAAAAGCTTAATAGTTTAAATAAGAGTTTGTTTGTTTTGTTTGTTTGAATGGTGTTTAATGCTACATTCAGTTATAACATGGCGTTTAGTTTTTTATTGGGGAGGAAGGAGAAAATGACCGATCATTGGTAGGATAGTTTTGTCGTAATTTAACGACATTACATGCTGTAATAACGACATAGGTCGTAATAAATTGTTATGTCGTAATAACAACATTGTTATGTCGTAATAACGACATAATATGTCATAATAAAGACATAGCAAGCCGTAATAACGACTTAGCTATCTCGTAATAACGACATAACAAATCATAATTACGACATAGCAATTTGATATAACGATTTATAATAATATCACCGGAACGAAATACTTATATCTGGACTTTACGGTCGCGTATGGAACGCCGTGACTGTCTTATGTTGGTATGCTTCTTTATATGCTGTGATTCCGTTAATATAGGCTGTGGTTCTGTAATTATATGCTGTGGTTCTGTAATTATATGCTGTGGTTCTGTTATTATATGCTGTGGTTCTGTTATTATATGCTGTGGTTTTGTTATTATATGCTGTGGTTCCGTTATTATATGCTGTGGTTCTGTTATTATATGCTGTGGTTTCATTATTATATGCTGTGGTTTTGTTATTATATGCTGTGGTTTTGTTATTATATGCTGTGGTTTTGTTATTATATGCTTTGGTTCCGTTATTATATGCTGTGGTTTCATTATTATATGCTGTGGTTTTGTTATTATATGCTGTGGTTTTGTTATTATATGCTGTGTTTCCGTTATTATATGCTGTGGTTCTGTTATTATATGCTGTGGTTTTGTTATTATATGCTGTGGTTCCGTTATTATATGCTGTGGTTCTGTTATTATATGCTGTGGTTTCATTATTATATGCTGTGGTTTTGTTATTATATGCTGTGGTTTTGTTATTATATGCTGTGGTTTTGTTATTATATGCTGTGGTTCCGTTATTATATGCTGTGGTTTCATTATTATATGCTGTGGTTTTGTTATATATGCTGTGGTTTTGTTATTATATGCTGTGGTTCCGTTATTATATGCTGTGGTTCTGTTATTATATGCTGTGGTTTTGTTATTATATGCTGTGGTTCCGTTATTATATGCTATGGTTCTGTTATTTTATGCTGTGGTTTCATTATTATATGCTGTGGTTTTGTTATTATATGCTGTGGTTCGTTAATCTATGCTGTGGATCTGTTATTATATGCTGTGGTTCCGTAATTATATGCGATTCCGTAAATTTAAATAATCGGAAGTTGTTTTTGTTTTACACTTGTCGACTGAAAAAATAGCGGGTTCGATTGGAGATTTGTTGAAAGAGCTTAAATCCCTTATTCAATTAGGAAAATTCCTAATTTATCGCTAAAAACCCCTTCTTTAAAAAAAGTACTCCCTAAAAATGCACTTATTTTTTCACTGAAAGTCAATTGAAAGCCTGTACATGCAGGAAAAATCTTGTCAATAACATTTTACTGTATATGTTTATTTTCTTGTTCAGTTAAAGTTCATTAAGATAATTTAGTTTACATTGTAACATTTATTACATGACTGTAAGTTTAAAAACTAATTATACACCTGCATAAGAGAGAAGAAATATTGGTTTAACTCTGTCCTGTAGTCCGTCTGCAACATGATAACAGTTTAATCTGCAATATGCAAGTTCTCTATTTAAAGTTTGAATCTGTGACTGTATCCCCATCAATCAACCTTTGCCTTGACTGTATTTTGGGTTGAGCGACTGCGAATAGGTTTTTGTTGGGTTTTTATGCCCCGTCTACGAAAGTAGAGGGGAATATAGTGTTTGTCGGTCCCACCAGATTTACCTTCAGGTTTAAGTTATTTTACCATGAAGGAAGCTGTATGGTATCATCATGAGGAAACTTAATACACATATACATTAGGGTATGAACAAATACAAATCATCCTTAATTTGCACCTGTTTCATCAACTTCATGGTTTATTGATCACAGTAAAAAAAGGGGGGGGGGGGTGTTATACTTAGGTTTACTTATAGGTTTTGGTGACTTTTCTATTTAATAGCAATTCTCCCTAAGCATCAAAGTGACCTCTCCACGGTATGTCACGGATTTCGCTAATTTTCAGTTAATAAGTTGATATTGACTATTGAACCTCAAAAATAACGCCTGTTTGTAAGTATTGACCACCGTTGCCATGGCAACCGTGGCGGCCATTTCGGACCATTTGTTATACCATGAAATACCCAATTTTCAAATCCCTATTTTTCAGGGAAAAACAGAACATATTAAGTATGACTTTTTATTGGCTTAATTTAAAGCCTAAATGACAATATACAAAACAGGTTTAACACTTTACATTTATGTATAGTCAGAACGAGGCTATAGATTATGTCAATAAATTGAGCATTTTTAAGTGCATATTTTGGACAAAGATATTACCATTTTTACCACTTTTCTGACTCCATTCTTAGAAAATGAACATGGGATAAATTTCTATTGTGAATATGATTTTGTAGGTATATAAATGATATTCAAAATCTATAAAAATCTTTTTGGGCGAACACATTGTGTCTCGGGAAAATAAGGCTAAAGTTGGTTACCGGCGGTAACTATTTAAAATTTGCCATTTTTATGAAAGAATTATGATATCTTTATGAAACTATATATCCATATACATCAGGACATTGAAATGTGAACATTAAAAAATCATCATAAAATTATACTCCGGGCATCAACTTTTTGGTTTTGTGATTGCTGTAAAAAGAAAGGTTACTTGACAGGGCATTATGTCTTTCAAACTTAGTCCGTGTTTACACTAGAGCTGGGAAGAATCGATTCAAATTAAATCGATCTATATATAAACCATTTTGCGTTCAGATTACACAAGGCGAAATCGATTGCAATCGATTTATTTTAAATCGCCACGTTTACACTATCATATAAATCGCTACGTTTACACTATCATATAAATCGATAGGTTTAAACTGTGATGTGTAAACAAATAATTCTTTTAGAACGTATTTATGCACATTTTCCCGCGGTTATCGCATTGTTAATTTTAAATACACGTATAATGCTTTAACGTGTGGTATTTACACAATCAACCATGTACTTAAAAGAACAATTCTATTCACCGTTCATTCTTTTATTCTTTCTGCTGATTTCTCGGATGTTAGAGAGATCACGGATAATGAAAATGAGTTCTTTTCAACTCCTCCCGTACCCGTTCATCACCCCATAATTCAATTAAAAACACTGTTTCATCATTGGGCCAAGCATCCCCTCTTCCTGCTCGCTCTGTCAATTTTTTTTGGTTTTGCAATAAAATACCCAGGGAAAATACACGTGGATATTTGGCGCCATACATGCGTACTTATCATATACGTAATTTAAATCGATTTCAATCGATTTCAACGTGTTTACACCACAAAATAGATCGGTTTATTTTGAATCGATGTATTATAAACCACCTCCTCAACTGGACTATTTTTTAATCGATTGCAATGGATTTAAAGTGTTTACATTAGAGAGAGATCGATGCTTTTTGAATCGATCTCCAAAAAGATCGATCTTTTTCCTCTGGTGTAAACACGGCCTTAATCTTGTTATTTATGTCTTCCCTTCACGGAAGGGAGAAATATTGTTTAACCTTGAGTTCTTCATCTTATTCTTATAAAGTCGCATCCAAAACGTAGTTTGGTCGACTTATTGTTTTTGCACCGTTTCTTTTCCTTACTTAACCATGATTTTGTTCGACGCATTTGGTAAAAAAGGCCGTAAAAAACGCTTTGACCAATCAAGAGGTGTGAAATCCATGTTTTACATTTTCAAGATGGCCGCCATTTTGTCACTACACTCCTCCCCCCAAAAATTGAACTTTGTCCGATTTCAATAAAATTTTATTTCTATGCATATTTTGAGGTACTGATTACAATGGAATACTATCCAAGGCGATTTGGGGCGACTTCTGTGTTGGCATCCCAACAGAATTTTACCTAGTTCTTCTTTATTCTTAATATTCTTCTCAGCGAAACCTTATCCGGGCCATAATTTTTGTCCTTTGACATAGGCCTTATATGATTGGTATGTCGGTAGGTCACTAAAAGATGATGTGTCACGTACCAACATGGTTGACCTTTGACCTTAAGGTCATTTTTTGATGATATTTTGGACCATAGTCTTGTCCGGTCCATAACTGTTTTAGTCTTTTGACAGGCCTTAGATATTTGGTATGTAGGTAGGTCACTACAAGACGATGTGTGGCGTACCAACATGAATTACCTTTGACCTTGACCTTTAATTTTTGATGTTATTTTGGTCCGTAGTCTTCTCCGGGCCTTAACTTTTTTTGTCTTTTGATAGGCCTTAGATATTTGGAATGTAAGTAGGTTACCACAAGACGATGTGTCTGCCATTTAAATTTACCTTGACCCTTGGCCTCAAGGTTATTTTCAATATTATTTTGAACCATTGCCTTGTCCATGTCATAACTGTTTTGTCCTTTGACATGGGGTTAAGATATTTTTTAATATGTAGGTAGGTGACCACAAGGCAATGTGTGGCATACCAACATGGTTGACTTTTGACCTTGACCTTTGGATTTAAGGTCATTTTTTATGTTATTTTGGGCCATAGCCTTACCTGGTCTGTAACTTTTTTCTGTTGTAACCTATGCTTCTGGTTAGATCATATGCAGCTGATGTGTTATGCATCAACATGAATGACCTAGACCTCAAGCTTAAATTTATTACAAACAAATTCTTGTCCAAGCAACGTTTTCCCTTTGGTATAGGCGTTAGATATTTGGTATGTAAGTAGGTAAGCACAAGGGGATGTATGTCAAGCCTCAAGGTATGACCTTAGATGACCTTTGAATGACTTTCAAGGTCAAATTTCCAACGTTTTGGTTTTTTAACCTTGGACTTAAATATTTAGTATGTAAGTAGGTCAGCACAAGAGGATGTAAATCATACCTCAAGATATGAACTTGGATGACCTCAAATTTACAACAGAAAATTTTGTGTGCAGGCTATAACCGTTTTTGCCCTTTGGTCTAAGGCTTAGATGTTTGGTATGTAGATCAGTACAAGAGAATGTATACCATACCTCAAGGCATGACCTCTGATTACTTTTGACCTTGACCTTCAAGGTCAATTTCCAACTTTTTTGTTGTTTTTACCTAGGACTGAGATATTTGGTATGTAGGTAAAATTAACAATTTAAATATGAAGGAGGTAACCTAAAACAATTCTAGCTTTGGATCTATTTTTCTATTCAAACCTCATATTTTAAGTATGAACTATTTGGTAGGGCATTTTGGCGAGTACACATAACAGTCAAAAAGATTTTTTATGTAATTTTGTTGTTAAACTTGTTAAGTGAGAAATGTAATAGAAATGTGCTAATGGAACAAATGTCCATAAAGAGGACATTTGTGCATATGTGTACAAAGTAATCATTGGAAAACAGACTACATTCTATCACTTTTGGATCTGAACCAATTTAGTATAAAACATTTTTATTTATTACAAAATATTCTCAAAACTTAGCTAGTTGTTTCTTTCAACAATATCCAAACATCTCTAAAAATCATCTATTCCAAAGTTTTAACGATTTCTGATAAATTCGTGGTCTAACACCATTCGACACTCATCATTAATAAAGTTAGAAAGAGAACAAATATAGGCCGATCTCCCTCTTGAACATCGCCTTGATCAAGAAATCCTTCAGTGCCGTAGTTTTGAAGATCTTCAGCACCATCAAGTCCAACAGGGTTCTGAAGCTGCCCTGATGTCCACATATTGAAGGGAAATGACTTTACAATACGAAGTCTATGTCCAGCCCATGCATCGCTCCAAAATGAAAGCCTTCTGTTGATTTCTGCGATGTATACATAGTAGAGGCAGCTAAATGAGTTTGATTATGCCTTGATCTTCCATGGGATGGAATAAGTTGTAGAAAAATGCAAGTACTCCATCATATACATCTCTCCAGAGTCTCTCGATCCTTTGGTTGTGTGTGCTTTTTCCTGTTAAACATTGCTTTTTAACCTGTTAGCTTGCCCCCTAGGCCCCTTTTAAACAACATGTAGTCTGCAACACCAACATTTTCCAGACCTTTATCAGATCTTACCCAATTAGGGACACCATACCTTTCTACTCCGGACAGAAAACACTGCAATACAGTGTCGAACTTATTATTGTCCGTGCATCTTAAAAATATTACCATCCTGCTGAAACCATCGATTCCACCAACGATTATGAATATCCATCGAATTAGTTTGTGGTTTGAATCTATATTTCATAGACATATAAGCATCTGCCTTAAGAGATTTTCTCCACATAACGGAACATCTTTCATGATTTCTCCAAGTTTCAGATCAAGATCATTGTCGTTTATTTGTAAAAAGTTATTTTGCTCAAACCAAATAGGGTTATTCGTCCGTAAACAGTACTTTCAGATACCGGTAGCATTTTCGAATTGTCAGAAACTATAAAATCGTGTTCAAGCAAATTTTCCAGTACTGATTTTGGAATGTTATAAACAGAGTTTAATCTTTGTGGCTTATTAGTTCCATATTTAACACACTCATATCATCCCCTTTTGCATAGAATCGAATAATTGCTTCTTATACTATGGGCAATTTTATAATAGTTCTAATTTCGCAATCTCACGAGTTGCAATGTAAGAATGCTAAACAAGGCTCAGACATACATGTAGTAGATGATATAAAGTTCCAATCAGTACGGGTAAAATTAAATTTAAGCTTAAATCCAAAGAATCTGAAAGGGATTATGATTGGGTGGAGGACTGCAGCATATACCCTAGGACACTACTGCTGCAGTCTTCCACCCATGCCTTCAATTCAAAGGGGAACCTGTTCAATATTATTGAGATTTAATCATTTTTGTTTTCGTTTCATATATATCCTATTGAGAGTCCACTTCTGCTCGGTTATTGCACTTGGAATTAAATTGTTATTTTTCCTCCTTATGTACTCTATTTGCAATTCACGAACTGAATATTATCATATTTATTTTACTCCTAATTACAAATTATTATCTCCTCATTCGAGCAGACCGCTCTGGTAACAATCAATTGGTGATCTCTGATCCGTGAAATACCCGACCTCTTTCACATTAGCCTAAAACGATTGGTTCACGATAACTTCGATTTAAAGTAGATTTTGTCTAAAACCAATGTGTCCAAATTTTTAAGACGATTATGTTTGAATTGTTATTAGTGATATGTACAAATATGTAGGTGGCTAGTATAGTGTGAGAAACTATAATCAACGTAAAACTAGCTAAGCTAAAACCTAGTATTAATGAGTAGTTGTCATATATATGTGACAATTTGTTAAGGATAAACTATATTTTTAGTCTACAAAAACGATTGAAATCTGTATGCTAGAAGTTCATAATTTGCACACAAAATTCAAATATAATAGTTTAAAAAAAACTTGATATACTACAATGTAATGCCCATTTTGAGGGAACATCCCTGTTTCAATGCTGCCGCCTAAATAAAAAAAAATTACTATGTTATCTACATCATTATTTTTTTTAGAATTTTCACTTGTCTGTATGCAATATCAAACCAACTGTATTTTTTACCAGTTGATACTTATTTGAATTTTTTATCACTTGATACCTAATTGTCTGTTTTCATAGATATTCAACCTTTATATTCTTCTTTGTTATATAAATTTGTTCAAATATTTTTTTTTAAATTTACTATGTACGTGTAGCGTGTGTGTGTATTCAATGAATTATTTTCCTATTGTTGGCTCCCTTAATATGCCTTATGCAATAGTATTACCCGATGGATAATGGTATTGAGGCACATAGAGCCGCAATAGGTATGTTTAATGCAAGAGGAATCCAGTGCTTTAAATATATCAACTGCACAGTAAACAGTCCATCATACCTGGAAATTTTGCTTATAAATTTTAGGTGTTCTCTACTTGTCATCTCATTGGCTGTTCTCCAGAGTTTAGTTCCGAATATTAATATTATATTCCTTTTGTTTGTATTACACTTTACTCTCCTTCAAGGATGTGTCGAGCAAAACCCGGGCCCAAATTCCTCGGACGACAAGACGATTTCCATATGTAATCTTAATATTCGTAGTATTCGTAACAAACTTCACTTTCTACAAAACTTTGCAGATGAGTTTGATATGTTGGTCATTACTGAATCAAAGTGTGACCCAAACGTCAAAGATGAAAATCTTGAAATTGAATCCTTTTCTAAAACAATAATCCGTAAAGACCGCAACAGATTTGGTGGGGGTTTGTTAATTTATTTTAAAGATGATTTAAGTGTATCCAAATTGGAATATTTAGAAAACGACACAGACGAGACTATTTGGGTAGAAATAAAATCACGTGGTTTATGTTTTCTTCTATGTGCTACTTATCAACCAGGGCCCAGCGCCATAAACATTTTCTTTGCTGAGAACTTTTTTATTCTCAATTTCATCCAATCAAATCTATCCTTTACCCTTGTTGTCATGGTAGTTGAGTAAATTCTCATGCTGAGCAAAAATTTTTTACTCAAGTAGGTTTTATGGCGCTGGGCCCTAAGTGGACAGACCAAGGCTATTGGGCACGATTAAATCATGCTATTGAATCGGGGTACGCACGAAATATAAACATCGTAATTACGGGTGACATAAACTCCGGCCTGTTTAACGTGAGCAACAATAAGTTATTAGAGACAATTAACTTTTTTAATTTAAAAAATGTAATTGATAAACCTACTAGAGTTACAGAGAATAGTGCTACACTATTAGACCCTATTCTCATAACTGATTCATTAAATTCCACGTTTGCTGATGTCTATGATATTCCGAAAGATCACAAAGCTGCCGTAGCGTTTATAGAATGTCCCAAATTATATAATAAGACTTTCCAAAGAAAAGTGTGGTTGTATGATCGCATAGATTCAGCAAAATTCGCTGAACAAATTGAAAGTACTGACTGGGTCGGCATATTTAATGACAAAACAACCGAAGAAATGTGCAAAATGTTTACTGACAAATTTTTGAATATAGCCGAGGATTGTATTCCTACAAAAATGGTTACGATACGTGCAAACGATAAGCCATGGTTTACAAGTGAAATACGAAGGGAAATACGGTTACGCAAAAAAGCGCAAAAATCTAATAGCGAAATAGATAAGGCAAAATATAAAAAACAACGGAATAAAGTAAATAATATTAAGAAAATAACGAAAGAGAAATTTGAAAATAATTTAGATAGTATTATTTTAGAAAATTCCTCCAATCCGAAATCATATTGGAAAATAATGAAAATGTTAATTAAGGCCAATAAAGGTACAAATGATATTCCACCCCTCAAAAATGAAACAAATAAACCTGGCTATGAAGATACAGTCTATGATGACGACGAGAAATGCGATGTGTTAAACCAGTATTTTTCTGAAATATCTATAATTGAGGATGAGAACATAGATCTTCATCCCTTCCCGTCCAGGTCCGACACTAAACTTAATTCAATTTCTGCTAATAGGCAAGACATTATTGATATTATTCAAATTCTGCAACCAAATAAAGCATCTGGTCCTGACCAAATTAGTCACAGGATGCTTAAGGTATGTCCTGAAAAAATCTCTATTCCCTTAGAGATTCTATTTAATAAATCATTAGAAGAGTGTATTTTCCATCTGATTGGAAAATTGCAAACATTATTCCAGTATTTAAGAAGGGTGATTCCTCCCTACCATCAAACTATAGGCCAATTTCTTTGATAAGTTGTCTGGGAAAAGTCTTGGAAAGAATCGTTTACAAACACGTATATAATCACCTAAATATGAACCATCTCCTTTATGAATATCAGACTGGTTTTTTACCAAAAAGATCGACCGTTCATCAGCTTCTAGAAATATATAATGATATACTGAACTCACTTAAAAATAAGGAAATTAATTGTTTTGTATTTTGCGACTTTTCTAAAGCATTTGATAAAGTTTGGCATAGAGGATTATTGCATAAGATGAAGTCGTATGGAATCTCTGGTAATATTCTAAAATGGTTTGAAAGCTATTTAAGTGGGAGGAAACAGAGGATAGTTATCAAGGCAGCATCGTCTACGTCGTTGTGTAGTATATCGGCTGGGGTCCCTCAAGGGTCTGTATTGGGACCCTTATTATTTATTATTTATATCAACGACATAGCTGATCGTCTAACATCTCTTTGTCGTCTTTTTGCTGATGATACATCTTTCGGATATTCTAATAGAGAAACAATAGAAGTGAAACGTGTAATTAGTAAAGATTTAGAAACACTGAACCAATGGTCTAATACTTGGATGATGTGTTTCAATGCAAATAAAACGGAAATTTTATTGTTTGCTAATATCGATACGCCTGATATCATGTTTCAGCTAGGTGGGGAGAATATTTCACACGCACAAACATCTTGGTGTAACCTTTAGTGATGATGCTAAGTGGAATGTGCATATAGAAAACATAGTAACTAGTGTCACTAAACATCTCAGCATCCTACGTAAGCTTAAATATAAGCTAAGTAGAGGAAATCTTGAAAAATTATATTTGGTATATATTCGCCCCATATTTGAATATGCGTGTGAACTGTGGGACAACTGTGGTGTTGTCAATGCCAACAAGCTTGAATCTCTTCAGCTTGAGGCGGCTAGAATAATAACAGGATTACCAGTATTTGCGAAATCTGAACTTATTTATAGGGAAATTGGGTGGGAAAAGTTAGAAGTCAGGCGGAAACGAAGAAAATTACAGATGTTTCATTCTATGTACTATAAAAAGCCCCAGAGTACCTGTGGTCGTTGGTCCCCCCGCCCATTCAGTCTCTAACGACATATTGCTTTAGAAATGGTGACAATTTAATTGTCCCTTATTGTAGATTGTCCCTAACCAAGGAATCGTTTTTACCATCGTCTATCGACCAGTGGAACTGTCTGGACCTGGCAGTCCGCAACATAAATAGCGCTTCTGGCTTTAAAAGTAAATTACAAGGAGATAAAACTAATGTCCCTAGACATTTGTCAATTGGTTCTAGAAAACTTAATATAGTATTGACGCAATTAAGATGCTGTGCATCTTTTCTAAATAATGACCTTTTTAAAGTTAATATAATTCAAAATGCATCTTGTCGGTGTGGATATCCTCAAGAAACCAGCTACCATTTTTTCTTTGAATGTCCTTTGTACACGAATGCTAGAAGTGCTCTATTAGAGAACCTGAACTGGGTAACAGGGTATAATAATATAGATCTACATCTATTGCTAGGGCTGAACTCAAAAATTACAGATCAACAATATGAGATTGTTATACAAAATGTATACACTTTTATAAAGGAAACAAATAGATTCCTCCTGATATGATATGATATTCAATAAAAGACACACACACGTGCACGTGCATACATACATACATACATACATACATACATTCACAGTGAAAACTTTTGTAATATATGTATCAATTTTTCTTATTTGGTATTACTTTATTATGTTAGATGCCATGCACATGTCTTACTATTATTGTTACAAATTGTAAATTGGAGAAGACTTCGTAAGTATGTATTACTTGTGTCTTATCCTTTTTGTTGTTTATCACAAATAAAATATGTTTAAACTAACTAACTAACACACTCGGTTCTAAGTCCCATCATTTCTGCCCTACCTGATATGCCTAGAGCTTCTATTTCATGTGCTGACCATTTGCAAACGATCTGGGGTTATTTTTTTAGCTTCGAATCTATCAGCAAACATTTGCATATTTAAATCTTCCAATACTTTACTAATCGGGATTAACTGACTTGCGCCATTTTAGTTGTAATGACGGAACACAACCACAGCATATGATGACGGAACCACAGCATATAATAACAAAACCACAGCATATAATAACAAAACCACAGCATATAATAATGAAACCACATCATATAATAACAAAACCACAGCATATAATAACAAAACCACAGCATATAATAATGAAACCACAGCATATAATAACAGAACCAAGCATATAATAACAAAACCACAACATATAATAACAGAACCACAGCATAAAATAATGAAACCACAGCATATAATAAATAAATTTTGCGAAAATACTGACTTTTGATTGGCTGGAAAATATTTTCTATCAGAGGATGGAAAACAAATTTGATCGTCATGGAGACACGCGCTATTTGACGTCATATATTACTCCACGGGAAACTAACAGTTTTTGTATTGATCTCTTTTTCAAAAATGTCCAATTACAAATATAAAATTGTTGAGTTTATTCTATTGTTTGAATTTATTTATAAGTATTTACTACAAAAAATATTTTCTCCATCGATGGATAACAAACTTTTCATTGTGCACATTTAATATAATACAATGTGCAAAACGGAAATTTTGTTATCACTCGATAGAGAAAATATTTTTTGTAGTTAATCCTTAAATAACAGAACCACATCATATAATAACGGAACCACAGCATATAATAACAAAACCACAGCATATAATAACAAAACCACAGCATATAATAATGAAACCACAGCATATAATAACAGAACCACAGCATATAACAACGGAACCACAGCAATAACAAAACCACAGCATATAACAGAACCACAGCATATAATAACGGAACCGCAGCATATAATTACAATACCACAGCATATAATAATGAAACCACAGCATATAATAACAGAACCACGGCATATAATTACAGAACCACGGCATATAATTACAGAACCACAGCATATAATAACAAAACCACAGCATATAATAATGAAACCACAGCATATAATAACAGAACCACAGCATATAACAACGGAACCACAGCAATAACAAAACCACAGCATATAACAGAACCACAGCATATAATAACGGAACCGCAGCATATAATTACAATACCACAGCATATAATAATGAAACCACAGCATATAATAACAGAACCACGGCATATAATTACAGAACCACGGCATATAATAACGGAACCACAGCATATAAAAGATAAAGAAGCATACCAACAAAAGACAGTCACGGCGTTCCATAGTCGCTGTGGAGACAATAACTAAGGGACATGGGTACCTTAATTCAAAAGATTACAATGTAGTTTTTATTGTTCATTGTGCGAAATGTATATCAATATCAATATATATATATATATATATATATATATATACGTCTACAAATTAAGCCCAACACTGTTTGAATTAGATTTTTAACACTGTCAAATTTTTGCTTTCCCTCAGCGGGATTCGAACTCACACCGTTGTAACACTGTGGCACCAATTCGCCTGCACTATGTCCAGCGGTCTAGACCCCTCGGCCAAATCCGCTATATAAAAAATATAGCTTCATTAACCGGGGTGAATCTTAGACATAGACATAGTACATGTGTACTAGCGTGTGACGATGGAATTTTCGTAACCAATACGTATTAATCTGACAGTAATCTAATTCAGCATTTTTTTATATATTATAAAGGATGACAAAGTTACTTGTCATGCAGTCACAGTAAGTAAATTATATACAAACGTCTAAGTATTGTGACAACCATATAATATATCTATCCAGCGGATTTCTGAAACATCAGAAATACAGGGTTAATATCAAATATTTATATATACGTCTACAAATTAAGCCCAACACTGTTTGAATTAGATTTTTAACACTGTCAAATTTTTGCTTTCCCTCAGCGGGATTCGAACTCACACCGTTGTGACACTGTGGCACCAATTCGCCTGCACTATGTCCAGCGGTCTAGACCCCTCGGCCAAATCCGCTATATAAAAAATATAGCTTCATTAACCGGGGTGAATCTTAGACATAGACATAGTACATGTGTACTAGCGTGTGACGATGGAATTTTCGTAACCAATACGTATTTATCTGACAGTAATCTAATTCAGCATTTTTGTATATATTATATAGGATGACAAAGTTACTTGTCATGCAGTCACAGTAAGTAAATTATATACAAACGTCTAAGTATTGTGACAACCATATAATATATCTATCCAGCGGATTTCTGAAACATCAGAAATACAGGGTTAATATCAAATATTTATATATACGTCTACAAATTAAGCCCAACACTGTTTGAATTAGATTTTTAACACTGTCAAATTTTTTTCAAATAAAAGTCCAATATAACTAGAATTTCTGCATTCTTTAATTCACTAGTACTTTCATGCCTTCCGGCAATCTTCAGGTGAATGAATATCGTTAATAATGTTTATAACGTTACTAACGGTAACGTTTATATATGACGTTACAAATAGGTATAAGGGGAGTTAATTACATATATATACACAAACTATATTAAAATAAATGTTATATAATAAAGTTATATAGTTATGAGCGTCCATTCAGGATGGGTTTAAATTTTCTTATAAAGTTTTTTTCTTTTATTTCTCGTAAAACATCACTGGACGTCTTCATTTTATAAAATGGAAATATTTTAAAAAGACCCCCACTGCATATATATATATATATATATATATAACCTCAACGGATCTTTATAGTCGATGGATTCTAAACTAGATATACAAGGATCCGTTTATTGCAAATACCTATGGGCAGCCTCGAGATGTAATTTGTCAAGTTTATTATAGTATAAGAAATTATAATATTAATGAATAAATAAATTTTGTGAGAATACTTACTTTTGATTGGCTGGAAAATATTTTCTTTCAGAGGATGGAAAACAAATTTGATCGTCACGGAGACACGCGCCACAGTTTTTGTGTTGATCTCTTTTTTCAAAAATATCTAGTTACAAAACTAAAATTGTTGAGTTTATTCTATTGTTTGAATTTATTTATAAGTATTAACTACAAAAAAAATTTTCTCCATCGAGGGATAGCAAAATTTCCGTTGTGCACTGCGGATTATACAATATGCAAAACGGAAATTTTGTTATCCCTTGACGGAGAAAATATTTTTTGTAGTTAATCCTTAAATATATTAAAAATTACTAGTAGCTTATTAGATGTGATATTATATATTGTAGGCAATGTCTTTTGATTGCATTAGCAAATAGTGGTACAAGTGTATATGGCGGCTTTATTGTATTTTCGGTTTTGGGATTTATGGCTAAGCAACAAAATGTGGATATATCAAAAGTTGCCGAAGTAGGTAAGTGATTAATGCCATAAAATAACATGACGTCACTAAGAGAGTAATCTTGCTTAACACGAACTGCATACACAGGTAGACTTCTACTGTACTAAAGAAATTTATGGTCGACATTTTGAGCTTGTTTATGTAGGCTAAGCAACTTTAACACGTATCTAAATTAAACGGTTATCGTTATTGGTGCGGGAAACGCTTACCCGTCCTGGTTGTCGTTTCATAAAGCGATCGCTAATTAACGTGCTCGTTATCCCATGCTATTTAAATGGGATAACGTGGACGTTAAGCTAGCGGTCGCTTTATGAAACGACACCTTGATCACCTAGTTTTACTACTTTATGTTCTCTCTCTTTTTAAATTTGGCTATTCATAGTATTAGGTCTATCCTTCGGATTGTTATTTTTTACACACCTTTAAAAGAGTGTCGTAGAACGCATGGGATTAAACAGCTGCGCGGAACTTGCGCACGAGTTAATCTGAATGCGTTTCGGCAAGAGTGATAATGTTTTCAATATTAACGATGCGTTATTGATTACCTTGTTTATGAACATTAACTTTATTTCACTAAGAAATTTCGTTATTTCATCGCTGTCAATGTAATAAACTCGTTTATCTCATATAGTGACGACTCAGTGCTGACAAATGCTGCCAAACCCGGCACTCCATGCTTCATACGTGTCCGTCAAATTACCCGCCTCACTTCACGAATTGATTTATTATTTATATTGTCATAAATATAGTTTATATACTGTTCGTTATACTCGTGGCAATCGATAAATTGAATCCGGTGGAGTGTAGTTTTTGCTTGCATTTTTATTATTTCATATTCAAATATAACTATGGTCAAAAATAAGTGTTTAGCGTAAAAACTAAATATTCTTAATATTTCCATAATTTGGAACGATTTATGGGCGGAGGTTTGAGGGAAAGCACACGTTTTGTGGCAGTGGTGATTTTAGAGTAGTGTTACGGAGTAGGAACGGAGCGTATAACGCCCAATTTCATGTAAGTTGAGCAAATAGGGTCACTTTTGAATCATCTGTAGTGTAATAATTTTTGTACTGATACATATTTTTATTTTAAAAAGCATTAAAACTAAAATAAGTATTGTTCAATGTAAAAATTTTAGGTTTAAAATTAACAAAAACTGTCAAAAGCACATGTCGTCAAATTCAGATGACGAATATAAACGTATAAAAATGGTGTTCTGGCACTGATTTAATGTACATTTACGAATAAATTTAGTTCTTTGTAGGATAAAATTATGTAAAGTATGGCTTAATTGCTTCAAAAACATCAAAACACACACACTAATGACAGATTTAGATGTGTCGCCAGTTTCATGATTCTTCCGTAACGCTAATCTAATCACGTCTTTACAAGTGCATATTACTAGTATAAGATTTGTGCTGTTTTTGTCTAATTTTTTGTTAAAAAGTGATTAGTTTTAAATAAAAAATGTTTCTTTTTACAAATAAATCAAATAATCTGAGAACATTTTCCTGATGTATAAAATTTAGTCGAAACATGCTGTTCAAATGATTCCTCCGTAACGGCACGCTAAATCAAATGTACAAGATGGAAGCAATAACTCTGTTTCATACAACAAACCTTACATATACAGATAATAAAAAACACTTTTGAGATAACCTTTAATGCTTATGGTGTTTTCAGAGTAAACAAATAAGTCCCAGAAATTCCTCCATAACAATTCTTCCGTAACTGAACATTTTACACAGTATTTATATAAAAATATACACTGGTCGACAAGGTGTCATGTGGTTTTAAAAGTTCATAAGAGGGAGAGCTTTGAATATTAGCATATTATATTACAAACCAAAAAAACATGAATTGAAGAAAACCAGTTTCCTAACATAAGGTGTTACTCTTTATTTGACGATTAGTATCATTACATATAGTTATTAAAACGTTAAAACATTAAAACGTTTTTTAATAGAAACAGATTCCTCCGTAACAGCGATTGTTTACAAAATATAGCAAAGACATTTACAAATATGAAGATAAAATTGCTGTTTTAACTTTATAATGTTAAATTTTTGAAAATGTTTATTACAACTATTAAGTTTTTCTTATTATTTCACAGCCAACAAAATTTTGATTTTTTTTCCTCCGTAACGATGGGATTGACATCTTTTCCCATATTTTGGCAGTAAATTTGGTTTTTATTATGCATGTGATCTATTTGTAACAAATCTGGATTAATAACAGCGTTGAAAAATAATGTTGCTTTTGGGCTGTGTTCTTTTATCAGTCTTGTATAAACACTGGTATATAATACGGAAGCGTATTCAGGGCCACAAGTTTTTTCTTTTTTTTTCTAATTGTCAACTTTTTTCTCGGAATTATCGACTTTATTCTCGGAATTATCGACTTTTATCTCGATAATTCTGAGAATAAAGTCGGTAATTCCGAGTTTAAAGTCGATAATTCCGAGAATAAAGTCGATAATTCCGAGAATAAAGTCGGTAATTCCGAGTTTAAAGTCGATAATTCCGAGAATAAAGTCGATAATTCCGAGAAAAAAGTTGACAATTAGAAAAAATTAAAAAAAATGGTGGCCCTAATACGCTTCCGTAATATAATGTTTATTTTACGTCTTTAAAAATCCGTTGGTTACCAAACACGTATGCATTAGACTCGTTTATCATGCTCTTATACACATCAAGGGAAAAGGTTTTCACAATTTAAAAGTTGTCGAATACATATTCAATTTGAAATTTGTGAAATATTTTGGTCTTCTTCTATACATTTTAAATAAAAACATTATCATTCTTTAGCACCATCTGATCGTTATGGAGGAAGTAGGATTACAAAATTAAGGTAGTAAAGCCTCGTCTTCATATATGCATATCTGTAAAAATAATTGAGATTTAATCGAAATATTTTGCATTATTAGAGTTTTATATATTAAAACCATGAATATGAGTATAGTAACTGAATACTGATTTATTTATTTTTCAAAGTTTTGTATTGGTATAATGGTAAAATGTGCAACCCAACTTAAAAACATACAGTATTCCAGTCCCGTGTTTATTTAACAAAACTATAGTTATTGAGTTTTTATATTGTGAGTGTTTATGTTGTTGTTGTTTTTTTTTTTTTTTGGGGGGGGGGGGGGGTCTTTTATTTCATTTCATTTTGTTTTGTTTCTGTAGTATTTTGTTTGATTTTTGTTTCTGTTGTTTTACTAACTGTATGGGTCTAAAAAGCCAAATGATACGGGTCGTTATACAGTGTAAATGTGTGTAGATGAAATGAGAAATTTTGAAGAATTTGTGTTTGTCCAAAATATAAACATTGCACTTGTTTACAACGGATGTGATCCAGTTGCCATGATCTACCCAATGTTGTTGATTTGAACACTGATGTATTACTTGCGTCGTTTCTAAAGCATATTCTTAGCAGTCATTTTTTGGCACTGGTGTGCATCCCGTAAACTAAAAACCGCTGATGTTATGAAATTGAATGGTTTCAGCACAATTTTTGTATGTCTGTGAACTCTTGGCAAGAGGGAAACTTTCCGGCGACTTTATACCGATGCTTGGTGATGCAGGTTTTCGAGTAGTCATATACTAGTAGTTGACATCCCGGTAGTCCGACAACCAATAGTCCGACAGCCCATTGGTCAGACAACTAAATAGTCCTACAACCCTATAGTCCGACAGCCCAATAGTCCGACAATGCGTGTATATGCAATACTATAAACCTTCAGACACAATCCAAAGAACAATAAACGTTCTATAAATGCAAACCTAACTAAGTTGGTTGTTTGGTAGGAATTGCTTAATATTAGGAACACTAGCTATGATTTGGTTATATAACATGTATATGTTACAGGGAATGTGTGAAATTAGGGCTGATTTTTTTCTTCATCAATGAGTTGTTGGGACAGGTACATATGTGCAAATGATGTTAGTTCATAGGTTGGTGCATATAAGTATAAAGTTTCGTGAAGATTTCATGAACTCTTTCCTTCGAGCGTGCCCCTAGTGGTCCGCAGCAGAGTCCAACTTATTGTAAGAGGTCGACTATGGGGCTTTAGCATCTGATGGCTGTGCCCAGACCACGGATCAATTAAGGAGTGTACCCTAGTTGGCCTAATAGGTTGATCTTCGTTCTCTTTAAAATTACTGTTCCTTTGTTTTCTATTCCATCATCATATTTCTCATCATTCCATGTTCATTGCCCGAATTTCTGGATTGTCAATGTCGGGCGGGCGATCGCGGAAATTATTTTCGAAGCAGTATTCTCTGCAACAACTATCAAGGCCTCTTGATATTTGGAATTCAGCATCAGCGTGGAGCCCTATACCGTGGGATTTAATTTCAGGCCTACTTCCTGTTTAACGAAATCCGGCTGTTCTTGACTTGGACGGATTTTTATACCCACACGACGACAAATAGTTTGACTCATGTCCGTCCGTCCGTCCGCCCTTCCGTACAAATTTCCGTCAAGCTTTTATCAGCGCGTAAAAATCGTACATGAGAATGACTTAAAACTTGGGATGGTTCAGTATGAAGAACTGTACGTCCTAAGCGACTTTCAGACCTGACGGACTTCTACTTCCTGTTTGGGGCCAACGGGGGCATCCGTGTCCAATAAACACATTCCTTCTTTATTTATTTTTTTTAACGTTTTTCAGGGCGTACAAGACCAACTTATACACCCGCTAAACCTGAACGTAAATTAAATATGTCACAAACGTACGGACAGATAAACAGACCCAAACGCTATATATACATGTATTCCGGTACGTAGGTGGAGCATAGAAATTATATATATATATATATATATATTTTTTAATTATCGATTTCGGTCCGACCTAATATGTGATAATTTTTTAGACTCTTGTGGGTTGTCGAACTGTTGGGCTGTCGGACTATTGGGTTGTCGGACTATTGGGCTGTCGGATTAATGGGTTGTCGGACTATCGGGTTTTCGGACTAATGGGTTGTCGGACTATCGGGTTGTCGGACTATTGGGCTGTCAGACTACAGACGTGTAACCGTTATATAAGTTGTTTGAGAAATTTGGTTTATACAGGGTCTTTCTTTCTTCCTTTTTTTCTGCCTTGATGCTTATAAAGTAGGATTGCACTTTTGTTTAAGAATTGATTGAGGTGTAATCTTATTTTTGGTGAACGTTGTGGCCTTAAATAAACCACTGAAGCAAGTTGCACAATTTGAACGGGATTGTAATACTCAATTTTCTGTGTCGGGTTACACAGGAAAGATAATATTTGAGGTACAAATTTATAAGATGTTGTGGGATAAACAATGACAACATATCCTGTATAATAAAAGAACAAGCTATGTTCCAATAAAAAATTATCAGAATCAAATTGGAAACAAATATTACACTAAAGGTGTTGGGGTACTGTAAAGTTCGGTAAGGGTACTCATACCGGTTACACAAATTTCCCCGCTCCACGATGATAAGAGTGACTTCCCATTTATCCGACTTTTCACTAAATATTATACAGTATACACAAACATAATGCCTTGTTTATACAAGTATTCTGGCTATTCCAACATTAATATTTTGCCTGCGTTTACCTGTAAAATTGAAAATGTTGAAATCGCTTGAATAAACCACGCAAAAAAAAAAAAAAAAAAAAAACCACACACACACCACTTAAACACGCTGACTTATAGCATAATCAATTTTACTTTCATATTTTGTTTCTCTGGAACATGATGTGAATCGTGCAATACGTAAAAGTTGCTTTTGATGCATAAATCACAAAAATATCACAAAACGTACAACTACAGTAGTGGATTTTAAATTACAACAAAAATATTATTGAAATTTGTAGCCAATTGATATGTAAATACAACATGTCAGTCTGCTTTGCATTTTTTATAATTGAACATGTTAATTTTATTAGTTTATTATTAGCTTCTTCGACTCTTTTCAGGACCTGGACTTACTTTCATCGCATACCCTAAAGCTGTCGCTCAGATGCCAGCTGGGCCTGTCTGGTCAGCATTGTTTTTCTTCGTAATTTTTCTCATAGGAATTGACAGTGAGGTATCCTACATAGAAATATTTTAAATTTATCAAGATACATTTTAAAATTACATTCTTAACCTTCGTTAATATACTTAGAAATACATCTTATTACATTCGTCTTTCAAAAATTAGCTTTTTATTTTTTTAAAATGAAACTGTTTAATTGAAAAAAAAATATTCCAAACGAAACATGCCTTTGTTTCAAAGTACCTCACTTTTTTGGTCCGAGAAAGGGGTGCGAACAATACACAGTAAAATGCGGTAGTATTTTTGTGTTTTGTAGTTCATCTCGGTGGAGGGTTTTATAACCAATATCATGGATTCTTTGCCAAAACGACTGAATACAACAAAATACAGAATGTTAATAGTGGCAATATATTGTGCTGTCAGCTTTTTGATTGGATTATCAATGGTTTCAAAGGTAGAATAAGTTAAAATATTTATACGAGTTTGCTATAATTAATAAATAAGACTTTTTCCATATACAGTATCAGTTTGCACCAAGGTTAGATAAGGCTTTTACCGCCTTTGATAGTAGGCATTAGTACTAACGGATAGAAACGCTGCGTAAAGTGAAAGATTTGATGAGTATATAATATTTCGTTTCTGCAACATTTTTGACTTCTATTAAACGTAAAAACATAAATTTCTTGAAGAACTGTATCAAAGTTAAAGTATGCCATACTTAAATTAATTGTTAATGATTGATAAAAGTACCCGCGACTGTGCAAATTACTTACAGAAATTGATTTATGTTTAGGGAGTATTATTTAGGTTGTACTATTTTAAAAAATAATACAGAGCAGTATAAATTGTCGAGATACAGTATAAACCTGTATTATGTTAGAATATCACAATAATTCTTAAATTATTAAATTTGGTCACTACAAAACCGTTTAAAAGAAATAAATCGCCAAACTGCAAAAGAATCTGTTATATAATCTGTTATAATATTTGACGTTAGGCCTATAAAATGTGCACTAGAATAATGCTGTTATTGTCTGTAACTGGCAATAACCCTACAAATTCATTCACATACATGAGTTGTGTTCCACCATTATAATGTCGGAATAATATGTAGAAATACTAAAATGTACGATTGATCCGTTTCAGCGTGTTTAATTTTTAATACCGTCACGTATAAAGATGGTCATGCCTTATACTATGTTCTGCTAAAAAAATTTCATATAGACATGCAAATGAAAATATCGTCACCTATTATTTAATATTACATATGGTTTATGATTCTTACATTTTCATTGGATTATTTAGTCACGTGGTCCCCCAAAATATTCTGTGTATATATTCTATTTCTAAAGCATATTTAAGGCTTGTTACTATTTTTAAAGCATATTTAAGGCGTGTTACTATTTATAAAGCATATTTAAGGCTTGTTTCTAAAAATAGATCTGGATATGTTACTATTTATAAAGCATATTTAAGGCTTGTTTCTAAAAATAGATCCGGATATACTCTTCCGACTCATTATTCTAAATTTAAATAAATAGAGAAAAATTCATATGTAATATAACAATTAAGGACTTTTTACTCTGTCAGTACGTAGTTATATGGACCTGTAGAAAAATATTGACCTCGGACTTCGTCCTCGATCAATATTTTCCTCCACGGTCCATATAACTACGTATTGACCTCGTAAAAAGTCCATATTTGATAAATGTATGTAAATTGTATATTTTCTGTATCTATGTAACACCTAGCGTGTTTTTCAAATCAATACCAAAATTAACACATTTAACAAAAATATTTCATAGAAACGGTTTATCAAAGACTGATAAAGGCTAATTATTTTTACAGGGTGGTATATACGTTTTCCAGTTGTTTGATTATTACTCGGCTAGTGGAATGGTATTGTTGTATATATGTTTTCTCGAGTCAGTTGTGATTGGTTGGGTTTTTGGTATGTATTCTTTGATGTTTATTAACATTACTGCAAATAACAAGAACAGAACAACATGTTGAGAATTCAACGCATGAAAACATATGTACAAATAAGGCTTCTAAATCGTCAATTGTAAATTAGAAGAAGATCTAACGTATAAAATGAACTAGGACACAGATACACCTTGATGCTTAAGAACAGAAAGTCAAAGTCGTCTTTTTTCATTAGGCTTAGAATCTGCCCGTTTAACACATGTTGTTGTTTTACACCTATTTCGGAATATGTGTTATATGTAATTTAAACAATTTTGAATTATTTATTGACTATACATAAACATCATCAATGTATCAGAATGGACAATTTTAGATTTTGGCTGCACGTGTGTAGTCTTGTTCGTATGTAGGTTTAAATGACATCTGCTTTATTGGGTTACATTGTTCGAATCAATGTGATGTTTAACACAAAATGATTACTCTCGTTTTAACAACAGAAAATGCATCTACGTCTGCAATATGTTTTATGGAGTTCAGTTTTTTAAAGAAGTTATTGCCAATCTTGTTCTAATTTGTTTCAATGCGTTAGTGTTTGGTTATATTAAGAAAAAATATTTTTATCTTTTGAAGTTTCATTGACGTATAAAAGCTTTGATGGAAGCCGATTTCAGTTAAGCGCTACCATGTGCGCACTGTTAACCTTTCATACGTCAATGAAACTTCAGAAAAATGCATTAAATTCTTAGAATTACATTTTACATGAATAAATGGGGAAAATTCATGAAAATTTTTAAGTAAATGTCGCTTTTCGTATCGATATATTTCTACGTCAATGTTGTTTTTGATGTTGCTATGGTGCACTGGTTTTGACGTTTCATTGTGATTTGAAAGATTCGATGAATGAAAATGACGGATTTCTATGACATTCATACATAATGTTATTATTGATTAATAATTTATACCGTGTTAAAAATTTAATGTTTATAGGTTTTTGCTTCTAGAGTATGTTCAGTTTGTTCATGGAATCTGGTGTACATTTATTTTGTAGAAGTAGCTTATATTTACTGGTTATGTTTGTAGGTGCTGACAAGTTTTACGATGTTATAGAGCACATGATTGGCTATCGACTTAACAAATGGTTGTATATTTGCTGGAAATTTATAACTCCCGCGTTAACATTGGTTTGTATTCCCTATGGTATAATGCAACAAAAAATATTTTCATTAAATGTTTTCTCGGAATATGAGTAAGGAGAAACATAAGAGACAATTTTGCTGAAGAATATTTCACACTGTAATGCATTGTTAGTATTAACAGTCTGCAATTGTATACGTTTATTGCAATGTCCGAGTATTTTTGCGTTTTAATATGTAACACATTTTCAAATGATACGTGCTGCCAAAATGAAGAACTTTATCTCTGCTGAAATTCATCTTATAATAATAAAAGAACACTGAAATAACTGTAAAAATATTGTGGTAGGTATCACTTTATTATTAGTATCGTTTCCTTTGGGTAATATACCTTCGACTTAATTTGTGCATAGTTACATAAGTATTGTTGAGTAAATAAATTAAATCTATATATTAATTGTTAACAGTATCTTGTATTTCTTATGGCCATTTATGTTGTTTTTGCAGGGTGTGCTACTCTTTCAGTTTATAACGTTTACCCCATTGACCTACAACAAATTATACACATATCCAGTCTGGGCTCAGACTTTTGGGATTATGCTGGCTGTTGTGTCGATGATATGTGTTCCTTTATATGTAATTGTAAAACTGAGTAAAGGAGAAGGAAGCCTATACAAGGTATCTGATTATACATTTGATGACCGCTGTATTTACTCAGTGCATTTTAAAACTGTATCAGAATTTAATTTACTGACAAGTTTTAAAATTGAAAGACAATGTGTATACATATACATATAGAACATATAAAAGTTAATAATATTAATAAATTATAGGGACTGGAAAATACATTGTACTGGATTCGGATCTTGTATTCTGATCCCTAGTATTTATTTGTTGTCTGTATTAATTTCTTATCTATTTATTTAATCCCTCTCCAAATTATTAACATCAAACTATAGTCTATGTTAGATCAAATATCTCGTATGTATTGTGTTTTGTTTAAGGGAAAATAATTATTAATCAATGTAGACTTTAGAATTATTTCTGTTATCTTTGCTTTCTAAATTGCTATCTTATTAAAATATTTCAGCGGTTTACATATTTGAAAACACCGTTACTAGAGTCTTACCAGATTCCAGAGAAGTGGCAAACGGAAACAAATATGAAATGGAATTTTAAAACGATACCCCTGGACGGTGGAACGCCTCTTACAGAATATAGGGATACAGTATAGCGCACTGCAGAATGACATTTAAAGGTTCAATACAAATATTAGCTTTTGTTGCAAACTGACATAGACATTGACAATACTTAAGGACACTTGCATTTGGTAATTTGCTGTTTAATAACCAACCTGCATTGGTGTTTGCCATATAACTGCTATAAATAAGATAAAGAGTTTCATTTACAGTGTTTTATGACGTTGGTCGTAGTTGTAAATTTATGTCTGATTTTAAAAGTATATATTCCTGTGTGAAAAATATGTTACGTGTTACACAGAGTAATATTGGAGGTCGTTATTATGTTACTCAATGTTACTGGTTATCCAGAGTAATATTAGATGTCGTTATTATATGACTGTTACTGGCTACTCAATAATATTTGAGTTCGATATTATGTGACTGACTGTTACTGATGACTCACTGATAACCCAGAGTAATACTAGAGGTCGGTATTATGTAACTGTTACTGGTTACCCAGTAATATTGGAGGTCGTCATTATGTGACTTACTGTTACTTGTTACCTAGTTATATTAAAGGTCGTTTTCTTAAGATTTACTGTTACTGGTTACCCAGTAATATTGGAGGTCGTCATTATGTGACTTACTGTTACTGGTTACCCAGTAATATTAAAGGTCGTTTTCTTAAGACTTACTGTTACTGGTTACCCAGTAATATTGGAGGTCGTTATTATGTGACTGTTACTGGTTACCCAGTAATATTGGAGTTCGTTATTATGTGACTGACTGTTACTGGTTACTCAGTAATATGGGCGGTTGTTATATGCGACCGTTACTTGTTACCCAGTAATATTGGAGGTCTTTATTATGTGACTGATTGTTACTGGTTACCCAGTAAATTTAGAGGTTGGTATTAAGTGACTGACCTTTACTTGTTACCAAGTAATATTGGGGTCGTTATTATGTGACTTTTACTGGTTACCCAGAGTCATATTGGAGGTCGTTATTAAGTGACTGACTGTTACTGGTTACCCAGTAAAATTAGAGGTTGTTATTATGTTACTGCATGTTACTGGTTACCTAGTAATATTGAAGGTTGTTATTATGTGACCGTTACTGGTTACCCAGTAATATTGGAGGTCGTTATTAAGTGACTGACTGTTACTGGTTACCCAGTAAAATTAGAGGTTGTTATTATGTTACTGCCTGTTACTGGTTACCTAGTAATATTGAAGGTTGTTATTATGTGACCGTTACTGGTTACCTAGTAATATTGGAGGTTGATATTATGTGACTGACTGTTACTGGTTACCCAGTAATATTGGAGGTCGTTTTTATGTGACTGACTGTTACTGGTTATCCAGTAATATTGGAGGTTGTTAGTATGTGATTGCTACTGGTTACCAAATAATATTAAAGGTCGTTTTTTAAAACTTACTGTTACTGGTTACCCAGTAATATTGGAGGTTGTTATTATGCGACCGTTACTTGTTACCCAGTAATATTGGAGGTCTTTATTATGTGACTGATTGTTACTGGTTACCCAGTAAATTTAGAGGTTGTTATTAAGTGACTGACTTTTACTTGTTACCAAGTAATATTGGGGTCGTTATTATGTGACTTTTACTGGTTACCCAGAGTTATATTGGAGGTCGTTATTAAGTGACTGACTGTTACTGGTAACAAAGAAAAATTAGAAGTCGTTATTATGTTACTGCCTGTTACTGGTTACCCAGTAATATTGGAGATCGTCAATATGTGACTCTGTTACTGGTTACCCAGTTATATTGGAGGTCGTTATTATGCGACTGTTGCTGGTTACCCAGTAATATTGGAGGTCGTTATTATGTGACTGTTACTGGTTGTTGCCCTGAAGATAAAGTTAGACTCTGTAGTCTAATACATATGATACTGCAGGGGTAGTCCTTCCTATCGATTGCTTAACGCATTTTGGCCTATGTCAGTTTCAAAACGTCAGTTAAGGAAACGTTACATCAGGGAATAATTTTTTATTTAACATGTTTTAAATTGAATTAATCAGAATTAAAGAAGCTCTTGCATATGGTGTATACGTTTTTCTAGACCTTCCGTTCTGTATTCCAATTTTCTAGACCGGTCACTGCTACTCAAACAACGGTTTGTTGTACCCAAGTTAATGTTTTCCCTTCAGAAGTTCTATGGTTGTCACCCCGACGAACATGACCATTGGTCGTTTTGGGAAATTCGTACTTCAAATACGATCGGGGACATTTTTTCGAGTCTCAGGTAGTCTATTCTATTCTTGTACTTGGCTTTTTCTAGACGTGAGTGACAATAAGTAACGCAACAGGTATCTTGTATTTTGTGGACGTGACAATAACTCCACCGGTGGCGCTGCTTACTTGTCCAAATTACAGCTGAGTGCACCCACGATTTTTATTGAATTGTTTGTTGTCATTCACTTTTTGGTTTGTATTTTGTATTGTATATGTTTGTCCGAGTCCTAACTTTGTAATCGTCCCTAGACTTCTGCGCTTGTTGCTAAGTAGATTACCTTGCTATTGTTCATATAGATTTTGTGTATCTAGAGATATTTGTCTAGTTACTGGTAATACGAAATTAAAAAACTGTGGGCATATTTTAATCAATCTTTCAAACAAGTATTTCATTCCGGTACCATAATTTGAGCTAAGCAGTGTATTCTAGCCTTTTCCACTTTATGGTGTAATTGTATTAGTACACTGACTGCAAGGCTGCCTTGAAATATACATGTTCTGTTTCTTCCCTTTCCAAATAACATTTCTATTATTATTGATTTTAACAAATTTATGGAAATAATAACATTTTGTGGACAGCAGTTATATGACATTCGATTCGCTTTCAAAAAATAAAAATTATAATACAACTATTACATTACTAATCCATTCAAAGATAGCCACGGTTCCGTGTGTCCATGACCTCAGACAATTTTCAGGGAATTGGTGGCATTGTGAGAACGCATACACTATACAGGGTAATCAAATTCAATCAAATGCGAATTAATTCTTGCAAAATAATTCTGAAAGCAAGTAACTAATAATCGTCCCCTCGGTTTTTTGGCGAGGGTACGAATTAAGTCCCATTGCTCATAATGTAGAAGACTAGAAGTAAATCACTCCCAGCACTTTGATGTAAAAAAGTAGTTCCATATATAATCCGACAAATCACAAAACTAAAATTGGATTATTACGGCAGTACAATTCGGCTTATACGTTGGTGAACAACAATTTAATATTTAATAAATGTTGTATTAATATAAAGCATTTAGCTCATACATACAATGCACGAACAATACCGAAGTAAAGACCTCTTCTGTGATGAAAAACCATCAGTCAACTCTTTATAAAATCCATTTTTGGGACACATGATCATTTTGTAAATAAAGTTTGCATATGATCATGTGTACTGATATGATTTTCTATTGTATCTGTCCTCGTCACAAAACCTGTCAATATATAGATAGAATGGCATTGAATTAGCGAATGTTATTCTAAATTTCAATGCATTTTATTGATGTAAAAAACACACCTAAATAATTGCTCATTTTAGCAACTACCGTTTAGATACGATTTCTATGTAGAAAAGCGGACATAAACATTAAAGACATATATTTCGAAGTAATATGACCAACAATTTGTCTTTCAATAAACAATCTATTTAAACAACCTGTTTTCGTCCGTATCAGTCCAGTTTGTAACAAAAGTTTGAGCTACACCAATCTAAAACTAATAGTAAATCATTATCGCCGCCCAGGAGGGCGGCGATATATTTGTATTCACTTTCGTTGCTAACGATGGATAAAGGAGAAAATATTTCTAAGTACACTTAGTTACCATAAATAAACAGAAATTTGCTGCAAGAATGTCAATCCTTTAACTTGGGTGAAAAAACAAGATGATAGCTAAGTTTCGACTGCAAAAATGCTTGGGTAATATCAAAGTTTCATGCAATAATAAATTTTGTTCTATTTTATTTACGGAAGTTAATAATAGAGGGAAACCATTTTTATCCTGGTACTGTATAATTCGGTGATAGTTCCATCGAAGAGCGTAGGTTTGAAAAACCGGAAACCAGAATAAAAGGCAATTTCGTTTATACAATTCCGGCGTATGCCGCATTTGTAAGCTTCAATATATAAATGTTATGTCAATAATTTAATTGAACAACTTAAATATTAGTTTTAATTTAAGTATATTTGTGATTTAGTATATGACAAAAGATTACATGTGCGCAAATTTAGAAATCGGCCATTCAAATTAGCCACAACAGCAGGACTTAGCTTTACATAGAACCTTATGGGGGGAAAAGTTAAAATGCCTTCTGTTTAGAAATTGCAATTCTTTCTAAGCGAATGTTCATTAGATAGTCCTTAGAAATTGTGTGTTTTTAGTTCGATTGAAAATCTGAGATGTCTGCTACACAAGCTTTTATATTATATAAAAACAACTTGACTGTGATTATTTATTCTTCTGGTCCTCTACACGTACAATTTTTTAATCCAATCTAAAAATTGGGATTATTTTCTCTAATTGCCATATTGTCGAGATGATATGTATTTTGCATTTAAGCAAATGCAAACAGATGAAAAACACATATTCAAGATTCGAAACGTTTGATTATACATAATACAGCCTCTATGCAAACTATTGGGTCTAAAGTATATGCTGTTGATGTATAATTTGAACAAAATATTAACTTAAAGCTTTGATACTTTACAGTATAATTGCAAAGAACATAAAATAAACCTCTGTAACGTAGGTATAAACATGCTTTAAAATGCATCCCGTAATTTTTTTTCAAATCATTTTGACAAACGCGTGCAGAATGCAGAACAAATCGGCGGCGAACTGATGCTTTGCATCAAAAGTTTTCTTGTTTATCATTAAATCCGCAATTTCATTTTATGCAAGAATATCTGCAAAGATATTATACAGCAAATGACCAATTGGTCAACTATCATAAACGGTGTTCTCAAAACTACTTGTAAATCGTCCAATCATTAGTCTTTTTTTTTTACTAATTCTCAAAGTTTTACTTACGCCATACATCCCAACATCGATGGGCATGTTTTTCTCACACAGTTTGAACAAGTCGGTGTGTCAAATGATTTAGTTTCATTTCTACCAAGGAATGTCAAGAGATCACTTCTATGTTCTTTCTTATATTCCTGTCAAAACATTATATCCGTTTTTTTTTAAATTTGTGATTAAGCGAGGATGCTAAATAAATGAACCACTACTATTATTTATTCCAATTATAGACACTTTATTCTATATCATTCCGATAATCTAGCAAAAACTCAGAGATAAAGCCTTAAGGAATTCAAAATGTTTGCAGCAAACATTGTACCTGTCTGCTCCGTGTAGGGTGTTCCTTATTTTTATCTGACCTACTGTTCCAAAAATACTAGTCTGCTTTAGCTGAACTGATCTGCTTTTTTAAAGCATATCTATCTCAACTTGAATAAAGAGTTTTGGTCTGATTTAATATGTCCTATAGACAATTACATTAATAATAACTAAATCTTTTTTCTTTTACGGAAGCCTCGGTGGCCGAGTTGTGAAGGTAGTTGGTCTACTATTGATCACGTGGTCTGTCAACACCGAGATCGCTGGTTAGAGTCAGACTGCGAGCAAGTTGCGCTCGACTCCAATCTTACTCAACAAGGATTGGCAGTTCTCCTATTGAAGGGCGGGGGTTACTCCGGCTACCTCCGCAGTAAAAACTGGACGCCATGACAGCTGAAAAATTGCTGAAAGTGGCCGAATATCATTCAAACAAACACATTTGTCCACTTACATTGTCATGCTGATGTTCATACGCTGTGTTGAATATTGCAATGAATATGTTGAGAGTAACTAGTGTAAACAGTGCCAGAAAAGCAACGAGGAAAAAGCTGTTGAAAAACGAGACCAATTGCTTTTCTGAATCTACAGCAGTGAATGTTACGTAGATTTCGTCTCCATTTACCAGTGCCAACAAAGACTGAAACGTTGATTGTAGCGTCGCAAACTAAAAAGAAGACGACATATATAATGTATATATTTTTATGTAGTATATGTCAATAAAGAAAATATCATATCATAGATATAATGCACAATCAGGGACTCGAGACACTGTGACACACATTCGACTGCACTATGACCACTCGGCCAAATGTGCGGGTCAGTCTAAAAACTGCTTAGCCCGACCTATGTGCACTTAGCTCCAAAAGGTTATACAGGGGCGTAGCTGCCTATACGCGAGTACGCGGCTGAATCCACATGATTTTGACAAAAAACCTGCAACCTATCCCTGCAATCAATAAACTGTCCATTTTAGGTACTAAATAAAGCACATTAGAACTCTCCAAAATGCACCATTGTTTTCAAGATTTTCTGAGGGGCATACCCACGGACCCCTTGGTTATTTTGTGAATCCACAATGTAACTAGTCTAGCTACGCTCCTGTTATATACACGAAAAAAGAATAAAGACATTATTCTTTAACTTTCAATTAAACAATATAAACTTAATTAATACAAAGTAATAATTCGTGCTATTAAGAAAAAATAAACATAATATAATGTTTCAAGAGATGTACGGTCCAAAATACACAAAATTTAAAACCTTGGAATCTGATAATATTTTGTGTTAATCTTTTTGCTATGGGAACTTCAAAATTTTGGTTAGGTTATATTATCTTCTTTGTTGTTGGGGGTCATTGAACAGTTTTGACAACATGTAAAAAGATAATATTTTAATTAATCAGGCTTGGCAATACTAAGTTATATCTGTATGTACTTTCAAACCAAAGTGGTAAATTCTTTGTAACGGATTGAAATACAAGTAATAAGAAAGAAGTCAGTAGCTTTGTGTTGTATGTTGTTTGTGTGTAAACGTATGTTGATTTGTCCTGTCGCTGAAGTAATGTACAAACGAGGCAAAATGTATATACAAGATCTTACATTGGTATGAGTGGATTATCGGATTTCTCAAATCGAGATAGTTAAATTACGGAATTGAAGTCCGAGCGTTAGCTCATAAATTTATTGTTTGTTTGTTTGATGGTGTTTAACGCCACTTTCAGCAATTTTTCAGCTATATCATGGCGTCCAGTTTTTATTGGGGGAGGAAGCCGGAGTACCCGGAGAAAACCCCCGACCTGCGGTAGGACTCATAAATTTAATGATCACGTGTAAATGGAAGTTGTTTTCTATGACGACGTTATTATTTTAAACAGATCAACAGAGAACTACATTCATATTCACTAGTGAAAGAAATATTGTTTCCACGCAGGTCAAACAGTTTGAATATGACGCAAAATTTGAGAAACATATATTAACACCATTTCGTTTAGGTTTTGACATATATATACACGATTTTCTAAGAGCGTAGTCTATCTCAAGGTCACCTCTTAAAAAATCATAAGACAGTAAAACGAAAAGAACCATTAAATATGTTTGATAAAATGTTTATGATCTACTTAAATTAGCCACTCAAACGTAAAAAGCTTTCGTCTTATGTAGTACACTTGCAAACGTTAAATTTATGACATGTGAAAATAAATTGCCGACTATTTTCACAGTTAATCATATTTGATCATATTTATTATTACGATCTAGCAAATAATTCAAATTAGATCTCCTGATGTAACAACATCCCATTACAGGTCACGTAAGGGGTCAAACGCATAAAATTTCAGTTCACAAATTAGAATCGTCCCTTGAAATTCTTACGTTATCAATTACGAACATCGACAAATTAGCTTGTTTCGATTGCAATGTGTAATAAATGTATTACACTATGTCAACTCGAGTTCTCGATCGAGATAAAAACCAGTATTTTATTAGATTACAAATGGAAAAGCACCTGGTTTGAACATGGTAATAAACGAGCATATCAAGTCTGCCATAAATTTTATGATGCCTTTTTATATTACATTATTCAATAAAGTTCTAGACTGGGGTAATTTTACCCATTTACAAAAATAAAGGGGACCCTTTAAATCCTGATTCCTACCGAGGAATTACGTTAGTTTCCTCTTTTGGTAAGCTATTTACGGCCATTTTGAATAATAGACTCACAAAATATGATGATCTCGTCCAATCTATACCTAAAGCCCAAGCGGGTTTTAGAAAAAAAACTATTCAACATTAGACAATATATTTTGCCTTCATGTTCTTATAGAATATTATTCATCAATGGGTAAAAAACTGTTTTGCACTTATGTAGACTTTAGAAAGGCGTTTGACACCGTTTGGAGACTAGGCCTTTGGCAAAAGCTTGTACATTATAATATTACGGGAATGATACTTAAAATCATATATAACATGTACAAGAATGTAAAGTCCTGTGTTAAAAGGAGGGATGAAATATCTGGGTTTTTTTTACTGTGACTCAGGAGTGCGCCAGGGAGAAAATTTGTCTCCTTTTTTATTCTCTATTTTTCTGGCAGATTTAGAAGAATTCCTATCTATTATTAACATTAAAGGTCTTGAAACGGTTTCATCGCAATTTGAACAACAAATGAGAACTTTTTTAATCATCTTCATATTACTATACGCTGATGATACAATTATCCCTTCTGAGTCAGCAGATGATATGCAAAACAGTTTAAGAGTATTTGAATTATACTGTAACCAATGGAGATTAACAGTAAATACTGATAAAACCAAGGTTATGATTTTCTCGAGCGTAAATCTAAAAATAACTTTGAATTTGTGTTATTTAACGAAACAATAGAAAATGTTTACTCTTATTCTTATCTAGAATTGCTTTTTAATTATAATGGAAAATACACTTGTGCAAAGAAAAAACTCGCAGATCAAGCAGAGAAGGCTCTTTATGCGTTATATAAAAAAGAAATTTGAGCTTACCGGTTGACATCCAATTGAATTTATTTGACTCTTTGATCGTGCCGATTCTTTTGTATTCTTCCGAGATTTGGGGTTTTGAGAACACTGCTATTATTGAGAAGGTTCATCTAAAATTCCTAAAAAGAGTCTTATCTGTCCGATCATCAACACCCAATTTCATAATGTGTATGGCGAGACTAGGCGCTATCCATTATATATTAATGTCAAACTGAGAATTTTATCTTTCTGGACTAAGCTATTAAGAAATAACACGAAATTATCAGGTTTATTGTACCAGCTGTTATATTTTCTGCACAGTACTAATGTTATGAAGTCTAAATGGATCGAATTTGTAAAATCAGTTCTAGATAGTATTGGTTTGAGCTATGTATGGAACAGTCAAATGAGTTTAGAAAGTATGGATATTAAAACGTTTGTAAAACAAATTATGGTCGATCATTTTATCCAAAAAATGGCATAGTGAAATCAAAAACTCCTCTAGAGGTGAATTTTACGGAATATTTAAAAATAATTTTGGTATTGAGAAATATCTTTTGAGACTGAAAAAGAGTCAACGTGTTTACATAACGAGATTTAGATGTTGCAATGTAAAATTTGCCATAGAAATAGGTCGATGGAACAATATTCCCAAAGAGGAGAGATTTTGTAATTTATGTAATGACAGGTGTATAGGCGATCATTTTCACTATTTGTTTGTTTGCTCAAACCCAAATGTAGCTGAATTAAGAAATAGATACTTACATAATTACTATTATATTTACCCTAGTATTGATAAAATGTGTCGATTATTGTCATTATGTAATGTAAAAGTCCTAAACAACTTAGCTCTTTACATTAAAAAAATCACGAAGTATATGTAAATCATCATATGTACATACGTCAGATGTACCTTATACAAATATGTGAAAAGTACTTAATATTGTATACACACACTCTGTCTTGTTCACCATTATTTATTTATTTATTTAAATATGAATAGTATCTGCCTCTTGTTACAGTGTACACTGTATTGAGTGAATAAAGAATTGAATTGAATTAGATTACAAAGAACTCCGATTTTGAAACAAGCGGATTTTTAAAAAAAAGAAAACACGCCATAACTTTATAATAAATAATTTAAAAGCTTAATAGTTTATTGATCACTTTATTTTTTCAGTAATATTAGACGATTGTGATTAGTAGTAATTATTCGCTAATTTCGTAATGTTGCAGTTTATTGTTGTACCTGTATTTTTTTGGTAAATTATACAGTTATGTTAGGTTATTTTTTAGCGTTCACAGAAGTTATCTTTTTAACTGTTTGCTTGGAGCTTTTGGGTCAGAAAAGGCAACATGAATTAAGACGGAGTAGAAAAAAAACCAAGTAGGTTTGTTTGTTTCAAATCGGTTCTTGACTAATCATCAGTATTTTCCGGATTTTATCATGAATCTTCGTAGGCTTTGATAGCTATCGTCGAAGGCTCCTTGGTATTTTTTTTATGCGGAACCCATATTCAACTTGGATAATTTTATACTTTCTTTTAGAACCCGTTTGAGTTACTTCAATATGTTGATCCGTTCATATTTATGGACAAAAATATAGCAAACAAAGAAAAACTAACTCTTCCGGTGTTTTACGCTTCGCATTTTAGGGTTTCTAAGACAACTAGCAAGTACTTACATCAATTAAAAGGTTTATTATGTCACACTTTGCTCCCCACAGAATTGGGAACTGTACAGGAGCGTATCATTGAATATATTTCTATCGCTTATAATAAAAGACTTCTTTTTTTAATCAGAAGTCTGCCCTCACATATTAATATATTTTATATAAAATGTTAATTACATAGAACACGTTAAAAACGGGCTAAGTGTTTTTTTCCTTTCCGAGATGAGCAATATTTAGACCGGCTGCAAATCCGCAATATTAAAATAAATAACTTTATTGACCGGAAATCTCTAGATAGACATACTAACATGTGTACTACCAATACATGCACTCTTTACCTTTATATGATATGGTCCTAGTACTACCCAACCACACAAGACAAATCCTGCGAACAAGATAGATACACAAGCCAAGAACTTTATAACAGTAAATGCGGATCTTTCCATTACAGAGAATAAAAGCTGTAAAATAATAAAAACTATTCATAAGTACAATTTCAAATTTCTACAGAAATACGATTAAAGTATACGCGTTGCTTGCTCATTATCATTTTGACCATGGTTGTATATATAACAATATACACAATATACATGTGTGCTAGTATAAGGTGCTCAAAAGCTTCAAATATTGAAATATGGTGTTATTCAAACACACAAAGATCAGATAGATTAGGAAAAATTGTATATAAAAAGAAGCTGAGGATGAAACTCATTTTTTTTGTGTTTGTCGAAAATTTTGAACTAAAAGGCAAACTTTATTTGATTTAATTAACAAGAAATTTCCTATTTCTTACATTTAAATAATTTAAACAATTTAAAGTTAATTGTTCTTCTAAGTAATGAAGATGTCCATATTTTGACTGCCACTTCTAAGTCTATCATTGAAAATAGTGTTTGATATGGATCTGTGTGTTGATTATCAATAACTACAATCTGGATTATATCTTCATTATTTTTCCCTGTCTCAAAGATTTAAATGTTTTGTAATACATGTATATGTTCGTATGTAACAGTTTTTATAAATCTATCAATCATTTTCTTTTTTTTCTTGATGTTCATGCACTTTTTTGCTCCTTGTGAGTCCCTGATTTGGTGAATAGTAAAGATATTGTGGTATTCAAGCAGCTTGTTCAGTAAAGCACAAATGGTCCTTCACGCGATCACTTTACTTTTAACATACAGGGCGGATACAGGATTTTCGAAAGGGGTGGCGTAAAAAGGGGATACCGGTAAAGAAGGGCCACGAAGTGGTCCTCCTCGCAGAAGCTTTCTCGCAATTTCCAAGCATCAAAATGAATTTATTTAGCACAAGGTTTTTATTTGCTACATTATACAACAGAGATATCATAATAAATGAATTAGTACCGTTAATGCGAGGACGAGCGGAGGATTACATTTTAGCCTGTGGCGCTAGCTAATACCCTCCCTGTTACCTTTTTCTTTCCTTTTTTAAAGGGTGTGGGTGTACGCCCATACGAAACACCCCCCCCCCCATCCGCCACTGACCTCTTATCGATTTTAGTTTCAGCTTTTACTTATAAATTGACGTCTACCGATTGCATGTAAACCTGTAACAGTTCGAATTGAAACTTATACTTACATTAAAAACATGGTCGTATGCTAAATAGTGTAAAACGCTGATCCACGTCAACAGACATCCAATACCAAGAAGGATTCCAGTAGAGTCGTATAGAATTATAGTGGAACTTGTCAATAGCTGAAAATGAAATAGATATCCATAACGTCCAGTTTGAACAAGCAAAGATATTAGTTGTACAACATTTAAAGTTGTCAAATGTAAACTGTAATAGAAATTTCTCCAATATTGGTAAGAACATGAGCTACTTAAAACCCCGACTGTTGTTTTATTATGCTTTTTAAAAATGTGTGTGTTGTTAAAACGCAGGGGATTGTCATCCCAATGCCATCTTTGAAAAATAAATTAAAGGCCCAATTTATTTTAATGGTTGGTATGTCCAAAATTTATAAACGGTAATTACTGCTGATAAACAAAAACAGAAAATAGTTTAAGTAACTTGTATTAATCTAACACTATAATCTAATTAATATATTTGTCTATAAAGTATAACAAAAGTTGCACATATGTACCCTGTACTTGCATGTCTCTATATTAACTTTGGTTAGCTATATTTGTATATTACGGATTCGACCGAGCATGCTAAAGCGCTGGATATTGTTCAGGTGAATGAGTGCAATATAGCTCTCAACGGTTCGAGTTTAATTGCAGCCCGCGCACACACACGTTCTATTTTATTTCTATTAGCATCCTCCCAAGTCGGCGGTTATTTCCTATTAGTAAAAAACCCAAACGTGTAAACTTACACCATGGTCAATCTGGACTTTCAAAATGGACCCAACAATTGTTAAAATATTTGCCACAAACAAGAGACAATCATTGAATTTAAAAATTTCCCAGCAAGCTCTTTTGGAAAGTCGTTTTCCTGTCTCTGCCTCAAAGTATTTCTTTGTTTTCTGAAAAAGTGAAATAATAATATTGTGTCAATATTTATAGTCTTTACAGGATCTATTTCTTGGCCATGTTAAAGTATTCAATGAAGCACATTATACAATAACTTAGTCGATAATGTTGTATATTTCGATGACGATTTGGTAGGCCATGCAAAGTTGTTAATGTTTGGCAAATTATATTTAATACCCATATGAACAAACCAACAGCAGGGGTTGAAGGTCGGGACATTGGAATTATAAACTAGAAATCCAAAAGACTACATAGAGAATAGTCGACAAAAGAGAAAAATTTATAAAAAAAAACGCTTTGACGACTTTCGTTCGCAAGTAACAAAAAAGTGGAAAATTGTGGGGAAAATTAATTCCAAGGCATTAGAAATACCTCAAAATCCGAACAGATAAATATTACATTAGAACTTCACCCAGCTTTCACATTCATAATAATTATAATGGAATTAAACAGTCGATGAGGGACCTCACTGACGGCATATTCTTGAATATCTAATTGTGCAGTTAATTACATGATCACGGCTCTTTCGAAAAGAAAAACAATAAACAAAATCAAGTGAGTTATGTCCATCTAAACCACTTACCCAAAACAAAATGGCTGATGATAGTCCAGAATGGAGACAGCATAAGGCGTGTAATACACCAAATAGTAAAACTAATACAGATATAGCAATGTCGATTGTATCAGCTGAAATTGTAAAAATTTACTTCTAAAGTGTTGTTCTATATGAATTGGTATTTTTATTTACAACATTTTCGTTGTTTCTAGATGAAAACTGAAAAAGATGTGTACAGAAAGGCATGCAATATCTTGATTTCTTTGAGTGAATGGTTGCGAATAGTCCTTAATATCAAAGAAGCATTATTTGAGATATTTTCAGGACCACGAGAAATTAACAGACAATACGTCAATTCGGGAAACAGGGTTGTCTATAGGACTAAAAGTTTGATAATTATAAAATAAAGGGTACAAGTAAACATTCATTTATCTGTTGGTAGATGCCAGAGGCGTAGCTAGACTAGTTACATTGTGGATACACATAATAATTAAGGGGTCTGGTGGTATGCCCCCCACAGAAGTTTTGGAAACGTGTTGCAATTTGGTGCATTTTGGAGAGTTCTAAGGTGCTTTATTTAGTACAGAATATAGACAGTTTATTTATTGCATTTTTTGGTCAAAACCTTGCGGGTTTAGCCACGTACTCGCATATACAGCTACGTCACTCCTTTTTGAAAACTACAAAGAGGTTTTTTTTATCGTACAAGGTGCGTAGCACTCTTCAAAACGTTACCCATGCAGTCGGGTTTTTTGGGTAATAATATGACAACCTATCCTCCAAAGAGAAGGCCACTCATATACCACCTGGGGACTCGCTGCTCGGATTGTGCCTTGTGGGTGTTATCCCGGTAATCGGCAATATGTTGCTTTCAAGTCTTTATTGCTGCATACAAACAACCATATAATATAACTATATACATACTACAGTGCACAGCTAATACCCCAAACACATCATTATAAAAATATAACCTTTGATTGTTCTTTTCTTGTTACATTTGAACTCCTCAGTTCTTGTTGATAGTTTCACTCTGATTTGTCCGTTGATGTTACTGTTATCAAATTTAACCTGAAATTATAACAGTATGTCGCCGTGTGACAGGTTCTTATTGGTCCTCACTATTCACAATCATTTCAATAGGTTTACACGACCAACACATTCCAATAATAAGTTAAAAATCTTAAACTGTCCTGCATAACTATATATTTCTTTAAAACAGGATCATAAGGAAATTTCTCTAAGTAACTTCAAACCTTTCTAAAATTCCACAAAATCTTTAAATAATTAAAATGGGTTTTACCGTCATAAACACCTACCAGTTGTTTTACCATCGGATTTGTCATGCTTTAGTTTTTTCTTAATTAGAAAAAATATAAATCCTATTCTATGAAGAACCGGTTTCGTCAGACATATAGCACCATTGTATAATACATATTGTCAGGTAAAATTGTTAATAAGTACCTGGGTTGGGTTTCATAAAACATCTTAAATGTGAGAATTTCTTCAACTCATCCTCAAATCAAATATTGGCCAATCAGATTGCTGAAAAATTTAAATTTTAGATAATAATCAAGGATTTGAGGAAAATCTCAATTTGAGAAGTTTTATGAAACTGAAGCCTGTTCACATAAGATTAAGATAGGTTTTTCTGTTTGACACAACCTCCGACACTGTACATGTAATTGTTTAACTAATAATTTCGGATTGGAAGTCATGGGATCCGTATGGCACAAAACGCAATGAGAGCTCACGCGAACAAAAAATAGCGGAAAAAAGGACATTTAAATGGTTAAACAAATTTATGTAACCATCAAGCTAACTTGAGTGAGACCTTATGTTATAACAAGAAGAAATAAAATATTTATATCTTACTTCAAACTGATTTATTTCAACATTTTATACTTACAGATCCAGCTATACTGAAACACTGTTCTGTCTTTCCTGTCTCTATGTTTAAGTGAACTGAACTAATTCTAAAGTCAATTGTTACACTCAAAAGTCTGCAAGGTAGTAGTTAAATTGCATTTTTATATAGTCTACGTCCATGGAAATGAATCTTTCGAAAATGTGTGCACTGTGAGAAGTTGGGTGTCCAAGCAATATTTTGAATGATTTGTGTAATATAATATATTTTTCTTCCAGTGAATGAAACAACCGCGGACCCGTATCTTATGTTACACTGAAGAAACTTAAGTTAAGTCACTATCGTGCACATTCGGTTTCAACGTCGTGCTCAAAAGACCTGAATTGAACGAGGTGAGGGCAATCATTTTCCGTGTATATCATGCTGATATTTTTTTGAAGGGCAGAGGAGGACAGAATACCAATATGAAACCACCAATAGGTTATGAATTTTCATGAAACATTAAGTTTTCGTATTGGCATTTTTAAATAGAACACTAATCAGCGTTTTGATCAACTGAAGTGCCCCGTGCGGGATCCGGGTGGCTAAAAGAATAGACCGCAGTCGCGCTAGCTTGTCGTAAAAGGCGACTAAATAGCGCCCAGTACCCTGACCGGCGTGTCAGGTCGGTTTGCCTAAAGACCGACTGGGATGTGTGCCCCAGGTGGTTGAATGGGGTACCCCTGGCAAGCTGGGGTTGTCAGGCCATAATACGGAAAACCTGACCGCAAACCATATTAGTGTACCGTGTTGGGGAAATGCCACTTTCCTCGCACGTTAAAGAACGCTGCTGTAGTATTCGCTATGAGTAGGGATTTCGATCCCGCTACAGGAGGCTAAATTGCCCGACCCTATCCATCCTCCCATTTGCCAGTGGCAATCTAAAATCCGTTACCCCTATTTTTCCTTGTGTCCCATCCCATTTTCATTCATCATCATTTCATGTTCATTTTATCATCCATTTCATGTTCATCGCCTGAATATAGCTGAAATATTGCTGCTCGGGCGTTAAACACTATTAATCAATCAATCAATCAACTGAAGTGATACATACCTTACGAGTTTTCCGTCGGTACTCCTCATCAGTTCTTCGATACTTGGGTCGAACCCATAATTGGGGGGAAAGTCGGCCGCAATGTCTTTACAAACTAAACAATAATAAAAATGCAATAAAATAACAAAAACTAAGTTCTATTTCAAAATCTTTACAAATCGTAAAAAGGACCGAGATGCACACGCTGCGTTGCTTAACCCATATTTTACTGAATCTTTGACGAATAAAAGAATAAAAGGTTCTTTCATAAGTTTTTGGGAAAGACCGGTTGATCTTTCACGAGTGATAGATATTTTGTGTCTTTTCGCGAGTGGAGCGCAGCGCAACGATCCGAAAGACATAAAAATTTCTATCACGAGTGAAAGATTACACGGACTTTCCCAAAAACGTATGAAAGTATCTATTTCTTCTGTAAACCAACAACTTTCATTTTTTGACTAAATCAGCTTGTCGTACTAAAACCTCACAAACTATTTATTTGTTCTCTTCACGCTCACATTCGTCAAACAATGTTATAAATAATAAGTGTGCTGAATAACAAGTATGTTAACAATATGTCATAAACAGTAGAGAAAACCATTGGTTGAATAATTTCGTGACTGCATAGTACAGATTGCCGGTCAACACCAAGGTTACGGGTTCGAGACTTTCTGCTGAAAGGCTGTACTCTACTCCAACTTAATTGATAGGGATTGTCGGTTTTCCTGTCGAAGGAAGGGCTTTAACCATGTATTCCGCCCCTCCCCTCCCTTGTGCAGTTAAATCCCATTCAAATACACAAACATTACATCATAGCATATGATTAGTAACTTGTGCGTTAATTTCTTTCAGGTAATCTGGGAATGAAAATTATCAAAATCTTTAATGCCGGGTTATTAAAGTTTAAATTTACTAAAATGCTTTATTTATTGACTAAAAATTAGCTACAAACTTTGCTGTAAATACTGCATAAAAATTAACTTCCTAACTAGTTCCAAAGATTTTCTATGAGCTTTAAATAAAAACGAGTTCTGCCATGTTTACCAGTGTTTCTGGTTTGATCTATAATATCAATTTCTTCGGCTGATTCATTGTACACACCAACGGTATAGTAATATAAACACATTGACACTGGCTGACTGGAGTCCTTTGCTTTTCTTATAAAGAAAGATCCAACTGAAGTGTCTGGAATAGTGTAAACCTGAAAAAAACAAAGAATACAAATATTCGGTAGCACTATTGGAAGATGAAAGTTAACAATTTAGACGCAAATTTATGCAATCGATGGCTATTTGCGAGAATTAAATTCTCAGACTTATACCTGAAGATATTACCGGTTAACTTATTGCAACAAACGAGGAGCAGTCGAGTTGTTTAAATAGGGTAACTGGTAAAAGGCGTTTTTTGTAAAACATAATTCAATCAATAGAATTTGAAATGGACGTGACGTTATTGTTGTCATACGATCACGTGCGAGACGGTCAGTCTAGACGATCAATGTAATTCATTTAGAATTTTGAATGACGGCAAAAGGTCCCCTAACACTATCACAACGATCAACGGACTTATATCATTTTGGTGAGAAGTAGTATGACACAATGAAAAAAATACATAAACAAGTTAGAAGCGATGAAAACGTAGGTAATTTTTTCCAACTTTTTTAGGTTTTAAATGTACTGTAGCAAATAAAATATATTAAAACAAGATTTAGCATAGATTTGCAATAGATATATTCAGTTCTTTAATCTCATGCTTATTATTTTTTGAAATTTATCTTATAAAATAAACGAAACAACTGTGGACTGTGATCACGCTCACAAAGCGATAACCCCCCGCTTCGCTTTCAAGTCCAATTATCTCCCCTTAATGATATCCCAGGTCAATAAAAATCCTCCATGTTTATCTACATATAATATACTTCCTTTATGCTAAGTTTCAATAAATTTCAACAAGCGGTTTAGGAGGAGTTCATCCTCACAAGTCAGGGTTTCTGTGTCTACATGTGTCCACGAAACCCTGACAAACTTAGCTAGGAAATTCCCGGACTAGAAGTCACTATTTTGATTGGCTACATCATACCTTGATGTAGCCAATCAAAAAGCTCGCTTTCATTCGCGGTTTGGTTAGCGGATATCTCGATGTGTTGCATAGACCGTGTGAAAGTCAGTGTATTTTGTACAGTTGTGTTGAAAGTTTGTTATTGCCGCGTTATTAATTAGTTGCGTTACGTTTTCTTCCATCTCAAGAATGAGTAAGAATGACTACTGTCAAACACTAAGTTTGTCAGTGTCTTGTGGACACATGTGGACACAGAAACCCTGACTTGTGATGTTGGAAGGAGTTGCGCTTACGAGGTCTCCAACTGAATACTTTATTTAAAACATCTAAGGCCAATTATTTCCCCTGGATAATATTATACAGCGACGGAAATTCTTCATGCACATCTATATATGATGTACTTCCTTCATGTAACTTTTCATCAAAATCTGTGAAGCGGTTTAGAAGGAGTTGCGTTTACGAAGTCTCCCACTGAATACTATATTTAATAAAAGTCCAATTACCTCCCCTTAATAATATCCGACGCAAACTCTTCATGCACATCTACATATGATATACTTCATTTATGCTAAGTTTCATTAAATTTCATCAAGCGGTTTAGGAGGAGCGCTTACAAGGGATGTGGACAGACAGACAGAAAGACAGGGTGATTCCTATATACTCCAAACAAGTTAGCGGGGGTATAAAAATGCAGAAATATTTATTAAAATGCTAAAATGACCTTTTATGATATAATTTTATTTCAAATCAGGCGTTTAAATATAAAGAATATTCCTTTAGCTTTGGTTTGGTGCCGAAAATGTATCTTTAACATAATGCATTAACAATATTAATTTGATTTTAATTGCACAGAGAAAGTACGATACGATATTAATCAGTTCAATGATACGATTAAAACAAGAAATATGACTTTGTATAAGCTATTAAATTCTGCTACCCTATTGAATAAGTATGCACGTTAAGAGTTCGTAACGCAATAATATATGTAAATTTTTGATCTTCTTGTCAATATAAAGAATGAAGAGGAGGATGGGGAAAATAAATTTTGATTACTGTACATAAAATATGCTATAACAAATTGCGACACACAATAACATTTGCCGAAAAGCTTTCAAAATATACTTTGTATTTGTATGCAGATCTTATTTTATTATGTATACCAAACGAATATAAATGGGAGACATATTGTTTTTGTCTGGTAATTTACTTCATGTTCTTTTTTCTTTTCTTCTACATTAAGGCTGATATTTTCAACTAAATTGTGGGGGGGGGGGGGGGCTGCCAAATCGCATACTTATACACGTTTAGGATATGTAAGAAGAAGGTCGAAATATTGTTGTCTGTCCGTCCGTGCATCCATAACAAATCTTGTCCGGGATACACCTTTTTATCCTTTTAGGTAGGCTTTTTGATATATTTGGCATGTGGGTAGATTATAACTTATCGATGGACTTGATATAAGCTTTATCGGACTAAATATAAGCTTTTATTATCTTGTTTCCGAATGCATTGCTTTTTATGTACCTGTCTGCTTGTGACTTTGTATGATATTATTGAAATAAATATGTTTAAAGTAACTAATCGATGTGTCGCATGCCATGGGTGTTGACATTTAATTTGAAATTTCAACCCCCCCCCCCCCCCAAAGGTCACCTCCACACCAAGATCACATCAATGCCTTTTAAGTCATTTTAAAATGCAGAAGAAACTATTGATTAAGGAGTGGACAGTGTAGTTAAGAAATGTTTGACGGAAACTTTTGGGATATTTGGGATATATGCGACGCAAAGAGGAAGTAGTGGTCTGACAGGTATAAAATTGTGTACATGGTATAATTTATTAGTACAAATTGGCATTCAACATCTTTAATTATACCGACTAATAGAAGTTGGGAAATATTGACGAAAGATTTATTGACCTTAACAAGAAGTAGATGCGAACAATTATGATTGATTGATTGATTGATTGATTGATTGATTGATTGATTGATTGATTGATTGATTGATTGATTGATTGGATGTTTGCTTTGCGTCCAGCGAGCAGTATTTCAGTTATATTCAGGACGGGAACAAGTTAACAAACAATACATCGATTGAAAAAGGGGTGGGATGAGACACAAAGGAACAAAATTTTGACTGCCACTGGAAAAGTATGGAACGCCAAATTAACATATATTCAATTAATTGTACCTATCTTCAAATATTGAAGATATCTTCAATTGAATTATACCTATCTTCAATTCAATTATAGATATCTTCAAATCAATTATACCTATCTCCAATTCAATTGTACCTAGGTACAATTCAGCACAATTAAAGATATCTTCAATTTAATTGTACCTATCTTCAATTCAATTATAGATATCTTCAATTGAATTGAACCTATCTTCAATCGAATTGAACCTATCTTCAATTGAATTAAACCTATCTTCAATTCAATTGTGCCTAGGTATCTTCAATTGCACTTAATCAAATTTGTATTATAATATAATTCAATTGAAGATAGGTGTAATTCAATTGAAGATAGGTGTAATTGAATTGAAGATATCTTCAAATGAATTGAAGATATCTTCAAATGAATTGGAGATATCTCCAAATGAATTATGGAGATGTTGGAATTAGACCTATCTTCAAGTGAATTAAAGATATCTTCAATTCAATTGAAGATAGGTGTAATTGAATTGAAGATATCTTCAAATGAATTGAAGATATCTTCAAATAAATCAATTAAATTGCACCTAGGTATAATTCATTTGAAGATAGGTTCAATTGATATGAAGATATCTTTAATTATTTGAAGATAGGTACAATTAATTGAATATATGTTAATTTGGCGTTCCATAGAAAAGTACGGAGTATTTGGTAGGGTCTGAGAATTTAGCCTTTTGTAGTGGCTACAATGAGCCTACTCTTTTTCGAAATCTATAAAAGGGATCTTTATCGTACAAGGAGCGTGACACTCTCCAAACACGTTACCCACTATGGTCTGCGGTCAGGCTTTCCGTATTATGATCTGACAACCCCCCAACGAGAGGGTCTCCCTTATCCGCCACGCGGGGACGCGCTGGGATGCTCTGTGGGTCGAGCACTAGGAACCGTCCTAGTATGGTCCCAGCGAAGAATTATGTAAAACGCTTACAATGTACAATTCATAAGTACAAATCCATATACCAAATATGAAATCATTCCGACTGACGGAAGCTTAAAAAACGTTTTTTTTTGTTGGAGCGTATGCGGCAAACAGGAAGTAGTATAACAACAGTTCTGCAAATAGTTTAAATCGTACAATCCATTGTATAAACCACCATATGAAATATCCAACCAGTATTATAAACGAAACACGAGAAAAGTTTGACGGAATTGTTTAATACGTATAAGATGCATGCAGGAAGAAGTGAGATTTGTGCAGAACTTACTGCCTATAAGTACGAATCACCAAATATCGAACCGTTTCCATTTCCAGAAGAGGTTAAATGTTAAACTAAAATCATTGCAATGCACATCGGCCAACAAGAAGTAGGGTTCTGAGATGTCGGGTAACAGCGTATAACGTACTATTCGTTTGCACAAATCACCATATCAATCATCAAAATATTCTGATTGAAGAAAACCCAAAAGAGTCACAAAGGCCTTCGCATTTTGGGCGTTGACATAAAAATAAATACAAGATTATATGACATCGTTAAATGCTTGGGTGTGTTGGTTTTATTTTCTTTGTTTATTACATGCATTATTTATTATTCATTTATTAGAATTAACAATGAAAGAAAACGGGTGATTAAACCATAAATATAAATAATTTTGTAATAAAACGGTGTACATTTGTGTAAGTATTCTCTTATCAGATTCGTAGATTCTTTTCTGTGTATCTTCAGGTGTCGACAGGTGTAATACGCGATGTCAGTTGTGTATGATTCGGTAAATTTAGGTCAATCTCGCGGTCTGTTCGAATGATGTAATATTGTCCTTAGTAACTACATGCCTTCTCTGTTTTTATGCAAAAGATAACTGTGGAATTCTCAAAATATTTGCAACCGATAATGTTAAAAATTATCAGACATCGGAAGTATCCGTGTTACAGTTAAATATGATGTATTAATTCTTGAGATTTAACTCTCATGTGTACTCTAATTTTAAATTTTTCGCTCTGCGTCTATATTATAAATTGTAAGCAGAACATTTGATAATGTGTAAGTAAAAAACAACACAAGGAACGCCGACACCCGTGTATGAAATAATCACCTTTAAAAACAACACAAGAAACGCCGATACCTGTGTGTGAAATAATCACCTTTAAAAACAACACAAGAAACGCCGATACCTGTGTGTGAAATAATCACCTTTAAAAACAACCCAAGAAACGCCGAAACCCGTGTGTGAAATAATCACTGTTAAAAAACACACAAGAAACGCCGATACCCGTGTGTGAAATAATCACTGTTAAAAAAAAACACAAGAAACGCCGATACCCGTGTATGAAATAATCACTGTTAAAAACAACACAAGAAACGTCGATACCTGTGTATGAAATAATCACCTTTAAAAACAACACAAGAAACGCCGAAACCCGTGTGTGAAATAATCACTGTTAAAAAAAAACACAAGAAACGCAGATACCCGTGTGTGAAATAATCACTGTTAAAAAAACACAAGAAACGCCGATACCCGTGTATGAAAAAATCACTGTTAAAAACAACACAAGAAACGCCGACACCTGTGTATGAATTATCACCTTTAAAAACAACACAAGAAACACTGATACCCTTGTGTGAAATAATCACCTTTAAAAACAACACAAGAAACGCCGAAACCCGTGTATGAAATAATCACCGTTGAAAAAACAACACAAGAAACGCCGATACCCGTGTATGAAATAATCACCATTAAAAACAACACACGAAAAGCCGATACCTGTGTGTGAAATAATCACCTTTAAAAACAACACAAGAAACGCCAATACCCGTGTATGAAATAATCACTGTTAAAAAACACAAGAAACGCCGATACCCGTGTGTGAAATAATCACCTTTAAAAACAACACAAGAAACGCCGATACCCGTGTATGAAATAATCACCGTTGAAAAAACAACACAAGAAACGCCGATACCTGTGTGTAAAATAATCACCTTTAAAAACAACATAAGAAACGCCGAAACCCGTGTATGAAATAATCACCTTTAAAAACAACACACGAAAAGCCGATACCTGTGTGTGAAATAATCACCTTTAAAAACAACACAAGAAACGCCGAAACCCGTGTATGAAATAATCACCTTTAAAAACAACACAAGAAACGTCGATACCTGTGTATGAAAAAATCACCTTTAAAAACAACACAAGAAACGCCGATACCCGTGTGTGAAATAATCACCTTTAAAAACAACACAAGAAACGCCGATACCCGTGTGTGAAATAATCACCTTAAAAACAACACAAGAAACGCCGAAACCCGTGTATGAAATAATCACCGTTGAAAAAACAACACAAGAAACGCCGATACCCGTGTATGAAATAATCACCGTTGAAAAAACAACACAAGAAACGCCGATACCTGTGTATGAAATAATCACCTTTAAAAAACACAAGAAACGCCGAAATCCGTGTATGAAATAATCACCTTTAAAAACAATAGAAGAAACGCCGATACCTGTGTATGAAATAATCACCTTTGAAAACAACACAAGAAACGCCGATACCCGTGTGTGAAATAATCACCTTTAAAAACAACACAAGAAACGCCGAAACCCGTGTATGAAATAATCACCGTTGAAAAAACAACACGAGAAACGCCGATACCCGTGTATGAAATAATCACCGTTGAAAAAACAACACAAGAAACGCCGATACCTGTGTATGAAATAATCACCTTTAAAAACAACACAAGAAACGCCGAAACCCGTGTATGAAATAATCACCGTTGAAAAAACAACACAAGAAAAGCCGATACCCGTGTATGAAATAATCACCGTTGAAAAAACAACAAAAGAAACGCCGATACCTGTGTATGAAATAATCACCTTTAAAAACAACACAAGAAACGCCGAAACCCGTGTATGAAATAATCACCGTTGAAAAAACAACACAAGAAACGCCGAAACCCGTGTGTGAAATAATCACCTTTAAAAGCAACATAAGAAACGCCGATACCCGTGTATGAAATAATCACCTTTAAAAACAACACAAGAAACGCCCGAAACCCGTGTATGAAATAATCACCGTTGAAAAAACAACACAAGAAACGCCGAAACCCGTGTGTAAAATAATCACCTTTAAAAACAACATAAGAAACGCCGACACTCGCGTATGAAATAATCACCTTTAAAAACAACACACGAAAAGCCGATACCTGTGTATGAAATAATCACCTTTAAAAACAACACAAGAAACCCCGATGCCCGTGAATGAAATAATCACTGTTAAAAAAAACACAAGAAACGCCGATACCCGTGTATACCATTCACCCACACTGTATTAGACATAAGGAAAGCACTGTAAGCATTGAGATAAACAAGTTGATATTTTGAAAAGAGAGTAGACTTATAGGTAATAAACTGTAACAGGTCGACATGAATTATTTCTATTCTAATTAGACAATAAGAGTACATTTATAATATTTTCGTACCTATAGAAAACATCATTTCCGCCATAAACTGGCTGTTCCGTCAATGTAACACACAATATATTGCAATGGATAATTATAGCGCGTGTCGCTATTTATAAAATTTATACGTCATATGCCATAGCTTTTCGGTGGGAGTTGCAGTTTTGTAATTGGAACAGCCATTTAAAACACGCCCTTCTCAGCGCGTGTTGCTCATAGATAAATCATTTTTTTTACCACAGTTGTGGTCTCAAAGCCTTTAAAGCACGTCATATTATAATACCTTTCAATCAACTTACTTAAAATTAAAATTACTTTGACACGAAAATGTTTAGGAAGACGAAAATGGCAGAAGTTACCTAATTATACCAAATTCCCCTCTTGTTTCCTCCTCTACTTAAGTGTAATTTTTGATTGATTGATTGATTGATTAATGGTGTTTAACGCCCGAGCAGCAATATTTCAGCTATATTCAGGCGATGAACATGAAATGAATGATAAAATGAACATGAAATGATGATGAATGAAAATGGGATGGGACACAAGGAAAAATAGGGGTAACGGATTTTAGATTGCCACTGGCAAAGGGGAGGATGGATAGGGTCGGGCAATTTAGCCTCCTGTAGCGGGATCGAAATCCCTACTCATAGCGAATACTACAGCAGCGTTCTTTAACGTGCGAGGAACGTGGCATTTTCCCAACACGGTGCACTAATATGGTTTGCGGTCAGGTTTTCCGTATTATGGCCTGACAACCCCAGCTTGCCAGGGGTACCCCATTCAACCACCTGGGGCACACATCCCAGTCGGTCTTTAGGCAAACCGACCTGACACGCCGGTCAGGGTACTGGGCGCTATTTAGTCGCCTTTTACGACAAGCTAGCGAGACTGCGGTCTATTCTTTTAGCCACCCGGATCCCGCACGGGGCTGTAATTTTTGAAGACGCTAACTAAATAAAATAGTAATTTTAAATTTTATAGAAATTAAATTGCTGAAACTGGAAAACCTGCATATCACGTTTGACAAGCTGCGATGTTGTTCTCGAGTTAGATTTATCCTGCGTGAATTGTCTAGTTACGCTTGAAATGTTGATAAAATTATAAATTTGCCTAGGAAGTATCAGATTACGGTCAAGTTATACAAGTTATAGAGGAAATAAATTTCAAGTATTATTGTCCGTACTGTCTAATCATGTGTTGTATGATATGTGCGATATTTTTTCAAACAGTAACTGATAAGTTATAGTGAGTTACGGAAATTTATGGAGGGCATGAACAAAAATTATATTGGGCGAGGAGCAAGCTGAGTGTATAATAAATGCATTTCGGGAATAAAATTTCACTCCAATACTTTAAATTCTGTCCTGGGAACCGGAATTTAATCATTGCTACTAGTAGGTGTTGTAAACCTGGCCGCAGGCACTATGTTAGAGTTAGTTAGTCCGAGAATCCGCTGCCGTCCAACGCCTTTTTATGTCCCACTCAAAACAGAGTTGGACGGTACGGGATTCTCGGACAATATTAGTGTATTTTGTCACCAAATCACGTGATACCAAGAAAGAGGGATAAAACTCACGTGAAGACGGGGTACAAGTCAAGTGGTGATGTAATTAAATAAGTTTAAGGTTGGTAGAAAATCATATGATTTCAACTAGGCAGGATTCAAGACCTGTTTCAGTTATTAAACCTTCTTTCTTGATGAGGAATGATTTGAAACTACTTTGAACCTGAACTGGTTTGCCTTTTGTCAGTAGCAAGCTGAAACTGGTTTTGCAAACCATTCAAACCATACACAAGGGTGGTTTGTGGCTGCACTAATGTTGCAGTGTGGAGATGTTGTAAAGATAAGAGAACAGATCCTTTGAAAAATCCAAGAAACAACATAAATCCTTACTAGAACATGGCATTGCTGGGTTTTTCTGGTGGAAACCAATAAAGACAAACATAAAACTTATCAAGTTTGACGATTTCGAAAACAGACACAACACAATTTTCGGAGAGTCATCTGACTAGAGGCATATGAACAAATGTTAGAATTTGTTTTTCTGAATTTATTATTGTGTAATTTTTTGCTTCAATTAACCAGATTAAAGTTTCTTTATTCAATCCTTAAACCTAAACAGAAAATCAATTATTTGCTACTCATCAATTAAACAAACACCAGTTTCGAAAACTTAACTGAACCCAGTTTAAAACCTTAAACCTAAACCTAAACTAGTTTTGATGTAACAAATTCGACGTTAGTTTGTTCCATCTTTTTTAACCTACGAATATGGTTAATACATGTACTTACATTCATAATTGTGTAATTTATGTGTTCAAGGAGTTCGTTAATGGTGTAAATAGCGTACGCTCCTGTAGACGGTGGATATGGCATGGTTTCATAATCCTGTGACCAGTTCTTCAGTAATAAGTGTTTCATGGCTATAGCATTGCGCTCTACAAATATGGCGAATTGTGACCGATCATCTCCAAACAATATTAACTACAACATAAATCAAATGTTTTATTTAAGCGCTGAATTGTGAAGTACGGAAAAAGTATTGAAATACATATTAAGTACGGAAAAACGTATTAAAATAAAAATTAATATAACCCTATATAAAATCGTATTTCAATACTGTCTATCTTCCATTTTTACCATATATTCAAATTTCTGCTGTTCGAAAAATACAAAATATCTCATTTAGACACGAGATTAGGGTTTGTGTATACAAAACAGAAAAAAACCGGTACGAAACTATAAAATTAAAATATCAAATGAAAAGCAATTATACTACATGTCATGCGTTGTTTTATCCCCTTTTGCAACATAATTCTAGCTGGAGATACAATGTATGTTAATTTATTTTTCAGCTTTTCGAAAGTTCTGACAATTAATTAGTTTGTAAAGATTTAGTAGATTGCAAATGAATAAATTAAACAAAGATAAAGCTCGATAACACCTCTTTTATGATGATACTACCGCCATCAAAGTGTATGGTGTGAAGACCACTAAGCACTTAACGCCAAAACAACGGAGTGTTCCGAAATGATCGCCATGAATAATTTCCAGAAAACCCCTAATTTTAGTGACTTAAATTAGTACTAAGCTCGAAGACTTACATCGTATTCGTGTATCATTTAAAAATATTTTTTGCTGATGCGGTTGGTCCGCCAATGTGTAGGTATTTATTTTCGTTGTTGGTAAAGTTATTAAAGCCGATTTTGACAATACTTCTATGAATCATACTCTATTCTTGTCTAATAAATATTTCCTGTTACTTTTCAGAAAATTTGTAAAGTCATATAATTTTACAATCAACGAACGCCAGGTATCACAATTACTTCCTTGTATATAGTGTTCATCAAATATACAAAACATTTAATAATATTTTTTTCCAGACATTTCTACCTGATACGTGCAGAAAAATGCAACCAGTGGAAGAAGAACAAGTTTTTCTGGAAACTTCTTAATACCCCGTTCTCTACAAACTCTTGTGTACGGATCTTTGAAACGATTATCAAGTTTTTGCAACAGCTTATCATCTTTAATTTGTTGATCAGTAGATTTAGTTCTGTCTGGAAAATACACAGATAAATACGTCTTAAATAGTATATTGCCTTTATCTACTACAGCTACTCCTAGAATCGATGTTTGTATTACAGTACGCAATTTATATATTTTTGAACATGACATACTTTTCTTTGCGTTCTGTTGAACAATATATTACTGTTATACAGGCTCTCTTAACATATTATCCTGTTCTTCAGTTTGGAGAGCTAGGTCGTAATGTTTAGTGTATCTTATGTCACACCAATGTTATATGAACTGTATTTAGAAACTTGAATGTTTATAATAATACTAGTTTCATTTACCTTTTGTATTATGTGCTGCGTTGGCCATTTCAAAGGTAACGTTTAGATCCTTTTTGTTTGTGTCTTTATCATTATTATCAAATCCAGCGCTTTCTGTAGCTGCCATATCGATGTTTGTTCTTCCAATTGCGTATTAATTGTTTCCGTGTGATGTTGATCACACACAACGGAAAACTGACTTCCTCTATAAATTGCGTTATGTACTTCCTTTATTTGTAATAATATACTTTACAACAATAAAATGGGCAGAACACACAATCCCCTTTGAAAAACGTAGTATCGAATTAAAATACCAGTGTGTTTTTCCTCATCATTGAGGGTCATCATTATTTCCTTCATTTTAAAATAGTAATGCCAACACAAAGGTCGCACAAAAATCTCCATGGACAGCTTTTCATTTAAATTATTACACTAAAATATGCCTAGAAATAAATTTTCGTTAAAATCGAACTTTTTGTGGGAGTGATGAAAGTCACCTTTCAAAATAGCGGTTTTCGCGCCAATAGTTTTCTCTCAAAATGTCTGAATGATGTTTAACGCTAATTTCAACAATTTTTCAGCTAGCATGCCATCCAATTTTTATTGAGGGGAAGAAGCAGGAGTTCTTGTAGTAAACCCTCGACCTGCGGCAGGAAAACATCAATCCTTGTCAATTAAAGTTGGGGTCGCGTACACCCTACAGTGAGACTCGAACCCGCAACCTCAGTCTTGACATCTTTCATGCTAACTGTATCATTTAACCATTTTCCTTGAAATCGCTTAAGCCATCCAAGAGATCCGAGAATTGACTTTTTAATCATTTTGACAACTGCAGCCAACTTATAGCGCACACTTTTGTGTAATGTTCTACCTGGTTGGTATGCTTACCGAATGCCGTAGTTTTGTTGGTCTACTTGTTGAAATCGATCTCAATATTGTTTTATGTATCTCAATCAATCAACACTTTCTTTGTATAAACGCATAAACGAATTCTTATTTGTATTGTGAAAAATAACGCAGCGAGTGTGTGTATATTGGAGTGACATTTGCCAAAGGAGAATTTGGAGGTCAAGCTATTGTTACTTCAGTGTTTACAGACGCCAATCACTCGATCATTCGTAATCTGTATTCATTACTATTAATTCCAACAAGTTTGCGAACTATCCGAATCAGGATAAAAACTTATATGTCTAACAAATATTTTCAAATCTGTCAGAAGAATTGTTCCTCGAAAATAAACGTACTGTAGTGCATTCCGTTCAATGTAAAGTCTTCAACCTCAACAGTTTTCCTACCGCAGGTCGGGGGTTTTCTCCGGGTACTCCGGCTTCCTCCCCCAATAAAAACTGGACGCCATGATATAGCTGAAAAATTGCTGAAAGTGGCGTTAAACACCATCAAACAAACAAACAAAATCAACCTCAACAGATATTAAAATCATTACTCGCTCATGTCCTGCTATCAATTAAATACTTTCTGGCCTGTAATGCCAACATTTCGTTTCAAAATTTATATATATAAAAATATATCATGGAAACATTTTGCATAGTTGACATATATAAGATCAGGGTAAATTATTTCTAGCCAAGAAACGTTAGGGAACATATAGATATAGATATAGATTTTCGGTCTGTTCTTCCGTCCGTCCGTCCCACCGTTGTAGCGTTTTTATGAAGACGACTTAAATCTTCATGAAACGTGATACACTATAAACAACACGAGATCTCTTCTATGGCAAAATTTTGCAAGGATGTGCCAAATATTTCACGCTTAAGTGAACTTAGAAAAAGGGGGGTTTTCCAATGTGTGTTGTGAACGAGACAAATTTTCTTGTTGTACATATGTTGTCAGGAAAAAGTTGTAATGAGTAAAGTAAATTCTATTAGTCGGTTGTGGTTGGTTGGGTATTTATTTAAATTCAATGTTCATAGTTCACGGATCATGGTAGTTTTAATTTTGAAACAAACAGTACCGAGGCTCTAAGGCTAAAAGAATGCAGGATGCATATGAACATATTTAATTGGTTGGAAGTTAAATATTGCTTTTAAGACAATTTAGAATCTCTAGAAATTTCAAAAATTATTAGGAAAAAGTATGCGCATAAACAGAAAAAGTATGTGCATATATAGAAAACACAATGTGCATATAGAAAAACAATGTCCAAATATAGAAACGTATATGCATATATCAAAGGGTATATAGAAAATGTATGAGCATATGCATGTATTGAAAAACTATGTACATATACATATTTAGAAAAGTACATATATATGTAAAGTCTGAAATGGCCGGCCGGTTGCAAATCAAGCGCTTTAATAAATAGGGAATGATTTACAATTTGTTGCAAGTAGGTTTTAGGTCTATAACAAAAATGTAGACAAAAACATGCTGAACCATCATGTATAAAATGTGCTATAAAATGACATGTAAAGTTCAAAAGTGTGAAAACATTCTAAGAATAATTTCATTTGACCAGGTGCACTTCAATAGATTTTCAATCTTTCTTTTATTAAGTTTCAATGATATGGGTTGAAAGCGGAAGGAAGAGATGATTACACAAAATATGTAGCCACTGTTGCTAGTATTAGGGATTTTGTGCGCACTTAACATTATAATCATATTGAATGAAGCGTATTTGCTTTTTTTACCTAAAGATATATGTTGTTGATTAAAAAGGGGAACGAAACAGAAAAAAATCATTGTTTTCCTTTAACAATTTTATCTTATATTAATCAGAAGTTCATTTCAGTAATAATTCCTAATGGATCGTACTCAGCAAGTTACCATAAATCCATATATTTTGAATTTATCCGTACTGCAATTTTATTCTTCGTCTGTTCTTAAAGGTATCGGTTCCCGTTTGAAAAACGGGTGGTTTGCCTGTGATCATTCAGGACGAGAACAAATTAACAATCGATCAATTGGGAAAGTAGGTTCGACAGGAAATTTGTACGACTAGAAAAGTAGGCTTTCTGTTTCTTGTTAACTGCCAATTGAAGGGGTCAACTGTCTGCCAAATTGTTGGAGCCATGGGCAGCGTCCCAGTGTCCATGACATTTTGTCTACAGGATATTGGTATCCAAAAACTAGTTTGGAGTACTTCAAAAAGGTGTTCTTGTTTATCTATTATTGTACTTGTATTTAGTACATAATCTATATCCCAATATGTATGTACACGGATCATCGTTTTTTTTTATTGTTGAACGCTGCATATTCTTAATGGATATTAATAAATAATAATACTTAAGGAGATTTAATCGATATAATATGGTTTGGGTCTGTTTACGCCTAATAAACCGCGAAGCGATTTATGAATGGTGTAAACAGACCCAAACCATATTATATCGTATAATCTGTTCAGAAATTTAAAATATTCCTTATAATTTAATTTTAACTATAAATCTTATCAATTTTTGCGGTAAAAACGTCGATGACGTCGTGGAACTATTTGAATTTTAACAGCGTTAGAATAGGTCATAGGTCACGCAAGTTATTTCTTATAATAAGGGTTGTGCCCGATTTGAATTGACCAATCAGATTTCAGCTTTCAAAGCAAATTAAATTATAATAATTTAACTAAGACGAGTTAAAACTCGTAAAATAAAATACATGCAGACCAGTAAAACCTTTAACAGTTTAATAGCTTCTGCTTCTACTTCGTGATTACTTCAGGATTATAATGTGAAAAGACCCAGGGCGAAACGACTCACTTTATAGGTGCGAGACGACCCGAGCGAATCGACTCGGGGCGAACAGGTAGTCGGGGCGAAACGACCCGACACCCTGACAGTACAGTTGATTGATTGAATGTGTGCAAGCAACATTTCAGCTGTATTCAGGACAAGAAACTATAAATTTACTTAGATAATCTAGTCCCAGATTCGGAAGGAGAATAAGTTACAAACAATAAATCAACAGGGAGAAGGGGTGGACCCCGGGCAAAAAGTATGGAGTATTGGGAAGACTTCCAAGGATAATTCAGCATTTAGAAGCAGATACAATAAGCCTACTGTTTGGAATCTAGAAGGGTTCTTTATTGTGCTTTCTTGTTGGGAATTGCCAGATTATATAAATATTCTGACTACGAACCACAGTATGTAACATATTTGGAATGTGCCATGCTCCTTGCACTATGAAGAATCTGTAGGGATTCCAAAAAACCTTTATTTATACAAAAATTCGGATATACATATAGGTATAAATTTGACTTCTTCCCACACAAAAAAATTACCACTTTTGGCACTTTCTAAACTAGGTTGCTGAGTTTTTTTGGTTTTTTTTGTAAAATTTTTAATTGTAAAAAGAGTGTGATGCACCTATCTAATACCCATTCTACAGCTGAAATTGGCATAGAAAACCTATTTAAACAAACATTATGTAGGCAAGAGAAGCTGTTCTAAAAGTATCTCATTTCAGTAGTATCCTGACATATCTATTAAACTAAAGGTTGACGTATGTAAAGTACTAAATTTTTATTTTGGACTCCTTAATGAGCAGAATTTTACCTGCTTAACTCCTTTAGACAAAGTGGCTGTGTACAGGTATATTGGTAAGGTTTATGCATGTCAAGCCCACTGCTGTAAGCCACATTTGCCAACGTTTGTAACAGAAGTTACAAATCTTAGCAAATCTATGACAGAAATATTTCAATCAGTATATGTACACCCATAATCTATTCACTGTAACTGAATAAATTACTGAAACTATGTTCTGGTCTTATATAAACAGACCAGCTTATTCATTGACCAATTTTGAAACATATTTAAAATATAACATTTTTATTGTCAAACAAATTCAAGTCTGATCATTGTACAGGACTTTCACACTTAAAGTACAGGTATCACAACATACAATATCATAACAAAATTTGACATCATTCTCAGATAATATAAACAGACCTCCACATCTGCAGTCATGTGTTAAAAAGAACTCATCGCCCTCATCAAAGTCTGTTATATAAATCTCATTATGAATAGGATAATTTTGAGCTATTTTCCTTTGATTCCACTTTGTTTTATATTCTTCTCTCAATTTTTCATCGCCAAGAATTTCCCATGCTTTTTTTATCTGAATAAACTTTTCTTTGGAGAAACTACCAACATTTTTATCAGGATGGAACTTCAGTGCCAGTTTTTGATACCTTTGTTTTAATTCTTCAACAGATGCATTTTCAGAACATTCCAGTATCTCATATAAATTCTCCATAACAACACAAATTTTACTTCATGAAAACCCTGGAATAAAAGACATATACTAGTACAGTATATATTAAACAATAACTCTAACTGACAGGACATTTTTTATGGGTAATCATACCAAAGTGATTTTATCCCATCTTGTTTAGATAGGAGAGGCAAGGTAGGTGGAATCATGTGGAAAAAATACTGTGTTCTTAATTTAGACAAATTCTGTTGGTTACTACTGCAGGTACCAATCAAATCTAGTGAAGTGACAAACTTAAGTCAACAATAAATACAGATAAGAAAGTTAGAACTTATATATATGTATAAAGCAAACACAGTGTTTACAGCTATTAAACTTATTTCTTACAAGTGTAAATATGATTTTATGATTATGAATGGTATTTCCATTATTATTTATAATTTTACATATATGTTTACATATATCTTTATATAAAAAAGAATACAATAAATTTATAATTTTTATTGAAAATATTTATTTTTCTTCTTGTTGCTAAATTTTTCTTGTAACTAAGTTTTATGTTCTTGTTGGTTTATTGATGCTTCTTGATGGTTTTTTGTCGCTTTTTTCAGTCCCTAATTAGTGAGAAAGCTGCAGTGGCCAATTCCCAAAAGTAAAGAGAGTTTTAGTCCACGAAAGTTTCATGATTTCTAAAAAATATATTTTTGCATTAGACTCCTTTTTTTCATATTCTGGTCATATTTCGCCATGAATGATATGAGTTAAAATTACTGTGAGTCGACCAACTAAAGCGGCAATGTAACAATTTGCCAACATTTAATAACACTCTACTCAATAACTATTTGCCCCAACATATGTAAAAGGCGTTTACATTAATTAAATTTATATAACTTTATGAAATAACCAATTATTTTCTCAAGATTTTCTGTGTTATGTATGCATTTCAGCATAATATTGCTCTTTCGATCAAAGTGGTAAATAGAAATAAAAACTATTTTTATTTTTTTAATTTTTTAATTTATTAACATCATCATTCCGTCATAACATAAAATATCAGATAACAACGTAATGACACAGATAAATAAATATGTTTTAAAGCTTAGCAACTATTTTAACATGAGCTACTATTTTCAATATTGTTAAAATCAATTGTCTTTCATAACAGCACTGGGAAAGAAACTTTTTAGGGAAAGTCATTATTGCTTTCATATCTTATTAATGAATAATAAAGCCATGTTTGTTTACACAACAAGTATTTCAAATAACCCTTTTTAATTAATAATATTGAAAATATCTTCTTTAGATTAATTTAAAGATTTTTTTTATGAATATTTGTAAGTAATACATTAAAGTATTTCAATTTTTCGCATTCTATGAAATTGTTTACATATAGTACGATATTTTTTTCATATGGTAAGAAATGGCAATAAGTCATGGTACGATATGGCATTTTGATGGTAGGATTTGGTAATTTTGGGTACGAAATGGCAATGGTACGATTTGGTTATGGTACGAAATGACTGTAATTCTCTCCAATAAAAGGGGACTTATTTTTCTATAAAACCTCCCATTTAACTTTTAAATTTATCATTTCCATTGGTCTTTTACCTTTTTTATTATTTCAAATTCGAGCTCTCATTTCACTAAAAACATAAAATATTCGATAAAAAAAGTTTTAAAATAAATATGAAATGGGAGGTTTTATTAATGGAACAGTGGCCGGGGGGGTGATTATTTTTTAAAGCTCTACAACCACTCGACCAACAATTGTTGCTGTTACTGTATCTAAATATATCGATATAACCAGAATAATTACCGATAGCGAAAGGGTACAATTATTACGAATAACTGTACTTAAAGGAATGTCAAGAGTGTGTTGAAATTTTAAAATTGTGGAACTTCTTTCGACTTCAATACGGGCGCAGCCATTTTGCATTGATGAAAAGAACGATTTTTCTTATGGCAATGATAGAAAGATTTAGGTTTTGATGACTTTAGTTAAAGTATTAAATTGTTAATTTCCTTAATATTGATTTTATCAAATTAAACTTTAAAATCTTTTGAAGCAATATTAACACAAAACTCTTTAGCAGTAATCCGGAATTAATGCATAGTTATCCGTTCCGTTCTGTTCTAGTTTTGAAAGTAAAGCACCGTAGCACGTTGAAGACGAAAAAATGTCAGTGGAAGAGTTGACAGCTACTTTTGTAAGCATCGGTTTAAGTGAACAAAAAGCCAAAGAGACTTTAAAGAATGAACAGCTTTCTAACAACTTGAAGATAGCCGTTGAACAGGTTACTATAAAACCTTTATAAACATGTGAAGAGGGTGATGCAACACCATTTCCCTATTTTTTTTCTGTTTCTTTACTTAAAAGTGGCTCACTACTGAGCATTATTCTTTGACTTGGGAGACTGCGCTTTTGTTGAGATGGTGTTTGATCTATAGTTTGTAATTCTTTTTAAATTTAAGTTTAATCAATCATGCAAAAACAATGACCAATTATTGGGGTCCCAATATTTACGGACAAGAACCGACAAGAAGGTATAATTATCGACAAGAAACAATTTTTCACCGACAAGAAAGAAAAAAAAAGATTTTTTTGTTGTGATTATTATGAAAAGAAATTTAAAAAAAATAGATCTTTGTGATTTACCGTGTAATTTTGTTGACATTGTTTTGTTTAGTTTTCTGTAATTCGTTATCAGATTCCGCTAATAATAACAACAAAATAAATAATAAAAAATGTAATAAAAACAAAATCTTCGACTTTTTTCACAACACCATAAAAAATCTTCAAAGAGTATAATTTCGTTTTAAACTGGCTTTTATTACAGTTTGTTGTTTTACTACATGTACATGTATAAGCATTTAACAGTTCTTCAAAAGAAACAATTATCACAAGGCGTGTGTCAATTATGGCAGAGATTGCTAATTGTAAAACAATCAAAGGATTACACAACCATAAATGATGTTACCGACATGTGCCTTCAATGAATCATCCCAATTATCAATTATTATCCAGTGCATATTATTGTTTGAAATTATTATATACTTAAGCATATTTTTAAAGAATTTACTAATTTACTAGTATTATGACTTAGTTATATATACAATTTATTATTAAACTTTCTTGTTGTGGGTAAATACTACTGATAACGCTACTTGTTAAAAAAAAACAATAAAATTACACAAAAAATTTCAATATCTTTTTTTTAATTTCTTTTCATAATAATTACATCAAATTATCTTTTTTTCTTTCTTGTAGGTGAAAAAATGCTTCTTGTCGGTAATTCACTTCTTGACGGTTCTTGTCTGTAAATAGGGAGACAGCTTATTGGAAGTTATCTCCCTTTTGTATTTACTTCTAAACTACATACACAGCCATGTGTTTTCTGACCTTAACATATTATGTAACCAAATATTTAAACTGGTTGTGCTACCCACTGACCCATGCAATTTTTAAACTAATGCAGTTAGTATAATAACTCTTATCATCACCAGTACCTGTACATTGACAGGTCCCCTGTTCAGGTTTTAAATTTAATAAAATGCAATATAGACTATCAGGGGCTGCTCTGGCTTCTAAAAAGCTGGCGCCAAAAAAATCGCCAACTGCAATTTTCCGTCGCCAGTTTTGTAAAAGTGTCGCCATATTAGAAATCGCTAGATTACTATATGACATGGCGAAATGTAGTATGTGTGGCATATTCTGTAACGTCGGACGAAATCAAAGTTTGCCGGACTCTTAATTCAATTTTTCAAAAGTTTGGTCTCTAGCAGCCCGTACACTAATTGTATTTTAATCATGAAAAGATGTGTGAGTGATTTCTTGTTGGCAGAAAACCAAAATTTTACAGTAATTTATTAGAAACATCTATTCCCGTGAATGAACTTAAAATCGGAAATACTGAAAATAAAACTACGCATGTGTACGAGTTTTCTAATTACGAAATTAAGACGGACATCCGGTCCGGAAATCACTCGGCAACGACGTCAGTTTTCATACCTGTATTTTATTAATTACATTATAAAAAAAAATATTACTACAAAAATATGTTTGTTTTGCTATTTTTATAAATTAATTAACAGCATCAATTGTTTTATTACACGTCTACTCGTTTTTTGTGATGCAGGTAAAGCTGCTTTTCATCAGACAACTTTGTTGATTCATTTATTGCCGATTTCCGTTTAATAACTCCAAATAACACACATGTCACTGGATACTACACAATACACGTGTATTTACGACCATAGAAGCCGACAAAGGATCTTTAATGATGCAATCGCCGATTACAGATAAATTTAAAACGTGCATGCATCGTTTAACACAATAAAACCTTGGCGCCAAAAAAATCGCCAGACGCAATATTTTGTCGCCAAATGAAAAAAAAAATCGCAATTGACGACATTGGCGAAGCCCAGCGCGACCCCTGACTATTATATGCATTATTCAAAAACATACTTATCAACAAACAACAACACAAACAAATGGATAACTAACTTTAACACTTACAAATATATAGTGTTCAATCTAGAGCTTGCCATTGTGCCATTCCCACAATTTTTGTTGAATTGACAAGCTTAAAAACAGGCTGAACTGTAACTGGAACTGATCTATAATTATTTATCATATTATGAACTTAGTTAATGACTGACAACATTCTTAAACATCAGAAATGATTGCAGAATGGCACAATATTTCCACCAACATAAAACATCCCATGTAACTGGGACTGATCCGTATAAACAAAAGGATCCTTACTAAAATGTTATTTCTCTATAGAAAAAATTCTAATAACATAAGGATTTATCAAATTGTGAACTTTTTGACTGAAAAAAACTCTGAAACCTTCAAATATCACATATTTGAAAATATTCTGCAAATGCAAGCATGTCTTTGACTATTTAAGGTGATGGCCATGAATTTTCACTGTTGATTTTACGAGGGGGTTTAACCGTTTCAGATTGGGGAAATTAGGATAGAAACACTGATCAAGCAAGGATAACTCTTGAAATGAGGTGCATGTATTAAGGCAATTTTGTCAGTTAGCAGAAAAGGATGGGGGCAGGGACACTGTGTCAGAGAAAAGGTTTTAGGTTTTGTATGACCTACATGAAAGAGCAATCCAAAGAAGAAATATTTAAAAAGTAATCCATTCTTTAAATTAGACCTTCATACTAAATGGTACATGTTAGCCATAGTAATTGTTCACAATGACATTAAATTTCTTTGTTGATTTTTGGAACAAAGGCAGTTACTATTACTTTAGAATTTAAGGCAGGGTACTGCTATGTTGAAAGTGCCATTAGAATATGAGTTTAGCTGTTCTACTGAACAATTAATATTTTCTACAAAGAATTTTAAACTATCCTTAACATTGTAAATATTTAATTTGAAAATAAAAAAATGAAACAGTTTTAAGTACAATTAGTTTATCTTAAAAAGAAAATACTTTAAAGGGAAAAACTATATACACAATTTAAATAATTAAGTAGGACATTCAAATAGGATAATTTGAAGTAAAAAGTTTTTATTGATTTGTTTTATATGTATATGATATAACCAAGTCAAATTTTTGATTTTTTTTCATGTGTATTTTAAGGGGATTTCATTATTATGTAGTGATTAGTTACAAATTTATGTCTAATTAAAAATTTAATAGGCCAAGAAATGTGGAGTTGACAACATTGATAAGGATGTGGGAAAACTTTTGTACCACATTGCATCAAAACTGAAATCCCAAATCAAGGTCCACCAGGCCATGCTTGTTGAGTATGTGGTTCTAAATAAAATAACATCAGAGATTCAACTGAATGGTAAGGTTATACACTTAAATATCACTAATCATCTTCTGTTGATCACTGGCATTTTAACACTACGGTTGGGATTTCAATTATGACTTATGTAAGGGAGACTTGGTGGCCGAGCGGTTAATGTTGTTTGACTTGTCCACTATTTATAATGTGGCCTGTCAACACTGAGGTTGCGGGTTCAAGTCTTAATGCAGCCAGGGTGTGTCAACTCCAGTCCTTATTGTTAAGGATACGGATTGCTAGTTTTCTGAAGGGAGGTGTGGGGTAGCAGGTTTGTTCCGGTTCTGCGGCTTCCTCCCCTAGTAAAAACTGGACACCATGATATAGCTGTATAATTGCTGAAATTGGTGTTAAACATCATTTGAACAAACAATCAAATATGGCTTCAGGTAACATGCTGCTCGATTCCAACTTGAATTGTCAAAGATTGCCAGTTTTCCATCCTTAGGTTAGGGTTTTTACTGGGTTGTTTTGTCACAGTCTCTCATGTTGCCTTTTCTGATCAATTGGCATCCTGTATTTATCCTTTAACTTTTCAAAAATCTTCTGTAAAACCACTTAACAAAATTTCACTTTGCAATAAACATCCTTTTTTCCAATTTGTATTCTGGGTGTATACTGTTGATCCATGGACATACAGCATCACTTGGCTGTTGTTACTGAAAGTTAAGTGGAACAAAGTAGTCAACACAAGTTTTTTGTATCCACTTTTTCGTCTACACTTGCAAAGATAGTCGCTGGAGGCAAGACATATATAAGGGAATCATATAAAAATGAAACACGATTAATATCTTTGAAAACTTAAGCCCTAGGTCCATCAAATTTGGTCTGTTGGTAGCTTATGATGAATTCTTGCCAGTCAGTCACCTGTGACCTGACCTTGACTTCAATTTTAAGGTCCAGTGACTATGTGCATGGTGGGATGACAATATTTGGTATATGTGTTACTGATAAAGAGTACATGACTGTCTAGTAGGTGTCACCTGACCTTGACCTCAATTTCATGGTCCAGTGAATACATTAAAGTTCTTGGATTAGGTCAGTTTCTCTGTAACCATGCATTATATATTTGAAATGATAACAATTCAATGCTATTTACGTGATGCCCATGACATAGTTTTTTGTTACTGATGCAGACATTTTTCTGTGTCCACACTTGTTTCAATATCTTAAAATTGTAATAACTAAAGGAAAAAAATCCAATTGATCAGCACATTAGGCTCCAAAAAGTGTCTAATTAGTTTAGAATTGGGAAGTGACTTTCTGTTAGAGTTATTGACCTTAAATTATATGATTTTATATGAATTACATAAATTATGCGATCTGTCACAAACCATGCATCTTAAATGGGGCCCACAGATATGAATACCATCTCACTGATATCTAGTACATGTGTATTCTTATTTATAATGTAACAAAAATGCTTTCAGTACATTCACAATAAACTTGAAGTATAAAATACAAAAAGCAAAGTTGAATTACATGTAAAAATGCTGATATACGGTAATGTACATAAATGTTCTGTTACAAAAGATCTCTGAAAGTAGTTATACAAACCCACTTAATTTTTTCTTCCAGCTGCCATGGACTACCTTCTTCACCATCCCTTACCCCCTGTGGATAAAATAAAGTTTGAAACTGAATGTGGAGTGGGTGTAGAGGTCACACCTGAACAAGTTGAGACAGCAGTAGGTATATGGGACAAAAACTTGATATTTTTAGCTAACCTGGATCAAATGAAAGGTCCATGTGAGCTTTTGCCATCACTTAGCATCCATTGTCTGTCGAAATTAGAAAAAAAACTTCTCTGAAGCCACTTAAGGATACCTAGATTCAAATTTATTCTCAGGGTTCATCAATTGACAAAGCTGGCTGCTGTTAATTAAATAGAACATAGGTGTCAACAGATGTTTTTGAAAAAAATTTCTAAAAAATTATAATAGCTATCAGGGATTCTCGCAACACATCTAGATGCATATTGTACACATTTTTTCAGTTCTGGATGTGCCTTTGCAACATCTTACATGTCCCAGTACACATCCGTGTTAGTTGTCAGACACGTAGAAATTTCTGTCAACTCAAATCTGTCTCAGATGCCTGTTTACATATTCTTACAAATCGTGGTCGATATTAGCATATTTCATCCCATTCTCAGCAGGTAGCAATCACTCAAGTGGCAAATTTGCTTTAATTAAGATGATTATTAAATAATAAACATGCAATGTTGATAGACACTCTTTACTGTTAAAATTAAGCGTTGATAATACACTTGTTTTTTCAATTTTCAATACACAGTACAAACCTTGTAGTTGCACTCCTTACTATAAAAAAAAAGTAAGAATTTTTTATCATTATAAGATATGAACATAAGATTTGTTATCTAATAAACTTTTAATTTTTTGTGTATACATGTATTTATAAGTATTAATAAGGTAATCTGCTATACACTAGGATCAGAAAAAGGGGGTCATCATGTAAAATGCCACAACAGCTAGAGTGAAACTAAATTGCAAAAAGGATCAGCAAGGCAAAGCCTACATGTCCATATCTAGTTTAAAATTGTTAGATAACTCTTTATATGAGTTACTGCTCTTAAATGAATTCAGAAAAAATATATATCAGTTTTTGCCCTTAACAATACACAACACAATAATACAGTATGTACATTGTGTATTTACGATACAAAACACAGCTTGAAATTGTGTATTTACAATAAACAACACAGCATGACATTGTGTATTTACAATAAACAACACATAATGACATTGTGTATTTACAATACAAAACACAGCTTGACATTGTGTATTTATAATAAACAATACAGTATAACAATATGTACATTGTGTATTTACAATAAACAACACAGTATGACATTGTGTATTTACAATAAACAATATGTACATTGTGTATTTACAATAAACAACACAGTATGACATTGTGTATTTACAATAAACAATACAGTATAACAATATGTACATTGTGGATTTACAATAAACAACACTGTATGACATTGTGTATTTACAATAAACAATACAGTATGACATTGTGTATTTACAATAAACAATACAGTCTAACAATATGTACATTGTGTATTTACATTAAACAACACAGTATGACATTGTGTATTTACAATAAACAATACAGTCTAACAATATGTACATTGTGTATTTACAATAAACAACACAGTATGACATTGTGTATTTACAATAAACAATACAGTCTAACAATATGTACATTGTGTATTTACAATAAACAACACAGTATGACATTGTGTATTTACAATAAACAATACAGTATAACAATATGTACATTGTGTATTTACAATAAACAACACTGTATGACAATATGTACATGGTGTATTTACAATAAACAACACAGTATGACATTGTGTATTTACAATAAACAATACAGTCTAACAATATGTACATTGTGTATTTACAATAAACAACACAGTATGACATTGTGTATTTACAATAAACAATACAGTATAACAATATGTACATTGTGGATTTACAATAAACAACACTGTATGACATTGTGTATTTACAATAAACAATACAGTATGACATTGTGTATTTACAATAAACAATACAGTCTAACAATATGTACATTGTGTATTTACATTAAACAACACAGTATGACATTGTGTATTTACAATAAACAATACAGTCTAACATTATGTACATTGTGTATTTACAATAAACAACACAGTATGACATTGTGTATTTACAATAAACAATACAGTCTAACAATATGTACATTGTGTATTTACAATAAACAACACAGTATGACATTGTGTATTTACAATAAACAATACAGTATAACAATATGTACATTGTGTATTTACAATAAACAATACAGTATAACAGTATGTACATTGTGGATTTACAATAAACAACACTGTATGACAATATGTACATGGTGTATTTACAATAAACAATACAGTATAACAATATGTACATGTGTATTTACAATAAACAACACAGTATGACATTGTGTATTTACAATAAACAATACAGTATAACAATATGTACATTGTGGATTTACAATAAACAATACAGTATAACAATATATACATGGTGTATTTACAATAAACAATACAGTATAACAATATGTACATGGTGTATTTACAATAAACAATACAGTATAACAATATGTACATTGTGTATTTACAATAAACAATTCAGTATGACAATATGTACATGGTGTATTTACAATAAACAATACAGTATAACAATATGTACATTGTGTATTACAATAAACAATACAGTATAACAGTATGTACATTTTGTATTTACAATAAACAACACAGTATAAAAATATGTACATGGTGTATTTACAATAAACAATACAGTATAACAATATGTACATGGTGTATTTACAATAAACAACACGGTATAACAATATGTACATGTGTATTTACAATAAACAACACAGTATAACAGTATTTACATTTTGTATTTACAATAAACAACACAGTATAAAAATATGTACATGGTGTATTTACAATAAACAATACAGTATAACAATATGTACATGGTGTATTTACAATAAACAACACAGTATAACAATATGTACATGTGTATTTACAATAAACAACACAGTATAACAGTATGTACATGTGTATTTACAATAAACAATACAGTATAACAATATGTACATTGTGTATTACAATAAACAATACAGTATAACAGAATGTACATTTTGTATTAACAATAAACAATACAGTATAACAGTATGTACATTTTGTATTTACAATAAACAATACAGTATAACAGTATGTACATTTTGTATTTACAATAAAAAATACAGTATAACAATATGTACATTGTGTATTACAATAAACAATGCAGTATAACAGTATGTACATTTTGTATTTACAATAAACAATACAGTATAACAATATGTACAAGTGTATTTACAATAAACAACACAGTATAACAATATGTACATGTGTATTTACAATAAACAACACAGTATAACAATATGTACATGTGTATTTACAATAAACAACACAGTATAACAGTATGTACATTTTGTATTTACAATAAACAACACAGTATAACAATATGTACATTGTGTATTACAATAAACAATACAGTATAACAGTATGTACATTGTGTATTAAAATAAAAAATATAGTATAACAATATATACATAGTGTATTTACAATAAACAATACAGTATAACAATATGTACATTGTGTATTTACAATAAACAATACAGAATAACAATATGTACATTTTGTATTTACAATAAACAACACAGTATAATAATATGTACATGTGTATTACAATAAACAATACAGTATAACAATATGTACATGTGTATTTACAATAAACAACACAGTATGACATTGCATATTTACAATAAACAATACAGTATAACAGTATGTACATTGTGTATTACAATAAACAATACAGTATAACAATATGTACATTGTGTATATACAATAAACAATTCAGTATGACAATATGTACATGGTGTATTTATAATAAACAATACAGTATAACTATATACATTGTGGATTTACAATAAACAATACAGTATGACAATATGTACATTGTGGATTTACAATAAACAACACTGTATGACAGTATGTTCCAGGTTTTTAACATGGATTTTTGAACCATTGGTCACTTTAAGAGCTTTAAGATTTTTAAGATCTTGTATGTGTGTATATTTATATGTATAAATGCATGCAGGATCATTAATTCATTAATAAATGAATACAAAAAACATGAATAAATAAATATTTAATATTTTTAGCACCATTTTGTAATAAATATTATATAAGTGATTTTGTTAGCTTGAATTTGCTTCGGAATTTTTGCTGTTTCCCCTGCAGCAAATTTCCCAAAATTTGTCTAAATATTTCCAATTAATGACAAGAATCCCAACAGATAACCATATGAACAGGCGTTCATTGTCTATTTTATTCATGGCTTCCTTTGTATGGTGACTCGCAGTTCAATTATGTTCCAATTTGAATAAGAAATCTTTGTAGTTTTGTCACCCTGTATTTATTGTGTTTATGCGCCATAACAAAAGTTGTACGTCCCAAGCGACTTTAAGACCTGTCAGACAACTACTTCCGGTTTGGGACTTCATTTGGGGCATGTGTGTGCTATGGACACAATCTTCAATTTTTTTATTATACCCCCGCTCGACAGAGTCGGGGGTATATAGTGGTCCTCAGGTCCGTCCGTCCGTCCGTCCGTCCGTCCGTCCGTCCGCGCATACCAGAAGGTATATATTGGGTACTATGTATGCCCTGTTGGCCCTTATTGGGTACTTTTTCACTTATTGGGTATACCCAATAAGCAAGTACCCAGGAAAACTCTTTTTTTGTATGGACTAGCATTATTGGGTATTTTTTATCAAAGTACCCAACAAGAAATTTTTTTCATGGACATGTCCATAATTTGTCCATAAAAGTGTCCATGAATGGTTTTTATTTTATTATATTAGCTCTCTTGGGTTTTTTTAAACTGTACTAAGGTGTTCCGAATGACAACCAATAAAAAATCATGTGCCAGATTCATAGAAAAAATTGACCAATGAAAACGTGCGTACTTTATTTTGATGAGACCTCATGGTTTGTACCCAAGAAGTTCTATGGACAACTAAGTACAGCTGAAGCTACTGAAGTACAGCAATCCTAGAAGGTATGAATTTCTTTTATCATCTTCCACACTTATCAGGTTTGCAAACTATTTTGTGACAATAACATGTATGACAAATTTTAAAACTTTGATAAATATATGATAGATGTTGACCTTCATACATGTAATTTAATTGTCTGAATTAAAAGAACAAGATAGCTGTAATAAAATTATTGTATGACCCAACATATTTATATGAGCATGCAATCTTTTTATATGAAAGATTTTTTGGGAGGGAATAATTAGAATAAGAATATAATTAGAGATGAAAATGTAGAAGTAGAATGACCATTTTGTGTTATCTGGCTTGGGTACCCAATCCAGAGATGTTCAACTTTTATTCTCACCAGGAGACTCCTGGTTTCAAGATCTAATCGCCAGCATCCTGATTTGTGCCTAAAATATCCCAGTAAAGAAATGTTCTATTAAAAAATAAAATTATCAATTTATTATAAGTCACAAAAATGGTTGACTGTACCTTTTACAAAGATCAAATGCAATTAATTATTTGTTGATTTGGTCATTCCATCTGTCACCCAAGCTAATTAATGAAACCATATTGAGCTGTAAGTATTAATTGTCAAATAATCCCTTGATTCCCAACCTCAGCTCATAAATTATTTCCACATGTCATGAAACTATGGTGTTGAGTTGTGTCCCTTGTAAAAACTAATATTACCTTAAGATTGGTATTTTTTCTACAAATGTTTTGCCTTATTCTACAAGTTATTCAAAGAACCACATTTCATTTTGATTGGAAGAATAATTTTGAAAATATTTGAAATAAAAATATTCTTATTTGTATTTTTGTTTTTTTATTAAAAACCTTATTTCCCCAAATGAAATCTTAATTTTATCTGCAGAGTTAATTAAAATTGTTACATATAATTTTCATGCTAACAAAATTACTAAGATTAAACAAGTGAAAAAATTAAAGGTACTAACAATTGTAAACTGGGTATTTTATACTTTATGAACTGCCCATTGATTATTGGGTACATACCCAACAACTATATGGACTGTCCATTGATTATTGGGTATGTACCCAACAACTTTATGGACTGTCCATTGATTATTGAGTACGTACCCAACAACTATATGGACTGCCATTGATTATTGGGTATGGTCCTCACAACTATATGGAATGTCCATTGGTTAATGGGTAAGTACCCAACAACTATATGGAATGTCCATTGATTAATGGGTATGTACCCAACAACTATATGGACTGCCATTGATTATTGGGTATGGTCCTCACAACTATATGGAATGTCCATTGGTTAATGGGTAAGTACCCAACAACTATATGGAATGTCCATTGGTTAATGGGTAAGTACCCAACAACTATATGGAATGTCCATTGATTAATGGGTATGTACCCAACAACTATATGGACTGCCATTAATTATACGGTATGGTCCTCACAACTATATGGAATGTCCATTGATTATTGGGTATGTACCCAACAACTATATGGAATGTCCATTGATTAATGGGTATGTACCCAACAACTATATGGACTGTCCATTGATTAATGGGTATGTACCCAACAACTATATGGAATGTCCATTGATTAATGGGTATGTACCCAACAACTATATGGACTGCCATTAATTATACGGTATGGTCCTCACAACTATATGGAATGTCCATTGATTAATGGGTATGGTTCCAACAACTATATGGAATGTCCATTGATTATTGGGTATGTACCCAACAACTTTATGGACTGTCCATTGATTATTAGGTTTGTACCCAACAACTATATGGAATGTCCATTGATTATTGGGTTTGTACCCAACAACTTTATGGACTGTCCATTGATTATTGGGTTTGTACCCAACAACTATATGGACTGTCCTTTGATTATTGGGTATGGTCCTCATAACTTTATGAACTGCCCATTGATTATTGGGTATGTACCAAAACTATATGGACTTTCCACTGATAATGTCGCCATCAACTTGTTGCAAGATGACATATAGGAGTCACTTTGGCACTATCTGTTGTTTTGCAGCATCACAAAAATTTCTGTCACAGATTTCTTAGCAGCTACATTCCACAGCCTCTTGATATTTAGCATGTAGCTTCCTCCTATAGTACTTTATGGAGTAAAGTGATTTTATGCCCCTAACTCATCTACTTCCTGTAAACCCAATATTTTAAGATGCAGGCAACATATGTCTTCCATGTACTAGTATAGAAGACCGCCATTCTAGTTATTGGTTACATACCCAACAACTTTATGGACAGTCAATTGATTATTGGGTACATACCCAACAACTATATGGACAGTCCATTGATTATTGAGTTCATACCCAATAACTCCATGGACTGTCCATTAAGTATTGGGTATGTACCCAACAACTTTATGGACTGTCTATTGATTATTGGGTATGTACACAACAACTATATGGACTGTCCATTGATTATTGGGTACATACCCAACAACTATATGGACTGTCCATTGATTATTGGGTACATACCCAACAACTATATGGACTGTCCATTGATTTTTGGGTAGTAAAAGCTTAAATTGCATAACCAATGTGAACTATGTATCTGTTGATAACCTATTTTTAATGTTGTATTGTTTGACAGGTACAATACAATGCCTAAAAAGCGGAAAAGATGTAATGTTTTAGAAAAGCAAGGGACAGATGCCTGCTTCAAGGGTTAGTATTTATACCTGAAAATAATCATTCTTGTAGGTACATCAATGTCAGTCTTTACAATTTGTATTAGTTTTGTCTTGATCTGGCTTCCCTAACATGCTCAATGGAAATATTGTTATATAACTGTGTTTTCAGTCTGCATTATTTTACATAAATTATCATTGCAGAGGAAGTTACAGACCTATTATAGAATATTCTTGGTCAGTTGGTTTTATATAGGGTGAGAATCATGCAAGAATCCTTATATTAAATTGACTGATCATAAATAGTATGTCTGTAACTGCCTCTGTAATGAGTATATCTGTTTGAAAATACATGTTGTATATAAAAAGGAAAAATTGTGTCGCATGTCTTCAGTTCCAATAACATCACGCACCCTACTAACCTCTTGTACAATTAGGAAATAACCCACTATAAGATATATTACATATCTAATTTGATATCTTACCCTTTAACAGCACTAGGCTATTTTATGAGCTGAGAGCCGAACTGCTTGAGGGTTGATGAATAACCGAGTGCTGATTAAGGGTAAGATGTAAAATAAGGCATGTAATGTTGTATTTATTTTATATACTTCAACATTAGACGAGAGAAAAGCTAAAAACTTAAGGTTGTCTTCAAAAACCAAAAGAAGTTTACAAGTATGTCCCAATCCCTAAGAGGCTCATCTTATTGCATCATCCATTATTGACTCTGACAAAACCTAAAACGTTGTCTTTCATAATGAGGTCATAAAAGCAGCGTCATTCTGGAATTTCACGAATGACTCCAGGGTGCCGAGGAGTGAGGGAAAGGGGTGTAATAAATTACCAGAAGCAGGCATAATAAAGCTTTATCAGCCTTCGAAGATGAAAACAAAGCTTTATCAGCCACGGAACATGAAACCCCAAATAAATATTTCTTGAAGTTTCCTTATGAACAACAGGTTTATCGCCAAGTGAAAAAAATCCTCTATTTACTATAAGTATATGATAAATTACCAGTAGTTGACATAATAAAGTTTTATCAGCCACGGAACATCAAATTTGAATAAATATTTCTTTCAATTTCTTTATATAGCTTAGCATTTATTGCAAAGGGAAATAAATATTTTATTTACTATAAGTATGTGAGAAACATATTTATTATGTAGATGCATATGAAATGCCGATTTTTCTGAGTGAAATAAAACCTGGTAAAATAACAAAAAATTTCACTCTTGCATAAATTCCCGCCAAACTCAATTTCAAAGTGGTGAATTGTATTGCATTGTCGGCATGACTGCTGACAGTTCAATTCCTACACCATTCACAAATATGTTAAGAAGCGATAAAATAAACAACAATCAGTGTTTTATGTATTAATAAATTAGATAATTGCTTGGGTCTAACGAATAACCAAAATATGATAACTCGTGCAGAAACGTAACTCCTGATTTAACTGGTTCTCGACTTGATAATATTTTGGTTATTCACTGTACCCAATTAATTATCCGATATTTATTGTCCTTAGTCTTCTTACACCTACGATTGATTTAAATACCAAAATACAAGTATGTTCTAACTGGGCTTGTCCCCACCAATATTAAAAATTTATGATGTCATAATTTTACTTGAAATATGATGAAAAGTTAGCATTCAACACACAGAATAAAATAATAACACACAGAATAAAATAATTTTTTATTGCAGCACTAACATTAAATTTCCATAAAAATTATGCATTTTAGAAGGAGACATTGTTGCTGTGAAACTGGATGGAGGGATTTGGTGGCCTGCATTATTAATAGACAATGAACCCTTAAAATGTTCATTTTGGGATGAACCAATGTAAGTTTTTTTCTAATACTTGTAAGATGATAATAGATTTTTTATGCTAGGTTTTAATAGCTCATCTGACCAATGGCCATTACAGCATTATAGGTTATTGAAACTTGATTTGTTTATGCATTAGTGCTAGACTGTTTCAGTTGCATCCTCATCTTTTGACCTTGAGCTTGTATATTCAGTTGAGCAACTTTAATAATTTTCTTTGGTGTTTCTTAGAAATTTTAGTTCAAGTTTGATTTTTTTTCATAATAGTTTATGAATGTACATAAGGGAATTCACAAGGAATTTATTATAATTCATATGGTGCCTACAGGCAAGACAAACATTAGTGTTAACTTTTGTTTATTGTAATTGATTGTTGCTTGGGTGATTCTGTTTACCCATGCAAGGTATAAATTTCTTTTGTTAACAAAGACTTTGGAATTTATGGAACACTTCTTTGGATAAAACTTAAATGCTTTTGCAAATGTCGAGGAATACACAAATTTAGTTATAAAATCATTTTAGTGCTATGAAGATTTCTGCTATCAATGTTAAATCATTTGATGAAGCATGTACACAAGGCTTGTTGGATAGTAGTAGAGGTATCATATGTTCATTTTGTTATGATTTTTTTTCTTTTTTTATCCAGTTATAATTGTTATGAACTTATCTTGGGGTTAAACTTACTTTTTATTGGTGTGCATCAATAGGCCATCTTAAATTATTTCTACTTAGATGTCTCCTGCCCACATAAGTTGCTGGAGATTTTCAACAACTAAAAACAACAAACTTCACACTATAGACATATGAAAATATCACTTTTTAAATTATTTTGTAAATATTTAAACCAAATCAAAAAGTGAGAGTTACATATATTATAGCTCACATAAAACCTTGCATTCTGATTGGTTAGCTAGCCGTATACATTAGGCTATGTATACGTCTACAGCCGTATACATAAAGCATATTTTTATCCCGTATGGGGCCCCTGGGAAAACAAATCATCATGGCCGCCTTCGTTCCGCTTCGATTGAAAAAGTAACAAAATGAAACGATGTCTAACCCGAACATGTTTTAAACGATGTAAATAAAATGATATGTAATATATTTGTTTAAATAAAAGAAGGGAAGTAAATTAAGAAACAAATCTACTCAAATTTCAGCGATAGAAGGCACTGAAAAAGGGGGGTGGTTCTGGGTCAATAATGTCAGTCTCAGGTCACAAATCCTATATGATGTTTTGTGTCCTCTATAAAAGAGCGTCAATGCACAAAACAACAAACGAGAAACTTGATCTCAAGCGCACTAAAAGTTAATAAACATGTACCTGCACTGCATCATCATGCACTTTTCAGTCAAAACATCGTCAAAATCTGTTGATATTCATTTTGATTTCCATCGTCCAAAATCCAATGATATTCATTTTATTGGCATCAAAGTGACATTACTGTCTATAACTAGTTTTCTTATTTTAATGTCACTCAACGTCGACATCCACACATAAATCAACACCAATACAAGCTCCGCCGATATTTGAATTTGGTGCTTTGCAAACTTTTACCTTGACACTTCCCAGTTTAAGGATACAATTGGGTTATTTATTGAACATAGAAGACTATTAATATTTTAAAAAAGATAAATTTTCACTGTTATTTAATATATAATAATGTTTTCTTATTTTTATTAATTTAATGTTCAACAAATATATAGGTTGTTTTTATATAAACTTTAGTTAAAAATCCCAAATGGGCCTCGATCGTCTAAGCATCATAAAAGTAATAATGGGGTGCCATAAGGGACAATATTTATTGAATATATTTTGATTTTATGAATAATAACGTAATTTGCCCAATTCCAGAGAGTAATTTTGTCTTATAAAAACTATTGATAAAAATGCAATTTTTTTAAATATTATGCGTTCACTTTAAACGTATATTTTCCAAACAAATACGGATGACTTAATCATGTATCAAAAAAAATTTACGCTACATAGACCTAGTTCTTTCTTAATTATCTGTTTTTCCCGTAAAACATTCCTAATTTAAGATGTGAGCTATAATATAAAAGTTATTCCGGTCTTAGACAGGGTATATAATGTCACATTCACGGCTTAGGATTGATATTCCATTCGCCTTCGGCTCATGGAATATAAATCCTAAGCCGTGAATGTGACATTATATACCCTGTCTAAGACCGGAATAACATATAATGTAACACCTCAAATTATCAAAATGTATTATCTCGATTTCAAAGGTTTTGAGAGAAAAAAAAGAATACCAATAAAGATATAGGAAGCCTATGATAAGTTCAAGAAACAGAATCATTAGATGTTTGAGTGAAAATTGTGTTTGTTTAGTTTGTTCCAGTTTTTGTGGTTCATTGTTAACATATTTATAACAAAGAATAGAATAGATTTAGGATGGCCTTGTATTAAGATATTTTTTTATAATTCTTATGCTGTTCTCTTTCTTATTTTTTAATTTTGTGACACAAGATTGTTCTGCCTGGGTTTAATGCACACTTGTCAATTATTTTGTTGTGACATCAAATTTTGAAATAAAATTTGGTATAAACTTTCAACTTTTATTTAAATGAACATTTTAAATTGCACAACTTATTTTCTTCAGATCAGGTATATTAAGCTAAAATACTTATGTTGATGTTTACATATTCTTGCAAAAAATTGACTTTGTGAAAATATGTTTCTTTGCAAAATTTGTAATAAGGTATACATTTAGTCATATCTAGGTCCTCCAAATCTTGATTTTATAACTTTTGTTAAAATAAGCTGAAATTAAGACCAAAATGATATATCTTCATAATGAAACCTAAATATATAAATAATTCTGCATGTGCCCAATTAAAGGTTAAACATATGTAAAATCTGTTGCAATTGGGTACTGTTGGGGCTCCTGCAGGGTAACCCACCCCCAGGTTGCAAGGTTGCATTAAAAAATGTTTTGATGTCAATTTTAAGGTGTCTTTTTTAAGGTGGGGGCATGTCGTTTTCGATGAATTTGAAAGGCAGGTAGTTTTTAACAAATGGAGGTTGGAATTCGCCCATAAAAAGCCTTCAGGTGGCAGGTCATTTTTGACTCTGCAGGTGCCATACTGTTACAATCTATGTTTTGTGAAAGTTTTTACCCTTTCTTGTTTTTCCTTGGGTGCAATTGACTTTCTACATGTACCTATGTATTTACTATTGTATTGTTTTCTTTTGCAGTTAAACTTCAGTCAAAGTTTCCAACAAAACTAGATAAATTTGAAAAAGATTTTAAGAAAGCTTCAGCTACAACAGCCGTAGACTTTGTTGCTGGAAATGTAGAAAAGGATGTAGACCAACAACTTATGAACGAGGAAGCCAGCAAACCTCGGGAAAAGGAAAACAACAAAAAATCTAAAACAAACCATAAACAAACAAATACTCAAGACAAAGATCTTAACCAGACATTTAAAATCAAGGATACAAACAAAAAATCATATGTTGATGGACAACAAACCATTTCTCCTGATAAAGATAACAAAACCTTCACTGAAACCAATAAAGAGAACATCAAAGCAAATAAAGATGAACAACAACCAGATTCTCCTTGTAAAGATAACGCAACCTTTCTTGAAACCAATGAAGGGAATATCGAAGCAAATCAAGACAAACAACAACCGGATTCTGCTTGTATAGATAATGAAACCTTTCCAGAAATCAATGTAGAGAACATCAAAACAAACCAAGATGAACAACAACCTGATTCTCTTTGTAAAGATAACGCAACCTTTCTTGAAACCAATGAAGGGAATATCGAAGCAAATCAAGACAAACAACAACCGGATTCTGCTTGTATAGATAATGAAACCTTTCAAGAAACCAATGTAGAGAACATCAAAACAAACCAAGATGAACAACAACCTGATTCTCTTTGTAAAGATAACGCAACCTTTCTTGAAACCAATGAAGGGAATATCGAAGCAAATCAAGACAAACAACAACCAGATTCTCCTTGTATAGATAATGAAACCTTTCAAGAAACCAATGTAGCGAACATAAAAGCATATCAAGACGAACAACAAACAGATTCTCCTGGTAAAGTCACTCGATGGATTCAGAATAATAAATCAGAATTGAAAATTAGGGCAAGGTCAAGTTTTAAGGACAAAGAATTTTGGGAAAGTTCCTCATATGAAGAGTCTGGAGATGAATATGAACCTGAATCTGAAACTGAATCTGAAGAACTTTCTGATTATTACAGTGATAGAATTATTGGAAAGAAAGGACAGAAAAGACGTAAAAAATCAGCTGCTTTGATTAATAGTAAAAGATCCAAATTAGATGAAAGAGAACGCTCTTCTTCAATATCAAATGTAAACAAGGTTTCGTCTGTTTCATGTTCTGTTGATGTTGTAGATCCAAGTGAAGATGATCAGTCTGATGATTGTAGCATTGAATACCCCATGGCATCATATTTGACCAAACTACATGGTTTGCAGAGAAAAGAAACCAGTATAAATGAAGATGACATATTGAGGGACATTAACAATCCCCAAATCTTTGTAAAAAAGTTGCAATATTCAGATGTCTCCAAGTTTGGCAAAGTAAAAAAACACAACACTGTGTACAATCAAGTACATGCATGCTTTTTCTGTGAAAAAATAGTCACAAATATCTCAAAACATTTGAAGAAAATGCACAGTAAAGAAGAGGAAGTTCAAGACATAAAAAACACTACTGACCAAAAACTTAAAAGGGCCAAGTGGGATCAACTTAGAAATAAAGGAGATAATAACCATAACAGTAAGGTAAATGAGGAAAAAAGCGGACAGCTTATATTGGGACGACGACACCATGAAACTCTAGATGTTGATGATTATGGGCCATGCCCTTGTTGCTTCCAATGGCTAAAATTAGATCGCACTATGTACAAACACCAAAATATTTGCCCAGCAAGGATATTGAAAGGTGGGGTTGATGTGGATGCTATAATGAGCAAGAATGTCATCTTTATGAAAAGTTTATACATTGCTGGAAGAGTGAGTACAATTGCTAGTAGAAAACTCATAGAGGAAGTATTGCCCATAATGACCAAAGACAGAATTTCTGAAGTTGCCCAGAAAGACCCCATAATTATATATCTAGGGAATGTGTGGCTAGCCAGAAATATTGGAAACACTTTAAAAAGAAAGTATTACGCATCATCACGCATGAGGGAAGCTGCCAGACTACTTATTAATGGTAGGGAATTGATTGGGAATGAAAACATGTCAATGACTGATTTTTTACAGCCATCACATTTTGATGCTGTTGCAAAAGCAGCTTTAACTACAGCTTCACCAGGATTTGATGATGAGGATGACCTAACATCACCATCCACTGCAGTAAGACTGGGGTATGACATAAAGCGAATGGTGAATGCCATATGGGCTAAAGCAATAAAAGAAAATGACACAAAAATGGCTAAAAAGTGTAAAAATTATATCAAGCTGTATGAAGTGGAATGGCACACCAAAGTAAAGAAGTTGGCAATGGTAACCTTGCAAATTCGCTCATTTAACAAAGAAAAGTCATTGCCAGAACCCAGTGATGTAATGAAAATCCAGACATATGTGAAGACAGAATTGCAAAACCTAGATCTCTTAGACAAATCATATGCTTCATATAGAAAAGCTGTCCAACTTGTACAGACAAGACTCCTAGTATTTAACAAGAGAAGGTCTGGAGAACTTGAAGGAATGAGGTATGTCATATTTTTTATACAGTTCTAATTTGGGTCTGGCAAAGAACCAAAGAAACCACTGACAATTTTTATAGTGAATAGTAAGATTAACTTAGTAGATGATAGAAGTTTGCTCATTTAAATGCTATATAATTTATGGCTTTAAAAGCCTAATATAAATGAAATAAAATTCATTATATTTTCTTGATTAAAGAGTTATAATTCTTTTACTCTGCTATAAGTAAAAAAAAATTGTAAAGTGACAGTGTCTAAGATTTCAATTAAACTTTGCTAAAATTGTTTATCTGCTACTTTTAATACTCTATTGAATGTAAAAAGGATATTTATGCATGTGCTCTAATTTAAGCTATACACACAGAAAGTATAAATGTAGATCAATACAGTTATTCCCTAATTCTGTTAAATATTTTTAGAGTATCATAATTTTACTTATTTTTACAGGTTGAAAGAATTCCTGAATAGACAAAAAGGTGTGTCAAACTTAGAAAGGTCTATGAGATCAAATTTGTCTGACCTAGAAGTAAAGCTCCTTGAGACCCAAGAGCTAGTTGAGATAAGAGGAAAGGTAATGTTGTATATAATTTTATTCCCAAAACTGCCTGGTAATTACAATCTAATTCCTGATTACACTATTCACTTATATATATTATATATTGTATTATACATTATAGCTTTAAATGTTGTATAAAAAGTTAATTAATATGCAAGCGCACATAAACCTCAAAAAATTTGAAGGAAAAATATATATTCATATTTAAATAAGTGATGGAGTTCATAATGAAATTTCTACCTTGATTTAAATTAAGTTTAATGTTTTAAAAGCTTATTTGAGCTATTGAAATATTGAAATTTGTTTCATGAAATGTTAAAATTTCATTATTGACCAAGATAAAGTTGTAGTAGCGGTTTCTCCAATGAAAGCTTAAAAATCCCCTCTTTTTTCATACTTAGCTCCTTAGTCCTCGCAACTTTGACTGTGATGTCTTGAGATGAAAATATAATCCACATCTGGTTTAATGATTTTTAACTAACTGGTATAGAACAGTATATATTGCTTGTGACCTTGTAGACAAATATATACAAATTTAAATGAAAAAATAATTAACTTTCAGCTTGCATATCATGTGTAATTTATCTCCTTTTGTTCCTATGTTTACATCAAAATTTTCCATTAAACAGACAGGAAGAGGTGTACCAGTGATTATAACAAGAGACTGTCAAAAAGCTTTGATGTATATTGCACAGGCTGATGTTAGAAGCTCTGCAGGAATTAAACAGTCAAACAAATTTATGTTCGCTAATACAAGTAAGTATTTTTATTTGGTCTATATAAAAAATCTTAGTTGTAGACCATTTTGTTCAAAATGTGCATTAGATGCCAGTTGAGTCACTGGCTCTATAAGAGCCTCTTGTTTATATAATTTATTGATTATATGGTCCATCAAAATGTACCATGATTTTTCTTGTGAAATTCTAGTGAACTCTATCAGAGCGTAAATAGTGCAACTAAGTACGATCTAAAAATAGACTACTTATGCCTGATATTGACAAGTACAATAAACAACATACAAGATCAAGAAAAAAGAACATTCAACCATAATCAGAAATGAATCCAACATTTGCAAAAAAAAATTTTTTACCTTTAATTAAGACAGAAAAACAAAAGGCATACAGATTTGCCTTATTTGATGTATCAATAAGAATTATTTCAAAAAAGCATTATTGTAGGTGTTGGAGTTATAAGAGCATATGACAGCATGAAGATTGTGTGTCAAAAACTGAAGTTGAGCAAACCAGAGAAAATCACCTCAGTGAATCTTAGAAAATATACTGCAACAATTGCACAGGTTAGTAGGAAGACATTAAACATTGTAGGGAAAAGCAATGGAGCATTTAAATGTCGTAAGCCCCAAAAAGGTCTAAGACAAAATCAGTAGACATAAAAAACAACACAAAAACACACTGCACAATATAAAAAAAACACATCTGACAACTAAACTGCAATCAGCAATGCGAACTCAAGTCCAAATGAGAGTAAACTCAGGTGCTCCGGAAGTGTAAGCAGTTTCTGTAGTTGTAACACCCATCATTTTGCCAATGATCAATTTAGTTAGGGTCATCATAATACACTCCACAAACTCTATAATAGCAAATCGGTTGTGAAACATAAACACCATAAGCTGGAGAAGACTGGATTGTTACACAAAAAGGGAAAGTGAATGATAGGAAAATATGAAGCGGACTTCCTAGACTCTGTGTGTCCTTAAGGGAGAAGACTTGGGAAAATTTATATGCTGACTTTAGTTCCTAATTTTATGCTAACATTTGTAGAGTGTTTGCTAATATCAATATACGTTTTTGGTTCCAGGACTGATTCATGCTCCCAGGAGTCTCTTGTTTTTTGATTACTTTGGATCTGTCATCTGAGACTATTTGTTATTATATATTGTAGGTGTTTGATTTATCATCACAAGAACAACAGCAGCTTTCGACACATCTTGGGCACACTATGGATATTCATAAAATCCATTATAGACAAATGTCGGGGCTTATCGAAAAAATCGATATTAGCAAAATTATGCTTATCCAAGAATATAATCTAATGGCAAAGTACGCTGGAAAAAAGCTTAATGACATTACCCTAGAAGGTAATGTGCATGTATTTTTAGAAAAGAATGGTTTAATTAAACATCTTGTTTTGCAAATGGCAGTTTTCAATCATTAGTGAAGGAATATATAACACATTTTAATTTTGAGGCTTATTTTATCTTTGCAAGAATCACTCCAACCCATTATGCAAGATCGATGTATTATCCCTTGATAAATTAGACCTTATTTACGGCTTTATAACTCAACATTAGCCCACAAACTATTCTTTTCATTTTGTTATTTTGATACCTATTAAAACCTTATATCTGTTTAATTGTAAAATATTTTGAAAATCTCTGTTAATTTGTCATCAGTGAAAATCTCCTTATAAATGTTTGTAAACATGTATGCTGATTTACATTGTATTACAATTAAGAAGCAAATAGAAAATATGTATATTTTTTAATTCATTTTAGAGCTTGCAGGAGGCAATGAAAATGAAAACATCAATACTACAGCAGTTGAAAGATCTAACCCAGGTAATTTTACCATCATTAAATCAGTGCTAAAATGAATAATAAAGGAAAACAATAGATGTTAAAGAAGTAGTAAAATACAAAGATTTGCCAATGAGACACCATCATACTATAAACTCAAATTACTTGGTAACTATCTATAGTGTCATCCCAAATTGGTATTAATGAAAAGATTACTGAAAGTAAGAACAGGATAAAAAATTTAAAACTCTTAAAATATCAAATACCATGTTTGGAAGAAAATCGAAAAGAGTATTTGATGATTATTATCTTTTAAATTGGCTTCAACAACATGCAACTTTTTCTTGCTATCAAAAGATCTATTTCACTGCTTTAAAAAACTCTGTCTCAGAATTTTGATACCAGGTCTTGTTTAAATTTTGTTACAGAAGTAAAATATTATGAAATGAAAATCAAAAATGATTTTTCATCTTAAAATTCTATGACATGGCTGACTAGTTTCGTTGTCGAAGCTAATGAAAAAACTATGAATGTTTATATAAATGAATCCAAAGTATGATAACTGAGATTTTTTTTAAAAGTCATTCCTCTTTCCATTAATCCAAATCTGTGATAAAGCTCCAACTATAACACTAGTAATTAGATTTAAAATAGGTTGGTGTCTGATAGGTAAAGCTTTGCATTTGGCCACCATAAAAAAGGCATTAAAAAGGCAAAATACAACAATTATAATACTAGAGAAGTCCTTAAATCAAAGTAAACTATAGAGTCTTTTATGATTGTTCAAAATGGAGTCTCATATTGCAGGATTCTATGTCAAGTCTGTTGGTCATTTACACCCAGACCATTTTAATCTCCCGCACATTTTATTTGTTTGCTTCTTTGGGAGACACTGCCTAAAACTTTTTCTCACAGTTTGTAAAAATAATTTAAAAATAATTTCTAACATTTTGCATGACTGAAAGAATTTTTGTGATATTAAAGAAATAAACCACCACAAAAAAGATTCCCTGGCTAAGTTACTTTCATTTTAGTTGCCATCAACTCAAGCTCTTGAGTGCCTCTTGTCTTATGCAAGGGTTTTATGCTTTTTATTATATAGAGATAGCTGCAAAGATGCTAGATCAGGATCTGGATGAAGACACACCACCAGATATATATGACTGTAAGTATATTTAATTAATGACATTGAGTTACAGGTGAAACACCTCTATTTCAACATCAAGTCAGGATTTACATGCCAAAGGTTAGAAACTAGATAAAATAGTTTCTGAAATATATATATGAGCTGTATTAATATATGGCAATGGATTTGGTATCATCTGAAAGGGGAAAGTTTTTAGCACAATAAAATGTAAATGTATTGCAAGAATAAAAAAATAGGTTCAAAACTAAAAAGGCACAATTACTGCATTTCTGAATTTGTACAGGAAGTGTATCCAGCTGACTTCCAGATAATTTGAAAATAGTTATACCACTAAGAATCGAATGATTTTTTTTAGGAAAAGATGTCCATTAAAATGACACAAACACAAAACACAAAATTTTCATATTAATCTGGTGGGGTTTATTTTCAATTTGACCAAAGGTGCCAATTTCGTTTTGTCTATTTTATTCCTTGCTCTGCTGTTCTATGCTCAAGGTAAAATATCAACAAGATGATGGGCACCTCCAATAAACCGTGGACAACCAAAAATTATTTCTAATGAAAGCTTCTTATAATGAGCATAAATTTAATGTTTTTGACCTTGAAAGAATTGCCATATATTTCTTAGGGATTGAAGAACCAGAAGTTGAAAAACCTGCAGAGGAAGAAACTAGAAAGAAAAGAACAAATAGTGGTTTGTATATTTTATTAGGTTTTTTCTGGAAAAAAAGTACAGTAGTGGGGATTGGAACTCGGTTCTGTCAAAATAAGGAGAAGATCGTTAAAGTGTTTTGTGAAGTCTGTTTTACTTGACCAAGTTATGGTACACCATTGATATTTGAAACGCAGTTGCATCAGCATCATTGCAGATCAATTTCAAGAGGGTTTCATCTGTATGCTCCTGCAGTTATCGTCTACTGACTGAAATTTTATACTGATTTGGCTAAATGTAAAACATTTATTCTTGCATCTGTTTTATGTGGACAAGTTATGGTACACCATTGATATTTGGTATGCAGTTTCAATGGAGCATTAATACATATCAATTTCAAGAGCCATTCATATGTGTAATATATGCCAGAAATGGCCTATGATTGGTTAAATAAAAGTATTCTAGTCTAGTCTAGTCCAATCCAACAGTGGCATTTTTAAGCTTCATTTTATATGGTGTCCAGCTGTGTCAGGCAAGACATATCTCTGTGTTGACAGTTTATTAATAATTAAATTGTTCACTTCTTTTTGAACCCCCGTTTAAAAAAACCCCACTTTTTGTGTTCCTACCCTACCCTTTGTACATTTTTTCTAAAAAGTAAATGTCCATCCAAGAATTTCCCAATTGTTTTCATAGGTAAGTGTCCTCTGTTCATATTTGGTTTCTGTAAAATATTATTAAAAAGTGAAAACCATGTGCAAATTCTTGAAGATCATTGATATTTGGTATGCAGTTGCATTTATATCATCAGTTAAGATCAATTTAATGAGCATTTTCAAATACTTTAGACTATCAATAAATATATTTACAATACATAGCCATTGCGAAAAAAATATAGATTCTTGTTCACAAAATTTCTTCAAGGAATATGTTGTCTATATTTCAAATATACAAAATATAGAATTTATTTGGGTGAGTCTTAGAAACTGGTAGAAATGAATGGTTTACTGAGCAATTCTTTCTGTTTAATTAAGGATTGTTTTCAATTGTTGGTTAGAGTATTGGATATAAAGGACTTTGGGTCGATTTATGCTGTTTTATGTTGCAGCGTAAATCGATCCAAAGTCATTTATATCCAATAATCTAACCAACAATTGAAAACCAACCTTATATTTTAAATTCCATAGTAAAAAGGAAATTGTGACAACAGTATTTTACAAGTAATCAAATAATATTTGCAAATCATTGTTTTTGTTGTCGTCACTTGTTGTTTGCGGAAGAATTCATGTATAGTCAACGTCATCAATTATGATGTCACAATCAGTCACGTGCTGAAATACCAAGTTAGTTTATATGAAATAACAAACTTTGCTGATGTATTGAGTTATTAAGTATTTAAAAGAAATTAAAATATAAGTAGTCGTATTATACTGCAGAACTTTTTGTTTAAAGATATATGAATATTATTTTATTGCAGCAGCAACAAGAGTAAAATGGAATCCGAAAGAAACAGAGGAACTGTTAGAACTTTTCCAGGAAAACATAGAAACAGGAGTAACACCAGGTGTTACTCAATGTAAAAGAGCAATAGATTCTAGTCGGTTCCTTCAGGGAAGATCCTGGGAAACAATAAAAAAGAAAGTTTGGAACATTATCCAAAAAAGAAAATGAACTGAAACATATGTATTATCTTTTCAATGAATTCTGTTAAAATAAAATGAAACTATGAATATCAACTTAAATTTATGCCTTTTTAGCTCACCTCACGAAGTGAGGGGGCTTATGTGATACACTGATCTTCAGCGTCTGTGTCTGCTTTCACTTACAGAAGAATGGTTCAAGTCCATTCCCGCTTACTGACAAGTCAATTCAAGTTTTATACCTGTATGCTGTGTGATATTTCAAAATTCGTTTCCTCTAAAATGCTGAACAGATTTGCATATGACTTAATAATATTGATCTAAAATATGGCCACAACATTTCCTTTTTGGGGAGGGTTCTGATATAAAATGGCTGCAGTTTATAAACATAGAACAAAGGGATCAAAATGCAGTTTGATACCCACAACAATATAGACTGTTCATGGAAAATTGGAAATAAACAAAACATTGATAAAAGTACCAAAACCTTTAATAGTGGAATGTCCATTGATTATTGGGTACGTACCCAACAACTATATGGACTGTTGATTGATTATTGGGTATGTACCCAACAACTATATGGACTGTCCATTGATAATTGGGTACGTACCCAACAAATATTTGGCCTGTCCATTCATTATCGGGTATGGTCCTCACAACTTTATGGAATGTCCATTGATTATTGGGTTATGGTCCTCGCAACTACATGGACTGTCTGTTGATTATTGGGTATGTACCCAACAACTATATGGACTGTCCATTGATTATTGGGTACGTACCCAACAACTATTTTGGCCTGTCCATTGATTATTGGGTACGTACCCAATAACTATATGGACTGTCCGTTGATTATTGGGTATGTACCCAACAACTATATGAACTGTCCATTGATTATTGGGTACGTACCCAACAACTATTTTGGCCTGTCCATTGATTATTGGGTACGTACCCAATAACTATATGGACTGTCCGTTGATTATTGGGTATGTACCCAACAACTATATGAACTGTCCATTGATTATTGGGTACGTACCCAACAACTATTTGGCCTGTCCATTGATTATTGGGTATGTACCCAACAACTATTTGGCCTGTCCATTGATTATTGGATATGGTCCTATGTGGAATGTCCATTAAGTTTGATACTTCCAATCACTAGGACATGTAGCAATGATTATTTATACTTAATTCAGTTTTTATTTTATCTTGAAATATTGAGTTCAGTTCAGAATCCAACAATTAGCCATAATATTGTATGACAAAACTGAATTTGAAAATTTTTATTTAAATGATTACATTAATTATTATTAATTTGGGGTGAACATATGATTCCCGCCCTACATTTTTCATGTATAACATATGTTTTCATCAATTCAAATGTATAAATTAATAGTTTATTTACATTTACTTTTATAACAACATTACTTTTCTAACATTGCATTTAAACCATCAACCTCAGTTATCACTCCATAAAAGTACCATTATATAATGAATCCAGAGATGTCAGATAAAACCAGCAAATATATAAAAACAAACAACATGCATCAATGACATTAAAATATAGTTGAACTATATTCCAACAATCATTTATTTGCCATGGCATTAATTTTATAGAAAATGTTATGGTCATGCTAAATTCTAGTTTTAAAATCAAAGAATCTTTTTAACCCAATTATTTTTCAGGCAAGTACCCAATATATGCCCAAATGTGTGAACACTTTTTTCCTACCCAATAAACAAACCCAACAAGTTATTGACACTAAGTACCCAATATATGCCTCAATGTGTGTCCGTCCGTTCGTCCGTCCACATTTGGTTTCGGGATGATAATTCAAAAAGTTTACATCCGATTTGAATGAAACTTTGGGATATTGTTATATATCAGGTTGGTAAGAAGCCTATCGATTTTGGGGGAAATCCGTCAAATTTCAAGGTCACAGTCCACGAAAAACGTTAGAAATTTTAACAAAAAAGTTGTTTCCGGACAAGAACTCAAAAAGTTTACATCCGATTTGAATGAAACTTTGGGATATTGTCATATATCAGTTTGGTAAGAAGCCTATCGATTTTGGGGGAAATCCGTCAAATTTCAAGGTCACAGTCCACGAAAAACGTTAGAAATTTTTACATAAAAGTTGTTTCCGGACAATAACTCAAAAAGTTTGCATCCGATTTGAATGAAACTTTGGGATATTGTTATATATCAGGTTGGTAAGAAGCCTATCGATTTTGGGGGAAATCCATCAAATTTCAAGGTCACAGTCCACGAAAAACGTTAGAAATTTTAACAAAAAAGTTGTTTCCGGACAATAACTCAAAAAGTTTACATCCAATTTGAATGAAACTTTAGGATATTGTTATATATCAGGTTGGTAAGAAGCCTATCGATTTTGGGGGAAATCCATCAAATTTCAAGGTCACAGTCCACGAAAAACATTAGAAATTTTAACATAAAAGTTGTTTCCGGACAATAACTCAAAAAGTTTGCATCCGATTTGAATGAAACTTTGGGATATTGTTATATATCAGGTTGGTAAAAAGCCTTTTGATTTTGGGGGAAATCCATCAAATTTCAAGGTCGCAGTCCACGAAAAATGTTAAAAGCGGGGGTATCAGCGATCGCTAGATCGACTTTGTCTAGTTTTAAATATGTTAACATACTTGTAAAAGTGCATTTTACATAAAATACTTACTATTTTTATAGGATCCAAAGTGCAGAAATTTTTAACTAGTTTTACATGTATTTCATTTATAATTCTAGTAACTTATATATATATATATATATATAATTTGTATTGTAAAAATGTATTTTTTTCTGGTCTTTCATTCATACTTTATCCTTAATAATTTAAACTGATCAAAATAAGTCCATATAATTCCAAGCATCTTAATAATATAAAATCAAACAAAATGGAAGTTTCTGTAGTCATCTGATGTTTACACATCTCACGTAAGTCTAAAAAAAATATTAAAAAAAGATCAATTTAGTTATTTAATTGACTGCTTAATGTTGTTTTCCTTTTTTTATAAGTGTAAAACCATTACTTTTTTCCTAATTTTAAGAAAAACATCGATAAATTTTCCCTATTGAAAAGGAGGGGCTGTTTTTAAAAAAGGCAACAAAATCACTGTATGTATTTAATGTAATATTGCCATAGAACATATATTTAAGCAGATTTAAATGTAAAACTTTAAAAGTGATTGCCAAAATAATAATTTTTGTCTATGTTTAAATTTTTACAAGTCATATAAATTCTAGAAGCATTGTATTTTGCAATCTCAGCACCGAGTTTATATCCGCTCTGAAATCTGTCAGTATTATCTTTGGCTTTGAACTGGTTTCCAATAGTTTTTTAACCTACGCATTATATAGAAAGTAAAAGCAAGCAGGAACCAGCGTAAACAAATTGCGCGTACATGATGAACATGAGGCTACAGTGGATTCCACTTAATCGACTTACGCTTTATTGGGTTGAATTTTTCTGCACCAAACCATTTCCCATTCAAACAATGTTAAATTTTTCTCTTATTTGCATTGCTTTTTACAACGCTTTCGCTTTATTGACTTGCCAAAATTCAGGAAAAAAAAAAATTTGTGTGTTTGTTTTTGTTTTACGCTGCCATATTGTTTACCTACGTAATCACGTGTATTGAGCCTTACCTGTTGATTCAAATTGATTGACAAGTGTTCCCACCTGTGATTGTTGTTGGCTTCTTAATTAAATGTGTTGATTCACTTTAATTGCCCCCAGGGTGTAGATAATTAGGACAAATCGAATGGTTTAACAGCTGGGTAGTTACAGTAATGAGATCGTAAACAGTTGTCCCTAAGGAGCCTCTCAATTCAATTTCATTCCTTCAATTTGAAGAGCTAAATAAGTTCGTACACTTTTACATCGATAATTTTGCATAAAAACAAAAAGAACTTCGGGCTTAAACATCTAACAATGTTTGAAAGGATAATACACCTGGAAATATTTAACAATGGACATGACACAAAAAAGGTACGAAACTGAACATGATAAGAAATATGTAAATGAGGTTGAGTCCATTTTCTATCAACATGTGGTTTTACAATTAAGTCTTCATTACGCAAAGAAATACAAACAAATAAAAAAACATGGAAATTTTTATTTTTATATAAAAATAACATAAAATAAATAACATACACATAATATAAATATGAAAAGACTTATTAAATGGTATTTTAATAGGACTTGGTACTTGGTCATTTCAATCCACAATCAGTAGACATCGTTCATTTCCACTTCAATGATCATTCAGCTAAATTTCTCGTCTTTCGCTTTAAAGGGTCGTCCGCTTTATTGGGTAATTTTCTCTGACAAATGTGTCATGCAAATAAGCGGAATCCACTGTATAACAAAAAAATGACGATTTCTAACGATAATGGTAATAAAATTGAAAGGAGATATAAGACGACTTTTGTAAAATGAAAGAGGAATGATGAACAAGGCGATCTGGGACCACAAAAAGATAGCCAGAGTTGCTATCCAACTGGCTAAGCAATTATGTTCAAAATTGTGTCATCATTTCTGAAAAGGATTTGTCAATTGCGAAAGTGGCAAGCGCTAGCTAAATCACTGTGTACATTGTGTATTTACAATATTTTCAAATTTTACAGGTTGAAGAAGTTATAAAGAAATACAAAGACGAATTGATAGAGAAAAGATACAGATTTAACACAGGAACAGTTATGAGTATGTATAAGGTTTAATTGAAAAGGTTTGAGAAGGTATAAGGTTTAATTGAATAGGTTTCTCTTTGTATTGTAACTGTCTCTCAAAAGACTAAAAGCAGCATAAAAAAAATGAAAAAATCTGTCTGAAGTGTTGCTAACATACAAAAATTGGTTATTACTAATTAAAAGCTCTAAAATACTGTAAACTAACATAACTTCACAACAGTTTATTGTTGTTTATCTGATTTTGTAGCATTTCATATTTGTGTCAGATTGTCTCCTCATATGTTTGTCACCATTACATTGGTGTAAAAATTTAGGATCAGATTCTACAATTTATATTTTCAAGTTTTTGTACTTCATAACATTTAAGCAAAATTAAAACAGTATTGAATAGTATTAATTTAAGAGAATTTTTGTTCGATTGTTTTGTTGTTTTTTTATGTAGGTGAAGCAAGAAACAAGTTAAAATTTGCTGATGGAAAAGTAATTAAGAATGAAGTTGACATGCAGGTAACTAAGTTAGCTAAACCCTTTCATTGATTGTCTCATGAATGTACTAATAATCACTGTACTAAACCCTCACTGACTGTCTCATGTAGGTACTTATTTATGACATTGCAGTGTTACATTGATGATAACTTGATAGCCAATTTCCAGTATCTCTAATCTGTAGAAAAAGTACAAAGAGTTCAGTGGTATTGAATATGACAGTACAAAGAGTTCAGTGGTATTGAATATGAAAGTACAAAGAGTTCAGTGGTATTGAATATGAAAGTACAAAGAGTTCAGTGGTATTGAATATGAAAGTACAAAGAGTTCAGTGGTATTGAATATGAAAGTACAAAGAGTTCAGTTGTATTGAATATGAAAGTACAAAGAGTTCAGTGGTATTGAATATGAAAGTACAAAGAGTTCAGTGGTATTGAATATGCTGACATCTGTTGAGTATTTTACATTTACATGAAAAAAGTTGTGCTTTTCTTTGTATTTCATTTAACAATAAATAATGAATTGTGGTTCAAGATGTTAGTTAAATTCATTTCAATGGGTTGATGTATGCACACCTGTTAAACTGCATACGCTATAAATGATACTATGAATATTACATGTACATGTATATTACAAAAAATTACAAGAATTTGTTTATTCATTTATTGAAGATCTTTATTTTTAGATTCTTGACCTACTTGGTCCAAAGACTGAAGCTGATTTGGCCAAGCCAGCAAAACAAAAGGTACATGTACTATTACTATCAAACCTAATTGATTGAATCGCATACCCCCATCAACCATTACCATGATAGTCTCGCAGACTGTCATAACAAATAATCATGGTAAATTCCTATGATGCCATCAAACATACTCGGGATAGAATCACAGACTGCAATTAAACATAATCATGATTAGAGTCAAAGAATGCCAACAAACATAATCATGATAAGAATCATAGAATGCTATCAGTTAAAATTGATAATAGAATCACAGACTGTAATCAGACATAATCATGATAGAATCACAGACTGTCATCAAACATAATCATGATCAAATCACATACTACGTATTTTCCGGTAACAGTATATTAAGATTTTACTAATTTTTTATTTGTAACGGCCTATTCTTGGCAGAGGGAATAAATTTTTACCACAGGTACATGTTGGCTTAAAATTTTACATTTTTCTTTTTGCCTACGTCATGTCCTTGTCACACACAATAAAATTACAACAGGTAAATGTAGGCTACACATTTACTAATTTCATCTTTGGTTAGGCCTACTTTACAGAGAAAAGAGTAATTTTCTGAATTTACCAATTTGTTAATTTTAGCAAACAGATAAACTTGGTAAATCTGAATCAAACAAGTCACTCAAAGAATCTGAATCAAGTGCATCCATAAAGGATGAAGGGTCAAGGTCAGCAGAAAGTTGTAAGTAAAAGAGATGTTTTTTTTTATTGTATACTTCTTACACAAATGTCTTTGAAAAACTGGCTTAAGTTTATGTGGTAATTGATAATATGCTGGCTTCATAAGGGTCAAGTCAGTTTTGTTTGCAGATGAATTCAGAGTTAATCACAGCTGTAGTATGTGGTAAATTTGATAATATAAATGTGGAAGAATGTGTTTGATAAATTGCAAGCATCATGTATACAAGATATGCTGTAAGACAAATTTGTTTGAAAGTTTTAAAAAATACATTAGGACTTACATTTTCCTTATTTTTATTTTAAAATTGAATCTTGGTATATTGTATAATCTTAGTTTTTTGTAATATATACTTTTTTGAGGGGAACAATGGACATTCACTTGAAAACTAATATATGTATAAAAGTAATGAGAACACACCGAAAACAACATTTAATTGTAAGTAGCATTTACAAACCAAACTGTAGTTGTGCCTTGGATAGGGATATTTTAAACTCATATTTGGCTACAGATTGGAGAAATTGGGTTCAGATCTCAACATTTGTTGTATTTTTTAAATCTATATTACAGTGTCTTATTACACTAATTCATAAATAAAAGTGTTTGATTGTATTGATGTTAATTTAGTCGTAGGAGAAGATGGAGAGGTGAAGAGTTTTATGGATATTATGGGAGCTGCTCTGAAGTTTCATAAAATAGGTACATTGTACTTCAAATAACCAAGGAAGTATTTAAATCTAAAATATTAGTATTTTGCGTACATTTATTGCATTCTTTCCTAAAAAAAACCATCACACACATTTTGTATTAAAATGCCACATGACCTCTTAATACAAAGGAATTTATTTACCAACAGATAAATATTTTTAAAGACACATCACTATGTTCAAGATAAAAGGGGGCAATTTTTAAGTTTTCATCAGTTATTTTGATAGATTTGTTTTTTTGTAAAATTCTGATCTTTCAGTTTTCAGCCACTAAAAAAAGTTTTCATTAACTTTAATGAATTTTCTATTTTGACTGATTTGAAATTCCTTTTGTTTTTTGAACAACTCTGATTCTTTGTAATAGAGTTGGGGTGGAGGGGAGGGGAGGGGAGGAGGGGGGTGGAAGGGGAGGGGAGGGGTTCTTGAAAAAAGTGGACTCTTTTAGTGTAGATAACATTTTAATCAATTCCATTGAAAATAGTTTTTTTATCATAATCAGATCTTCAAAATCTTCATTATATTTATTTTTTAAATCCAGATTTTATATGCATCGTTTTAAATTTTGTTGTACAGTATGTGTTTTATTCAAACGTTTAGGAGAAAATTATAAAACAGAAGGATATGTGATAACACCCAAAACAATGGAGCTACTTAAGGAGCATGTGAAAGCCATAGGAGGGAAGGTCTGTACTGTAATTACACCGAGATTTTATGGTGATCACCGATTGTGGTTAAATTTGTCCAGTTAACTTAACTTTGTTTAAATTACTTTCTGTTTAACAAATCTGTGATGAATAAGGTACACATGATCCATCTCATTACTAAATCTATATATAACTTTTATGATTGTAGTAAATAAAGCACAGAGACTGAGTTGAAGCAGAAGATAAAATTCTGCAACATGTTATTAACCTAACATATTTTAAGAAACTTATGATTCTATCTTAATTCAATACATCTGTATCAACTTGGAGGTAGACTGGTTTATATTGTTATAGTTTGATAAATCATTGTTACATCATATGGGTACTTTTTAATTAATCAGGTGCATACAAGATTCCCACCTGAACCAAATGGAATCCTTCATATTGGACATGCCAAGGCCATCAATTTTAACTTTGGGTATGCTAGAGTAAGTATACAGTGTTTCTTTAGATTAAACATATTACATAGTTTTTAAAACGTTTTTATGCCTCAGCAATTTTTCAGCTATAATATGTGTCCAGTTTTTAATAAGAGAGGATTTTCATCAGTCATTGATTTCATTGCACCAATCTTCAGTTGTTTTGTGGCATTTTCCTAAAACAAGAATCAAAGTTGTAACAACATTAGGGTTTTTTGTGGAAGTTGGAAAATTACAGTTCTTTTGAAAATGTAAATAGTTTCAGTAGCTCTGTTTAGATGACACCAGTCATAAAATGCAAATAATTGTTTGTCTTTTATATAAAAAGCTTAGACAATATGTACAACGATTTGAATTCCACTTCAAGTACAAGAGATCTATATCTAAAGCTGAAACTATTTGCCACATACTGATATGGAAGGTTTTTTTTTCAGGCACATGGTGGTAACTGTTACCTGAGATATGATGACACTAACCCAGAGAAAGAGGAAGAAAAATTCTTCAGAGGAATTCATGACATGGTTCAATGGCTAGGCAAGTTTTTAGTCTTTTTTTTATAAAGTTTTGTGAAGGAACATTGTTCATATTCGTTCGTTTCAAGCCAGAATGGGGTATCCCAGCACTTTGCACTACTTTGTCTTAGTTAACTTTAACAGTTGCTTTATGAGTTGTTGGCTTTTTTTTCAGGTTACAAACCTTTCATGGTAACCCATGCCTCTGATAACTTTGGTAAGTTATATGACCTGGCTGTAGACTTGATTAAGAGAGGTCATGCTTATGTGTGTCACATGAAATCAGAGGATCTGAAGGGGTTTAACACACCAGACTCACCATGGAGAGACAGACCTATTGAAGAATCACTACAGTTGTTTGAGGTATTAACTGACTTGTGTTTCTTTAAAGTCAGTTTAATTGAAACTTCGCACAGATTGTCAGTGAGTCGTCTAACACTACCAGATAAGTGCTTCTTTGTAAGGATGGTCATCCTGTCCTTTAATACATTACTGTAAATTGGGTTGTTTTGGTTTATTTGGCACTTTTGGTGAAAGTGCCAGTATTAAACACACCAAAATAAAACATGCACCATCATTTTACACACAAAAATAGTGGACCGGTATGACAATATGGTATTTATGGCTTAAAATACTGGCAATACACTAGTAGGTGTAAGGGGAAAATACAATTGTACGTTTGTATGTATAATTCCTTATTTTCTTATAAAGTTGTTAAGGAAACACAATGTATGAATATTTGTTAACATAATTATACCTCCGCTTCGAATAAGAGGGGGCTATATTGTTTTACACTCGTACGTCCATAACAAAAATTTCTCTCTCAGTTTTCAGCTATGGGTAATGGGACCTCTTTGTAGCTGCGTCCATAAAAAAAAATTAAAAAAATAAAGGAGCTACTAATAAGTGTGAGAGATAGGTATAACCATCTTTGACTGCTTCTCAACCATTTTGTAGCCACACTTGGAACAAATGCTATATTTTAATCAACATCCTCAAGTTCAAAGAATCGTCATAAATGCTTATTTGTTTGTAGGACATGAAAAATGGAAAGATAGGTGAAGGTGAAGCCACCCTGAGAATGAAGACAACATTAGAGGAAGGAAAAAAGGACCCTGTGGCATACCGGATAAAGTTTACACCTCACCACAGGACAGGGGATCAGTGGTAAGTTATTACTTTAAATGGGTGATGAATAAATTAATATATTTGATGTATTATGAATTACACAGTTCAGCTAAGATTGTACTTAATTTTTATACCTCCCGCAAACTTGTTGGGGGGGTATATAGGAATCGCCCTGTTAGTCTGTCCATCTGTCCACATTCCTTGTAAGCCCAACTCCTCCTAAACCGCTTGATGAAATTTAATGAAACTTTGCATAAAGAAAGTACATTATATGTAGATGTGCATGAAGGATTTTTATTGACCTCGGATATCATTAAGGGGAGATAATTGGACTTGAAAGTGAATCGGGGGGTATTCCTGTGTTAGCGTGCTCAAAGTCCACACTTGTTGATAATAGATTTGTTTTATATTCATTAAAATATGTATTGTATAAGTATTAAATGATAGCTGTCAATTTTTCTTTCTAATATTAAGTGATTCTACTAATTTCAACCAAAAATGGATTTTTAATTATAGTTGTATTATATCAGATGTTTAGATTTCTTGTTTTAAAAATGACATTTACATGAATGCTGTTTTACAAACTTGATCATAATATAATCCATTTATACATTTTATACTTGTAACATATAGAAATTTTTGCAGTTGCAAAGATGGGCAACAATGTATTGAAATTTAACATAAAAGTCTTAAGCAAGTATTCGTAAATATGTTGCTTCAGAAGCAACAAAGCTGATTATGCAGAAACAGTAGTGCCATTGTGATACAAATACCACAATTTTTAGTTACTTACTATCGCTATGTAGACTTATATATATATAGAACTTTAATTTACCCATGTAGTGTGTTTTCAGGTGTATATACCCAACCTATGATTATACACATTGTTTGTGTGATTCAATAGAAAACATCACACATTCTCTCTGTACAAAAGAGTTCCAGTCCAGGTAAATCAGATTTTATGCATGTTTTTCTCTATAAACTGATATTTTTGGATTGTATATTTTTATGTTCTGCCAACAAATTGTTGTGGGACATAAAGATTTCATCTGGTAATGTGACCATCTGTCCATTTATCTTTGTGTTGAACCTTTTTTTTAAAGAAGATAAATGTCACATCTTCAAGAAACATGATACCAAGTACAACATGATAAGATCTCTTCACTGGCAAAATTCTGTAAGGCTGTGCCAAATATTGCATGCTTGAGTGAACTTAGAAAAGGGGGGTGTTTACCAATATGTCTAAATCAGGACATAGTGTCACAGCGACACATTTCTTTGTTTTAATATATTCTGACTTTGTACCCATTGGGACATTTGCATAAAGTGTTTGATAGTGAATTTTTATAATATTTAAGATTTATAGACCTATTTGTTTGGTAGTTTATATCTTTTTCCTTTTGTTTTGGGGCTGTTTCAGGAAAAAATCCTTACAGTATTTTTTTTAAATCTATTTTGATTGAATAAATGATTTTCTGTTCAAAAACACCCATCAAAATAGTTCACGATGTAGTACTCTAAACTAGCACTGGTATTGTGCCCAAAGAAAAGAAAAGTCCTACTGGGATATAATTTCTTATTCTATTTTCATAACCGTAATATAATATCTAATAAGTGTTAGTGTTCAATAATTCTATTTCTATATATATGGGTGTATTATTTCAGACGTTCTTCTTACTACTGGTTGTGCAATGTTCTGGATCTTTATTGTCCTGTCCAGTGGGAGTATGGTCGACTGAATCTCAACTATGCTGTTGTGTCAAAACGCAAAATTGCTAAACTTATACATGAAGGAATTGTGAGGTAAATAGAATATCAAAGAACACTAAATTATAGATATGTTCTCACAGTAAACTTTACCTCACTAGTAAAAACTGCTTAATTAAGTAGGAAAAGTGTTAAAATGGTTATTGAAATCATCTAGAGAGTATTACATGTATTAGTACACAAGCTAGAGACTTTTAAATGATATTCAAGATTTTCTAGGTCTTTCTAGCATTTGTAAACATTGATTAGGAATAATATTTTACAAAGTATATTTGTTTGTGTTGACAGTGAACATTCTATGTACAGATGACATTTTACAATGCTTAATAAAGTCAGACAAAATAGCAAATATATAAATATGTGCTTTCTTTAGTGATGATCTAAAAAATGTGAAGCATAACAACAGTGTTCATGACTTGGCTGACATCTACAAAATAAACATTTGAACCATAAAATTTATTCATGCTGTTTCCATGAAATAATTAAAAGTTTGTTTAATTTTTGTCGTGTGAATACTAAAGACATCTTTATTTACAATGAGAAATCATTTTTTTGTCAGGGACTGGGATGACCCAAGATTATTCACACTGACTGCTCTTAGAAGACGTGGATTCCCACCTGAAGCTATTAATTTATTCTGTGCGAAGGTAAGTCAAGTGATAAAAATATACACATTTTAACAGATTCCGTATGTATATTTAATACATGTTTAAAGAAAAAAGGTAAAATATAGATTTTAGTTTCTGTCTTTATATAGACCAACTGGAAATATCTGGATAAAACTAGATGGAGAAAAGAAAATACATTTGCTGCAAAACTTTTGTCGTAAAATTGTAATAAATTGCAAAATTTACATTTTGTAAAAATATTTTTTTAATCTTACCAAAAGTTGAAATATATATCAATGGATAATTTAAAATTATTGGATTACTATAATAATTGAATTCTCCCATAAGCTTTGTTTGTTGCCCTTTTACAAAAATTTTTTTTTCTGTAGGTTGGTGTGACAATGGCTCAAACAGTGTTAGATCCGTCCATGTTGGAAGCTTGTGTAAGAGATGTACTTAACATTACTGCTCCGAGGTTAGTTTACTAAAGCTAAATTATCTTGTCAAATAGAGATTTTATTATACCCCCCCCCCCCCCCCCCCCATGTGTTCATGGTGTCCATCCGTTCTTCCATCCGTTTTCAAGCGGGGGGTGTATAGTGTTCATGGTGTCCATCCATTCTTCCATCCGTCCGTCTGTCCGTCCGTTACACTTTCTCTTATTTGCAACTCCTCCTACACCACTGAATGGAATTTGATGAAACTTACACAGAATCTTTGTCACATAGTGCCATTGTGCAGGAGATATTTAACATTTTGATCGGAATGATATTTGGGGTTTCCCATAGAAAAACATGGACTGTCATTGACATAAAGGGAAACCCATCTCTTATGTGCAACTCCTCCTACACCACTGAATCGAATTTGATGAAACTTACACAGAATCCATGTCACATAGTGCCATTGTGCAGGCGATATTTAACATTTTGATCAGAATATTATTGGAGGTTTCCCTTAGAAAAACATGGACTTGGTCATTGACATAGGGGATGCACTTCTTTGGGGGATTGGGGAGGGTTACATGTTTTATCTGCAACTTCGCCTTCATGTTTAACTAGATAAAGTTTCAATTTCATAATTAAGAACATCTGAATTTTCAAAGTAATTGTGAAGCGGGGGGTATCAATGGTGAGCATTGCTCACAGGTTTTTTTACTCTAGTTTTTAATTTACTTAAATGATTTTAAATAAATGGCAACACACTTTATAACAATTAAAGTGAAATTATGACATGTGCTAAGATACTGTTAATTTGTCTTTATCTTGTGTTTGTTTGATTTTGATTAAAAGCTGACATTATGTAACAAGAAAACTTGTACACATTTACAAAAATCTTGAGTAATATAATTAATTGAATACATAGTTTTTGGGGTTGAAGTCTACTAACAAATCGGTCCTCAATGCAATCTTAAGAAAACATTAAGGAAAAGTCATTACAAAGATTGACCTGCAAGTTAAAGATTGTGGCTAAAAAGTAAGCAAAAATAAAATTTCATCCAGTTTTTTTCCAAAACAATTACTTTTTATACCCCCTTCGAAGACTGGTCATATTATGGGATCACCTAAGTCTGGCAATAGGCTGCAGGCGGTGTCCACATTGATGTCTGCTCTCTAACTTGAACGAATGTTGTCTGATCTACATGAAACTTGGGGAAAATGTTTATTGGCATAATATCTTGGCCAAGTTTAAACACCAGCCAAATCACCTCAGCCACTTCAGAGTTATGGCCCTTTATTTATAAAAAAAATAACCTTATCTGCTCTCTCTCAAACAGATCTTCACGAAACTTAAGGAAAATGGACATTATTCTGTCCGTTTATTGCTGATTGTGTGTCTCTGCTCTTTACCTATGCCTGCTGTCTGTTTATTCACTAAAAAAAACTATGATTTCAAATTCTAGGACTGTAAAGATCCATTAAATAAAAGATTTTTTAGATAAATAATATATAAAAATTTAAACAAATAACTATACCGGTACTTTGTCAGGTGGAGTATTGAGATAATAATACAAAATTTTCCATTTATAAGTTTGATGAGAAATCAAATTAATCTATCATGTTGCTTAAAAAAATATTTTTATAAATATTTTATATTATTGCTATTGACTGTTCAATATATGATTTGGCTTTTTTTGAGGGGGGTGTGACAGTGGCAAGGTTTGCCTTATTTTCAAAAACAATTGCTAGAACCTTTATAAAAATGTTACTTTAATTTTAATAGATCTATGTTTTTTCTTCCACCATGAAAAGCAGTAAATTGCCAGAAATGAAGCCAATTAAACAATTATTGTCTAACCTTTGACCCATCTGGAAACTGGAGATGCTTTACAATTATTAATATTGTTTGACATCTAATGCTTCAAGTTTTTGTTTTTCTAATATTTCAGAGTGATGGCTGTTTTGGAACCCCTCAAAGTTACCATCAGCAATTTCCCAGGAGACCACCCAGGAAGTTTGACAGTCCCTAACTTCCCAGCAGATGAAAAGAAAGGATCACACACCATCCCATTTAATTCAACAATTTATATAGAAAGGAGTGATTTTAAGGAAGTATGTATGCATGCATTTCTTCAGACATATTTAAATCTGAAAGCAGTAGGGTATTGTTTTTTCAAATTTGGTGTCACTGTAGTTAAATGATTTTTTGCAAGTACAGCCTTGTGACTAGATTTTGTTGTAAGAAATAAATCTGTGGGTTAATAGATAGTCACATGGTGGAAATAATTATGATATTTTTATTGTAAAAGCATTTAACAGGAAATAACCCTATAAATTTATGGTTTGCAGTGAATAACAATATTATTCTAATAGAACCATTAGCAGTATATTGGACAGATCAGGCAGACAAACAAACACACACAATGAACAAAGTATATAGTCATACAAATGTGTGATAAAACAGTATATTATTAATTGGTAGTTTTGCTTTATTTTAATTTGTTCAAAGTCTAACATGATTTTTTTTTTTGTATTTTGGCAGATTGACTGATTTATTGCGGATTGCACGGTTAATTAAAAATAGAACAAAAAATTCCAAAACTTGTATGATGTTTCAAAATCAGCCAATCATATTTTACATATGCCGATCACTTGTCTTCTGTAACACAACAACAAACTATTGACATTGTTGAGCACACAATGTTTGCATCCTTAAATGAGGATGAGATATACTTTATATTTTTATTATTTTTTTTTATTATTTTTTTTTTTATGTGACAAATTAAAATACAGCAAATTATCAATTAATATAAAAAATACAGCCTTTCTCTTAGTCAATACAAGTTATATATATCGACCTCAGACTACGTCCTTGGTTGATATACATCTCTCAGTCATATATAAACTTGTATTTACTAACAGTAAGGCTGTATTTGTTTAATATTACTAACAATATGTGACTCTCCAATATTGTTAACCCTACAAAGGCTTCAAGGGTTGACATTTTTGGACATTCATTTCTTCTGAAGGCTGTAATTGTGCATTGTTAATTTCTAAATCTTGTATTTGTAATTAAATGTAACAAACATTGCTTTGAAAAACTTCAAGTCTGAAGTGATGGTCATTCATAGTCTAATAATATGTTTGTTGGCCTATTGATGATGCAATATTTATACCCCCCGCTTTTCAAGTGGGGGGTATATAGTGTTCGTGGTGTCTGTCCGTCCGTCTGTACGTCTGTTACACTTTCTATTATTTGCAACTCCTCCTACACCACTGAATGGAATTTGTTGAAACTTACACAGAATCCTTGTCACATAGTGCCATTGTGCAGGAGATATTTATTATTTTGATTGGAATGATATTTGGGGTTTCCCATTGAAAAACATGGACTGTCATTGACCTAAGGGGATACCCATTTCTTATGTGTGACTCCTCCTACACCACTAAATGGAATTTGATGAAACTTATACAGAATGTTGTCACATAGTGCCATTGTGCACTAGATATTAAACATTTTGATTGGAATGATATTTGGGGTTTCCCATAGAAAAACATGGACTTTGTCATGGACATAAGGGATACCCATCTCTTATGTGCAACTCCTCCTACACCACTGAATGGAATTTGTTGAAACTTACACAGAATCTTGGTCACATATTGCCATTGTGCACTGGATATTAAACATTTTGATCAGAATATTATTGGAGGTTTCCCATAGAAAAACATGGACTTGTCATTGACATAGGGGATGCCATTCTTTGGTGGATTGAGGAGGGTTACATGTATTATCTGCAACTTCGCCTTCACGTTTAACTAGATAAAGTTTCAATTTCATAGTAAAGAATACCTGAATTTTCAAAGTAATTGTGAAGCGGGGGGTATCAATGGTGATCATTGCTCACAGGTTTTTTTACTCTAGTTAGTTGTTTATTATACCCCCCCCCCCCCCCCCCCCCCCCCCGCAAACTTGTTTTGGGGGTATATAGGAATCACCCTGTCTGTCCGTCTGTCCACATCCCTTGTAAGCGCAACTCCTCCTAAACTGCTTGATGAAATTTAATGAAACTTAGCATAAAGGAAGTACATTATATGTAGATGTGCATGTAGGATTTTTATTGACCTCGAATATCATTAAGGGGGATAATTGGACTTGAAAACGAAGCAGGGGGTTATCCTTTTGTGAGCGTGCTCAAAGTCCACACTTGTTTAATTTTAATTGAGTTATCTTGCCAAAAAACAAGCAAAAATGAAAACATGTGTCTATGCAATATTTGCAGACTGCAGATAAGACTTACAAAAGACTATCATTAAACCAGCCAGTAGGACTGAGACATGCAGGATATGTCATAAGTGTAGACAAAGTCAACAAAGTAAGTCTAATTTCCTAAGTGTCTACTGATGTTCTGATTGTTATTTGGTCTGTTGTCTAATAATAGAACAGCATTTATATGTCTTACATGTACTTTTTTTCAATAAATAGTCCTACAAAGTAAAAAGAATTTTATTATGTTCGTATGCACTCATTCCTACATAGTGTATGTTCTTTTTCAATAATAATGGCGTATAATGAACCGCCTTCTATAAAGTATAACCCTTGCTTGCACCTTGTGGAATAAAACATATTATTATCTTGTGTAGGGGTGATTTTATGTTTATATAGGAACTTAATTTGTATTTTTATCACTATAAGCAAATTTATAAATCTCAATGTGTAACTCAATTGACTATTTAAAGGACAGCGAAGGAAATATAACAGACTTGGTAGCTACATGTGCAAAAACAACAGAAGCAGAGAAACCTAAAGGCTTTATACACTGGGTGTCAGACCCTGTTGTCTGTGAAGTACGATTGTATGAAACCTTGTAAGTAGTTACAGCAGAGAAACCTAAAGGCTTTATACACTGGGTATCAGACCCTGTTGTCTGTTAAGTACATTTGTATGAAACCTTGTAAGTAGTTCCAGCAGAGAAACCTAAAGGCTTTATACACTTTGTGTCAGACCCTGTTGTCTGAAGTACGATTGTATGAAACCTTGTAAGTAGTTCCAGCAGAGAAACCTAAAGGCTTTATACACTGGGTGTCAGACCCTGTTGTCTGTGAAGTACGATTGTATGAAACCTTGTAAGTAGTTCCAGCAGAGAAACCTAAAGGCTTTATACACTGGGTGTCAGACCCTGTTGTCTGTGAAGTACAATTGTATGAAACCTTGTAAGTAGTTCCAGCAGAGAAACCTAAAGGCTTTATACACTGGGTGTCAGACCCTGTTGTCTGTGAAGTATGATTGTATAAAACCTTGTAAGTAGTTCCAGCAGAGAAACCTAAAGGCTTTATACACTGGGTGTCAGACCCTGTTGTCTGTGAAGTACGATTGTATGAAACCTTGTAAGTAGTTCCTGTATATACATTAACTTTTCTGTGGAAGGGATTTTTTTGTTGTAATTACTATAAACTCACCTACAATCGATCAGGTGACTGTCAACAATATGTTGCAGGGTGTGTTTTACTGCAACCTTTATTTTAAAGATTTGGCAGTTACCAGCTGGAAGGTCGGATTTCCACTGGATACCTCAGCTTTCCGTTCCAAAAAAAACTAGACACCCCGATTTAGCTGTAAATTATCAGAAAGTGGCATTAAACCACATTCAAACAAATAAATCTCATTACCTTCAACTACAGTCTTTTATTTCAAAATACTAAAATTGCTGTTGACAACAGTTTTCACTGAATTTTTATTTATTTAATTATTTAATATTTAATGTTAACAATTTCTCTTCAGGCCATAATGAAAAAATACTAGATTCGAATCCAACTTTTCTAAAAAAAAATGTTGTGGGCTAGAAGGGGGCACCTTTTATTTTGTCATTTTTTTATATTTTTGCCCAGTGATGAACTGACTAAACATTTTTAGAACAAATTAAAAGAATTTTAAAGTACATAACACAAATTAAAAGTATGATTTTTTAGTAATTAATGTGTACAATCATTTTCAAAGAGTCCATTTATTTAAAACATTAATGAAATAACAATATTTCGTTCACATACAAAAAAACCCCACACATTTTAGCAATAATTGTATGAGTTTTGTCTTTTTATTTTGCCAACCAGTCTCCAATTCTGATAATGTACATTTAACATGATCAAGGTCTGGTTTAGTTTCAACTAAATTATGTCCTTTAAAATAAATACATTGTTAGGCTATATCAGTTCAGGTATGCTGTTAAGCCTTTGCTTATTTATTAAATCCATTTATGCTTGTACTCAAGTTTCGGTTGCCTTGGTATTTTTTTTTTCTTCAAGAAATTGTTGCAGCTGGAGTTCTGCTTATGCATATATGATAATTTTTTAGAGAATAATTTTTGTTTTGTGTATATCAATATATATAGGTCAGAACAACATATTTCATTTCTGTTTTATGAATTGCAGATTTTTACACAAAAATCCGGAGGACCCAAGTGAAGTACCGGGAGGTTTCTTAACTGATATTAACCAGGTAAATGATGACAAAACTATATATATATATATATATGTCTAAGTATTGTGACAACCATATAATAAATCTATCTAGTAGATTTCTGAAGCATCAGAAATACAGGGTTAATACCAAATATTTATTTACGTCTACAAATTAAGCCCAACACTGTTAAAATAAGATTTTTAAAATGTCAAATTGGACAGTATTAAAATCTAATTCTAACAGTGTTGGGATTAATTTAAAACACACCCAATTATATTACTATACAGGTTCCTTATTTTTGGCTTGGTTGCACAAAGTACAAACTTCGGTTATGGTGTGGTGAAGTCAGGCAAGAGGACATGGAATACGGTATTTTGTGTAATCAGCTAGTTTTGAAGACATATATCACAACATGTGCACCTGCTGTTCTGGAGTATTTTTTGCAAATTTGTCCAGACTTGAGAACAGTTGTTTACAGCAAATTAAAAAAAAAACTGTTTCCAATTTGTGTAATCAACACTCCCACAGTGTACAACACAGATTATCATACTATACAAAAAGGTTGCACACACATTAAAGTTTTGAACCTGCTATAATTAGTTCGAATTATCTGGATAATTTTGTCCTATTTTTCCACACTTGCGAGCTTAGAGAAATTTTTCAGCAAATTTTATTAAAAAGATGTTACCCATGTTGTGTTATCGACTCATCCATTGATTTAACCCATATCTCTGAAACCTTATCAAACGATTAAACACATTTTGAAGTTGTGCAACTGGTATTATGGAATTGTTTGGAAAATTATTGCCTATATTGCCAGATTTTTTGGGAATTTTTATACCCCCGGCAAACTTGTTTGGGTGGGTATATAGGAATCACCCTGTCTGTCTGTCTGTCTGTCTGTCCACATTCCTTGTAAGCGCAACTCCTCCTAAACTGCTTGATGAAATTTAATGAAACTTAAAATAAAGGAACTACATTATATGTAGATGTGCATGAAGGATTTTTATTGACCTTGGATATCATTAAGGGGAGATAATAAGACTTGAAAGCGAAGTTGGGGTATCACTTTGTGGGTGTGCTCACAGTCCACACTTGTTTTATCAAATTTTACAAAAGGTGGTACATGTACTAATTTGCATGATTAATTTCTCAAACAGTTTTCAACACAGATCATTAATTTCTTATTTTAAACCTTTTCTCATTTATCATGACATATCCAATTTATTAAGACACCTGGCTATTTTAGACTTCATTAATACCTTTATACGTTGAAGGCTTGCTAAAAGTATGGAAAATATATCATAATTGTTTTTACAAAGATTTATAACAACAATATTAGATAGATTAGGTGAATGAACAGCACAAGTAGAGTTATATCATTTCCTGTCTGTCCAACTTTCAACAGTTTATTATAACTTGAATTCATTTGCAAGAATACAAGAGGGGCTTTGTGGGTACATTGGAATTTAATTCTTTTTTTTTCTATAAAAATTCTATATCCTTAATAAAGGCATTGTACTCTCTCAACAGCCCTTTTTATAAAACATTTTTGAAGATGATCTAGTTGATGTTTAACACCCAGTGCAGTTTCTGCTTTAGATATTTAGATAAAGAGTATTTAATACCTGCTCATATTACATTTTCTATAAATAAAGTCTGTCACTAGGTTTTACTTACAAAGTTTGCAGATTTTCCTCCCTATGTCCAGGGGTCATGATAAAAATGATACACTTTTATGTCACATAAAAAGAAAATACAGCAATTAGCATAAAACCTCAACAACAATCTATTCTTTGAGATCGTTGTTATTTTATCGACCAAGTGTGTGTTTTTTTTAAGTTAAAAATGAAATTGATAGCAATAGAAAAATATTTGGTGTATTGATTCTAACAGATGTCTGTCAAAATTCAATTTGATGTATATTTAATTGGATAAAAATTTATAAATTACTTAACTGAATTAGGATTTAACAGTTTTACTCTGTCATGAGTGATGCATTTTTTTGGTAAAACTAGGTGATAGAAGTCTTGATAACACACCCTTCTGCATTAGTCAAGAAAAAGATCAATAAAAATGATATCTTCTGCCCTTATCAACTTCACAAGTCTTTGACAAAAACTGCAAATTCTTAACAAGAAGACAAGATGGTTGATAATAGCAGTTAGACATATCGTTCCCTACTTAATTTATTTCCCAAGATGTAGGTAGAGATAAAAAGTGAAATTTATTTTAACAGTTAAAATAGATATAAATATGATAAGCAGAGTTATGAATTTGTCAGCTGTTAATTATTCTGGAAAAAGTTTCTGTTTAGCATTTGTGTTTTAAGGTGGTCTTGAAATAAGTTTCTTTAGTTTTGTCAGTTTCCAGCATATCATAGTGACAATGCACAGTACAAGGATATTCATTTACAAATATTGTACATGTATTTTGGCACATTTCAAGTTGTACATACCTAACATCATTAAATCAACACATTTGCTGTACATTGATTTTTGAGAAATTTACAATACTTAACATCTCTGCTTCCATTAAGGGTACAGCTCTTGTCCCAATCTTTGCTATGCTGTGTTATTTTTATAAGGTGTAATTTATGGTAATTAGATTTCTTGTAATGTCACATAATAGACAATTAAAATAAATTTTATAAATTAAACTATATCTGAATTGTTTTTCTTGAAAATTTCCAAGTTTTTTATTATTGACAGGAACAGACTACATTTCAACATCAAAACAGTGAAAAAAATGTGTATTCTTCCAATGACTTAAAAAGTATTGATTTGATCTTTATGTGTTTGAATAGGGACATATGTTGTTTGTGCACCTTCACTTGCAACATCCAGGATATTCTTGAAGAAAATATTCAACAGAGTATAGGGTTACAAAGCTAGAGCTTTTTCTTTTTAAAGTTATAAGACATTACCCTGTAAATCACATTATTAATAATATTATGTCAATAATTGAATGATTGCATTTATTCATTCATCATCAATATCAGGGAACTACAAAAAAGCTCAATTAAACTTGAACTTAATGTGAAACTTGACTGGAAACGTCACTCTCATTTGCATTATTCCTGAACATTTTAGGCATTACATAATGCAGATGGGGAATAAGTACCAAGCACAAGTTTTTCAGCTGACTGCTTGCATTACTTCTATATCCTTTGTGACCTAGAAATGACTGGTGAAGGTATAACAATTAAAACATGATGGGTAACATACTGCCTGGACATTTCCCACAAGTCACCTGACAAATGAATCTAATCAGACAACAGAAGTATTTAATCATGTGATATTTATTATTTCAGAATTCAATGTCAGTGATTACCAATGCTTATATTGATGTATCTGTAAAGGATGCCAAACATTTTGACAAGTTCCAGTTTGAACGAGTGGGATTTTTCAGTGTTGATCCTGATTCCAATCATTCAAAGGTATGTAGCTTAAATCTACTGTTGAAAGTTTAGTAGAAATTATTTTTATGCATAAAATTTGATAGAACCTGATAGTAAAATTTGTTTTTTATGGCAGCAGGTTTCATGGAATCTGTTTGGATAATATAAATAGCTAAATGTTAATATTTATTTTTTGATGCCAGAATTGTTTCATGATAAACAAACCTCAGATGTTTGGAGCGTTAAACACCATCAATCAATCAATCAATCAGATGTTTGGAATGTATTCTTATTGTAATGTTGTAGATATAAATTGTTAGCCTCTGTTTATCTTTTTTTAGTGGTAAAATATATTTAAATTATGACATCAAATACATAAATATTACTTGTGATCCATGTAGTGTTGTTACAATGTACCATTACTTAAGTAACATGTTTCATATTTTTTATGTAGTTTTTCAGTGTAATTGTATTTTAAAGTCACACGATAAATTGTTTTGTTACAGTACATTTGTAATAACAACTTATTAACCCACCAGCCATATTAATCTGAATTTTGCCTAAGTGTAGATGGCACATTTCTTTATTATTTTGAAATTTGTAAAATATAAGATAAAAGCTCTATTCATGCTGTAAATTTTTTACGTAAATGAGTTTCAATTTGTTCATTTTTCTATTAATATCCACAGAACCTTGATTATTTTATAACATGTTGAAATGTGTAAAATATGAGATAGTATATCTTGTCATATTGTAGATGGTGTTTAACAGAACAGTTACCCTGAAGGAAGATCCTGGGAAGAAATAATCAGCTTATAGACAGATATGACCTTAGTCATAATGATAATAATTTATTAAAATAAAAACTGATATTATAAACTCTCTTTAACTCAAACGGCATACTGCTTAAAAATGTAAATGATTGATAGCACATCATTACAGCTTCTTTACATTGTAGTGTTATTTTTATATTTTTGTTTGAATTTTGACTTGTAACACTACCAGACAACATACACTCACATAATTCTCTTTTACAGTGCTTAAAATTGAAGCAGTCAAAATCCTGATTGTTTCTTTATGACATTTGTGTACTGTCCATAATTTAGTTGTCTATTGGCACAAGACAGTGTGGGTCCCTACATTGAAAGTCAAAACTTCAAAGTGCTGCCTTTAAGCAAATCCTTAACTTGCCTATTATTGTTTTATTGGACAACTTCAAATTATATGGCACACATGACTATTACATTGACATGTCCAGTTCAACATTCTGACCCTACTTTGAATGTAAACTAAAAGGTTACATCCATGTGTGGACCATAACTTTTTTTTAGGAATTTTCAAATAATTTGGCACACATGCTATCTTGAAGGTCAAGGTTGCAATGCATCATTGAAGCCAATTTAATGTCTATCCCATAACACTGCTGTCTGACATCTTTGGACTATATGGCAAAAGTGGTCAAGATGACCCATCACATGCAACATTAATTTCAAGGTCACTGTTTGACCTTAGAGCAATACATTTCCACCCCATGCACCCAGCAATATTTATTCTTGGAGAATATTTGACATTCAAGGAGCAGGGGCCATGGGGTTAACTTAGTTCATCTTTTTTGATCACATAGTCTGGCAACACTGAGGTTGTGAGTTTGAGTCTGAAAAATTGCTGAAAATGGTGTTGCACAACATTCATACAAAAAACATTCAGGGAATATCTGTCATTTTCATTGATATTCTTGTTATTTCTTGTAAGAAATATTTCTAATATTTTTAAATCAATATAAAAGTTTTTTTCAAATTAGAAATTATTAGTTGTGCTATATGTGTTGGATTGTGGGAGTATGTTGATAGAACTTCATGTACCATTTCTGAGTGCATTTCCTTTCAGTATTATTCTGTGTACTTAATTTATAATTTGTTTTAGTTTTAATTATTATTTCTAGGATTTTATTTAAATTTAATTCTTTTACATCCACTTAATTCTGATTATTCATGAAACCCAAAAGGTAACATAATTTAAAATATTGGTATATGACTTGTTGACAATTTATGTTTAATTTTTACACTCATGGGTGGTCAGGAATACCTAAAACCTTGGTAACAATGTTCACTGTATGGTCCTTTATAGTTTTGTTTTCTTCTGATTCAAAGCCAAACTTTCCACTACTGCAGGTTGAACCCTAGCAAAAAAACATAGGACCCTATTGAAAAATATTTTAAAAGGTTTTTCAGAAACCGTTGAAAAATTGAAACAAAACTTATCAGAAATTTTTATTGCATGCTCTTCTATAAATGTTTTGATTTTTATGCCAATCTGAAATTCAAAACAGCCACCACATAGGGTTTTATACAATTTTATAATCCCTTTTCAGAAATGGCTAAGCTGATAGAAGTCATTTTATATGTGAATGTTATCGGGGGATCTTAATGCAGAAACGTATAAAAAATGTCTTCTTATAAAAAATATTGAACCAAGCAGCAAAGTTCATTACCATCTTAGCTTATGTTCTTTATGCAATTCAGAACTTTAAAATGGCTGCCATTACAGTACTTAGTTTGACATGGGGTAACTGCCATCTTCATTTCTATTTGATCAGCTCAATGACAGTCTATACTAACAGTTAGTATGGACTGTCCTTGATCAGCTGAGTTATTAAGGTCTTTGAGAGCCTTTCATTTATTTGCAGATGCCATTTTGATTTATGATGTTCATCTGTTGTCAACACGAAAAATAGCCGACTTTTTAAACCAAGTTGCCTCATAAAATTTAGATTATTTCTTACACATGTGGTTCTGAGCATTATTTTCTACAAGACTGTATCTTTTTTAACACTACAATTTAGGAATGCTTAAATTTGTGAATTAAATTTTTTTCAAGTAAATATTTTACTAAAATACATTAAATGCTAGTAAACGCTATATATGAGTCGAACCCTTCAAAAATAAAATCTATGAGGGATAAAAAATTTGATCTATTATTCATAACGAATTTAGTTAATAATTTAAATCGAAAGTTGTTTTTATTGCACCTGCGACAGTTGCCACTGAATCAGGGATGGTCGGGGTTTTCTAGCTGCATTTATGATTGTAACACTTATTATTCTTAACATAGTGTTGTGCTTCATATCTTTTTTAGCTTTAGCCGTAGGTCCAGCAAGTTTGGACAAGTATAGCTTATTATTATCACTTGTCAATCAGTCACATGTTGAACGACATTGAACTTTAATGTATAAGGATGTTATAGTTTTTGGATAAGGGCAGTTCCTCATACAGGGTTAGATGACAATACTTCGTTTTAACGTTGCTGCCTAGTACACGACGGTCTGGTAGGTCGGGTATGGTCAGTGGACCTTGACCTCATTTGCACGGTTCAATAGCTATTTTAAAGTAATGAGATGTAGGTCAGTTCCTCCGTAACCATGTATATCATGTATGATAGAATGACAAAATTTGGTTTTCGGTTGCTAATAAATAGTACTAGACAATCTGGAGCATTAAAGCTTGACCTCAATTTACGGTCCCGAGTCCACGTTTAAGCTATACGATTAGGTCATTACCTGAGATTGCGGGTTCGATTCTCTCTGCAGGCAGGGTGTACTCGACTCCAATCCTAATTGACAAGGATTCCCAGTTTTCCGACCACAGGTCGGGGGTTTTCTCCGGGTACTCCGGCTTCCTACCCCAATAAAAACTGGAAGCCATGATATAGCTGAAAAATTGCTGAAATTGGCGTTAAACACTATCAAACAAACAGACATTATCTCGGTATAAATACAGAATGAGTTGCTGATAAAAAGTACTTGTAATAAAATGGTGACCTTTTCATATTATAACATTTTATGCACAATTTATTATTATATTACCCATATCTACAGTTGCGGGTTCGAGTCTCACTGCGGGCAGGGTGTACTGGACTCCAATCTTAATTGACAAGGATTACCAGTTTTCCTGGGGTTCTCTCCGGGTACTCCTTCCTCCCCCAATAAAAACTGGACGCCAATAGCTGAAAAATTGCTGAAAGTGGCGTTAAACATTCAAAACAAAAAACCATATCTACAAATATGGTCAGCTAAACCTATCCGGGTCTAGGACAATCGATTTGTATTTACTCTTTGCGAGCAAGGCCTGGAGCATGCGTGTGTGTTCACTGTGCCAATAATTTTATCTCCCCTTACTTATCTGCGCTTTTGATGATTTCTTTCCGACTCCAAGAATTCCGTTATTGAATGATTGATTAAATCTTTGATATATGCTAAGTATAAGAATTCCTAGCTTTTATTTTGCCCTTTTATAAATACATTAACCTTAATTTTCTTCCTTTGAAGATGCTATTAAAGTTTGTGCTATAAGCTTGCATACAGTTTCAATTTAAATTGTAATAAATTTTATAATTAGCTGTAAACAAATTAATAATAATTTCAAATAAATTTTAATTATTGCCCATACTATTTAATTTACACAATCAAAGAAAAAAGTAATTAAAATATTTATATTTATTTAAAAATTGTCCAAGTAAATGAAATTAAATTAAATCCTGAGGCAATTGTTCTAGGGGAAGTTGTTCTGTGGGGCAATTGTCCAGTGCATATACGAATTTTAGATAATGACTTATATTAAAAGCTCTTACTGATGGTTTAAACATAAGATATATTATCATTTATAACCATTAATTGAAGTTAATAATTCATAGCAAAACAGCCAACTATATAGGTTAATAATAACCCAGAAAATACCGTGGAGTATTTATTACAACACAATCCAAGTACGAAATTACAAAGGATGGCTTACAGAGAAATCTTACTATAAAACCAGAAGCAACATGAACTCCTACTGAACAGAGTTATATCAGGTCACCATATCCTGCTTCACTTACAATACCCTTCTTGTTACCTATGGTCAAATTGTTGTAACGTCACGATATCTAGTTTTAATATATTACTGTAATTATTAAATTCGACTGCTCTCTACACACAGCAGCTACGAGCTAGTCGCCAAACTTTATGTTATGTTGTTATTTTTGTAGACGGTACATGTATTAGGGTGGTTGTAAATAAAGGGGAAGGTTATTTCAAGACAACTACTGTAGTGAGGTCTGGAATATGGTTCGATAGAAATTCTAGTGATCTCCGAAAGTGAATTTTCCTTGTATTGGCAGTTCATCGTCCATTTGCGTCCAAACTGATACGAGACACTATAGATCATATTCTCGTTACAAGGAATGTCTACGCATCGGGATATTGTTGATACAGACGCCATCGAGGCAGAGATGCGAAGCTCTCATTAAACCTTGAATATTGCTCGTCAGTATGGTCACCCAACACCAAAACGTTAAAGGACAAGCTAGAAAATGTACAGAGGAGAGCTGCGAGGTATGTAACCAACAGATACCATAACACCAGCAGTGTCTCCTCCATGATTGAACATCTAAAGTGGCCAACGTTAGAACAAAGAAGGAACATCAACAGAATCACCATGTTTTATAAAATTACACACAACATCGTCGCAATAAACCCAACACTTTACCTCATCCCACAACTAAATACCAACACTAGACACACAAACCCTTCACAGTATCAAATTTACAGTACCCGAACAGACTACTTTAAATACAGTTTTTTTCCCTTCACAATAACACTTTGGAACACACTACCAGCAAATATAGTTATAGCAAACACTCTGGACCAGTTTAAAACCTTGGTCCAAAGTCATTTTTTCACATATTAATTACCAAGCAGTTGTTGTAAATAGTTTTTATATTAATATAAAAAATAACAAAAAATGTTTTGTTTCTTTTCTTACTTTTCTCTTTGTAATATTTAAATATTATATATATTTTTTCCCCCTAGTTTTTGGGGTTTATAAATATTTTTTAACAAGCTGTCTGTTGCGCCTCTGCGCCGAAGAGTAGTCATCAGCCATATGATGGTTCCTCGTATATGTAGATGTAGATGAAATTCATAACGCTCCGGAAATTGTACGACTGTCATCGAGATGTTCGGTCATAATGAAAATTATATTATTAGATTTATTTATAGATCGAGCAAGAGAGATCGGTATTACTGGGCATTTGCTTGAAATGGCACGACAGGAGATGATGAGCAGTGTCTTTTTCAACCAACCATGTATCCATTCATATCCTCGTTTAACTTTAGAAGGCTTAGTGTGAAAGTTGTTTAATCGTTTCAACATCGTTCAATGAAATTCTTTAAAACTTTCTGCACCATGTATAGATAATTTTTTAATATTTAAAATAAAATCTTTTGACAAAACACTTGTACTGATAACCTGGCATAATGTAAAACCTGACCAGGCCTCAACTACCTGGATTGACATGGCTTGGCCTGGCCTCAAAATTGGCCTGGTCTAAAAATTGGCCTGGCCTAACAAAAGGCATTGTTTTGGCCTGGTCTTAAAATGGGTCTGGTTTCAAAATTGGCCTCGCCTCAAAATTAACTTTATTTAATTTTTAGACTGAAAACAATCTCTATATGAAAATTAGAATAATTTGTTACATTTATTACTATTTTAAATCTGCTTACATAGTTTTGATTATCAATTTAGTTTACTTTTCTGATTTTAATGTGTTAAAGTAGTTGTGTAGACAACTGTACTTTTATTGCATATTGTTATGTTTCTAATAATTTGTAGTGTTTTGTGTTTCACTGAAAGTCACTCCCCAATGGCCAATTTTAAGGCCAGACCAATTTTGAGGACAAGCCAGGCAGTTGAGGCCATGCCAGATTTAAGGTTTTGTCCTGATAACCTTGCATATCCACATTTGTATGTGTCCTTTCCTTGTGCTGTCGACTCTCATAATATCGTTCTTTAAGAGTTCGTGGGATATGGTCTGCTTTGTTTTCCTTGTTTTGTAAACGTTAATGATGGACTTTGGCTTTTGAATATGTTACTGTATTCTACTAGGCTGCAATACAGTGATACGTTCCCGCCGCTGTAGTCGAATCTTCGCTGCATGCTGAGGCCGGCAAAGTTTTATTAGGAATTGATTATTCGTAAGAGAAATTTTATTACAGTTACAGTAGCTATCAGCCATGTATCTGATAACTCGTTAACCTGCTTTAAAGCAATACACTTGATTTAATGCCGAGTTTTCTGTTTGCAACAATATTAAGCAATTTATATGAGATAAATGGATGATTAAGACTGACATGGAGACAGGAAAGTTTAACGAATTTTTAATCATTTATATATAGAGTTTTAATCCATACTTTAGGTGAGATTGTATTAGCAAGAGACACATTTAAAATTCAAGAAGTTTCCGGTTTGTTTACATCGACGTTTTAATCGTTACAAAGGAGATGTTAATACTAACCATTCAAATTTAACACATTTTCGAAATAGCTTGTTTCTGTGAATTAACGGCATTATAAATTACCCAAAGTGTTGTCTGCAATCTGTAAATAGCGAACGATTCTTCTCTGTTTTAATCATTCCTGACAGCAACGACAGGTCTGCAGCAAAGTGGTACGGTGATGTAACCGCGATAAATCCTGTATGATAGTCAGCCGTTTCAGACGTGTATTAGTCTCTTAGGGTGGGAACATAACGTTTTGATATGTAAATGTGTATAATATCTAGTTATTTACACGGGATACAAAGGAATAACATGTCATATGTATACTATTTACATTTTGTTTTCGATATTTATGACAATGTTTGATCACTACTAAGTAACTTTACCGCAGCGAGATAAGTTAAGCACTAGAAAGTATGCTTGAATAAAACTCTAAATGTATACTATATGCCATAACTTCAAACTAAGAATGCATAGTTGAAAGATTTTTAAATAAACGCATGTTAATAATTTGTCGATAGGCGCCACGTAGTTTATTACATAATTAAGCCTCTTATTTGTTGTTTCAGAATGTACTAAATGTTCTAATATCAATCATCATTGTAGTAAATAAATAAGAAGAGGAATTTTTAGTTTTTACAACGAACAGCTTTTGCATTTTAGAAGACCGGAAATTACCAAATGGGAAAACTTATATGAATACAGAAATATTTATATTTTCATTGGATTGCGTAGCGGCTTTAAAGTCGAAAATGGAACGGATTTTTTCTCTAAGATGAACGACATTTTGACGTTAAAGTAACTTGTGCTAATTGTGTTTGCCATCAAGTCACGAAAACTCTCCTCCCATCTACAAAAATAGTCGGTCACCTACCTTATAATAAAAACACTGCGCAAAAACAATAATTCCCCGACACTTCGTGGGGGGGGGGGGGGTGTGGGGGACCTAATAGAAAATTGGGCAAAAACAAGAAGTTCTCCAACACTTCTTCGGGGACTTAATAAATAAGAAATTGGATAAAAGTTCTCCGACACTTCTTGGTCGCGGATTTAATAAGAAATTAGGCGAAATCGTGATTGGGGACTTAATAAACTAAGAAATATGAACAATATTTGTATGATTTCACTTAAAGTTTTCTTAATAAAAAAACGTAATTCTTATGCAAAAACGTAACATGTTTTAGTTATTTACAATTATAAACGGATATTAACTGCACACGATTCAATGCTTTTTAACCCTAACAAAAGGCTTCAGAAAACAACAATTGGATAGATAAAATTTAGATAATTAATTTGATAATAAAATATATTTGATTGTAGGCGGTTGATCATCCGTTCTGGTCACATCCTTTAATTCCCAAATATTTGTTTTCTTTGCCAAAAACTGATAAGAGATACTAAATTACAGATTGTTAACCGAAAATGAAACCATAAATTTGGTGCTGATTCCACGATTATATTAATATGCTTTTAACGAGGCAATTTTATTCTGCAAAAATGAGATGATTCTCACAGAATTTAATGTCTGATAAATGAACGTTTATCTGAACGATCTGTAAAAATATTTCGAAGAACACCGACATCAGACATTCTTCTTCAATCAAATGCAAATTGGTTTCCACGTGACATATGGTCCAATGATACAGGAGTCAATAGCAACCAATATTTCGTGTTATTAAATGTTGGGGGATATTTTGTTGTTTTATTGTATTTAAGACTACGTTTACACTTGCAGAAAAAAGAATCGATCTTTATTTGAATCGATTCAAAACAGTTCGCTTGATCGTGTTCACATTAGAACTGGATGAGATCGCCAAACGAACTTATCGTTGTCATTAGAACCAATTCCGATCGATCGAAATCGGTTTTTATTTGCACACACTTGCAGCAGCCGATTGTTTCCTAGATACACACTCATCTTTAGACATGACTTACGTCTGTTTTTACAAGGGAGTTGATATGCATTGTCAATTATTTCATGTATTCAGTGAGTATATTTATATTCAACATATTAGGCAAGATAATAAAGAAATTATAAAAGTATAGAAGCTGCACAAGCTTCCAATAATGTATTGCCCATGCAGTACCTATATTGCTAGACCAGTATCCTGATGCCGATGATGTAAATTCACTACTCAAGCTCTAACTGCTGATCACTCTTTTGGCAGCCATTCCATCTAAAAAAGTACGAGCTATCGATTCCAGCTATTCACACCAAAGTCATCTATAGTTGAATCGATCTTGCTATTTCAGAGGACAAAATCTCTCAAGAGCTGGTATGAAAAAAACATTTAACCTATATTAGATCATGTTAAACAGTCATATGGTGGCGGATATTAGCATATTAGCAAATGCAGAGTACCTTATAGCTGTTTGGTTGTAGCCTGTTCATTTTTTCCATATTAGAAGCCGTTTAAAAAAAATCCCTAAGGTTTCCACTAAATCTCGCTGTACAGAAAAAGTCAATAAACATTCATATAAAGTATGACTTTAATCAGCTTTTAAGTATCTTATAAGGCATTTGATTTGAACATTTTACACATTAAGTTTCAATTGATTTAGGACTCATCTGAATTTCAGATTGGCATGAAAACAAACAAAAATAACTTTGAAGACGACCAGGCAATGAATATCGGCTGGTTGATTTCAAATAGGTTCCTATGTAAAATTCAGTTATAAGGTGACGGGCATCTGGGATTTCCCAACGCCATAAAATAAACTTGTATATCATCAAATAACATACAATTTGACTTGATCTGCTTTGCCACTTTGTAGAGAAATATCGGAATACGACTGACCAATTGTTATAGCAGGACAGTTTCATATAAACTGGACAAGCATGGGTTAAAAAAATTAACTTTAAAATCACAATTTTGTTCAAAGAGTAAAAATAAATGTATCGATAATTAACAATAAACCCTAGTGTTATTAGCTGCTTAATTGTGGATCGAAAACCCCGCAAAACTGCTATTTACTAATAATATAATCCAGTGGTCATGATTTACAGCAAAGGACCCTTATATAACAGTTTAGAATGAGAAGTGAGAAAACAAATATTGGATGCTATATAACATGTGTATATAATTTGGCACACGATAGGTAATACGACCGCTAAAGCGTTGAATTCGTGGTTCCAGTAAATCTCATGCAACACTGTACGAATTTTATAACTTCTTCAGTCTGTAAAACTCGTTAAAATAAAAATTATACTTTCGGGACAGTACATTCGTATTTTTACATATCACAGATGCTTGACATAAAATTGTATGAACATGGCTTATGAACAACAAAATGGAATGTATTCTTCACACGCAAAGTATTTCACGAACGTCGTTCTTAGTCAACATGGTGGGATGATTGTTAGTTTTCACGAACACAATTCGCCATTGATCATTAATAAATTATCGCACTGATAATTACTAAAATTGTCACAAGCGTCTTGGAACCTGAGGTATCCAGCACTGAGTTATTCCCACTATCGACGTTTTTATTACGGACTTTTATACTGCGGTGTAAACTGTCGGTAATTATGGTATCTTCTGTTGTTGTCTGCGTCATTGTCGTTGTCGTCTGAAAAATACCAAGTGCAAATTGAAACTATCATATTTAAATTTCATTTCTAATCCATGTTTGTGTCTGTATTAAATATCCAAAACAAGTATTATTTGAGGAACCCAACCCTAACTAGCCGATACTTTAAAACTCTCCAAATGATAGAATACTTCTTTACAAATGTAAAGAAAGAAAAAAGCAACAGAACCAGGCAATAGTCTGTCGAGGTTTTACAGAATAAAAACCATCCCGTAAAAAATTCAGACTAAAGGGTATCAAACATAGAAATTTCTATTACAAACATCTGGCACATATACTTTAATATACGATTAAGACCACTTAATATGGTAAAAACAGTTATAAGAATGTAAACACAATTAGGTGAAACAAACGTTCAAGATGTGGTCTATGATAAAGGCAAAATTTGCTCGGATGTTAAGATCTGTTAATTGAAATGCTTGTCGAAGTAAATTTAGTTAAAATGAGTATAAGCAACAACTTCATGCTTTATGTTTCACTAGAACTTTAAATACTAAGACGCAGGTGATACACATTGTTATAGGGACGAATCATAGATCTATGTCATAACAATGTATATAAAAGGAACGTCGAAAGGTAAGTCTTTTAGATATAAGTAGCTTAACTTCGTTTGAGCAATTTGAACTAAAAGTCATACAGTTAACATGTTTACTAATGTTAGTAATTATAGACTTGCCACAAGTCTCTTTGAATTGTTTGAGTTACATCTTTATTGATCCAATTTCTTATACAATCCTATTGCGTACACAGCTTTCTGAATAATGTAAGAAATGTTGATAATAAAGATGTCACGTTCTAATAGCACAAACATTTAAAGACGCTGTTTGCAAGTCTACAAGGAGATCATCCTCACAAGTCAGGGATGCAGTGTCCACACGTGTACATGAAACCATGACAATTAGTAAAGATATTCCAGACCTAGAAGATGTCGTATGTCGTCATTTATAAAAAGTATCAACATAAGACATGAGGAGAAAAAAACAGGGAATTGCGGTAAAATACATATAAAATATTGGCGTGAAATATTTTCTAAAACAAAATATCATACTGTCCAATTCTTACTGGGGGAGTAAATAGATTATCAAATGAAAACATACAATTTTAAGAGTATTTCTTCTGTTTTAGTTGAAGCCTATTAGAAGGATTTCAATCTACATGTTAATTAACAAAATTGTTAATAAGAATGTCAAACATTAATTTTTATTCTTAGAAGAAGGAAACATTACGACTGAAGGAATTATATAACATATGCTGCAATTTATATATATGTAAAGTATCAACGTATTTCTTCAGTTATCGCAAATTATAGTTGTTATGAATACAACATATTGCAAATGATTTTAACTTCTACACTTTATCAAAAAAATAATTATATTTTATTTTAACATAGATCATGCCAAAATGACAGAGGAAAGCAGAAAATACAATACAGATTTATTTATCCCGACGGGAATAGAGGAATGCTTCTTTGGTACCCGGTGATAATGATTTAAGGTGTACATGTACATGTAAATAAACGAAACTCGCCTATTTCAGGCAGCTCAAGAATAGTAAAATAATTAAGTTATGACAGTAATGCACGAGTTTCATTTCACCCTAATAATTTTATCCATGTTTGGCAGTACACTGCTTTGTAAAACAAATTTTTATAAGTCAAAATTGGTTACAAGAATTCAATAAATAAAAAGGACGTAAAAAATGTAAAAATAAATGAAATCAGATCCTAATTGTTTTGAAAATCTTGCTCTTGGGATGTTATCATGTAATGTCATCATGCAAAAACGCCAAATAATAACATTCTATAACAAAACCTGTTACAACCATTAACTTTAAATATGTTTTACATAGTATAAAAAAGGATAAAAAAAACAACTTGATATTGTCTGTTATCATATTCTGTTTTCTAACTGTCACTTAATATCTTTGTGAATGCATATAAATTTCAAAACTTTTTCATTTGACCCCACAAAACTGTGATGACAAATTTTATGTAAAACTTTCCTCTGTATATATATTGTAGTTCAAAAATCAACTCGATCTGTATTTGGAAACCCAAAGCAAAGAATTACAAAAACAAATTTGAAATTTTTCATTAAAACAAGGAAAGAAAACACCGGGGTATATACAGTATGTGTAGTGGAATAGAACTTCATATTGCAAACACTAAGAATTACATATGAATATTTATAACGGTCATTTAAACAGTTAATAGTTAGATAAATATGACCATATTTTCTTATATCGAATCACTTGTTACTATTATTTTGTTGTTCAGTGCTTACCGGCTCTTTTCTGTCATCACTATTTAGATCACAGAGATTACTTCGTCTTACCATAGGCTTTACAAGAACTGGGACTAGGTTAGCTGCCTCTTGTCCGCAGCTTCTCTCTATGTTTGATCTTATACAATTTAAAACTTTCCTAAAATCGCTGCAAAAGAATACTTTTATAGCAATAACAATTGCATCCAATTTGTGGTTTGGTATCCAATAAAAGGAATACTTCTAGATGTACGCACTAAGAGACAAATGTTTACAAGTAAAAATGATTTAAGAGACAGTTTTTGATTTAACAAAAATTAGTTAAACCTTTATGACGTTATTTACCTGTAATTTAGGACTAATCAGCACTCCATACCAGCTATACTTTATTAAAACCGTGCATTCAATCATGTTTTGTATGATTTGACATGGTTGACGTAGATGTATTGTCGCCATTATACAATATCCGGTTTACACATAATGAATGGCATATTCACTTCTTTAACAATATTTTTTAAACTGCTTATTACTCAAATTTGCCCGTTTGTTTCTTTCGTGGTTCTTGTTTTAGATTCATACGTTTTATATTTCCCTTTTGTTTGCGGGTTTCTTTTTTATTGTTGACCCTTTGTTGTTAACTGATTCATAGTTCCAAAATAAAGATAAAGTTTTGTTCTTCGTGTTGGCATTGTTTTGGCCATGTAAAGAAGCACACAAAAACCAGTTTTCATTATAAAATTATGTAAAACAATAAATGATCTGGCTTGACGCCAGACGTCAGTGGTTAAAAGGTTCATGTTCAGAACTAAATTCTTAGCAGCTTAATTAAAAGCCATTGAAAAATAAAGTAAAATGATGTCACCGCATGCATAAACAAGTGCACAGCACAGACGAACTCATAGTCTGCTGTTATCTCGCAAAACATATCTTTTAATGTTTTCTGCACGTTTGTAATTAAATAAACAAAGATGAATGAAATATACAAATGTAAATATCATTTGATATTAGATAACTATTCATTGTACATTGCAAAATACTTTAATGTTTTGGCTTTCGAATAAAAATATTTTCTTTATCTTCACTGTATAATCTCGCGTACCCATGATTGAGCCATAGAATAAAGAAATAGAAACAGACATAAACCTATCATGTACTCTAACTTTCCTTAGTTTACATGGCAGAAGAGGCTTGTAAGTTAACTATAAACACATCGAAAACAAGCCTTAAGAAGATGTGAACTTTCTATTAAGTTAAATAAATGTCAATTAAGCAACTTGTATCACGTCCCATTTAAACTTCCTCCCCAATAAAAACTGGACGCCTGAAATAGCTGAAAAATTGCTATACATCATTCAAACAAACAAAATAAACTTCTTCATTTTACACCACCTTGGTGCTATAGGATTGCAAGTTGAAAAATTGCTGAACATCATTCAAACAAACAAAATAAACTTCTTCATTATACACCACCTGGGTGCTATAGGATTGCAAGTGGACTGATGATTCTTGCAAAATAAGCAGACATGTTAACTTAGCCAGCCGATCTGCTGAGCATCCGTAACAAGTATTTCCTGACTAGTAATCTCTGGTGCCAGAATAAGTTTGCACACATCAGTACCCACTTACGAGGTAGATACTTTAATATATACATATAACGATACATGTAGCTATATGTTGAGGAAAGGACTAGTATAGAAATAGTTACCCACAGAGTTGAGGTAGTGATTTGTCATCTATTCGTTTCATTAGTCTAACTGTAGTGTTCATAGTATCTTCAAAACATCGTTCTGAATAACTGCCATAATTAAGGAAGCATGTCATATGTCTTGCATAAACTAAAATGATAAAAAGTCAAGAGATAAAAACATAGTTTTATAAGAATAGTACAATGGTCACTAAAACACTACACATCAAAATATCCATTGAAGTAAATGTGTCGAGTCAAAAGAATTTATACTTTATACCTACATGAAACTCAAGCAATACAGCCCTTATTTGTGTAATTATCATAAACATTTAAGGTATCCCGACCATAATTGACCACGTGATCATATTTGGTGTCCCGGATGTCCATTGTTTTTCAATGGAGCAGACCTCGGTAATGTTCGGCAAACATCGGAAATACTATTTGAGTAACTAAATTTTTTTCCTCAAAATTGTGAACATTGACTCAAGTTAAATAATATATTTTACTTTTATCATTAATTAGCAATACATTGATTTAATAAAGCTGTATTTCTTGGTCGACAAATAAAATTAAACGGTAACTTCAATTGTGGGTCGGATACCTTAATGCATTATAAAGTGTAAACATTTTGTTATACTTTTGATACTATCAGACCCTTAAATTGCAAATCTTGAGAGTATCTAAAATATGCCAATTGACATAACGATCATTTACGGTATTATTTATGTATGATTTACTCAAACCGAGATGACAATAATATGATCTAAATGTTGTATAATTAACTCATCTTTCAAAATAGTCTCCCTTAATCACGAACATGGGATGCTGATTTGAAACATTTGGATTCACGGAGTGTTGATGGATACATATTATTAAGGCTTTTTATTTCTGTTAATCATTCTTGTTCGATGGTTTTGGGTTGAATATTTTATTAACTTGCCTCAATTCCATTGTGATTATGTTGCTATGCTATAAATAATACAGTCTGACAATACAATTGTCTGTACTTGCCACTTGTGTACAGACTCATAGCTCAAGTGATGTATACAGTTGGGTAGTGGAGACAGCTGAGTAATATCCTGATGATGCACCTTAAATCTAGTATGTTTGGTATCTACTTGCATCTAAATATCCAGTTTATGTTACAAAATATTACCTTCGTATAAGGCATCATCTCTACACAGCTCTTCCAGCTCATCTTTAGCTCCATCAAAGTTGATCAGAGTGATGTCAATCTTCGTGTGGAGGTTTAAAGGACAACTGACTTTCAAATCTTCTATACAGTTCATAGACTGTACATAAGAACTATAACGAATTTAATGTGTGTTCAATCGCTATTTTTCTACGTTTTGATATTATTATACGCATTTTAGTTAATATAATTAGAAACCTTGATCATGATGGCTCAAGTCTTGATGCGCTAAAAGATCAGAATTCTCAACATTGATATATCACATCAATAATTGCCGCCGAATCTTTTTCATGAATTGTTTGTTTGTTTTTTAATATTGTAATTAAATTGAATACACTAGACGCTTTGTTTCGCCTCACCAAGCATCGTCAGTGGTGCTCAAAATCAAACTTTGTGGATGCTAAATAATTAATATGTTAAATAGCCTATAAAAGTTCTGATACATAAGCCTAAAGCCATTTCGATCATTTGAATAAAAACTTTATAATTTAAAACTCTTTTACATGAATAAATGAATCAATCTAGAGAAAGTGTCATTTATGGTATACTTACCTACAGAAAGCTCTTAGAAGTTCAACATCTACACCAGTAAACAATGTTTCTCTACTCTTCTGCATATTCAGCAACTGAGTGCTGTAACCAGAGAAACAGGAAAATGCTTCTCTCTGGACATTACTAGGACATGAGTTTCCAAAACAACATGGAAATACTAGAAAGCAAAAACAAATGAACGTATTAAACTCATGCTATTTTCTAAGAACGCATTTATTTGACTATAAGATTAAAATGCAGAGGAAAAGCAATGAAAACTCGAATTGGAACCCAATCGTTTATCATAAGTATTACTACTATATAACATTGCGACTTGTCTGCAGTCTTTTGATAATTAAACAGCAAATTGTGTTGTTTACTGGTTGACTTATTAAAGTTTTAACATTATATAAGGAAGATAAAGCACAAAACAAACAGATAATGTACCTTTTTTTGTTGCCAGAAATTATTTTGCTAACCAGTAATTTGAAAATAGCTGATGATATTTTACAGCTGGTTAATTGGTACGTGTAACTACGCTAAATATACTTGAGCAAAAACAAGACATTGACAAATGTGTAAAAATGAAATTACAGAAGAAAAATAATGATGGGGATAATAAAGATCTATGATCATAAATTCGAAAACTTTTAAGTTCTTTGATTTTCACGGCTGTTACGTTTGATTATGGGCGTGTTCCACGACTATTTGTATTTAAATGTCACGGTCCTCTTAAACTACGTTTATCTTCAGATCTTTCTAATCAATTTTCTCCACATAACATGACAGGAACATCTCATGTATAAATCATGAACTAAATACGAATCTGTGTTTATATAAAAAACGCAAACTCTAGTCATAACCTCGTAAAAACTAATGAGACAATTATATCTACAGGTTCTAGGAGTGAAGTTGGGTTAATTAGACCGTCTTCTCTGGAATGCTTCAATAAAAGTAATAACAAATACTGAACACCGAAGAAAATACAAAGAGGACAAACCACAATTCAAAGTATGAGAAACCAGCTAACTCCAGAACCAACAACCAAAAATATAGTAACTACAGCAATGGTCATGACTTGGTACAGACATTTCAAAAGAAATTGTGGATGAAACCAGGTTTGTTTTATGGCATGCCAAACCTCCCGCTTCCATTACTGTAGTATGTGAGTTGGTGTGTTGATTCTCAATGCAAATACATGATATCTTTATCAGATAAGGTTCCAAAGTGTATCCTTCTGGAACGAATTTTTTCCAGAATAAAAGTTTAGTTTAGGTATGTTTAGTGTGGCATTATCACCCAACAGAATGGTGCAAACTTTGGATGAAACTAATAGGACTTAACACCGTACTTATATCATTCCATTAAAGAAGCGTGTATAGGACTGAATTGTTAGAAGTAAAATGTCATCAAAGATAACAAGGTTAATAGAATTTACTACGCCAAACGCGCATTTCGTCTAATCAAGAGTCATCGCGCTTAATCCAAAACAATATAAAAATGCAAATTATAAAGATGGTGAAGAGCTTTTATCATCAAAATTCCAAAACGTTATACCAATTCCGGCTAATGCTAACTACACATTGAAAATAGAAAAACCTCATTATTATAATAATTTTCGAAATTGATGGGCATTAAATTTAGACAATGACTATATCAAGGAAAGAATCAATGATATTCCTGTGAGCACCGAAGTGTAACTACTGGGCTAGCGATACCCTCGGCGTATATAGAAGGCCTTTGTTTATCTTACAGTTTTCTGTGATTGTTTTCGTTGATTGTTGTTTTCTTTTTTCTATCATTTTTTTATTATGTTAGAGTTGTAATATTGATTCCAGGACTTTTCTTATCACATCATGGTATTCTTCTCCCCTTCTTGGCTGCAAACATCTAAACTTACGTCATACAACATACGTTCAGAAATCAAACTGTGAATTTTATGTAAATTGCCACTCTGATTTGTATCGTTTTACATTATGCAAAGAATATAGGCTACTATGCAATAATACTTGAAATTTAATTTCAATGCTATAATCTGTGTCGAAAAAACAATTTTGCAAGAACTTTCAATATATATATGTACATTTATATGTTTTGATATTACAAATCATTGCGGCATGCCTGTTTTCAAAAATAACAAAATTGCTTTTTACATCCCAAGAAAGACGTGTGAGAGTAAAGGGTAATGAGATCAACCGCCAGGGCAAATGGGAAGTTTTAAGAGTTGTCAATTAGCAATTCCGTCGTAAATTAATCATATATGTGATTAAACAGTAGGAACTATTGAGGGCAAGAAACTCAATAGCACATTAGGTGTAAGTATCTTAAACTGGTATACTTGGGGTTTTATCGTTACTGAGATCAGAACAAAATTAAGTAAAATATACTCAATGCTGGTGACGACATTGAAATTACTGCCGATCGAAGTAATTGAAATATTACATTCACTGTCTTTTGCTCCAATATAATGTTTTGTAAATATGACTTTTTACTTTCCTATAACATAATATTAGGTGCTTATTTTTCTTCTTATTGTTATAATTGTTAAAAAAAACCCTAAAATATCGAAATTAGCACAGAACCTCATTACATTGGACCAGATGAAACAACACATTTAAAAAATACAATTTGACCGGTCCATTTATAATATCTATTACCTTTGATAATGACTCCGTAACTGGATGATACATAGAAATTCAAATGTTAAAAAATGCTTGTTTTTGTTATTTACAGATGAATATAATTTCAGGCCCTTATAGAAGGTAGCGCTTTTATACTATATATAACTAACGTCGCTAATGCCATAACTCGAAAACAAAACTGGTCTTAATAGATCTTTGGAAAAATGTGTTGTTTTTTAAATATATTTATCATTCATTTAGAAGAAATGGTTAGAGATCAAAATCATTGAAGACCTGTCGATTGAATAAACACATGAATTATATTGGTAATGAATGTACTTTTATAATTGAAAAAATATTCTTCATAATTCTTTTCAATTTTTTTTTCGTTTTACTAGTTTATTATATTGAGGAATTTCTAAATTTCAACATCATATGGGTAAAACGTATCAGTTACGTGTAAATCGATTGGTGGAATTCTTGAAGCGACCATGGTCTAATGAATTACAAATTATCTGAATAAGGATGCAAAATGTATGATGATATCAAAAGACGTACGCGTGAAACGAAAAATTAGTACCACATAAACAGACAACACTTAATACTGCAAAAAAAACAAATTAAGTTTAAAAAAAACTTCAAAACGTATGTAACAAGACTTTAACAAACCATCGGGGGAACTCAAGTACTGTGAACATAGACGTTCATGTCACTTGAATACATTCGTGGTTATTTATCCTCCGTTTAATACATGGTGGAAAGATCACCGGTTTATAGTCAAATAGTAATATAATAAACATCATGTATGAAACTTTCATTTTATTTTTTACGTAACAGAATCCCATTACATTATCTATGAAGAAGAGTATTTTTTTTTGTAATGAGTGTAGTAATTAATTATAATAACTTTAATATTTGTGTAATTCTATTTTACTGTTTTAAATCTGGGTGGTGTCATTGATACCAAAAAAACTAATCCAATACTGCTAACAAAATTACTAATATCTGGTTTTCTTTTAGGTAAACAACACGATACCCTCTGTGACTCCCTGTGGTCTTTTTCAGTTTAAAAGAATATTCAATATCGAAAAAAAATCAAAATCTGGTACTATGCTTAAGGAGATATTTTTTCTTACGCATAGTACCCGTACCGTCCGAGTTGGAAATACTTAATGAACACAAAGTGATTAGTTGGTGCATTTTATTGTATTTTAAATTGTATTCAACACATTGTATAATGTACAGACTTTGCTATAAGCAAACTAGCAATTGATTTAGATCATGTTTATATGTAGAGAACAGCTGTTGTTATTATAGTCGATTCCTCTCTTGACCACAACATGTGGCTGGTACTACAGGTGCAAATTAAAATAATACTGAAACCCAATTAAAAAATGGTAATTTTTACTTTTTTATGGTTTACTGCTGCAACAAGCATTATTCAAATTTAGCAAAAATATGGAGACATTTCTTGTGCTGTGTTGGTACAAAACACACAATTTGTTTTTAATTGTTTTGGAGATAGTATATAGTCAAACGTAGAAATTTCAAGAAAAAACGAATTTGCACCGTTAACTGTGTACCACATACCGCGATTTAATATGTAACCTACCTTGTAAAACAAGTATCCAGTCAAACAGAAACAGAATTAACACATTGTTTTGAGAAAAACAAACTGAAAATCCACTTTTCCACATTTTGCAAAGTACTCATTTGCACTTTTGTAGCAACTAATGTACAAAAAATATTATTAAGTATTCAAAACACGGCCTCATCCTTTACCTTAAATCCATAATTTTGCCAAACAATATATGATCGGCGTGTACAAGTGATTAGTACATCTAAGCCAACACTTTCTCTCTGCCAATCAAATACTTCCGTATTAAATGTTTAAAGAAAATCAGACATTTGTTTTTACAGAACTATCTGCCATGCTTCTTTATGTAAATCTATTGTTTAATGTTTTTGATATCAAAGATATCATGTGACTTTATGCCCTCGGTCTATTCAACGAACAACAAACAAGTTATTAAATACTGTATTTACAATAAACATGATTTGATGCAAATGACGGAACTTTATAATTACTTTTTTTTTTAAATCGAAAACAAACAATTAAAGTATCTTTCTGTATGTGGTACCGAGAAGAACGAAACATTTAAGTCGGTTAAGTATTAAAACTTAATATCTGATTAATTAATGATCCAAATAAAATATTGTTTCCTATATCAATTACTAGTATTTTTTTTACAAATAAATTAATAAAAAAATAAACATTTGGAAGTCAAACTGAGATGATAAATAAAGAATTAACTTGGAAAAAATAATTTCCCATCCTTGGATCTTGTGTATACGTTAATTCGCTATTAAATGTTGCAGATCATACCCTGTCTGTGAGATCGTTACAGAGGACCATTTATCAGAATCGTAAACTATTGTCGAAAGGAGCTACTTTTGATCTTGGAATTAAACATTCCTTCTCACGATAAATCTTTTGGCTACTTTCTCCATTAAAGTGATAAAGGAATCATATGGTTGATGTATGTACCAGGATAAATTCTGTTAGGTCATTTCAACATTTTAGTGCTTATGCTTCGCCAGATATAAAATCTATGATAATTATATGGCTGTCTTTCTGGAGGGCTTAAGCCGGATGGAAGACAACCGACGCATGTTGATAATTCTAGGAGGCCAAAATTGTTTTATTAAACCTTGCACATCAAAGTAGACCAAAACTATAGACCAAACATGTATTTCAAAAGAGTATGTGCGTTAAATGTAAATATACAAACGGTTTCTGCTTGTCACTCAAGTTATTTATAGGCAATTAGAGTTTCGAGCGAAAATAAGTATGCCAAGAGTCACAATAGCAACAGTAATTGTCATCCAGTTTTTTTGTCGATCACGTGATTTTAGCTGTCACAATCATCTAGCAAATTTGTTGTCTTGTTTATAAACGTCACGTGATTTTATTCTATCTTCTAGGCTACAATTATTTGACTCCGACGCTTCAATTATTTGACTCCGACGCTTTTTTGGTTTTTGTTTTCGTGGGAACTACAAAAGATGTAACAGTTATCTTCGGTTTCTGCACAACACCGTCGCCTCGTCTGCATAATTGAAAGTGTCCCGTCCTTCCATTTACCCGAAGTGAAGGTTACAAGATACAATTCGTTCCTCGTGAATAAGAGTTATATGTGTCTTTTTTGTTGTTGTCCCCTATTTTGTTTAACCATCGTTGTCTTGACTATTACTCGGTATCTTCGATTCTTTTTTCTTATGACATAAAATGAACAAAAACTAAGTGATTATTTCGGGATATAAAAAATGTGTAATTGATATCGATGAATAGATAAAGTGTATCTAGATTAACAATACTGACGGTTTATTTATTTGCTTTGTACATTTTTATAACAGAAACTGTTGACATTAAAATATTGAACCATGCAAGAAATATGATGAACATTTATATCTTAATAACATCGTTCAGATTCATATTTGCATGTGATTTTAATGGTAAATAGAAGCACAACAGGAAATGTAAGGAGTAGTTTGTCAAAAAGCAGAAATTCTAATAAACACACACTTAACAATCTACGAATTGTTACCTAGATAAGTACTCAGAAACAGAATTGACAAGACGCGTTTCTCCTGTGTGTTTTTATTTACTTGGATGACACATAGATAATTTAATGGTTTATTTCCTTTAAGCGTTATTGAGCAAGGATCTAAATATCACATCAGGAGAGTTCTTAGCTATTTATACAAAATCCACATTATTACAATTTTACTTACTTGGAGCAGCCCTTTCTATTTTTAATTGCTCGGCATGTTCGTGTAAATGCCATATTTTCGTCATTAATTTTATTTTCTGCGTAAAGAAGTATTGATACATCTAACAGTATTGCTGTCAAGTAACTGTACACTTCGGGGTAGTCTTTATATCGACCTTTATATGCCACTGAAAATTCAATGTGAGGTAATACGGTACATAGTCTGACTGTTTAACACTGCTGTTTTACTCTAATTCTTACAAACATTCAATGGGAATTGTAAGAAGTCTTTATCAGTTTTGATATGTTCAGATTGTAACTGTTTAGATTTTTTTCTGGTCTAAAAAACACGTCATTGTTACTGTATTTAAATTTAAACCGTCAATTTATGTAGTAAGTAAAAACCATTAATAGAATGAAGGACCAAAGAAATTCAATATATATGTATATGCAACGAAACGACTAAAACAGTATGTATAATTTGTTAAATGTTACGACATATGGAGAATAATATGTTTTCAAACATAGAAGCATACTATATGTCTACAGATACAATTATTGCAGCGCTGTAAACTTTTAGAAGGGGATTTCGCTCCCTTTAATAGAATGGAAATTTGGTGCTTTTTCATAATTTGAAATTTAATATTTTGTAATATTTATTGTTTTATTTAATTTTTAAATAGAACCATGTACTTAATTTTTTTTTTGTATTTCATTTCTTTTTTAAAGATTTAAGCAGGCTTGTGTTCTTATATTTCAAGAGTATCTGAGCTCTTTTAATTTCAACGGCGTCGATTTCCAGTTCATGAAACGTCGTTTATATAGTAAATTTTAAGTGTTCATTGTTTGTCTTTAAATGTTAAATGTCGTTATATACATGGCACTGTTTACTTTATTAGAAACACAACATAAACTCGATCTCCATATTATTTACATTTCATTATTTAGTCCTCCAAATTTAAGCGGGCTAGTCCCACCCCTCCCCCGGCTCCACAATAATTAATTGTGTTCTTCTTTGATTTTAGTGGGGAAAATATAATTTTTTGTTGGTTATCTTCATAATAACTTGATTAGATTAATAAATATTTGTATGTATTTAACATTATATTCCTTAATATCCTCATTTTCTGTCTGTATATATTCCTTCACACCCCTAAGTATTGTTAATAACATTTATAATCAGTCTGATGTTTTAAAATTTAAAAATAACAAAGAAATAGTCAATCATTAGTTATTTATCAAAATATCAATAATTAGTTATTTATGAAAATATCAAACTCATCAAACCTTGTTTAGAAAGCACCGGAAATGCCCAAAATTGTTCCATTTTTTCAAACAATTTTCTAACATCTAGGAGGGCCTCCCTCCCCGCGACCGAGATCTGTGTACGGCGTGTTATTGTTTTGCGTTGTTTATAGTTCACACATGCATTGGTTACCAGCTTTCAATAAACGTCTATTTTCTTACTAGCTTGTCATTCGGTCTTCAACAAGGCCAGTGAATAACGGTACAGCCATCATTTGGTCACCTAAAGCTGAAATGTTATTGACACTGACCAAACTAAAACCTAGGTGACAATACACTGATATTATAGCCAAATATTTTTCTAGAAAGATTGATATAGCAGGATTGCTTCTTTATAGTTTTAGCACTGAGTTTTAGAAAATAGTTAACTTTGTTTGACTCGAGTTATTCCAGTATATTCAAGCACAACAACTGGAAAAAGTCAATGTCCTACTACACTACTTAATGTGTCTATGAATGTAATGCAACTTGTTCATCTAGTTTAAAATTATGAATAATATAGAATTTATTTAATATGCATATGCCTACCTTGCATTATAAAGATCCATTCTATAATCCAACTTAACTTTAACGTGTTGGTAAAGTTTTCAAAGAATCTAAGAAACACCATGTTGATATGCACACATTAGTGTCCCGTTAATTTATTATTAAGATTCCTTGCTATTTTCTTTAGAGCAGCTGACCACGCAATCATAACAATATGTTTGACATGTTTGTTAACACGGTATTCCTACAGACTATTATGATCCTAAAACATAGATACCGTAAGTACGCACCATACCTGTCAATATATGATAAAGAAAGTTTTGAAGCGATACAGAGATGAAAAGTTTCAACCATTTGTTTTTACCAAATTATCTGTCAAACGTCTTTCAGTACATTAATCATTTCTGCTAACTGATCCTAGAAAATTATTCGTCTGTTGTGTATCTTTTATAAACTTTGAAAACGTGTCTTATGAACATGCATATAGGATGTCGTAAAACGTTATTCTCTGTTATGTTTAAAACTGCTCGAAATGTACATGATCTTATGCAAAACGACAAGTTTTAAATAAATATATAATTTAAATACATTTTGTAGGCAGCTGTTTCCTGCAGATAATATACAGGAATTTAAATATCACACAGAGAGAATGCAATAAAAACAAAAGACGCTATGGTTTCATGTATAGGAATTCAGTTGTAGTTTTCAAAAGTGGAAAGTATTTGAAGTCAGACAAATTAACGCCATTGGTCGAACATTGGAATTAATGATCAATCTTTTGTGACGTAACATTATATCCGAAATCGAATGACCATCCCCAGACTGCACAATATACCTGAACTTCCTTTGAATAATATGTTTTTATCTTCAAAAGAATAATGCAAGTCATCATTGAACCAGCCCACAATAACACAAATTATTGTAAATATATAAATTGTATTGTAGTTTAAATTCAACTAGAAGTGTTTGTGTCTGATTTGATCCCCGGCATCACTCGTGGCAATATAGTGTCCGTAACTTTCTGTACCACGTGTTTCAAGACTTGATTTTAATAACCCTTTTTCGTCAACATTTTTTTTGTAAACTAAATATAAAGTTTGCCGAAAAAAATAACTTTACGTTAAACGTTAAATAAAGTAAATAAATTTTACTGCTTAATATGAGGATTTGACCAGTCAGATATATTAAGTGTTTGACTATAATTCAACAAATATTGTTAAAATATATAAATGTGGACTTAACCAGACACATGTTGAAATTTCCAGTGAAAGCAGAAAATTACATTTTTAAACTTTCGACCTGATTTTCCATAACCAGTATGTATCATATTGATTCGCGTCATAAATTCTGTGAACAAACTAATTTGACTTTAACATATAAGCGGTACAATTTTGTCATATTTTATGTGTACAAGTTATTGTTATTTTCCAGAAACGTATTAAGTTTTGTTAGATCAGTTGTTGATTGTTACTCTATTGTAATAATACAGCAGATTGGTTGGGCTGTATATGACATAGTTATCAATAGATTCCGTCAAAGATAGACATGAGAGATGGGGTATGTATATATAATAGTATGTCTGGTCATCTACCGTATCATTACTAACATACAACTATAAAGATGGCCGTTAATGAGCAGTATATGTTTCTTACGGAATTCTGTCCGTGTTTTACGCGAGATTTAATTACGTCCTACGATGACAAATGCATTTGGTCGGACCGTACATGCATTAATTGTAACAAGAACATATAGAAATATATACAGTATAACCATTGAAGGTAAAAATGTTAAACAAAATAGAAAGTATCGATTGCACTGAATGGTCATATTGGAATGTAGTTATTTTGTATAGATCTCTTATGTACAATTATGTATTAATAATGCTTTGACGCATTTGAATGTTGTGCTTTCGTCATGTTCGTATAGAATGCAATCTGTTTGGATATTTCTTGCGAACACTGTTTAGGAGTTTTTTTATATTAATTTTGTTGATGCACTAATTAGAGCTAATTAATTGCCGACATAACTGACAATCTTTCTTTAATTGCTTTTCTACTCGAGTCGAGTACAGTGTTTTGCGACTGATATTTGTTCACGCACGCTTAATTTCAGGACGATGTTATGTAATATTGTCCTTCATGAAAATCACGGTATGGATCTATTTCTGCAAATTCCACAATTCTGAATCATATCACGTATTTGCTGTCAAACTAGCATTAGGTAATTTAATAAAATATAAAATATATTTCATTCAGTTAGGTGATATGGAAGAATTACACATCTCTGCTCTATTTAATTTGATTAATACAGAGATTTCAAGTCATTAGGCGGTTAGTCGTAAATGCATTTTCAAAACCAAACAATCTACAGAAATTTATACTTTATTTATTGTACGACTTCTTATCAATAGGACTATAAAAAGAGTATGCTATTTATACGCTCTATAATGATGTAGCTTTACTAATTAATGACTCCTACCCAATGATAAAGGTAAACAAATTAATTTTCTTTAAAGGTCAAGGTATTTTTTTATGGCTGAAGCTGGTATTCGTTGATTTACAGAGTGCTCCATTAACTTCATCTGGTTTAGCTCTGGTGGATCTGGTCAGCTATTCAAAAATACTAATTTCTGTGATCAAAATGACAGTTTTAGAACTCATTAAAAGACTGTATAAATAAAGATACGCACGCAGGGCCAAATCAAGAGCTATAAACGAAAGCCATTCTAAACATTGAAACTAACAAGGACTTACATTAATAAAACTTTCATATTTAAGACTAATACTTGTACTAAAAGAATAATTATTTCTGATTTAAATCCGAGAATATGTTTAACTCCACATATCTTAGATTTTTTTCATCATGAGATAAACAAAAACCAAAAAAAAAAGAGACAAACAAACAACAAAAGGAAACAAAAAACAAAATAAGAAATTAAAATTTAATATATGAAATGATTGATTGAATCTTTGCTGAACGTCCAGCGAGCAATATTTCAGCTACATGCATATTTTAGTTTAAACAAATTTCTATTCGCAAAGATTTAACAGTATATAAAATCAGGATTCAGAAAAAAAACATTGTTAGATTCTGTTAATCTGTCTCCTTTCAATTTCCAGACATTTGATAATTTACAGAGGAATTGTATGAACAGTTCAATCAAGACGATTTAAAAAAGAAAATTGAAAATCAATAGAAAATTGTGAAATACGGTTATTTAGAAGCGTTTGCTTGAAACAACATTTTACAATAATTGAAATGTATATTTCGGACGAGAATAGTAAACAAACAACAAATCGACCTGTGAAAGGGTATAGGACATCAGAACAAAATTTGTACTGTCACCGGAAAAGTATGGAGTAATGGGTGGGAGCGGAGAACTAAGCCCTCTGCAGCGGCTACACTGTCTACTCTTTTTCCAAAATCTACAAAGGGGGTCTTTATCATGCAAGTGGAGTGGCACTTTCCAAACATATTCTCTACTACGGTCCTCCGTCCATATTAAACCCTACCAATCCAACCAGTGGGCCCCTTTCAGCCGACTGGGGATGCGCTGGAGAGCCCTACGGGTCAAGCATGTTTGAATCCCTTCAAATATGGATCCAGCCAGGTTATGGAATATATTAATGCATATTTACATAATATGTCGTTCCCTCACAAAGCGTATTCCTGAGGTCAATGATATTTACATGAACTATATTAATTTATTAAATATGACATAAGTATTAATATCACTGACAATAAAGGTTGTCTTAATGACATTTATCATCTTTCAAGCGCCATAACATATTAATGATACAACAAAACGGCGCGGAGCTTGGTGAAATGTGAAGTCAAACATTAATAACAGCTTTGCATGCGCCTGGAACTATCTTGCTATCGGAGTATAAAAGACACAAATTTATGCCGGTCAAATTCCGTCAGTAGATAAGAAATCTATTTGTCTATCTAAATAACGTTTCCGTGTTCTTACTGACAGGCACATGCTGTATTTATCATCGTATGTAAAAGATATTATATTGATAACTTATATTCTGTTTGTTAATAAGCCACCCCTTTAACAACTCATTTTTCTATGTCTTTTCTAAGTCATCGAGAAATAACTCTTTTGCGGTTGTGGCTATTTCGCACCTTTAAAGAAGCGGTCAAATTTTCTATTTTAAATGGTCAAAAGGGAGCTTTATTCTAGAGTCGTTGTAGTCAGATCTATTGCGGGGAAACGACGCTCTAGTCCAAAATGTGTCTGAGGTAATGCTACTTTAAGTAAAGTTGTTGTAAACAGTTTTGGGTTAGACCTGCTGTAAACTGTCGTGGAAGAAGGGCTGTTTAAAGTTCGACATGCCGACTTTTAAAGTTAGTAGATTATGTAGTACAAAAATCAATATATAAATAATCAAAACCCAATTTATGTCCTGTTTTGTAAAATCACGTGTTTGAAAAATACAAAAACAACAACTAGAATAAGACTAATACCCGGATATAACATTTGCACATCCATAATCGTTATTCAATTTATATTATATGTTAAATATACTTACAGTTCTGCCGTTTTAGATATATTTACACTAAAGTTGATGATATATAACAATCATTAGAGTTTAGAAATAGGTCCATGTCAGTTATTGCTTAGTACCACTACAACTCCATTTAAAACATGTATACTTATTATCTTTACAATATTATTTTCATTCTGTAATATGTTTTCAAGTTGTGTTTATATTAATGTTGCCTTGACCCTTCTGGGTATAATTTTGCAATAAAGTTATTCTATGTTATAAATGTGTATTCCCTCCCTATATTTGATAGGAAAACAATATAAAAACCAGTATAACTAATTGTGTATTGCAGGGTCAGCTAACTGTTCAAAAACCTCTATCCAAAATATAAATCATAATAATTAACAAAATATATTATAACAGTCAATCTGGCATTTAAAAGTACAGTGACACTGACTAATCAAAAAGTAATGCAAATCTGATGTGGATCGTTAGATATAACTTAAGATCACCCTTTATCCTAAACTCACACAAACTAACTTTTACAACACAATTAAAGTAATTTGTTCAACTTTGCGTCGTAAGTAAACACGGTAAATATATATATCAACTCCTTTTATACACAGACAAGTCTTACTTTTTGAATAACCTCTGTGATTTAAGTATAAACTGTCGAAAACCCGAAACCTCAAAATGCTTGATTTTCTTTATTGACAACATATTGGACTCGTGTATCGGCCGGGATTTTCAACAAACATTAGTATTACAAACATTACTAATTATGCTCTCACTCCTATCAACTAATAACAATCTAATGAGGTCGAATCCATAATGGAAGTATTCCAGAAAAATGAACACTCAGCTCACAGGGGCGTAGCAATATATAGTTTAATGTTTGTTTGTTTGTTTGTGTTAATGCCACTTTCAGCAGTTTACAGCTATATCATGGCTTATAGTTTTTATTGGGGGGGGGGGAGCCGAGTACTCGGAGAAAACCCCGACCAGTGGCAGGAAAACTGGCAATCGTTGTCAATTAAGATTGTGTTGAGTACACCCTGCCTGCAGTGGGAATCGAACCCGCAATCCCAGTGTTGACAGTCCATGTGATCAATAGAAGACGAACTACCTTAACAACTCGGCCACTGAGACGCCTATAGTTGAATGTGTAAGCCCTCATCGGCAAGGGGTCCAGCTGGTCGAATGCAAAATATGAAAATTATGTGTAGACCGGGCTTTTGTGCTACCATTATTGTTACGCCACATGCTTAATCGTTAAATTTAAGCTTCCGCTATATCGATGAAATTGTGTACTTAAAACATTCCCGTTTTTTGCTATTCTTTGTTAGCTTCCCAATGCGCTTGAAGTTGTCCCACTTATTTTAACACCAGCTTAATGCCTTAATAACTATGAACCTAAGCGCGAACACTGTTGATAAAACGAAATGACTTTTACTAGATCCTGTTCATTCATAGCAACATTCCAGCAGCGCCTGCATACGAAATTAACGCTAAATCTCGACGAATTCTATATTCCAGGACTTGTGCATCATGCAAAGTATTTCTTCATAGATGATTTGTTCCTTGATAACAACGCCTTAAATTGACTGTAGGACATTTAGAATATGTGTTATTTTCGGACGTTCTACGGTCGCAATCATGAATTGTTGAACGGGAAATTATTATCCTTTCGGATTACTTAATTTGAACACAGTTTTTACTGGAGAATGTGTTGTTCATCTTTAGTCTGTGTGTTTGTTATTGGTAATTTTTTGTTTGCTATGGTTGCTATGTTTTTTTTCTTATTTTCATGCGATGTCCTTTACTATAGAGTTTTGGTATCTAATGTTTTCTACTAGGACTATTTGCTGAACCAATAGTCAGACTGATGACTCACAAAATTGAACACATTGCATCTTACAGTTGAAAACATGTGGATGCAATGAACGTGAAACGTTCAATTGTTACAAGAATAAAAGCGTCACATCAATATAGAGTTGATACAAGGGCGGATACAGGATTTTCGAAAGGGGGGCGTAAAAAGGGGATATCGGAAAAGGAAGCCCACGAACAAGGTTTTTATAGTGTTCAGTAACCTTTATTTGGTACAGTATACAACAGAGATATCATAATAAACGAATTAGTACTGTTAATGCATTAATTTATGGCGAGGACGAGCGGGGATTACATTTTTGCCGTTGGTGCTGGTTGTTACCCTCCCTGTTCTCTTTTTTTTCCTTTCATTTTTTTAAGGGGAGGGGGGCGTAGGCTTACGCCCCCCCCCCTGGATCCGCCACTGTGATAACAAAACAAATATATAGGCCACCATCAGGGTTAAATACTCTGACTTTATCAATTATGTAGGATTCTGAGAAAACATTGATTCTTCCAGGAAAGCATTCCCTATTTAACTAATTGAAGAATATTAAAAAATAAATATGTAGCTATACAATTGAATAATGTGTCACCAACTGGACATTTTGAATACATGTTACTGTATATTTTATCCATGATATTGTGAACATATTTAATAGTGCTATTATGATAATATTACGTGATGAGGTACAGCAACTGGGTCAATACAGATATCATCACGTAATGATATCTTTATTAATTAACTGCCCAAATCAACCAGGCCAATACAGGTTGAAATCAGGCCAATACAGGTTGAATCAGACCAATACCTATATTTTAAATTCCGTATTGGACTGGTTCAGCAAAATATATAATATTGGCAGTTGAACTGTTATCTAAGTGAATATTAAAGTAGTTAATTAATAATTGAAGAACATATTTGATCTTAATTTAAGTAAATGATTTTATTTTATTTCTGATATATCTTGTAATATGTGATATAGTTACCAACTAAATAACCATGTTATTTTTCAACATGAAGGAATCATGATATTTGGTTTGACACATTTACGGTCATGGATACTTTTTATGCAAAAATTCAAATAGCTTCTGTACATCATCATGTATTATCTACATTCTTAATGCAAAGTTTTCTTAATGACCTCGTGTATATTTTGATTTATCTGTGTTTAAATTTGTGTCAGTTTGCATGATATCATGCTCTGTATGAGGCAAATACCGGTATATTGAACTTTTGTTAAGTCACTTGATTCTTATTACAGCACAACGAATAATTCTTAGTCCTTGTTTGATCTTTAGATTTCATATAGGTGTTGTATGTTTTATGAAAAAAGAATCGAAGATACAGAGGAGTGTTTAGGACACGACAAGTATAGTATAGACAAAACCTAGGTTAATAGGATGTTTGCTTACGCTCAGCGAGCATTATTTCAGCTACATTCAGGACGAACGATAAGAAGGGGAAGTGCTTTTAACAAACGGAACGGATTGTCACTTGTAACACAGTTATTAAATAACGGTCAACATAGCCATCATAGTCATGATGACGACGTACAATGGTCTAAGTGATGACTTTAACTTGCTATTGTGAACCACTGGTAAAGTAGCTGTCAGCAAACATCTTCTCTCAAGGAAATCTAGATAGGAAATAAGGCTCTTAAGTAACTGTTCAATGGAGAGATTTTATATTAATTTCGTCACTAAAACATAAATCTTTACTTTTTGGAATTGTAAATTCCTATCAGAATTTGTGCCATCCATTCCATTCCATGGTCAAGATTACAGATCTATTTCCTTTGTCCTATGTTTCTGTCTCATAATATTTATGAACATTTACCGGCTTTATAATGAAAAAATACAGTAGATGTCACGACAATTCAAGTTCATCATACCCAGTTTGTTATATGTATGACGGTCGTTTTAATTAGGGCTCCGCCACTTTGTTGCGGACACCCTATAATGATCATGCAGTCTGTCCGTCCGTCCGTCCAAAGCTATTCGTGTCCGAGCTATAACTTTTTTTTATCTTTTTAGGTAGACTTTTGATATTTGATATGTGGGCAGATAATATCAAGGCGATATGTCGCATACTATGGTTGATAACCTTTGACCTTGACCTCAAGGTCGGCTGGGTCCACAGAGATGTCATATTTGTGGTCGTAGAAAGTAATATAAAAGGTTTTTTAGCAAAATTTTCATGATGTCACTTCGTGTGTTTATGTGCAACACCTAGATGTATTCAGGCATACCTTACTGAATAAAAAATATTTTTGTTTGTTTGAATATTGTTTAAAAATTTAGCAATTGTTTAGCTGTCTCATGGCGTACAGTTTTTATTGGTGAGGAAGCTGGAGTTCCCAGAGAAAACTCCCGACCTTCGGTGGGAAAACGGGTAGTTCTTGCAAATTAAGATTAGAGTCAAGCGCACCCTGCCAGCAGTGAGACTCAAACCCGCAATCTCAGTATATAATACTACTGTTATTACTTCAGTATAAAGTAACACAGTATACATCGTTTTGTCGGAATGTCGTAAGTGTGTTTGACCGATTCTTGTTGCTTATCTGTCATGCAAGCTGTGAAGATAGATAAAACGTGTAACAGACTTCTATCTTGTAGTGTTTATGACCATATTATAATTTTACTGCACTTTGACTAAATATACTTTGACATTTACTGTTTGTTTATCGTTTTCAATTATACGTTATTGGTGAAAGCATGTTAATTATATTCCTACGAAGGCATAAATAATGTTCTAATTATTCTACACAAAGAAGCAATTTTGGGCACTTCTGGCAGAAATATTATTTTACCACACAAAATTAACGAAACTGTATCATATTGTTAGTGTTGGCATAAAATAGGTATTTTATACAGCAATCATTAAGAGTACAAATAACACTGTGTACATGGTTATGACATAAAATATATTTATTCTCCCACAACAAAATGTGTAGAAACAACAAAACCAATTTTTCTAATCAATTTATATAAAGTACACTATAGATATTAAGTTCATTGTCACATACGAATATAATACCACTTCATCATGTATACTGGGATTATAGACATACAAGTATCTTTGTATTTTTTGCTATTAAAAAGTTACATCTTTATCATCCATCAACCATGGACAGTATAGGAAATTTTGATAGTAAAGATGTAATTCTCTGAGGATTTGTCCCTCAACACTGCTAAATTTTGTGACACTTTTGCATTTAATTTACCCTAGCGAGTTTGAAATTACACAAAGGGTTGGCCTCTTACTTAGACATACTACTAGAAATAGACTCGGGAAAATCATAAACTATACTCTCCGACAACCGTGATGACTTCAGCTTTCAAAGTATAACTTTCCGCTCTACGATAGCAACATTCCATGTAGCTGCAGCGTATGTTTTGTACATTTCACAACTTAGATCCTGCGGTATATTCTGATTTTCTAGACCGCTCACTGCTGTTGACTACTAAACTACTCAAACAATGGTTTGTTGTACCTAGGTTGATGTTATCGTGACAATGAGTAATTCGACATGGGTATAATTAGAGACAGGCACTGTTTACCTATCCAAGCACCTTTATTGCATTTGGCTATTCACTTTCCGTTTAGCGTTGTGTATGTTTGGCTATATCCGGATTTGTCACTTGTCGTTCGATCGGTTTCCTTTGCTATTTTTTCTAATAGCAAACCATTTAAACGGGCTTGTGGCAAGTCTAACTGAGAATAAAATAGTTGGCCGTATTTCTTGTACTCTTAACATTAATGGTTGTTTTCTTTTAGAGAGTTACATCTTCACTATCGACATTCCTATGTTATCTACATGTCGATAATGTCATGCGTATTTAGGAAATGTTGTTAGAGACTTGTGATAACTCTAGGAGTGTTGTTCCCTTTTGAACTTTGTGGTGTTTTTTGTGTTTTTTTGTGTTTTTGTTTTTGTTTATTGTTTTTGTCATTCTATGGCTTTCACGTGATCCTTTTTCATTATTATTTGGAAACAGAAAATATAATACAAATATGAACGACTACTGTGGCAACTTTAAGGGAATATTATGATATCAGAATACTGACGATGGATCAGACAACTTTTTGGTACTTGACGGTGGTTTAGGTTTTATGTTATTATATTTTATTGATAATAATAAAGCAAATGAATTGGATATCAAGTTATACCAGCTTAACAACAGTCCTCTCCGGGACAATACAATACATAAATATATGATGGCGACAATCAATGCTTTAAAGTGTATAGACTCTATTGACCTGTTAAACATCTATCGCTGTGGTCTAAGTATGTACGAGTGGTTTAAAAATAATAGAGTTTATTATTTTTTTTAAAAAGGTTTGCATTGCCAAAAAGGTATGTTTTCGATATCAAATATGGACTCTCTTGTTAGTTTGGTATCAAGGGCACTCGAGAAAAAAGGAATAAGCATCCTCAAAAGGCACTTTGAATTTAATTTATGCTTTATAAATCTGAATTTAAAGAACTACATTGATGCCGTCATAAAGTGGCAATAATATTTAATCTCGTAGAAATATTTTGGTGGTTTAGTACAAGAGGCTTTAACTTGAGTTTAAAACTTGCAAATGCTAGAGTAGTCCTGATAGACAACTTAAGATTATTCCAAAGTAATACTGTAGATGGTACAAATAATTTTGTGTACACATCAAATCTAGTAGGATTTGGTATAAAAACATTATTTCGAAGATTATATTCGTTTACGAAACTAGTTGTGGCGAGCAGTCGCTTAAGTATTCGGAGCAAATATCGTTATGTATTGTAAAAAAAACCACAAAATTTCCTGTTTTTTCGTCTCTCGTCCAGTTTCAAAATATAAAGAATCTCCATCATGGGGACCATGTGATTGAAATAATGAACTCGTTTATATATCTTGCTAAAATGGTTTTCTTGAACAGAAAGATAAAAACCTAAACACAACGCATATCAACCTTCCAAACAGCAACCTTTATTTGCAATGGTGGGATTTAGAGATTTGGAAAATGTCCAGAAATTGAAAATTAAGCTTTTTTCTTTACATGCATTAAATCTTAGCAGGGTGTTCAACGTTATGTAAAGACGGAACCGGAACTAGGGCAACGCAACCAGTCATTTGAAGTTAAATTTTCCGTTAACACGAGAACAATTTTCAACAAAGATTGTTAAAATAACAAAGCAACTAAACTGGAGCTACATTAGAAACTTACCATTATGAAACATATTTGGTAAATATTATAAACTACTTTTTGTTTAATATGTTTATTATCAACTATTGTAGGATTTCTTGTTTAGCTTGAACAATGAAGGTTTGTGGTAGTCTGCATAGTGAATATCCGGGAACAGCGACTCCGTGACAATGTTGCGTGAGATATTCAAGTCTAGTGAAATTTGCAAAATCTGTTTTCGTTTCCGGTTAAACATGTTTCACATTTACTCTTACAATACTGTGAGAAACGAGAGTCTTTTGATAATTATACGATTGTACACATTACAATAAAAAATATGTCATTATTTTATTAAATACTTGTAATAAAATGTATTGTATACTTTGACCCAAGTTGTTACAGGTCTATTATAACAGATTGCCGTCAGCGGATAAGCTTAATGTAAATTAGGAAAATATGTTGTATGTACATTGAAAATTCGTTTAACTAATTATTCTCTCCCTTGCAGGTAACAATAATTACGTGTGATTAATAATTTTTGATGTTTCTCAAGGTGAGGTTGCGACTGTTAGTAAATATTACTATTGTAACATTGTCACTGACTATTAAGCTACACAAGTTGAGCTTTTTTAAAAAGCTAACCGTCTCTTAGCTGCATTACAAGATTTATGGGTTTTATTTAAGAATGTGTTTTTGTAATTTATATGTAGGATAGGTAAACAATGTACCTTTTAAGAATTGTTTTAACTAAACTATTAACCAATGGTGCTTGAGAGATCTAAATACCTGTCGTCACTTCACACGTGCTTTTTGAAGAATAATTAAACAAAAAATTGACTACATGAACAAATGTTAAAAAAATATGTGTTGTTCTATTTGCATCCAATATCAGAACGAAAATAAAGATATTGAAATATCATTTTTCCCAAACAGTTTTAAAACGTAGGGAGATATTGGTACACATACAATGTTTACCTTTTAATTGTTCACTGACCAATGCATTGAATGAAATAGAAGTCAATATGTGGAACGTCACATTACTACACAAAAATACTGATTACAACCCCGATTCAACAAATGAAGATATTGAAATTTCAGTATACACACTAGTGTGAGTTATTGAATCACCCAATCAAGTAACAGAGAGTCGTTTACTCCGACGACAGATCGTCATTTGATCCACCGTCTCCTATGGGAGAAGGTAATAAACAGAGGGTTTTTGTACCTAAGTTGATGTTATCACTTTAAAAGTTCTATGAATAATTATTCGTTATAGGGATCCATCTTCCAAATATAATAAGACATTTTGACCGAGTCAAATTAGTATATCCTTTTCCTGGCTATGACATTAGTAACTCAACGTGAGTCCAAGTAGAAGCAGGCACTAGAGCACCTAAGCGCACTCAAGGGTTTTCAGGGTAAATCACTTTATGTTTTAGTGTTTTTGGTATTTTTTTTTAGTTGCATGTTTGTCTCAATGAAGGTAATAACAAACTACTGAACACCGATGAAACTGTCAAAAAAGACAATCCACAAATCAAAGTCCGAGAAACCGGCACAGGCATTTCAAAAGAAATTGTGGGTTAAACCAATTTTTATGGCATGCTAAACCACCCGCTTCCATTACTGTAGAATGTGAATAGGTTAATTGATTAAAATACATGCGTATTATATACCACTAGTCATTAATAGGTGTATCAAACAATCATCGTATAGCACGTTCACTGTACACTGAATTCAAAATGGGGAAAACTGTCTGCAACCATATTTTCATACTTAGTAAAACTTAGTAAAGGCACGGACGAGTCGTGTTTTCTTTCAACCTTGGTTTATAAGTTTATCCCGAAGATATAGGTGGCGTTTGCAAAAATCAGTATACTCGCTGCAAGCTCTCGCATACCTTATCAATTGAGATATACAGGAGAAGCAAATCCGGATTCGTAATCGTTCTTTAACGTTCGGCTCTTGTTGTTCGATCGGTCTTTTTGCTATTTGTATTGTAACTGTAACGTGTTTTGTGGGTCATTTGTGTTTGTATACGGACAGACAGACTAACAGATACGATTTGAATGTGTATTGTCTGTTAAACATAAGTTTATCACGCGGTGTGTATTGTGTTAAACCTTAATGTTTCACGAATGTTGTCTTTTGTCTGTAAAAATCGTTCTGTTGTCTGCTAAACCCGCCTTTATCACGCGGTGTGCTCGGGTGTATTGTCTGTTAAACCTGGGTTGATCACTCGGGGTGTGTATTGTCTGTTAAAAAACTGATTACTCTGGCCGTGTATTGTTTTACAACTTAAGTAACAAGATACGTAATGTCGGTTACACTGACTACGAGGTGCATGTTGTCATTTACACCAGAGTTTACCACTCAGCTTGTTTGTTGTATTGTTAAACGCAAGTTTATCACGAGTTTATCAAGTGGTGTATATATTGCATTTTTCACTTGGTTAAACATACGGGTGTTTATTGTCTGCATTTTTTTGTTAAAGCAGAGTTTTATACCATGTGGAGTATTAATTGTGTTACAGCGCACGATATGTAGTTTGGTTACAGCGGATTTAATCACGAGAACTAAGGACTTTGTTTTCAACCACGCAGTTCGACTCTGTTACACCTGATTTAACCATGTTGGTACATATTGTCCGTTACACCTAAGTTAACCATCCGTGGTGTACATTGTCTATTAAACTCGATTTAACGACATGTAGCGTGTATTGTGTATGAGTGGCCGTTCATGTGATAATTGCGTTATTTGTATCGCGTTACTTTTCCATCGCGTTACTTTTAACAAGTATCGCGATACTTTCAACTTCTATCGTGTTGCTTCTTCAAAGTATCGCGATACTTCTTAAAAGTAACGCGATACTTTTTAAAAGTAACGCGTTACTTTTGATTTTCATTTGTAACGCGATACTTTTCAAAAGTAACGCGATAGAAGTTGAAAGTATCGCGATACTTGTTAATTTCATCTCTTCAGAAAGAACCAATCAAAATACACCTACCAACGATTGTTGACCGAACGAGATTTCACCCTGTTTCGAAAGAACTATATCTATTTTTTTAATTTTAATTGTTTTCATAAGTTGAACGTCGAAACAAAGTAGTATACCTAGTCTGAATGTGAAATAATAATCTAAATATTTACGCAGGACAATCACGTAGTCATTAGTGCTACCCTAAAATATATATCTCCAGATTTGCCGACAATCGAATATTACATCTGTAAGGCTTTTTCTGATTGGTTCTTTCTCAAGAGATGAAATTCAAAAGTATCGCGATACTTTCAACTTCTATCGCGTTACTTTTAAAAAGTATCGCGTTACAAATGAAAAACAAAAGTAACGCGTTGCTTTTAAAAAGTATCGCGTTACTTTTAAGAAGTATCGCGATACTTTGAAGAAGTAACGCGATAGAAGTTGAAAGTATTGCGATACTTGTTAAAAGTAACGCGATAGAAATAACGCAATTATGACATGAACGGCCACTCATATTGTGTTATTCGGAATAACATAGCATATATATGTCTATTAAACTGTAATTTAACAAAAGGTATGTTATCTTTTACACCACGCCGATGTGTATTGCTTATTATTTAGTTTTTGTTTGATGTATAATTTGTGTGTTTTCACTTTTTAAAAATTTTGTTTTGCTTTTTGGGTCACAATGTTTAACCTCAATTTCACATTCGACTTTTTTAACTGTCAATATTTGAGTTTGTCGTTCTGTCCCGTTTCCTTTGTAATAATTCACTCCTTCTTACTGATTTTCAGACTTGTTTGGAATTTAGTGTAACAAGTAGGGAACCCTGCCATATATCTTGAAGCCGATCTGTGGCCTTGTTTTTGGTGCGTTAAGAAATGTGGACACTTTAAATTTGTAGGGTTAAAAGAAATGGAAGTTGTACTTTAGAAAAACCCTGAAAGTGTCCATGTTTGTGGCATGCTTCATTAATATCCTTGTATGGAGGAATAATAAAAACATTTTTACTTTGATTTACATGTACATAATAGATATAATACGATAACGTTGTAACAAAATAACGGAAAAAATAATATTGCAAAAAGCTGAAGAACGGCAACTCCAAATCTACATTAGCAAATGAAGTAATGATTATCTCCCTCTAATAATAATCGAATGGAATGTTTTAACACCAAGTATATTAAGCACATTGAAAGTGTCGTATAACTGGTACCAATTCTCAAAACACTGTTGCTAGAGTTTGAACCAGTTTGTCCTTTTCTGTTTTGATTACTTGTTCCAGAAGAAGATGTCTGCTGAAATATAAAGAAGTTTTGTTAGATATATTAGAAGCATAACCACCCATATCTAATTTATCAAATACAGTACAATAATCAATGCACGACACCGACATCAAACAGTATATATTTAGCATCTGACTGATTTCCAATTAATAAGTTTTCTGGTCGTCACCATGACTTAGATGATGATATTGTTAAATCCATTTCTCAAATACGATCAGACATGACAATGAAAACTCGGCGGGTGTCTAATTCGAAGCACCTAGGTGTACCCTTGGTTTTCGTTGGGTTCAGGTTACTAACTTTCTTTTTTGTGTTATTGTTTTTTTTGTGTTTGTTTTTTATTCGTGTAATTTGCATTTGTCTACTTCCGGATTTCTAATTGTCTCTAGCTTTCGGATCTTGTTCTGTCACGTTCCTTGATATTTTTTTATAATGTGAGTAAACTGACATAGAAACATGTCTTTATTTATGAATAAATAATTAACCTTGACAACAGCAAAACCTAAAGTTAAACCCATGAACATATCAAAAAATGGAAACCAAGATACACCGGAGGTTGACAATAATCATACAACCTTTTTATTATTCACAGCTTGTGGGTTAAGCACTATGAACTGTTCCAGTAAAAACCCAGTAGAAAGTTAATACTAAAATAGAAGTTTCTTTTTTATCATTTTATTTTTTGCTGTTTTTTCAATAGTAATATAAAATTAGAAAGACGCCAAATATTTTTCCAACCTATATTATTAAAGGGCGTTTTCTCTTTTCTTAAGAAGTAAAAGAGATCTCGCTGCTTATTTATTTATATATCATTCGATTGATTACATTAATACGTTACTCAAATTTAGTATTTATATGAAAAAACGATAATTTAAATATATATTCTGTTCAAATTACTGTTTACCAAAACATAAATACAAATAAAACCGTAAACTGTTTTCAAATTTTGATAGCAAGTCTAAAGTCTTCTCAGCAAGTTATATAATGTGACTAGAAAATTAAGATGTGACACTGACGCATGGCATACCTGAAATAATCTGTTTAGGTATAAAACATTAAATACATTGATAAAGATCTTTAATATTTATCACCCGTTCCACACCTGAATTTTGTACTTAATGCAAAGGATTAGAACTGATACAGTTGAATTCACATAAATTACGTCCCTTTGTGTCTGTACAGACCCATCTAAATTCCGAATATGGATAAGGAACGCACAAAACATCGCCCTACAGGGGTGCAATAAAAACCGATATCCATGTTTGCATATTTATTTAAGAAAGCTAATCTTCTTTCTTTATCAATATAATAAAAACAACAATAAATATTTCATAAGAGTGAATAACATCCGTGTCGGTTTCATGATTAGAGAATGTCCTCTCCATTTTTAAAGCTGGTGTCAATTATATCTCAGTTTTTTTCCAGTACCGAATAATCAGCTTTCACGTCGAGATTCGCCATAGTGTTTTACAGAGGTTTCTATTTAAATAAATAAGCTGTTTGTGTGGTCTGTCGATTGCCATTGATGTAATGCTCGACGAAACACCATAGTTTAAAAATGATATACTGAAAAATACTTAGACATCCAACCTGCTTGTCTATTAATATGCTACATATTTCTTCAGTAATTCAATAGTTGTTTAAATAAAGTTTTTTAAAAATTTGAGTGTTTTGACATTATGTGTTATTGTGCATTTATATTAAAATTGTGATCGATTTATCACACGATAACTGCCTGAACATCTGTTTCTATTAATTCTTCAAAATACGAATAACTGAAGTTTTTATTCTGCCTACGATTCATATTAACTTAAAAGTGTGTTGGGTTTTATTTACCAATCATATGTAAGAAAACTAAACACTCAATAACGCATCGTGCTCACTTAAGACAATTTGTTTATTAAGAATGCGGACAGAATATACAAAACCGATTCATTTAAGGTTTATGGTATATTGAATCTTTTGGAAAACCATTTATGTTTTGATGCATTGAAAACTAAAGATAAAGATTTCGAAATATTTTGTAAATTACAGCTGCGAAATATATATATTTAATTATGATGTAGTGAAATGTTCTAACTTATTTGATAATTTTGTTTAGAAAGGCAGTGAAGACGTAGATCACCCATATTAGAATCAGTATAAACAGACAAACAAATCTATGGCGGTAGAAAGGCATTTGGAGGGATTTGTTGTAACTCATATAAAAATTTTAAATAAAAATTATTATTTTATTATTATTTTATTACTATTATAATTATAAAAAAACAGCAAGAATATGGTATAAAACATAAAGAGTTTGTACAACAAGAACTCCCAAAGATAAAGACAGGTGTTCTGGAAGGTTTAAAAATGGTAAAAATAAGGTATAGACAATAATAAAAAATATATTTAATATATAAAACGAATCTTCAAGAAAACTGACTAATAAATGAAGATACCGGTACAATTAATTTAATATTAAACTGATCTCGTTAGCTGGACAAATACAGATTATTTTACAGGTAATGTTAGTGTTAGGTTATAATTTTAACGGTACAAACATAAACATGTTACTGTTTCCTGTTAAAACAATATACAAGCACCTTAATATGCACAATACAGTAAATATATCAATATTAATTTACAGCTCCAGGGAAACCTACGTAATCGGACCTAATTTATCTCGATTATTTTGAAATTTTGTCTCTTAAGTATGTCAAATTAGACAACGGTTCACTTGTACTGTAGTACTGCCAATGATCGGGGGTTTTCTCCAGGTACTCTGGCTTCCTCAATAAAAACTGGACGCCATGACATAACTGAAAAATTGCTGGCGTTAAACACCAGTTAAACAAAATGTACTGTAGTATAACTTTCATAATCATCAAAACAAATCTAGGATTTGTTTTTTCTAGATAACAGACTTTGAATATGCTTTAATTACAGGAAATTGTATAATTTTATTACAGACAATCTAAAATATACTAATGAGAAATGGCGTTTAATCTTTACATCTACAAATTATATCAAGTCTATTATAAGTTTTGCGACATAGAGACTCCTTTGAAACCTGAAAGTCCATGGCGTATTAGTCTGACGGATTCGTTGTCTGTGTTATATTTCTATAACATAGAGAAGTAATACTAACGTTAGCTTATCCTTTGCATTTATTTTGGGGAGATTAGCATTAAATGTTTATATAATCGTGTTCAATTATATCAATATTAATGTCAGACGGGCAAAACCAGTACATTAGAGAATGAGATAATTCAATACGACAGAGTTTGAAGCTAATACTCCAAAAGCAAGTAGAAATCGAATTTGAACCAATTCTAACTTAAATGAAAATATTCTGGTTACTGTATTGCTGAATTCAGTCTAATTTCATACCTATCTAAACGGCACGTTTGCATACAGATCAAATTTGTTGTAAAACTCACTTGCACACTAATTTATACATATTCTACTGGGCATATATGATATTTATAAAATGTGCAGATTCATAACCTATTTTTCTTGGTGTTGCTTATTATGTATTTTTGTAGTAGTTGGCAATTAAATTCTGTTGCCTCCAAAATAATTATTAATCTTCATTTTGCAGGAACAAAATTGATAACAAGCAATTGATGATTGTACATACCGATAAAGGCACTGAATTTTCACATTCTGAACTCCGTTTAATACTCGCTTGTATCAATATATGTACCAAACTCTCGGCTTCTTTTCCACATTTTAACAGAATATTTGTACTAATACAGGAATTCAAGCCTTTCATGTCACTGTAAAAAAAACGTGCATAATAATTATTTATTTTCACCCGTTTTCAACTCTAATCAAGGAAGCGATGTTAGTTTTCAAAATAAAAATTAAAATTGTGCTGTGTGTGGGACTTGGAAAGAGGGATGATGTAGCGCCAAGTAACACTTATGTTTTGGGGGTTTTGATGTATAGCTTGTTAGGTAATGGTTTACTTGTTTGTGTTTTGTATGCGCAACAGTTAATATTACAAACGTTTATTGTGCATATCTATCCATAAATAGAACACAATTCATGCACAAACTTCACATTCACTTAATCAGTACACAACAGAGATATAAATTATAGAATATTTAAAAAAATCAAACAAAAAAGATAACAAAAACAAACAAAAAACAAAAAACCCCAATCCCCTCCCTCCCAAAATACGAGTGGCATAATCTACTAGTTTGAAACAGTTACAAACCCCACCAGTGGATAGCAAGAAGCGCCAGAAAAACAAGTTAAAAATATAGAGATTAAACGAGGACCCATTTCCCCCTAAATAACACCCAGGGAATAACCTTGTTTAAATTATTTAGCATTGTTTTTTAAAGAACCCCAAAGACCCTTTCGTGTGCCTATTTATTCACTGTTTGTTTCATATAATTATTAGTTAATACATACAATCACATATATACGATTACACGTCTTACCATTTGTTGTGTTAAATCATGCTACAACACTCAATGTGTCACATAAACCATTCTTATAATAATAAAAAAAGCCAATATTTCAAATTCATAATCTTATACCTACGGATTTGTGGGTTTAGTGAGGTACACACTGATCTATCTTGCTGTGCTAATATTTGTTTTACTCTGGCTGTATCTTCGTTGGATAAGGTTTGCTAAATTGTGTAATTAAACCTCATTCCCGGAGTTTGTTATTTGTTTATCCACGGTGTGTTGTAAGAACTTATATTTGCAATAGTATTTATTGGATTCAATATTTGTAATTATTTTCAAGGGTTTTAATGAAAAAATCCACATGAGATCTCTTCTATTTATTTTGATTATTCGAATCTTCCCTTGTAACATTTTACATTTTATCTTTATGCATACATTAAATTTCTTGGCGTTGGATTTGTTTTATAACCCAAGACGTGTGGATTTCTCTCTTTATACACTGATAGTACCACACATTCATATACATAAATGTTACACTCCTTCCGTATATCTTACCTACAAAGCAAGCTTGTTACACTCTTATCGTATATGTTACCTACAAAGCATGCTTGTTGCACCCTTCTCGTAGAACATATACGAGAAGGGTGCAACAAGCATGCTTTGTAGGTAAAATATACGATAAGAGTGTAACAAGCTTGCTAAGCAAGCTTGTTACATATATGTTACCTACAAAGCAAGCTTGTTACATCCTTCTCGTATATATTATTTATCAGAGGTTATTTACGCTTATCCCGTATATGTTAAATAACAAAACTGCTTACACTCTTACATACAAAGCTTGTAAGCCCTTGTAACACTTGTCCCGTATTTCTTACCTACAAAACTTGTTAATTGGTTTGTTTATAACATCATTTATAGATGAAATGTTCAAGTCCATATCTCTTAGAAAACACTGTTCAGAATACTGTCCATGAATAATAAAACAATTTTGGTTTCTAGCGTACACTGAAACAAAAATATAATTATATTATTATTATCCGAAAATATACTAAATGTTGTTAAATTCTTTTGTAATATACTTATAGTGTTGCATATAAAGTTGATTTTTATTTTTTAAAAGCATTTTGTTCCATTGCGCTGGTTATTTGTATATTCCTGATATTGTTCTGAGATACATGCAGAAATTTTAGATATAGTGGCAATCGTATCTGGTAACGTTTTCAGTTGGAATACTTTCTTTAATACCGCGGAATCAATTAACGTTTTTTTTTATTCTTACGTTTTATCATCTTGAAACTTTGATGTCATAAGACACATTCCTAACATGATGTTATTTCTGACAGACATTATCTGTTTTATCTAGATGTACAAGATACCGCATGCACACGTACTGCACTTCTTGCTTTCGCTGAAGTACTTCCTGCTTCTACGATTGATCTTGAAGTTGTTATATAAACAACATGGCGTTTGTCCTCTTACATTCGTATAAAACATCTCGGCACTTGACAGATATTTAAACATTACACGATTTGCATATTTGCATGGCATACCTGGCCAGGATTAGAACATGTGATTTATTGTGAAGGGGTTCTTAGCTGTGGCAAGAGCGATCAAATAGTCATTAGTGAATGTTTAGTTGGGTTTTATGCTACCACCACGAGCTCTTTACCGCAATAAACAATATTATGTAATGTTGTTTATCTGATAAAATGTATTTTATAATATATTACCATTGAAATACGAATGTAATAATTGGTATTTGGGGTTATTTTGTACCCATGGCTGCCAATCGTATATTGAAATAGTTATTAAAGCATTATTGTTGGAGTTTGTACAGTTTCTGTCACAGTTTAAAACAAGTGTGGACTGTGAGCACGCTCACAACGGGATACCCCCGTTTCAAGTCCAATTACATCCCCTTAATGATATCCGAGGTCAATACAAATCCTTCATGCACACATCTGCATATAATGTACTTCCTTTATGCTAAGTTTCATTAAATTTCATCAATCGGTTTAGGAGGAGTTGCGCTTACAAGGGATGGGGAAAGACGGACAGACAGACAGGGTGATTCCTATATACCCCCCAAACAAGTTTGCGGGGGATATAATTGTTCGGATGTAAAAGAGCGCCCAATGAGTACTGTGGCGCTTTTAAATGACAATGCAAATAGACTCGGTTAAAACCCTTAAAAACACTCGATGAGCACTGTAGACTCGCCTCAAACCCTTTGAATTAAATATTATTTGTTTGCCTTTAGTGAAGCTACCGTTTACTATCAAACATATTCTCGACTTTTGTTGGTGCTCTTTTTATTCTTCATTCTCCATTCAAGCAATAATTAACATGCAGTAAAAACCGAAACTGCAGAACAATATATATAACAAATTACTTTTTTTTAAATAAATGTAGCTTCAGATGAAATGATTCATAGATAGAAACTAACATTGGTACGAATGGATTATGGAATTTCTCCAATCTAGATAGTTAAAAATTATGTTAATTTAAGTCCGAGCATTCCATAATTTAATTATCAAGATCGGGGAGAAATCCGATAATCTAAGAGCTCGGACAATTTGAATACGCTATAAGTGGAAGTTGTTTTGCTTATGACGTCATTAGTTCTGTTTTTGACGTTATTAGATGAGAATATAACCAACCAAACAAACAAAAAATGAAGAAAACTATTCATTACTCTCGCCCGATACTTAATATCTACTGAATTTAACCGTTCACATAGTCAAGAACTGCGTTCATTCTGTAAAACTGAAATTCTCTGTCGTAAATGGTAAAGATGTTCATACTTTGTTTTTGGCGAGGTCACGATGTCTGTTTTCATTTCATTTCGGATTTTATATATCGCTCCTTGTTTGATTAAGAAATAACGGTTTGTGCAATTAGCGATAAATATTTTAGCTAACCTTCCAAAATAGTATCATCTTTACAAATCTCAGACAGGTCCGTTTGTGAACCATCAAAACTAAGTATCTGGCTGACGTCTATTTGGTCATGTTTCTCTGGTGGACATTCATTGTGAAGGCTTTGTATACACAATATTGCACCTTTATACGAACTGAAAGAAATATTTAACAAGATATACTTATAGGAAATAATGTAAGGAAAACAATCTAGTTATGCAAGTATGTAAAATGAATAAAAAATGACAGATTTACTGTAGCTTATTTAGTTGGCTTATGTTTCATATTCTATATGTGTAATATACACTTTAAAATTTTCTCGAGAAATGTGCATTAATTAACATAGACGAATATAAAAATTTTCCGTATTCATGCTGTATTGGATCTCTTCTCTGACGTCAAGTCTGATAAGGTCATTTATTTAAATTTTGACGCAATTATCCACTTTTCTTTCTGACAATAAGGTTAGTGATCAGCTCGCTCAAATACATCTGAATAGGTAAAACTTACATGTGATACTTTAATCATCTTAATATTTATATTGAAATGAAAACCAACATAACTTGTTAAATTACACTGTCGGGATTAAATCGCAAAGGAAACCTTAGAGTTAATTGTCAATTACAAATATATTTACGGTAAAATTCCTTTATTTTCTTATACTATAAATGTTTACATCGTTTATGTCGATTTTCCTGAATATCAAAATATAGTATACTGTATTCCGCCCAGCAGATTGTTGTTGTTAGAAGCCAGTTCAAAGCCAATTACATTAAAATGAATAGAGAAATAATTTTCGTGTCGCCAACAGGGGTGTAATTACAGCATTAAATATTCTTTATCCACCTCACTCAGATATAAACTATAATCCCCCGTGAATTTTTGAAAGAAAACATTCATAATAGCCCTGGCAATCCTTCAATTTTCAAATTGTATTTAAGTTTATAAATTTCTAACTGGGTAGCCTGTATGAGTGATGTGCGTCTTGGGAGTCCACCTTGGAATATCGATTTTTTGTATGGGGGATTTTTCGTGACAGTTTGGTAAAACTTCTGTTTCCACTTGCGATTAGTACTTGCTTTTAATCAAGTTATAATGTATATAATTTTTATCTTTTAACATTACTTCTAGTGTTTTATTATACATCTTTTTAATTTAATTTCTGCTGGTTTACTAAGATATAAGATATCATGTTGCGCCAAATCTGGTCGTAACTACGTATTATATTAGATTTCATATTAAGGGAGGAGGAACATTAATCAAAATAGCGAGTTTCTCATTTTTAACGGTTTTCGTAAAAAAAAGGCCAAGTAAACATAAATGTTGGTGTATTCAGTTTCTTACGTCAGTCTCCATATAAGGCAAAATCAAAGCCAACGAAAAGAAATAACATGCCCAGTGTCTTTCTAAGAAACCGAAAAAAGCTTTGAAGCACGAAAGCTACGGCCATTTCTAACAGATTAGATTTACTTACCTACATAACGATCTGAGGTTTTCGACATCTACGCCAGAAAAAAGTGTCCTGTCAGTCTTTTGCATATGTTTGAGTTGCGTCTTATAATGACTGAAGCAATCACTGGCATAGGTTTGAACATCGGAGGGACACAACGCTAAACAGGTTTTAAAAACTGAAAATAAACATATTTTACATAGTAACAAGCAGTAAGATCAAACTATCCATGAAATTATCATGTATATAAACCTACAGCATTATCAAAAAGCATATTATCAGTTATCAAAGAAAGTATAGACATTCCTTCGTATGACCAAATAGGACAAGACACAAAAAATAAATTTTGAACTTTTAATGTTAGCATACCTAGTATCCTTCGATACTTTAATGGATATAATATTACGGCCCCTTCCCCCCTACATTGACACATAGATATAGTATAACAACACCTACCCCCTACATTGACACACAGTTATTGTTTTTATTGTCTATAGGTGTTAAACTGTCATTTACACTTTGTATTGTAATTCGATGCACCTAACTACTTTATTTGGTTTTATTGTAAAAAACAACTATAAATTGTTATCGTCATTCTCAAATTTCGTTTATGGAATGATTTAAAGGACAGCAGAAAAGAAATATATCATCCGGGTAATTATCTTGGATTGGAGTTGTAATTGATCTAGTGTTGAAGTGGAATGGAGATTTGTTTTAAATTTTAATTTGATTGCAAATTTTAAAGCGTTTGTTTGTAAAGGTATGACAATATAGTAAATGTTTTGGCCATAGTCGAAGATACTAGCATTTCTGTGATTTGCATACCTTTCAGATAACACTCCTTAGCATTTACCTTGGCCACGTGACCTTGGCTTTCAGATTAATATATTTTCATTAAACATTTGAAAAAAATATATGCCATATATATCCGTGACCAATTCCATTTTTCAGTAATTGGAACATTTTGAGACGCTCCCACTTTTACATGCAATTTCCAATGCAATGAATGTAAAAATACTAAATGTTCAATAATTATCAAACTTTTATCTTGCAAGATCTGAGAAAAAAATATGTAACCAATATTGACCCATGCATAAGAACACATAGTCTCGATCATCCAGACGCGTAAATTACATTTGTGCGTCTGGCTTTATCTCTGTGTTGAACTCTTTATTATTACGCCCGAAAATGGTCGAAAGTTTTTGATTGGATGATATTTTTATCGTCTAAAAAATTACTTCCGTTCATATCAAGAAGTGCATAAAAAATTGTACCGAAGTTAACATTTGAATATTTTTTTATAAAATATTACTTTATCAATTAATTAATCAAAATATTATTGTTAAGCACAATCAAGGGAGAATCTTACAGTGACGTCATTTTATAAGTATAGATATGTTTTCATGGTTTTCCTGGTCTTAAAATAGGGCTCTTAAAATATAATGTTTATTTTGTCTCCAACTATTGGTAGCGAAATTACAACAAGGGATCCAAGACGCATTATGTATGCGTCTGGCGGATCGAGACTAGTTGAGTACGCAATCTGGTAACCTGTTACTGGTACACATTTACTACTGTTATACCTATAGTCTTTTAACTTTTCGGGAATGAAATTGCGTGTCTGAGACCGACTTCGAGAAAAAGCGTGCTCGACTAAAACAATAATAGACGAGCATCAACTGTTTTCCTGTCGACAGCTCTTCGCAGGTACTACGGCTTCCTACTAGAAATCTTGACTGAAAAATTACTACAGTGGCGTAAAATACCATTCAAAATACTCATAAAATAAGAACCTGTCTACAGGAAAATATCTATTTAAATAAAGCAATATAATTAAAATTAAATCGTTTACTTGGATCAATTTTATTCTTTTGTCTCGCAACGCGGCGACAATACAAAAAAGGGGAAGTGAAAGATTTCATTAGAATTAGATTGTAAATAAAGATACTACTGCTATCCCATTCATTTTTCAGACTCATCTTCCTACTGATTATAACATCTGGCATATAAGTTTTTTTCACCGCTATTTGTAGTAACATATTTATATCAAACAGACATTTCATAAAAAGACAAAAAATCATTTAAAAGACTTTAAATGAAGGTATAATTGGTGCGTTTTTAATGTTGTCGGCGACAGGTGAAATGAAGTTATTACCAGGTACGAATGAATCTGTAACTTCTAAAAGACAAGTTATATAAATTTGAACAAGCTTTTTATACTCGTGTCGTCATTTATCTGTACAGTCTAATTAATGTGCAATTTTCTTTCTCAGTCGGTAAAAATTTATATTACATCAAACGAACGGGGTTTTGCATTTAAACACCGATTTCGTGATCTGTCATGTATACAAACAGCTGCATTCTATTAGCTTAAACCTTGCTACTTAGTATCTTAATTTTGTTGACTAACATGTAAGTGCAGCCTAGAAACTACTTAAGTCAAAATCACTTAATTAGACAAATACACCGTTCTATATTCATGTAATCAAAACTGTTGAAAAAAATCATTTGCGGAGAATTTATGTTTATGTTAATTCTTTAGTAGTTAGGGGGATGTGTAATTCCAGTGCACAAAAAGATTCATTGAAAGTAAAATAAAATGCAATGGTTTCAGGTCCCCGAACGTTAAAACATAAACGACAGATAATTGAAAACGAGACTAGTTGTCGTAGAAGCAGCACAGTGAATACTAGAAATATACTTGAATACTTGAATACTTTATTCTCATAAACTACAGAGTTACAGAGAAAATAAACACAATTGGTATAATTTACATAGATTTGATTGCATGTGCAAACATTACATGTATAATACATTTAACCTGGAGGTGCGACCTTTGTTAAAATTATTTTCACAAATTTAGAAAGTTTACAAAGTATGTCCTTTTCATGTGAAGCAAAAAGATTTGCAAATTTTAAAGTATTTGCGTTTGATTGACAATAATCTGGTAATAATTCTTTTCTATCTTTTTAAAAAAAATTTACAGATCATAATAAAAGCAACAGTTTAGCACCATAACAACCAAAGAGACAAGAATTATTCTAAAGATATATTTCTATAAATATATTGTGCCAAAAATTTCCTCTTGATTATTTATGAGAAAAAACTCTTTATAATTAAGTATTCAAGTAATATTTCTAATAAAATGCCACATGCAAGTAATGTTCCATTAGCATTTTCTTCAAACCGCGTCTGCAAGGCTTTAAAATGCATTTTACATAATTATATGCACAACTTTCCTGGGGATCTGTGATAACGCTAGGCAATTAAGTTTGATAAAACATAAACACAGATCAACACAGCAGAAACAAGGGGATTTTTGTACATTTGAGATAAGTAGGCAAATGAGAGGTAGACTAGAAGCAGATTTATTTTTAAAAAAAACTTATATGAAGTTAATTAAGCATAAACTGCCATCAAATTATTTAGCTGTTGTTTACTTGAACAGGAAAACACCTTATCACGTACGTTATGGTACTATGTTAAATCTAACTGTAAAGATGGTCTGGTGTCCCATTATAAAACTTATTGTTTGATACGTGCGTTAATAGTCTACGACAGGGACAGTCTATACTATATACTATATATAGACTGAACCTTAGAATAAATACAGCCGATACAACCGTGTACTCATCTTGAGATCACTAAAACATTCTGACATGATGCACCTATGACGTAACCGTATGCTAATTAAAATCAGATCGAGCAGTTCACATGTACAAATATAGTTTATCGGTAATAAAGCAAGGCTATGATGCAAATTATTAATTTAAACCAAATCTAGCAGTTTATGTGTATATAATATGGTTTTAGACTGCCAAAAAGGACTGTTTATTATGCAAATTTCGACTAGAATTTATGGTCAAATCAGAATTGAAAACTAACATAAAAACCAGTCTCATTATCAATGTTAAGACAAAACATCATTTGTTTCCTCATGTCTTTTCACATCCATAACTTTTTACTGTCAGTTCGTTGCACCTGCCTCCAAACCTAAGATCGTAGATCATTGATTCTGTCTATTTTGGAATTCTCTGTATCGGCGTAAACTGTATCCTTCGAGGGTGCAGGAATTCAACAATCACTATTTTACAAAGCTACTTGAACATAAAATGCAAAGTGCATGAAATGACTTTTCACAAGTTGACTAGTTTATGAAGATAATAAAAATATCTGCGATCAAGATAGGTATTTTGTACCTTTACAAGACAGACATCATGTTTGTTACCAGTCTAACAACCGTGTAGTTTTTATTTCTGCTGAAAGCCATGTAAATTTTAATTTCGAGATAGCAAAATTTCATAAAAAGTTATTAAGGGAAAAATTTTAAAAAAACGTTTTAATCTTCGAAATAAATATCGCAATATAAAGTTTTCTTTATTGAACATTGCTTAACTTTTATATAATAACAACTACCGAAGTGCAACTTTGTATTCAGTATTTATTCAGCATATTAGAAACAGTGAGTTTCGTTTTGTCCACGATTGTAATCTCTTTTCGTGAATGTGGTATTTCAGAACGAAATGTACATTTACTTTGAATAAATTTCAATTGTGGAGGCTTCATGCATTATATAGATTGTATTCCCGATAATAGTTGTTTTTGACCTACGTTAAAATGAGAAAAGGCCTCAAGATTTCATCTGTCTTTAGTAAATATTTGTTCAGTACAAAATCAAACTCATTTACCGTGTGTTAACTGACATTGAGTAGTTTTACAAGAGAGATAGATTACTTGACAAAAATAACAATTTAATATGTTTTCATACACCACATGACATTAAATTTCTGTAATAGACTACAGATCTAGGTGAATTTTACTTTTTCTGGGAGATCCGAACATTTAAAAAACGAAATATTTAAAACACTAAGTCCTGAGCAAACTTTATGATTAAGTTTTCAAAATAACTCTTACTTTGTGAAAGAAATGAAAGGGAGCGTGCCCTGCTCTAATCCCTGGGTACATTTTGGCATGTCTTTGAATCAAATTCGTGTGACACTTTGATACATGATAAAATGTCTGGGTTGTTTTGTATAAAACGGAAAGCCAAACGTATAAACATATACAAATCAGGAAAATGGAATGTGAGAAATGTTTTCTCAAGTGCAAGCTTCGCGTAAAAAAGAAACACTGGTAACATAACATATCTCATACAAGTTTCATTTCAATACATGTATGTTCTATTAATTGCGTAGCAAATATAATTGATCGGTTAAACTAAAATTATCTAGCAATGTCGGTAGTTGGGACAAGAAAGATTTGAATGAAATAGAAATTAAAATAAAAAAAGGCATTTTGTTGGACAGAATAATGACTAATTTGCATATATAACTGGACAATAAATAACACTTAAGTTGTACAAATTAACTAAAATTGAAATGTAAAGTAAAAGAATTCCTTGGGTGTCATGACTAGGCTTGTTACAGGTACAAATAAGCTACAACAACTGCATAAGGAATCAAAAGTTAACAAAGTAATTACGTCAAAGTCCTTCAGAATTGGTTGATCCGAAAAGGAGCATTACTGGAAACTACAGATTAAAGAACCCGGAAACAACATGGGTGTTCACAAAACACGAATGTTAATGCATGGTGACAGTAACTTTTATGGTGATATGTTGCACCTCGGAAGATTTTTGACGTTAATTGATAAATTTATTGTGTACAAAATTGCTCGAGATTTAGACCACGTACTCCTTTATAGATTTGTGTGTCACATATAATTTCATGTTTCTTATTCAGCAGCAACGAAAATATCGCGTACAATATATTAAATAATTTCAACACGGTCTAAAAATTAAGTTAGTATAGCGCACTAGAAAACAGTAGTAATAAACATTTCATTTAATCGATTATTTTTTGTCTAACAATTTCAAACATGAGTTATATTATAATTTTAATAACTCCAAAAAGCGAATTAAAAATTGTTATACAAAAAATAAGAAAATTTGATAGACAAGTAATTAGAGGTACAGCATTATCTGTTGACGGTATATTTCTTATTAATTGTTATGACAGGAATGGGTATCATCCGAAATCAGATCCGTTTCTATAAGAATGAATTCATATAATTCTTAAGCACGTTTTTTTAATTCACATTTATGTATAATACAGCTGAAAACCTTTAAATAGTTTATCTCAAAAATAAATTCTGTCGGATCAAAATTATGGAAATTAATTCCATATACTATCGATATGAAAACAACAAAACGATCTGTCATTGTTCAATACAATCTTTTAATAACCAAATTTTTATTTTAAAAAATCTCATGTAGTTGTTGTCTGTGTTTAAACGACTACGTATCCCTTAATGTTTACAAAGTAAAAGAAAAAACAATAAAACTTTAATCTGTTTACAAACAAGGCCCACTTGAAACCTCTTGATTTCTAACGATTATCAATATTGATTGTTTAATCACCTCTTAACAATTTTATAAGCTGGTCATAATACAAATCTTAACTCCAGTATTTAAATTAAATCGAGCATTTATAGCCAACGATAAGAAAGTTCATCTACAAGGTTATGGTCTACAAATAAAACAGATTGAAGCCATCAACAAATGAAGAAATAGTTGTATTCAACAACAAGAAAAAACTTAAATATATCATTTTTTACGGTTTGGACTAAATGTATTTAACTAAAGCAGTTGCAGTACGAAAACGTCATTTTGTTCGTTTTAAATTATTCACATGGCAAAGTGAGTGCAAATGTGAATTGTCTAGTAAAAATAAAGTCTCTCTCTGCAACACTTTCTGTAAAATAATAGTTCTACTGGAAGTAAAACTCAATGGCACTTGTCTGTCAACGCATGTATACATACATCAGTGTAATTTAACCGTTTATCTTTGATTATGTAGATAATTAAACCAGAGTCGGAAAGCTGCACTACTTTATTTGACACGTTTGTCTAATGTGCCAGAACCCTATAAACGCTGCTTCTGATTTCACAAATAAAGTTACATAAACGTTTTACAGACACGTTAAATATTACATATTGATGAGCTTGAATTAATTATTAAGGTGAGTGAGTTCTGTTGAATTATATAGTTTTTACAAATAATATTACGGGATCAAGTGATCAAAACTGTTAGTTAGTAAGACCACAATTTTTAGATCACTCTGTAGTGAAATTCATATTAACTTTACCAGTATCGCCCTGTCGAGGTCTTTGTAAAGCAACCTGTATATATAGGATTGTTAGTTTACTCCGGTAATAAAGCAAATCCTTAGTACTTGTTCTGTATCCTTGTGGCTTAAGTGTAAACAGCAGCAGCGGGTAACAGTTGTACAACTTTTATTGAATCAAGTGAGAACGAATACTTCAATATGTCATTTTTTTTTATTAAATTACAAAGGTAAAAATGAATAACAGTTTGATAAAAATTTGCAAAAATATTATTCAACGAATACGAATTCCAAATCGATAAAAAGTTAAAAAGATACGCTTTGGTTTTCGACAAAAACGCAACATATTTTTTCTGTAATAAACTCAAGGCAACTAAAAAGCCCGTCTTTTGAGAACACCAACATAAACACCAACTCTGTACTTCATATCATAATCCCTTTAGTGATTTATGCATACTAAACGGAAAGGCGGAGACTAAGTTTGTTTACTGATCAAGACTTAATGTGAATCAAGTCTAAGGCTATACAAACACGATATAATGATACATCAAAGATCTCTATGACAATCTTATCAAAAGTAAACCAGTTATAGGTAAAAATCAACAGGTGAGAAATCGAAAATAATGAAATTATCAAACATTTACTGCAGAATAATACGAGATCCTTTGTTAAACAGTTAGATTATGTACTGAACACACACGCGGGCTATTCGGTGACAATCAATTACAGTATGTTGCATCATACCACTGTTTTGTATCCTTCCATATTTTTTATCAGTTTGTCCTTTTGGGGGATTTACAGATGGATTCAAAAACCGGAGACAAGTTAAAAGTATTGAAATGTAATGTATTCATTCCACCACGTCCCATCTGAATGTAATGAAAAAATATAACATAATGCTAATTGAAGGATAGTTGTTTTAAATAAAACAAGCCATAATTTTATATTCAGATCTGTGTTGTATACTGAATAATAATAACTATTGTATATAGATGATCATAATGTAAAAAATAAATTGTTGTCAAATAACTTGCTTGAAATTGTGTTTTCACGTCGTTGCATTATATATTTTTCAATATGCCACAAATGAAACACATTTTTTACTTGAGTACCATTATTAATGAGTGCACTGCAAGTTTAATACTGATAACGTGAATTGAATATGTATAAACTGTCATGGCGTATTACTACACTGACAAACGACTTTTTCCAGTTGCCTCGGGATGTGTTTCAGTGTTTTATCATATATCTGTGTGCGATCTGTAATATTTGAGACCATTTATAATTATCATTCTCTGAAGGTTTTAAAAAATTCAAATCTGTTAATGTTTTTATGTGATATTTTCCGGGAAAGGAAGTTTTTTTCTCTCAAGGGGGGAAAACGCTAGCTTTTTATAGATAGACATAACACAAAGGCACCATACCAGTCATATATGGCTACCATTGTTTATAATAATCTCTAGTTATTACTGACAAGACAACATGGCAACATTTGTATGATGTATTTAGAACGCCATTTGTATACTTTTTAACGCATTCATACAGATAACCAGAAAACATAGAAAATATTGTAGTATTTAGTTATTCGTGGTACAATTATTTAGGAAATGTTTTAGCCTAAAACATGTAAAGGCATTTTTCAAACGCCGAACAAATTTTTCTTGCATGAAAAATAAGATAACATCAAACTATTAGTCTCGATAGACTCCATGCAAATGCAGAATTCGTCTGATAATATTCACTAGTTCTGTTTGGTTTCGTACCTGACCAACGGTAAGTTTATTTGTCTTGGGACCTACAATTGTCTGACAATTAAGAACATAATCATTCCTAAAACACAAATTTTGCATTAAAAAAAAACGAATCAAAACAGCCAGTAATTGTACTCATCGCAGTAACGTTTTCGTGTAATATTAACTGTATATGTCACAAACTGTAAATATTTAACAGAAATTCAAAAAGCTTTCGCAATATTTATTTCTCGATTAATTAGCATTTACCTTGGCAAGTAATTTTGTACTATATGCAAGACTAGCGCCGTAATTCTAAGTACATATAAACAACAAACAGAATGCGACAGAGCTATTTATCGTCCGGCAATTTAATGTGTATAATTGAGCTTTTTCGTGATGCAAACTATTTTATGAATTATTAAAGTTTGATATAGTTATTATTGATCATATGTAGCGCTGATTTATTGATAGTTACTAATTACTTATTCCTCAATAAAATTACACAAAGAATTAGACTTGTAAGTATGTGTATCAAAAATAAACAAATACAACCGTATGTTAATTTAGCTAGAATTATAGTAACAAATTATCAACAATAAATTTGAATATTAAAATTTATAAACTTACCCCAAAGTAAGCAAGCAAAATACCACACGTCAAATAGGCGTGAAAATGTTTTAAGGAAATCCATTTTATAATTTGTTTAGTATATTCACGTATTATCTCTAGAATTCATTTCCTTCACTATGAATGTACGATAAACATGTGTAATTGTAAAACCGTTGTAAGTAGTTTGTAAATTATGTTTAAATTCCAAGTCATAGTTTATAACATAATTGTATATATCGCCGCCCATTCATCTAACAACAAACACAACATGAACCAATCGAAATAAGTGATATTAATTCGCTGTCAGAGTTGGTAATTGACCCGTGACCTTTCCAGGTTACGGTTTAGACTTATGTCATAACACGGTGCAATCACAACTACTTAAGTAGCATACTATACATATAATGCAATCGTTAAATCACCAGAACATATGCAATAAACGGCAGACAAAAAAGCCGATCAGTATTTTTCTCCTCAGGTCAACATTTTGTACCGAGATTTCTAATATCTTCCTTACGGCGGTACAATAAAATGATATTAGTTTTACGGTGATATTTTTATTTGGATAATAAATGACGACTGTCTCGAGCAATCTATATTAACTGCACTGATGTATTGTCCTTCATCACAGGGGTATATCCCATATTACTTCTGACTGATTAAACCCTGTCTCGGTAGCCCTGTTCTGCTCTGTCACTTTAAATCGCGTCACTGCAATACTATGTATAGTTAAGAGTCTTTAACTGATTGCTATCAGCTGTTAACAAGGTTGCGGCGTAACATTTAATTACAGGTGTTCAACAGGTATGAAACAAACGGTAGAGTTTGGAATTCATCATGATGGGTTTTATTTTATATAATTTATCAATAGTTGCACTCTTTTGGGGATAATAGGATTATTTGTTCAAGTAAAGTAATATTATTTTGAAAAAATAATGTGTCAGGTCAATAATTCGGAAAATAATGCTATCATAAAACCCAAATACGGTTTACTGTGGGTGTTAACTTAACTTTAAATGTATCATTTTCACAACAATGGGCGTATGCAACTTGTTCGAAATAATGTGACATTTTAATAGGAACTGGCATATCTTTTTTGTCATGCAGAATTTTTAAATGACCCTACAAAGATCATGACAGGACCATAAGTGTACAGACACTTCTAAGGAAATGTGTCAAATGTTCACAGTGGACGTAAAGTGTACAGAAACGTCAAAGGAAGTGTCTATATAAAACGAAAATTTTACAGACACGTGAAAGTGTCCAAAGAGTATGACATGTATACAGACACCTCATAGTGTCCGTTGAGGACGACAAGACTAAAGACCCCTCAAAATAAGTGTCCATAGAGGACGACAAGGTTACATACAGTTTAAAGGACATGCTTTTATAGTATGACATGTTTGCAGACACCTCAAGGCAGTATCGATAGAGAATGAGAAGTTTACAGACACCTTAAGTAAGTGTTCACAGAGGACGACTGTTTACAGGTAGTGTTCATAGAGGACGACAGTTTAAAGAAACTTAGAAGGAATAGTCCATAAAGGACGACAAACAACTTACAAACAGTTCAAATTGAGGACGACAAGTTTACAGATACCTCGAAGGAAGTGTCTATAAAGAACGACAAGTTTACAGCTGCAGACAATTCACAGGCGGCAAGCATAGAGGACGACCAGTGTATAAACAATTCGAAAAAAAGAAAATGTTCATAGATTACGACTAGTTTACACCTTAAAGAAAGTGTTCATAGAGGACAGCAAGTTTACATATAACTCAAAGGAAGTGTCTGTGGAGATCAAAGTTTATAGACACCTCAGACGAAGTGTTCATAGAGGACGATCAGTTTGAAGGCACCTCAAAGAATTGGTTTGTTGGTTGTTTGGTGTTTACCGCAACTTTCAGCAGTTTTTCAGCTAATCGTTGCGTCCTGTTTTTATTGGGCGAGAAAGCCGGAGTACCCAGAGAAAACCCCCAACCTGCGGTAGGAAAACTGGAAATCCTTGTCAATTAATATTGGAGTCGAGTACCCTTGCCCGCAGTGAGACTCGAACCAACAAACCATCAGTGTTGACAGACCATGTGATCAAAAGTAGACGAACTACCTTAACCACTCGGCAACCGAAGCCCCGGCATCTCAAAGAAAGTGTCCGTAGAAGACATGTTTGTAGACAATTCAAAGAAGTGTCCAAAGATTACTACAAGTTTATAGAAGCCTCAAAGTAAGTGTCCATAGATAACGACAAGTTTAGAGACAATTTTAAGGAATGCTCTTATAGTATGACAAGTTTGCAAGCGCCTTAACGGAATTGTCTATAGATGACAAGTGTACAGACACCTGTAAGGTAGACATATTTAAGTTTCTTATAAGCTCGATGATTCAAGCCAATATCATCTTCCAAAGAGGCATATGTTGTTCCTGGATTATAGTTACCTAACAATACATGACAGAAACTAAGTTGTAGAAAATTATGTTTTTAAATATAAATATTACATTTTATCAGGAACAAGTTAACAATAGTCGTTAAAATGGATCTTACTTTTTAATGAAAAGTCTGCGTTTTCATGTCTTAATTCTCGCTTATTACCAATTGTTAATGTTGTAAATTAATATTAATTAATTAATTGATATAAATCTAAGCATCTTATTGTATTTATGTGAGTTATTGTATCATGTATTCATTGTTTATTGGTCACTACATCTTGTTTCGTTGGATTTTAACAAGGCTTTTATGTCTTCTTGTGCAACTATATAGAAAGTGTACAATATAAACACTGTGACATGTCTTAAATACCAAGTGTGTATGTTATTCAAGAAATAATTTTAAAATTAAATCTGAGTCACGAAATGCAAAAAATATGAGATGACTAAAGGGCGAAAAACTTCATAAAATTTTAAATAGTATCCTTCTACTGTACCTTTAAGACATGATCATTTATGAATTTAATGAAGTCAACTGACATTTATGATACCAGACGACAAGTCATAACCATGTAGACATTTATTGTATTTCTCGTAGTTTTGTTTTTGTCCTTGTCCTTGTTTTGTGGCCCTGTTGTTTTCTTCAGTATATTGGTTCAATGTTCGTTGAACCACTCATTCGTGAGTTCAAGCACCACGATATATATGGTATATTCTACTATTAGCTTTTATTCTATAACATATCTATATTTTTGTTAGAATAAGGTAAAAATGAAGCGATTATAATGATACTTTAATCATTTTATTGCGTCTCCCAAACTAAGTTTTTTTAAAAAAGACATAACGGTATAGTTTTTTTCGTCTTCGACATTTTCTTTTTCTTTCCACACACACACACACACACACACACACGCGCGTTTGTATGACACTTCATGTATTTTTTGTTCTAGTTATAAAGTGCATGTTGTTCAGTTGGCGCTAATAAGCTTCATTTTGCTTACTCACTGTTTATTTTAAAAATAAAACAAATATAAACAATATATAACCAATACACTATAAAATATGCCAACTTCGTGACATATTTAAGAAGTCAATATGCTAATTGTTGAAGAAAGATGATGCATCTTTTAAAGAAATGATTTAAGTAACATCAATTAATATTTTAATAAATTATCAATACCTATAAAATATTTATTCAATCATGACTAGAAGAGTCGTTTATAAAATATTAAAGTCTTGATTGTCATCGGTTACAATGGACAGAAAGTCTCGACTTTGACTCCAGACCTTCGGATCAAAAACGTGATTGATTTAAAATGTCAGCATAAATGGAGTACAGAGAGAGATTTAAAATTTATCAGCCTTAACTACGTCACATTAAGCGTTAATCTGACAAAAAATCTGTGCCTTTAAATTATTCAGCCTCCTAGAACATAGATATGAAGATATGGAGTTCAATAGAGGAATATAATTATATACGTTGTGAATAATATATTAATATATATCATCTTCAAATAAGTAGTACTAGTATTCTTTCTTTTATGCTATTACGCTTGTGTAGCTCTTAACTTCAACTTATTTATTTTTGCGTTGCCCTTTGTTTCGTTGATATAAACATTTATTGCCAATTAATAGATGTGTTTTGTTGGTCTGTCATATACATTTTGAAGATGTTATCATCTTGTAAACTAGGTTTTTTTCTGTATAGTTTTATGAATAATTGATTTCTGTATATCAAGAACATGTATATTTTAGCATTGTTCACGACAAACCAATATTACCATGGCATCAAACGAGAGGAGACAGAAGCGAAAAGGAATAAGTCTAAAATACTGACCGTGTCGGGAACGGAAGGATATAATTAAAGTCAGTAAGAATAAGTTTCGTTATGAACTTTGCTACATGAGTTCATGTAAGGACATGAACCGTTGATAGTGCAGGGACTGGAAAATGATTTTCGAATCGGACCGATTACTGGTGTTTGTAAGCAATACATATTATCAGACTTGTAGTATGGCCTGCTGACCTTAAGATAATACTTATGGAAATGACGGTTCCATAAGAAGAAAAATGCTTAGAAGCTCATGAACAGAAGTGAGCTACGTATATATTAAGAGCTAATAGCAGACAGATTGATATAACCTGTAGAAGTGGGATGTCAGCCTAGTCAGTGTGGCAAATTATAAACACACTATAGGCACGACTGAAAAGATACAGAAGGAGCAGCGGAAAGGGGATCGAGAGTGGCTGATGCGAGGAGTAGATAGCTGGAGATGCACAATGACTAATCACTACTCACTACTGTGGACCCCCATCAAGAGCACTAACTCAGTTGGCCGATTACATTTTATGCACAGAGGTGTTCTGGGCAACTACAGTGTTTGTACAATGAACATTGACCGGCTATTGTTAATTTTTGTGAACGAATTCGAAGTATACTTGCGTAGTCTGAAGATACATTAGGTCTGTGAGGCAACAAGTAAATCGCGAAGATTAAAACAAAGAAACACAGTCAGGAAGAACACCAGATTACTGAGGTAACACAGAAAAACAACGGGGATGAAATTAAGGCCACCATTTATTCACCAGCAGACACAGATACAGATACACATCTTACAGCGGAGGTATAGAACGCAGTGGCAACAAGCAGGCGACAAACTATGGTCTTGGAAGTCTTAAAAAGGAAATGCAGAAATAAAGATAGCAATTCGATCAACACTAGTATACACAGTAGATTTAAAAGGTTTAGAAACACTGAGCATAAAGACTGAAAGAACCGGAAGGATTGAACAACTGTCGACAGCAAGAAATCAAGGCAAAGAGATGCAATACATTGAGTGAAAAGGAATATAAAATGCTGCAAATATCACAGAGAGAACGCTTAATGAGATTAGATTTATTATAAAGACCAACATATAGAAAGCTAAAGGAAAACGAAAAACTGGCCATGCGGAGAGCATGGTTTATTGGGAACTCTACAGATTCACGAGATCACGAGATCAGTGAAATCAGTAACAGAAAAGACAACAGAAGAATTCAGATGAAGAATTTGAGAAACATCTAAAGACGACACACAGAGATAAATACCAGTGGGAACCTTTAGGGCCATGCAAGGTTCCGGAACAAGAAACAACAATGGACAACAAAGAACCAACATAGAGGGGTGCAAGATGTTGTTATGGAAGCAAGAAAAGCCCCAGCACGGAATTTAAATGGCGCATGTTACAACTTGTATAAAACTTTCAAAACTAATAAAACGTCTATGAAGCTTCTATGAGGCTTAGAGAAAGGGAAGATTCCGTCTTGTTCGTAAACAGCTGAAGGAAGTTTTATTCCCAAGACATATAAGAAAAGTCGGAGAATATAAATCCGTTTAGAACAATGTGTTGTTACATGTTGAGGTAAAGATGCAGAATCGTAACACTGACATATCCACAGAGAAAGGATGTGTACCAGGATGTAACACACAACTGTAATATTGCAGCTAATCAAGAAAGCCAAGGAGAACAATACAAACTTAAGAGAGGTATGATTAGACTACAACACATGACTACATCCGCAGACCCATGAGGTACTCAAACACAAGAACATACCGCAGGATTTTCAATAACCAATCAAAAGCTATTTCAGTGGGATCAGTTGCAATATACAAGATAATAGTCAGAAATGCATCCATCGAAATGATTCTGTTTGCCACGAGGGTGAACTTCAGACAACCAACAAGCAGAGACTTCATTTGTGATTAACACATAAAATATAAAAAGACACTAAAAATTTAGAACGTCAACTCGGACGTCTATAAAAAAATTCTCAGCCCATAAGGTCTGCTAAATATAATAAAGAATTTAAAATTAATTTGTAAATAAATTCAATACGTCTATGGGTAAATGTTATTTTGTCAATTAAAAAGAAAATATTAAAGCAGTTATCATAGATGTAATGAAATTAATCAGTTTTGTTCCTCTCGTCTGCAAACACACTTATGAATAGACAGTAACATGGCCCAATATTTTAATAAAGGTTAGACGGTTCGAGTTGCCTTGTTACCAATCTTAATAAGAGACTGTAACCTGGCACAGCGTAATAATGATTAGACGGTCCGAGGTGGCTTGTTACCAAGCTTTAGAAGAGACAATGATATGGCACAGGATTTAAATAATGATTGCACGGTCGATCTGTCTTGTTACCAAGCTTTAGAAGAGACAGTAACATGGCCCAGGAATTTAATAATGATTAGATGGTCCGAGGTGTCTTGTTGCAAAGCTTATGTATAGACAGTAACATGGCCCAATATTTTAATAATAATTAGATGATCCAATGTGTCTTCTTGCAAAGCTTATGAATAGACAGTAACATAACCCAAGATTTTAATAATGGTCCGAGTTGCCTTGTTACCAAGCTTTAGAAGAGACTGCAACATGGCCCAGGATTTTAATAATGATTAAACGGTCCGAGTTACCAATCTTTAGAAGAGATAGTCAGAGAATCCTGGACACGATGAAATTTGTCGACTCAGACCTGTGTCGCAAAATCCTCTGTTTTGCTTATGGAGAGCTCTCTGACGTCCCACGCCAAAAAAAAAAAAAGAAAACAAAAGCGTTGGACGGTAGAGGATTTTCGGACTCTGGAAGAGACTGCAACATGGCCCAGGATTTTAATAATGATTAGACGGTACGAGTTGCCTTGTTACCCAGCTTTAGAAGACACTGTAACATGGCCCAAGATTATAATAATGATTACACGGTCCGAGTTGCATATTGTTACTAATCTTTAGAAGAGACAGTAACATGGCCCAGGATTTTAATAATGATTAGACGGTCCGAGGTGTCTACAAATCTTTAGAAGAGACAGTAACATGGTCTAGAAGCCGAGCTTTGTTACCAACTTTAGAAGAAACATTAATAGCGGATACTTCTGACTGCAACTTGCGTTACAAATCGCAAAATAATATTTATTAAAATATTCGAAGGGACTCATTGCAAGTTAAAAATTTATATTTACGCTGCAACAATAAAAAATATATATTAAATGTTTCATCCGAAAGCACCGTAAAGTCTACGGTGAACTAACGGATCCGGATAGGGAAGGCACCCATCGAATTAATTGTAAAGGAAATAAAAAGAACGAAACAGATCTTGTATCATCTATTAATTATACCATTGTTAAAATGGTCAGTTAATTAATGATGGAGACGCTAAGACGGTTGTAATGATGATTTTAATCTGTCAACGACAGGGTTAGTATGATTAATTTGTGTGTTCCACAAAATCGGCCTAAATTGTATTTTGTTGGACGCGATTATTATATGAATTTCATGCGTCGTTCTTTAATACTTCTTTTTATTTTGCGAGACGATGTTATAGCATACGTAAAAACTAAACATGAAAGAGTAATATCAGCCCTGTATTTAAAATTATGCCAGATCTCATTATGTGTCTTAATTACATGCTGCTACACAAACACGGTTCGTTTATTAACCGAGATTACATCTTTTTAAAACCGTTTATATACTACAGGCAACTATAAGAGATAAATCAAAAACAGGCTTAAATGCTTTTTTCGTTACACGTCATGTTTTATTATAGTTTACAAACATTTACATAACTGACATTCCAAAACTACAAAAATACAACAACCGGACTAGTTTTCACCCTCTTGCCGCGCCACTGCTTTACTTATGCGCCATAAAATTGCAAGAATCGAAACTCTGTGATAGCAAAATTTTATTGATTTCCAATTAATGTATACTTTATGAAGGTATCAGTATGTATAAGATATTTTTTTCTGAATGTATATATCCTCGGTCTGTAATAATAGACCTCGGAAAGCATTTAATATACCTTGGCGTTCCTCGGTTCATTCCCATGCCATTATTACATACATTGGATATATAAATATTTCTATAGCGTATTTGGCAAAGTGGTCTAGACCGCTGCACATAATGCAGACGAATGTGTGCCACAGTGTCGCAACGGTGTGAGTTCAAATCCCTCTGAGGGTAAGCCAAAAAATCTAACAGTGTTTGGCTTAACTTGTAGACTATATAGCTATTTGGTGTTAATCCAGTATTTCTGATAATTCATAAATCCGCTCGATGGATAAATTATGTGGTTGTCACAATACTTAGACTTTATTCTTCAAATAAAAGTTCAATATAACTAGAATTTCTGTATTCTTTAATTCATTAGTATTTAAAAAATGATGAAAGTACTAGTGAATTAAAGAACACAGAGTTATATATAATAGTAATCAGGATAGAGTCTATATATTTCTCAAATTAAAGTCCAGTATAACTGTAATTTCTGTATTCTTTATTCTAGTACTTTCATTATCTTGATATATATAACATAAATATGAAAATACACATGTATTAACATTATAATACAAATAGTATATGTCATATAAAGTGTGGTAAGTATTCATCAGATTGTATTTTCTCAACTCTTTAAGTTTTATACATAAAATGTCCGCTGTTTTTTCGTCAACCATATCCAATACTCTTTATGGCGGTATTATTGTCAACTGCGTCATAACAAATGGATTAAGATGTTATTAATGTTCGAATATTATCAAATATGTTCGGTAAAATAACAGATTTAAATATTCTCCAACAAAGGCATGGACTTGTTAAATTATCACAGTAGCAACATTCCCAAAATTAAATTTGAACCTAAGTACTTAGCTTGTTAGAAACACTTCGACGACGAGTTCGGTGGAAGAACTTCTGTTTTCAAAACGAGATATGCAGAAGCTGAAATAAATTAGGTTAATTAAAAGTGTCGTACAACAAGAGCAAAAGAGAAAATGCTATAAAGCTCGTCATAAAATTTATCTTTACAGTGTTCATTATCGAGGGGTTAGAAGTCAGCTGATTGTATGATTACAGTGATTAATCACCGACAAACACTGTTAATTTGACAACTTAATAGTTACAACGATTCGAACATTTAGGACAGGCAGAAAATGAACAATTTATTGTAGCATGTCCTTACAGCGACCTTTTTATACCAGACTGTTTGTACAAACGTGCAAATACATTGTATACTAGTATTATGATTTCAGAAAAAATGTTTGATTATGAGTATACGTAAAACAGTTTTGTCATGTCTACCTTTCTGAAGTAATTTGCTAAGAAATATTACCGTGTCTGTATATGAATTCATCAACGCGTTCCTTTTGTTAATATTATGTATGAAGTTTTTGATCTTGTGCATGGCATCCGCAACAACTCTATCCACGACACATTAATTTGGTCAACTTATGATCTCTCTGACAATAACTGGTTAATTGACCAGGCAGTCGTCTAATTTGGTATTCAAAGGATTAAATCAAGGACATTGATCAGATTTAATAAAATAACTGCGTACTGAAAACGAGGTTAGATAGATGTCAGTTACAATTATAGATATGGAAGTTCTGATGATTTAACATGCCTAATATATCTTACTTCTATAAAACATGATTTACTATCGCTCGATTTACATGCAGAGATTATAAATCATTAAACATCGTTAGACGTAATAACTTGAAATGTACATCGGTTGCGTATGTTTTTGTTGCTGTCATGTTTTCAGATTAACATTTCCTTCGTGATTTATGTATTTAAAGAAACCAAAATTTGATCATGCCTGGGGCAGGGGTGTGGAATTAGCGCCTTGCGTTTCCAATTTTTTATATAGTGTGAACGACAACTATGGTAAATGACATCAGATTGAGGAGTGCAATGCTGCCTTGAGAAAAAGAACGTCTGTAGATATTTCCATTCCCTTGTTAGATACACCTTCATTAATTCAACATATTCCCGTATAAGATACACCTTATAAATCCCACAAATTCCTCTTTTAGATAATCTCTCACTGTCCTCTCCAGTCCACAGTTAGATAAACTTTTATTGATCCCATCCATTTCCTTGTTAGATGCGGTCTTTATGAACACTCCATTCCACTATTATGTACACTTTCAATGATGCAACCCACTCCCCTGTTAGATACGCTCTCACAGATCACTCCGTTCCACTGTTAGATACACCTTCACTGATTCAACCCAGTCCCCTGTTGGATACGCTCTAACATATAACTCCATTCCTCTGTCAGATACTCTTTAACAAATGTTAAAAAATTTCACTGTCAAATACACTTTCACTGATTTAACCCACTTCCATGTTAGATACTGACCACTACAATCTATGGTTATATACACGTTCACTCATCCAACCCGTTTCCCAGTAAGATACTCTCTGACTGACCACTTCAATCTATTGTTAATACACGTTCATTTATCCAACCCGTTTCCCAGTTAGATACTCTCTGACTGACCACTACAATCTATGGTTATATACACGTTCACTCATCCAACCCGTTTCAAAGTAAGATACTCTCTGACTGACCACTACAGTCTATGGTTATATACACGTTCACTTATCCAACCCGTTTCCCAGTCAGATACTCTCTGACTGACCACTTCAATCTATGGTTATATACACGTTCACTCATCCAACCCGTTTCCCAGTCAGATACTCTCTGACTGACCACTACAGTCTATGGTTATATACACGTTCACTCATCCAACCCGTTTCCCAGTAAGATACTCCCTGACTGACCCACTACAATCTATGGTTATATACACGTTCAATCATCCAACCCGTTTCCCAGTCAGATACTCTCTGACTGACCACTACAGTCTATGGTTATATACACGTTCACTCATCTAACCCGTTTCCCAGTAAGATACTCCCTGACTGACCACTTGAATGTATTGTTAATACACGTTCACTTATCCAACCCGTTTCCCAGTAAGATACTCTCTGACTGACCACTACAATCTATGGTTATATACACGTTAACTCATCCAACCCGTTTCAAAGTAAGATACTCTCTGACTGACCACTACAATCTAAGGTTATATACACGTTCACTCATCCAACCCGTTTCCCAGTAAGATACTCTTTGACTGACCACTACAATCTATGGTTATATACACGTTCACTTATCCAACCCGTTTCCCAGTAAGATACTCTCTGACTGACCACTACAATCTAAGGTTATATACACGTTCACTCATCCAACCCGTTTCCCAGTAAGATACTCTCTGACTGACCACTTCAATCTATTGTTAATACACGTTCACTCATCCAACCCGTTTCCCAGTAAGATACTCTCTGACTGACCACTACAATCTATGGTTATATACACGTTCACTTATCCAACCCGTTTCCCAGTAAGATACTCTCTGACTGACCACTTCAATCTATTGTTAATACACGTTCACTTATCCAACCCGTTTCCCAGTAAGATACTCTCTGACTGACCACTTCAATCTATGGTTATATACACGTTCACTTATCCAACCCGTTTCCCAGTAAGATACTCTCTGACTGACCACTTCAATCTATTGTTAATACACGTTCACTTATCCAACCCGTTTCCCAGTAAGATACTCTCTGACTGACCACTTCAATCTATGGTTATATACACGTTCACTTATCCAACCCGTTTCCCAGTAAGATACTCTCTGACTGACCACTTCAATCTATTGTTAATACACGTTCACTTATCCAACCCGTTTCCCAGTAAGATACTCTCTGACTGACCACTTCAATCTATGGTTATATACACGTTCACTTATCCAACCCGTTTCCCAGTAAGATACTCTCTGACTGACCACTTCAATCTATTGTTAATACACGTTCACTTATCCAACCCGTTTCCCAGTAAGATACTCTCTGACTGACCACTTCAATCTATGGTTATATACACGTTCACTTATCCAACCCGTTTCCCAGTAAGATACTCTCTGACTGACCACTACAATCTATGGTTATATACACGTTCACTTATCCAACCCGTTTCCCAGTAAGATACTCTCTGACTGACCACTACAATCTATGGTTATATACACGTTCACTTATCCAACCCGTTTCCCAGTAAGATACTCTCTGACTGACCACTACAATCTATGGTTATATACACGTTCACTTATCCAACCCGTTTCCCAGTAAGATACTCTCTGACTGACCACTACAATCTATGGTTATATACACGTTCATTCATCCAACCCGTTTCCCAGTAAGATACTCTCTGACTGACCACTTCAATCTATGGTTATATACACGTTCACTCATCCAACCCGTTTCCCAGTAAGATACTCTCTGACTGACCACTACAATCTATGGTTATGTACACGTTCACTCATCCAACCCGTTTCCCAGTAAGATACTCTCTGACTGACCACTTCAATCTATGGTTATATACACGTTCAATCATCCAATCCGTTTCCCAGTCAGATACTCTCTGACTGACCACTACAGTCTATGGTTATATACACGTTCACTCATCCAACCCGTTTCCCAGTAAGATACTCTCTGACTGACCCACTACAATCTATGGTTATATACACGTTCAATCATCCAACCCGTTTCCCAGTCAGATACTCTCTGACTGACCACTACAGTCTATGGTTATATACACGTTCACTCATCTAACCCGTTTCCCAGTAAGATACTCCCTGACTGACCACTTGAATGTATTGTTAATACACGTTCACTTATCCAACCCGTTTCCCAGTAAGATACTCTCTGACTGACCACTACAATCTATGGTTATATACACGTTCACTCATCCAACCCGTTTCAAAGTAAGATACTCTCTGACTGACCACTACAATCTAAGGTTATATACACTTTCACTCATCCGACCCGTGTCCCAGTAAGATACTCTCTGACTGACCACTACAATCTATGGTTATATACACGTTCACTTATCCAACCCGTTTCCCAGTAAGATACTCTCTGACTGACCACTACAATCTATGGTTATATACACGTTCATTCATCCAACCCGTTTCCCAGTAAGATACTCTCTGACTGACCACTACAATCTATGGTTATATACACGTTCATTCATCCAACCCGTTTCCCAGTAAGATACTCTCTGACTGACCACTACAATCTATGGTTATATACCGTAATAACAACTATCAGAATACAACAAATCGAAGAGAGAATGACAATTTTGCAAATTATTCAACTACACAATATAGAGACAATTACCGATATGAAAACTATCGAGGTAGAGGACAACAGAGAGGATATAGTGGCCGTGGTCAAACCTTTCGTCGCTACAAGCGTTATTGATACTTTCATTCGTTAAATATATAACATCTCAGATAATAATAACAGTTTATTGATTTATTACATTCCTGTGAAGTACACATTATTATTTTTACTATTCTTTTTTATTTAATAGCATTTGTATTTTTTCCGTTTGTTTGTTATCCAAATTATTGGGCCTTGATATAATAGTACCACATTAATAAGTACAATGCCTAAGAGAAATGGTTTTAATTTTGCTAATATATCATTTTGTATATGGAATATAGGAGGTTTAATATCCAAAACATATAATAAATTTCAAGACAAAGATTTTACTAAAGAGATAATTAATTATGATATTATTCTTTTAACTGAAACACATCTTGGATATAAAAACTTTGTGGAGCTTGAGGGTTTTAAATATTTCTCTGTTTGTAGACCGCAATCCACAAATTATAGATTTTATGGCGGACTTGGAATTTTTATTAATAATAACATTCGTCAAGGTGTTAAAATTTTACAAAACACCAGTAAGGAATACCAATGGTTGAAATTAGAGAAACAATTTTTCAATTTAACAAATGATATTTATCTTTGTTTGGCTTATATCATACCAAGCACCTCCAGTTATTTTCAACAATCAGAAGATGATGTTTTGGATATGATTGAAAAAGATATCAGTAATAAATATAAATCTAAGGGTGACATTATATTATGTGGTGATATGAATGCACGGTCCGGTTCAGAGCCAGATTTTTTACCCAATGATATATATGATAAACATGTACCTTTATATGATAATTATGATTATGATAATGTTCAGGATTCTAGATGTAGCTATGACCAAAAGATAGATGCAAGAGGTAAACAATTAGTCGATTTATGTATAACTGCAAATATGAGAATTTTAAATGGAAGAGTTATAGGGGACTTATTTGGTAAATACACATGTCATAAACCCACAGGATCAAGTGTTGTTGACTATGTCCTGGTGTCCGAAGAATTGTTATCAAAAATTTTATATTTTAAAGTTTCTGACTTTTTGCCTAATTTTTCTGATTGCCATTGCAAACTGTCTTTTAGCATTTTGGCAACATATTCAATTGTTCAGACAAATAGTACTTTTCAAATGGCAAAACATCCAGGTAAATATATATGGACAAAAACATCCACAAGTAATTTTCAGGATGCCCTTTGTCATCCAACTTGTAAAACTCTTATGAAAGACTTTATAACTGAAATTGAACATAAAGAAGTAGAAAACTCAGTCACTGACTTTGTTGATATATTAAAAGTGGCAGCTTCTAAAGGTAAAATTTTACACAATGGCTCTAAGAATAAGAAAAAAGTTTCACCTTGTAAGTATTTTGATACAGATCTATCTATTAAAAGGAAACAACTATTTAGTAAAGGCCATTTATTATCTAAATTTCCATTTGATCCTTTTATAAGAGGATCTTTCTATAAATGTTACAGAGAATACAACAAACTTCGTAAATACAAAAAGAGACATTTTAAACAAACTATATTAGACAGTTTAGACACCTTGCGTGATAATGATCCAAAACAATATTGGAAATTGATTAATACATTGAAAGAACAATCAGATGACAAAGTACATTGTGTAGAACCAGAGGCATGGCATAATCACTTTTCTGATTTGAATAAAATACCTATAGTTAATATTCCTAGGCTTAATGAAATTGACAAGGAGGTTATGAACATGGAAAATATCAAAAGCTTTTGTGAGCTTGATTATACCATTTCGACGAAAGAAATTTATGACTCCATCTCAAAATTAAAGGGAGGAAAGGCGACAGGTTTAGATGGAATTCCTTCTGAAATGCTTAAAGCTGGAACCTCCACACTTGTCCCACTTTTACAAAAACTATTTAATAAAGTCTTTTCTTCAGGCATATATCCCTCACAATGGTCAGCTGCTTATCTTACACCAATTTTTAAAAATGGTGATCCCAGTAAACCAGAAAACTACAGAGGTATTGCAATAAACTCCTGTCTGGGTAAATTGTTTAACTCTATTTTAAATAATAGACTTCATAAATTTTTAGAAGACAAAAATATAATTAACAAATGTCAAATTGGATGTCGTAAGAAATCTAGAACTTCTGATCATTTATTTGTACTGAAAACCTTAATTGATAAATATACCAACAAGAAGGGTGGTAAGTTATTTGCCTGTTTTGTTGATTTAAAAAAGGCATATGACACAGTTATACATTCTGGAATTAAATATAAATTATTACAAAATAATATCAGTGGAAAGTTTTATACAATCATTAAAAATATGTACAGTAAAAATAGATTATGTGTTAGAATAAAAGATGATATAACTCCACTATTTGATTCACACATAGGAGTTAGACAGGGTGATGTTTTAAGTCCCAACATTTTCAATATATTTTTAAATGATCTTCCTGACATGATGTCCTCTTGTAATAACTTTGTTAATGTAAATAATAGTAGAACTGATTGTTTAATGTATGCTGATGATATTGTTCTCTTATCTGATACAAAAGAAGGATTACAAAATCGAATAAATGTATTACAAACATTTTGTAATAAATGGTGTCTAAATATTAATTTGAAAAAGACAAACATTTTAATTTTTAACAAACCAGGAAAATTTTTAAATGAAATTTTTGAGTTAAATGGAGACCATATTGAATGTGTTAAAAGTTGCAAATATCTAGGAATTACTTTTTCTTCTAGTGGTAAATTTTCACAATGTAAAGAGGAATTATTTAAAAAATCAATGAAAGCATGTTTCAAATTGCAACAATGTTTATCTTCCTCTAATCCTAGTGTCTCTACATTATTACATCTATATGATCATACAATAAAACCAATTCTTCTATATGGCAGTGAAATTTGGGGTATATTTTCACCTTCTTCATCAGCTTGTAAGAAAAACAACAACTATATCTTAGAAAAAGTTTTTACAAATGATATATCAGAAAAATCACATACAAAATTTATGAAATATGTACTTGGTGTAAACAAAAAATCTAGTAACTTAGCAGTGATGTCTGAATTGGGAAGATATCCTATATATTTTTCTATTATTTTATCCATGTTAAAATTTTGTCATAGATTGGAAAACTGTACAGATGGATTATTATATGATGCATATGTTTGCAATAAAGATCTTCATCTTAATAATATTGTATCATGGTATTCTAGCATTGACTTTATATTAAAAGAATTTGATTTACGTAATTTGAATATGAGCTTGACATCTCTCTGCAACCTAACTAAAGATAAACTGTGTAAAAGTTTTCAAAAATTTTGGTATGACTTCAGACAAGACACTTTAGAATCAGAACATGGTAAACTAATAACTTATTTTTCTTTTAAACACTCATTTGGCAGAGAGAAATATCTAGATTTAAAAGAATTTAAATTAAGGCAAGCATTATGCAAAATCAGAATAAGTGCCCATCCTCTTCAAGTGGAAACAGACAGATATTCAAAAAAATATATAGAAAAAGCTAAAAGAATTTGTAAACACTGTAACTTAGATAAAGTTGAAGATGAAGAACACTTCATATTAGAATGTCCAAAATATAACTCAGAAAGGTTACAATTTTTTAATACAATATCATCTTTCTTTGATAATTTTATAAATTTGAACATATCCACAAAATTTAATTGGCTATTTATTCAGGAAGACGTTAAATTACATAAAAGTTTTTGCAACATATTTGAATAACTGTCTCGATATAAGAAGAAACTAATAATACACTATTGCAAATATATGTATCTGGTATTATGATAATTTGTTTATTGACTGGCTCTGAACCTGGTAATTAACTGATTAATATTTCATTCATCAATTATCATACTATAGTATATTCTTTTGTATACTTATTGATGCTAAAATCATTGTATGTAATTGTTTGCTCTTTATGGGCCCTTTAATTGGATTAATAAAGTATTTCTATTTCTATTTCTATTTTCTACACGTTCACTTATCCAACCCGTTTCCCAGTAAGATACTCTCTGACTGACCACTACAATCTATGGTTATATACACGTTCACTTATCCAACCCGTTTCCCAGTAAGATACTCTCTGACTGACCACTACAATCTATGGTTATATACACGTTCATTCATCCAACCCGTTTCCCAGTAAGATACTCTCTGACTGACCACTTCAATCTATGGTTATATACACGTTCACTCATCCAACCCGTTTCCCAGTAAGATACTCTCTGACTGACCACTACAATCTATGGTTATGTACACGTTCACTCATCCAACCCGTTTCCCAGTAAGATACTCTCTGACTGACCACTACAATCTATAGTTATATACACGTTCACTCATCCAACCCGTTTCCCAGTAAGATACTCTCTGACTGACCACTACAATCTATGGTTATATACACGTTCAATCATCCAATCCGTTTCCCAGTCAGATACTCTCTGACTGACCACTACAGTCTATGGTTATATACACGTTTACTCATCCAACCCGTTTCCCAGAAAGATACTCTCTGACTGACCACTTCAATCTATTGTTAATACACGTTCACTCATCCAACCCGTTTCCCTGTAAGATACTCTCTGACTGACCACTTCAATCTATGGTTATATACACGTTCACTCATCCAACCCGTTTCCCAGTAAGATACTCTCTGACTGACCACTACAATCTATGGTTATATACACGTTCACTCATCCAATCCGTTTCCCAGTAAGATACTCTCTGACTGACCACTTCAATCTATTGTTATATACACGTTCACTTATCCAACTCGATTCCCAGAAAGATACTCTCTGACTGACCACTTTAATCAATTGTTAATACACGTTCACTCATCCAACCCGTTTCCCAGTTAGATTCTATCTCCCTGGCCACTCCAGTCTACTGTTTTACTGTAACATACACTTTCGATCATTTTTACTGCATGATCCAACCCATTCCCGTTAGATACTATCTCACTGATCACTCCAATCTCCTAAAGTCTTCAATCCGGATATCTGAAACTTCACAGAAAGATTGCACATGTATTAAAGTTATGCACCTGCTATTACGAATTGTTTGAGAATTTTTTTCATATTTTGCAATATTTGGGAACTTGGTCGTTTGTACGCAAATTGTAACTATTTTGAGTAATCAACTATTTCTACAGCTTTAAACCCAGATCTCTGAAATGCTATACGAGCTAAAACCTTCTTAAAAAAATTGTAAACAGAAGTAATAGATATGTACAAAATTCTTTTAAGAATGCTATAGGCGATGAATTTCATTATTAATATATTTGTAATAATTAAGAGATTCAGGCACCAAGAACAAAGTTCATTGCACAATTTTAATAGAAAATAATAGTAATATCAAAATGGCTTGTATGTTCTCAATGTGTAATACAAATTGGTTGAAAAATGTGTCACTATTTTTTAGGGTATTAGTAAAATGTTTATATTTATATACTAGTATACCTCTATTCACCATTTCGTAAATTGTTTGTTTGTTTTTGTTGTCATTTTCCTGTGTTCGTAATCTGTATTATAACATATGTTAATCTATGATTGTGACAAATTGTTACTCATGCTGCACACTTTTAAAAATAAATCTTGAATCTTGTAGGCATTATACTTGGTAAAAATACCCCAAAGATATTTGTATTAACACCAGTTTGCTCTTCTTGCATTCTTTGTTTGTCATAATTTTAAGAAGAACCATGCAAACTATGTTGCTAATAAACCATTACAAGTAGGTGTAGGTTAATTATTTCAACTTTTAGAGCTCTTTTACAAATGTAAAAAATTTTTAAGATACACAAGTCCCCATTTCCGGTTCGTATTAAGATTGCCTTAAATTTAATTGAGTTATGTTTGTTTGTTTGTTTTTATGGTGTTTAACGCCACTTTCGGCAATTTTTCAGCTATATCATGGCGTCCAGTTTTTATTGGGGGAGGAAGCCGGAGTACCCGGAGAAAACCCCCGACCTGCGGTAGGAAAACTGGCAATCCTTGTCAATTAAGATTGGAGTCGAGTACACCCTGCCTGCAGTGAGAATCGAACCCGCAATCTCAGTGTTGACAGACCACGTGATCAATAGTAGACGAACTACCTTGACCACTCGGCCACCGAGGCCCCAATTGAGTTATGGATTAATTACAAATCAATTGATAATTACTATTATAAAGACTGATTTTAAGCGAGTGTTTTTCTGGTTTCTTGAAAGTACCCTAATATTTTGTTGCCTTGTTGTTGATAATTTTAGGTGTGGTTAATGACGGATTGGAAATTGATAATGTTTGCTTTTAACAAACAGTTCTTCGTTAGGTATAGTTTTACGTGCCGTTTTTGTGTGTGTGTTTTTTACGTTCATTCAGCCTGGGAATGTGTTTGTTTCATTTATCGTTTATTTCACGGGGTACTGATGACAGATAGTTAATGGTCTGTTTTTGCATCTCTAGCTGCTATTTGTAACACTTGCTATGAAACTGCGTTGAAGCGCCCCCACCCCCTCTAGTGGTGGATAGCGGAAGTCCTCTGCGTTGAAGGGTTTTCAGATTATAGTACTTCAAGACTGACTTCGGAACGTGGTGTGTAACGTGTTTTTAGTGCTTCGCTCCTTGGACGATAAAGACCAGTTTTGTATAGAAGGCGAATTGAAGACGATATATACGTGAAGATGCACTTTCTAGAACTGAATATCGGCAACATCATCTCATTCATCTACATCTCCTTCTAGCTCATTAAAGCTGTCGATACTTTGAATGCCACTTAAACTAAGTTAGGTTATATTTCTTCAAATGAGATAATGCATGCTATTTAAAACCTCAAAAAGTAATATGATCTTTTGGCCAATTTTGGTAATAAATGTGTGTACAAACTAGTTGTACAAAATGATGAATTTTACCCTCGATAATTCTCTTTCTTTGATATGTAATACAAGGGATCTTTTAATAACAATTGTGTACCTTCATTCTTTGGGTAAAGAGGGATAACCCTGTTTTTACTTAATTTACTCTAGTATTAAGTCTAATTTACACGTCAGCTATTTGTTCATTTGTTTGATATTTTCAGCTATTTTGTTGGGGGTTGGTTGCTGGTTGCAGAGTGGGTTGCAGAAATACCAAAATACCAAGAAACCGCTAATCTTGATCAGGTAAGCTGTCATAAACAGTTTTTTAAAATATCAAGACGCACTTAAATATAACCAAATTCAGTAATATAATTATATATTCTCGCAGTTCCAAACTCGATACACTAATTGGGTATGTTTCCTATTCAAACACTATTATGAGTGTCTACTTGACCAATATACAACATGTTTCCAATAATATAGGAATTTTCTCCTAGTAGAGCTCTTTGAGCAAATGGTAAACAAAATTACAGAGTTAAGTTTTTTATAAGCGCAAACAAGTTATTGTTGGTAAGTGTAACCGTCATTCTCTATCATCCACCCATCAACTGTAGTAGACAGTAGAAAGTGATGAATCCTCAGTAATTGACAAAGTACACGTGGCTGATAAGGAGTAAGTAGAATGTCGTTAATAGCTATAAAAGTATTTGTATTAAATACTTTCGAAGCCTAGAAAAACGTATAAACAAAATGTACGAAGATTTTATCAACTTTGCATCAGATATATTTTGTTATTCGACATGTTTGACAGTGACACGACAAAAGTACCCGTATAACGTGGATAAAGCACGCAGATGTTATAGTACAAGAATATAATGACTTTCAATGATGCATCATTTAGGAAAATTGTATACACAAAGCACACATAGTCATAAATGGTTTAATGTTATGTTTGATTTCCGCTTTTAATTTCATCCTAGGTAGAATAATGTTTAACCGTAATATTGATCAACGCAAACAAGCGGAATGTGCATGATAACAAATCCGTATTATACTTCAGCCGATAAGACAGGGTGGACAGGGTAGTGGGAGACAGGGGGAGGGAGAAAGGAGCTGAGGGGATGGAGAAAGGAGGTGAGGGGAGGGAGAAAGGAGAAAAGGGGAGAAGAAAGGAAAAAAATAAAAAAAGAGGGAGGAAGTACTTTTACAAATATGTTCTTTAATTCGTACCTGAAAATCATTTAATAAGTGCCAATTAATTGATGTAATTTCAAAAGACTTAAATTATTTTCATAAAACTCCACTAAAGAGATAAATTGCATCCAAATGATCAGAATTTTTACTATGCTAGTATGCAGTAAGGTTTTTCCTAAAGCGTATGTCTGTCCCTTTTCTATAGTGTGATCTTTTATTGACTAGGTGTCTGTCATCTGTTATCTGTCCGTTGTTAACTTTATAAACAATGTTCTCCTCTGACACCACTTAGAGTACCTAGTTTTAGCTTTGCATCCATGAGTTTGATATATGTATGTAAAACAAATATTAATCAAAGCGCAGTTTGCACTGGTAGTGTTTTATTGCATGTAGTACATAATACCGGTAGATTTTAAAACAAATGAAGTTTTGTTAATTCTTTTACATTGAAAATTGTAACAATTTTAATAAGACGTAGCGCATATACGATGCTTTATGTCCGATATTTTCTTTTTGTCCGACGTCGCTTTTGGTCCGATAATTTTGCTTTTTGTCCGCCAACCTTTTATCCGATTAGCTTTTTGTCCGATATTTTTGCTTTTTGTCTGATTTTTTGCTTTTTGTCCGAAATTTTGTATCCGATTAGCTTTTTGCCCGATTGCTTTGCTTTTTGTCCGATATCAGTTGTATTTGGTGACCATATGATATTTTTGTTGACTTATTGCGTTTGACTGTTATAATACTCTTCAAAAGTAATGTCCATTATTTTTTAAGCTAACCAGGGGGTATCTGGGAATAAAGTAATCATTCAGTTTTTGCTTTGGTAATCATTAATCATTTTCTGAATATTACGTCATTTAACAAAAAAAAGTGGTAATCGAGTCATCAAGAAGGAGGTGTTTAAAATCAAGTAATCACTAAAAATGACCCTTGTAATCAAGTAATCACCTTAAAATGCACCAGTAATCAAGAAACATATGACGAGGCTCATCAATAACTCTTATTTTCAAAATTCTAACTCGTAAATGGCTAACTATATCCCTGCCACAAAATTTGGCTGTCTCATTATAGTTGTCCGTCTGTAACCAATTCTTGTCGGGCTGTTACTATACGTGCGGCTGGAGTTTGGGAAAACCCACCCATTCCTGTACCTGCAATTTTATTGTATAAACATTACTTAAATTGAATAAATGACTGTCAGTATGCTTAGATAATCAAGGAAGACTGCACCAGTATCAATTCTGTGGAAATGTACCTATGCAAATACAATATTCTTATTTTGAATTTTCTACCCAAAAATATACTTAATATTACCGAAAAAAGTATACCTAATCATATACATTTAGACCCGAAAAAGTAGACCCATTTCAGCGGCACGTCTGTACATACCAATATATAGGTAGTGACCCCACCCCGGAACATTTTGTCTTTTTCATGTTAAATGTTCTATGTTCAGCAGGGGATCATTGTTTGACATTTTTGGATCGGATTTGAGTAGTATGCATGATATTTTGTTCCAGCAAGCAGCGCCCTTGAGTGACATAAAAGGCCGCTGTCTCTTTCCCGTTTTGGTAATTTCATTGTTTATGTGGGTTAAGTCGCGTACATTTTCTTCCATGCTCCTATTTGTTAACATTATCTATAATACATCACATAATCATACGCTTGGTGACAATTAAGGCTGCTGGCTCTTTTCCGTTGAGTTGTACCAGAATCTTCTTTTTGCAGTCCTTGTGATAAAGGCAATATACGATGAATGCTAAATGATAGGGATCAAATTAAAGATAATATAATTGTAACAACCCGTTTTGCAATAAAATTTTAAAAGATGTACAAATTGTTTGTTATGATGTTGTTAGTTTTCTATGCTCAAGTACAAATATAACGATATACTGATATACTAGTATAAGTATATATCCTTTTTTATCATATTTTTCTACTTTAGCAGTTTATGTTGCAATAAGAACGCATTTTGCAATAACCCGTTTTGCAATAAAAATGTCAAACATTTACAAATCGTTCTTCATGATGTTGTGAATATTTTGAGGATTATCTATACACAAGTACAACGATATACTATTATAAATATATATTATGTTTCATTTTTGTAGCTCACCTGACTCAAAATTTGAGTTTTTGGTGCTGATCAAATATTAAACATAGCTGCCAGAGCCTTAAATGCGTTCTGATTGGCTAAATTTCAAAAATCTTCTCATAAACCGCTTGTCAGATTGATTTGCAATATTGCAGAAATGTACCTTAGATGGTCTTCTTCAAAGGTTGAGTTTTTTGTGCCAATCCAAAATCCAAGATGGCCGCCATCGCAGGACATAATTTAACATAGGACCCTATGGGAAAAACAAACAAACAAACAACTTCTTTTCAGAAACTGTTCCACATAATGAAGCCAAATTTTAAAGAAATGAAGGTTGGATAATTATCTTAATAATTTGTGTTTTTCGAGGCAAATGCAAATTGAACATGGCTTCCAGGGCCAATAATGCGTTCTGGTTGGCTGAATTTCAAAATTCTACTTCTCATAAACCATTTGGCTGATTGATTTGAAAATCCGCAGATATGTACCTTAGATGGTCCTCTACAAAGTTTGAGGTCTTAGTGCCAATCCAAGATGGCCACCATCGCAGGACTTTGTTTAACATAGGACCCTGTGGGTAAAACATACAAACAACTTCTTTTTGGAAACAGTTCCACACAATGAAGCCAAAGAAATGCAGAAATGAAGGTTGGATTGTTATCTAAATATTTTGATTTTTTCGAGACAATTGCAACTTCAACATCGCTTCCAGGGCCACTAATGCGTTCTGATTGGATGAATTTCAAAATTCTTCTTCTCATAAACCGTTTGGCAGATTGATTTGAAATATTGCAGATATGTACCTTAGATGGTCCTCTACAAAGTTTGAGATTTAAGTGCCGATCCAAAATCCAAGATGGCCGCCATTGCAGGACTTAGTATAACATAGGACCCTATGGGAAAAACAAACAAACAACTTCTTCTCAGAAACTGTTCCAAACAATGAGGACAAAATATGAAGAAATTATGGTTTGATATTTATCTTATTATTTGGGTTTTTCGAGCCAATTGCAAATTGAACATGGCTTCTACTGCCACTAATGGGTTCTCAGTGGTCGACTTAACCACTGGCCCGCTGGCCCGTGGCCAGTAATATTTTAACCGGGCCAGTCGGTTTTGAAAGCACAACAGCCCGACGGGCCAGTTTATGTTGTGGGGCCAGTTGGGCCTTTAAAATTTATTTTTGTCGAACATTACTATTAATTACAATTTTTCTGAGGGAAAACCCCATCATGATCCCCTTTCAGTAAGATCCTCTCAATCTTCTCGGACCTCTCAGAAAGTTGGGCCAGAGAAGTTCTGGAGGGGCCAGTAAATTGTCAAGTTAGCTGGCCCTGTGGGCTTACAGGTCATGGTTTCTTAAGTCTACCCCTGGTTCTGATTGGCTGAAATTTCAAAAATCTTCTTTTTACAAACCGCATGCAGATTGATTTGAAACATGGCAACATTCATAGAAACAGCATCATCATTTAAAATCTTTAGCATTTAATATCAAATTAATAGAAAACTAATGTCTCTTAAAATTTATTAGTAAGTCAGGTTGTTGACAAGTTTTAATTATACTCTACTTAATAAAAATAACGTCAACCAGCGATCGTGGTAGGTTGGTTAAGGTATGAACAGTGCTTTTGCCATAATGATGGTGTTTGTCCAATGATTCAATTGATCGACAAATAATGTCACTCACTTTTGCCATATATGCTAGTGTTAATGATATTGACACTGCGCCAACCCATTTTGCAATAAACTTTTTATCTCGGGATGTATCAGTAATCCGATGGTATCTGTTTGTGCTGATATATATTTATATTCACAATAGTTCATAGATAAACCAAAACATTATTAGGAACATTCTGTAGTTTCATCAGTTAAATTTCTGTCCCAAAAACACTTTATTGCAAAACGGGTTGACTACTAAAGCCCGTTTTGCAATAAACTGTTCATGTCGCCACGAATCAGTAATTCGAAGGTATATGCACCTCAAGTTCCCCCAAAGCACGCAACACTAAGGAGATACACACCTGAAAGTCATATAATTGAATCTTCGTGAAAATTGATATATTTATATTGGGAAGGATCAATAAAAGAAGTACATTAAGCGAAAAAATATCCATAGTTATATGATTATATATTAGCAGTTGAAGTTTTGGCAGGAAATGAAATTTCTCTGCCTTTTTTATAGGTTTATCATTACTTTCATGTTCCTTTCCAAAAACACAGCAATAATTAAACTTCAAACTAAAATTTATGAAATTTTGGAAAGAAAATAGGGGCTACATGATATAATAGAGAAGCATGGGTTTTAATGGATAAAGGAAGAGAAACCCGAAAGTTTTGTTTAAATCTCAAAACCTTTTTAGTGAATTTGCGATCAACTTAGTGATAGAAATGGTATTGAAAAAAAATTAATGACGAAAACTAAACGACTGTATGCTATTTTTTATCTAATTTATCATCGGATTTTTGTTATTTATGGCATAATTATGCGACAAGAAATTTGCGTAGACCCATTTTTAAAGAAATAAAACGTAATCTTTGGTCACATGAAATGCCTGGAATCTAATAATTACGTATAATCTCTGGGTTTTCTTTTTTAAAATAACGTTTTTATTGATATTTCAGCCTTCGGCCCTTCATTCAGTTTGTAAGGTCCGGGATATCCGTTCGTACATCCATGAACGATCAAGTTTTGTGCTTAATTCTGTAATGAATACTCAAACTTGAATTAATTAGTCAAAATAAATGAAAAACGTCTAATGTTCACATATCTTGGACTGATTTAGCAGTTGCCACACGCGTGTTGAATAATGACAAATTTTGCATATTTAGATGGTGTAATTTGTGGATTATATGCAGACTTGTTAAAACGGGCTTCAATGCAACCATTTTGGCTTGATATTAAAATACATAATCTTCAACTCAGTCTAATTTTTAAAAAAAATATGCCCTTACTGGAACTATGCATTTGAATTAGGAATTTACACGTATTTTGTTGTTTTATTTCACAGCGCATTTAAGGTGGTTCCAGGATATAAGCAAATTCCATCAGATTTTTTAAAAAATTGTCAGAATTAAAATTTCATAAAAAAAACATTGAAAAATGCCTAAAAAATTGGGGGTCACACACATACACAATTTCGACAGACTTGGCCCATTCCCGTGGACCACAGGCCCCATGATGCTAGGCCTTTTTTCTTTCTTTCCCATAAAAATAAACTCGGTGTAAGAAAAACTGACGAATGCTAGTACTCATATCGGACAAAAAGCAAAAAAGTCGGACAAAAAGCTAATCGGATACAAAATTTCGGACAAAAGGAAAAAAATCGGACAAAAAGCAAAAATATCGGACAAAAAGCTAATCGGATAAAAGGTTGACGGACAAAAAGCTAATCGGATAAAAGGTTGACGGACAAAAAGCAAAAGTTCGGACGAAAAGCAAAATTATCGGATAAAAAGCGACGGCGGACAAAAAGAAAATGTCGGACATAAAGCATCGTATCAAGCGCACGTTATTGGGGCCTCTAAACGTAACGTCATTTGAGCTTTTTTGACGTTACGTTAAATATTATGTCGTGCACGAGGGTTTAATATCTAGATTTGTATGCTATGTCCACAATAAATAACCATTTATTGCTCAAATTGTATTTAAATACGCACACATATTACGTTTTGCGCATTAATATTTTCCGTATCGAATATTTATAATATGTTCATGCAACTTTGTTTATAATAACATCGTTTAAAAAATATCGCGCTAACGAAACGACTATAGAAATAGATAAACTCTTGTAAATCTGACAAAAATATATGTTGTACGCATATCTCAAAGGATATTACATTTTTCAGTGTGGCAAATACGTAGAAAGTCGTAATAAATCGGTAAAAAATTACACAAATGTGTTCGTAACAAACGTTACTAGACATGGTTGAATGTATAGCGCTTTCACAATACAGGAAAACAAATTGAAAAGGGGCAAAATTGGAAATTAAGAAAAACGCATTCTTGAAAAAGTGTTTTTTTTTTCAATTTAACAGTTTGTTATACAAATAAAAAACATTAAAATACAGCATCTTTTATAGAGTAATGATTACATCACCATACTAGATTTTGGGTACCTAACACTAATGGCAAATTTCAGGAAAACAAGGAACTAAATGCTCTGAATGTCCAAATGGCCTGGTCATGCTTCTCTTGTTACAATTTACAACACGATTTATGGTGGAAATCTTGGTTAAATATTTTTAGTTTCTAATTATTCAAGTATATTGGTTACCCAAAAGACGGATATAGTTCGTTTTGATCCACAACTAAAAATACTTTCGTCATCCATTAAAGGTCTCCGAACCAAAAAATATTTACTAGTATCGGAAACTAAAAAAGACCCAACAACCTGCGGTAAGTCTAAGTCATTCATGATTACACTTGTAAAAAAATTATTTCTACACATGGAAAGCCTGTAATGCTCACATTACTCATTATAAAAACTTTAGTTTAATCGACATGAACATGACACAAAATTTGTGGCCATCTTGAATTTAGGATCTGCGCCAAAATCTTAAAATTTATACAGTATCAATTATGTTTGCTAATCAGATTTTCATAGCAAGATTCATTTTAATTTCCGCCAATCAGAACATCAATGGCTCTAGTAGCCACGATGCATTTGACAATGGCAGAAAATTACCTTATATTCGTTCTGCATAATTTGATTTAAATAAGTGAAATAGTTTCTGAAACCAGCTGTTTTTCTTACTGTCTCTGGAGTTCTATGTTCCAGTGTTGTGGCCATCTTGGTTTTAGGATCAGTACCAAAGATTCATGATTTATAGAAAATTAATACAGTACACTGGTTTTTTTTATCTGAGAGCTGCCCTAATCTGAACTATTTTTCACAAGCGCATGTTGAAGAACATGGGTCAACACATGTTTTGGCCAATATCTCACAATGTTATATAGCTACAGAAAAAAAACCCGTTACATTAAAATGATCAGCACATTTAATCTTTTTTAATTTCAGAAGTTGTTTAACTGCCTGTAGGAGTTATGGACATTAATTAAGTTACGATTTTTTTTTATAGAAAATTGTCAGTTTTGACAGTATAACTTGAAAAATAAAACAGCAGATTGATATAGTAAATTGCAAAAATGATCAGCCAGACAATGCAAATCACTATGTTGGTCTAAATTGTCTGACAAATTCTTGAAGGAGTTTTTGCCCTTTAAAAATGACTAGAGTGAAACTGTAAATTGCAAGACAATGCCTTTAAAAAACGCATTTGGTCCAAAATTGTCAGACGAATCCTTACAGGTCTTTTTGCTCTTTAATAACAATTTTGTTAATAAAATATAAGTATATTGCCTTATAAATTTAGAGCTAGAGTAAAACTGTCAATTGCAAAAAAAACAGAAGGACATGGCCTACAAACAATTTAATTGTCAAAAAATTGTCCAGTTACTCATTACAGTATTATATGTATATATTTATTCATAATTTTTCTTGAAATTTTCAGTGTTTGCTTTGTAACTTAAAACTTTAAACTTAAATTTCTCAATGAATTATCCTCATACTTACCATTAAGTTTTTATAAAGGAATACATAATTAAAAAATTCAACAGTTGACAAAATCGCAAGTTCTCAAGTCTGGAAAATTAGGAAAAAATTCCTTGAACAATAATAACAGGTGTACAACTTCAATACATTTTCAATCTTTCTGTGAAATTTAGAGTTCTAGACTGAAACTGTAGGAGTTAATTACACAATATATTTACTGTCTTCTGTAAATCTGCTAAAAAATGACCAAGTTCCAAGGTCTGGAAAATTAGGAACATTCTGGAACATGCTGGAACACTTCCATAATAGCAGGTGCAACAAATTCAATAGATGTGCAATCATTATGTGAAGGTTCAGAGATCTGGGTTGAAAACTGTATGAGGAGTTGATAAAAATAGATGCCCCATTTCCCCTGCCCGTCTTACTAAACCATACTATAGCCCAAAATCAGAGTGATACTCTAAACTGCAAAAATGATCTGTAAGGCAAGGGCCACTTTAATTAAAATTAAATCTTTCACTTGCTCCCCCTTTTTGTTATTGGTCGCTGCGTTTATCTTTCACTTGCCCCCCCCCCCCTTTTGCTATGGTTGCTGCGTGTTACTACGCAGCTACCAATAACAAAAAGGGGGAGCAAGTGAAAGATTTAGCTTTAATTAGATTGGACAAGGGCTACAAATAACTCGTTTGGTCCAAGATTGTCAAATGACTTCTTTTTGGAGTTATTTCCCTTGAATGACAATTTATGAAATATCAGTTTTCTCCTTTTAAATAAAAAAAAACTATAGCATCAAAATTAAAACTGTAAATAGAACAAATAATCAGGCAATTTATGTTACAGCAGCAAATAATCCCTTTTTCATTACATTTATAAGCACCATTTTTCAGTTTAAATTCCCTTTTAAGTCGATCAGAACTTTTTTTTATGTTGCTGTGGTAGTTAAGAAATAACTCAAAAGTCTGAGAATTGATTTGAGTTTTGTTTTGAGAAATCTAGACCTAATCATGAATTAATTTTTAACTAATCAAAATTTTAATCTAAATGTAAACCTATTTAATCCTCCATGTAAATTAAGTGTAGAATAAGGCTAACCTTACATGATAGTAAACACAGTTTTCTAAAAGTTTAAAAATACAAGATTGTCCTATTGTTAAAGAATTTCTTTTGTGTTTCTTTTTCAAACTACAACGAGACAGTTAACAAGAGACCATAAAAACAACGATGAATTGAAATTATGAATACACTATATTATTTTCAGAACATTTAGGTCTGTGTGGACAATAGGTTGTATGGACTATATGTTGTATGGACTAGAGATCTGTGTGGACTACAAGTTTGGGTGGACTATGGGTCTATTTGGACTACAGGTCTGGCTGTATGATTGCTATTAGGTTTCAGTGTCATGATTTCATAAATATACCGGTCACAGTTTATGATCCTCATATTTTTTACCATAGGGTACGATACACCAATTAAATTCATTTGATAATGTGTCATGAGTCATGCTTTGTTTGTAAAAGTCGTTTATATGCTTCACATCCCAAATTTATATCAGTTTTGAGTCAAAATTTAGTGATCTTTTCAATTGCTATAGGGTTTTAAAGAGGGAGAAGTGTAAAGAGGGGAGGGAGAAAGGAGTAGAGGGGAGGGAGAAAGGAGTAGAGGGGAGGGAGAAAGGGGCTGAGGTGAGGGAGAAAGGAGCTGAGGGGAGGGAGAAAGGAGCTGGGAGGAGGGAGAAAGGAGAAAGTTACCCCCCTGTCCACCCCCTCCGATAAGGAAATGTTACTTTTCGGAAATTAAAATTCATATACACTAAACGTTTCGAATCTGTTGCTTAATTGACCTATTTGTCCGCCAATGTTCTAGGTAGTCATCAATAAGTGATCACCGGTGTGTCAACACTGGGTGTTGCGAGTTCAATGATTACATCAAGCACGGTGTAATCAACTCCAAGAATTGACACTGATGATTGCTCTCGTTTTCCTGCCGACGTTGTCACCAGATACTCGGTCTTCTTCGTTTAAACAAACACACGTAAACAAACAAACACCTGTTATTAGTTATTAAGTGAGGTTTCTTAATTATAAAATGATTTTAGGCTATTTGGAAATGCATTTAAAATTAATATTTTCTTTCTATACTAACTAAGAAGTTGAAGTTATAAGCCTTATGCGTGGTTCAGATTTCAGTAAATTTCACTTCTTATATAATTAAAAAAACAAAACAAGCTAACATGACTTAGTTAACAATAAGAAGTCACTAAGGATTCTACTGTGTGAATTTAATGAAGCTGTTAACAAAATATAGCCCTCATAAAGTATTAAAAACACGGTAGGGATGCTGAGATTTTTTGAAGTCAGAACTTTTTGTGTAGTGGAAACAACGAATTTTGCTGAAACTATGAAATATGTTAAAGCATGGCCGGTGTTTCAAGCTTCACTGATATTGTGAATTATTGATATTCTTGTTTGGCAATAAGTAATTCAGCCTGAACGTTCACAACCTTGATCAGGAAAATACTTGCCAAAAAGGAAAAGCAATTGTCCAACAGGATCCGTTAAGATTTGTTTGTCTTGCATAGGCTCGAACTAATTGTTTTGAGGAGGGTGTCAAAATTTAGAACTGTGGGATCCCAAAACACATTCTGATGTGCATGGGTGGTTTTTTTTGTTTGTTTTTGGGAGGGGGAGGGTACTTTTTTCGGTGCATAAATTGTATATTAGACGTGACGTCAGGTTTTCGTACTGGTCTTCAAATAAAAACACGCTATGGCGTAATGCTCAAAAGATAACGTATCTATTACAAATATTTTTATGTCTGACATGAAACTATAATAATTGCAAAACCACTGTTGACTTTTAAAACATTTATTTAAATCATACTTTTAGAGATTATTCAAAACCCAGATTTAGCAATTTTTATGTCCCGGGTAACAAATATAAAGCGTAAACAAAGTATGAATGCGATGCAGCTTTTATTTTTAAGGCACTCATATAAAATTACCACGCTGAAGCAATTGGCAATTAGTTGTAATTAGAGTTTGACAAAAATAACACGTCATTGGCAAGTTTGCCCCCGAAAGTTCCATGCACCAGTTTTTAACATTAATGAAGCAATTCAATGCATTGGAAGTAAATGAAAATGGCAGCTGGTACGAAAATGTGTTATGTAAATGTTATTTTATCGTAGATAACGTTTATGGAGTTTCATGCTCGCTAAGTCCAATTTTTCGAAAAAGACCACTTTGACTAACGGTGAAAAAAATGTCACACTTGAGATTTTTTCGGAACAGCTATATAGGATCTAACACCGGTGGGAGGGCAAGACAGGAAAATCTCAGACACCCAAGTGAAAAGATTTCTGGTCTCCAACGAGGCTCTGCCGAGTTGGAGACCAAAAGAAATCTTTCACGCGGGTGTCTGAGATTTTCCTGTCTTGTCACCAACTCCATGTCTCAGCACAGCTCCATCAATTTTCACTGATAAATCCATCGAACAATCGACAAATAGTGTTTTCCTGTTCGTATTTAATAAAGAACGTCTAGCTAGGTTTACGTTACGTTTGAACAGATATGACGTCACATATGACGTTAAATATAAATGCGTACAATGAGGAACGTTAGCATACGGAATATAGTTTTTTGTTCAGTCTTCTTTTGTTTTAGTAATAATCCTCTCTCGGCAAATCGTAAAACGTATCTGTTGTCAGTCAGTTATATTGGAAGAATTATAAGGATTAAATGTTTATTTTCGGTAATTCATCTATGTATAAACGACGTCAACTCACTCATAAACTTATCATAAACGGCCTTCGGTCGTGTTTGTGAGTGAGTCGACCTCGTTCATACATCGATGAATTACCAAAAATAAGCGTTTAATACTATAATAATTCTTATCTTACATTCGTTTACGTTTGTAGACATTTTTGATTAGTCAAAAGGCCTTAAAACAGGACTTCCCAGATCTTCATACTTTGATGAACGACTGTTAGGGAACTACTTTTAGGTTGCTGAACGTAAACAAATATGGCGGCCATGTGTCATGTGCGCTTCATTTCATATAATAAATTAGGCCAGTACATTCGAATTTTGGATATACAAATATCGCGATGTATCTCAAACGAAAAGTTATTTAGTTGAAGCAGCTGTGTAATTATTACTCTAGAATCATTTGTTTAGAGAAATATATACAAGCAAATATTTTAACAATACGCTGAATGACGGAAATAGCCGAATTCGAGTTTGGACGAAATGCGATTGTGAAGGCATATATAAACGATACTTAAAAATTGTGTTTCTAGTCATTTCAAATAGGAATTATTTCAAATACACACAAAAGCCGTAACGGTAAAACTACCGTCTATTTTCTGGCACAACAAATCAACAAAATGAAAAATATGCACGGATTTGCCACCAACTCCGTGTCTCAGCGCAGCTCCATCCATTTTCACTGATACAGCCATCGAACAATGGACAACTATTGTTTTTCCTGTTTGTATTTAGAAAGAACGTTTATACTAAATGCCAACCCCACTTCGAAAAATTTGTTTGCTTGCATTTTTTCATTATTCTATATTTTACCTTTTTATTACGAAAATTCAGAAGAAAAAATGTAGATACGATAACCTGTCTATGTTTTATAATATGCCTCTGGTGTTAAGTTGTTACAAATCGTCCTTGACTTTTGCTACGGGAATTTTACATAATAAGTCAGCCATTTTTGTTTCTAAAGGGACCTTACGATGTTTACAAATGTTCGTCTGCTTTCGTGACGTTCAATGGTATTGGGACAAACCGCGAGACTTTTCCCGCCATAAACTGCAGACGACATCACCCGAAGGATTTCGAGTAGACAACAATCGATTGTTCCTAAAGTACACTTCCGTTGTAATTAAGGTCAAATTTTAGCATGGAAAATCGCCCTTTCAAAATTTAAAAACTGTCATATTTCAAAACGCTGAATATCACGAGGAAATAATTATTGATTTCAAAAAGTATAATTCTTGTTCTACAAGAGGAGCATAAGCTGAACCATACGCGGTAAGCAGTTTTCATTTTTCACGCAAACAACACTCTCCACAATACGTCAGCACTTAGTTATAGCTAGTTTTATACGTTGCGTTTGAACAGATATGACGTCACACATGACGTTACATTTAAACCGCGGGTACATTGAGGAACATAATTATACGGAATTCTCGAAAATATTTTTTGTTTGTTCTGTCTTCTTTTTTTCAGTAATAATAATATTATAGGCAAATCGTATGTGTTATCAATGTCAGTTATTCCGTTCAAATTGAACACGTCCTCGTCTTTCTAGTTAGTCGTGTATATTCCTACCCGTCACACGCTTATAATGAAATTGTATGTTTTGGACAAGATGGTAAATATTTAAAAAAAAACAATTTTGGAAAAATTATAAGGATTAAACGCTTTTTTTTCGGTAAATCATCGATGTATGAACGAGGTCGACTCACTCACAAACTTATCATAACGGCCTTCGGCCGTTTATTTATTTGTGAGTAAGTCGACCTCGTTCATACATCGATGAATTACCGAAAATAAGCATTTAATCCTATAATAGAAATTTTTTTATGCAGTGGGCATAATATCACCGGATAGTATATGTTATTCCGGTCTTAGACAGGGTATATAATGTCACATTCACGGCTTAGGATTTATATTCCATGAGCCGAAGGCGAATGGAATATACGTCTTAAGCCGTGAATGTGACATTATATACCCTGTCTAAGACCGGAATATCTATTATATTACAGCTCACATTAAATTAGGAATATTTAACGGGAAAAACAAATATTTGGGAAAGAACTATGTAGCGTAATTTCTTTTGGAAACTTGTTCAAGTTATCCGCATTTCTTTGGAAAATATACGTTTTAAGTGAACGCATAATATTTAAAAAATGCATTTTTATTAATAGTTTTTATACAACAAAATTACACTCTGGAATTGGTCAAATAACGTTATTATTGATAAGATTAAAATATATTCAATAAATATTGTCCCTTTTGGCACCCCATCATCACTTTGATGACGCTTCGAAGCTCATTCGGGATTTATAACCAATTTTGAAAGTTTATTTAAAAATTAAGTTATATTTTTGTTGAAAATCAAATTAATAAAAATAAGAAAACATCATTATATATTAAAAAAAATTATGTTTTTTAAATGTAAATCGTCTTCTGATCAATAAATAACCCAATTGTATCCTTAATGGCTTAAACCCGTAAGTGTCAAGGTAAAAGTTTGCGAAGCACCAAATTCAATATCGGTGGAGCATGTATTGGTTTTAATTGATGTGTGGATGTGGACGTTGATGTTGATAAGTGAATTAAAATAGGAAAACTTGCAATTGACGGTAATGTTACTTTGATGCCATTAAAATGAATATCATTGGATTTTGGACGATGGAAATCAATGAATATCAACGGATTTTTACGATGTCGATTGAGAATGCATGATGATGCAGTGCAGGTACATGTTTATTAACTTTTAGTGGGCTTGAGAACACGTGTCTCGTTTGTTGTTTTGTGCATTGACACAATTTTATAGAGGACACATCAAAATCATACAGGATTTGTGACCTACACTATATACAGACATTATTGAGCCAGGCCTTAGTTTCATAAAACTTCTCAAATTGAGATTTTCCTCAAATCCTTGAGTTTTTCCTCAAATTTGAAATTTCCAGCAATCTGATTGGTCAATATTTGAGTTGAGGATGAGTTGAGGAAATCCTCAAATTTGAGATGTTTTATGAAACCGGGCCCAGAACCCCCCCCCTTTTTCGCTGATATAGCTGATATTTGAGTAGTTTTGTTTCTTAATTTACTTCCATTCTGTTATTTAAACAAATATTTTACATATCATTTTATTTACGTCGTTTAAAACATGTTCGGGTTTGACATTGGTGCACGTTGTCAGTTTTTTATTCGAAGCGGAATGAAGGCGGCCATGATGATTTATTTTCCCAGGGGCACGATACGGGATAACAATATGCCTTATGTATACGGCTGTAGACGTATACATAGCCTGATGTATACGGCTTGCTAACCAATCATAATGCAAGGTTTTTTATGTGAGCTGTAATATAAAACAATGACGACATTCAGTGGAAATAATATCACAGGGTAGAAATCAACGACGATAGCCAGTGGACACAATATCACAGGATAGAAATCAATGACGACTTCAAGTGGAGATAATATCACAGGATAGAAATCAATGACGATATCCAGTAGACATAATATCACCAGATAGAAATCAATGACGATATCCAGTGGACATAATATCACCAGATAGGTATCAATGACAATATCCAGTGGATATAATATCACCAGATAGATATCAATGACGATATCCATCAGACATACTATCACAGGATAGAAATCAATGACGATATCCAGTAGACATAATATCACAGGATAGAAATAAATGACGACTTCAAGTTGACATACTATCACAGGATGGATATCAATAGACAATATTCATACAGTGTCAGAAAATATAAAATTTATTTGTACGAGCCTTAGAAACGGGTAGAAATGCGAGGCTCTGCCGAGCATTTCTCACCTGTTTCGCGGCGAGTACAAATAAACTTTATATTTTCTGACACTGTAAGAATATTGTTTTTATCCTGCAACCCTAAAAAACATTTTATTATACTGAAAAACGTTCACTTTTAGCCGATTTCTCAGTTAAAATTTTCGGCGCGTATTCTAGTGATACTGACGTCACAAACGTCGTAAACCAGAACAGAATACTAAATGTCGTAAGAAGTGAGGTCAAGGGTACCAGGAGATTTTATTCGGCACTGCCGAATAAAGCAAAAATTTATTCAGCTACCTTTATTGAACAGTAAATGTACTGATTGCATGATAAATGACGATATCCAGTAGACATAATATCACAGGATAGAAATAAATAACGACTTCAAGTTGACATACTATCACGGGATAGAAATTAATGACGATATCCAGTGACATAATATCATAGGATAGAAATCAATGACGACTTCAAGTAGACATACTGTCACAGGATAAAAATGTCGCTATCCAGTGGACATAATATCACCAGATAGATATCAATGACGATATCCATCGGACATAATATCACAGGATAGAAATAAATGACGACTTCAAGTTGACATACTATCACAGGATAATATCAATGACGATATCCAGTAGACATAATATCACAGGATAGAAATAAATGACGACTTCAAGTTGACATATTATCACGGGATAGAAATTAATGACGATATCCAGTGACATAATATCACAGGATAGAAATAAATGACGACTTCAAGTTGACATAATATCACAGGATAGAAATAAATGACGACTTCAAGTTGACATACTATCACAGGATGGATATCAATGACGATATCCAGTAGACATAATATCACAGGATAGAAATAAATGACGACTTCAAGTTGACATACTATCACGGGATAGAAATTAATGACGATATCCAGTGACATAATATCACAGGATAGAAATAAATGACGACTTCAAGTTGACATACTATTACGGGATAGAAATTAATGACGATATCCAGTGACATAATATCACAGGATAGAAATTAATGACGACTTCAAGTTGACATAATATCACAGGATAGAAATAAATGACGACTTCAAGTTGACATACTATCACAGGATGGATATCAATGACGATATCCAGTAGACATAATATCACGGGATAGAAATAAATGACGACTTCAAGTTGACATACTATCACGGGATAGAAATTAATGACGATATCCAGTGACATAATATCACAGGATAGAAATAAATGACGACTTCAAGTTGACATACTATCACGGGATAGAAATTAATGACGATATCCAGTGACATAATATCACAGGATAGAAATAAATGACGACTTCTAGTTGACATAATATCACAGGATAGAAATAAATGACGACTTCAAGTAGACATACTATCACAGGATGGATATCAATGACGATATCCAGTAGACATAATATCACAGGATAGAAATAAATGACGACTTCAAGTTGACATACTATCACGGGATAGAAATTAATGACGATATCCAGTGACATAATATCACAGGATAGAAATAAATGACGACTTCAAGTTGACATACTATTACGGGATAGAAATTAATGACGATATCCAGTGACATAATATCACAGGATAGAAATAAATGACGACTTCAAGTTGACATACTATTACGGGATAGAAATTAATGACGATATCCAGTGACATAATATCACAGGATAGAAATAAATGACGACTTCAAGTTGACATAATATCACAGGATAGAAATCAATGACGACTTCAAGTTGGTATACTATGACAGGATAGAAATCAATGACGCTATCCAGTGGACATACTATCACAGGATAGAAATCATTGTTATACTTCATGCAAAAATGCTGTCTTTTATTGGACAGTAACCATGTGTTTATTTCTACTGATTCCGACTTTAGCCCCGCCCATTATAGCAACGGGTGTTAATTCCTCGTGCTTTCCTCTCAACGGGTGATATTTATACAATAGTTGCTTATATTGAGGGCATTGTCATGAAATCTTGACTGCACAAGGGAGAGTGGTATTGCCTGAAACATTGATAATGCCCTAGCCAAAGGCGAGGGCATTATCAATGTTAAAGGCAATACCACTCTCCCGAGTGCTGTCAAGTATCATGACAATGCCAGCTATATAAGCAACTATTATATTTATTTTATTGAAGAATTAAGAAACCATGTGTTTAAGACTGTATTATCTATGTGTAGCTGCTTGCTGTATGATTTGAATGTTTGCCTCATTATATATCAAAGTGTGGCATTTTTAGGCAATACAGTTAGTTTTCTAAACTTATGACATTTTTTCCTCATTTGGGTTGTACATATACATATATTTTTTTTTTAAATTAAAAAAAAAACCAGTTTTATGTTGCTCGTTACTGGAGAGGGCATTACCACGACGTGATAACGCCCGTGGGCGTTATCACGACGTGATAATGCCCTCACGTCAAATTACTGCAAATTAACTAATACCAGCTGACCTTGTTTTATCCAATTAAAACAAACATAAGTTTACTGATATGAAATAAAAAAAAATTAACACCCTCTCCGACCGGAGATTGTCGAACCGAATAATTATCACCCGCTCCAGCCGAAGTTTACGAGTGATATAAAAAAATTATCACCCGCTAAGAAAGAAAATTGCCAACTTGGAAAATGATCAGCCACATGAAAAACTAGATGGAAAAACAAATAGCAGACCAACAAGTATTTTCCATTAAAAATATAATTCAGTACAGTATCTATATGAAAGTTCAAGTTTCTTCTTTAGATAACAGGCATTCAGCATAATAAAAATCATACTGCCTTTGATCTCAGGTGTTAGGATAGATTATCACATGAAGAAAAAATTATCACTTAGTCTCGGGTGATAATTTTTCTTCATGTGATAATTTATCCTAACACCCTCGTTCAAAGTTATTCTTATGTCTACTTGTCATCTTCATTCATGTAGGGTGGCTTGTGTTACTAACGATGTCACGTGATTAGAATATAAATTTATTATTCTCGCCCGTGTCGTATAATTACAGGTCCGGGTCCGCCGGAACACATAATGTTAACATTTTGGATCCGCTTTCGATCGATTATTGTCTATAATTATAGTTCCGGCGTGGAACATAATATTAGTATTTCCAAGGAAATGTTAAGACAGAGGTAAACATTTTAAAAGCCTCGTAAATATTTTTTTAATGTCCGTGCTGACTTTATTTGTAAATTTGTTTGTTTGTTTGTTTGAATGTTGTTAAACGCCACTTTCGGCAATTTTATACGGGTGAACATTAAATTTTTAAAACCCAGACCCAAAGTTTTAATCTTATGTATCCGGCCGGATACGTAAATTGGGGGACCTATAATTATACGAAAGCGGTCAGGAGGGCGGCGATATATTTGTATTTACTTCTGTTGGTAAGGATTGTTCAAGAAGAAACCACTTTCAATTATACTTAGTCACACGTTATGTATAGAATTTAGCGAAAAGAATATCAATCATTCATGTTGGTACTACGACAGACCGACTACGCCCAGGACGTTACAACTCGGGCGCAGGATTGTTACATTAGATTATTCCATCTACGGAACAGGACTATTGCTGCAACAGAAACAGCTGCAAAACGTTACTGGGTTGCGCCGTATATCACCACAGACAGTACGCAATCGGTTACGCTCTCGTTTAGTTTAAACATATTTTATTGTCTAAATAACAAATGGATTGGACACAAGTTATAACAACTTGCAATGCCTCTCCATAGCAATAATATTATGAAACTACACAAGATGACAGCAAGTTCAAAATATTATAAATAAGTACAAGGAACAAAAATACATAAAATAATAACAATAAGGAAGAACATACATACAAGTTAATGTGATAGTAAAGGCAATATACAAGGTATAAAGGTATAAAGGATGCGAGTACATATATTCGAAGATTATTTTTTTATAGTAACAAAACTAAAAAATATTATTCACAGAAACGTCTGGTTTTATTTATATAACTATAAACACTTCTAAATATCATTATATTATGATCATCGCTGAGTAAAGGTGAACCGAATAAAATGACTTCAATTGATATCGCTTTAATAGGCTGAAGTACTCTAGGTTAACTCACTGATTTATGTAAAGGGGGCATTCTAGAAAATAATGGATTGCATCTTTCAATGGATGTCAACAAGAACAGCAAGGTTCGGTAACTAGGTTAACTTTAAATAGGTCAGCTTTTAAAGGGCTACATCTATGTCTTAGTTTAGTATGTAAAATATTTGTATTGCGATCACCATTAACAAAGTATGACTGAACATGTAAAGTTAAATTTTGATGTCTTAAAAGATTTTTAAAACCAGTTTTGGACTGAGTAGATCTAATGTGCATATTTAATTAGTTCCAAGAGCGGATTGTAGAAGGGAAAACGACTTTGAAAACGTTTCTAGTCTACATCTTGGTATTCTGTACTGAGGTACGTTTCTAAGCATACCAGTATATGCGCCTTTTGAATAAAATTTAGATAGACAGTTCCTCCGGTACTCTGCGTTTTTGTCGTTGTGTATATTATAAAATAAACATAATTGCCTACGATTTCGTCTAGAACCCAAATATTCCAACCCTGTTTCATAAAATAAAGATTCATTTCTGGCGTATAGGGGCAAACCAGTAATAATAATAACGCTCTCGTGGATTGTGCGCTAAACGACCTGACGTCGGAGCAAAAATGAGACGCTAACACCGATGAGCAAGGGCATGGTATACTACCGTTCGTGTATAGAATTTACAGAACTGGAGAAGAGTGTGGTTCAGCGATGAGTCGCGTTTTCAGCTATAAAAAGCGTGATGGTCGCATACGAGTGTACAGGCGCCGAAATGAAAGTTTTGCGCAAGACTGTGTTGTAGAAAGAAACAATTTTGGCAAAGGAAGTGTTATGATGTTGGCCGCTATCTCTTACGCCAGGAACACACAGCTGTTACAAATCCAATGCAATCTTAACGCTGTTTGGTATAGAGACGAAATTATACGGCCGAATTTATTGCCCGTAATTGACATTCAAAGAGAATTTTTTCAACAAAACAATCCCCGACCACATACAGCACGTGTAACAGTAGATTTTGTTAGAGCAACAGATGTGATCCGTTGGCCATCGCGATATCCGGATCTTAACCCAATTCAACATTGGGATGAACTGGATCGGCGCGTGCGCCAACGACAACCACCGTCGCAAAATCTGGAACAATTAGAGCAGGCACTTCAGTATAAGTGGCAAAGTATACCGCGTGTTCGTACTCAACGTTTAATGAATCCATGCCAAGAAGAGTAAGGGCTGTGTTACAAGCAAATGGTGGGTACAACAGATACTGACATTTTTTGCGTGATTTATTGACTATATGCGACAAAATGTTATATTCTATGTTAAAAGAACTCATGAACAAGAAATGTGCCAATTTTTACATTTCTTTATCAATTATTTCATGATAAATTGTCAAAATAATATATGTAAAATTCCAATTTTTTGTATGTTGCGTTTCTTTTTTTGAGTGAGTATATAATGCGTAAGGCTGCAAAAATGCTTGGGTGATGCCAAGTTTTCATCCCAAGAAATATTTTTGGTATTCCACCAACGGAAGTTCATAATAGAAAGAAAACATATTTATCCTGATACTTTGTCTTTCGGGTGATAGCGCAATGGATGAGCCAGTGGGATGAGCGTAGCTTTGAAATGGCGAAACCAGAAATAAAAGGCTATAATGTGTGTGTATAATGCTGGAGTATGCTGACATAGGTAAGATGCAATAAATAAATGTTATTATGTTAACAGTTTATTTAATTAAACCACGTGAGCATTTGCTTAAATTAAATTAAATTTATAATTTAATATATGACAAAAGACTACAGTATTTCAGTTGAGTTCACTTAAGTTATTATATCACTTTTACATATGTAAGAAATTCAATTATTTAGCTCTTACAATGACGAATGTTACGTAAATTTTTTAAAATGCATATTCAAATGATCTAAAATGTTCATCACGCTAATTCTGTGTTTTTTTTACGTTCATTCGCCTATTATATAGTACTGGAATTCAGAATTAATAAATATTGAAAAGAAAGTGTTGTTAGAAAAACTCCTCCAATAAAACAACGGGTGCAGCTTATTTTATGAAAGCTATGAAACATAGCCTGATTAAAGGTAAGCTTTAAACAAAAATTCAATGACGAGAAAACCAATTACTTCAACAAAATTTCCATAAAAAACAATATATAATTGAATATTATAATATGTTACTTTTATTGATTCGTCGATACTTGCAATATCTGATGACCTTTTCAATGTCACATTCTTAATTCGATTATAATGAACTTTTCAGTCTTCTTTCGTGTTATGAAACAAAAGCGACACGAAAACGTTTGGCAGTTTCACAACAAACTTGACTTAACCTTTTGATTGAAATTGATTTTAAGATTATGGATGTAGATTTGATCAATCTGCACTTTATTTGCACTTTGAAAACAGAGAGATATAATAGTTGTACAATAATACCTTTTGTTACGTAATTTGAAAGGCGGAAGTTAATACTCTGGAATACGAAATAGCGAAAGAATACACTTAGAATTCCTCAGGTTAAGATATTTCCCTGTTCATGACAAATGTTTGCAAATTTAACATGAAGGACAAAAAATATTGTAATAACTTCCCTATCATAATTTATGAAGGTACAAAATTATAATGTCAACAATAATGAACTAAGCAGTTGTAAAAATGTTCACAAAAGACAAGTCATAATAAACTGTAATCAAAGGACATAGATGTACTCTAACAAATGTTCTGTATATATTTGCTACAATGTAGGACCTTAATTTGACCAATAGTGAATTTGAATTTGTTATCAAAAAGACAGAACAATGATTGGTCCTGAAACAACTATAATCACAAAGGACAAAGCAATAATACATCTCTTATCACAAAAACAAAGCAAAATACATCTGGTTTCCCAAAGGACTAAACAATACGAAACAACTGCTACCTTAAAGGACATTACATTGATACAACTGTTACCACAATACACACACAATTATATATCTGTTATCGCAAAGTACACAGAAACATTATTACAAAGGAAAAAACGAAAGGAATTAAGGAATAAAGTAAATGTTATCTAATGACTGCTGTCGCCAAGTACGCAGCAGTCCTATTACTCTTATCCTTAAGTGCGCAGCAGTCAAATGTCTGTTATCAGTAAAAACGCAGCAGTCATACGACTGTTATCCTCCAGTGCGCAGCAGTTAAATGCCTGTTATGACTATGTACACAGCAGTCATATGAATGTTATTACCAAGTCGCAGCATGTATATGTCTGTTATCACTAAGTATGCAGCAGTCAAATGACTGTTATACCCATTTAAGCAGCAGTCATATGCTTGTTATCACCAAGTCGCAGCAGTCAAATGACTGTTATAACCATGTACGCAACAGTCATATGTTTGTTATCACATATTGCGTACAATTGCGCAACAATCATATGTCTGTTATCACCAAAGTCGCAGCAGCCATATAACTATTATCACCAAGTAGGCAGAAGACAAATGACTTATGACAAAGTACGCAGCAGGCATACGACTGTTAAATTAATGCGCAACAGTCAACTGTGTGTTATGACCAAGAACGCAGCAGTCAAATGACTGTTATGGCCAAGTCGCAGTAGGTATGTGTCTGTTATCACTAAGTACGCAGCAGTCAAATGATTGTTATGACCATGTACGCAGCAGTCATTTGCTTGTTATCATAAAGGCGCAGCAGTCGTATGTCTGTTATATCCTAGTGCACAGTAGTCAAATGACTGCCATGACTAAGTACGCAGCAGTTACATGAATGTTATGACCAACTTCGAAGCAGTCACTGTTTGTTAAAACCAAGTGAGCAGCAGTCATATGACTGTTATCACTAAGTGAGCAGCCGTCATCAGTCTGTTATCGCATAGTGCGCAACATTCAAATAACTGTAATGACTAAGTCCGCTTCAGTCACATGACTGTAATGACTAAGTGCGCAGAAATCAAATAACTGTTATGACCTAGTACTCAGTAGTCGTATGACTGTTTTTACCAAGTCACAGCAGATATATGCCTGTTATTACTAAGTAAGCGGTCAAATAACTGTTATGATCATGTACGCAGCAGTCACCAAGTGCGCAGCAGTCATATGTCTGTTATCACCAAATGCGCAGCTGTCAGATGAATGTTATGACCTTGTCATACGATTGTTATTATTGGATTAAACACTGGGTTTTAGGAAATCAGTAATCTGTAAACTACGGCGACTCACTCACAAACTAAATAAAGTCCGAAGGACTTTATGTCATGTTTGTGAAGGAGCAAGACTTTATTTAGTTTGTGAGTAAGTCGCCGGAGATTACACATTGATAATTTCCTAAAACCCAGTGTTTAATCCTTATAATTCTGTGAAATAATACAGTGATTTTTATAACAGCAAAAACAGTGCAGAAACCCATCTAGACCTCAAAACGTACCTAGGCCGGAAAGAGTAGGGATATGCAAAACATAGTACCAAAGGAATTGCGGTTCTGTAGATATTGATAGGAAAAAAATGAACACTAAATTGTATTTATATTGTATTTTATTTGAAATCTCAATCGATTTAATTGGAAATCATTGGGGCAGAGAAAACATTGTCCCCTCTCCTTGACAATACGCTAGGAGGACACCATCTTGTTTACATTGGATACTGAAAGTAGTCCGCTCCGAGGAAATTTCGATAGATAAATTATATGAGAAGACGCCATTTAAGTGTTTTTAACCAATCAAAACACTTAGTATAAATAAATTACAGCATAAATAGAATTATCACCAAGTGGCAGCAGTCAAATGACTGTAAGTACGTATCAGTCACAGTACTGATATATACTTAAGTACGTAGCAGTCATATGACTTTTATGACTAAATACGTAACAGTCATATGACTGTTATAACCAATTACGCAGCAATCATATGAATGTTAGGAACAATAACCCTTTTAGACATATGACTGTTATGACCATATGTCAAATACGCACCATCTGTTATCATCAAGTTCGTATCAGTCAAAATATCACAAAGGACAAAACAATGAACACAGGACAAAGAAATGCTACAAAAATTGTCACTAAAGACAAACAATGATACAACTATCATTACAAAGGTTAACACAATGTACAACTGTTATTACAAAGAGCAAGAAATGCTACAACTGGCATCCCAAAGTACAAACAAATAATACAACTGTTATCACAAAAGACAAAGAAATGTTACAACTGTTATTACAAAGAGCAAGAAATGCTACAACTAGCATCCCAAAGTACCAACAAATAATACAACTGTTATCACAAAAGACAAAGAAATGTTACAACTGTTATTACAAATACACAAAAATGAGATAAATGTTATCACAAAGGACAAATTAACTGATATGACAAAGGGTAAGACAATGATACAACTGTTTTCACAAAGGACACAGCAATAATATAACTTTTATTACAAATGAAATAAAAGCAATGATACAACTGTTATCGCAAAGGACAAAGAAATAAAGTAAATGTTTTCATACGACTGTTATCACAATGAACGTAGCATATGACTGATATCACCAAGTACGCAGCAGAAATTGATTGGCATCACCAAGTATTATCACAAAGATAAATCAATGATATAACTGTCATCAAGAAGTACAGTGAAACGATACTGCACTGATATACTTGTTGAAATGCTATAACATTCGTGTTATAAAATGTAAACATACAATTACTACCATCTTTAGAGGGACACATTCAGATTTGTAAACCCATGTGAATGGATTGTTTCCTAGCGATGGTTTACAAATATGAATGTTTCCATCTTTATAAGGTCATAATTGTTTTATTACATTTTTGGCCAACACCAATAATGTATTGTTTACTAGGTTATATTTAAATGAAATTTTTGTCGTTTAAATTAAATTCCTGCTTGTTTTACTTTTTTATTTGTGTTAGAGTGAAAAAATTAAATCTTGTTTATAATATTTTTCTAATCCGTGTTTTTTCATTCAAACAAATTTTTGGTTGTCACCCCCCCCCCCCCTTGATTCAGTGCCATCAAGTTACTGTGTAACGAAATGATTGTTTCTCGTTAGTGGCAAATACGTGCTTATTTATCGGAAACATAGGGTTTATTCCTTTGGTGGTTAATTGTTTTGGAAAACATTCCTATTGCTTTGAAGCCACGTGACAGTTTAAAAAAAACCCATTAACAATAATTGTATTATTTGTTTTCTTTGGAGAAGGCGCTCATGTCGACATCATTGACTTCACAAATCTTGTACATCCATCGCTTTTTAAAACTTTTGGCGAATGTGTTTGAGCAACTCGTTAGCAAACTTGATCCGCACCCAAAGAATCTGATGACGATTTACTTTTTTTAATCTTTTAATAAACTGTTCAAACGATATAATAAATCGTTGTAACGATTTAATAAACTGTTCAAACGATTTAATAAACCGTTCAAACGATTTAATAAACCGTTCAAACGATTTAATAAATCGTTGTAACGATTTTATAAACCGTTCAAACGAAATAAGATTTTTTTTGCATTTGTTGTTCGGCGCGAATAAGCCGTCGTAGGTAAAAATACCCGATATTCGGCAGAAAATCTAGCAATCTTATTTGAGATTATTTGCCCTACGTACATTTGAGATGAGTACAGAGTAAAGAGAGAAACAAAAGATAGACGCCGCTAAAAAAAACTATCAAGTGTCATTCAGTGACTGTAAAGTTATGTGGTTCGCCCGGGTTTATAGTCATTGCGCTATATTGACATATTGTCAGCGTAATTGTAATAATCCATTACGTCTTCCAAGAATCACAAATGACTCATAACGCAATGTCCAAAATTCAGAACTATGATGTTACAACGAACATGATGTTTTATTAGGTAACATGCACTGCTCTTTGAGATGAAAATCCATTAATAATAATAAATGTGGTAAATTCAAAGTAGATTACATACTACAATTACCCAAATTAAACTGCAGAAAGTATGAGATAAATTCTTGAAATAATGCACACAAATATACATATAGCCATATCATAAAATCGGCTATGAACTTTTAATACTTCTCATTTTTTCAATTCTATGAATCACCTCTGATACGGCAGAGTTGTCTGTGATTTACTAGATACTGGTATATAAGCGATAACAGCATAAGCATGTTGAGTCATGAATATTTTGTCGCATATCTGTTTAATCAAAACAAAAATGTACTTGTAATTCATAAATAATACAAATAGGTTTAGTTTCTGTCAAAAGAAATTGCACTTTTGTATTCTATGTAAATTATCTACTCAACAGATAATATATATACTTCTTGAAATTTACACTCAAGTAGCACTTTCTGGTAAACGTGACAAACTTGATTATTAAAAGTACTTCAACTTCTAGTCGTCAACATTCCACCCTTGTGTAACAAGATTTTATCCGATAGACGAAGAGCACCTTTCTTACATACAGCAAAGTTAAAGATCAAAATACACAGTATAAAAAATAAATGTACATTATTGATAAAGAACCAAATCGTATAAGTATTAGATTTAAAGTTTTATCAGAAACACATCTAATTACAAGAATTTCAACTGTTTAAAGTATCTAAAGATTAAAGAATACTTCATTTCCTAAAACATTGTTCTGTTGATGTCAATAGTTAGTGGTATTTTGCGTTCTTGTGAAGTGCTAAGATGGATCTTTCTCACAAATAAAATCTCTTGCAAATGTACAAGAAACGTCATTCCAAGTATGACCATCTGCACCATAAAGCACCATACAGTCCTGGTCTGAACCACCTCCGTTGTCTGGTTGGTTTGGTTTCATCCAGTCTTGAAACAAAACACTACCGTTTATTGTTAGGTTGACTACTGCACCAGTATGTTCCCATATAAAAGTCCCTTCTAGAGCTATATCGGAACCTCCAATAAAGTAGTCTTTTGAGCCTAAAAGGCATGACACAGTAATAAATTACTTATAAAAATCAAGATTTACAAAATTACAAATATTCTTTTTGAGTACCAAAGAGTATACTAAAATCGAGTTGTCATGGTTTCAAAGTTTTGTAAATCTCTATTGTCTCTTATTAGACAACAGCTGTTTGTTATTCCAAACGCATCGATCTTTTAAATTGCATTCTATTCGCACTGTTTTTTCTTGCTTTCTTCCAATATACTACCAAACATATTTTCACTTCTTTTGAACTTCAAACAAAAAGACGTAAAAGGCAACAACTGCGTGTTGTTAAGACATGCAATTGCATTATGTTCCAGATAATACTATCGAGACCTGTTGCTTGGGCGAAGAAAAAAAATGCGATCTTAATACATCTCTTACCAATACTATTCTAGACCTGTTTGCATACGTTTTTATTTGAGAGCGATAACGAAGTTTGTACAAAAACTGAAATTAATGCCTTCAAAGCTTCTTTGTTTCTTTTGTTTACAAATCATTAATTTATTACTGATCTAACTTTCTAGTTATTTTAAATCAGTTGCCATTAATGATGCCAGCAAAGCGTTTGGAAGTTTGTGAAGCTTAGTCTCAAATATATTTTCAGAATCTTGTGAATTAGATTTCAACCTTTGGCATTAAATTGTTTTTAACTAAAATATTATATATATATATATTCCAGATACTGAGATTGGCTATGCTATCTGTAATGAATAATCATATCGGGTATATCTTTATTATTTGCGTCAAATAATTAAGATGTTGTAAAGCTTTAATCATTAAAAGTCCAAAACGTTAATAAACATCTACATTTTACGAAAAGAAAAACAATAGAATTTTAATCATTTTCAAAATTTCAGGGCAGTAAGTTTAGACAACGACCGAATTAATGATATTCTTGTCATCACCAATGTGTGACAACTGGGCTTATACAAATGGTAATATAAGTCCAACATCAGATGCATCGAGAAGTGGTTAAAAATAAATGTGATAAAAAAACCAAGATTATATTTTACTACGCCAGACGCGCGATTTTGCTATTCATCAGTGACGCTGAAAAAATTTTTAAATCTAAATATTGTAGGGCTTTAATCATAAATATTCCAAAACGTTATACTAAATCTTGATTATCATCTACACATTGCGAAAAAAAAAAATAAAAACGTTATCATTTTCAAAAAATGATTAGAGTAAATTAAGACAATTACTATATCAATAAACAAATGAAATGCTCTTGTCAGCACCGAGGTATGACTACTGGTGATACCATGTTGACTTACAGTATACCAGCAGAGGAATCGGCGCAATGGTTAAAAATGAAATGTCATTAAAGAATCCAATGTTATAATTTACTTGGCGCCATGCGCGCTTTTTGTCTCAAGAAGATGAATAAGTGGCGCTCATACTCGAAAATATTTAAAGTTCTATAAAATTAAGATAGTGTAGAGCTTTTGTCATTACGTGCGCTTACCTAGTCCAGATGTGTAATTTTTCAGACTGTAATTTTCTTCCGCAGTTTCAATTGCCACCAAGTAACCACCGACTGAATAGCATACTTGCTGAAAATGTTTATATGTTGTTTAATGCAATACTAGTTTACTTGAGATAACAATTTGAAATTTACACATTAGTAATTGGTAAGACCGAAAGTTGAATAGAAACTATGCTCTGTAAATATTGTGACCGAATAATAAAGTGGAAAAGAGAGAAACAGAGATAAGTGTCGTTTTCAGATTAATCAGAACATCCTTACCAAGTGATAAAATGGATGTAAATAAATATAATAAAAAACCAACGTTTTCGACTTCACTATGCGGCGCAAACCAAAAATATAACAGGGCCAAAATAATTAACATTTTGAAGAGCTACATTACTGAAACTTATAATTAAGCAAAAAAGTCGATTGTTCATTAAATCTCAAATCGACTTATACACAAGACTTTACTTGCATGCAATATTATACATGCAAATGCCTACGTGAATCTTTGTTAAATTTGCATAATTGATGACATTCACAAATTAAAAAAAAAATACAAGAAAAAAAACAGTAAAAGGAAAGATAAGGTTGATAACCTCAGATCTTTACAGCAGCATGATATTTCCAAAATTATTTATTTCCAGTAAACGTCCGTCAAGAGTTCCTTGCCATGTATCCAATCAAAGTAGTCGCTGTGTACTTTACACTGTTATTGAGTATTATATTGTATAAGGAAAAAAAAGACATATTAGATAGACTGTTAACTTTCGAAACTTAGTATGCGATTAAACACACACATTTATCTTTGTATATTCATAGCTTTGACGAAAAGTTTGTTCAATGAAATTTGGACCTTGAAAGGTAATACCATATTCAAACCATCCTTAAAAGTCTAGGGATTTTGAGTCCACTTTCGCTCCACCATCACCTCTGACATCACTCATAAATATTTTTCGGGTCGGTATTTAACGGTTTTGTGGTTACCGCTTATTCTTTACGCGTAATCAGAAAATGTCTGCGCCCATTTGCTTTAATACGAAATTTTGGAAATATACGAGCTGGACCTCAAAAAAGTTATGAAGGAGCCATGAAAGCGAAATGAAAACCGCACCAGCATATCAATTTACATACTTATACGACCGTTGGTTTTAAACGAACGGTTTTGCCGGATCAATCAGAAGACTCAAATGAATTTGAGTTCTGTGCAGTGTGTGTGTGCACAGTAAGTAAATTATATACAGACGTCTAGGTAGTGTGACTACCATATCATATATCTATCCAGCGTATTATTAAGCGTCAGAAATACAAGGTTAATATCAAATATTTTCATGAGGCAAGGATTTTTTTATTTGTGCTTATTACCGCTTTGTTTAACTGCTATAGCTTTATTTCGCTTAACAGCATTTAGCATTTTTCTTTTGTGTTTATGTATCTTAATTTATTTATCTATTTGGGGTTTTTATATTTCACTAATGTAAAGTTATTACTTTGCATTATATTAGCATATAACTTTTATTATGCATTTTTCCAGTATCTGTTGCCATTACTTTACAAACTATTATCCAATCATAATAATTGGACTAATGGAACTACTTGTTGTCGTTCATTTCACCTAGTTGCATGTGGACTCATACTCATGCCTTGGGAGGATGATAGAAACATGTGTACTCAGAACCCTTGCCTTGGAAGGATGAAAGAAACATGTGGACTCAGAACCCATGCCTTGGGAGGATAATAGAAACATGTGGACTCGGAACCCATGCCTTAGGAGGATGATAGAAACATGTGGCCTTAGAACCTATGCCTTGGGAGTATGATAGAAACATGTGGACTCAGAACCCATGCCCTGTGAGGATGATAGAAACATGTGTACTCAGAACCCATGCCTTGGGAGGATTATAGAAACATGTGGACTCAGAACCCATGCCTTGGGAGTATGATAGAAAAATGTAGACTCAGAACCCATGCCTTGTGAGGATGATAGAAACATGTGGACTCAGAACCCATGCCTTGGGAGGATGATAGAAACATGTGGACTCAGAACCCATGCCTTGGGAGTATGATAGAAACACGTTGACTTGGAACCCATGCCTTGGGAGGATGATAAAAACATGTGGACTCGGAACCCATGCCTTGGAAGGATGATAGAAACATGTGGACTCGGAACCCATGCCTTGGGAGGATGATAGAAACATGTGGACTCAGAACCCATGCCTTGGGAAGATGATAGAAACGTGTGGACTCGGAACTCATGCCTTGGGAGGATGATAAAAACATGTGGACTCAGAACCCATGCCTTGGGAGGACGATATAAACATGTGGACTCGGAACCCATGCTTTGGGAGGATGATAGAAACATTTGGACTCCGAACACATGCCTTGGGAGGATGATAGAAACAAAAGCTATTGAATTACATTTAAGAAAAAACATTAGCTACAAAAAATCAAATGTTGGTTATCAATAATAAAATTAATAAATTCCGATTTAATGACAGATTTTGGGTATCAAGCTTTTTTCTTCCAATAATTTATTTACTTTCTCTTTATTGTTTCATTACAAATTGTTTGTTTTTTTTTCTTTTCCAAGAGACATAATTACAAATGTAACGAAATCTTATGTCTCGGTTTTTACCATAATTTATGTCTAATTACAGATTTGTGATTGTTTTAAATAGAAAGAAATAAACTTAAAAGCCAATAATATACTTAAAACACTAATCGCTTTGATGAATATATTTTTACTTATTACATCGAAAATGAATTTAAAAAAGCAAACTTCCCTGTTGATGGGTGATTGATACTGAACATAAATTGTTTAACATTGAAGAGATTTACGCACTATAATTAAACCTAAGTAACATTTCATGTACAATGTTACACAGTTAGCGTCAACCCATCAAAAACATTAGCTAGGAGGATTAACATTTATATTATTTTTTAATGCCAATTGATTCTTTCGAAAAAGTAGGCCATCGAAACAAACTACATAGTTCAGGTAGCTGAAACAAACGGTGTTGCTGTTATGTTTGTCATGTGGCGAGATACACGTGTAAATAATTACCTTAAGGAAGATTTTCTAATTATCGCTTCTCAACAATTACTTACATACTAAGCAGAGTCAAAAATGACCTTCAGGCTTGAATGTTTTACAGTTTAATTAAATTCATTTGGCACAATTTACCTGCCCCGAGATAAATTTAGTTTGTCTGTTGTATAACTGGTGAACATAATAAATTATTAAAAAAGAAATGCTGGTTTCACGTAATTTACGAAGATCATATAATATCTGTTTTTCAAGAGGCATCATTGAATTAGTTCGAATTAATCTTACTTAAATGATAATGCAGCGATTTTAATATTTAGTTTAATAGAATTATAGACCCTTAATTATACAGACCACCATTCTCTTCACTCTACAACTGTGAATTATAAAGCCGAAATGATCAATTTAGTTACGTTATTAGGTTTTCATCAGTACGTTTTGATATCCCACATACTGTGTTTACTTGTCTGAAAGGCAGTAGTACAGAAAATTTATCACTGTTGTTATAAATATTGTATTTTTCGTACATGTATTTTCGAAAATTGTCATTTCGCATTTATAAGAGTGTGTTTTCTAATATTTTAATTTCGTTTAAATACTCAATACATGAGCAAAGTTGGTTATTTCGTATAACCTAACTTGGTTTTTCAGCACGTGACTGATTGTGACGTCATAATAAGATGTATTGATGACGTTGGCTATACATGAATTCTTCCGCAAACAACAAGTGACGACACTTAAATTGTGAATTGGTGAATTGAAAATATTATTTGATTGTTCTTGTTACTTCATTTTTACTATAGAATTTAAAATATAAGGTTTGTTTTCAATTGTTGGTTAGATTATTGGATATAAACGACTTTGGATCGATTTACGCTGCAACATAAATAAATCGACCTAAAGTCGTTTATATCCAATAATCTAACCAGCAATTGAAAACAATCCTTAATTAGAAAATTTCATTTCCAGCCAAAGAAGTTTGGAATACGTATTTTAATTAATTATCTTAATTATACAACAGACAAACTAAATTTATCTCGGGGCAGGTAAATTGTGCTAAATGAATTTAATTAAACTGTAAAACATTCAAGCCAGACGTTCGTAGACGTCGGTTTACGCCAAATAAACCGCGATGCGGTTTATGAACAGCGTAAACTCACCCAAAGTCGTCTATATCCAATAATCTAACCAACAAATGAAAACAATTCTTATATTTTAAATTCAATATTATGGAAAAGAAATAACAAAAACAATATTTACAATTCATAATTTTAGTGTCGTCATCAATACATATAATTATGACGTCAACAATCAGTCAAGTGGTGAAATAAAAAGTAAGGTTATACGAAATGGACAATGTTGCTATTAAGCTGTTGAGCATTTAAAAGAAATTAAAATATATTAGAATAAACTATATCTCTGGAGAAGGGTGTCAGGATCTCCAAAGGCATGATAGACCCTGCATCCTCTACTTATGTATTTTATACAGGAACAAAAACTATTTGATAAATATAGGATCTTACATTGGTACGAGTGGATTATCGGATTTCTCCAATCGATCTGAATTATGGAATTTTAAGTCTGAGCCTTGGCGAGGACTTAAATTTCCATAATTTAACTATCGAGATTGGAGAAATCCGACAATCCAAGAGTACCAATGTAAGATTCTGTTTCTCTTATTTTAAAGAGTAGTAAATTTTCGAAACGAAGTACAAATTCTCCCAACCCCAATTTTACGTTCATGACTTGAATACGCGGTAAATTTAAGGTGTTTTGTTTATGACGTCATGAGTTCTTATTGTGACGTTATTATTTTTAACCAATCAACTGCGAGAACAACAAATTCACTAGTAACGAGAACTATATTTTCCACACCGGTCAAGCGGTTGAAATATTACATCAAAATTAGAGAATAGACTGTCTTATTTATGGACACCTTTGTTACCACTGCTACCATACTGTTCACAGTAGTCGACCCACAATCATAAAAGGCCATCAAATATATGATATTTTTGAGATTGCGTAGAATATTAGAGTACAATGCATAGCTACAATCATTTTTAAATACTGATCAAAACGGAATCAAATTTGTGTCGAAATGGTTGATGAGCGATTTAGAAATTTTTTGTAATTCTATTTAAGGATTGATTTCAATTGCTGGTTAGATTATTGGATATAAACGAATTTGGGTCGATTTACGCTGAATATATCGCGAAACGGTTTATGATTATTAGGTATAAACGACTTTGGGTCGATTTACGCTGAAAAGTGGTTTATGTTGCAGCGTAAATCGATCCAAATGCGTTTATATCCATTAATCTAACCAACAATTGAAAACAAATCTTATATTTTAAGTAACAAGAACCATATTTTACAAGTACTCAAATAATATTTGCAATTCACAATTTTAGTGTCGTCACTTGTTGTTTGCGGAAGAATTCATTTATAGTCAACGTCATCAATATATATTATGACGTCATAATCTGTCAATTGTTGAAAAAACCAAGTTAGGTTATACGAAATAACCAACTTTGCTCATGTATTGAGTATTTAAACGAAATTTAAATATATAACAGATGACGTGAAAAATGTGTTGAAATATACTCTTAGATCACAACAGAATATAATAAAAGTAACAATTAAAATATATGGTGTACCGTTGCATTGATCCAAATTTGCTTTGTTCCACCAGGAGTTATCTTGTAACAGCCAGCACCTATTGACAACCATCCCACGTCACATGACAACTGTTTTATCGTTGTTCCTGCTGAAAAAACTAAATTCATTAATCTCAGTCATTCCATACTGGTCATACATTGTATTGGTGAAACGCAGTTTATCAAAATTTAAAATCAGTAAAATTGACTGTAATGGCAATTTTAATAGTAAATGAAATAAATATAAATATAAAATTCCACAAGCTTTTTGAGTGTAAAATAATGGGCAAAATTAATCGTTAACTAAAGCACAAAGCTCATCTTGAAATGACCTGGCTGTTATCTTTATTATTAATAAACCTCAGACACACTAGGAGTACAAGAGGACACAATATATCCACCTTTACGACCAGTATGATAAGAATTTGTATATATTATTATGTGCGAGTCATAAAAATAATAATCAAATTTGGCATTAGAAATACACAAGTTTAGACATAAACCAACAATTTGGTATATTTATACAAAATTACAAATCAATTTTAGCAATAGGACTGTTCGTGCATACAACAACTGAATGAGGAACAGATATTTTGCATATAGCTTGCTCATGCATTTTGTAAATAAATATAAAGATAATTTTCATTAACATAAAATTTATAAGTAGTACGAATAATATTTTGAGGCGTACTGCAAACGCTTTACAAATATGTCTGTGTTCTGTTTAAGCCTTTGATCTATATTGGTCGCTATGATAAATTTTGTCTCACACTTGCGCAACCCTCAGGAGCATATGGAAATTGACTGTTTATTAATACTTGACTTATACCTATCTTAGTTTTTAAAATCTGGTCAAATTTTAATGTGAAGTCACCATCTTGTAGCAACTCAAGAAACAGTTGTATCTGATTATAAATTGCTTGTGAAAGTAAATATAATTGTTTTTATAAATTCCATGTTTAAAAAATATATTTTAAACTTTAAATAATAACTTACTATTATATTAATTATTTATTACTAGTATTTATTGTTACTACGTTACCTTTCTGCGTATAATACTGGGTCTTCGATAGAACTGCACACGATGTTGTATTATTTATTATAGTGCTGTGAAGCTGACATATTCCGTTTCCATTATAGAAAAAAGACAGACAATTCGAATAAAGTGCACATATTTTGGCGCATTTTATAACGGTCTTGAAATTGTTTGTTACGTTCAACTGTCCTTCGCTGCAAATAACATTACTAAGGTTATTCTTTTTAACGTAATTATCCACTTTCATTAATTGTCCTTCAACAATTAAAGCTACAGAGAAAATGAAAATGACCTGGCCATACTGATATCTCATGCTGCTGTCGTAAAGTACTTCACTGTTCAGCTATCGGAAATAATATTTAAATTTAAATGTCCTTGTGGAAGTGTTTACATCATTTTGAGACATTATCAATCATTTGATTGGACAATTACTAGATTAGCAAAAAACCCGTCTGTTTTGAAATCAATATATTCTTTCCTACGAGGAAGAAACTAGCCAATTTTAATTTGATTAGTACAATACCAAAATTGATAGCGACAACTAACATGCAAAACTAATTATTGTTTCTAAGATAAACAGTCACATCATGCACTATGTAACAAGTATTAGGCAAGTACTTTAAAAAAGCATCAAAGTGTCTTTCTTACAAGAGAATTTATATTAAAGGAAGTGTGCTGATTTGTAAAAAAAAACATCAAGTATTATATCAAGCGAATTAATTTTGTCTTGCGTGTTAGAATAGAAAAAAGTAGTTCATCTAATTTAATGAAGTCGCAGTGTCCCAAAATGTGGATAAACCAAGTAAATCGAGGCCCACGTGTCAAGGTACGGTAATGGTTTCCTTCGTCTGACTCGACCAGTGAACTGGTTTGATTTAAACTTGTAAAACGTTTACAAAACAAGCACTTCTAGACACGATTATTACCATAACAAATTTAATCAGAACACCACAGAGCCTAAAGAAGCGTGGGCAATTTTTTGATATACATTTAGATTATTAGAGCGACACATGGAGGTACTGGTTATTTGATGAATATTTAGGTTTAGTTTAGCCTGCTTTATTTATTGAGCATTTCGGCCAAAAGAATTTTAAAAAAAACCATCATTGACAGATTCAATTCCATTTGTCCAACTTTTTTCGTTGCCATTGGTAGAAACATATTACTCCAACGGTACTATAAAGACGCGCTCCGAATTTAAATAAGATTTTACTGTAATAATCAAACCAACAACCCCATTCTGACCTTCAAATGATAAATTATTTTGAGATTCAGACATACATCTCAAACATTACTGGTTTTAACGGGCGCTCAAACTTTTGAGTGAAAAAAAACCGATTACTTTAGAAATTAAAAGTAGTACTTCCTAATATTTACACTTAATATGATATTCTTTAAGAAGCGAGAATAGCAATCTTTTTTTAAGTGCTACAGTTTCTTTGTTTACAATATAAACTGGTGAATGAAGTGGCAACATCTTCAATTGATTTTTAAATTGTGCCAGTTCTACGGGATGCCAAAGGTGTGTCACATGATTAGACTATATTTTATAGCAAATAATATAAATAGACCTACTTGTAAACAACTGAAGTAGATTATAAAGTTTTGACTGGTTACAGTGTTAAAAGCAAAAGCTTTGATTTTCACTCGGTCAGTATATGGATAAAAACAAATCATTGATTTAATATTACTTCGTTTATTCTGTTTGCTGATAACTATAACGCGCAGTTATGGTGTGTATTGCACTGCTTGTTTTTTTTCAATGACATGATGTTTACCATATATGCTTTTCAGAGTTAAAAAAATGGATATGATCACTTTAAAATACGAAATTTTGACAACAATCCACCATATAAAATGTGATACTGATGCATGAAAACGTAATTAATTTTTAAGGATATTTTCCACTTCAGCATCTTGATGAAGTTTAAGCACCTTAATGCGATAAGCTGAGTCGAAATACTCGGGATAGAGGTTAAGCGGATTATACTGTGTTCATTACCTATTGTTAATTTCATTTTAATGTCGACCTTTCTTCACATGGTAACTGGCGGTTCAGTAGTGGTGTTGGACGTCAATTATAATGCAGATCTGAGTTTTTTGGTTTGTGTATGTGCATTGGACACTTTTGTTAAAAGTGGAACTAAAAGATGACCTACCTACCAACGACTATTTTCTCGTTATTATGAGGAATAAAAAAAATTCTTACAACGAAATTGGTCTCTTAATAGGCTTTCGTAGTATTGAATAAACAGTCAAAGAGGCATTTTTAAAACGTAGAATTAGTTTGAATGGAGTTTCAATACGTTTTACCTACTGATTTCTGAGATCAACAAACGATCGTGCTATACATAAAATTACAATAGTCGCACTTCGCGTAACGTGACAGTTTACAAACAGAAATGCATATATTACCCTGGCATCTTAGAGATAAATGATATTAAAACAATATAAACCTTTTACATTTCCGTGATAAAAACTCCGACCATCGACGGATCTTCGTAGATTAACGACGATACTGTTTGATCACGATTTAAGACAAGGTGTAAATGTCCGCTTGAATATTGTTCTTATAATGACTTTTACTGAATGTATTTTCATTGCATTGCATGAACCACGTTGGGGTTGTTACTTGTATTTAATTTTTGAAATATGTGCTATTGTTAATCTGTGTTAGTGGTTAGTATGTAATTAATCAGCCATTTACCTAAACCAGATGTAACCCATGGTAACAGTTTAAAGTACTATTCCATTCTAATATGACGTTCTTCAAACGCTTTGGAAACAAATCCCATTTTTATTCCATCAAATATCGTCCGGCATGCGTATAACGGCAATTTAATTTTGGCCCTCTCTTTATACACAGTATTTGTGGCTTTTTTCGGACAAATATCCAGCCAACATCATAATCACCAATGCACATTTGTAACATTTTTGACGTACATTTAGCTATAGGTTTGTTTTGGATGTCACAATGCATTCAGTTTTGTAGTTCTGTGTTCTGATTGTTAAATATATCGTTAATGTTAATAAATATGTTACTTCTTGATTACTTTATATTTCTTCTATTTTATTTCAAATATTACACAGATTAATTTTGTAACAAGGAAGGATCTCGGCAGTTGGGACAACCAACATAAACCTTTACGTATGTAGACGCGAAATTCAAAATTTCCATATTTTTATAGCAGAATCCAAATGCTATTGTTTATTTATTGTGGGTAGGCATTATTGATCAACGGCGTATCAACACTGATGCCTTACTTCAAGTGTGGTTTGTTCGAATTCGTGTATGGTGTGTTCGACTCCGGACATGGTTTGGGGGTACCATTGTGTGTCGACACTGAGTTTGCAAATTCGCGCCTTAATGCCGCCAAGATGTTTGCGCCTCCAGCATTGTGTTATAGAATCCGGGCATGGTGTTTTTGAGTTTGCACGATTTATTAATGGACTTGATCCGGGTGGCTAAAAGAATATACCGCAGTCGCGCTAGCTTGTCGTAAAAGGCGACTAAATAGCGCCCAGTACCCTGACCGGCGTGTCAGATCGGTTTGCCTAAAGACCGACTGGGATGTGTGACCCAGGTGGTTGAATGGTGTACCCCTGGCAAGCTGGGATTGTCAGGCCATAATACGGAAAACCTGACCGCAAACCATATTAGTGCACCGTGTTGGGAAAAATGCCACGTTCCTCGCACGTTAAAGAACACTGCTGTAGTATTCGCTATGAGTAGGGATTTCGATCCCGCTACAGGAGGCTACATTGCCCGACCCTATCCATCCTCCCATTTGCCAGTGACAATCTTAAATCCGTTACCCCTATTTTTCCTTGTGTCCCATCCCATTTTCATTCATCATCATTTCATGTTCATTTTATCATCCATTTCATGTTCATCGCCTGAATATAGCTGAAATATTGCTGCCCGGGCGTTAAACACCATTAATCAATCAATCAATCAAATTAATAATTTTGCATGCTTGCTTATTTACATACGGAGGTTTGCATAGGTAAGGATTTGGGCAGAAATACGTTTTTGTCAAAAGCAAGTTTTAATATTCTTCCTTTTTATTTTTTGATTATATTTGTTGTGATTTATACATTTTCTAGCGAACAATATCTATCGAAAACATAATGTGTGTACACGGTATGACAGTAGGTTCAGGTGGTGTAATGGTAAAGACCTCCAGTCCATGAACAGAGGACTATACTGTTTTCACATGGTTTTAAGGCATCGGAAAACCCATGTGGAGTTCATGAGTTAGTTGAAATCTATAGGAATAAAATCTCTGAGCCCATTACTGCCACACGTGTCGGGGTTAACTTTTGTTGACGCGTTAGGCGTATTAGTAAATCACATGATAAAATTTACACAGCTTAAACAATCAATAATAATATTACTTAAAACATGCATGTTTGTATTACGCTTAAAAATTTTGTAACCGCTAGTGGTCTTGTGCTAAATTGTTTAGTTATTGATATACTTTATGGAAGTGTAACAAAATGTCATATTATTTATCTGTCAGATAAGTATTGGCACTTTGATTTCTAGTGTTTTCTAGTGATGAAGCAGTTTATAAGAATTAGAATTATACATTACATTTGTTCCAACATTTATAGATCTAGAACTTAGCGTCTCCAGCTAAAAAAGTTGTAATTTTCCTACTAATGCTCTTTTTGTTTCAAAGAAAAGGTTTTTAATAATATCCGTATTCAAGATCACAACTTAGGTGGTAAAAATAAAACTTGTATGAATGATATTTATTGTTATTTTTTGTTTACCTTTAATGGAATGAGCCCATTCGGACAAGAACAAGCACAAACGATCTGCGACTTAAATATTTACAAATTATTTGAATTAAGAATCTGTTACTATTATATAAGAGTTTCCATTACATTTTATAATGACATATTAATGTTTCATAATTATGACTCGAAATATTATTTTCTTTGGGTTTTTTGTGGTTTTTTTGTTATTGTTGTTTTTGTGTGGTTTTGCAGTAGTACGCTTTCTTACCGCCCCCACCTTTCCCTCTTTTATGTCCATTAGAGATCAGGTTCATGCTCCGATAAGGAAATAGTTTTAGCTCATCATAACAGATATCTATTTGGTATTTGGTTTACACATTCTGGCAGTCTTGCCACACTAGCAAATAAGACCAAATATTGATTGATTGATTGATTGATTGATTGATTGATTGATTGATTGATTGATTGATTGATTGATTGATTGATTGATGACGTCCAGCAAGCAATATTTTAACTATTTATGGCGAAATCAAGTCTACAAACAATTAATCAAAAGAGGATCTACAATTTAAGGTGCGGTAAATGACAATGTGTTTTATTAGATAAGTACCTATGTTATCAGTAGAAAATTCAAACGTATATCGGGCAGAACTAGTAAGCATAAGTCTAAATTAGCTCGTTTTACTAGTTTTCATAATATTTTTTGTCATTCTACATCACGTTTTCTGAAAATATAAGAGTTTAAAAGGTTTAATTTTGTAATGGAATTCTGAGAGAAGCTAGCTCATACATCTACGATTCGGAATATATGATGTTATTTTATGTTAAACCAGGTAAAAGCTAGACATAAGAATTATATGTATACGCATGTACACAGATGTTTAATTGGGTTAAGTTCCGGAGATCGTGGTGGCCAACGGATCAAATTGACATTCTGTTGCTCTAAGCAAAAACTACTGAGACACGTGCTGTATGTGGTCGGGCATTGTCACGTTGAAAAATTTCTCTTTGAATGTCAATTACGGGCAATAAATGCGGCCGTATAATTTTTCGTCCCTATACCTAACAGCGTTAAGATTGCCTTTGATATGTATGAGCTGTGTGTTCCTGGCGTAAGAGATAGCAGCCCACATCATAACACTGCCTCCACCAAAATTGTCTCTTTCTACAACACTGTTTTATGCAAAACTCATTTCGACGCCTGTACACTAGTATGCGACTATGTATCTCGCTTTTCAAGCTGGAAACGTGACTCATCGCTGAACCACACTATTCTACAGTTCTGTAAATTCTGTAATACACGAACGGTAGTACACCAGCTAACCCTTGCTCGGCGGTGTTGGCCTCTCAGTAGTGCTCCGACGTAAGCAATCGGATCACCTCGGAAAGTAAGTCACTTTCTCGACCCTTGACGCAAATGACCGAGAGATGTTCCGATTGCGACGTAAGGTCTTCTTGCCCACAATTCATGAGAGCTTAACCGATTGTGTATTGTCTGTTGTGATATACAGCGCAACCAAGGGACGTTTACAGCTGTTTCTGTTGTAGCAATAGATGGAATAATCTAATGTAACGATCCTGCGCCCGAGTTGTAACACGCGGACGCCCTGAACGTAGTACCAAGCTGGTAGCGTCTCCAAAGGCGTGAAATTGTGCTACGATGAACATTATACGTTCTTACAACAGCATTCTGTGATTCCCAGGCATAGCGTCACCTCATCAGAATTTTATTTTACTAATGCAGTCAAGAAAAGAAATAGCGGAGTTTTATACCAATTATCTGAGTAAAAAAAGTACCCATGATTTGCACTTGAACCTATTTTCAGCAATGCGTAATTCACGGGTGGATGAACTTTCGTTATGTATATAGATGTGAATATTTATAGGTTATTTGTCCGCAAAAAATGATTTGAAAAAAATTATCCGATGTTGCGTTTCTCTTTTTGAGTGAGTATATTTAGAAGAAATAGATAAATATATAAAGTTTGCTACTACAGACATGTGGTGAAATGTCTATTCAACTTTGTTGCTATTTCTGTATATTATTATAATTTACATTAACAAAATAGGAATTAAAATGTATAAAAGTAACAGTCTGTTGACCGTGCACATGTAGCTGCAACAGACCTTTAGGTGTAAAACTGAATCCAACAATTTCTAGCTAATGACGACTTATACCCATTACAAAAACCTCTACATTGTTAAATTGTGCCAATTCTAGCTCATATCTTTTCATATGTTCGATCTCTGCTTATTATCTCTTAATGATATATAATTGTTTTCGGGTAAATTGAGCAAAAAGGTAAAAACCATACTCTACAATATAGTTCATGTTGTAAGTGATAAAATGGCAAATTTAATATTAAAGAAAATATTTCAATTATAGTTTTTCGTATTTGTTAAATCCTTCAAGCTTTAAAAATACGTTTTTTGTCCTGATCTAATAAGAAGAAGTAAAGATGTACATAATTGCATATTAATGCGCGCTTTACCAGTAGCTCGGTAGTATGAATAGATCCGCTTCAATTTTTATTTTTGGATTATTTTACTATCTATAGGGTAAGCCTAGTATTTTTATTAATGCATTCTATTCTTGACATAATAAAATGTATATGCTTAAATTTCTTTTATTAATTAGATAATTAATTTGATAAGAAAAACGCATTGTTATGTTATATTACGTAATGTATTTCATCGCTTCAATTGTATTTCTTGGATTATTTCGTGATTTATATGTCAAGCTTCGTAATTTTTTATGCATTCTTATTTTAACATGATAAAGTGTAAATTTTTCTGTTTCTTTTATTAGTTACTTAGATAATTTGACATTAAAAGTGCATTTTTAGATTTTGTTTAACGCGCTTGTGACCACTCATCCAGAAAACTTATTTCTGGATTATTTCATAATTTATAAGGTTTTACGCAGAAAATTAGTCATCTTGAACATTAAATTTAGTTTCCCTGTGTTTTTTTTATTGACAGTTTCGAAATCCCAAACTCTCGTGAACGATTCGTGTGTGGTAATGGCTATAATATAAGAATGTTGCTACATTGATGTAGTAATCATGGATTTTTCATATGTTCGATCTCTTCTTATTATCTCTTAATGATATATAATTGTTTTCTGGTAAATTGAGCAAAAAGGTAAAAACCATACTCTACAATATAGTTCATGTTGTAAGTGATAAAATGGCGAATTTAATATTAAAGAAAATATTTCAATTACAGTTTTTCGTATTTGTTAAATCCTTCAAGCTTTAAAATGCGTTTTTTTGTCCTGATCTAATAAGAAGAAGTAAAGATGTACATAATTGCATATTAATGCGCGCTTTACCAGTATCTAGATCCGCTTCAATTTTTATTTTTGGATTATTTTACTATCTATAGGGTAAGCCTAGTATTTTTATTAATGCATTCTATTCTTGACATAATAAAATGTATATACTTGAGTTTCTTTTATTAATTAGTTATTTAATTTGATAAGAAAAAGGCATTTAAAAATTTTGTTATGTTATATTACGTAATGTATTTCATCGCTTCAATTGTATTTCTTGGATTATTTCGTGATTTATATGTCAAGCTTCGTAATTTTTTATGCATTCTTATTTTAACATGATAAAGTGTAAATTTTTCGGTTTCTTTTATTAGTTACTTAGATAATTTGACAATAAAAGTGCATTTTTAGATTTTGTTTAACGCGCTTGTGACCACTCATCCAGAAAACTTATTTCTGGATTATTTCATAATTTATAAGGTAGAAAATGGAACTTTTACGCAGAAAATTAGTCATCTTGAACATTAAATTTAATTTCCCTGGGTTTTGTTTATTGACGGTTTCGAAATCCCAAACTCTCGTGAACGATTCGTGTGTGATAGTGGTGGTTTAAGGGAGGGGGCAGAGACATTTCTGTGATGTAATTGTATATTAGATGTGCCTTGTTTATTTGCTAATTGATTATTTATTACCTGACACTGAACTTTGATGAAAGGTAAAAATAAAAGACCAATCAGACTCGCATAATAAGACGCTAAAATGGCTAAATTAGATTATGATTTTGATATATATTGTATATAGCCTGTTGTTTTATTTGTTTATTTGTTACTTTCTCTGTACCAATTGTATTATTGGCTGTGTGAGAAGAAACTATATATACAAAATTAGATTTTCAAACAGGCATGTTATTTAAAAAAATTGATGTCTGAATCAGTGAAAAATGTGGTAGAAATTAGTAGGGAAAAGAAATTTCTCAATAATAAAAAAAACCACAAAATTTATTTTTATTTTTATTCAATTCAAGATTTAAACATTTTGATGTTAAGATATTTTAACGAAGCAAGTTATATATATATAATAATACAACAGAAAAAAATTCAGTAACGTTCGAATAAAGGACATCAACAGTTTATAATGTTGAAAATAATTGTAGAAGTTAATAATCTCATCAATTGTTTTGCAAAATAAGACTCTTCTTCTAATTTGTTTTAATATTTTAAATTCTGAAAATTTTATAAAGTTCTTAGCAATGTTTATGCACATGAATGCTAGTTTGACGTTTGAAATACATTTAATTGCAAATCTTTTGAAACAATTTTAATTACAGTAAAATTAAATCAATAAAAATTGTAACTTGTCGGTATGTTTTCTTTGATTTTCCGAGGACCCGATAACTGCCCCGATCTTACATTCACATTCCCCACCCCCCCAAAGAACCACTTGACTATGGTCAATGTATTTTTATTGGTAAACATATATTTGTCCTTCCAAAACTTTCCCTTTTTTATTACAGTACTCTTCTCAAAGTTGAGATATTATAATCAAGATGATTATTTCTTGCCTTTCACAATCGTCTATATTTGCATCCCTTTACAGCATATGATGAAATTTTAAATAAAACAAATTGAAAGAAAACTATTAAACCAAATGGGATACACCTATAACCTATAAATCGAACATCTCTGGATATGGGTGTAACCCATATCTTTTCTTGTCAATACTGTACCACAGTTAACTTTAATTACCTACACAATTGTCCAAATTGTAATGTTACTATACACTTACATTATACAAGCTACTGTTAAATGATGAACAACAATAAATCCAAAGTCTGAAGATCCTAAGTGTCTTTTAATATTAGATATTGTATTTATATGAGACTGAGACAGGACCAGAATTATCATGTTTCTTTATTTGTATGAGATTAAGACTGGATCAAAATTATCCTCTTTCATGTTAAATACAAAAAAAATCTCAAATTTTCTTGTCCCTGTTTCTTCTACACTTATTGAAAAATATTGTGTAGGTATATGTACATATAAGAAAGTGTAAGGATTTAAAAAAATATTTTTTAGAAATTATATATATATATATATATATATATATATATTATATATATATATTTATATATATATATACAAGTCTAGAAGATTATGCAACGATACACATGACGGTGTTTCTTGTCAAAAATTTAGACAAAGACTGACCAACGAATGGCCTTAGTCATTGAATGTCAATATAAATAAATGACGTAAACAAGTCGTAACATATTGATCTTGAAATTTATATATATATATATATGAAACTTTATCATTTTTGCAAAATGAAAAATTGACAAGCAACATTAGGTGAAGCAGGGCTTAAAATTGGGGTAAGAATCAATGAAACTAGATCCAGATATATTCATTTGGCACAATGTCCGGCAAATAAAAGCGCGATTATTTGCAATGCATTTCCCGTACGGTATTCCTTACAATCAAAACAAATTGTGCGCCCGGAAAAACCTCTAAAATTTATCCCGCGAAAACAGTTTTTTGTGTCAGTTGAAATGTAAAACTTCATAGTTAACATATAAAAACAGTATAGACGTACGGCAAAAACTTTGGTTGAAATTATCACGTCTAAATGACACAGACAAAATGTCTAACGTTCCTCTTTATTCGTTCAAAGCTCAATTTTCCATGCTCATTAACCTTCTCCCAAATATCGAACATTTTAAATCAATAATCTTTATAATTTTAAATTTTGTCATTTTCAGAATGTTCTATTTTAGGGGTAAACATTCTCGGTGTTATGTAAACAAATAAATAGGCTATTGTAACATGAAAGAAAAGACTTGACTAAATTAGATCAAACATGGCAGCAGTTGTACCAAAATAGAGCTCAACGACCCTATCAGTTTTTGAAAAATTCCTACAACATTTGCACCGAATCATGCTGTTATATGTGTCTGTTGATTCTATGTGCCTTAGCATGTAAACTCCTGTTAAGTATATTTTAGGATTAAACACTGTTTTTTAAAGAAAATTATCAATGTGTAAACTCTGGCGACTCACTCACAAACCGGCTAAATTAAGTCCGAAGGACTTTATGTCAAGTTTGTTAGGGAGTCGCCAGAGTTTACAAATTGATAATTTCCTAAAAGAACAGTGTTTAATCCTTATAATTCTAATAAATAATCTCTGTAAATTTTAAAGCAGAAAAACAAATAAAGAAGTCATGCATCTAGACCTCAAAATGTACATAAGGGGACAGCGTAATAATATACAAAACAGAGCACCAAAGGAGTCTTGGTTCTATAAATACTAATTTAACAAATGAAACCCAGTTTTTTATATATTTTATTTGAAACCTCAATCGATTTAATTAAAAATCAATGCTACGGACAAAACACCAGTTCCTTTCCATATATGATACGTGGGTATGATACGCCGAGGTCGCTATTCTGTTTACCTTGGATACTAAAGTCAAACAAGCATTCGTAGTACTGGATGATTATATTATTATGCTCTTTTCACAGATGAAATTCCTTGTATAGTCGCATTTCATATCATTCCATGTGTAGTTACCATTACCAAACAAGACCATGCAGTCCTGCCCGCCATTACCATTGTCTGGTTGGTTTGGTGGATACCAGTCATGAAATCCAGTCTGACCTGGTAAAGAAATCATATCTCCGCTACTGTCCCATTTCCATTGTCCTTCGACCTCTAAGTCGTTTCCACCAATATAAAAGTCAACACCAGAAACTAAAAAAATAGTGTTTCATTTAAAAAAGCATAACACAAATCATATTGTTCAATATTTCTATGTGATAATGCTAATAACAACTTGAACCCAAATATTATTTATTTCTTTAATGGAGATATTAACCACCTTGTTCAAATAACTATTTATTTCTAGATAATTATAAAGTATACAATTTTTACAATTAGATGTACTTGCAAATTAATTAGGTTATTTTAACATTGATATCAACAATCGACATAATGCTGTGTTGATTTATCACTATTTTCAGACCTTGGAGACTTAATAAATGTCCTTTCAGTTCCTGATTTTCCTCCGATGTTTCTATGACTGCCAAGGAGCTTCCATTGTGATTACAGTAGTTCTGAAAGTAATAGATGAAATAACATAGATCCTTACTTATACAACACAACTGACATTACCACACATACACATTTTACTGCAACAATAACAAAACAACATTAATATGAATGGGTTTGAGGCTTCCTGGTGGGATGTATTAAGCCCAACTTGACATTTTCATTAGGCTGTATTGTAATTCAAGAGTTAAGAATATATCTTTCTTTTGGTAGGAAAACTGGCTCACGTTTATAAAGACAAAGACGGTGTTTCGTATACTATTAATTGCAGTATAAAACATTTTAAATATTCTGTTACATTTAAGCCAAGACCCGAACAGTAAAACTGAAAGCTACTACAAGGAATTATATTTGTTGGTTTTTACTAATGTGACTTATCAAATATCTTGAAGATATTTAACGCTTTTCATTTTCAGAATAGAAAGCCTAACCGTTATAGTTTGGTTTCCTTGCTATGTTTTACGTAACTTTTTAATTCTTTCTTTTAAGACATTCTTATCGTTATAGAAATTGATCCTATTTATCACAGTTACATAAAATATATAATATAAAATATATTTTAATTGTGCATTTGGTTCAGTATCTTTGTCAATTTAAATTAAAATTTTAAATATAATTTCGATTCGTTGACAATGACTTGACACATGTGGATTGATTAAAGTCTTCATGGCTCCCAATAAATGTTTTTGTTTTGCCGACATTAAATAAAAACATCATACACCATCTGTTGTATTTAATATTTTTGCAAATTAGATTAATAAAGTTGCGAAAATAATATTTAGTACATATCTGTCGTCACGCAATGTCTCTTTCATTTGATTTGATTTGTCTTTTTTTAAAATTTGGTTTGGTTGGCTTTAACTGAAATGTTTTTAAAAAAAAATTTTGTATAAAACTTGTCGTTCATGTCTGTCAGTGTATCTGTTACAACAGTTAGGAACAACTTTTGATTGTTAGAAATATGAATAGTTCATCGACCGGGACAGAAACATCCTGATTTTTTGTAAAGTGCATTTTGAGTGTTTTCGAAAGGCTATGTAGTTACCTTTGCTTCTAGCCAGAGCTTCCCGATTGTAAGAGAAATGAAGTAACAGTTGTTTCCTAGATGAATCCAGCCCGGCTCACAGATACTTCTGTTCGAATCTAGTTAAAATAAAAATTATTTACATTATCACTGAAACCATTAGCATGTGAACAAATCAGGCCATCAAAAATGCTATGATTGAATTGGATAAAAAAATGACGATGTCGTCACTCATAAACTAAGCAAGAGGATTTCTTGTCTTAGTTAAATTAGCAAAATTGAAATCGGCCAGAAAGAACACTTGGGTATATAGAAATAAGGTCAAGCTATTTGAAATTTATGCTTATACTATCGAGTAAAAATTATTTTAATTTGTAATATTTCTAATAAAAGAGGAATTAATTCTTATACTATAAGTCTATAGCTATACGTGACGTCTTTCAAATTTACGAAAAATGAATTTTATTTCTACATTGATTACAAATATATTGGCTTTAAGAATATTAATTCAAATTAAAACTCTGGAGTAACACAATTGAAGAATTATCTGTCTGATACAATTAACATAATATGCTTATAACAGATTTTGGACAATAACTGTTTCTATTAACTTACGACAAATTTCAGTATAATAATCAATAAATATTCAAATTTATATACCAGTTGAACCGAATTCTATTATTGTCGTATTTTTAATTTATTATTTAATTATATGTACTAATTGTGTTTGTAAAGAATGTTTCGATGTCTTTTTAATTTTCGGATGATCACAAATCTATGTGCTGTTTACACAGTGTATCATAGATAGACATGCTACTAATGCTTTAATCATATACTCTAAACGCTCTTTAACACAGAACCACGAGGTAAGTCGACTATCCGCAAAATAAAACAAGGAGCTACATTATTGTTGCTATCGTTATAAGTCTATACGTTTAGCGGATAATCGAAGGCAGAAATTCCATAGACTAAACCAAAATTGAATAGCATGGTTAAATGTACCTATCAGTCATTTCAAAAGCTTACTTTTTATGTTAAAATGGACAACAATTTCCGGGAAATACTTGGTATCAATAAATCTTTGTCAAATATCAGATATTAGGTCTAATCTAGATTGTATGCTTCAGTACTCGTCAAATCGATGGTGACAAATCCGTAAGTCTCTGAAAATCAGAAGATGCACAAAGTCTGGAACAGTTCCAAAGTTAAGAATGTACAGTGGTATCTGAAGATGCGTTAAAGATTATGAAAAGAATCAATTTTATCGTGTCGGCCGTGAACGTACCAGTATTCTGGTTATTAAACACAACGTTGAACGCCATCAGTTGTGGATAGAGCATTAAACCCTAAGGATTGACAAGGTTCATTACCATGACCTCACGTGAAAGATATGCGATTCCGAATTACAAAACGAGCGAATTTCTCATTGTATTTCATAATTTAAGAGGGATACGGCAACATCAAGCTTAAAGTGTTTTCCAGTAAAGTAGGACATCAGATGTACTTGTATTTATTTGTTCTGATTCATGTTACTTGATTTAGAATTACATTAAGACGATAGGAAAATATTACAAAGAAGAGCTACAGGAGTGGACCATGGGAACTACATGCACCATGAGAAAACATTTAAGAAACGCAGTAACCATCCAAAAGGTTTTTCAAAAGCCTCACCGTACAGCGTTTCAGTGATAACGACAATACTGTTGCCATGAAAGTATTCGCGACATGCGGCTGTAAAAAGTCTAAAGCATTATTTCAGTCTGACAATTGACTACAAAACAAACGGAATTCAACCCTAAGGTCAACCATCTGTCTTACGTAGTGAAATTGATATTGAAAGGCTTCCCCAAAATTTTTATCTGAATCCTTGCCACTGGAATGGGGAATGTTAGGCTGCGGTAAGACACCAATCTCTTCCTCCAGTTAGAGTGGTTTAACTACGTTCTTCAGATAAATCTCTTCAGAACTGTTTTTAAACAGTAACATTTAAATCAAATCATAGTCAATTTTACCATGTCGGTCCGACGGGTTTTGCCTGACAAAATAGAATACTGCTTACCGCGTATGGTCGAGTTTATGGTCCTTTTGTAGATCTCATATTACACTTTTTTAAATCAACAATTATTTTCCACAGTTAATCGGCGTTCTGAAATGCGGCTGAATTTTCATTTTGATAAATCGAATTTCCATACTAAATTTTGACCTTGTTTTGAACGGAAGTGTACGTTAGGAAAATTCCATTGTTGTCTATTCGTAATCCTTCGGGTAATGTCGTCTGCAGTTAAGGCGGGAAAAGTCTCGCGGTTTGTCCGAATACCATTGAACGTCACGAAAGCAGACGAACTTTTGAAAACAACATTAGACCCCTTTAGAAACAAAAATGGCTGACTTCCTATAGAAATTCGATTTATCAAAATGAAAATTCAGCCCAATTCAAAACGCCGATTAACTGTGGAAAATAATTGTTGATTTCAAAAAGTGTAATATGAGATCTACAAAAGGACCATAAACTCGACCATACGCGGTAAGCAGTATTCTATTTTGTCAGGCAAAACCTGTCGGACAGACACGGTAAAATTGACTATAAGCACGATTTAAAAAGCATCAGTAAAACGAAAACAAACTGTTGGGTGTCAAAAGCGCATATTTGGCGATAGTTATTATTTGTTGTTTGGTTTTCTTTTGTTGGTGGTTGAGTGAAAGCTAATAAAAAATTGATGGTTTTTTCATAGTCATTATTGTTTAACCCTTTCAGTGCCACAGCGACATATTTCTCGTTTAGCGGTTAAATGCCAAGCGACGTTTTTGTCGTTTGAGCGTTGAATGCCAAGGCGACAAAAATGTCGTTCAATTAAGTATATGCGTCAAACTATATTTACACTAAACACATCATTTGTTTACTTTGTTATGGTTTCAGTCTTGAAGCCTTAAATGGTCTTTATGTAATTTCGAACGTTTGTAACTATTTTGTTTTAAATATCATGACGTCATATTAAATATCATGACGTCATCAAAGTTTGTCTGACGTCAGAAAGATAAAAACAGTTAAACTGCATCTTTTAAAATACTTTTTTCCAATTTTTCCGTTAAAATGGATGAAGAACCTGGGAACCTTCTCAGACAATTTAATCCGTGGTTTTCCGTAATTGATACTGATACATTTATTCTACAACCCGTAGAAAGCTTTGTGGAAGAATCGGGTCCAGTAGGATTTGAGGCCGATTTTTTGCCTATTGATTATTTCAATAGATTTTTAGTAACAGAAGATGATGATTTAGTGGATCGACTGGTGGATGAAACAAAGCAGATATATATTACCTACTTTGCACTGCTGGTTGAGGTATTGGCTCAATTTCAGAGAACATAAATAAAATATATATCAAGATCTATATCTCATGTTTTCCTTCATGCCAGCCTAATTGTTTAACTTTAAACATAAAACTCGACTTGTTTGTGTTAAGTGTACTTTCTATTTAACACCCCTTTATGAATGTGTACCGAATTTTACTTTTCTGACAAATATGTCCGTCTTCGTGAAGTCATTGTTATACTTATTGATAATGTTCGAGTGTAAATCTTTCGTTAAATTCTAGAAAAAAAGCTTTGACGTATTTAACTTTGGGCGAATTAAATATATCTTGCTTTGTGTTTGAAACTATAAATGCCGACTTTAATTCTTAAATATATTTGCTTTGACGTACTAAATTTAAAACCTTAAAAACGCAATTAACGTCAGTGTTGTTTTAGTAATCTTAATTATAATGATAACTTTATTAGGGCCACATTGTCTCCAACAATAATATACGTTCGAATTAACAGGTATGCAATCCAGTGTATGGAAAATGAAGTCCCTACAGGTATTTTTAACAAATCAACTAATTGGAGACCCGTAACACTTACAGAGGTGACAGCATTTCTAGGAATTGTTCTAGAAATGGGAATCGTAAGAAACGCAACTATTGAATTTTACTGGGAAACACCAAACATCAGAGATATCATCCCAAGGAACAGATTCCTGTCTATCTTAAGATATCACCACTGCAGTGACAACACAGCTGCAGTACCGACGGGAAGGCCTGGATATGATCAACTGCAGTGACAACACAGCTGCAGTACCGAGGGGAAGGCCTGGATATGATCCACTGCAGTGACAACACAGCTGCAGTACCGAGGGGAAGGCCTGGATATGATCCACTGCAGTGACAACACAGCTGCAGTACCGAGGGGAAGGCCTGGATATAATCCACTGCAGTGACAACACAGCTGCAGTACCGAGGGGAAGGCCTGGATATGATCCACTGCAGTGACAACACAGCTGCAGTACCGAGGGGAAGGCCTGGATATTATTAGTTACCTACGTTATTACCCGGGTGTATGGAAATTGTACCACCTGAAAGTACTTCTGTTCAGCCTGAGGCGAAGCCGAAGGCTGTCCAGAAGTACTTTCAGGTGGTACAATTTCCATACACCCGAGTTATAACGTAGGTAACGGATTTATCCCCGGCTAACAAGTGTAAAAGGCTGAAAAAAGGTTCTTTAGTCGTCAGAAAATGCTAAATGGACAACGTCATCACAGTTGCTCACAAAAAATTATACGTTTTTTATGAAGAAAATGCCCATTTTACCAAGTCGAGGATGTTACCTTTGGTAACAACCTCAGACTTAGCGAGTTTAAAGAGTTTTTATTTTGTTTTACATTGTTTTTCCTACTTTCGGTATTTTGGCGCCTCAAGTCACGCTATCATTACGTCAACAGACTATGACGTCAAGTTCCGATTTAATTCATAGCGAGCATCGCAGATGCGAGCTATACGGTTACATGCATGTGTGTAAAAAAAGTCACGTGATCCATATGAACAAATCCATTTCAGATGGTAGCTGAGCTATCCGAAGAAAATATTGTAGACGAACGAAAAAATATATAATTTAAAAGTAGACAAAAATAATTTTGACACCGATAAAATAAAAGTGTTTTTTTTTTAAATTACTACAAAAATGCCAGACAATTTTTTTTCAATCTGAAACGCTGTATTTGAAATTGAGTTTTGTGACGTCACAACACATTACATAAGACGTCACGTCATCAATGGAATGTAGAGGCACTGTTAGGGGGCTCTGGAGTAACGAAATGAACAATGTGCGATGCTCGCATTTAGGCTGCGCCTCCATTCATATTATTTATGTGTGTCAGTGTGAATATAGGGCATCTACAGTGTTTGAAACGAAGTACAAATACAAATATAAAAAGACAGAAATGTACCTTTGTGGAATAACATACACTGGTACTCTAGAACATACATTAGCAACGCACAATCAATACACCCTGCGACGTTAGCAACGCAGCCGGGGGCATGGGATTTGTACCGACGGGTAACCAACCAATCAAAAGTCCGCATTTGGTACAAGCCGGGGATAAGATCCACTGCAGTGACAACACAGCTGCAGTACCGATGGGATATGATCCACTGCAGTGACAACACAGCTGCAGTACCGAGGGGAAGGCCTTGATATGATCCACTGCAGTGACAACACAGCTGCAGTACCGAGGGGAAGGCCTTGATATGATCCACTGCAGTGACAACACAGCTTCAGTACCGAGGGGAAGGCCTGGATATGATCCACTGCATAAAATATCACCAATAGTAGGTTCTTTCAACGATGTTTTTAAAAAAAACTATAGGTGCGGTGTTGAAGTCAGTTTACTGATATTTAGTCTAGAAATAAGTAACATTTACGCGAGGAGATTCGTTGCAACTAGCAAAGTTCATAATTATAATTAGTAACATAAAGCCAGAAAAATAGTGATACGGTCGGAACCGTACCGGCCGTACCGCTTGCTACGCCTATTTAATATATTTTCCATGTGCTATTATTTGCTACTTACCAAATTGCACTCAAGATCGTAACGGTTACTGTTTTATATTGAAAGTTATTTTTTAAAGTAGATTTATGTTGAACGTTTCACAAATTAAAGAGTATATGTAATGAAATTCTATTATTCTTTATTTCAATTTACAAAAAAACTGGTGCGGTTTTCCGTACTAGCAATTTAAAGTGGTACGGTCGGAACCGTACCGGCCGTACAGCTGGCTACGCTTATGAGTAATGTTAACAATTTGTCGGCTGTCATTTTTGTGATGCAAACAACAGCTACGAATATAAATTCTCAATGAAAAAATATATGTCTATATCATGTTTATAATCAGTGCAATAAATCCAACAAGTTTTCATCAGAATACATTTAATACATTCCAGTCGCACTTATCACCCTTTCAAAGGAATAAAATATCATGGGCTGTCTTAAACTTGTCTCGTTTAAATCAGCATTACTGACGCGTGTTTAATTGCAGTTGATAACTCTATTGTTAAAAGACCTGTATCTACTAGAATGATTTAAGTAAATGTTTTGCAGTTAATGTAAGCTCAAGTGCCTTAACTGATTTGTGCTCGAAAGATAATCACGCCACCTTGTTTCTGAAAGCATTTCAGTTAGCGTCATTGTTCGAAAAAATATTTTTCAAAGCGTCTACCTGTCATTTTAATCAATCGATTGCCTGATATTACAAGAATTAAATGTGTATAACAAAATGCAGGGGCGTAGCTGCCTATACGCGAGTACGCGGCTGAATCCACATTATTTTAAGAACAAAATTGCAATCTATCCCTGTAATAAATAAACTGTCCATTTCAGTTCTAAATAAACCACTTTAGAATTCTCCAAATTGCACTATTGTTTTCAAAAATATTCCGGGGTGCATACCCGGACCCCACTTGTTCTTTGTGAATCCACATTGTAACTAGTCTAGCTACGCCCCTGAAATGACTCCCATAATGTTTCCGTCCTATAATTCTTTATTTTCTTTTCACATTAGTACTGTGATAAAAGTTAACAGCAGAGGTATGGCTATGACACAACCAAGTGTTGTGCACAAGTACAACGAGACCATAGGAGGCGTAGATCTCGGCGATCAGTTGCTATTAAAATTTGAACCTCTGTTTAAGGGTATGAAACTGTGGCGAAAAATTCTGCTCAACTTAATAACTACAGCATCAGGTAAACATTTCTACTGAATGTACATTTTAACAATTCTTTGGTGACCGTAATAATGTAAATACAATTAAATGCAGTTATTAATGTTATAACAGATCTTTCCTGATTTAACATCAGAAATTAATACATGTAATAGTGCATTCACATTTCGATTCATGCAGCAAGCACATTAGGCTAGAACGAATAATCGTACCCTCGCATTTTTTTTTTAATCAGACAAATCACAAAACTAGCTTCGGATTATAACGGCAGTAAAATTCGGCCTAACATTAGGCGAACTCGATTTAATTTCACAACGGGTATACGCGACCGAAATTTTTAGTTTTTTGAGGTCATTTTGTAATAATTATTGGTAGTTTTCAAGAAAAAGTCATTGTTGTTTTTAATTTTACATGCATGCAGTATCATAAAATTCATATAAACAAACGTGGACTTTTTGAAAAAAAAATATATGCAATTTTTTTGTGTGTTTGACGTCACTGTTCGAATCCAGCAGTTCTTGCAGTATTAAAATTTGATTTCAGTCAATGCATATATCTGCTACAAGAACTGCTTTCTTGTCCAGAAAAAAATGAACCACAGAGCATTGTCAACGGATAAATTGGAAACTACAAAGATGGCAACTCACGGAAAGGCAGAAAATCAACAACTAGGTTACATCCGATATATCCCATGCATCAACATTTTTTAGATATAATTCCAGATGGTAGAAGAAGAAAGTGTGTCGTTTGTTTTGACAGAAATGGTGGCTTCAGGAAAACAAGAATTAGCACATGGTGTCCAATTTGTGGTGTAGGACTGTGTATTGGAAGGTGTTACAGACAGTTTCACGTCAATAATGAAGAGTAGTTAAAATAAATTATAATGTAACTGTAAATATGTTTTTATTTTGTTTTAGCCAACTATAGGACGTATACGTTAATGTGAGTAATTGGAAAACCGGAAATAAAATTTCAAAGAATAATAAAGAAAAAATAAAAACATCATTTTAAGCTGATTTTTTAAAATCTTTTTTATACAAATTAGATACACCAAGCACCATGTTTCTGATATATTCTACATGTCTAATATCGGTTAGATTTAATATTTATTATCAAATAGATAACAATGGCTGTAAAAAATGTAGTATATGCTAACACAACATCGGTTTATAGTAATAACATCACACAACATTACAAGTTATCACGACGTCATCTTCGTAAATTTGGCGCAGAAACGTCATACATGATATTTTATACGGTGACGTTACAAACGTTTAAAATTTGAATTTGGCACTGAAAGGGTTAAACATTGATTAGAGTGTCATTTTACTTTCAATGCCAATAGTCTGGCCGAGCACAATATCGACTTGCAAGTGGTAGAGCGAGACTTCGATAGATACACCAGATAACTTAATTTAAAACAGAAAACTGTCATGGTGAAGTTTCCATAAGCTTTTAGCACGAATGGTACGAAATGTGTCTTATCAGTATAGAAATAGATCTATTATATAGCAGGATTTTGTAATAGTTCTTATGTGTATGTGTAAGTACCAGTGCAAAACAGTTCAGATCTGGACTTACAGAAAAACGTGCAGAGTTTGGTTGTTAATTACTTAGTCGAACAAGTAAGGACAGGTATAGAATATTTGACAGAAACGTTAACTTCGGCCTCCTTCTAATTCCACAAACAAAAAATGCATCTGTCATTAAGAAGACGGTGCCTTGCAGAGACGTTGTTGAAAAATGGTCGTCCAATTGTTAAATTATACAGCGTATCATTTGCATAAAATATAGTTCTATATAGTAGTTCTAAATAGTATTTGTTATGATATTGTTACAAAGTATTCAATATCTCGGAGTCGTTTATCTAAATGAAATAGCTTTCGACGTTGACGTAGAAGTAGCCATATTTAGAGTGGACATGTATTACACAAAAATTAAAATAATTTAATTATATGAAATTATCAAGAAATTGTTCTATTAGTACTCCACTGTAAGTCAAAAACTGTATTCCAGTTGTACTTAAAACGCTCACTGATGAAATCAGTCAATTTCCTTATTTCAATTTAATACTTTCAGGCATAACAGTAGTAAATGTGTACCAGTAACAAGTTACCAGATTGTGTACCCTACATTAAGTACAGTACTGAATACTTGGTTGTGTTCTGATTTGGTAAATAGTGGTTAGATGTGTACAATTTTTTAGCTGTAAGCTCCTGCATAAATTAAGTTTTAAAAAGTGGTAAAATTGTTCTCAGATCATGCAAGATAAATTTTTGGTAATTTTTTTTTAACAATGTAGTATTTTTACATTCACTGCATTAGAAATTGCATGTGAAAGTGGGAGCGTCTCAAAATGTTCTTACTAGCGAAAAAAGGAATTGGTCACGGATATATATGGCATATATTTTTTAAATGTAAAATGAAAGTTTATTAATTTCCTAGTCCAGGTAAATGCTGATCAATGTTAGAAAGGTATGCAAATCACAGAAATGTTAGTGTTTTCGACTATAGCCAAAACATTTACTACTGTGCTACATTCAATACACAGCCAAGTTTGTTTATGATAATGCAACGACATAATCTGTCTGCAAATAAAAGAAAGCTCTTGTTTTGACATTCAGACAGAAGCGCTGTTCCGTAAAATATTTTTTAAACAAACAGGAAAATTGTGAAAAAAAACAGGAAAACTACTTTTTTATATTTCAGTTCGTAGGTGGATTGGCGTTAATCTGTTTATCATCGATTTAATACCCTACATAAAGCCAATGTTTGTCCTCAGTTATCTGAAATGTCATCATTGAATGCAATAAACCATTAATGTAAATTTGCAGTTTAAGTTGAAAATTGAAATATACAGACACAATTCAATACTGTATCAGCACGAAACGCTCATTCAATGTAAACGATTTCCGTCATTTAATATGCATTGGTTTGTAAAGTATTATCTGTAATATAATGTCACGTAGCAAGAAGCGACTGCATCGACCTCGGAGATTAACATGACATCACACGCTTCTAAAATTTCATAAAATGCTTTAGTATCCAAATTTCGTTTTTGTTTTTCTATATCTTTTACACACCGATCAACCGACTTATCTAATTTTGGTGAGAAGTAGTATGACACAATGAAAAAAGATACAAACATGTTAGAAGCGATGAAAACGTAGGTCAGTTTTTCCAATTTTTTTATGTTTTAAATTTACTGTAGCAAATAAAATATATTTAAACACGATAAGGCAAAGATTTGGCAATAGATTTATTCAGTCCTTTAATCTCTTGCTTTTATTTTTGTCCAACTTATCTTATAAAATAAACGAAAAAATGCATATATAATTATTTAAAATGCTAAAATGATCTTTTATGATATAATTTTATTTCAAATCGGCCGTTTAAATATAAAGAATATTCCTTTAGCTTTTGTTTGGTGCCAATAATGTATCTTTAACATAATGCATTAGCAATATCAATCTGATTTTAATTGCACTGTCAGAGAAATTAAGATACGATGTAAATCAGTTCAATAATATGATTAAAACAAGAAAAATGACTTTGTATAAGCTATTAAATTCTGCTAACCGATTAAATAAGTATGCACTTTAAGAGTTCGTAACGTAATAATATATGTATTTTTTTTATTTTCTTGTCAATGAAGAGGAGGATGGGGAAAATTAATTTTGATTACTGTGCATGACATATGAAATGAACAAATTGCGACACACAATAAGATCTGCAGAAAAGCTTTCAAACTATTCTTTGTATTTGTATGCAACTCTTATTTTATTATCTATACCAAAAGAAGATAATGGGAGACATATTTTTATCCTTTTGGGTAGGCTTTTTGATATTTGGCATGTGGGTATATTATAACTAATCGATGTGTCGCATGCCATAGGTGTTGACATTTAATTTAAAATTTGACCGACAGGGTCACATGATTGCCTTTTGAGTGACTGCTTCGTGTCCGGGATATTTAACTTCGAAATTTGACCCCCGCCCAGGATCACATCAATGCCTTTTAAGTTATTACTTCGCGCCCGGTTATAAGTTTTAAAATAATTGTTTTGACTTTTTGTTTGCTTGTATGAATGGTGTTTAATGCCACTTTCAGCAATTTTTCAGCTGTATGATGTTTTTATTGGGAGTGGAAGCCTGAGTACCCAGAGAAGACCCCGACCATCGGTGAAATAGGCTAAGCTTTTCATATTTGCCATGTGGGTAGATAGTTTCTAGACAATGGGTCTCCTATCATGGTTGTGGACCTTAGACTTTGAACTTTGACAAGTCCATTCGCATTTTGTTTTGATTGACAAATAAGTACCAGCGTTTTAAATCGTATACAATCCATTAGAATAAACCATAATATGAAATATCCAACCAGTACGATAAACAAAACACGAGAAACGTTTGACGAATTGTTCAATACGTATAAGCTGCAAGCAGGAAGTAGAGGGCCGACAGCGAGATTTGTGCAGAACTTACTGCATATTAGTACGAATCACCAAATATCGAACCATTCCAATTTTCACCAGGGGTTAACTGTTAAACTAAAATCATTGTAAAGCACATCGGCCAACAAGAAGTAGGGTTCTGAGATGTCGGATAACAGCCTATAACGTACTATTCGTTTGCACAAATCATCATATCAATCATCAAAATATTCCGATTGAAGAAAACTCAAAAGAGTGACAAAATAAATGTCGACGTTCGTACTTTCTGCAAAACTGAATTTTTATGTCACCGTCTAAAGGCGTTGACATAAAAATATTATATGACATCGTTAAATACAGGGTGTTTTGATTTTTGTTCGTTTGATTGTTTATCATTATTTATTATTCATTTATTTGAATTTACAATGAAAGAAAACGGATGATTAAACCATAAATATAAATAATTTTGTAATAAAACGGTGTACATTGTGTAAGTATTCTCTAACCAGATTCGTAGATTCTTTGCTGTGTATCTTCAGGTGTCTACAGGCGTAATACGCGATGAAAATTGTGTATAATTCGGTCAATGAAGGCAAATCTCGCGGTCTGTTCAAATGATAATATATTGTCCTTAGTAACTACATGTCTTACACGTTTTCCTTTTCTGTTTTTATGTAAACGATTACTGTGGAATTCTTAAAATATTTGCAACCAATAAAAATTATTAGACATAGGGAGTATCCGTGTTACAGTTATATATGATGTATTAATTCTTGAGATTTTACTCTCATTTGTACGCATAAGAGACGGAATAAATAATCAAAAGCTAAACAGCGGAAACCATTCGTATTGCCGATTGGAAAACAAATAAGCAGAGCTAGTTAGGGATGAAAACCCGGCATAATTACGGGGCGGTAGCAATCATAATAGGCTAAATCGGGAGACAGCTGCCGATTGGCCAACTGTCTTGTCTTGTTCAGGTAACTACCGCCGTTAGTCGGTGCACTCTTAATCTAAAATTATCAAAAAAATTCTGATATCAAAAAGGGCATGTATAGCGGTTTCTAAATCTATAAAAGCTGCTAGAACACGATGCTTGAATTAAAACGATAAGATGCACTTGGTCAAGCGTGGAGTCAAAATAAAATTCATAGATATATATACAAGAAGGGTATCATCACTATTGCATTTTTTCTATTAAAAACACTAAAAGCATCGGATTATACATAGTTTATATATTTATAGAATCTTGCCCCCCTTTCTTTAACTGTCTCATCCTTTCCATATGTAGGTTATAGCACATGTTCCTGGTTAGTTCCTCCAGCTCTATGTAACCTTGTTTTTTCAGCTTACTGATATACGGCATCTGTTGGTTTGTACAGTCCAGTATGAGTTGAAGTAGGTTGTTTTGGGTGACAAACTCTTGGTAAACATCGTTTCTGAGGTTATCTAGGTAGCTTTTGATATGTCGGAGATGCCTTCACCGAACGTTTTCTATCTTTGGACACTTGAGAATAAAATGTTGTAGATCATCTGGCTCATCTCCGCATAGGCAGCATATAGTTTTGATATAACTATCTCCATACTTTTTTCTTGTTGTATTAAACAGGTATGTTTGAGTTACAAGCTGATCTTGTGGCGAAATCCAAACTAACACGGAATCAGGTTTCTAACTTTTATTAACTGCAAACTTCTATTTACAATATGTACAGCTACTTTCACTTTCAACAATACCACATTGGATAACTGCTATTGTCACTGTCTAATCTTATAACTATTACTTGAACTTAAATTTAAACTTGAACTCCTATAAATGTTACAACCATGTCTTATATACTATTTTATAAAGAATATTGTAGAAAGTTCTTTTTCAAGTATAGTTTCTATAATTATCTAAATGTTTCTTATCTAATAATAGTAGCATGTAAATTCCAGAAGCTTCCAGATAAACAATAGTACAATCAACTAATTTCTAGAAGAAACCATAACATCCTTGTTCTAAACAAATTATATAACAATAATAAAATGGCATAATTAAAAAATAATCACAAGTAAAAATAATTACAATTGTTCATGTAATATCGTGAATACAGTTCGCGACAGATCTTGACTTCTGCCGCTCTTATTTTCTATGTACATTTTCTGCGCCTTCCCAAATATTATGTGGTTGTGTCATCGGGTTTTTCTGTAATTGGAGGTATAAAAGGGTTGACTTCTTAGCTATATCTTCCTCACATTGTTGAGACCAGTATAATTTTTGTGCCTTCCTTACTTCTTTTTTCCACGCCTTTTTTGATCTAGGGTTTTTCATTAGTTCATGTATTGTCTCCATTCCATATTTCTCTAAAACTAGTTCAGCCCTTTCTGTAAAAAGTTCGTTGCTATTTCTATTGAAGCAATGTTGTATAATTAAGATATTATACTCTGCTAATGATGGGCATCTGATTATATTCTTAAGGAGTGACAGTATATTATTAAGATCTATATACATCTGTATTGGAATTGCACCAACGAATAAGTAAACTGCAGTATTTGAGGTTTTGTTTGGAAGGCCTCAAGATGTTCCTCTGCATCTTTTCTAGTTGTTCTATTTCATATTGCCTACATTTAATTATCTCAAGCCCATATATCATTCCTGCTGGTCCAAACCAAACTTAAAATACTCAACAAATAAGCAGAGCTAAGTTAGTGATGAAAGCCCCGCATAACATTGCGGTAGCAATAATAATAGGCCGACCGCCGTTCGTTGCCACTCGAGAAAAGCCGAGCGATCACGAATCGGTTACGATAAAAAAAGAAAAAATATGCAAGATAATGGGAATTTAACTGTTTTGAAAGGAAAGTCGCATTGATTTGTGTATGTTTATCATAAAATGTGTATCATAAAACTTAAACGGAGAAAAACGGAAAAACATGGGACTCGAAGGCCGTGTTGTTAAGGTTGATCAGACGGTCTGTCAACACTGAGATTGCGAGTTCGAGACTCGCTACTACAATCTAAATTGAAACAAGAATTGCTGAAAGTGGCGTTAAACAACATTTGGAGTGCTGAAAGTGGCGTTTAACAACATTTAAACCAAACCAGTATTCTGGGGGAGGCACTTTCTATGACATGTCATAAGTATCATTTTTTCCATCTTGAAAGTTGATGATTTGATAGAAAAATAAAAAGTTCATATATAATTGACATGATTAGTCAATCAATTTTATATTGCTAATTATATCATTAGGCCAGATATTTTACACAGCTGCGCTTATAATGCCAGTGATATGAAGAGTTGATACTTGTCAGTATACATTATCAATTCAACATCGCCATAATTATCAATAACAATGAAGAAGGTATTCTTTCTTCCTGGGTATACTATAAGTTATAAACGTTCATATTCGTAGATATGGAGATTTGAACACCTGAAGTGCCCCAAGTATGCCCTTTAGAAACCACCCCCTCCCCCGGATCTGTGATTTGACAATTTTGTTATTAATTCATTGATTTTGTTAAAGAAAAACTTGTCCCGCTTCTAATGAACAGACTGACTTTGAATAAAATAGCCTTGTCCGATTGCACGTGGATATTGTGGTTAGTTATTATCTTTTAAAGACTTTTCAACATGGTAAGACGAAAATTAAGTATCGCCGAACACTGACAAGCAATTGGAATGAAAAATGCTGGAATGAGTAACCGCCAAACAGCAGCTAATTTTGAGGTGAACAACTCTGTTATTAGCAGACTTGTTGCGAGGCATAGACAGACAGGGTCAATCGAGGACCGCCCAAGATCTGGGAGACCCCGTAAAACAACCCCTAGAGAGGACCGCTTCCTTGCTCGTCAAGCCAGATTGCACCCCTTTTCAACAACAGGCCAGTTACGTAACGAGGAATGTGGCCTACTGGTGGTCAAATCAGTGACCGAACAGTTATTCGGAGGCTTCACAGATCTCGATTACGTGCCCGCAGCCTTTGAAACGACCAGAACTGACAAGAAGGCACCATCAAGCACGAATGGAGTGGGCAAGACATAATCGTCACTGGAATATAAGAAGCTGGAGACGTATTCATTGGTCAGATGAAAGCCGCTTTGTGTTGAAGCCTTTTGACGGTCGGATACGTGTTTGGGGGCAAAGGAATACAGCTTTGGATAGAAACCATATTGTAGGGACAACTGCATTCGGTGGTGGCAGCGTTACCGTATTGGGATGCTTTTCACATGACTGCAAGCTCCCTTTAAAGATTCTCAACGGTACATTGAATGGTCTGAAATACCGCGATGACATCTTGGATGGTCACGTCAGGCCACATTTAGACAACCATGCTCTTGCAGACAGACTAATGTTTCAAGACGACAACGCTCGACCCCATCGAGCCCGTGTTGTGAGGGACTTTATTGAAACAGAAGCCATTGACACACTACCATGGCCAGCCATGTCACCGGACATGAATCCGATTGAGCATGTGTGGGACTTTATCGGGCGAAAAGTCAATCAACGGAACCCAAGATGCCAAAATGTTCGAGAATTAGAAGTCGCACTTGTGGAAGAATGACAGATTTCCACAGTACAGACTTAGGCGTTTGGTTGCTGGAATGAGGCGGCGTGTTGAACATTTACACCGGAAGCGTGGAGGTAATACCCGATATGGATGGAAAATACGCCAAACGACAGTCCATTTGTTACTCTTTCACCTCAGGACTTGTTGAATGACTGTAATTTTGTAAACAATGAGATATTTTGTGTCAAACTAAAACTTAAAATCACCTATTGTTTTGTTGTTATTTGGCCTATTTTTTGTGATCATTATTATACAAATAGAATTTAATTTTACAATTTGAGGATTTAAATAAAGAATTTTACAGGTTCAAATTTCCTAATGGTATATACATTTTCATGCAAATTAAACAGTTTCTCATTTGTTATGTTATTGAAAAAACATTAGACCCGGAAAAGTAGGTGATGCTTAACTTATGACGGGCTGTATTTACATATATATATACAATAAACAAACAAGTAAATAATTAATTCAAGTTCGGTGTTACATATTTATAGATGGAGGTACATTAAGAATGATGAATTAAACATATAACAGGTTTACCCTAGAGGTTCCAACGTTTTTATAGCCCCGCAAACTTGTTTGGGGGGTATATAGGAATCACCCTGTCTGTGCGTCGGTCTGTCTGTCTGTCCGTCTGTCCACATCATTTGTAAGCGCTTCTCCTCCTAAACCGCTTCACAGATTTGTATATAACTTAACATGAAGGAAGTACATCATATGTAGATGCGCATGAAGGATTTATATTGACCTCGGATATCATTAAGGGGAGATAATTGTACTTGAAAGCAAAGCGGGGGCTATCGCTTTGTGAGCGTGCTCACAGTCCACACTTGTTTTATATTGGTTTGGTTTAAATGTTGTTTAACGCCACGTTCAGCAATTTAGATTGTAGTAGCGAGTCTCGAACTCGCAATCTCAGTGTTGACAGACCACCTAATCAGCCTTAACCACACGGCCACCGAGGACCCTCCCCCCCCCCAATCCGCATAGTTTAAATATAGTCACGCGTATATTGCAATATATACGCGTATATTGCAATATATATACGCGTATATTGCAATATATATACGCGTATATATACGCGTGTATTGAAATCATATACGCGTATATATACGCGTATATTGAAAACATATACGCGTTTATATACGCGTATATCCGTTAATAGAATTAACGTGTATATGAACGAGTATATTTTACGAATATACGCGTATATAACGACAATATACGCGTATATTACGGTTATATACGCGTTAAAACCCAATATATACGCGTTAAAACCAAATATATACGCGTATATATACGCGTATATTTTTATAAACGCGTATATAATCGCGCAAATGCCATGAACGGCCATTCATAAACTCCTAATAAATTGCAATTGGAAGAATAATTTTGGGGTTAGAAAAAAGTTGGATAAATGCCCTTTTGAACAAAAACACTGGATACAGAAAAATATTGTGCAGAAGCGTAAATTTAATTTGTATTTTTTGGTAAAATTTGTGATTCCAGTACCTTTGCAACATATTTTCAGATAACAAATGAAAAAAGTAATTAAAACGATTGAATATGTTGATAGACAAATATATGCATAATAATTTTTTACTACACTATATTTGATACAGTGGGTTTTAAACGTAGCGATTTGGAAAAAGTCATCTGTATACGTATAGGTTTTAACTTGTTGAGATCTTTTTTCATCGTGTCATACTACTTCTCACCAAAATGATATAAGTCGGTTGATCGGTGTGTTTTAGACCATTTTATAGCTTTCAAAAAATGTTTGATTTAATGGTTCTGTAATATAACATCAATGCTTTCCAGTGGCGGATCCAGGGGGGGGGGGGGGGCGAGGGCGTACGGCCTCCTTTAAAAAAAGGAAAGGAAAAACAAGAGAACAAGGAGAGTAACAAACCAGCACCAAAGGCAAAAATGTAATCCCCGCTCGTCCTCGCCATTAATTAATGCATTAGCGGTACTAATTTGTTTTGTATGATATCTCTTTTGTATATACTGTACCAAATAAAGGTTACTGAACACAATAAATACCTTGTTCGTGGCTCTCCTTTTCCGCCCCCCCCCTTTCGAAAATCCTGTATCCGCCCCTGCTTTCACTATGGAACTACGAAGTTATATATTTAAAGCTAGTTTTAAAGCTAGGTTGTGTCATAACTAAAATCTGTCTAAAGCAAAAAAAAAATAACGTTAAACACAGATCAATCGTTTATAGATTTTACTTTTATCAAACAATAAAGATGTACCCATAAATTTTTTTGGGAATAATGCAAGTTTTTAAAATAAGTATTTTTGCTGCACTAATAATTTAAAGTCAATTAATTAAACAATTTAATTGCGAAAATTTTTCTGAAGACCAAATCTGTCATATGTTAGATTTTCTGATTGCCAATATATTCGTCATGTTTGGAGGACACGTTTTTCAACAGACTGTTGGTATTCCAATGGGTACTAATTGTGCTTCTCTCCTCGCCGACCTGTTTTTGTACTCTTATGAGGCTGAGTTCCTAGAAGGCCTCCTGAAGAAGAAAGAAAAGACACTGGCCCAGACTTTTAATTTAACATTCCGCTATATTGATGATGTTTTGTCCCTCAACAATGCTAAATTTAGTGACTATTTACATTCAATTTACCCTAGCGAGCTTGAAATTAAAGACACCACCAATACACTAAGCTCAGCCTCTTACTTAGACCTACTTCTAGAAATAGACTCAGGAAAACTACAAACTAGACTCTACGACAAGCGTGATGACTTCAACTTTCCAATTGTCAACTTCCCGTTCATCGACAGCAACATTCCAGCAGCTCCAGCGTATGGTGTGTACATTTCACAACTTATACGTTATTCTAGATCCTGCGATCGGTATTCCGATTTTCTAGACCGATCCCTGTTGTTGACTGCTAAACTACTCAAACAAGGGTTTGTTGCACCTAGGTTGATGTTATCTCTCTAGAAGTTCTATGGTCGTCACCATGACTTAATTGATCGTTATGGGAAATCAGTGTCTCAAATACGATCTGACAAGTTTGCTGAGTCATAGGTAGTGATTCCTATTCCTGGATTTGACTTTTCCCTAGACATGACAATGAGTAACTCGACCGGTGTCTAAGAGGCAGGCACTGTTTACTCGTCCGGAGCACCTAAGTGCACCCATGGTTTTTATTGGGTTCGGCTTACTCTCTTTCTGTTTTTTGTGTTTTTGGTTTTTGTGTTGCGTTTTGTCTATATCCGGATTTGTAACTGTCCCTTGACTTTTGGCTCTTGTTGTTCGGTCGGTTTTCTTTGCTATTTTTCTTAGCTCGTGCGTGTTTACTATTAACATTGTGTTTTAATTAGACACAAAGTAAATTGTAAACACGCATGAGCTAATTTTAATTAGATTTTATAATGGCGAGAACCTTATGCCTATGTACATGGAAAACTGTTAGATTTTGAAGTACTTGTATGCAGAGATATAATGACATAAGTGTAATCATTAAATTTATCATTTGATAATGACAATTTGCAATGATGTGTCTTAAGAGGTATTAAAAATTTAAATTTCAATTCATATACTTTCAAAATTCTTTTCTTTTTTTCCCCCATTTTTTAGACGATACACGTAGTTAATTGAAATTCTAACATAACATTTATCAACTGAAAATGACAATTTGCTTTTATGTTAATTGAAGTTCTATCATTGATAATGATTGCTTTGAAGTTTCTAATAACGTATGTTATATTTATATTTCGCTGCATTAATTCACTGCATAACTATACATTGTAGTATCTTAAAATGGTTTTACAATATGTACAAGCAGTCTTAACAGTAAATCATCAGTAAGAAATAGTTCATAGCAATGCTACGTACCTAGGAAGAACTAAACAAGAAAAACTACTGTCTTTGCTGTATAAAAATAGAAAATAATTTGTGTTTGTGTGGTGTTGTACTCATTGACACACGAGATGCGCTTTTATATTTGATTATTAATACCAAATATTAGATGATCCAGTTATACACTTTTGCCTCGGAGTGCGCTGGTTCGGAGCGCAAGTTATATTTTATAGCATTATCTTTTAATCTGCTCATAATAATTTGTGGGTTTTTTTGGACGATGCAAAATATATGCAGTCTAAATACGGTATGCTTCTTCATTTGATCGTCCAGAGTACAAATATTTATCAAGTTTTGTAAAGGCGGTTTAGTTTGTGGTACATGTATGTGTAATAAAACAGATTCAAGGAAGTTAAGCTGGAATGAGTATAACAAGTATTATATGTAGAACTATTCAATTAAGTTAATTAGAATAGTTCTATATCCGTATAAGTTAAACATATACATTCATGGTAAATAGTAATTTCATATTATCTGTCAGTCCCTGAATGAATTGAATGGAACATATTAAACAATTCTCAGGAAACAAATCCATCTGGTATACGTGGTCATCTCGTTATAGATACTCTTTTAAGTTATCATTCATCAGAAGCTACATATACATGGGGTTTTAACTGACGACCCATGCTTGATTCCTATTTAAAAATCTATTGTAATGTAGTCATATATTTAGCTACTTTGTCTTGATTCTGCGACAAGCTTTAGACCCGTGTAGAATATGATAAAGCTTGTTAGGTTGTTTTATTTCATTGTCAGCTTTCACATTTCATTTTTTTAAATCTTTATCGATGACTTAAAATGACATCGAACTCGTGTACTCGACTCCAATTTTAATAGACATATACTGCAGGTTTTCCTATCAAAAGTCGGCGGTTTTCTCCGGTACTCCAGATTTCTTCTCCAATTAAAACTGGACGCTATGATATAGCTGAAAAATTGCTGAAAGTGGCAATCTTAGAATATCAGTTATGTAAAACTTCTAAACTATACAGTTCTGTTGTCTGACTGTTTGTTGTTGATATTAATTAAGGTCTTTCCCACTACAGTGGAAAGACCTTCTTGTATTTCTTATGATTATTTTTTTCTGTCGCAGATGTCAAAAAAAGTGTCTTGACGTATCTCTTCGAAACTTGGCACACTTAACCGACACAACCTGGGCTCGACCAGAGTCACCCCGCGAAACCGATCTATTTTAGAAACGGAGTTTTCTCCTCAAACACTGTTTACCTTTGTTTTCAATTAAACTCATAAACCGTAACCGATATCATAATACTTAGGTGTGGAAATTGTCACCTGACTCCTGACAATGATTAATCACGCAAAAAAAAATTTTCGATCAACCTCCTGGTTACGCGTTTTTGACGCGAAGTTTGTCGAAAACGTCAAAATTGTTTGATTTCTATAAAACTTGGTTTCCAGGTAGATATGAGGGTCCTAATTACATATCCGGCATCAAAACTTTTTTTCGGGCCACCATTTTGAAAATAGCCACCATTGAAATTGTGTTTTCAATACAACTCAAACCAAAATGGAAGCAGACAATATATCCAAAAAATGTTCCTCTCATTGAAGATTCGAAACCTGTGCGACAAACCGTTTCGAGTTATGGCCCTTGACACGTTTGGCTAATAACTTTAAGCCGTTATCGCGGCCGCCATTACATTCATGAAAGATGACATTTCTCAGTGGGATATACATGTTTACAAATAATGTAGATATTAACTAAATTACCATAAAGTCTCCACAGCAGGTGACTTTCATTTGCATACTAATTAAAAGGATAATAATTATTATTTATTAATGTGTTTTTTCTCCATTTTTAAATTTCTGTCTTATGCACTTGTAATACAAGTGCAACTTGTATTCCACATTTTCCGTCATGCTAGTACTGTTTTACACCCATATTACAATTATTGTTGTACTCAACCAATTATGTTGACATATTTAAAATGAAATACAGTAATAATAAAAAAAACCTTGACATTCAACAATATTTAATCATCCACACCTGCATCTTATATCAATTAAGTCACCAAGTAAATTGACTATTTGAAACACAAATTACTAAAATGTCGTCGAAATGTTTCAAAGAAGAAACGAGCACTGTTACACTTAATATTTTATAAACTTTCGGTGTTCTTATAGACCTTTTTATAATAAAATGGGCGATTTGATGACATCTTAGTAGATGAAGGAATATTTATAACTTAGCGAGGGAAAAGTAAATCGTCTATTGTAAACCTCCTATCTGCCATGACCTCGTCGCCGGATAGTAGGTAATCTAAAACTCACTCTTTTCAACAATAAATTTGTCACTTTCCCGTCTCTTGAATGCTATATATGGAAACTCTGTCCATGGGTACTATTATTACAAGATATTTTTGCGGTAATGTGCGATTTGTAGTTGCTAAACGTTTCGCCTCTAGTTTTCAAGTTGGAAGGTCTTGGAATAAATGTTTCAACACAATCTATGATAACAAAAATACTGGGATAATTCTCCCTACAAGATTCAGGGCCACAAAATCGAATTGTAACCATGAAACTAAGTTTGTCAATTTCTGTGCAAGTACAAATGTATCCAATAATTGAAGATTTTACTGGCTAAATACCATACCTACGGGCTAAATCATTAAACAACAAGTTTAGTCTTAGTCGCATCAAAACTAAATATATCTAATCAGCTATACATCCATCTGAAACGAATGTCATAGCCTCTGTTAATGTGAAAAACAAATCCTTTGTCACCCCTGTGTACACGAGCGAGTCACTGTCAGTTTTTATGATGCCAAGTGCAGTCATTGTTCCCGTTTCTGTTTTAACCTAAGCAATTTTTTCGGCTGTAAGTATGAGATTTGTCTGCGGACAAACAACATGCTTTTAATGATTTTAACAAACTGTACTTGGGTAGACTCGCGTACGTTTTCTGTGCAAGTAGATGCATTTATTTCGAAATCTTTTTTTCAAGTCCGTTTCCTTAGAGGAGCATGCTTCCTCATCTAATCTACGTCGTTTTGCGCGGCACTTTCTCGAAGTTTGCGTCGGGGCGCCGTCTAAAAAACCCCAAAATACTGTTTTTGAAGTGTTTTTTCTGTTTAATGCCTTTGTCCAATGAAGCCTGTCTTCATCATTTCGGGCATGATATGCAATTTGTATGGAACCAAATAAGCACAGTCTTCATGTTTTTAGTCTGCGAATCCTCCACCGTTCCTCGCTATTTAGACTTTCCTGGTCCCACACTGCCAAAAAAGTCTAAAAAAGCGTTGGACGGCAGAGGATTTTCTGACTTCATGTTTTTGTCCATGTAAATTTTCAAAATGGCCGACGCCGTAAACAGTTTTTATAGAATAACACGTAAACCGTACAAAATTGAAGCAGACAACACAAGGGAAAAATGTGCGTAACATCGAAATGTACAGAAACGTTTCAGCTAGCTACGAAAGCGTAAAACTTGTCACATTTTGAAAATGGTTTTTGGTTTATAACTTTTTGAACGTTACAGATGATGAATAAAACATTGGTTCATTTAAAAGAGAAATAAAAGACCTACAATTTGATCCCAAGAAGTACATGATTCGGTTGAGGGGTTTCAAAATTGCGGCAAAAAACCTATCGTATACTGCGTTATTTGTCAATAACTTTTAAACCGCTACGGATTATATAGTAAAAATTAGTTTTTTGTGACCGATATGTCAAGCCCTTCGATTTAAGACCAAAGTCAAATGGTTATGGGCAGCTATTATCAAAATGGCCGATACCGTACACAGTTTTTATAAAATAACACTTTAACCGTACAAAATTGAAGCGGACAATACGAGGGAAAATGAATCACTAACTGAATTCAAATATCATATTTTCTGACTTGGGACCACTTGCTTTGTACACCAAAACCGTAGCAACTGACCGTAAAGTCATAAGCAGCCATATACCTAGACATAACACCAACAAAATGCAGGCAAAGACCTCACACTTGTTCTCTGAACAAATGCGTTTTAGTTTTCATTGATTTTATATATATATTTGTCAATTAATTTGTTTAAAACACCATCCTATATTAACCACACACAAAAAAAAAAAAAAAAAAAAAAAAAAAAACTACAAAAAAAAAAAACAACAAAACAAAACAAACCATAGTATTTCGGTGTAAGGACATTACATATATGTGCTGATTGCTATATGCCTTTGTTTAGTAAGTTTAATTAAAACATATATGGCATTTATAAAACGATTTTTGGTCAGTATGATGAGAATCGAAATATTAGTACAAAGCAACGCCTAGTTTTTAATTGACATAGATATGTTGTTACAAAATGGACATAAATAAACTAACACGTTATCACGTTAGTTATAATGGTCACCGCTTAGAAGTATGGCACTTTACATAAGTTTTCTCTAATCCTTTTAATTTTGTTTAAGATCTTATAGACAAAAATGCTAACTTATCTTCGTCCCGGATTCTTGAGAGATATATTCACTTGTTATTGAAAAAAATCTCTTACCGAATGCACCTTTATATATTTGTCACACATGTACGTTGAAGACATCAGATAAACTGTTAAATGACTATTTTCAGCAATTTGAGATTATCGTCACATTGATGCTCAGTATACTTATTTCACCTCAAAATATTTCTAAGCTAATTTTTAACTGTTTATGAAATGAACGTAAAGGCCTTGTGTCTCAGAAAAAATTGTCTAAATCTATACATATCTATCATTTTCTACATCTTTGAATTATTTCAGAACAAATATGCCTGTTTAATTACAAAAATAAGTTCTCCAAGTCACACGCTTTACGCATTTCTTTAGCTACCACGTTACGTTTCTATTTATTGCATTATTTGGTACACTTGTTTAAATTGTTTTTTGAAGAAATAAAGAAACTGGAATCTTGGTTGTGCAATACATGTATTTTAATAGTCATATAGTTCTGTCATTGAATTTGAATGGACAACAGTTTTCAGTGGTAAAATGAACAGACTTTTTAAAATTTACTAAAATAAAATGTCATCAAAGATTTTAAGGTTAATATAACTTATTTAATACGCCAGACGTGCGTTTCATCTAATCAAGGCTCATCAGTGGTTTTCAAACCCAAACAATACTTAAAATTCTAATGATGAGGATGTTGTAGAAAACTCGAACATCTTTAGAATGTCGGAAAGTGACATGAAATATTAATTTTAATTTTTACTTACCAAAAATCACATAGGCGGTAGAGTTACAGATACCATTCAAAGATGCCGATATTTGCTCACAAACTCCTGAAACTTTCATATAAGACATAGAAGTACAGTTTCCACTTATCATACAACGACTAACACATTGTAAGAGAGATTTTACATTTACAAATGTTTGAAAAACTCCAAAACACTCGCCACTTACTCGGCTAAATTTTGTTGTATGTATAGTTGAGCAAACATTAATTAATACCAATAATAATACTGATTTCATTTTAAACATTTAACGTATAGTACTGCAAAGCATGAAAGTGTAACATGTAACATATCATCGCTTAAATATGGTGCACTTCAATGCATTGATTTCAATAATAATAATGTTCGATTTCTTGGTAATGGAAGACGACTTAATTTATTGCTTCAGGATGAGTATTTCTTTGATATGTAATGCAAAAGTCATATAGGGCTTTATAAACTTGATTAATTTTTATCCGTAAAGTAATTAATAATCTTATTACTTTACGGATCAAACCCCTATATGTTTTCATACTCTAGACTACCATCTCTTATATAACACTTAAATTCAGACAAAGGCGGCTTTTTAGGAGAAATGTGGAAACGACACAAGAAAAATGTGAGAGACGATACAAGAACCAGGTTATTAGTCAAGACATAACATACTGTGTCCTCATTGATACAAGTCTAAACATAACTGCACGGAAGATATATATGTCATGCTGAATGGGGCGAATTTGTTTTGGAGACATTGGTGTTAACATTTTGCCACTCATACGTTGTGCTAGATCCTGTGTTTGAGATTTAGATTCTCTAGAAATGACGCAGCTGATGACCAATGAGCTACTGAAACAAAATCGTGTATCTAGGTTGATGTCATCCATCAGAAGTGTTATGTTTGTCACCAGAACTTACTTGATAGTTATGCACAATCCATCTCCAAAATGCGACCAGCAATTTTTTTTTGCGCCATAGGTAGTCATTCCTATTCATTAATGACTTTTATTGAACATAACGATAAGTAACTCGAACGAAGTCTAAGTCTTTGTTTACTTGTGTTTTTATTGGGCTTTCAGGACACTCAGTTGGTGTTGTTTCTTCTATGTGTCGTGTATCTTTGCTTCATTCCGGACTTTAGCTAATCTTTGATTTATATTCTTGTTGTTGACCGATCAGTTTTCTTACCTTATTCTTCAAATCCAGTTAAATAAATGGACGTTACGGAAAATGGTTGTCAGCAACCACGAGAAGTGCTTGTTTTTTTTTGTTTTTTTTTTTTGCAATGGTTAATAAGAAACATTTCGTAGTATTTTAAACGATCTTGTGCTGCTTGGTAATTGAGAAACTAAAAACTTTTAACTTAAATAAACAAAAAGAAATATAATTGTGGTCACTGAGACTCAAAACTTGGCTGTGCCGTTACATATGTTATTTAACAGGTTTTCAAATACACATATGACTAACATTCCAATTTAAAATAAAACAAAAATACCGTATTTACTGATTTGATCCTGAACATTATATATACTTATTTCTGAAGACTTAATAAAATAGCAAATCCTAGCTTACAAGTATTGTACAAATCAAAATGTAATCTTTAAGCAGCATTTCTAATTAATAAGGTTGGAGGAGTATATGGTATAATTTCTTGCAAATTATTTTTCAATCGTACAGTATTTGGTGTTATCCAACAGAGGGGACTGAACTGTAATCGATAGATACCATTTGTTTTAACCCGAATTTTGTATGTGTAAAAACTTACACACAAAAAATGAAAAAATCCTTAAATGTCAATATAGAATTGAATGGCAATATTTTGTTTTGATATTTTTTTTCTAATCCAAATCATACCTCGTTGCGCTAAAGTTGTCCCTAAACCTTGAATATCAACACTGATATTTATAAACTTTGATTCTCAAGTCTAAAAATTTATAAAAAAAAAATAAACGAATGCAATGACTAGTTCAGTTAAATATATAATTTCACTATATTAATAAACTTGAAAGTAGCTTTTAGTGTGTACCAGGAAATGAACATCCTATGATATTGATGAGTTGATGTATGAGTGTTATAATAACAAGGATGCGTTTATTAATCCTATTAAGTTAAGAAAACTGTAGAAATTGAAAATGATGGACATTTATCACCGTGCAATATTTGTGTCCTGTTGTAAGTGGTTTGTTTTAATGTTTTGTTTTGTATAATTTCGAAAATTTTGAAATATTTAATATTCTCAGATATTTGTATTTGCGTAGATTTTATTTCCATAATAATACATAACTGGTTATCTATGGAAAGTATGATTGGAGACTATAAAATACAATGAGTTTTCTTGTTTCATATACTTTTAGATTGTTCTTTTTAATAAGAAGACTTAATAGGTTCTTACATATGTTTTGAGGAAAGACCGAGTTATCTTTTACCAGTGATAGACATTTTATGTCTTTCCGAGAGTACAGCGCAGCAAAACGAGCCACAAGGCGTAAAAATTTCTATCGCGAGTCTCAATTGTTTAATATCAGAACGACCGTAACAGGAACGTTGTTATGTTATCAAATCAGTTCTTGTTTAAAGCGTTTTGATTAGATATCGCAACGAGTATAGATGAGTGCGCTTGAGCTCATCTGTACTCTGTCATCTAAACTAGAAACTTGTCATTTAACAAAGAAGAAATATTATAAAAGAAACACTCCAGTTATAAATTAGGTATTGTTTCTGATAATTATTGTCAACATTTACCCAAAATAAAAACAATGATACACACAAAACTTGTTACATGCTTTTCGCATGTTTAACATGTATAAAAATTGTTCAATTTTCAATTCTTGTTCATAGTAATTTAACTGTGAAGAACTATTAAATGCCTTACAAGTGTGAGAATTAGCACCGTAGATGTGTAGCGTAATTTTCCCCTTAAAGACAGTGTTAAGTTAATGTTGCGTTGTTGGCTGGAATCGTAGAACAAATGTAATTACACTTATTATATATAAAGTTTATATGCTAACAATGATAATATTAGTTGGTTATTTTACTTTATGAAGAGAATTCAACCTTTAAAACAAGAACAGGCAAACAAAATTAGTTCCCCAGTGGTCAGAGATGTATTGAGAAGTTTTAGTAGAAATGTGTAAAAACTGTGAAGTTTACCAGCAAGGAAAACATTTTCTCTAAATTTTAAATAATATTAAAATCGAAAAAAATATATTTCTCCTTACTAGAGAATATGTGGTTCTCACCTGTTGATTGGTTTCAAATAATAACGTCAAAAATAAAAGAATAATGACGTCATAAACTAAACAACTTCAATTTACCACCTATTCTTGAAAGTCACCACAATCATATTGGAGTTGGGGGACTGAATTTCATTTTGTTAATTTACTCCTTTTTAAAATGAGAAAAACAGATTAACATTATAGTACTCAAGGATTATCTTATTTCTCATCAAGTCTCGGATCGTTTAAAATTACATATTTATCTAGATTTGAACAATCCTAATATGCGAGCGAAGCGAAGCTCTCTAATGTACAGAGTCTGCCAAATTGCACGAGACTCAAAATATGATCATTGAAAAAAAAACATGGGCTACTCGGAATGCATTGTGAATTTACGAAAATACTGCTTATTTTTTAAATTACCACAAAAATGCCAGACAAATTTTTTCAATCTGAAACGCTGTATTTGAAATTGAGTTTTGTGACGTCACAAACACATTATTACGTCACGTCATCAATGGAATGTAGAGGCACTGTAAGGGGGCTCTGAAGTAACGACATGAACAATGTGCGATGCTCGCATTTTAGGCTGCGCCTGCATTAATATTATGAATATCGCATCGCAAATTGTTCACGACGTTACTTCAGACCACCCTATTAATGCCGAGCTGCGTTCCATTGGTGACGTGACGTTTTTCTCTGATGTGTTGATGACGTAACAAAACTGTCGATTTATACAGCGTTTCAGATTGCCAAAAAATTGTCTGACATTTTTGTAGTAATTTAAAAAATAAAAACTTTAATTTTATCAATGTTAACATAATTGTTGGTCTACGTTTATATGAATTTTAATGCTCGCCTACAATGTTTTCGTCGGATAGCTCAGCTACCATTAACCTGGTCCCCTGGTGCAATATTTTTCATTTACGCAAGCTTCACTTTCAAATACAACCCCAGGTCACCACCATTTTACTACCCAGTTTGATTGGTTGTTTAAAACGCCATGTTTTAGCTAACTTTTCGCGCGTTTTGTTCCGTCAGAAAAGTCTGTCAGAATAAAATTTAAATAATGTAGCTACCTTCTTCTTTTTTCGTCGCTTTCGAGTAAAACTGACCATTTCCCGTAGAGTAATTTCCAAGAACGAGACAGAAATCTATAATCATTCTTTTGATAAACTGTATTTTATTTGAATTTGATTACCGGACGCCGAAAGTTACGTCATAATGCTTTGTATCGGAATTACGTCAGTTACAGTTAATACTGACGTAAATTTTGAGGCGTTCCGAATGTTGCAAACCGGTCAAAATTTTGACCGGATTCATTGCTGGTGACCTGACTGTATATTCGAACCGGAAGTCCGCTTACGGTATTGAGAATATTTAGTCAGGAGCCCAGACTAAGCTACCATATGAAACGGATTTGTTCATATGGATCACGTGACTTTTTATACGTACACGCATGTAACCGTATAGATCGCATCTGCGATGCTCGTTATAATCTAATCGTACCAATGTAAGATCGCCTATGCCTGTCCCTTCAACATTCACTGTAATAAGATCCTTCAAACATTCACCATATCATTATAATGTTGGAATAACATTATACATTTCTACATAAATCGTACAATACCAGATATTTCCTTCCGTCTTGCAATGTTTCGCCTGTTGAGGTGGAATAAAAATGTTCATATATTTTGTAGTTGTACCAGTTTTTAGCGATGTGTGTTACTATGACGATGGAACGAGATTCGGGGAAACAACATTATGTGCTGGTACATGTTGTGGGACAGGAAAAGACCCTTGTTGTATGTAAGTTCAACAGTATGGTATTCTTTTTAAATTTCAAATTATATTCCACAACTCAGCAATTTTCCCAATACACTTAAGCGTCCAGTTTTTTCTAGGATTATAAATGTTTTGACTAATTTCTAAATTTGACACTGAATAATTTATAGTTACGGTCAAAAGTAGTTTTGGGAACATATGGTTTTTATCCGGTTTCTTATTCTTTTTTCATTTTCCCCCCATTCAATCTTTTAACCGCTTGTGTCTTTAAATATGCGATATCTGCTCAACATAAATCTTGAAGCTGTGCAATCCCCAACATAAACTTTTAAAATTCTTAAACTCAATTGGGGCTTCGTTTTGGAGACGTTTGTGTTGGCATCCCAACACAGTATTACAAAGTATTTGCCGTTAACAGTATAGATAACCGTATGACTGCGAAAATATAAAATTACAGGAAAACAAACAATTTACAAGAATATAAACAATAATTAAGTCCAAAAAATTACTGCAATGTACACACGCCAATAAAACACGAGGATACAATTAGCAAAGTTATAAAGTCTTACCATTTACCAATATAAACAGGGAATTGGTAAAATATTGAAAGAGAAAATCTTTTTTGTAATTTATGTTACTGTAATAAATTAGGAGATGAATACCATTTCATGTTTGAATGCACAGCTTTTACAGAACAATGTGAAAAATTCGTCATAGTTTTTCATAATTTTGACCGTAATTCGTCATTAACCCCTGGCTTAACTGTTGTGTAAGCATAACCTTATTATTGTTTTTACATGTATAATGTATATAGTCTGTTGTTTATTTGTTTCTTCATATGTACCAATTGTATTATTGGCTCTATGAGAATAACTACATGTATATTACTAAGTTCAAGCATAGAATTTCACTTAAGAAGTCAGTAAATAACTGTATTTCAATTGCGATATTATTGTTTGTGTACAACTGTACACTTTGTATCCAAAAATATTTATCAGAATCAGAAAATAGGGTAGAGGTATTGACGACTTTTTAATGGATTTAGTTAATGTTTCGTAGCTTGAAGTCTTTATTTATATTTGCCAAATAATATTTCGAGCCGGAAGTATATATGTGACGTTTTACTATTTATTCTTTATTTTGGATTACAACAAATATTTTTATATAAGAAAATCGTCTACGTTAGTTGATGCAAGAAATTCGTTACTAATGTAAAAAAAAATACCGACTGTTCTTTAAAATTAAGAAATATATTTCAGATAAAAGATATAAGAAAGTCGAATTTCGATATCATTTTTTAATATATCAAAATAGGTTTTCTTTTGTAGTTATTTTTCCCGAACCTATATCCGCAGTAAAATAAATCAATTCCCGCCATTGCTAATTATTTTGCCAGTTTCATTTGGTCCGTGTCGATGGCGATTATCACAGCTATTTTAAAGATTTCTAATTTTTTTAAAAAGATAATGATATTTATATCACAAAATCTATGTTTTGATATCAGAAAAAGTCTTTATTTTCAATATAAAAAATATATATACATTAACAATATAAAAAATTCAAATACACTTTCTGTTTTGTCACAATCGAAATCTTGATACATGACAAAATAAGATATAAATATACTCACTCCAAAAAGAAACGCAACATACAAAAATGGGAATTTTACTTCATATATTATATTAACAATTTTTCATATAAATAATTGATACAGATATGTAAAAATTGGCACACTTCTTGCTCATAAGTTCTTTTACCATGGAAAATAACATTTTGTCCCATACTGTCAATAAATCACGCAAAAAATGTCAGTATATGTTGTGCCCATCATTGCTTGTAACACATCCGTTACTCTTCTTGGCATGGATTCAATTAAACGTTGAGTACGAACACGCGGTATCATTTGCCACTCATACTGAAGTGCCTGCTTACTTACTTACTTATGGGGGTTTTTAACGTCCTTGACTACCGTAAAACGGTCTCGCACGGACTTCGCAAAGTGCCTGCTTTAATTGTTGCACATTTTGTGGCGGTGGTTGTCGTTGGCGCACGCGCCGATCCAGTTCATCTCACAGATGTTCAATTGGGTTGAGATCCGAAGATCGTGATGGCCAACGGATCACATTGATATTTTGTTGCTCTAAAAAATCTACTGTTACACAGTATGTGGTCGGGTATTGTCGTGTTGAGAAATTTCTCTTTGAATGTCAATTACGGGCAATAAATGCGGCCGTATAATTTCTTCTCTATACCTAACAGCGTTAAGATTGCTTTGGATATGTATCCGCTGTGGGTTCCTGAAGTAAGAGATAGCGGACCACATCATAACACTGCCTCCGCCAAAATTGTCTCTTTCTACAATACATTTTTGCGCAAAACGTTCATTTCGGCGCTTGTACACTCGTATGCGACCATCTCGCTTTTCAAGCTGAAAATGTGACTCGTCGCTGAACCACACTCTTCTGTAAATTCCATACACGAACGGTAGTACACCATCTAACCCTTGCTCGGCGGTGTTGACGTCTAAGTGTTGCTTACACGTTGAAACCGGGTGCATGTGGCATCATTTATAATAAAACACTCGGTAAATCATGTGGATTCTTTATTGAGAGTAGTAACACGCGGACGCCCTGAACGTAGTCGGTCTGTCGTAGAACCAAGCTGCTGGTAGCGTCACCAAAGCGTGAAATTGTGCTACGATGAAAATTGTACGTTTTGGCAACAGCATTCTGTGATTCCCCGGCCTCGATTCGACCGATAGCGATATTCCGGGTAGCAGCATCTATCCTTGGTATAGCGTCACCTCATCAGAATTTTACTTTATTTATGCAGTCAAGAAAAGAAATAGCATGGTTTTATACCGATTGTCTGAGTTAAATAAATACCCATGATTTGCACGTGAAAGTCGACCCTGTTTTAGCAAAGCGTAATTCATAGTGTGTTCCAGATTTCGACTACAGTCGTTCACGGGTGGATGAACTTAAATGTTTTCACCTGGAAACCTTTAATTAAGGTGTAATTATGATGTTGTGTATATATTTGAATATTTATAGGCCATTTGTCCGCAAAAAAATGATTTGAAAAATGTTTCAGGTGTACGTTTCTTTTTTGAGTGAGTATAGTAAAACGGCGCCTCATAGATGTATGTATCAGTATATGTCGAAATCTGTTCCGTGAGTGAATATCAACAGCAGATTTTCCCCTTAATTTGTTTCGTATGTGTATGTCCGTATCAAGTATTTGTCGAATTGTGATTTGTGGATGGATGTCCGTATTTTTGCACAGTTTTATTTTGCAACTTCATGCATACGTAAAATACAATGGTTACATATATGCCGGTCCATAATTTGTTTACATTTCATCAGTTATCCTTAGTAGCAAAATAAATACACTTTAATATGAAATCTGTCAAATATTAGATTGTTTTGTTGACAATATATTTGTTCATGATTGAAGGACTCGTTTTTCAATAGACTATTGGCATTTAAATGTGTAGTAATTGTGTTCCTCTCCTCGCCGACCCGTTTTTGTATTCTTATGAGGCCGAGTTCCTTGAAGACTTACCAAAGAAAAAAAGGACCCGGTCCTTTAATTTCACATTTCGCTATTTAGATATCTTGTCAACGCACTAGACTTTAGAAGGTCTATGGCCATTACCATGACTTAATTGATTGTGATGAAAAATCTTCTCTCAGATACGTTCAGACATTTTACCTCAGTCATACGTTGTCTTTCCGCGTCATAGATTTAAATTTCTCTGGACATTACCATGATTATCTCGACAAATAGGCCTTAGTGCATACCATTTTCAGGTTCCGGTTACTTACTTTCTGTTTTTGTGTTTTTGTGTTTCTTTTGTTTGTTTGTTTGTTTGATGGTGTTTAACGCCACTTTCAGCAATTTTTCAGCTATATCATGGCGTCCAGTTTTTATTGGGGAAGGAAGCCGGAGTATCCGGAGTAAACTTTTTGTTTCGTGTTATATATATATGTTTGTGTCAGATTTGTAATCGTCGATGGGCTTTTGTTGTTCGGTCGTTTTGCTTGTTTGTACATGTAACCAGATCACGTCATGTTTTCGTTTATATTTCTCTAAGTTTATGGATGTGGTTTTTTTTTAAATACACATATTTTGTTTAAGATTGAATATAAATATGTATTACAACCGTTTCAGAGATGGCGGGTCAATCATCGCTATCGTAGTCGGAGTTGTCGTTTCCATGGCATTACTGATTGTTTGTTTTGTTATATGTTGTGCTCACAGGGCCCATTCCAAACGATACACACTTCCACGTCAGCAACGTCTGCAACAAAGATTATGTAAGTAGTTTAAACGTACAGGGCATCCACTAGAATGTGACATGTTTTTATATTGATTGAATGGTGTAAACGCCACTTTCATAATTTTTTCAGCTATATTATGACATATATTTTGGAGGAAGCATGTTTACCATGACAAAACCCCGAGCTTCGGAAGGAAAACTGGCAATTCTTGTCAATGAAGATTGGAGTCAAAGCACATCATGACAGCAGTGAGACTCGAATCCTATATCGTGGCGTCCAGGTTTTATTGGGCGAAGTACGCGGAGGAAACTCCCGACCTTCTACCTTCGGTTGGAAAACTGGCAATCCATGTCATTTTAATGAATTAGCATGTAAATGAAATTTAAATTTAAAAATGAACAAATGACAACCTGTGTCTTTAAAATCCCTGATCTTTCATTGCTTCGATTGTGTCCAACAGACCTGAGGACATTTTTATGTAATACTAATCCGAGAATCCTCTGCAGTTCAATGTTTTTTTTTTAACACTTATGGAAGCGGGGTCCCACGCTCTCATCAAAGTTTTTAAAATGCGTCAGAATGCAAAGGATTCTCGGACTAATGTAATACATACGTGAGGATAAGTGCAATAGACTGACAACCAAACTTATAATCAGTCATTAAGTGTTTAAGAAAAACGGAAGTGCATGACCAGTGTATATGAATTAACAGGTATTGTAAAACAAGGTATACTTTACTCACATATCATATATTACAATGATACTTGTTCAAAACGTTCGAATTCTATCTTTATATTTTACACACAGCGGAGCTTCATACAGTTAGCAACCAGTACCAAGTGTTCGGCGCAAATAACAACAGATCTAACGACCAAGTTGAACTACCTCCCCGATACAGCGATATATTTCCTCATCCTAATGCTTCTGACCAGTCATCGTTAGAAACCATACGTACGTCCCTTGGAAGTCGAAGTTCGTTCAGTTCTTTCAGAAGAAATAGTGACTCAAGAAGATCTATAAGGCGGGGTAGAAATTCAGGATCACTTTCTCGTCAACACAATAATTTGTCTGTAGTTAATCAGAATTCTGGAGTTATGACTGTGAAGGAAGACGATGAAATACGTATTAATGATCACGCTGATAATTCCTCCTTTTGTCAAAATGTTCTGCCGTCTGTACATAGCCCGGATGTAAGCAGTCATGAACATTCCAGCTCTATGTTATCAACTATTTAGAGATTGCCAACTGTTTGTTTTCATCAAATGACAATAAATAGCAGATTATATTTAAATACCGGTCAAATGTAAAACATATAGTTATAGCAGTAATTTTGGTGTTTCTTTTACTAGCGTCTGAAAATGGATATATCTGTATACGATTTGTTTATAGTATCGATCGATAAGATCATTTCTGTAAACGAGACTGAATTTTAACAATTTTTTTTCTTGACTATAAACTGGGACCATACTTGGAGGGTTCCCAGTGCTCGACCCACAGAGCAGCCCAGCGCGTCCTCGGGTGACGGATAGGTGAGACCCTCTCGTTGGGGGTTGTCAGGTCATAATACGGAAAGCTTGACCGCGGACCGTAGTGGGTAACGTGTTTGGACGATAAAGACCCTGTAGATTTCGAAAAAGAGTAGGCTCATTGCTGCCGCTATAAAAGGCTAAATTTTCCGCCCCTACCCAAAACTACATACTTTTCCAGTGGCAGTCAAAATTGTATTCCCTGTGACCCATCCCACCCCCATTTTCCGTTGATTTATTGTTTGTTAACTTGTTCCCGTCCTGAATATAGCTGAAATACTGCTCGCTGGACGTAAAGCAGACATCCAATCAATCAATCAATCTTGACAATAAATGTATATCTGTTTACCTTATTTTTAAGCAGTTTTCTCAGTATGAAAAACAAGGTGCATACAATTTTTAAGAAATCTGAAAGACGCTCTTTGTCAGTTGTAGAGATTATATCTGCCATCTTTATTTTATCCATATATTAATCCTGCAATCGCCACATTTTTAAATCTGCTAAATTCTTCGACTTTTTGCTTTGGAAATACTGTCAATTACAGTATATTGTCCTTTGGTACAGAAACCAATAGAACAGTAACAAAATCCGGATTGAGAAGAAAACACACAAAGACAATCCGTCGAGAAAAAAAATAAATTCATAGGAGCTAAATTGTTGTGTCTAAACAGACGTAAGCGACATAAAAACAAACCGAAAAACACAAATCTAAAACACTAGTAGCCCAAACATAATAAAAATGGGAGTATTTTGATGCTCCTGATTAGTAAGCAGTGCCTACCACTAAGGCCAAAAAAAAAATATGTGTGTTTCCGGTTACCCGACCCTACCTATTTTTTTTTGAAGCCAAAATCCCGACCCTAAAGTTTTTTTTGGCGTTTTTAACGGAGATTACTTCGAACCGGAAGTATTGTTCCGGGTTTTAGCTCTATTTTCATACTTCCGCCCCAAAATGGCGGCTAAATGTAAACATGTGAACGGAACGCTTGTAACGAAATTGATAGCTCATCAAATGACTGGATACTTTGAAAGGCTTTATAGGAAATTTTTGCGTGAAAATTACAAGCTTTACACCTACAAAGGTATAAAAGATAAAGATCAAAAAGCCAAAATTAAATTACTAATTTACCAACACGATTCCCCCCCCCCCAAAAAAAAAAAACAAAAAAAAACACCTACCTACCTATTTTATAATTCTATGTAACCAGAAACACACATATTTTTTTGTTTGGCCTAATTAGACATCCATCGTATTACTAATAGCCTGCAGTCGATCAAAGGGAAATCCATTATGACGTCAGCACTTACGATAGATTTTACACTTACGATTTTTTGTGAAATCGACTGCTGCAGTCGATTTCACAAAAAGTCGTAAGTGTAAAATCTATCGTAAGTGTTGAAAGATCAAAGCGAAATCCATTTTGACGTCAGTATTTACGATAGGCCGAATTTTACTGCCGTTATAATCCGAAGTTTTTTTTTATTTGTCGGATTAACAAAAAAAGTGATACGATTATTCGTTCTATACTTACGATAAATCTGTAAAATGTCAAATCCTGGACGAGAAGATGAAGTCATCACGTTTGTCGTAAAGTTAAGTTTGTATTTTCCCATTGAGTCTATTATGAGGAGAAGGCCGAGGTAAGCGGCAGCCAAAAAATAATCAATGCAGATCCAATTCCTTCAAGAATTAAAAATATATAATATTTTAATAAACTCGAGTTTATTAAATATTGTAGTTTTCTCTGCTTAAGACAAGAACTGAAATATATGTCGGGGTCATAATTGTACATGTTATGATCTATTGTAACGCTCGTTTACGTAGCACCATTGTGTAATTACCGGCAAATCCCATGCATGTATCTGCCAACAGCGAAATATGTACCAGAGACGAGTAATTATATGTCTCTGTATGTACTTAGTAAAATTTTGTAAACTCTGGAAATTCTTAAATTGCAAAAATATTTATCAACTAATGTTCGATTAACCACAACACCTCAAAACCACCGCCACTTGGGGTCAGGATAATTTTTTTTGTATGGAATAAAAAGCCAATAAATGAGTTTACAATGTGTATTCTCTCGTTTGGTAACTAGTCTGACATGTCTCATTGTGAAATATTGACCTCAGAAAAATAATAAATTTGTCTTTATTGGATGCCTAAACAATGCAAGGTTAAAAGTTTGTCGTACCTTGAAACGTCCCCTATTGACACAGAGACATTGCCAAGCACGTTTAGAGTGACCACGATGTCACCGCCATTGGAATATTCGAAGCTGCCGACGAGTACACTGGACCGACGAAAACAGATTCCATCAATAAATACGGAAAATGAAAAAGTTATAACAATGTTCAACGAAGTTCTGACAATGATATAATTTTCATATACATTAAAACAAATAAAAAAATCCTCCCCACACTATAACACCACAACCGCCAAACGCTGTAGTGCCTAGGATATTGTTCTGGTTGTAAGCAGTGCCTCGATGTCTCCAAACGCGCATGCGCCCATCAATATGACGAAGACGGAATCTGTTTTCGTCGGTCCAGTGTACTCGTCGGCAGCTTCGAATATTCCAATGGCGGTGACATCGTGGTCACTCTATGTTTTCCTTAACGATTTAGTGTTCATCTCCTGGTCTTTTTCGACTTCATTTTTACATTTTACAATGCCTAGACGGAAATTAAGTGAAAATGAGGGGTGGCAGATCGTTAGAATGCGTAATAGTGGACAGAGCTTGCGTCAGATAACACAACACTTTGGCATTAACTTTAGTATTGTATCCCGGCTACTGAAACGTCATCGAGATGATGGAACTATCCAGGAACGTCCTAGGTCAGGTCGACCACCAAAAACATCTGAAAGGGAGCATAGAGCACTCGTTCGTGTAGCCAAACGCCAACTGTTTGCCACTGCAAGATATCTTCGTGTCGATTGGAATACTGCAACCAGAGTCGCCGTTCGAACAGTTAACAGGCGCCTAAACAATGCAAGGTTAAAAGTTTGTCGTACCTTGAAACGTCCCCTATTGACACAGAGACATTGCAATAGACGAGTTCTAGCTACTTGGTGCCGGTTGTAAATGAGCATTTAAAACCTGTATGCATGGAAATTTGTTGGAAGTTAAATAATCGCTGGTGTGTTTCTGTTTCTATAACCATTTGTTTTAATTCGTCAAAGTCGCGTATTTCTATTTTGCTCTTTCTCTTCAGGATATATATCTTTAATATTAAATGACAGACATCCCTGGATCAGAAATAACGCATAATCAGAAAGACGGAACAACAAACAGAAAAACGTAAAAAAAACTCTATAAAACAACAGGTTTGAAACTAGGTCCTGCGGAACGGTAATTGTTACCAGCATCATTACCGACATCGTCGTGTTTCCTTAAAGTCAAGTTCGAGACAATACAATAAAAGTATAGCAGAGATCAACTTAATGACATTATATCCATCAACAAGCTTGTGATGTCGACATAAATATTTCTTTAACGCTAATCCCAGTTTATCACCTTAAGCGTATCTGCTCCAAAAGTTTGTGTGACAGCAAAACCATCTCTTAGCAAAGTCTGGGGACGATCTATAGTAACAAATTAATTGAGATATGTATACCCAAAAACTAGCGTGGATCTAATATTGTTGTCAAAAAGTAAGAGCAAGAACTGGGCGGCTCTGAAGAAGATTATTGTTCTAAGTAGGAGAAATGTATTCCAGTTAATAGGAATACTGCAAATTTCTGAACAGGTTATGCGTTAAACCTTTTGGGCCTGTTTACCCCAAATAAACCCCGAGGCGGTTTATGAATACTGTAAACAGACCCGTACATGGTTGCAAAATATACCTCCTCCAGAAATTATCATTTAATTTTAAAGATATTAATTCTCAAAACAGCGATTATGTCATGGACTATTTGAATTTTAACATCTTAAGAATAGGTTATGTAACCCAGTCAGGTTATATCGCATAACCTGGGTGCTCTATTTGAGTTGCTTAATCAGCTTTTAGCTTTCAAAACAAATTAAATTATATAGCTTAATAAACAACTGAAACTAGTAAATATAGCCTTATTGTGTTCATGTATTGTATATAAAAGCCAGATGAGGCTTATTTACAAAGATAAAATGCACTTCCAATGATAATTTCACAATCTAATTGAATTTAAATCTTTCACTTGCTCCCCCTTTTTGTTAATGGTCGCTGCAAATAACCCCCGACGTGACCTGTAATGGGATGTTTTTCATTTTAATTAGATTGATTATTTCATGTAATCCTCTTGCTACCTTTCAAAGCGTTTATATACCAGATTTTCCAGTCATTTTCAGCTATATTTTTGATGAAAACAAAATGTCATATCTTACAGATGAATAGAGTTTCTGGTAGCACTACAGTATTACAAACATCTGTAATTACAGCAGAAGATCTATCTAATTATAAAATATTCAATCACAAGTGCGGGTATCCATCCTCACAAGTCAGGGTTTCTCATGAGATATAGCGGGTATCGTGAATAGGAAAGCTGACAAAACCAGTACCAATAGAATGCCAGACTTTGAATAAGCTGGGGCCATAGTGGGAGCCTGGTTCCCAACAGAGATTTCCATCGTGTGCCAGGCATGCGAGGGTTTTGCCAGTTCACAATTTCACGAAAAAGACCCCATTCTTGCACGTTTCAAAAAGGTTCAATAAAACCGCTACAAAGGCTGAATTCTCCGTCCCTACTCAGTTACTCCATACTTTTCAGTGGCAGTCAAAAGTTTGTTTCCGTTGGCCTATCTTTTTCTCGTGTTGAATTATTGTTTGTTACTTGTTTTCATCCTAAATATAGCTAAAGTATTGCTAGCTGGACGTTTAATAAACATTCAATCAATCAATCAATCAATCATATAAATTCCACTCTTCCCACCACAAGGTGCATGACACATCTCATCTAGCTGTAAAGAAATCCACATTGCGGTATAAAGTACGCCAAAATAATTTACAAACAAATTATGCATAATGCCTTAATATGCAAATAACGCAGGTAAATAGACATGTTTTAGTTAAGTTACACTTTTAGCCTCTGAACATGCTTTCGGAAAACCGTAACAAACATATTATACAAAAATCAAACACATATGAATTCAATTTTTTTAATCTAAATAAACTGTTAAGGGCATTTCGTGTACCTCCTGCGCAGGATAACTATTAAAAGAATAAATTCAAACAGATTTCAAATAACCTGGGATAAACCAGTTATCTCCATTAAATTGATTGGTTGCTTGATTGATTGCTTTGCGTCCAGCGAACATTTTTACTTATATTCAGAGCAGGAAGAAGCTATCAAAAAATAAATCGATTCAGGAAAGATGGATCAAATGGCAAAACTTTGATTGTTACTGGAAAAGTATGGGGTATAGGTAGGGACCGAAAATTTAGCCTTTTGTAACGGCTACAACTAGTTTCTCTTATTGACATCTACAAAAGGGGTATTAGGCGTGCAAGGAGCGTGGCACTTTCCAAACACGTTAGCCACTGTGGTCTGCGGTCAGGCTTTAAGTATTTAAACCTGACAGCCCCCGCCCCATAAACGAGAGGGCATTCATATCCGCCACTAGGGGACGCTTTGGGCAGCTCTGTGGGTCACAGTACTACGGTCCCAGCCCAGTAAAGGGCAAATAAAAAATCAGCTTGTTGTTGTTTTTTAGGTGGTGGGTAGTAGTGGGGATGTAATTGTGTAATAATTGTTTCTGCTATATTTTCAGAGGTAATGGGTTCGAAAAGTAGTATTCTTCCGTAAATGGCCGATTTCTGGTTCAGATGAGTTTCTGTATTGTGGTGTTTGTCTGTTAGGCACAACAAGGCCTCTCGAGTTGTTTGTAAACGTGCTTTTCAGGTACGCACCAATAGATATCGTGATGTGAAGTTAGAAATATGTAATTTCCTGCGCTTTTGTGAAAGCCCATCTGATCCTCTACTCGTGATAGAAGAACAAACATAAAATTTATATCACTCGTTTTTGTTCTACGTCTTGTCACGAGCGTTTTGATTGGATGTCGGATATTACACTATTGAGAGTCTATCAGATATCGCGATGTGTAAGTTGTTGGTTTACGGAGAAATAGGTACATTTCATGCGTTTCAGGGAAAGCCCTGGTGATCTCCACTCGCGAAAGACATTAAATTTCTTTCTTTTCAGGTTTTTCCCAGAAATATATGCAAGAACCTATCAGACGTCTTGCATACGACTACTCGTACCGAATGCTGGTACACGAAAAAAAAGAGCTTCTATTCTCAAGAGGATTATTTTGCAAGAGGATTATTTTGATAAGAAACGTCTTAACAAAATTAACATAAAGAAGGCTACTGGCACAGACGGTACTTCTCCTATGCATGCACAACCTTCTATTGTTAAACCTCCTACAACTCCTGTAAACCTCCTTATCCACCTCTATTTCACAGATAAACGTAAAGTTGCCCAAGTTGTCCCGTACATTGAAGAAGGCACTTGCAGACCAGTTAGTGTCCTAACAGCTATTTCCAAATGTTTTGAAAATTCCGTTGAAAAACAGCTTGTAAAATATTCTGACAACTTCATACTGTAAAAGATAATTCAGGTCAACAATCTGGAATTCCTTTGCAAACGATGTCAGACAGATGACCTCGTTTGGACTGCAGAAATTACATTAACAGCTGGTTGTGTGGGGAAAAAATGCGTATGTAGATCATGTAAATTCAAGAAAACTCATGCCTGAGTGATTGTATATCTGTTTTTTTTTGTTATATTTCATAAGTTATGCTGTCGTGTTTAATTGCTATGTCAGCTATGCTGAGTGGTACTTATAGTTATATGTAATAATAGTATAGTGCTGTTTATATCATGTCTTTGCTCATGCTTTTATTATTACATGGGATTAAGTCGATGTTTTATGTTCCTGTCTATGCTTGGACTTTATGCTCAGTAACAATATAATTGATTGTGCTTCATTTATAAGCTGCTTAGTTTATGCTTTTACTTTGTGTATTGTTGTTATGCTTGATCACTGAATTTTTTATGCATGCTTACATTGTCTTATGTGCATGTACATGTATGTATATATTGTTTGCTTATAGTAAGTCAAAGAGCTCTCCAGTACTCATCCAATCTGATTAAAATCAGCTGTAAATGTTCGCTCCGTATACTACGTTACTATGTTAGTGACGAAGTAACGTAGTAAACGGAGCGAACATAACAGCTGATTTGATTCCGTGAACCTAAATACATCAACTGGAATTATAACTTTAAATTATTAATGGATTCAATAGGGGATAATGCCAGAAAATGGGCAAAGCATAAAGACCAGATACCTTGTCCTTGTGGGTAAAGGCCTTGAGGTCATTGATTCCAATACGAATAAGTCGTTTAAGAAGGTCTATACGTACTAAAGCATCATCAATCTTTAGAAATCGTGATGATCTGAAAAACTTTGTCCGACGTTCATGGCAAATACGTTGTTATGCCAGCAGATAAGGCCCCTAACTACATTATTTTTATCTGCAGTAAACATTATATAGTGTTTAATTACATACGTAATGAATTAGACATGAACAGTTCACTTGGCAAACCTACTTGCACATTCACTGCGTTTTCAAAAGAGGAGATTCTTGAAAATCACAAATCGGTGTTAGCATCCTTTGGTCTTAAAATCAAAGTCGAAGATTGTGATCTCCACTTCTTGTATTAGATACCAAAAGTTCACAAAAATCCAAACAAACAGCGTTTCATAGCATGATCCTCTAATTGTCGAACCAAAGCACTATCGCAACTCCTGACAATATTTTAACAACAATAAAAATGGGACTTCTAAAATACAGTGACACTTTCTACTCCATGCAGGAGTGACAAAAATAAAATGTGGATATTAGAAAATTTAAAAGACCTGATTTTCACAGATTGTTGGTATTCCAATGGATACTAACTGTGCTCCTCTCCTCGCCGATCTGTTTTTGTACTCTTATGAGGCCGCTTTCCTAGAAGGCCCGCTGAAGAAGAAAGAAAAGACACTGGCCCAGACCTTTAATTTAACACTGGTCCAGACCTTTAATTTGACACTGGCCCAGACCTTTAATTTCACATTCCGCTATATTGACTTTGTTTTGGCCCTCAACAATGCTAAATTTGGTGACTATTTGCATTCAATTTACCCTAGCGAGCGATCTTGCGACCGGTATTACGATTTTCTAGATCGATCACTGCTGTTGACTACTAAACTACTAAAACAAGGGTTTGTTGTACCTAGGTTGATGATATATCTACAGAAGTTCTATGGTCGCCTCCATGACTTAATTGATCGTTATTGGAAATCAATCTTTCACAAACGTCATATGTAGTGCTTTCTTTTCCTGGATTTGACTTTTTCCTAGATATGACAATTAATAACTAGACGGCGGGTGTCTAATTGGAGGCAGGTACTGCTTACTCGTCCGGAGCATCTGAGTGCACCCATGGTTTTTATTGGGTTCGGTTACTCTCTTTCTGTTTTTGTGTTGTGTTGCGTTGTGTTTGTTTGTCCATATCCGGATTTGTAACTGTCCCTTACCTTTTGACTCTTGTTGTTCGGTCTGTTGTCTTTGCTATTTTGTTGTTGTTATTGCTGTAATGTATATATCCACCGACTCTAAATAAAACTTACTTGACTTGACTTCACTTCACTTTACTTCACCACTTCACTTCCACTTTACTTCACGTCCCGTCACGTCAATTAACTGACCGCAATTTTAGTGTAATTATAAGTATTTTGTTAATATAAATTTAATCATTTTGTTCAACAAACACAGAGAATGATACGAAATATGATATTTTTAACGAATTATCAGAGACACGGCGTAAGCATCCAAATCGTTTCTTATGTGCTTATTTAAACATCAATAGTCTGCGCACGTTACAAATTGTGCCATGTAATTGAACTACTTCAAAAGAACACTGTTGACCTTCTGTTTTTGGCCGAGACAAAATTAGATGAATCTGTTGTAGACTGTCAGTTTACTGTTGACAACTATAAACTGGTGAGGGCAGACAGGAACGCAAGAGGAGGAGGAATAGCAGCATACCTTCGCTCAGATATACCTGGAGACAGAAAGAGAAACTTGGAGTCTAAGCTTGTCGAATCCATAGGTATGGAACTTATTATAAATGACAGAAAATGGTTTATATGCGGTATGTACAAACCGCCATCTATGTCTGATAAAAAGAGGTTTTTTTTGGATGATTTTACAAAACATATGGACCAAATAACATGCAAACATGACAACTTTATAGTTATAGGTGATCTTAATTATGATATGTTAAATAAAGATAAAAGTATGACACTCAATAATTTATGTGATAGTTTTGATATGACAAACCTAGTGAAACAATCTACATGTTTTTGTAAAGATAAAAACCCTAGTTTAGTTGATGTCATTTTAACAAACAGGCAAAACTTATGTTGTAACATTTGTAACTTTGAAACAGGTCTGAGTGATGTACGCAATGTAAACAGGTCTGAGTGATGTACACAATGTAAACAGGTCTGAGTGATGTACACAATGTAAACAGGTCTGAGTGATGTACACAATGTAAACAGGTCTGAGTGATGTACACAATCTTATCTACAGGTCTGAGTGATGTACACAATGTAAACAGGTCTGAGTGATGTACACAATCTTATCTACAGGTCTGAGTGATGTACACAATCTTATCTCATGTCTGAGTGATGTACACAATCTTATCTCATGTCTTAGTGATGTACATAATCTTATCTCATGTCTTAGTGATGTACACAATCTTATCTACAGGTCTGAGTGATGTACACAATCTTATCTCAGTGATGTACACAATCTTATCTACAGGTCTGAGTGATGTACACAATCTTATCTCATGTCTGAGTGATGTACACAATCTTATCTACAGGTCTGAGTGATGTACACAATCTAATCTCATGTCTGAGTGATGTACACAATCTTATCTACATGTCTGAGTGATGTACACAATCTTATCTCATGTCTGAGTGATGTACACAATCTTATCTCATGTCTTAGTGATGTACACAATCTTATCTCATGTCTGAGTGATGTACATAATCTTATCTCAGTCCAACTAAAAGGTGAATTACCATATAATAAAAAAGACAAAAAGAAATATCGAAGTTTCAAAAATTTTGATAACGAAGCTTTCAGTTCTGAACTAAGCCAAGTAGATTTCTGTATCCCCGAATCATCTGATGTAAATAAGGCATATGACAGTTTTAATAATAAATTTATGAATATATATAAAAAACATGTCCCCTTAAAAATCAGAAATGATGTAAGAAAACCAGTTTCTTTTATGAACAAAGATCTAAGGAAATCAATATATAAGAAAAGAATGCTGCATAATGTATATAAGAAACATAGAGACTTAAAATCATGGGAAAGATATAGAATACAAAGGAATTTAGTTAATAAAATCAAAAAGCAATCTGTTAAAAATTATTTTATGGAAAGATGATGTGTAGGCGGACCAAAAAGTAAAATTTCTGGCCCACAATTAAACCTTTTCTTACCAACAAAGGATGTAAGTTTGTAACAAATATAACTCTAAATGAAAATGATCAAATCATGACTAACCAGAAAGATATCAGTGATGTTTTAAATATTTTTTTCACAAATGTGGCCAAAGATATAGGAAAGAATTCAATACCCATAGATAGTAGTCACCCCAGTGTATCAGTAATCAAAACAAATCTCAAATAATGTGGAATCTGGCAAATTAATCTTTGAACCAATCACCGAGGAATTTGTAGAAAAACAAATAAAAAATATAATAACAAAAAGGCAACAGGTATTGATGAAATATCACCAAAAATGTTGAAAATTGCAAGCCCAGTTATTAAGATGCCAATTTCACAACTTATAAATAAATCTTTTAAGACATCTACTTTTCCTGATAAACTTAAAATCGCTCAGGTGGTACCCATACATAAGAAAAATAGCACTGTGGAAAAGGGTAATTATAGACCAGTAAGTGTACTGCCCACTATCTCAAAATTTTTCGAACGGGCAATAGATAATCAAATTGTAAATTTTTTTGATAACAAATTTAATGTATTCCTGTCTGCATTTAGATCCGGTTGTAGCTGTCAGGACACTTTAGTTAAAATTGTTGAAGACTGGCGTCAGTCACTAGACGAAAATAAGTTAGTTGCTGCTATACTGATGGATTTGCCAAAGGCATTTGACTATTTACCACATGAGCTGCTCCTATTAAAAGTTGAAAATTATAGTTTATCAGAAAGTGGCCTTCTTTTACTAAAAAGCTATTTGAGTAATAGGAAGCAGTGTGTCAAAATTGGATCTGCTTATAGCTCCTTTTTTGATATTTACAAAGGCGTCCCCCAAGGCCCTGTTCTTTTCAATGTTTTTATTAACGACATCTTTCATTTTGTCGATAAAAGTAACTTGTACAACTTCGCTGATGACAACACTCTATCATATAGCAGCAATGACTTAGGTGATATTGTAACAACTCTGGAAAATGAGAGTTATATTTTAATTAAATGGTTCTTAGATAACCATATGCAAGCTAATCCAGATAAGTTCAATGCAATATCAATTGGTAAAAAAGCACATGATCTAAACATTACTTTTAATCTAAATGGAAACAACATAATGTGTGAGGATGAAGTAAAATTACTTGGTGTTACCTTAGACTTCAGATTAAATTTCAACAGCTATATTTCTAATATTTGTAAAAAAGCATCACAACAGCTCAAGCGAATTGAAAATCAGCTAAGTATATTGGGGTAATTGACAATTTATTACTCTTTTATATTATCTAACTTTAATTATTGTCCTTTAGTGTGGCATTTTTGTGGGAAGGAAACACTGAAAAAATTCAGAAAAAGGGCTTTAAGCTAAATTTAAAATGATCGCTTGAGTACATATGATCAGTTGGTTGAGAAGTCTAAAATGCCATCAATACACTTAGTGGACTACGTTTAATAGCTATTGAAGTTTATAAGATTATCAATAAACAAACACCCGTATATTCACATGACTTCATAACAAATAAAGACAATACTTACTGTTTTTGGTACAAAAATTTGATGACTATACCAAGGGTATAAATACAAAAAGGTATGGGTTATACTATATAAGGTATGCTGAAGCAAAATTGTGGAATGATCTGGCAAATAATTTTAGGGAGGAAATGGGTTTACACCAGTTTAAAACATTAATAAACAAATGGGAAGGGGAGGAGTGTTCTTGTGCCTTCTGCAGGTAAATGCACTGCAGCATACGGTATAGACATTAGCTGACATGCATGGCTCTCTGTGTTTAAGCTTGATGTTATATTAGTGCTAATCGTTTGATGTTTTATGTATTATTCTCTCTACACCTTAAGTTATGCTACCTTCATACTTAGCAATGTATATTTACAATGTATCTAGAGTGTCAGTCTGTGTGTGCCTTTAATGTTTTATTTATAAACTGCCTCTCTGTATGTCATATATCTGTAATGTCTGTGCCAATGCTTTCTTTTATTGGTTTGTACTTTTAAGCTTAGCTTTAATCTGCATAATGCTTACTTTTATTGCTATATAACTTTTAGCTTAGTTTTAGTCTGCATAGATTGCTTTGTAACTTTTAGCTTAGTTTTTAGCCTGCATTAGTGCTAGCTCCACCTTTTTAACATGTGTTGCCTGCATGATCAGCAATTGTCTTATGTGTTTTTGATAGAATTTATTTTAACTTTAAATGCATGTCTTGTACCTATGTCTGTGTCTGTCTATGTCTCTGTATTGTACTGTATGTTTATCATGTAGTCTGTGTCAGCTTATGTATTGTATTGTACTGTTTGCTTATTATGTCTGTTACATGTATTTGTTATTTATGTCGGTTTTAAAAGCTCTACAGAGCTTATGTTTGTTGTTACATATGTCACCGACTGGGACCATACTGGGAGGGTTCCCAGTGCTCGACCCACAGAGCAGCCCAGCGCGTCCCCGGGTGGCGAATAGGGGAGACCCTCTCGTTGGGGAGTTGTCAGGTCATACTACAGAAAGCCTGACAGCGGACCGTAGTCGGTAACGTGTTTGGAATGTGCCACGCTCCTTGCACGATAAAGACCCCTTTTGTAGATTTCGAAAAAGAGTAGGCTCATTGTAGCCGCTATAATAGGCTAAATTCTCCGCCCCTACCCAAAACTCCATACTTTTGCAGTGGCAGTCAAAATTGTATTCCCTGTGACCCATCCCACCCCCATTTTCCGTTGATTTATTGTTTGTTAACTTGTTCCCGTCATGAATATAGCTGAAATACTGCTCGCTGGACGTAAAGCAGACATCTAATCAATCAATCATATGTCACCGACTTTAAATAAAATTTACTTGACTTGACTTGAATCCGGATTTTCAGTTCCTTACCAAAACTGTGTCTTTCATTGACTTTCACCGGAAATTGCTACGATTGTTCTCGTAGAAAAGCGTCTGCAAAAAATAAAGAAGCGGATCAAAACTCATAATACTGTGATGTAAATGAATATTAAAAAAAATATATGAGTTGCTATCTAATCAGCATGTTTCTTCTGACAATGTCGCAAACGTAAACAAACACTGTCTCCCCAAATCGTGACATGCTTGGCCTAATCTCTCGTTGTGATTACGTGTACCAAATACGAACATGGAACAGTTCTTAGTATTCTGCAAATCGTTCCAGTTTTGTTTATTTTTCTTGTTTTCTTTCCGCTGTCTGTGTGAAAATAGCTGTGAGCATTTAGAGCTAGATGTTGTCGTGACAAGAAGCGCACCAGGTCTTAAATCGCCTAAAAAACTATGGTGGGCTAAAGAGATAACCCCAGACCTTCATATGGCTGGTGGATTGACTGAACGACAAATAAAATATGCATATGATGGTGGATATAAAAGTATTATTTCTCTTTTTAAAGATAAAAATGGGGGAGATTTTGGTGGTGAATATTTACCAACTGCCTTTGAGGCAAGTCAGATTGCAAAATTAGTTGGGCTCAAGTATGAAGCTGTTTTGGAAGAGGATGAAGAATGGGCATCTGTTGAAGCAGTGAGAAAACTTTCAGAAGCAATTTCTCGTGTAGATGTACCTATTTTGTTACACTGCAATCGTGCATACACAATAACATTCACCACTTTGATGTATTTAGCAAATTTATCAAAGCATGATCCAGAATTTAATCCACATATAAACAGTGAAATATTTTATAAAATGGTTGCAATGATGGGTAAGGATTTTACAATGGAAAAAACTAAAGCTGTAGTAGCTGAAATAACGCGTGAACCAGTCGTGGAAAATCCCCCAAAAATAAATGCTGTACCCGATGACTGGCTGGATTTTTGGTTGGCTCATCCTGTTTACAAGAACTGGTATACAGCTGGACAAATACGAAGGGGTCATTTACAAGAACTTGAGTTTATTGGTTTTAAATCAGTAATAAATATGAGGCAGGGAAAGATAACTAATGGAATGCCATCACAGGAAGCAGTTACACTTATCAATATTAAAGATGGTACACCAACATATGACAAAGATTATAACCCAATACGTCAGAAAGATTCAACTTTAAAAACACTAGTGCTTAATCCTTCAAAAGACAATACATATATCTCTCCAACATCCACTGTAAATTATGAAAGTCGAAACTTTGGGGAGTATGGTGATGACATTGGATACAATGAAGATCTTGAAAGTGAACATTTTAAAGAGTTTAAATTGGACTATTACCATATGCCTGTTGGTAAGACTGTTATCAGAAATTCAAAAAGACCATGGTGTGGATATGTACCTTTCTTTTGGACGAGTCAATTAAAGGTTCTAATGGTTTTTTAAAGAACTAATGAAAGATGGGATACTGTGACAATTTTTAGATGTTATGATAAAAGTAAAACCTGTTGCCATTGAATTTTCATACATGTATGTGATTGAGTCAAGTTGTCTGGTAATGTCTGAACAAAGGTACATGTGCAAACCTTGGTTGTTTAGCCCTATCATATTATGGTGAAGTTTCATCAGCTGTAAAGCTTGTAATTGAAATATAAAGTACTGGCTACAGATTATAGTATCCATGCATATTTTGAAAGTTTTGTGAAATGAGCCATTTAAAAAAAATTATGTGTATACTTATATTTGACATTAAAGTTGTCTGCCAAGTTTGAGGTATCATCATGTATATATGAATGAAAAGACCAACATGTGGCTTAAAAAAGACAGATTTATAGTAATCATAAATCACACAAAACAAAGGGTAAGTCATTGCATGAAACTGCAAAAAAACTGTACAGGTAGAACTTAAGACTGCAATGGAGGGTATACATGTAGGATTCCATATATTTAAGAAGATCTTGAAAAGCACCCACTTGCATATGGTTATTGATTTTTGTTGTTGTAATATACATGTTTATGTAAATATAACTTCATATTGTATTGAAGTAAAACAAATGCTTGAAACAGGAAATGTTATTTTTATACTATGTCTTCAATGTTCTATACTACATGTCATTTTTGAACAATAAAGCTCATTAAATGTTGTACTGTTGTCTTAATGACATAATAACTACTTAACTATGTAAATCTACAGGTAAGTTTCAAATTATATACATACATGTATTTACATTGACTAACTAAATTCTTGTTATGTTAATGTTTTAGATTCTGAGGGAAAATTTAGTGCAGAGTTGTTTGGTCAATACAAGGACAAACTGTTGGAGATAGGAAAACAGGGTCCTGTGTTAGTTCATTGTGCAAGTGGAAAACGAGTTGGTAAGTTTTATCTGTTTTATTCTTTTAGTGTGCTGTTCTAATATTAACCTTCTGTTGTCAAATATCAACAAGTGTTGGGGATGTCTTAACTTACAACCACGAATTTAAAAAATATTTCAGTACTTAAGTTTGTATCAGATAGTGCTTCTATTAGTCTTATAATTATACAATCCATTCTTGTGCTCCTTATTAAAAATAAAAATGTAACAGCTGTGTGCATGAATACAAAAAAAGTTGATGGCAGGAAAAAATCCACATTTGAACTTGGTTAATAAGAATTATTCCAGTGCATGGAAATCATAACCATTGTTACATGTAATTGGGAATCTGGTTTTGAAAGATATAAATAGAGCTGACAATATTCCCTATTAATAGAAACACTAAACATTTCTTTATTAAAACAAAGAAGAAAAAAATTATTTTGAAAAAATAATAAAGAAATGTCAGTTAATTTTGTGGGTTTATTTGTAGCATTTATAGCCGTGCTTGCAGCAGCCTTGCAATATGATAAAGATTTCCAGTGGGCACTGAAGCGTATACATGAACTTGGATTCCCAGTTAACCAGAACAGTAATAGAGATGTGTATGACATGTATTCTGTATGGCTGAAACACAATCACAAGACAGAGTTATAAAAAACGGATTTTCTTTATTTGGATTAAGAACATTTTACTGCCAGATTATTTTTGTCATCCTTTGAAACCTGGTGAGAAGTTAGTTACTGCTAAGACAAGTGGGAGCTTTTATTTATAACTAGTTTTATTTGATTGTCAGCATTAAAAATGTTTTTGTTTTGAAATTGTACATTTAGTAACAAATGCAAAGTGAAGCTTCATGTAACATTTTTTTACAGGGCTCGAAATAAGCGGTAGCCCGGTAGCCCGTGACTCCCTAAAACTTGGAAGGACTCCCTGGGTGTTTACTGTAAGAGCCCATCGGGCTCCTTAAAAATTTAACAGGGCTCACCACACTGGGGGAAGTGGGCGAAAAAATCTCCCTGCGGCTACGGCGCCTCGAAGTCGCTCTGTTGGCTGTTATTTTCCTAAAGTCGTTCAATGGTTCACAGTAGATACTTGCATATGATTTGGTCCATATAATTCACACAGATATATATATATATATATATATATATATATATATATATATATATATATATATATATATATATATATATATATATATATATATATATATATATGCGTATTTAACATTTTTTTCAAAGGATTTATGTCTTTCAACTGGATTATGCGCCATTTGTTTATTTACCAGATGTAACTAATTACCACAAGTGAACAACAAAGAAAAGTAAAGTACAACTGCCCATAATGAAAAATCATAATTTTTTCATAAACAAACACTTTCAATTTGTTTCAAACTTCAGTGCTTTCAAAGTGTATTGTATTTTAACAATTTTCTTCAATAAATATATGAGCTGCACTTGAAATAATAAAGATAAAGAATAATTATTAACATCGTGATAAGTTCTGTAGATGGGTGTCCCATGAAGCAATTTTGATCAGCACAACTTTGTCCAAGTGGATGTGTGCTGAATAGTAGAATTATTTCTGGGTTTAGTGTAATGTTATTCTATCTATCTTCTTCTGAAATTTTGCTCAGATAAACATGGCATGTTCATAACAAACTGTTAAGAATATTATGATGTATACAACTTCATGAATGATCAGTGCGAGACCAAAACTGCAAAAAATTCAGACAAAAAAAATAGTGTTTTTCAGAATGAAAATGTACCCTCAGAATACTGCCAGAATGCATATTTTTGCACCAAAACCCTCAGCTTCTGGGGGACTTGAGCGGCCCCCTACCCCCGGCCGTAAGGACCACTGTGCAACCGCGGTGGGTCAACCGGCTATGGGTTGAATGGGACTCCCTGCAATTTTTCAGGACTCCTTGACTGGATTATTAGGGAGTCTTTTTGACTCCCATAGTTACTTTTCCTATTTCTACCCCTGTTTTTATGTTGTTTATGAAGTATTTTAATATTAAGTGCTTATAGGAGTGTCTTGTTCTACAGTGGCAGCATATTTAAGTTTTGTTTAACCAGTAAAGCTAGTGTAATATGGTGTGAATTTAAAAAACACAATCAAGATTAGGTCACAAAAAGGCATACATGCAACAATGTAAAACAAATGACAGAACATAACTAAAATAATGTTTGTGAATCAGTGATGGTTTTTAATTTCCATAGAAGGTGCCTCCCTTTGTGCTTCTTTTTTTTTTATCATTTATTGAAGATTTGGGGGGAACAAACCAAAAAAATATTTCTTTTTCTTTGTCTATGCATGGAATTTAATTATTTCTATTAATTTGTTTAAACTCAAGTAGTTTCACTCTTGATTTTAGCTAGGTTGGTGATATCTATTTTTTTGTAGCGATAAAGTCCTCTTGGATATTTATACCAACCACTGTGCATGATAGATCTGTATTAATTACATGCTCTTTAATTGCTGGTGTAGTTTAAAGTGTTTTGGCAATTCAAATGATGAGGGTGTAAAGGAGTTTCTGTATACGTTGTACTTCAAGATTTGTGTTAGTTAACTTTATAGTAATTATATGGCAGAACTTGGGTTTTTAGTCATTTTAGGATTTTCTCTGTCTCAATTTTAAGTTAAAAAAACCTGGAAGTAAATCTGATGATTGCAAAAATAAATCCTCTAAATATTTTTAAATTTTCCACTAAACTTGCTATATTTATATTGCAAATTTGCTATATCCCAAGCATACAAACAAGATAAAATCGTGTTGATTGATCTGCATATTTAAAGTGGAAAATCTCATATTTATTACTATCTTTTATGTAGTCTTTAATATAAATATTAAAAAGGTCTAATATTTGGTTTCACCATTTTAGATACTTTAATATTTATAGCACATTTTGATAGAATTTTCTCTTTGAATTCTTCATTGGGAGAGTTTTTAGTATTTTGTTAAATGTTGCATGTTTTGACTGTGAATATTTCTGACCGAATTTGCAGCAATTCTGTTGAATATACATTAATATTGTGACAAACAGATTAGATCCACATTGATTTGACTTACTGTGAAAAGCCACTGATAGTCACATACAATAAAAAATGGAGACAGTCACATCAGTTAACTTGTAGAAAAAAACTCTACTGAGTCCAAATTTACGTATTATCTGCACACTTCCTTTCCAGATAAGATTTAAAGAAAAAAATTTTAGGCAATACATTTTCACTGCATATGAACACAATTGAGTCTGAATATATATGTAAAAACCTCAGATCACATCTGTACTGCTGTCATGCAGTCCAAATAATATATAAAACTCTTTTTTTCTTATGATTGTATCATATACATGTACTCTGTAGGACCATGTTTTTATGGAACAATATATGTATGCAAAGTTTGGTAAATTCTTTTTTTTTCTCTGTAAATGTAATTTAAATATTTAATGTTATTCAATGTTTTTTTCTTTTTGAACTATTAATTTGTTCAACAAATATTTTATATAATGGAAGGAGAACCTTACCAAAAATATAAAAGTTTCTTTCTTCTAATCTATTGTAAATTTGTAATGTTTAAACTTTTATTGTTCTGTATTAAGGTAAGCTATTGTCCTAGAATGTTACAAAGAACCTTGTTTTTACAGACATGAGTTATTGCCCTTGTGTAAAGTTGCTTCCACTATCAATAGCTGGTTTAGGTTTTTTTGTAATGCAAAGAAAATTGATATTATTCAACTCATTTGTTTAGGTTTATGTTGGACAAAACATTTAGTTGATACATACTGACGTAAAAACATGTGCTTCAAAATAATATTGTTGAAATATTTGGATAATGAATATTTGGTTAATGTAACATGATTTTAATTATCTGTTTTAAAGTAAACATTGTGTTCTAAAGCTTTCTACTTCATCTAATGTAATCTGTGTATTTGTTTTGACTTATATTTGTACTACTGTGCCTCATGTGGGGCCACAAGTAAAAATACATATTTCCAAATTTCAAAGTTTCAGAGTTTTTAGAAAAGAGGTATGTAATAGCTAGAAAAAAGAATTTATGGATATTTTTATACCCCTGCTTCGAAGAAGGGGGGGGGGGGGTATACTGTTTTACCCTTGTTCTTCCATCCGTAACAAAAATATCTGTTGCAGTTTTCTAAGCAACTAGAGGATGTAGAAGCCTGACATTTTGCATATTGCTTTATCCTTAAGTCCCATATATTGTAAAGGCATTTTATTCTCCTTGGTCATCTACTTCCTGTGTCACTGTTTACAGAATACTTTGATTTTTACACATAGTTGACATACATGGACAATTTCCGTCGCAGTTTTCTAAGCAACTATATTGTGCAGAAGCCTGATATTTTGCATATTGCTTTATCCTATAGTCCCATATGATGTAAAGCTATTTTATTCTCCTTGGTCATCTACTTCCTGTTTACCGAATACTTAGATTTTTACACATAGTTGACATGCATGCACAATATCCGTCACGGTTTTCTAAGCAACTATATTATGCAGAAGCCTGATATTTTGCATATTGCTTTATCTTATAGTCCTGTATGGTGTAAAGTGTTTTTATGTTCCTTGGCCATCTACTTCCTTTTAACTGAATACATACTGGCAAAATTTTGTGGAAAGCAGGGGTATCACTAGTGAGCATTAGCATTAATTTATGCATATGTTCGTAATGAAAAAGAATACTTTTGAAATGAAAAATGTTACTTTATTTTGTTGTTTTTTGTTATCATGTTTTGAGTCATTTATTGTTAAGATATGAAATATTGATTATACGGTTAGGAACCATGGTATATTTGCAAGATGTGTCATAAATTTCTGCATCAGAAATATTTTTGTTAATAATATTAAATATATAATGTAGTACTTTAATCCATATGCTAGTATATATGTATTCTATCCATATTAATCCGTGCAATTGTAATGATTTTAGTAACTAAAATTAAAATTAATTTATTATTTATTTAATATAAGTAATAAAAATCTTTGCTTCTGTTGATAGGTGCAAACAATAGTCGATTTTTGCTATTGTGTAGAGATATTTGTTTGATTATATGTAATTTATATTTAATGAATATACCATTTATTATTATTATTAATTATACAATATTTGCAATATTGCTCATTGTAGTTAAGCTTTAAGTTAGTGTGTGCTGTTATTTGTATATATATTTAAGCTATCTTTTGTTGTTCTTCAGAATTACCATCAACTTGTGTTTATTGTCTGTCAATTGACGTTTCACCTTACTAAAGATAAATGGTGTCTTCCTATTTAAATTTCACCATAATGATACATGATGTCTTCCTATTGACATTTCACCATAATGACTTTATATATTTATAATAATACATGACAAAATCAGTATCACATGCTGTATTACCAGGAGAAACCAGCCTCATGGCTGATATTGGTTAAATAGTGATGCAGCATGTGATACAGAGTTTGCCATGTATTGTACTATTTATAATATATTTAAAACTTAATAAATTGGATGTTTTTAGAGCGGAATGATATGAGAAATACGATACAGGTTTAGCTATATGGTACTGGTTTAGCTAGACATTAATAAAGGTAATCAAAACAGGGTAGATACTGTTTATGACTTGCAAGAGGGGAGGGTTATATATACAAAAGTGAAGAACTTTTATTGAATATACACAAATATATTATAACATGACAGTATCCAGGTTGTAACTTTTTGTAAAAAATTTAAGATACTTCCCTATGTCTTTTATGTGAAATGAACTTTGTCATGTTTTTGGTACTTGCCAGTCATCAGGGACATACATGTACATATTATTTTAAATGTTTATTTTGTTATTGTCTCGCCTGCGACGAAAGTCGCTGGAGGCGAGACATATGTATGGGAATCCGGCGGCGGCGGCGGCGTAAACACTTGACATCTTGCTTCATATCTTTGTAAGCCCAAGCCCTAGGTCCATCAAATTTGGTCCAGAGGTAGCTTATGATGAGTACTTGCCAGTCAGTCACCTGTCACCTGACCTTGACCTCAATTTCACGGTCCAGCGGCTACGTTAAAGTTTTTGGGTTACGACAGTTCCTCTGTAACTACGCATGGTAGGATGACAATATTTGGTGTATAGGTTGCTGATGACTAGTACATGACTGTCTGGTAGGTGTCACCTGACCTTGACCTCAATTTCACGGTCCAGCGACTACGTTAAAGTTTTTGGGTTACGACAGTTCCTCTGTAACCATGCATGGTAGGATGACAATATTTGGTATATAGGTTGCTGATGACTAGTACATGACTGTCTGGTAGGTGCCATTTGACCTTAACCTCAATTTCACGGTCAAGCGACTACGTTAAAGTTTTTGGGTTACGACAGTTCCTCTGTAACTACGCATGGTAGGATGACAATATTTGGTGTATAGGTTGCTGATGACTAGTACATGACTGTCTGGTAGGTGTCACCTGACCTTGACCTCAATTTCACGGTCCAGCGACTACGTTAAAGTTTTGGGGTTACGACAGTTCCTCTGTAACTACACATGGTAGGATGACAATATTTGGTATATAGGTTGCTGATGAATAGTACATGACTGTCTGGTAGGTGCCATTTGACCTTGACCTCAATTTCAAGGTCCAGTGACTACGTTAAAGTTTTTAGGTTACTGCTGTTCCCCTGTAACCAAGCATGGTAGGATGACAATATTTAGTATATAGGTTGCTGATGAATAGTAAATGATTGTCTGGTAGGTGTCACCTGACCTTGACCTCAATTTAACGGTTCAGCGACTTCAAGTTTTTGTATTAGGACAGTTCCTCTGTAACTATGCATAGTATGGTGACAATAATTGGTATACAGGCCGCTGCTCATAATTAATGCTATTTACTTAATGCTTATGACGAAATTTATTTTCGTTACTGATGCGGAATTCAGGCGAGACGTTTTTCTGTGTCCACACTTGTTTTTAAAAATACATAGTTGTTTAGTTTGATATAAATGTACATTCCAAAGTTCCAAGTATTGTATTATGACACATTTGTCCATACTTCATTGGAATGCAAATCAATAGAAATGGCTTTTTGTATGATTGTGTTTCTGTAATGATTCAACATTTAGACTGATGCCAGTGAAATCACATACTCACTCCAGTAAGTGGTTTTTTAGGATTATTTCCAGAAATAATCAGTATTTGTTCCCTGTGCTATATGGTTTTCTTACAATCATTATATATTTATACAATATTTATGTTTTTTCAATTATTAGATTTCTTTACATTTATGCTAGCAAAATGATCATAGGTTCACCTGAAAAGCTGTTTGTCTAATTTAAGGATTATATAGTAGGTGCTTTAGTAGACTGCAGAAGACGATAACAACCTCAGGTTTGCATATTTTTTAGCTCACCTGAACCGAACATAACTATAACAGCTAGAGTAAATCTGTAAATTCCAAAAATTATGAGCAATACAATTTCTACAATTCACCTAATTGGTCTGAAAATGTCAGATGACTCTTTATAGGAGTTATTGCCCTTTAGTGGAGATTTTTTTTTATAAAGTAATTAGTTTTTGTCCTGTAACCTAAAAACTAGGTGTTAGAGTGAAACTGTCAATTGCAAAAATGATGAGTAATACAAGTTCTACTATTCACTTTATTGGTCTGAAATTTCCAGATGACTCCTTATAGGAGTTTTTGCCCTTTAATGATGATTATTATTAAATTTTCTGTTTTTGTAACCTTAAAAACTTAAACAGCTTGATTAAAATTGTAAATTACATAAATGATCAACAATACTACAGGGTATTTCTACAATTGGCTAAGATAGTCTGCAATTTTCAGATGACTCCTAATAGTAGTTATTGCCCTTTAAGAATGTTCAATACAAAATTACAAATTTTTGTGTTAGAAATTAAGAACTGTAAAATCTAGAGTAAAACTGTAAAATGCAAAAAATAATTAGAAGGACAAGGCTTACAGATCATTGTATTGTCTGAAAATTGTCAGATTACTTCTTATAAGAGCCCTTAAATGGGAATTTTGGTGAAATTTGTAGTTTTTGCACTCTAACTTAAATGCCATAACAGTTAGAGTGACAGTGTAAATTGCACGAAAGATTTGAAAAGGAAGGCCAAAAAATCATTGCCTAGTCTAAAATTGTTTGATGAATGTTTATAGGAGTTATTGCCCTTTAATGTCAATTAGGACAAAATAATCAGTTTGTATTGTAAATTAAAGTCTGTAACATTTACAGTAAAACTGTAAAGTATTGAATTAACGTAAAGGACAAGACCTACACATTTTTTGATTTCAGAAATTGCCTGATAGCACCTTATAGAAGTTATTGTACAACTAGACAGAATGAAACTGTAAATTACAAAAATTTTTAAATATAGTTGAAGTCATTTGTGTTCCATGTGAGCAATTACAGGCTCCTGGAAGCCTCTAGTTTAGGGTAGTTTACAGATTTTAATCAAGTATTTATTTATATTTGTTTAACTTAAATGAGTAATTGTTCAATCTTTTTTGTGGTATTTAACATAGCTCAAGGTTCCGTAATTACCTTTTTTGTATTGTCTTTAATGGCTTTACATTATTATAAAAAGGAGAAGCTGTTAAAAGATCTAATTTTAACTGGATTGGTAATTGGTTAGTCTTATGTGCTTAATCATATATATCTATTGTAGCATTTTAGGTGTATGGCTTTACGTCAGTTATTTTAGAGAAATTGCTGTAAATTAGACTTGTTAAATTATGAGCAAATTTATTTATCTTTTTATTAAATCTTTAATCTTTTTTAATTAATTTTTTTTTAATTTTTAATTATACATTTTGTTTCTCAAGATATAATTATTCTATGTTTCATATGCAATTAAATTACAGACATGTTATTTCTCTATTAATGTGTGAGAAAATAATAAAAAAAGCCAAGGATAGTAAGAAATCTGGATTGATTCATAACACAACAAAGAAACCAAAAGCAAGAACCAAATGTGAGTAACATAAACCTAATACAAACATGGATGAAATAGGAAATCTTTATTGCAATCAATATCCTAAAATGTTTGATCACCATTCTGATCATATTCCACATAGTGTAAACACATTAAAACATTCTTATTTAACAACTAGAACTTGATGGTGCACTTCAAAGAAAATGCCAAATACACAATCGGTATAATTTTTGCCCATATTACCTTTACATTGTTAATATTTGCAAGCACTAAACAACTTTATAAATAAAAAATGCTTAAGGTACGAAGACATAAGAAAGATAAACACATGAAGCAATAATTGTGAAAATTCAAAATTGACCACATATGAGCATTAAACAAACACGGTGAAACAAAATAAAAAGATCAACATAAACATCACTAAAACAAACGAGGTAAACTTGGAATGAACAACATGTACCTCGATAAAACAAACACGGAAAACTCAAAATGTGCAATATGAACCTCGCATAACCCAACACGGAAATCTCGAAATGAGCACAACGAACGGCACTTAAACATAGGCAACATACATGAACCGCACTATATAACACTATATAAATGTATACAACACTTTATAAATATATAACACAAATGGAAAACTTGAAATGAACAACACGGACTTCAATAAAACAAACACAGAAAAAAAATATGCAATATGAACCTCACTTAACCAACCACGGAAATCGCGTTAATGAGCAACACGAACCGAACTAAGACGGGCAACATACATGAACCTCACTAAAACGTCACTTCATATGGAAAACTTGAAATGAACTTCAATAAAACAAACCGAAAACTCAAAATGTGCAATATGAACATAGCTTAACCCAACATGGATAACAATACACTTAAATTGGCCTCTTGAAAGACATTTTTCTGGAAATATACTCTGAAAATCTTCATACAACTCTACTACAAACTTCAACTTTACAGTTCTCAAACCTTATCTGCTGTTATTTCAAATTTATATGACCGTCTGATCACGATTCTAGTGAAACATTTTAGCTGCGTCGTGCATATGTAGTCTTTCCTATTAGTGTGTTTGGCTTTTTTTATCATGACAATGATTAAATCAATTTCAATTCAATTTCAACTCTTTATTACTTTGAACTTTACAGTATAATCAGTATATACAACATTATATGGCAAGTAGAATACAATACAATTGTTACAAGGGGCCTCGGTGGCCGAGTGGTCAAAGTAGTTCGTCTACTATTGATCACATGGTCTGTCAACACTGAGATTGCGGGTTCGATACTCACTGCAGGCAGGGTGTACTCGACTTCAATCTTAATTGACAAGGATTGCCAGTTTTCCTACCGCAGGTCGGGGGTTTTCTCCGGGTACTCTGGCTTCCTCCCCCAATAAAAACTGCACACCATGATATAGCTAAAAAAAATTGCTGAAAGTGGCGTTAAACACCATCAAACAAACAAACAAACAATTGTTACATCAGGAATTCAGTGACCATATAAATAAATTACCAATGTAAATTAATGGGCCTTAAAAGTAAAAATTTCCAAGTTACACAGTTCTTTATAGTTTTCTACAGACAATTGCATAACCCTAAAAGCTGATGTTCTCGACCAATAATACTTTTTAATATACTTTTCTCTTAATTCGTTATATTTGCTACATTGAAGAATAAAGTGAAATTAGTCTCCAACTACACTTGTCACAGTTTATATTACCCTAGCAATACCATAAAAACGGTCTGTTTCAATACAAAGGTTGTGGGAAGACATAGGAATTTTTTTAATACATTTTCTAGAAACAGTGTGTATACATTTTTTAAAATAGTACTGAAGTTGGACATTGCACACTACATATTTGTTCAATCTATACACTTGGGAGAATAATCTATTAATGATTGTAAATCTTGTCCACTGATTATTCCACAGATCTGACAGACCTAACTGAAACAGTAAATTTTTAAATTTTTAACACATGTTGCCCATTAACTTAAGCAGTAAATTTTTAACAAACGTTTCCCAATTATTACATTTTGTACAATTACTTACTAGCTCTTTATAACAAGAAATAACAATACATTTGTGGCTGTTTAAAACTTTAATCCAAAACTTAAGCACCCGTACATCAAAGTACTACATTGGAATCAAATAAACTCAACATAATGCTTATAACCAAATATAGCGATGAAGACTTAAAAATAGCGAACATAGCTTTCCGGCCCTGTTCAGCACATTTTTATGTGAACTAAAAACTGACAATTATAATGAAAAAGTACAGCCAAGTAGCAAAATTGATCTACAATATCTAACTATTTGTCTGTACAAAACCACGTCTCATCATCTTAAATTATAGGACCTATTCTGAAAACTACTACTTTTGTTTTCTATATATTTACAGTTAAGACCCATTTATTTGTATAAATCTCTAATGTTCATAACATCTTCTGTAGATCAGATATTGATTCTGACATCAAAATCGTGCCATCTGCACACATTAGTAGGAATAAGGATATATCTTGAAATTCAATAGATTAGGATTATCATTATTATTTATAAATGCGAGATCTAAGTCATAAACATAAAAAGGAGATAGAAGAGGTGAACGCACTTCACCTTGCATGACACCAAGATTATTACAAAATATTTATACGTTAGTCCATTAGATCTTATAAATATTCTAGGCAAGCATTAATATACATAGACTTTAGTACATGAAGAAGCTTGCCCCTACAACTAAGATTTGCCAATTTAAACCATAGGCTAAGTCGATTTACAGAGTCGAATGCCCTTTGGCAATGTACAAAACAACAATATATAATCTTTTGCAATTACACACGGTATTTAGTATTATAGAATAAAAAAAACAATAGCATCAGAAATACAATAACCATTTCTAAACCCGAATTGAGCGTCTGTTAAAACATCGTTATTAGATGGCCATTTTAATAACCTTTTGTTTCAAATAGTAGTGAACAGTTTATCTAAGTTACTGATGAAACTATTCCTCTGTATAGTTCGATGGATCGCTGACTTCACCAGACTTGAAAACGGGGACGAAGATAGCATCAGATCATGCAGACGGAAAATTTCCACTTGCGAGAACGTCGTTAAATATACAACACAAGACATTAAAAGTCTTTAAACTCTATGAAAAATTCATAGTATGCAGTCGGGTTCATAGCTTTTATCACTTTTCAATTGTTTTATGGCACTGTAGATTTCATTTGAACTTATCTTAACATCAAGTTCTTCAAAAACACTGTCAATTTCACGAAATTCAACATTTCTGTTTATTTCTTTTTCAGACACCGGTGACTTAAAGTACTCAAAATAGTCAGAAGTATTTAAATCGCACTTATTACTTTTTCTCTTTTAAAATAACGAATAAAACAGTCTTGGATTTTCCTTATTCATTTTTGACATTTGATTCCTTTCCTGTCGCATGTAAACTTGCTTAATTTTACGTTTATAAATCTTATATTCCCTTTTAGCATGGTTTAAGACATAATGATTTTCAAGTGTTTTTACTTTATTGAAAATTGAAAGAGATTTACAATACTTAATATAAAGTTCCATGCAGTTCTGGTCGAACCATGGTTTATCCAAATTTTTCTTACTTTGTTTACGTGTATACGACATAGTTTTTTGGTCCTGTTTAGGAGGAAATAACTACATCATACGTTTCTGAGAATCTATTAACTTGCGAGTCCATGTACTCCTGTCATGTTATTTCAGACAATTAGCGTAGCTTGAATTTTATTTGCATTTCATACCCATGCATTTAAACATAAAGTCACTATTCCATTTAAGAAAACTTTATTTTACTCCAGATACATCATTTTTCCTTGTTGATCTAATAAAGTTACAATGCGCATTAATTGTTAACAATCCGAAGACAGCTACTTTTGCATCAGTTTCATACCGTAGTCGTGGTGGTCACATGGTCTGGATTAACCCGGTCACGTAGAGTCTTATCAGTAACATAGGGAAACGGATCATCAACCTTATTTAAAATACTTGTATGTAATAAATCATTAGAAATAAAATCATCAAGATTACTAGTTCTAGCATTAAAATCACCCATTACAAAGATATAAGGACAATTATTAGCATATTTAGCATGTTTTCTAAGTGTAAAATATATCAATATCACGCCCTTTATAAGAAGATGAACCAATAGGGAGGATATAGACATAAGCTAGTAAGTACTCTCGCTGCCAGTAAGGTCTTTAGAGAGTTTAACTGGTACAATTGTTTCATAAAGAATGTCTAAAACTGCTACCATAGATGTAATGGTTTTACTTATTAAAATACAAATTCCACAGCCTTGCATGCAGTTTTTTTAAGAGGGATGGCTTTACATACAAAACGGTCAACTTCTTTATCACAAGCCCCGTGCGGGATCCGGGTGGCTAAAAGAATAGACCGCAGTCGCGCTAGCTTGTCGTAAAAGGCGACTAAATAGCGCCCAGTACCCTGACCGGTGTGTCAGGTCGGTTGCCTAAAGACCGACTGGGATGTGTGCCCCAGGTGGTTGAATGGGGTACCCCTGGCAAGCTGGGGTTGTCAGGCCATAATACGGAAACCCTGACCTCAAACCATATAAGTGCACCGTGTTGGGAAAAATGCCACGTTCCTCGCATGTTAAAGAACGCTGCTGTAGTATTCGCTATGAGTAGGGATTTCGATCCCGCTACAGGAGGCTAAATTGCCCGACCCTATCCATCCTCCCATTTGCCAGTGGCAATCTAAAATCCGTTACCCCTATGTTTCCTTGTGTCCCATCCCATTTTAATTCAAAATCATTTCATGTTCATTTTATCATCCAATTCATGTTCATCGCCTGAATATAGCTGAAATATTGCTGCTCGGGAGTTAAACACCATTAATCAATCAATCAATCTTTATCACAAGATTTGTTGATCCATCATTTCGTTAAGAAAATAATATCGTACGTACAAATAAATAGCTTAAATTTATCATCTTTTAGTTTGGTTTCAAAGACGCCAGGCATTTATATTCCAAAAACATTCAGTTTTAACATTAGATATATGAATTTCCGACGGATCCTAACCTATTAGTCTGCCAAACAGATTTTCAGCTTCGGCTCCCACCTCCATTCGCTCGCTGCTTCCTTGTTGTTTATCTTCGGTTGACGAGTTAGCTTTACGTTTTTAGCATTTTTCGATGGCAACTTCAATTGGTTCCCTTGTATGTGTGACGCTTTCTATGAACAGTCGATCCCGTATTAATGCGGCTTTAACCTCAACATCCCTAGCCTTTTTCACTAGCGGAATTAACGATTTCGCTTATCGACCACAGTTTTCGGATATTGATCTGTAATTGAAATCGTTGATCCTTTCAATTTGAAGCTTTTCTTGCGCACTTCATCGCGTTATTGTCGGTCACTAAATTTAACAAGAATCGGAAGCGCTACATGTATCGGAATATCATTCTCATCTACGTTCCCCACACTACGTACATCCTACCCACACGAAACACCGACGCTATACTCGAGTCACTTTCTATGGTTAAGTTTTTCGAGCACAAATCCTTTACAATCGCAACACAGTCTTCGCCTTCCGTTTCATTTACGTATGATTGCAGAGTGATACCCAGATATTTAGCTGAAGATTCGGATTCAAGAATGTGGTTCTGTAGGATTTAGTTGTTTTTGAAAGGGTTCGTTTAAATTGATACTGAAAGTACTGTGCATTAGTTCGGTATATGATGCTGTCGTCAGCAAACAGTCTGAGTTTACTATGGGATAAATACTCAGGTAGGTCATTTATATATACCAGAAAAGGGACTGGTCCCACCAGAGGTGATTGGGGCACTGTCTGATGACTTTCTATCTGGAACTATTGCATGTGTTATATTAGAGAGGAATTCCGTTACCCAAAGTTTCATTTTGGATTCCATAATTTTTAAGTTTGTAGAGAAGTCTCTATTTGACAAAGTCCATAATAATTAAGTATGTCTGTCTGTGTTTTTATCTGAGTTGGAGGCAAGTTCTTGGATAAATAATAGAAGTTGTCTTTCACATGATCTAGAGTGTCTGAATCCATGTTGCCGTTGATGTTATCTGTGCCATTAGCTGTATGTGGATTGATGTTGCACAGCAATTTTTGGATATTAAGTGTTGTGATTTTAAGTGGTTGAACGACTGGATATGGGCTGGTACCTTTGTTTGGAATATTTTCAGGTGTTTCTGTTGTAAAGACTGATTGGAATTGGTTGTTAAGTATATCAGCTTTTTGTTGTAAATCGGTACAAAGTTGTCCATCGCTTTTAGAGGGAGATACTCAATTTTTATCTGATCTAATAGATTTGATAAATGAAAAGAGTTTTTAGGCTTTGGTCGAGTGTTATGCCTTGGATCTGTATCGTCGAGAGGGAGGTCGTGAATCATTTTTTCGATGCAGCTGTTACAGGCATGTCTTTGTTTCTTCTGTACTATGCGTTTGAGTTGTTTATATTTATCATGATGTTTTGTATTCTTTCTTGCCTAAAAGTACAATTTATTTCTTTTGTTAATGAGCTTTCTTCGATTACTATGTACCCATGGCATCCGATGTTTGTAGGTTAGCATATTTGTGGTATGTTTTCATCAGGTATTGTACATCTCTTCAACAACGGTATTTTTGTCTCTATTAATTTCGATTCGTTTGTCTAAGGTTGTTTTGAGATCTGCTGGGATGTTACCCCAGTTTGCTTGTTTACATTTTAATATCGTTCTTGATATTTGTCTAATTTTACGTAACCAGATGTCAGATTATATTTATACAATGTCATGATCACTTAAGCACCTAATATTTCAGTAGAGAAGTCTCTGGTGTGTGACTTTGTCAAATCAATCAATCTTTTTACCGAAGTCCTTATTCGTTTTCACATTTTCCTGGAACGATTTTCAGATGAAATTTTGACTACGAGTATTTTCCAACTCGAGTACTCGTGTTTATAAAAGGTAAAACATCAATATCTCGCTTCATTTCGGACATGTTAAAGTCAATGCTGCTGACCGATGTTTTAATATCATCTATTGAGTTCATTTTAACTGTTAAAGTTTTCGACATTTATTCTACGACCTACTGAGGTGACGAATTTATCGGTGTAAAAGAGGGTGGTGGTGCTTGACATGGCTATGAGTGGTTGTTCATGTCATAATTGCGCTGTTTGTGACGCACTGGTTTTACCAATGGGCTACTTCGTTTAAGTAACGCGCTACTTTGTAAAAGTAACGCGCTACTTTGTAAAAGTAACGCGCTACTTTGTGACAGCAGCGCGTTACTTTTTGAAAGTAGCGCGTTAGTTTATTAAAGTTTACCAATGTACCAAGTGTAGTCGCATTTTAGAGGAACTTAACTGAATGAGTATAAAGTAGCGTGTTGCTTTCAACAAGTAGCGCGTTACTTTTTATAAGTAACGCACTGCTTTTATCATTTTACAGTAACGCGTTACTTTCTAAAAATAGCGCGTTACGTTGCTAAAGTTGCACGTTACTTTATGAAAATAGCGCGTTACTTTAAGGAAGTAGCGCGCTACTTTAACGAAGTAGCTCGTTGGTAAAACCAGTGGGTTACATGAATCGCTAATCATACATGACATATTATACTCCCCTCCGAACTGATCTTGTTGCGTCGATGAGGTGACAAATGGGGACGCTACCATAGGCATTTGCATGTTACTAGCATGCATGTTATTGTTCATACATGGTTTGCTGTTCATATTTTAGTTTACTAGGTTTATTGTCAACGATTAAAAGAAATGGAGGACAAATCAAACGCTCCCTGACCTTAATCGTCTTTATTTTTACTTTTGGTCCGCTTTTTCTTCTTCTTTGGCAGAATTGAACGTCTGGAGACGTCAAGAATTACAATAACTTCTAAGCACATGAAAAGTCCATTAGGATCTAAACATCTAAAAACTTGAACATTTAAAGAAATATTTTGTAATAAGAGTAACTTGGTCCAGTGTAAACAGGCAAAATCGTCCACGGTAGCATGCTTCTATAGCTTTACAAAGTTTGAATATTTTTTTCTAATTTAGAATAGTTTGTTAATATAAATACCTGGTAATTAGTCATGACAGATCTTACTTCGTCATCAATGACTCCAAAGCTAATACTAATTATGCTGAAGACCAAATCTGTCACATGTTAGATTTTCTGATTGACAACATATTCGTCATGTTTGGAGGACATGTTTTTCAACAGACTGTTGGTATTCCAATGGGTACTAATTGTGTTCCTCTCCTCGCCGACCTGTTTTTGTACTCCTGTGAGGCTGAGTTCCTAGAAGGCCTACTGAAAAAGAAAGAAAAGACTATGGCTCAGACCTTTAATTTCACATTCCGCTATATTGATGATATGTTTTGTCCATCAACAATGCTACATTTGGTGTATTTACATTCAATTTACCCTAGCGAGCTTGAAATTAAAGACACCACCAATACACTAAGATCATCCTCTTACTTAGACATACTTCTAGAAATAGACTCAGGAAAACTACAAACTAGGCTCTACGACAAGCGTGATGACTTCAACTTTCCAATTGTCAACTTCCCGTTCATCGACAGCAACATTCCAGCAGCTCCAGCGAAGGGTGTGTACATTTCACAACTTATACGTTATTCTAGATCCTGCGATCGTTATTCAGATTTTTTGGACCGATCACTGCTGTTGACTGTTAAACTACTCAAACAAGGGTTTGTTGTACCTACGTTGATGTTATCTCTCCAGAAGTTCTATGGTCGGCACCACGACTTAATTGATCGTTATGGGAAAAACGTGTCTCAAATACGATCTGACATTTTCGCTGAGTCGTAGTTAGGGTTTCCTATTCCTGGATTTGACTTTTCCCTAGACAAGACAATGAGTAACTCAACGGGTGTATAATTAGAGGCATGCACTGCTTACCCGTCCGGAGCACCTGAGTGCACCCATGGTTTTTATTGGGTTCGGGTTACTCTCTTTCTGTGTTTTATGTTTTTGATTTTTGTGTTGTGTTTGTTTATATCCGGATTTGTAACTGTCCCTTGGTTTTGGCTCTTGTTGTTCGGTCAGTTTTCTTTGCTACTTTCTTGTTAAGACTTATATATTTTATTTTTAGACCCCAGGACTAGTACCATTTGACACCAAATGTGATGGTGGAATTTTTTCTATTACCTTTATGAATGATATACATTAGTACTAAAATGAAATAGGAACTAGATTTTTGTTGGTGTGTTGCACTGATGGTTGGCAACACACTGACAACACCTGCATGGGTAGAAAGTAAAAATCTATATTATGGACACTTAGATTTATAAGTTCCATTGCTATATTATTAGAAATGTTTGCGTTAAATTCAAACCCATGGGTTTAAACCGCCTGACTGATGTGGAAAAATAGTTCTCGTCACTAGTGAAAATGCTGTTCTCAGCAGTTGATCGGTTTAAAAAAATAACGTCATAATAAAAACTAATTACGTCATAAACAAACCTATTCAAGTTATGAATGAAAAAGGAGGTTGGGATAATTTGTACTTTTTTAAATTAGAGAAACATAATTTTATACATCAGTATAATTGGATTATCGGATTTGTCCGATCTCGATAGTCAAATTGTGGAATTTAACTATCTTGATTGGACAAATACGATAATCTACTCGTACCTAAGATCCTTTATTATATAGTAATAATTTTTCCCCATTGTATTTCATATAGGAATAAAGTGCAATATATTTTCATATTTTACCCTGAATCTCGGTATTTATGTAATTTCCGGGAAAAGTACAGATGTGTTCCGAACATCAGCTTTAATATCAATCGGATCACCTCGGTTATTTCCGCCTATGGTCACTTTCTCGACCCTTGACGGAAATGACCGAGAGATGTTCCGATTGCTTTAATATTTTACTGTTGTTTGGTAAACAAACATGGCCGAAAATGACATACATGATCTGCTCTCGAGGGGAAAATTAGCAGAACCGCTTGAACTGAACAAATGGAAGTTAATTCGATTGTCGATAAAAGTAAAATTAAAGAATTCATAGACCAACAAAGGAAAAAATCGCGTGTAAACTGTACAAAACGGGATTTAAATATCGTGTACAAGTGGCTCGTTTCAAAGTAGGAATTTCTTCTTTCTTCTTCTTCCGTGTCAGGTACATACCAAATACATAATTTAGATACTCGTACCGGTGTCGTATTAATATCGAGCTACCTATGAAAATTAGCTACGGTAGTAAATTTTAATTACGCGGAGCTATTAAAAATTGACTACCCATGTAAACAAGCTACCGTATGACATAAATTAATTAGATTTATCTCCCTTATACCGTAAGGTGGAGTTAGATAGGCGTGAGCTATTAAAATACTTATTTTAATAAACAAACTGTTATTTTTATAATGTTATTTACTATCTACAATGCCATAACGGCATAAACGGGGTTCTGTTACTAAATAATTTACCAAACGTTTGTTCTACAGTCCGTAGATTTGCTCTGAAAACATTTGTGAGCGAAATGATTGTTGGAATTGTGTCTTCAGGACTGGTATGTTTTTGACTATCTCCCAATTATCGCATAATTACAAAAGATAAATTTAGCAACTAATTCATTTTAATTGATCAAAGAAATAAAAAACCCAAATGTTAAATGCTAGCTTCACCTAAATTTTACGTAAATGTAGTTTAAAATGGAATTAAACATTTTCATTTTCATTTTTATACGCCTTTCAATGACAGACCCCCCCCCCCCCCCCCATGCGTGCGTATTATGATATACAACAGATTTTTTTTTAACTGCACATGTTTGTTTATTGTATTAGTGTCATAGTCTGTATACTTGTTGGTAATCTCTGATTTATTGGACTTGGTGCATGAAAAGGGGGTGGGGTTTTCATAATCTTGCTCAAAAACTTTCGGTTTTCATCAAAAATACGAAAATGAACATTCCTAAATTTGCTTTGCTACTCGAATTAGGCTGGGAGCCAGTAACGGCATTCATTACTCGTCAGAGTATCTTATTTCAAACGAATTAATAGATTACCCGTTAGCAGACTATGCGTGCGTGTACTCGCTGAGCTTCAACGGCATGGTGAAGATTGCTTAGGATATGTACAAGAAATTAACAATCTTAGGGATAATTTTGATTTTGAAAACTTTCTTTTTATGGACATTTTACCCCGGAAAAGTTATTCCAGGACGTAACTTCTAAGAGTAGTCATAACCTATATTTAAGTTGTCATGTACAAATAGGAAGACAGACATATTTGTCCGATGCAAGTGACTTCAAATCTTCAAGATTGAAGCTGCTTGCACGGACAAATTATTTGCCTGTCAACAAAAATCTATTGAGGATGAACTTGTCTGAAAATGAATTTTGTCCGTTATGTGACTCTGGCGAGTCTGAAGATATTGAACATTTGCTTTTGCATTGCCCTTCACTCGAGCATATCCGGCAAAAATATTTTACTATTTTTTCATGTACGACTAATACCGTTGGTTTTATGGAACTGTCGTCACGTGCCAAAATCTTATTTTTAATTGGAGACATAGGTTATGCTTTTAGCAATGAAGTTGGATATTTTTATGATGTAAATGGAAGAATGTTGCTTTTAGATATGTTCAATTATCGAAACAGTATCGTTAATAGTGACAACTTTTAACACAACTAATGATGTATGTTTCAAGATGTCAATGTCAGTGTTTGTTTTTAACATTTTTTTTATCTCCAGATTTTATGTCACGTCAGAGTACACATTTTATGACTATGTGAATTTTGTAATGCATATGATATGTATGTAAATATTACCTGTATATATTTTTATATGTTTTAATAGACGCACCGTTACTTTTACCCTGGTAACAGGTGCCCCCGATGTAAAGGGGTAGTTTCTAAATAAATATATATATATATCAATTTTTCTTGAATCTTTGGGGAATTTTTAATTTGATAGATATGCGCTTCCTTTTTCGTGGTAAAATTCTGATTTTTAATGGTAGTTAATTAATGGGACTTGTTTGTGGAAAGTTTTCATAAATTTTCTTAAAATATTGAGACAGTGTTGATATTGATAGATGATCAGTGTCGATAGTATGGGGGAAGATCTTTTCTGTTAACGTGTTTCGGTCATTTTTACACGTCTGTAAATAAAGTCACTGGTACCTGTTTTTCAACCATTAGCTGTTATCTGTTTTCTTAAAAATTGAAAGTGTTGTAAACTGTTATAACGAAAATGAAAACACTGTTTACTGTTAATAATCAGAACACTATTGCCCTTCGATGAGATACTGTTGTTGTCTGGTTTTTTCGATTTTTTAACTCGCTTGTTAGTTTAAACATATTTATTAATATAAATTTCAATAATATGTACAAAATGCATCATACGAAGAATAACATAGTTACATGATTCGGAAATAAGCATGTAAGCTTTTGTTAATCCGTCTCCTTACAATTCCGACAAAATGTAATATCAAAACTATAAGCATGCTTAGAGAATTAATAGAAATAGAAAAAGAAAAAGGACATGTAAATGTTGTCAGGAAGTGTAATCAATAAAAGAAACAGTCAATGTGACAATGGAAATGATGGAATAGTGAAATGCAGTTAAAAAAAGCGTTTGCTTTGAACAATATATTTTTGAACAAGATTAAAGACATTAATATTTTCATCTAATGTTAGATTGATTGATTGATTGATTGATGGTGTTTAACGCCCGAGCAGCAATATTTCAGCTATATTCAGGCGATCTAATGTTAGAAGATCTGACCCATACAATAATAAGTTAACATCGACAGGTTGGTTTAAATTAAGAGTATGTATGGTACTATAACGAAGCTGATCGTACTTATAACATTCAAAAAGAAAATGATAGGTTGATTCGACATGACCACATGTACATTTTGGAGAATCCACAAGGTTTCGCAGAAACAGGTGTTCATTTAGTGAACTACTGTTAATATGAAGCCTTGCATGTAGAATCTGCCCTTTTCGAGTTCCGACGTAATAGTATTTTGGGGTTTCTTTGCTACGAGTCTCCAATTTATTTTTAAATATACTTAACGAGGTAGACCTTCTTACATCTAATGGCAAATTATTCCACATGTTAATGGTCGCAGGCAGAAAATATTCAGAGTAGAAGTTCGTTCTTGTACGAACATTAACAATATTTTGGACTTGGCGAGTAAAATGACTATGTCGATCACCAATTGAACTAGGAACAAGTTCCCATAAATAATTTGGGGATTCCTTGTTTATAATCTTATATAATTGAATAAGTCGATGTTTTTCCCTCCTAGACGAAAGTGTTTCCCAAGCCGTTTCTTGATAAAGTTTTTCTAACGACGTCAATTTTGTCCCTCTCGTAACAATGCGCATAGCGTCTATCTGGACACTCTCTAACTTGTTAACTAAGTATTGTGTAAAGTTATGCCATACCACATCGCCATATTCCAGAATTGGTCTAATATAAGAAAAGTAAATTCTCTCCAGGACATACCTGTCAAGGACAAATCGTACCCTACGAAGGAAATTAACTCTATTATAAGCTTTTTTAACAATGTAATTAATGTGGTCATGCCAAGAACCATTACTTGAAAAATAAATGCCTAAGTGTTTGTGTGAAGCGACTTCTTGAATATTGAGCCCGTCCATAACAATAGGTGGATGAATTGGCTTGATTGATTTACGAGATATAGTTATCGTTTCAGTTTTATGTGGGTTAAATTGTACTAACCACTTTTCTGACCAGCTATGAATTTTAGCTAGATCCCTATTTAATATGTCAGCAGCGACTTTGGGACTATCTACTATTATATAAATGCTAGTTTCGTCTGCAAATAGCTTAACACAAGCATTAATATATATTCTACAATATCATTAATAAATAAAAGAAACAATAAAGGCCCAAAAATGGAACCCTGAGGAACACCTGCATTAATAGATGTCCAGTCAGAACTACCACCGCTTAAAACCACTCTTTGTTCCCTCCCTGAAAGATAGTTTTTAAACCAGTGTAATAAATTTCCATCAATACCATAATTCTGTAGTTTGAATAAGAGTCCTAAGAGAAACTCGCTTGTTTCTGTTTTCTCATGTAAATTGCAGTGTTATCTGTTTTTTTTTCGATTTTTGAAGTCGCTGTTTTCTGTTTTCTCATGTAAATTGCTGTTATCTGTTATCATTATTTTAAATCTACTGTTATCTGTTTTGAGAAAAATTAAAAAGTGTTAACCTGTAAATGGAATGAAAAAAGTAAACAACCCTATTGTTCCCGGGGAAATAAAACAAAAGGGAAACAACTCTATTGTTCACCGGTAAATGACCTTTAAGGTAAAAAACAAATAAAAGGTCAACAATGCAGAAGTTTACATGAGAACAACACAAATTTCAGTAAATTAAAATGTACATGTACATGTTTAGTGTTGGCGTACAATATAATAAAACAAGTACGATCCTCTCTTATTATAGGATTAAACACCGTTTTCAATGGATTTATTGGTATATCAACAAGACCAACTCACTCACAAACAAATAAAATTTTTTATGATATGTTTGTGAGTGAGGTGGTCTTGTTGATATACCGATAAATCCATTGAAAACGGTGTTTAATCCTTATAATTCTTTAAAATTGCATTAAGAAATTAATTTATCTAACGTGTTTCTCAACTTCATATTTCTTGTGTATTTGGTAGCGGAATTGACTGAACGTATAAATATTTTGTTTATTTTTAAACGTACGATTATTTCCCTGAACCATTTTCTGATTTTAATAAACACAATTTTTAGTTTTACATCAATCTGTAACCGTATTTTCTGTATCGAACACAAGGAAAGTTTTAAATTGAACAAATTATTAATGATAATTCATCAAACAAATAATTTGTAAGTTGATCGCTACTTTCGATATTGAAAGCCGCCCTTTGTTTACATTGGTTACGCTAAAAATAGTTCGGTCAACGTCGTTTATCCTAAAATAAATGGAGTTAACTTCATTTATCAAAAAATATATTTCGTTAAAAACCTCAACCGGAAGTAATCTAGACCAATCAAATAAACGTATTTCTAAATATGCAAATCATATTAGAATTATTGAGGGAGACATTCATATTTGTAAACTAACCCTCGTTGAAGTTGTTTGCCTCGGGTTTGGGTTTAGAAATTTGATTGTTGCCCTCAAGAAGGTGAAGTCAAGGTGAAAGTACTAGATTGATTATTTCATTAGTTTATTTATTTATTCCATAGTTCTGCTCTACATTCTCTTTTTTTACTTTTGCTACCATTCACTTTCTCCTATATGACTTCACTGTCACCTTTATTGTTATTATTTACCTAACAATATACCGGTTTATTTATGCATGACAAATGTCAGAAATATGACCCATTAAAATAGGATACCTTACAGCTATGCATTGCATGATGGGTTAATAAGAATTATAATCCTCGAAAAAAAGTAACCTTACCCAGTAGATTTTTATAAGCATCTATAAAACTATTACCTATGAAAAATCGGCAATATTTCATCTATGCATTACAAAAAAGTGAGTAATCAGAAAGATGACCCATGGCCATGAAAATAAGATACCTTATATCTATGTATTGTATGATAGAGGTATAAAACTATTATCCTTAAAAAAGCATCTCTGTATTGTATTATAGGGGAAAAAGAACTAAACTCCTTGAAAAAAGCGACCTTACCCTGTAGATTATATTAAACATGTAGAAAACTATTACCCATGAAAAATCAGCTACCTTACAAAAAGAGGAATCAGAAAGATGACACATGGAAATAAGATACCTGAAATTTCTGTATTGTATGATAGAGGAATAAGAAATATAATCCTTGAAAAAGCAAGCTACCCTGTAGATTATATTAAAAGATAAATAAAATTATTACCCATGAAAAATCAGCTACCTTACATCTTTGTATTGAATAACAGAGGAATCAGCAGTATGTCCCATGAAAATAAGATACCTGAAATTTCTGTTTTGTATTTTTTATTAAACATAAAACTATTACCCATGAAAATCATCTACCTTACATCTAGTATACATTGTACAAAAGAGGAATCACAAAGATGATCCATGAAAATAAGATACCTTATATCTCTATATTGTATTATGGGGGAACAGTAACTATACTCCTTGAAAAAAACAACTTTACCCTGTAGATTATATTAAACATGTATAAAACTATTACCCATGAAAATCAGCTACCTTACATCTATACATGTACAAAAGAGGAATCAGAAAGATGATCCATGAAAATAAGATACCTTATTTCTCTGTATTGTATTATGGGGGAACACGAACTATACTCCTTGAAAAAAGCAACTTTACCCTGTAGATTATATTAAACATGAATAAAACTATTACCCATGAACAATCAGCTACCTTATATCTCCTCCTCACAAGTCAGGGTTTCTGTGTCCACATGTGTCCACGAAACCCTGACAAAGGTAACAGGGAAATTCCCGGGCTAGAAGATTTTCGTATGACGCCAATCCTTCAAAATAGCAACCAATAAAATTGCTTAAAAGAAGAAAGTGTTTGGCAGTAGTCATTCTTACTCATTCTTGAGTTGGAAGAAAACGTAACGCAACTAATAAATAACGCGGTAATAACAAACTATTAACACTACTGTACAAAATACACTGATTTACACATGGTCTATGCAACACATCCGTTTGGTTTATTTGCAATCGACATCGGGATATCCCGTAACCAAGTCGTGAATGAAAGCGGACTTTTGATTGGCTACATCAAGGTATGATGTAGCCAATCAAAATAGTAACTCTCGCTAAGTTTGTCAGGGTTTCGTGGACACGTGTGGACATAGAAACCCTGACTTGTGAGGATGCTTTACATCTACTGTAAAAAAATACATTTTAATACAGTATACATTGTACAAAAAAGGAATTAGAAAGATGACCATTGAAAATAAGATACCTTATATCTCTGTATTGTATTACGGGGGAACAAGAACTATTCTCCTTGAAAAAAGCAACTTTACCCTGTAGATTATTCAGTGCCGAGCCTTTTTCTTTATTTTGCCAGACAAACATTCGACTATTCAAATACAACTGCTACGTCAGTGACGTTAACAATAGCGTAACGTCACAAGAAAGAGAACCAATAAAGGGAAAACGACGTCTTTAGAAAATAAAAAGATAGGAAATCGTGATGAAAAAAAATCATTTCAATGATATTATTACGTTTTTTTTTCAGTTTTAAATTTAAAATGTGAATTAATGTCTTTTCTTTTTATGTATCTCTTATCGTTGAGGAATTCGAAGGGTTGTTTTGTTTTTTGTTTGTTTGTTTCTTTTTGTTTTGTTTCATGTTTTCCCTGTTAGTTAGTTTGGTTTTTTTTGTTTCTTTTAGGTCGTTGGTTGTAACTATTTGTATATAACTAGTTTATTGTATACTCTGTGTAAATTTCTAGTCATTATGTATGATCATATATTCTTTTGTAAACCACTGTTGTTATTATATATTGTTCATTGGGCCTGTGCCATTATTATAATGTGCTTGCGTCAATAAAATTATTCTATTCTTATTCTATTCTATTAAAAAAAAAATCCTTTAATTTTACACTTTTAATTTATACTGAGATCAAGCCTACTGTTCCAACGCTTCACACTGGTGGTGGTGCCAACACATGCCATGTACACCTTTAAGACACGCTGTACAGTATGTACTTGTCCTACGTCTACGCTGCGGCCGTGAGCATACGCAACACTGCTTTTGTTTACCGCGCATAAGTTTTTGTAATCTTGCAGGATTATTTCCTCGATTTCGTACAAGCCGCCGCTCATCATTATTCAGATATTCTTCGGACAAAGATTGGATTATGAAGTCAAGTCTGGATAGTACTTTCTCGTCTGTATTTTGTGAGTACAAAATGTATGCGTTTAGCATCATGCGGTGAAATATATTTATGGCGAGTCTTTTCCACATAGTTTTTGTTTTTCGTTTGTCGTCGTATATTCCTGACATCATGTCATTCAAATCGACTCCTCCCATACTCTTACTGTACACTTTCGCAACCAAAGGTTTGTCCTCTGCAAAGTTAGTTGCCTTAACTGCCGTTGAAATAAAACGAACTATTTTACGATTTTTTCTTTCTTTGTACGCCGCGCAAAGTATACGGTTTTGTCGAGCATACACGCACTCATGTTCCCTGGGGTTTGCATTCTTGATTAAATTAGGCATTTCTCTGTTAGCTCTAAGAGTTCCTGTCATAAATGTTCCAGCGTTCAACAGTTTTTTAGCCAGGGGTAAGGATGCGAAAAAATTGTCGCAAAAAACGTGGTACTTCATGTTTAAAAGATTGGATTCGCGCAGAAGTTTTAATACGACATGAGTTCCTTGAGTCTCCCTGGCTGGGACTGGGTCGTACCTTTTACCGCGATAGGGCAAAAAATGGATTATATAACCAGTAGCGGCTTCAACCAACATCCATAATTTAATTCCAAATTTATGAGCCTTTCTCGGAATATACTGAGTCATTACAGTCCTAGCCTTCGTACCAACAAGTGATTCATCAATTGATAACTCTCTTTTGGGAATATAATGTCGCTTAAAAACCATGTTTGCATGCTCCACTAACGGTTTAAACCAAGCCGCCGGATTATAAAACTGTGAATTTCTTTGAGGGGTTTTTGTATTGTCGACCATGTGAAGAAATCTCAAAATCAATTGGAACCGATTTCTAAGAAACATTTTAGGAAACCATGGTGTAGAAAAGCAACTATTTTTTTGCCAATACATAGATATTGTAGGTTTTCGAATTATCCCCATATTAAATATAACGGCCAGAAAACCTTTTAGCTCATTAATCGTCATTCGAGTCCACAGTCTAAGTCTTGAAGATGGTCCTAGGTTGTTTTGTCTGGTTTTAAGGCGGATAACTTGCTTTGCGTACCTAAACACAAGATAAATACAAATGTAATATTTATATGCAGCAGAAGACAAATTATTCAGAGCAAATTTAAATATGTCAATTTTATTTCTACCTTATTATTGTTGCTTTCATTTGTAGTGTAAAGATGCGTATTATGTATTCATTCTAATCTTATTTTGATTTGGCATATATTCAATCTTTCCGCTTGAGCCTCTTTAAATTTCTTGAACTGTTCACGCCTGGAAAGTTGGTTGCAACCATTGTTTTCTCTCTCGAAAATTTTAATACTTTTTTTTAAAGTTTTATCGCATTTTTGGTTATTTATTGAAATCACTACCGCATGCCTATTATTGAAAAGAAAATATGATTAAAATTTCAATCTCAGGTTTTTTGTTACTTCTAACTTATTTAAACAAATCCATGATTGCAAAGTTTAAAAAAAAAGAATTGTTCGTTGACCTGTTGGTTTCCTTTACTATCTTTCGAAGAATATTCAGTGTGAACATCAGGTAAAAGTAAACTATTGGTTTAGAATTTCTTGGCGGCATGTTCTTTGTTCCAGGATTAGAGCGAAGTTGATCAAGTTCTTCGTCCGGTTCCGGTGGGTAAATTTAGTCTCGATCATCCAGACGCTTAATTACATTTGTGCGTATGGATTCATGTCTATATTGAACTCGTTACCATTACGCCCAAAACTGGGCGTAATTTTTGATTGGATGATATTTTTATTATCTAAAAAATTACTTCCGTTCATATCAAGAAGTGTATAAAAAATTGTGCCAAAGTTTACATTTGAATATTTTTATAAAATATAACTTTATCAATTAATTAAACAAATATTATTGTTGTGCACAATCAAGAGTGAATCTGAATGTGACGTCATATTATAAGTATGCATGGTTTTCCTGGTTTAAAAATAGGGCCCTAAGAATAGAATCATTGTTTTGTCTCCACCTATTGGTAGCGAAATTACAACAAGGTGATCCCAGACGCTATTATATATGCGTCTGGGTGATCGAGACTAGTGGGTAAATTCGGAACCAAGCAGCCATTATGATTGTACTTTTAACGCAACTACCCGACGTGACGTAATTTTGACGTCGTTGCCCAATTATGACGTAGGAGGTTTTTGCCCGATATTTTTTTTCTAATCCGTTTTTATATATAATTTTAAATACCGAGATATATAATCTCGTTTTCTTTAAACTAAAAAATCGTACAAAAAGCGTAACTAGCATTTGCAATTGCGAAAAGCAACATGTATGTGTATTTAATTACTAGTAGTATTAAAATATCCTGTCGGTTTTAACATCTTTGGGTTATTAATTTTAAATCATATCATTTTTTTTTTTTAATTTTAATATTTTACAAATTTTGATATTTACAAGAATAACATTGATCTAAAGTACTGTTATATTAGAATTCGTTTGTAAATAATGTCAATTTTCCTCCCTTTTTCTACAAACGATCTTTTTTCCTCATTTTTTGTTTTTATTATTTTTGTTGTTGTTTATTTAATTTTCTATGTTAGAAGATTAAATCCGGTCATTTCCCTTTATGATACCCCATGTTCCCGATGACCGACGTTTGTGACGTCACCATATCTGTGTCGGAACAATCGACGTTTTAATTGTATTGGCAACAGTATCTAAGCCTAAAAAAAGGCTTCTGGCAAAATGAAATGGGTACAAAAAGCCTATTTTTAGGCTCTCTGGCATAGTAAGGGTTAAAGATGTATAAAACTATTACGTGTTACACACTACAAAAATGAAAAAATGATTCAAAAAGTGTTGAAGTACATAACATTTTATATTTAAGAAATAATTCATGGCTGCTCCAATTTTATGGATTATTTAAATATGGGTAGGCATTATATTCATGAATATTTTGCCATGAGCGTTAGCGAATGGTAAAATATCATGAATATAATGCTTACCCATATTTAAATAATCCATAAAATTGGGGCAGCCATGAATTATTTCGATTCTGATATGAAAATACAGAAATTTTACATTTCGCGACTACCTAGGTAAGGTTTATTTTGGCTGTTCCAATTTCCGAGAACCTCCCTTGTTTCGAAATTATTATATTTCTCGTGTAAAACTTAGTAGAAAAAAACGAAGAAATATAAATTAAAAACAAACAAACATATGGATTCCACAGTGGTGCAAATTTAAATCGACAGTTTTTTTCCACAATTAATCAACATTTTGAAATTCGGTTGCGTTTTCATTTTGATACGTAACGGTAAATTCGTTTGTGGTGGGGGCGGCAAAAGTCTCGCGGTTTGCATTGAACGTCATTGTAAACAACGCAACGTCCCTTGAAAACACAACGTAGCTAAAGTCAAGGAAGACTTGTAACATGTAAACAATAAAGGCATAGAATAGAAAATGGACTTGTTATCGTGAAAACATGTTATCTATTGGATTTTCTTACAAAGGTACAAAATAAAATAAATTTTAAAGCAAAAACATCAACACACGGGGTTTTTTTAAATGGCTGGAACAGCCGTATTTTGTTGAATATTTAAATAGAGGTGTGTTTCCAAAGCGTTTGAAGGACGTCATATTAGAATCAAATGTTTCAAAGGGGGCGATCGGTTCTATTAAGGCGTCTGTGAGAAATTTTTTTGGAAAGGTCGAAAAGTGGAAAGCGGCATAATATCAGAAGAAACGTTGCAAAAACAATATGTCGCCAAAACGTAGTTTTGGGCAACGTTATAAAGAAATTCCATTTTATTGGGATATTGATTTAATAAGTTCGTTAAACTGGTGGTCCTCCTGTGAGGATTTTTATTTGCAACGGAAAAATTTCAAAATTATTTGTCTAATTCTTCGGGGGGGGAGGGTCTTTCAATTGACTATAATAACCGTTTTGCCCTTAAAATCAGACCATTTCGCAATAAAATGGGTCATCGCCCAGGTTTATACAAAGTATCTCCTCAATAATACTCTTCTCTATCTTAATATACTGTCGCGGTTTAGCGAAAATGTTGCTTGATTTGACGCTTTTAAAAGATTATATCTTGTCGTGTGGTTATCCTTAAATTTGACGGGCGGCTTTCAGTTTTGAATTGGCGAGAATGTGGAATTTTGTCTTAGAAAGTTATATTGCTCTTCTTCATTTGAGTAGTTTTGTCTTTCGTAAAGGTTTGTCGTCAAACCATTAATTTTTCACATTTAAACGTCGATAGAAAATTTTTCGGCAGCCATGAAAACGATTATCTATGTTTATAATTTAAATCAGTTTAGTTAACTTTATACGTGTTTTAAATAAGAATGACAGACTATTTAGCATGTGAAATTGGTCTATCAGTTTGTTTTGTTTAATCATATTTTATAGAGGTTAATAAATCAATTAATATGGGCATGTCTCAATTTCTTGTGTGGCAGAGATGAATTCTGACTTAGGAAGATATGTGGCCCCTGTTTCGGAAATTGTTTGATTTGTGGATTGTCTTTTTTGAGTTTCTTTTATTCGGCATTTTGTTATTACCTTCATTTATTTCTGATTAACTACAAAGTACATAGTCACAGAAAAAAATAGGTATATATGGTATTAGATTTCAAAACTAATGTGAACACTACACTCAAACCAATTGGAGGAGAGACCCTCGGTTTGTTATGTTCATGAACATATACAGTTTTGCAAGAACAATAAAATTTCTACAAACAGTTACCTTAGATATATGTTATACAATATTAATCTAATGATACATGGTAGGCAATAATAATGCAATGGCATGACCTCGTATTAGTTTGCTTGTTTAAATGGTGTTTAACGCTTGCACTTTCATCAATTTAACAGCTATATCAAGGCGTCCAGTTTTATTATTAGGGAAGGAAGCCGGAGTATCCGGAGAAAACCCCGACCTTTGGTAGGAATCATGGCAGTCCTGGTAAATTGTAAAATAAGATCCAGGAGTCGAGTACTCTTTGCCGGCAGTGAGACTCGAACCCGCAATTTCAGTTTTGACATTTAAACATCATCTATAGTAAAGGCTCCTCGTAAGAATAGTGCGCGTGACCAACGCAAGTTATATGGTATAATATGGGTTTCTATATTTGAATTAGCCAATCAGATATCAGCTTACAAAGCAAATTAAGGCCACGTCGAATTAATTACTTGTTCGTCGGACCGCCCGCACGTAAAATTATTTCAGAAAGAAAAAAAAATTTTCTTCCGCCCGCATTAACCGGAAACCCGCCCGCGTCCAGAACCGGAACTTGTCTTTAAAAAAATAATCTCCGCGTTTTACGATTTTCATCTCCAAGTGCACCGATAGCTGGAGATTCATTCAGAACTTGGAAGTTTAAAGAACTTTATAAGTCCGTATGTTTCTTATAAGATATTTACATAAAAATATTGTCTTTTTGCATTATTTTTTGTTATTGTTGAAAAGACAGGGAGTCTTTATTTTGTAGTGTCATGTCATATCATTAATAATCAATCTGGGCAGCTTTATTATATCAAGATTCATGTAACATTTTTATTACTAAAAAAAACATCATTCTTTTCATTTTGTACATCAACGAAGCATTTTATGGGCAACTGAATTCTTAATTTATATTTGAATATTTTGTAAATTCAACAAAAGAAATGAAAGTTTGTGTCATTTATTATTCTTGGCAACATTATTTTACTGAAGTATTGTATATCAAGCGCTACCTTACCGTCTATTCAAATATGTTGTACATAATAACATTAAAATACTGTAAAATAATTTTTCTCCGTATGCTCTTGTAATACCTTACAAGAATATATTAGCATTATTCTATACAGGGATGTGTGCATATCAGAATGTGCTTTCAATATATTATTGTTTTTTTTTATAAATATTTACAAATTGTTATTTTTTTTATATTTGTTATTTTTACTGTTTATTATTGTTAATAAAGACAGGTAGTCTTTTATCATTTCTTTTTAATCAATCTTGAAATTATGCCTTGCCAAAAAGATTTGGAGACATAACTGAATAGTGGTATAGGCTGTCTGTTGGTCTATCTGTACCTATTGATAGAAAGCCAAGGCAGCATCTTTTCAGAAGATAAAAAGCAATTCAAGACAATTCTTTCCTGCTATATAATTTATTAATTAATTGGTTAAGTCATAAAACACTGAGAACAAGCACTTGTTTAATATCAAATACATTTTTTTAAAATTTCAATCATTTTCATCAAAATTTAAAAAAAAATCGCTCGCTCGCATCATGAAAACCTGAAAAAATCTTTTTTTTTTTAAAATTAAATACATGTCGCTCGCCTTAAACAAAAATAATTCGCTCCACAAAATCGGAATTTCAAAAAAAAAAAATTAATAAAAAAAAATTTCGCTCGCTCTCTCCTTATTTTCAACGTTAAAGTCCGAAGAACAAGAAATTAATTCCGTGTGGCCTAAATTATTTATATTTAACGGTAAACAACTGGAATATGTTACTCAATATAAGTATCTTGGTATAACCTTAACTGATAACGTCCAATTAAAATATGCAACTGAAATCCTTGACCAAAAGGCAATAAAAGCTTTCTTTGGCTTATCCTATCTTCAGAAAACTTATCTGTACAGAGTTGGATTAAATTATATTAATCTATGATTTCTCCTATTCTAACTTATGGTTCAGAAATATGGTTAGCTGACCAAAAATTAAGCCTAGATAATTTAAACAATTTTTCATTTGAAAAAAACCCAGAACATGATCATGAACAATATACTAGGAGTGCATAACAAAGCCTCCAACCTTTTAATTCAAACAGAGCTAGGGCAATTTCCATTTTATGTTTTAAGGTTTATAAATATGTTTAAATACTATTAAAGACTTAAGGTGATAGAATCATCTAATGAGTATGTTTACGACTCACAAAGATCAGCCGTTGAGGACGATAAAAAAACTAAAAATTGAAAATTCTCCATATTGGGGGAAATCTGTAGAAGATTTAAACACATTATTTAATCTAAAAACGCTAGAACTTTCTCATTTACAATTCGAGAAAGATATAAAACTAACTATTCAAATAGACTTAGGAATCATTCAAATCACATAAAAAATAGTGACTCAGGAGAACTGAGATTCTATAACAAAATTATCTAAAATTTTGAACTTCAACAGTATCTTAAGTTTAATATTAATAAATATCTAAGATCATATTTGACAAAACTAAGTGCACATTGCTTAGCTATTGAAACAGGTAGTTATAATAATAATAATAATACAACTTCTGCCAATGTCTTTCATTTTAATTGATTGTCTTTTATATAACAAAATTAGAGATAAGTTTTTAAATTTATTTAATAAAGATATAAATGAGACTCCTATGGAGACTATCAATCGTCTCCTTAACCCAAATACAACACAAGAACTAAAGAATATTTGTTCATATTTAAAAGAATCTTATAAACTAAGAAATTTACATCTTTAGAAAAAAATATATGTGTATGATTATTCAAAAATAATTCTCATCTTGTATAGCAAAATGCCACTTAGTGTACATTGTCATACTATACAGAAACTTTATATATTTTCACAATTGATTATTTCATTATAATTATTGAATACATACCAGTATACTTTTATATCGATAAACGTACTATCTGTTGTGTATTAGATTACGCAATATTGTAAATATGACTATGCTTTATCCAATTAAATAATTTGAATTTGATATTAACGTTCGCGGCGGATCTAAAAAAATATCCGAAGGCAAATTTCCATCCTGCATCCAATATAATGATCGCATCAATATATATGCCATATTTTTTAAAATGATTAGAAGAAAGGGGGCTCGGAGAAAAATACTAAAATGATCAAGTTATCTATTGTTAGGTTAAGATTGGGACAAACTATAAATTAATTAGAACCTATACCATCTTTTTTCAGAAAATGCTAATAAATTATGTGCAGAAATTAATACAAATGTTTATAAAATGTTTGTTTTCAAGGAAAACCATCTCCATCTTTTCTTCGAATTGCTTTTAACTAGCACCTAAAACAACTTTGTAAGAGAAACAACGCAATTTAAGCTTACATAACTATTATAAGTCAGGGCGAGTTTTTCGTTCGCCGACATCAGCCTAAATAGCTTGTCGGTAAAATTTATTCACAGGAATTTTACTATATATAAAAAGGGCCATGTCACCCCCCCCCCCCATTTTTCAAATGGTATGGGGCTTAATTCATGTTGTTCAATTTTAGTGATTCTACTCTGTATCACTTTGATGTAATAAGTAAGTGCATAGTTACTATAGTTTTCAAATGGACTGCTCGGTTTAACATACCGGTACATGTATATGAAATATAATGGTACTTTATTCTAATTTCTTAACGTGGCCAATTCTATCTACCAGAAATTCAAGATTTCACTGGACTCTAGGTACCTCTCTGACGACTCATATAGATATACATGTAGTTCTAGCAAATTATCCAACAGTGATGAAATCTGAAGGCGGTCATATACAATATCTTGAAGAGGGTCAAGATTTTATCTGAATGTTTTCTGCATTAATTACTTTTAGGCTGTTGCACACTGAAACTAATAATGTCAATTTTATTTGTTTACTGCTATAAACATGTAGATAAATTCTTACACATCTAGTGAAGCTACCTCTAGAGGATACTTTGCCTTCATTAATAGATTTAATTAAGTTACATTTGTTTTAGTGTTCAATATATAATCATACTAATATATGTCCAAGTTAATCTGTCTACCTGCCGTCTTAATTTGAATAGAGCTACAATTGATCTAACATTAAAATTGTCACATTAAAGAAATCATAAATGAAATAATTCATTTTATTCATATATACTTAGGAACAATTATTGTTAAGGATAAATTTTAAGTGGATATAAACTACATTTTTAATGCCATTTTTAAACGGAGACATTTCATGAAGGGGTTTCATATAAATATGTTCACCTACTAAGAAGATGTGTATTCTTGCTATATTTTACGACATGCATTTTTAGAACTAGAACAAGAATATTGATGTGATTATTATTATTATTATTATTATTATTATTATTATTATTAAGGTTTACTTTTTCCAATATGACGCTTGCTTTCCAAATTCCTTCTCACTTTTGTTATTTTTGCTTTTTTTGTTTCTCATTTTTCCAAAAAGGCAATGGAAAAAGTAAGAAAATATTTCATTTTTAAGTTTCGCGATAAATTGTTATCTGAAAAGATTCTTCAGAATCGGCCAGTGAGATCGAAGCAGTATTCCAAATCCAAAATATTGATACCCAAATATATTTTAATATCAAACATAGCGAAAAAATACCAAACGCACTGTACATTTTCTTATACATGATGGTGTACTTAGCCCAGATCAAACTTTTAGCAAATAAATTTATCCAATACAGATCGGATATGGCCTCGTTGGACGAGTGGTTAATTAGTTCGTCTACTATTGATCAGCGGCCTCGGTGGCCGAGTGGTCAAGGTAGTTCGTATACTATTGATCACGTGGTCTGTCAACACTGAGATTGTGGGTTCGATTCTCACTGCAGGCAGGGTGTACTCGACTCCAATCTTAATTGACAAGGATTGCCAGTTTTCCTACCGCAGGTCGGGGGTTTTCTCCGGGTCCTCCGGCTTTCTCTCCCAATAAAAACTGGACGCCATGATAATTGCTGAAAGTGGCGTTAAACCCCAATCAAACAAACAAACAATCTTTTTTCAGACTTAACATTAGGGTGTCTTCCAGATTGTCCCACTTTTGATAATTATAGGTAAAGAAAGATAGAAAAAGTGATTAACAATGATGGATGACATGGGAATTCTAAGTGTTGGACAATAGGAAAATGTTATAATGTTTTTTTAAGACTGTCACAGCAATGGTTTAATATAGATAGTTTATAATATAATATATAACATGACAAGCTTAAAAACTATTTTATTGATTGATTGACTGATTTATTGTTTGTTTTTATGATCAATAAATAATGAGAAAAGTGATGGACCACCGGAAACATAATTTTGACTTCCACTGAAATAGTTATGAGGCGCGTAGTTTTAAGCATAACATAGCGGGTGCAAAGTGCCTACAGAAGGAAGGGGTCTTCATCGCGCAAGAAACGCAGTACTCCGCAAACACTTTACCCACTACGGTTCGCGGTCAGGTTTTTTCCCGTTTCGCATGAGACAGGATAAATGATCAAATTCTAAACTGTAGAAACCAGTTGTACTTCAAGGATAACAGATAAACAATGATGTGTCTTGATTGGCTGCTTAATTTGGGAGATAGCTGCCCGATTGGCCAACAAATACTAGTAAGCAGAGCTAAGTTAGGGATGAAAACCCCGCATTTTTACGGGGAGGTAGCAATCATAATGGACAGACCGCCGTTCATGCCACTCGAGAAAAGACGAGAAATCACGAATCGCTTACGATGAATGAAAAAGGGGGAAAATATGCAAGATAATGGGAATCAAACCAATCTAATTAAGATTATATCATCACTTGGCTCCCCCTTTTGCTATTTTCACGACGACAATAGCAAAAGGGAATCAAGTGAAAATATGATTTTTATTTAGATTGGAATCAAACTTTTTTAAAAGGAAAGTGGCATTGATTTGTGTATGTTTATCATAAAATGTGTATAAAACTTAAACGGAAATTTCCGAAGCTTAACATTTTCGCTAACAGGTCTATGTCAACTATTTTTTGTGAATATAATGGATCTAGGATACTAACAATGCATTCTTGGATACTGCTTTTGATTTGTATTTTATGGACAAATGATTCCGGTTACAAGACAAATTTTAATTCTTTTCCTGCTTACTGACAATGTTAACATCAACTATCTTACCACGTATGATGCATCTAGAGATGCTTAGTATAGTGCATGCTTCAATTGCTGTCTCTCACCTATATTTTACGGTTGCCTGATTTGGATATCTAAACATCGTGTACTTATACTGAAGTGATGTAAATAATAACAATACATTCAACATTAAAAAAAACATTACGTATTTTTGTCCACAAAGAAAAATAAAGCTTTGAGACGGCTAGCTTTTTAGGAAAGATAATACTTGTCGTATTATATACCTCACAACTTTCTTTCCTCTACCGGAGATGCGCTGTAGCTCGGACACTGGGAACCATCACAGTATAGCCCCAGGGAGAACAGTTTTACCAATATCGGATAAATAATAATGAAAAAAAAATTTTTATGTGCCATTTCAAAGCTCAAGTTTTGACCCCAGGATAAAAATTCAAAATTAAAGGTATTTTGGTCCTTTTCTCTTTAAGATCATTTTAATGGCAACATTTAACTTGTAAAAATGGATTTGGATGATTAAAATAATAATCTGGATTGCAAACGTCCGATGTAAATCACATGTTTAGATACGTTTATTTTCATTTCTTCCAGTTGATATATGACAATCTTATCATCTGGCAAGATATGGGGAGGGGGTTACTATTACAGTGTAACTGGACAATAAAAACTGGACGCCACGATATAGCTGAAAAATTGCTGAAATTGGCGTTAAACACAAACAAACATAAATATATTTACGCGCTTGATTTATATAATAGCAAAGACTTTTTTGTTAATAAGGTTTTGGTTGGTGTAATGGGGTTTAACGCCGCATGCAGAAATTGTACAGCTATATCATAGTTCCGAGTTAAAAATCCACAATAAAGAGGAAAAACCTTGTCAATTATAAGGTTCGGCCATACAATCTCATAATACTTTAGGCCAGAACGCGAACCTACGTGTTCATGTTTGTTTGTTTGTTTCAATGGTGTTTAATGCCATTTTCAGCTCAGCTATATCATGGCGTCCAGTTTTTATCGGGGATGAAGCCGGAGTAGAGAAAACCCCCGACCTGCGGTAGTAAAACTGGCACTCCTTGTCAATTCCTAAGTGATTACAGGCACAAATAGGAGATCATAAATACTCCCTAGTTTTGGAGTTACAGCGCCATCACTTTGTGGCCATTAGTATTTAATTAACATACACATCTGTAACGAAATATGTGAGTTGGTTACGCCACAGCGGCAATACATTCTTTATCTATCTTTTCACACAATGTAAAAGTTTTATGAGTTATTGAAGGTTTAAAAAAAGAAAAGGTTTTGTAATAACACATTTAACAAAAGGTTGCGTTATTTATACAATGGTGACTTACATCGTATATAGAATTTTTAAACAAAAAATATTCTTATATTTAATTGTATTTTACTGTACCTCCACTTTGAAAAAAGTCCATTTACTATCAAAATGTATATAAAAGAAAAGCAATAAAAATTTAAATGACATATAAAGAATAATATGTATTTGTGTTTCCTGTCTGTTAGAACTTGTTCTCCTGGTGTTTATTTCCTCAGTTGTCTTCACAATGGCCCAGAATTGCAACTAATTATAACATCTGTGGGCATTCCTATACACATTAACACCCATTTGTTATCATTGCATGAAACATGTTTTATTGGTTTATGTAACGACATAAAGACATTAAATGTAATCAAGTGATGTTAATAGAGCACTTTTATTTGCTTAGTCACCGCGGTTAACCTCAGCTTTAGATGAAAATAAGGGGAATTGGGTATATTTAGATAATTTACAACTACTCAAATATATATGTTATTCAATGAAAAGAGCAACCGTTTCATATAATTTGGAAGGGAAAACAAAGAGACCCTTTTGGGCTGCACATCCATATTACTGTACCCCAACTCCAACCCTCTCTTGAAAATTTCATATTTTTGCATTGGTTTTGTTATTGTAACTTGGTGGAAGGGCGATAATCCAAACACGTTATTATTGGGTAGCAGATTTTCATAACGATCTTTCGGAACACATCGATGTTTTACCGAATAAGTATTCCGAACATTAAAAAGCAGCTCGATTGTCATGGTAGCAAAATTTAATACGACACCGGCGCATGTGGTGCTAGGATAACTATGTACAGGTGATGAAAAAATGAAGTATTTACAGTGTGCAGTTAAAAACAACCGGTACAGGCTACTCTCTGATGGTGATGGACTGGAGCCTGGTCTTGAAGTAGTCGACAGTTGAAGCATTGACTACCTCAGATGGTAAAGAGTTCCAGATCCGAATTGAGTGATGGAAGAAGGACTTAAATTTATATTCACAACAATAAGGAGCAACCAATAAAATCACAAAATTGAAAAAAATCTGTTTTTATTTTATTTACATCGACATCAAAATATATATCTGTAATATTGACCAAGTGAAAATATGATAATATTGGACCTAGTAAAATATTACAAAAGAGCAAAGATAATGAATAATCCCTTAAAAGCACCAAAAAAATTATTACTATATAATAAAAGGGTTATTGCATGAATATTGGGAAATATTGTCCCTCGCAAGATGCTATATTGCACTCCCAAGCTCGTGCAATATAACACTTGCTTGGGACAATATTTCCCAATATTCATGCAATAACCCTATAATATTCTCTGTTTAGTTTAACAATATTGTATAGAATGGCACCAAGCTCATTGGCACATTTTCTATTCATGTTTCCGCGCTTTGTAAATAATTTTCTGACACTGCTATACAATTGCAAGTAAATGTTTAAACCCCCCCCCCCTTTTTTTTTCTATTGTCGGAGGCAGACATTACAAAATGGTGGAACAAGTGAAAGGTTTGATTTAATTTGATTGTTGACACAGTTTATCCGTCCGCCTTTAAATGCATTACGTTTTTAGACATGATCAATAAGAAAAATCTTTGAATAAGAAAATTAAGCATACACTAATTTATTGATAACCATGGAAGTGGTTGATTGATTGTTGTTTAACGCCCAGCGAGCAATATTTCATCTATATTCAGGACATGAATAGTTCAACAATCATTAAATAATTATGATGAAATTAAAGTCAAATAATACAGATTAAAAAGTTATCTCGTTCAATAGCATGAAACTATCTGGCAAGAAGATACAAATATAAAAACAAAAAAGTAAACACATTCACGTCTAGAACATGTATATATCAGTAAGGTTTTATTTTGTTTCATAAATATAAATTTATTTTAAAAATTCCAAAATTGTGTCTCCCGCTATAGTTGTAAACAAATTTTAAACTAAGCATTTACATTTTGTTTGTTTGTTTGAATCGTGTATAAAGCCAATTTCAGTTTCCAAGTTTCCAAGTTTTCCTGTGTCCAGTTTTTATTGGGAGAGGAAGTCAGAGTAGTAGAAGAAACCCCCGACCCTCTGTTGGAACATTTTGCTGTCCTACATCAGATTAGTTATTTTTAAAAAGTTTGTGTCCTATCTAGTGAATAATTTTATGGTTTTAATTTCGTATTTGTGTCTGTTAAACAAACTATACGATTACAGTAGTTTGGTTTTGAATTAAACGTCAGAAAACAAAATTTCATTGTTGAAATTGTTATGAAAAAAACGTCTTGTCTTATCAGTGCTGAAAATAACAGAACTTGGAGTCTCTTCTATATGCCAGCATAACAAAGTTTGTGTCCTATTGAATTTTGCACCGGTCCCAACACCCCAATAAATATTGACCAGTCCCTTTTATGTTGTCCTTGTATGACCTAGACGACACATAGTTAAAAAAACAGTGTCGACTGTTTACTGTGAACATACTGGGATGGTTTCCCAGTGCCCGACCACACAGAGCAGCCCAGGGTGGCGGAAAGGGGAGACCATCTCGTTGGGGGGGGGGGGGGGTTGTCAAGTCATAATGCGGAAAGCCTGGCCGCGGACCATAGTGGGTAACGTGTTTGGAAAGTGCCACGCTGCTTGCACGATAAAGACCCCTTTTGTAGATTTCGCAAAAGAGTAGGCTCATCGTACACTAGTGTAGCCGCTACAAAAGGCTAAATTCTCCGACCCTACCCAATACCCCGTACCTTTCCAGTGGCAGTCAAAATTGCGTTCCCTGTTTCCCATCCGACCCCTTTTTCCATTGATTTATTGTTTGTTAGCTGAAATACTGCTCGCTGGACATAAAGCAAACATCCAATCAATTAATCAATCAATCGACTAGCTTAAAAAGAATACATTTTGCGCAGTAGCAACTAGATGTCATGAAATGTATTGTGAACTTGTAGATCATGACCATGTAAGTGTAAAAAAGCTGTGTATAAAAGGACCAGTTGCTACATCAGGGTTGTTGTACTTGTCGCGATTCAGTTTGAATGGCGCCCTTTATGATCTACAGTTTTAATACAAATTTAACACGTGCATTACATTAGGACCCGAAATTCAAAGAAGACTCTAAAACAACAACCACAAAATTAAAACTCAAATAAAACTCAGGATTGAAAACATTTGCTCCGGAAGGTAAACAATTACTGAACTACACCGTCGTCTTTTTTTCAGTATAAATATATAAGGTAAGTCAACTTCTAGACATAATAAAACAATTGTAGCAGAACTGCAGTAAAGATCACCTTATGCCGCCTACCTTGTATCTATATCAACATGCTAATGACATAGATCTTTTAATTTCTTGAGGGTAAATATAATTTTTTTCTTGAGCGTGTACCTTGCATTGACCTTTTTCGTGACGCGAAGCATGCGTATTTAGGGAGAGCATCTAAAAAATATATATATGAAATAAGATATATAATACAATTTAATAACTATAAATTGCCGATGCCTGAAAATTGCCGTCAAAGAGGGGGAAGTCGATTATTCAACGCTAAATAGAACTATGTAGAAAAAATGATTGTAAACCTTGTAAACATAATTTTTATTGTTATACAATTTATATAAAAAATGGATGAGAAGTAAAAATAATAACAACTAGAATAACAACTATATGCACGAACTCTGCTTCGCTTGCAATCACTATAAATAAGACATTTTTGATACCATCAAGGGAAAAGACTGCTATATGACGGTGGAGCTTCTGGTGCTTCCAATGAATGTTCATGGCCGTAATACGATGGCGGAGGACCAATTGTTGTACAAGGCTGCTGACAGACAACTACAATTTCCATTCGTGGATTACCTCCTAAGTGACGATTTGATGTTATTCTCCGTCTTGGTTGCGAAGTAACTGGATGTATTTGTCTTCTCGTTCCATTTCGTGGATAGTGTTTTCCTGAATTGATAGTACATATTAGCTATATATTTCTTAGATCTGTTGCTTTCAGAAAAGATTGACAGAACTGGCAAATACGGTATGATTGTTTCAAATTTAATAAATTAACTGGTAAATTATAATTATGTTACACGTTAGTTCCAAGTAAAAGCAGCCCATAAGAATTCGAAATGTGTCAAAGTTCCTTGTTCCAGATGTATATATTTATTCCTCCGTGTTACCTTTAATTATTTAAATACTCAAACATTATTTCTATTGAGGATGAGTATCATTTCATTCTCGAATCTACTAAATATACGGGTCAAATATATAAAACCATACTATTATAGAAATCCTTCTGTCTTTAAACTTATACAATTATTGTCGGTGTCATAAAAGACAACAACTTAGGAAAATATTTGTCACTTGCTGAGAAAATTCGTAATTCATTCACATTAATATTATACAATGCTCCGCATTATATTATTATATAATATTATGTGTTGTTTATGCATTATATATTGTGTATTGTATCCTATAAGCTGTATTGCTTTCGGAATAAAGTATTATTATTACAGTCCAGACTAATCTGTCTAATAGGTTTATTTTAAAATTAAGTATGTACTCACTAGACATTTGTAAATACGAATATCCCCAAACAGCGCTCCAACACCACCCTATCAGTAGAAATCCAGTAAATAAAAGCTGCAATAGTCCAAGCAGTAAACCACAACAAAAAGAGGTACACTTGTCTCCAACAGTCATATCCTCATTCCGTGCACAACAAAAAATTGAAATACCTGCTACAACTGTACCTAAATGATATAAAATACAACACACAGTGACTTGTGTATTGACTTTACGATGCCCCCCCCCCCGTTTTATGGTACAACTGCATGTACCTAAATGATATAAACCATAAGACATTTAAATATTTCTAAAGTGGCTGCCGTATTGGCTTGACGATGGCATTCTCAGACGGTACAAATAACTGTATATGTATTCAGTATAGTACGAAAGCAATAGTTATATTCAAAATGATGTAAAAACTAACAAATTTAAGTTTAGTCCCAATTTACACTTATGAATACAGAATTAAAAATTAGCTTAAAAACACATATACTCGTTGAAATGTACAAATAATATTGAGATATTATCGTGTTAATTGTTATTAATATACCGACCTGAGCCTGGAATTAAAAAGTTGAGAATACAACAGACATATGCCATACATATTGGCATTGCCGGAGTCATTACTCTCTCTGCAAAATCATCCGCCATTGATCAGTCTTGAAATTTATACAATTGAGATCTTCCCGATGTCTTTCTATTAATCTTTCTGCATATACAGATGGTTTCAGATTTAGTTTGAAACAGTGTCATGTTTCATTTGTCCTTGTTATCTTAGCTTTACGGAAGAAACATCATTCAATCGAACTTCATAACTTGTTTTTTGTTCGTGCTTGTCATTTACGAGACTTATAAACGATCCGTTCTAAAACGTGTGTTTACACTAAATGATATGCATAACAGTATAACCTGACGTCATAAACTTTTTAAAAGTTATTTAAATGTATTTCATAGTTGTGTATTGGTTGATATGTCTTAAATAAGGCGAGGTCACGCGTTTATTTAAACCGAAAAATTATTGATACGTAAGCAATGTCCCCTAAAATTGTCACATAACATTTCCATAATAAGTATTACATGTATATGTAACATAATAACTCCTACCATTACACAAGGCACACTTTCTAACCATTTCGACAAAAAATATTTTAAACAACTGTTCAAAGCATGTCAGCTACTACCTCAAAAATGTACTTAATAAACATGTTTTCATGTAAGTTATGCCCCGTCTTACACATAGAATATATAAATTGTTTAATATCGTTAACGAAGCCATGTACAAAATACAAATACAAATCATCTGGACAATATGGCAGCTATAGGAGACAGATAATCTGATATGAAAACCCAAGCTATATTGTCTATTGCAGTTTTAGATTGGCTTAAAAATTGATGTATGTGTAGAGGTCCAGATAAGCATAAATTATCGAAGTAGGTTAAAGGATTGCATAGCAAGCATCCCGAATTTTAGATAAAAATAAAAACATACTGTTTGTAAAGACTATCTAAGAAACTTCGCTTAGAATCAGAATTGCAATTTCTAAAAAGAATGTATTTGAGCTTTTTCCCCTGTCCGCGCAGAAAGGATTACTTTGAATTACCGATTTCTCAATTTGCGCAAATGTATCTTTTGTCATATATTAAATCATAAATATACTTGTATTGAAACTAATGTTCATGTGGTTCATTGAAAAAATTATTGACATAATATTTATTTATTGCATCTTACAAAAGACGACATACTCCGGAATTGTATGCATAAAATAGCCGTTTATTCTTGTTTTCGATTTTCATCCGAAATTATATACACAAAAATAGCCTTTTTATTCTGGTTTTCAAAGTTCCACGCTCATCGATAGCGCTTATCACCGAAGATAAAGTAGCAGGATTAAAATGGTCTCCCTCTTTTATTAATTTCTATAAAGAGAATACCAAAAATATTTTTGCATGAAAATTTGATATCACCCAAGCATTTTTGCAGTCTAACGTTATATTTTATCTTAATTTTTCACTCAGCTTGAATACTTTTCGTTAAATTCTATTAATTTAATGGTAACAGCATACTTCAAAATATGTTCTTCATGATCCTACCCCCTTAATATAGATCCGTGCATCACTAACCATTCTTCCCCTCAGATGATGTTTCAATTTAGACAACAATGGTACTCTGATATCTTTAATTCATCAAAGTGTACATGTTATCGTATTATAAAAGAAGATTTATGTCTTGAGAAAATACTTGTCAATGCTTTCTGCTCATTTGATGTATATTTTATGTAAATTAAGATGTGGATCTCATCGTTTACCTATAGAAACAGGAAGATGGAAGAATAAGACAAGAGATTAACGCGTTTGTATTTTATGCAATAAGTTAGAAATTGGTGATGAATATCACTACATATTTCAATGCCCTTTTTCAATAGAGAGAATTCAATTTTTACCTCAATATTTTCAAACAAATGGAAATACGTTAAAATATAAACAAAAACGTAAAAGTAACGTTACTAGAAAATTTGGCAAAATTTATTAAAATAATTTTATCGAAGGTCGTTCCTCCTGGTTAGTAAACTAAATAACTGCAATTGTATGATATTTATGTTGTTCACACATGCATGCATAAAATCATATATCATGTATTGTTAACTTTTCTCTGTACAATAAGTTAATGAGAAATAAAGTATATATGTATATATATATATGTTTCAGCGAAAATTTCATTTTTATATGATTTTTTAATCCTTGGTAAAATATAATTTGTTTTATGTGTGTGCATCTCTCTCGTGTCTAAAGGCACGTATAAAGGTAACAAAAAGGTCAAATTATTTATTGACAGTCGGGTTTCAGTTTCTGAAAATTTGGCTTTCCATAAATTTATTTATCATATTACACAGCCACATTATTGATTTGTGTATTTTGTGTGACGTGACGTGTTGAACATACCACATTTGTTGACACTGTGTTGAACTGTGTTGACCTTTCAAATAGGGAATAATTAAACATGTGGAAAAGCAAGCTGATCGCACGTGTACATGTTCGCACTAAATGTTCAAGGAGTATCGTCACAAATGCCATAAAACTCGACATAATAGCACCAAGAAGTATACCGGGATTAAATTCATCGAAGAAACTATGGTGGGCAAAAGAAATAACTCCTGATCTACATGTCGCCGGAGGATTAACGGCTCGTCAAATGAAGTATGCATTTGACGGTGGATTCAAAACCATAATTTCACTGTTTGCAGAGAACAGCCAAGGCGAGTTCGGTGGAGAAAAGCTAGTTACTGCGCAGGAAGCAACATCTATTGCAAGAATTGCTGGGTTACAGTTTGAATCAATTTTACGAGATGGCGATGATTGGGTGTCATTGAATTCCGTGAAGAAATTATCAGAAGCTGTTTCCGGTCTAGAGAAACCGATTTTGTTATATTCAAGACAACCTGAGAGGATCGCTTTTGTTACACTTATGCATTTGGCTGCATTGTCAAAAAAAGATAAGAGTCTTCAACCACGGGTTAATAGTGAAAAAATCTACAAAATGAGTGTATTGATGGGTATGGATTTTACACAATTGCGAACTAAAACCATCATTGCTGAAATAACGGGCGAACCGGTCGTGGAAGACCCACCAAAACCAAATGCAACCCCTAGCAACTGGTTAGAATATTGGCTTGCTCATCCAGTTTATAAAAACTGGTTTACTGCTGGACAAATCAGGAGAGGAGATTTGAAAGTACTTGAGGATATAGGTTTTAAGTCGGTCATTAATATGAGACAAGGTACGACTTTAAATAATAAACCTTCACAGGAAACAGTTAATTTGATCAACATCAAGGATAGCGTCACATACGATGAAAACAATAAACCTACGAGGCAGTTAGACACTACCTTGAGAAAATTGGTAATTGGACCGTCTAGGGAAAATGCATACGTTTGTCCAACATCAACTGTAAATTATGAGAAGTGCAACGAGGGCGAGTTTGGAGATAATATTGGTCACAATGAAGGGATTGAGAGAGCATTTTTTAAGGGCTCGAAGTTGAAGTATTACCACCTACCACTTGGTAAGGCTTGTAGTTGTCTGGTTAACTTGTTAAACTAGTATATTTTGATTGTCTATACTACATCGAATTTGGATTCCAATCAGTCACGGAGATCATGATAAAATAATTGCATTATTGAAATGAACCTTATAGTAAATGGACACTTAAAGTTTTCTGTTGAACTACTTTTCATAGCATTTAAAATGTATTTGTGTATGTGTGTTTAATACAACCGTATTATCATGTGACCATTGCAGATTTATTTGTCAAATACAGCCCAGAGGTGTTCCAGCAGTACAAAGACATGCTTCTAAATATCGGAGGAGAAGGTCCGGTCTTGTTTCATTGTGCCATTGGAAAAAGGGCAGGTAAGTGCAGAATACATGTTTTTAATACTAATTCTACCTCTACATCTGTATACTTCTATAACATATCCACGTGTAGCAGGAGCTTTATTATAATTCAATCTGTTTTATTTATTTCATACTCCGGCTTCCTCCCCCAATAAAAACTGGACGCCATGAAATAGCTGAAACATTGCTGAAAGTGGCGTTAAAACACCATTCAAACAAATCAAACAATATTTATTTCATGTTATAAAGCTTTCTTCGTCTGTGGCTGGATATGGTTTAGTTTGTTTTTTAAGGTGTATCAATGCATGACATGTTGAGCAGCATCTAATCGATGGGAGTTCCGAATGCTTGTCAGTTGAGAGAAGGTAGACAAAGAAGGCGAGGATGAAAGTATGCTTGAAAGGGACATTTGATTAGGTTTAATACACAATTCGATTATATTTACTCGCCTCTGCTCCTCTTCAGCAAGACATACGCAAAAGACGAACAATTTTGTGACCTTTTTGAATATCTGTCATAAGATAATAATTGATTGGAGAAACTGTAATATGAATTCATACATTAGTTGTGATATCTATTTTGTAGCACTTATGGGAGTACTTGCAGCAGCGCTGCAATACGGCAAAGACTTAAACTGGGCACTGCAGCGCATCAATGAACTTGGATTTAAAGTGAATGGGACGGACAGTTTTACAGATGTGTATAATATGTACTCAGGCTGGCTGAAACCAAAGCAGTAAACATAAAGACCGAACTTTGACTTGCCTAGTTTCAGTTTTATGAAAAGTTGATAATGTACATAGATAGAGTTTTGTTCAATCCAAACATTTTAAAATGTTATTGTTTTTATTATTTCTTGTTTACACATGTAATATAAACAGGTGCTTATGAATTGTATAAATAATGTATAAAATGCATTCTTAATAAAATGATATCTTGCGGTTATTTCCTTACTTTATTTTGGCTAGTGGTCGCACGTGGGGTCGGAGGACGTACGCGTCTTAACATTTATCTTATTCTTGGTAATGATATGACCAAGGTGAAGTGCATGTCTGGTCAGGGGAAGTAACTTATGCTGATGCCTTCACACTTGATCATGTATTTGGGGAATTGTTCTTAGCTCACATGGTTCATTTCCATATTGTTTTTAAAAACACAAGACGATGCCAGTTTTCAATATCTATATTGTTCAGTTTACACATATATATCTACATAACAAAGTTCATGAACATAAATGCACCATAATAAAAATACAGTGTAAATTCAGACTGGTTTCTATTGGTGTCAAAAACTTAACTCTCATTCTATTTCTCCAGCATTATTTATATAAAGAAATGTTTAATTCTTTAACTAGCCAATCACATTAGCTGAAACCCCAAACTGGGTAGTCCTCAACAGTATTAAAATAATTGACATATTTCTACAGAGTAACAATTAACTGATATTATAAATAATAAATAATCCCATAAACTATGTCTTAGACAATTAAAATGACATTCCTAAAATAAGTGTTAATCCAACTAACAATTAGGTCTTTTGTTGTAATTTCTCAAAGGTGCTAAAATAACATAATGGACACCTTTCTAATACATTTTAACAATACAACCCAAATTCCACATATGTGAGTTAATGCTGTAATTCATGTAATATTATGTAAAATAAACACCTTTTGCAAAACTATCTAATTAAATTAATTCTACCAGACAAGTAATATTTTACATAGCATGTTATGCTTTATCCAATATTGCATAAAACTTTAATAAATTGTATTTCAAATAAGAAACTTGTATTAACTGTGAAAACTATATAATTTTTCACTGGTGATATACTCTCCCTTCTTCCTTTATGATTTCTCCTGAAATCATGTACAATTGACATATATACACAATACATCTAGGAATTATGCAGCCAATAAAAACCTGCACATTGTACAAAAAACAAAAATGCCATATTTACAAACGTAATGCATATTATGTCTTTAAAAGCATATCACTGTATATTGACCTATTTTCTACTCTCTGAATAATAGTTTATTTAACTTGACTATAATAGAACATGTTCCTAAAATAAAACATACTGTACAATTAAAACATTTTATCTGCAAGAATCCAACTGATTCATATAACATAAATATTAACACAATTATTTCAAACCACATTTCATATATATTCTCTATGTTTACTACGTTTTACATCTATATTTCCTGCTATTTTACATTAGTACATAATGTCATTTCACCATATTTCACATAATACATATATTTACTAATTTTAAGTCCTCAATATTTCTTCTTATGTTTCACTCAGTTTTCTTTTAGTTTACTTTTCGGATTTCTGTATGAATTATACACGGGCTTCAGGAAGTAGCAGTCCTTCCTCTCATAAGAGAGTGGCGCCTGAAGGATGCTATATCCACAACCAGCTGACTGGCACTGAATCACGAATCCAATCCACATGGATTCTCTAAAATGGGCACATAGTTTAACCAGCCGCCTGGTCGAACTGAAAATTCACCTCCACATGAATTTTCTCAATTGGTCCCTGTTTTTGATTGGTCGCACAGTCAAACTGAAAATTCATATCCACATGAATTTTCTAAATCGGTCAGTGTTTGATTGGTCGCCCAGTCAAACTGAAAATTCATATCCACATGAATTTTCTAAATTGGTCAGTGTTTGATTGGTCGCCCAGTCAAACTGAAAATTCCCATCCAAATGAATTTTTTTGTTTTTAAATCGGTCACAATGTTTGATTGGTCGCCCAGTCAAACTGAATATCCATATACACTTGGATTTTCTCAAAACCAGCATACCCACATGTATGAGGTAATGAGCAGAGGAGCTACCTGTTCTACCAACATGCGACACTTTAATCTTAAAATATGTCTTTGTATACAGCACTAAACTTAACTTAACATTTGCAATTGGAATACTTAAGGACTATAATGGAAAATAAACTATTTTGTTTATATTGTGAACCTTCAAGAATGACTATGCCATGCTGCACTGTGTGTTGAAATGGACATAAATATAATAGAAAAAATATTTTCTATGCAATATATATAAAAAAAAACAAAAAACAACATTGTATAACAATGGTTTATAGCATTAAGCAATCTGCTTTGAAATTTGCACACATAAAAAAAAATGTATTTATTTTTGGTTCTTTAATATAGGGTCATCACTCCTATACTAAAGATCCTAAAGAATAAAGTTTGGTTGATGAGGCCATCCTTTATCCTAAAGGCGTCCAAATATTAATTTTGAAAATAGACTTGTGTAATACATATATTAAAAATAAACCATTGTTACTTTGATTGAAAATCAAAAATACCATAAGAACTGTGTAACCACTATAGTCTTTGTTGATTTTATGAAGGATTTGAAACAAAAATTCTTAGCATACCATATAAACAGTGCAACTAATTGAAAGTGTGTGGAAGTTGTCCATGACTTCTAATAAAATGCTGTGTAATTTGTAACCTAAACTGATTAATGCCCTTTGCTGATGATAATTCAGCAGGCAGATATATTCTTCTATTTGGAGTTATATGATGTGTAAAATGTTGTTTTGATATGTTGTAACGTGATACTGGAGTGAAACCCTGTGTTTTCAATGGATGTTTTGACCTAAAACATGTTGCTTCTTTTTCCTTTAATAATTTGAGAAAATCTAAAAATAAATCATAAGGTATTTCTTCACTATATAATAATCTGGTAGTCCCTTTGCCATTAGGATTTTTGATACCGTATTTTGATTGCTTTCCGCTTTTATCAAGATAGACATCAATGATTTCCTGTTTTCGCTTTTCTGGTATTACTAACTGAACTTCTGGTTGCTTTGTTTTTTCAAAATACTTAGATTTTGCAGGTCTCTTACGTTTTCGACCCTTTGCATTGTACAGTTTGTGATAATTTTGTTTTAGAGATTCTGGAATGAGTGACACATCTTGCCATGAGGTGCCGGATTGTCCAACCAATTTTACTTTGTATATTGGTTTACCTTGATACAAACTGTATTCAATTAATTTTTCTATTTGTTCTTTTGTGTAAGGATCTTTATGTACTTGTTTTGTCTTCTTTTTTGTATTATGTGCAGATGCTTGTGTTTGTTTAGACTCTTTCTGAGAATTGTGATTTTCTGTGTGCATTATTGTCTCCTGTGTATGTTTTTCTGTTTGTGGAACTTTTTCTTGTAAACTTACCTGATTATTCTCGTTATTATTTTTGTCTGAGAGCTCTTCAGGATTAAGTTCTATATCTTGGTACTCAGGCAAAAAGTATTCTGGACGATCTTCGGGACTGTAATATGGTTTTAATCTTTTTGCATGAATGAGCGATTTTACTGTTGTGTTTGTTACATTATTTCTGACTTTGAATGTATTATTTGGCCCTAAGTCAATTATTGTGTATGGACCTGTCCACTTTTGTAATAGCTTAGGTGACTTCCCCTTAGGTACTTTGCTGCAATACAACCAGACCTGTGACCCTATGGTTAAAGTAGTTGGTACAGCCTTTTTGTCATGCTGATCTGTATACTTCTGTTGTTTTATCTTCATATTTTCTGCCGCTACTTCACGATAAATTTTCAGCTGTTCTAGTGTTCTTGTCAAATGCATTCTGGGTTCTTGTGCCATAGATGGCTTTGGTATCAACGCAACATCAATTGGCAACCTCATTTCTTGCCCAAACAGGAGGTGAAAAGGTGAAAACTGAGTGGACTGAGTTGCAGGTGTTGACCTATATGCCATCATTACTGCTGGAACATATTTGGTCCAATCTGTTTGATCCTTGTTACAGTACGCTCTCAATGTTTGTGCAATAAAAGAATTCATTCTTTCACAGGCTGCATTTGTCTCTGGATGGTAAGAACTAGTATAATGTCGGGTAACCTGAAACAATTCACAGAGAGCTGCCACCAACTTCGACATAAAATTTTGTGCTCTGTCAGATATGAGAGTTCTTGGTGCACCATATCTTGTAAATATCTCATTAAACAATATTCTGGCTACCTCTGTGGCTTCCATGCTTTTCAGTTGAAAGGCCTCACACCACTTTGAGAAACTATCAGTCAGCAGCAAAAGGTATCTGAATTTATCTGGGGTAGCTGGCAATTCAAGAAATTCCATGTGCCATCTAGAAAATACATCCTCTACTGGAAGTGGTGTCAAAGGAACTGGTCTCTGATGTTTTGAGTTTTTCGACTGCTGACATATTTCACAGGTTTTAACATATGATTCTAGATCTGCATACATATTTGGCCAGTAATACTTGCATCTTATGGCTGCATATAACCTTTCAAAACCTTGGTGTCCTCCTGTGATGCTGTCATGGTATGCAACAATAACATCTTTGCGCAATGGTCGTGGAACACAAAGTTGCTTTACCAAACTCTGATCAGGAGGAAGATTTCTGGCTCTTTCTTTGTAAAAGTGGTACAGGATGCCCTCTACTAACTCATAGTGATATGCCTGTGCAGTCACAGACCTTGCTCGTTTTGAATCGTCTGGAACAACATCATTAAGCTTGTAATCTAATATGGCTTTAAAGTCTGGACAGGATATTTGAAGCTGTTTCAGAGTCTGCTTGTTTGGTATCTTGTCATCAGCTGTACTGTCAATTACTTTTTCCACCACTAAAACCTTTGGAATTTTTCTGTTGTCGTCCACATACTCAAAAGTTACTGCAGTAATCTTTGGGTTTCCTGCTTCAGTGGAACCAATAATAGGTAGATCATCTTCATTGTCATCTTGGCTGATATCAATATTAGCTGGATACTCTCGTCTGGACAAAGCATCAGCATTCTGGCTCTGTACTCCTGGTCGATGTTCAATTTTAAACTTGTAAGGTTGCAAGAAAAGTGCCCATCTGCCTAGTCTACCATTTACATCCTTGAGGTTCTCTAAACAACGAACTGTTATACTGTCTGTATATACTGTAAATTCTGCATTGGCCAGATAAGCACGAAAGGTTTTGATAGCTTCAATTAAGGCTAAGCCTTCTTTTTCATTGATATGCAACTTTCTTTCTTGATCCCTTAGACCTGTGCCTCCATAAGCACAAACTGTCTCTAAACCATCTGCGTTTCTTTGACCCAAAATATAACCAATAGCCAGGTCTGATGCATCAACAGCTAAAGTAAAGGGTTTGTCAAAGTCTGGGAATGATAATATAGGAGCTGTTGTCAGTTTTTCTTTAAGGGTGTTGAATGCTACATCCTGTTCTGTATTCCATTGAAATTTCGTGTTTTTACGCAAAAGATTGGTTAGGGGTGAACAAATTTTACTGTAATTTTTGATAAACTTCCTGTAATAGTTGCACATCCCTAAGAAACTGCGAATTTGTTTGACTGTTTTTGGAGTATGATATTCAGAAACAGCTGCAACTTTCTCTTTGTCTACCTGAATTCCATTTTCAGAAATTATATGGCCTAAATATTTTACTTGTTTTGATGCAAAATGACATTTAGTAGGCTGAAGTGTAAGGTTTGCTTCTCGCAACTTTTGAAATACTTGATTTAAATGTATAAGGTGTTCATCAAAATTCTTTGAAAAGACTAAAATGTCATCTATGTAAATGAGAGCTATTTTCCAATTTAGTTCCCTTAAGACCTTTGTCATGAGCATTTGAAAAGTAGCTGGGGCATTTGTTAGACCAAAGCATAGTCGCTTGAAGTGATACAGTCCTTGGTGTGTGATGAATGCTGTTTTGTGTTTTGTTGCTTCGTCTAAAGGTACCTGGTGAAAGCCGCTTGCTAGATCAAGTGAGCTGAACAGCTTTGCTTTTGCATCACCTAGAGTATCAAATACTTCTTCTATTTTTGGAATCGGAAAGGAAACAAGTTCAGTTATAGCATTTAATTTTCTGTAATCAACTGCAAAGCGGTATGTACCATTTGGTTTCTTTACTAATACAACTGGACTTTGATAAGGTGACATTGATTTTTCAATGATGTCATTTTTCTCTAATTCTTTAATTTGTTTTTCTGTTTCACGTTGCATGTTAGGTGACTGGTTATACCTGCGTGATTTCACTGGTTTGTCTGTTGTGGTGTGTATGGTGTGATAAAGCATGTTAGTTTTACCAAGTTCTGAGGTGTCCTTAGCAAAAACATCTCTGTTGTTTCCTATCAACATAAGTAATTGTTCACATTGATAGCGAGTTAAATTTTCTGTGTCAATATGTATGTTTAAGTCTTTTGCTGTTTGTATTGGATTTGTGTTGTGACCTGTTTTCTTAATTTCATGGTCTAAAGAAAACACTGGTTTTTCTGTGATAATAAAAGCCTTTGCCAGAACTGTGTTAGTTTTAAAACTGATGTGTTCATTTGTTGGGTTTAATATTCTATATATAACTTTACCGTGTAAAACCTGGTTTAAACATTTGCTGCCTATGAGTTTTTTATTGTTTACGATGTTTGCTGGTTCTAACATAACATTCTGTTTGTGTGATATTTTTGAAACAAAAAGTGGTATATTGCATTCTGATTGTGATGGTATTGTTACATACTTTGTAGTTTTTGCAAGATCATCACTTTTTTCTAAGTTTGATTTTGACTTAATAGTGGCAATTGTCATGTCATTATAAAATGAGACAATTTGTTTAGAAAAATCAATCTTTGCATGGTGTGCTTCAAGGAAGTCTTGACCAATTATTAGTTGGAAACTGACATTATCGTTTAAAATATAGAAAGGATGGACAATTCTTAAACCATTAATATCAACTTCTAATTCAGATTTTCCTTTTACTTGATGCATTGTATTGCACACTCCCCTAATTGAAAATAAGTCAGATTTTTCCATATGTGGTTGTTCATTCTGATAAAATGCTTTGTTAAATACACTTAAATTAATGACAGATATAGTAGCTCCTGTATCTACCAATGCATTAACATACAGTTTTCCTACTTTAACCCTAATTTTATTACTATTTACAATGGCAGCTTCAACAGTTGCTATTACAGCATTTTCTGATTTGCCTTCGCAATTCATTTTGGTAAACTAAAAGAACAGGAAAAGTGAGAAAATAAAACCTTATCACCTATAGGACATTAAATATTAAAATCTAAATTGTGTCACATGTGATATACTAAGGTACTCACTCATCAACAAAACCATAGGATTTGGTGGCATTCGTCTGTTCTGCTTCCAATCTGGATACTGCAGCCTGAATATTGCCGTCCTCACTGAATTTGTTGTCCTGTCTTTAGTTCTGTTCGTTTCTTTCACATCACAGTTGTCTTGAGCCGGGATTCTCGAACCACTCTATGACCAAGGTGAAGTGCATGTCTGGTAAGGGGAAGTAACTTATGCTGATGCCTTCACACTTGATCATGTATTTGGGGAATTGTTCTTAGCTCACATGGTTCATTTCCATATTGTTTTTAAAAACACAAGACGATGCCAGTTTTCAATATCTATATTGTTCAGTTTACACATATATATCTACATAACAAAGTTCATGAACATAAATGCACCATAATAAAAATACAGTGTAAATTCAGACTGGTTTCTATTGGTGTCAAAAACTTAACTCTCATTCTATTTCTCCAGCATTATTTATATAAAGAAATGTTTAATTCTTTAACTAGCCAATCACATTAGCTGAAACCCCAAACTGGGTAGTCCTCAACAGTATTAAAATAATTGACATATTTCTACAGAGTAACAATTAACTGATATTATAAATAATAAATAATCCCATAAACTATGTCTTAGACAATTAAAATGACATTCCTAAAATAAGTGTTAATCCAACTAACAATTAGGTCTTTTGTTGTAATTTCTCAAAGGTGCTAAAATAACATAATGGACACCTTTCTAATACATTTTAACAATACAACCCAAATTCCACAAATGTGAGTTAATGCTGTAATTCATGTAATATTATGTAAAATAAACACCTTTTGCAAAACTATCTAATTAAATTAATTCTATCAGACAAGTAATATTTTACATAGCATGTTATGCTTTATCCAATATTGCATAAAACTTTAATAAATTGTATTTCAAATAAGAAACTTATATTAACTGTGAAAACTATATAATTTTTCACTGATGATAATGATATGAATGTTTCACAGGATCGACTACAGGTTACAAAAGCGCAATTATTTACAATGCATTTCCCATATGGTACCCTGTCAATTAAGTTCATTTGTGCCAAAAACCTAAAAAAATTACCCCCGGAAAACAGTTTTTTGTGTAAGTTGAAATGAAAAACTTCATTGTTAACAAATAAAAAGTATAGGTCATGCGGCAAAAATGACTGAAAATTTTGGTTGAAATAATCACATTTGAATGGCACTGACATAATTTCTAACCTCCCTCTTAATTTAATCGTTTTAAGCTCAATTTTCCAGCCTCTTTAAAATTTTCGCCCAAATATCAAACATTTTCAATCAATAATGTTTATAATTTTTAATTTAGCTATTTTCCGAACTCCAACATCCAATCAGATCCTTCCATGTATTTTCTTCTGCATACTGGGGTAAAAAATTTCCCGCTGTCATGTAAACAAATAATTGCGCAATTGTAACCTACAGTTCTGCCCAGCGCGCAGCCATGTTGTGAACATGCAAGGTAACTCTCGACGGGATTAGGGTTAAAATACGGAAAGCTTAACGCTCCCTACATACAGCGGGTGACTTTTTTGCATGGAGGCAGGTTAAAGACCCATTTTGTTGATATAAAAGAATGCGTTTTTGTAGCAGAAAAAGCAATGTATTGCTTCTTTACATAACTGTCCATAAATGATAAGAGGCAGTCAAATTTTAATGTGCATTGGTTAACCTCATTTCTATATTTAATTCATTGTTTATTTGACATCTAAAAATATCTGAAATCGTACTCTGGTGATTGTCAATTAATCGGCCACTCATTTATTTCATTTACAAAGGAAACGTCGTCAACATCTGTCGCGACTCTTGTGCTCAACAATAAAGTCTAGTTTGCTAATATCTGCAAATAAGTGGCCTCAAACGATTATATGGTTTTAATTTGTTTTAGGCAAATAGATCAGATTTATAGAAAAAACTGAATGTATGATTAATCATACAGAATAAATGGCCCAATGTTATTTTGGGGGACCCACCACGTATACATACATTTACTACTTACCTTAGTCCTAACCCTACCTTACCCTGCTCCTAACCGTAAATCGAACCCTAACTGTAACCTACCTTAACCTTGATGATTTAGCTCCTCTAAATGATTGGGGCCCCCAAACGTATATTTAGGTTTGTTTTTTGTTTGTTTGATGGTGTTTAACGCCACTTGCAGCAATTTTTCAGCTATATCATGGCGTCCAGTTTTTATTGGGGGAGGAAGCCGGAGTACCCGGAGAAAACCCCCGACCTGCGGTAGGAAAACTGGCAATCCTTGTCAATTAAGATTGGAGTCGAGTACACCCTGCCTGCAGTGAGAATCGAACCCGCAATCTCAGTGTTGACAGACCACGTGATCAATAGTAGACGAACTACCTTGACCACTCGGCCACCGAATGAAGGCGTAAGGTGGCCGTCTTCGCTAGCCAAGGGTTACGATCCGATACTCTTATCTTCAAGAGAGGGGGGACCGGATAGTAACACTTGGCTAGCGAAGATGATATCTTATTGAATTTGACATTTTTGGAAAGCTGAATATTTTAGGAAACTTGAGGATTAACTTTTATTGGTTTTAATTTTTATAAAGATGTTGAGAGTCATTGAAGGACATGCACTATTTTTAAACCGAAATTGAACGTGAAAAGTAAAAAATGTTCGATTGTTCATACAGAATTAATGGCCCAAGTACGATTTAAAGGGCCCATCACCTATACATACATTTAATTAACCCTAAATTTAACCCTAACCTACCCTAATCCTGATGATTTGGCTTCTCTAAATTATTTGAGTTCCCTAAACTATACCTGGGACCAAGAATATATTTTCATTGGAGGTGTTTTTGAATGATAATATCGCGTTATCGGAGGAAAATGAATGTTACTGTGATGTAAAAGATTATAATTAAAGATTGATACATGTGACTATTTATCAGAATCTACTAAATGCAGTGGGATACGAAGCAAACTATGAAGATTTGATCTTTCCCTTCGTACTCCTGAGTATTCAAAGATCCAATTGAAATATTTTGCTTGGTATAAAATAAAGCATACTAGTAATTCTACAGCTCTGCGTGTAAATTCAAGTATTAAAAAAACCCAACACAATACTGAAGTTTTCACATAGCAAACCTATTAAAGTGTACACGTCATTCATTTTATGCTATACGCTCATTCTGATATTGTATACAAAGGTTAATAACACAAAAAACCTATCGTTTAAAATTTAATCGTTTTAAGGTCTTGATGGATAAAGAACTTCATAAAGTGGTGGAGATTCAACTTCAATCGGCGATCCACCCGCAGATGCATTTCGCTGGAATTCAACACTCGGTGTTTCGGTATTCTGTCGCCATGTTCGGAATCTGTGATATTGCCATCCACCAATACCAGTACTTGCACCATAAGTTGGAGGAAGGCGTGCGGGGCTGTACGGTGGAGTTGAAATGGCGTTCGGTTGTACAATAACTGTTGGAGACGTCGGTGGCCTGTCGATGGATGGGGTTGGCTGCATTGTGACAACAGTTTGTGCTGAGGTTGATTCGGATTTCGAGTAATATGTTTCTACAACAATAACATTTTGTAATACAATTCAAATAATTAATCGCACGTTCATCGCTTGTAGATGTTTGCGAACTGAAACTTTGGTATCGAGTATGTGCTTGTTCTTAAAGAAAATGAATGGACGGTTTTAGCAGTTATCGTTTTTATGGTAAAATTGTACGTTTCAATTCACAGAGATTATTTGTTTCATTGATATTTAACGTCATATGATGTAAGAGCATGCTCTAACTAAATTCTAAGACTAGTAGAACACTGGGAGTCATTCAGACAATCAGAACACTGGGTATCATTATGTCAAGCCGCCATTGTTCTTCGCATATGCAATTACTTGCAGAGATTAGAAAAATATATAAAGATATGAACCAACATTAAAAATGGTATGAAAAATCTGAAAACGAAACAAGAACACAGTTATTGTTTGTTTGAAAGTCCTTGTCAGCCATTTTCAGCTTTTTTCGTGTCGTCTAGTTGTTATTGGAAGTCCGCAGTAAAAAGACACCACCCACAAAAATAAATTCGAAGACAATGTCGTATGTAAGGAAAATATTTGACAGTAGACTACAGTATTCTGATTCATAGCAAAAAAAAACAAAAAAAAGAAAAAAAAACAAGCGGACAAACAAACCAACAAACGAACAAAACACACAGACGCGTGTTCCCAGTGATGACTTGGCATGTCTATACATTCTTGGGACACATAACAATGAGCTCTTGTTGTGAATAATGTTGACAAAAATAGAATACAGAAAATATATTTCTGTGTTGTTGATATTTTCGTTGACAGAACTTTGAAGTGTAAGGGATATATAATATATACATGTATTGCATAAGTCAATTCAACTCAGTTATGTGTAAGAGCAGAGGTTTCATTGATTTATGAAGACTCACCGGGGAATAACTTTTTTTCAAAAAAAGTTACAGGAGGCAAGAACTTCTCAAAAATTAATATAAGCAATTTTTTTAAATATGGATAAGCTTTTTTTCTGGCGCCATCATCAAACTTAACTGTTAAAAACTACTACGTTACAATCGCTTTATTACTTTTTTAATAAAAATACAAGTACCTGACATTTCAACATAGTAATTTGCCCAAACAATACTCCAGCACCATCCAATCAGAAGAAAAGCTGTCAATATCATCTGCAGTATTCCTATGAATATACTACAGCAGCAACTTGAACATTTGTCTCCAAATTCCATGTCTTCATTCTTAGAGCAGCAGAATACCGCAAAACCCGCAACCATGGTACCTACAATTTTAACATTTATAATGAGAAAAATACTTATATATGTCAGCCTTTAAATCATCGATGGAGCAAACGTGGAATCGGAACCCTTGACTAGGGAGGATGATTTTAATGATATGTCGTCTTTGGTTGTTTAACAAATTGATAAGAATAGTTACATAGGCCTCAAGAATATTATTTTCAACTTTTAAGTATAATCACACAACACGTTATGTCCCTATAATGAAGGCGTAAAGTGCTATGATGACTATAGGATTTTCTTAGTTATCCTTTCAAGCTTTTGACGATCGGAAAGGAGCCATTGTCTTTGACTGTCTAAGTTTAGATTTTTAAGATTACAACACCATTGCAAATAGGAAAACCACTAAATTAAATGTATATGTGTGATATACAATATAACTTTGAAATATAACTTACGATATATAACCAAAGATGGTACTAGTGACTGCAATTACACACCTGTTCCGGGAATGACGAAGTTCAGAGCGCAACAAAAGCGCGCCATACAGGGAGGCATTGCCGGAGTAATAAGTCTGTCTTCATATCCGTTAAGCATTTCTTTGGATTTAAGTTGCAGACCACTTAAATGAATGTTAAAAAGCAACAAAAATTAATGTAAACTATCATCAAGTGGAAATATCTTTTAAATACCTTTTGCAAAGCATGCTAGTTCATTTTAACGCAATATGTGTACATTATCGGGAAATATCAAACTAATCTGCAAAAATGTTTGAAATTTTATATGATTACAAATTGTTTTATAAATTATTGTAAGGTATCAGTAATTCAAACGTAATATCACCCAGAACAGGATGGATGACATTCAAGAGCCTAGTGCAGGATAGACTACATTTACGCGGCCAGTGAAACCAACAGGATAGATGACCGTCAAGCGCCTAGTGAAACCACTCACTGAAGGAAAGATGACCTGTAAGCGCCTAGTCAATCAACCACTGCAGGATAGATGACATTCAAGCACCTTGTGAAACCATCTACTGCCGTCTAATATAGTACATTTTATAATCTTGGCATCTTTGATGACATTTTAGTTAAACGATTTTTCATAATATTGCAAAATGATCCATTTATCTCAATTTCTTTTATGAAGGATCTACATGGTTATTACAGGTTTCTGTGTCATCTGGCACTTCTTTCAATCATTTCCCATGGTCTTTATGAGGGCTGAAATATATTAACCCTCCTATGTGTTAATGGTTCTTCAGTAATCTAGAGATCAAATTGTAACTATTTAAACATTTTTGGCGATTCTTGCTACCATAAAACCGTTATATTTCATATGAATAACATACTTTTCTTCAAAACAACGAACAATTAAAGCCAAAATATAGAAAACAACGTCACACTAAACAAAATCTAATAATTTTTCGAATAAAACGAGAATCAAAATTCCAACAGAAATGTAAAAATAGGTTTACTGCTGTTACCGACGAAAATTAATAACTGCATGGTCATTTATGTTTTTTATGCAAATGAGTTGAAGCAGCTTTGCCTAAACTATGTTTTTTCAATTAAAACACACAATATTCATATATATGTTCATGAATATTATTTATACCAATATTGTGTTGATGATCACATCGACAATTTAATATTATGGTTTTGGTGTATAATTGTGCTAGCTACAACCATGTAACTACTATGATGCCTCAATGTCAAAATCAACATAAACCAGGTCTGTGTACATAAAACAATAATATTGTTTGACTTGCTGCTATATTGCTTAAATAATGCAAAATGAAAATAATTAATCATAAACAATAACAAATATTATTAATAATTGTTGTGGGGCTTTTGAAAGTACATGTATTTTAAACATATAATTAGGTTCCAATCCATTTTAAAACACGTAAGAATTTTGTTTTGGGACTTAAAAAGTAAATAGGTCGTGGTTTGTTAATTAACGCAGTAAAGCATAATACAACTGGTTTATTTTATTAGAAATGATCAAATATAAAAAAACAACAAATGGAAATAAATACATATCTGTTCATGTGTCCATAATGACTAGTTACTTAACCAACAAACAGCATTGTCGGTAACCTCAAAATAATAAAAATGGAATTAACGGTCGGTTATCAAATATAAAATACATGTAATACAGGCGATAATAGCATACTTAGTTAACAAAAACATTTATAAAATACATTTACATTAATACATTTTTAAAAGTATATCCTAAATACATTTGACAACAACATAATTTAAGGCCTAAAGTCAGCAATTACCGACCTGAATACGTCGATTGTTTTAGGTGAAAACTGATAGTCAGCAAATTACATATGCCATGTAGCAAATATATTCAGACGAAGCTATGAACCTCAATGCAACAATTACCATTAATAATACAAACATGGTATAACAAATATTGTACCTTTTCAAACCAATATATATTTGAAAAATAAAAGGAAAAAGCTTATTATCCACAAAGAAATTAAACAATAAAACGATATCGTGAAAACAGTCAAAGTTTTTAAGCTCAGTAAATAATAAAATGTAATCATTGTTTAACAGTACTTAAATAACTAGAACAACATATCCACAACGCCATACCTTTGCCTATATGAAGAGGATAAACCATGCACATTTCGAACGAATTCAATTGATTACTATTAATCACCGAACACAAATAACAGAAAGGTAAAATACAAGGTTTGGAAATTCACATAAATAATGTTGCCGCGTTAAAAGTGATTCCAAATTCTCCAAATTCACTGCGATACACCAACAACACTGACAAACATAACCATACCACACCAACAAAACACAACAATTTCCCCCCATACACCAACAACACTGACATACATTACCATACCACACCAACAAAACACAACAACTTCCACCATACACCAACAACACTGACACATAACCATACCACACCAACAAAACACTACAACTTCCCTCATACACCAACAACACTGACATACATAACCATACCACACCAACAAAACACAACTTCCCTCATACACCAACAACACTGACATACATAACCATACCACACCAACAAAACACAACTTCCCTCATACACCAACAACACTGACATACATAACCATACCACACCAACAAAACACAACTTCCCCCATACACCAATAACACTGACACATAACCATACCACACCAACAAAACACAACAACTTCCCCCATACACCAATAACACTGACACATAACCATACCACACCAACAAAACATTACAACTTCCCCCATACACCAATAACACTGACATACATAACCATACCACACCAACAAAACACAACAACTTCCCCCATACACCAATAACACTGACACATAACCATACCACACCAACAAAACACAACAACTTCCCTCATACACCAACAACACTGACACATAACCATACCACACCAACAAAACACAACAACTTCCCCCATACACCAATAACACTGACACATAACCATACCACACCAACAAAACATTACAACTTCCCCCATACACCAATAACACTGACACATAACCATACCACACCAACAAAACACAACAACTTCCCCCATACACCAATAACACTGACACATAACCATACCACACCAACAAAACATTACAACTTCCCCCATACACCAATAACACTGACACATAACCATACCACACCAACAAAACACAACAACTTCCCCTTCACAACTAGGCAGTAAATTGTTTTTAAACGTAGAAAATTATGTCCACAGTTAAAAATATTAATATCAAGGCAATATAATAAGAACATTATACTAATGTGGATTTGTGGATATACACATGTACATATTAATGTAGTATTTGTACATCAGGCTCGTTAATGGGATTGGTTGAATATTGTGAATCGTCCAGCGAGATGTAGTTTAAATATGCAAAGGACGAGAATAAGAACAGAAATTGAAGATATCGAGGCGAATCATCCTGAAGTCCTGAAAAGATAAGTCAAAGAAAGTCGAAACCATGGTTAAACAAAAGTGGAGACAAAAACAAAACAAACAACACACAAACTACAAATCCTTACTAAAAACTGGGGATGAGGCCAGGTTTTCCGGAAGGATAAGCAACCTGTGTTTAAATCCGGTAGTCATAATACGATAAAAAGGAGAGACCAGTTAACAGATCAATAAATCAATTTGGAAAATAAGATAATCCAATAAAAAGAAATGTAACTTCCACTTGACAAGTATAGAGTGTTCGGTAGGGACTAAACATTTAGCCTCATACTGTGCAAAACGTGTAGCACCCTTGAAACATGCACATAGTATGGTCTGCAGTCAGGTATTCCCTGTGCCCCTGGAATCCTTCCCAGTTCCTACCCGGTCCATTAAACCTGGAAGTCACACAGACATCAAAGTTACATAATACTTACTAAAATTTGAAACTTGCTTCTTGATCTAAACATCACTCCTTGTACATTGAAATCAAATCACAATCCTTCATTTGCAGTAACTTTCAATAACATTCACAGAAACATTTTCATGCATAATACATTAACGTGAACTATAGTGAAAAAGTGTGCTTGATACAATGTGTATACAATGATGGACAATGATGTATAATTAAAATGAACAAACGGTCTTGACATAAATTCTACTGATATAATTGACTGTGGTGTCTGCAATCAAGATTCAAACATCATGGCAAGAAATATATAGTTAAATTAAATATGAAATCCTATTATAAACAAAGCAACGCTTTAAAGACATCACATAATAAGCTAATTTCATGCATTAAAATATGTCAACTGAGATTTTTCTAAATTGGTCAGTTTCTTATAAAACGGCATCAATTATGCTACAACGGTACAAACGAATACTTTATCAGTCTATTTCTAAGAAACAATATACATTACATATAGTTAAAAATAATAAATAATATTTTCAGACATGTATATTTTCTTCAGAAAGTGGTAATATCAGTCATAAATGTTTATGGTCAGGATCTGTTTACTGAATACGAGATACGAAATAGTCCGAGAATCTTCTGCTGTCTAAATGTGTTTCAGAATTCAATGTGAATGTGACTACAGCCTTATAAAACGTTTAGCAACAGAGGATTCTCAGACTTCGTACAAAATGCACCACACTCATTGCACTACTAGATACCAGATCTATACAATCAGACTTAAAAATTACTGAAATACACTAATATCACTTCCGTGGATACGGGTCATCAACGTCATACGGGGGTGGGGGCTCATTGTAGCCAGGTGGATGCAGTGGGTATACGTGCTCTTCTGGGGGTGCTGTAGGAACAACTGGATTATGTTGTCCTTGTGGAAACCCTTGAGTTGGGTTTGATTGGCCTGAATATTGACCACCCGGAGGCCATCCATGACTTGGTCCTGGATGTCCGGGATACGCAGCTCCTGATGGATACGCATGAGCTGGTTGACCTGATTGAGGCTGCCATAGTCCTGGATTATGCATATTTTGTGCAGGTTGATTTGTAACAACTGTATGATTAGCATCATCGTCAAAGGGTTTATTGTCATGGTAATATTCCTCTGGAAATAAGAAAAAATGTTAATGCAATTTTAATAAAGAAATCTAGAGAGAAAATTAAGTGACATTATTTTCATCTCCCTTTCCTTACCGTGTTTATTAGTTTGTTCGTTGCTGCTTCCAACATCAACTAGCTCTCAAGTGAAACTAAATTATAAAGCTGAAATATCCTGACAGTGGCATTATCTCGTTCAAACAACTACACATACTTCATTTAAAACAGAGCCGGATGTGAAGTACATGCAACCATATTAAATACTTGTTATGATTATATTTTCAATTGACTAACATTCATTTTCCGCTTTTAAGTATGTGTTTTCAAAGTGTTTATATTTTCTGTTTACAAAGTTGAACAGTGTCAACATTAATAGGGGCCTCGGTGGCCGAGTGGTCTAGGTAGTTCGTCTACTATTGATCACGTGGTCTGTCAACACTGAGATTGTGGGTTCGATTCTCACTGCAGGCAGGGTGTACTCGACTCCAATCTTAATTGACAAGGATTGCCAGTTTTCCTACCGCAGGTCGGGGGTTCTCTCCGGGTACTCCGGCTTCCTCCCCCAATAAAAACTGGACGCCATGAAATAGCTAAAAAATTGCTGAAAGTGGCGTTAAAACACCATTCAAACAAACAAATCAACATTAATATTTAAGGTCTTTCTCCATTTCCAGCGGAAATAGCATGCATTTGCTTTATTATCTGTTTTCCTTTTTTACGCCACTTGTCAAAACCAAACCGTTTTAGAAGCCGTGAAACCGTTTTTCTGTATGGAGTTATCTCCCCAAACAATGCAACCTATAAAACTATTATAGCGAGCATCGCAGATGCGAGCTATACGGTTACATGAATGTGTAAAAAAAGTCACGTGGTCCATATGAACAAACCCATTTCAGATGGTAGCTGAGCTATCAGAAGAAAATGATGTAGAGGTGCACTAAAATTAATTATGTAAAAGTAGACAAAACAATTTTGATATCAATAAAATTGAAGTGCTGGATTTTTAAATAACAACAAAAATGTAAGAACAATTTTTTGCAATCTCAGAAAGGCTGCATTTCTTTGCATTTTTGTGACGTCACCAACATTAAAAAAAAACGTCACATCACCAATGAAATGCAGAGGCACTGTACGTAGGAGTCTAAAGTAACGTCATAATCCATAAAATATACAATGCTCGCTTTTAGGATGCGCCTATAATCATATTAGAGAAAAACCGATGGATGATAAATATCAATGGACTGATGAGTCAAGTTTATTGCATATTATTTAAAAAAAAATCAAATGCACAGGGGTGCAAAAGCCGAGTTGCCATATTTTATTAACCAAAACTTTCCTTGTCTTCATTTTAAGATTTAACATAATTGGTTATTACAGGCAATACATGTAAACTGGAGACAAAGTGAGGAAGGGTTTCAGCAGGAAAAATGTAAGATTCATCAACAAATTTTAAAAGTTGCATAAAATATGAATATGTGAATCCTCTAACAGTATTGAACCATTGTGTAAAATTTCAGATATGTACTTGATGTAGTTTTTGAGTTATGGTCCGGAAACCACTAATTCAAGAAATTTTCTAACGTTTTTCTGTCACTGTGTGACCTTGACCTTGAACGGATTTACCCCAAAATCAATAGGGTTCCTGTTCTTATGGTATGTAACAATATCCTAAAGTTTCATTAAAATCGGTTGAGAACTGTTTGAGTTATGGTCTGGAAACCACTAATTCAAGAAATTTTCTAAAGTTTTTCTGTCGCTGTGACCTTGACCTTGAACGGATTTACCCCAAAACCAATAGGGTTCCTCTTCTTATGGTATGTAACAATATCCTAAAGTTTCATTAAAATCGGTTCACAACTTTCTGAGTTATGGTCCGCAAACCAATTGTTGACGCCGGCCCAGCCACCCGCCATCATCATAACAGTAGCCGAATTCAACTTCGTTGCAACTCGGCTAAAAATTTGGAGAGCGTACACGAGTCAATTTCCTTGGAATATGTGACGACTCCGTTAAACTACCAATCAAAAATCGTAAACAACAAGGGTCTTAACCAATTGTTTTCTGAATACTTAACCTTAAAAATGTTTGACAAGTCCATATCAAAGAGATGTTGTAGAGTTAAGAACAACATTTTCTGTGTAAAGACATCAACTTCCGGTTTTGAAAAAGTCACTTTCAGTGGACAAACGTCCCTAACAACTATATGTTTCCGAGTTTAGAACAATATCTTCTGAAAAAAAATTCCGCCTTTGTGTCAGTTTCTGTCAAAAGACAACAACTTCCAGTTTTGTAAAGTCACTTCCGGACGATAGTCCCTATGAACCATATATTTTTGGGGTTCCAAACAATATTTTCTGTCAAAAACCCAATTAACTTACGCTTTTAAAAGGTCACTTCTTGTTATAAAAACAGTCTCTTCCGGTAACAATATGGTCTAGCGACCATTTGGTTTCAAATTCAAACGACCAGAGAAGAAAAGTTACTTTCTCACCGGAAACGGGGAAAGAACTTTTAATTGTCTGGGACCACACCGGGAGTATTCCCTGTGCTAGACCTTCAAAGCAGACTAGCGCGTCCCCCGTTTGGTGTATAGCGGAGATCTTCTCGTTGGGGGTTGGGTTGACAGGTCATAATATGGAAAGCCGGATCGCGGACTGTAGTGGGTAACGTGTTTGGAAAGTGCCACGCTTCTTGCACGATAAAGACCCCTTCCTTAGATTTCAAAAAGAGTAGGATTATAGGGCTAATTTCTCCGCACCTACATAAAACTCCATACATTTCCAGTGGCTGTCTAAATTGTGTTCCCTGTGTCACATACCACCCCTTTTTCCGTTGATTCATTGTTTATTAACTTGTTCCTGTCCTAAATATAGCTGAAATACTGCTCGCTGGTCGTCAATCAATCAATCAATCAATCAATCAATCAATCAATCAATCAATCAATCAACATTTTAATTCTAGAACAACTAGCTCTTTACATATGTTACACATATAAACATTTTTCCTGTCTAGTCCAGTGTTTTCTACCTAATCTAAGGCAACTATATATATATGAAATAGAAAACTGTTTGTTGTCGGGCATTGTTTATAACTGGTAAACAATCGGAGTATTTCTATATTCTGAATAAATTCATCCTGCTCAAAATCGAGGCTTTTGATCCATCTAATATGAAACTAAATCCCAAAGTTTCATTGAAATTCAATGCAAACTTTTAGAGTTATTGTCCAGAAACATATTTGTAACATTTCCTAGCATTTTTTTTGGCAATTGTGACCTTGCAATGAGACGAATTTCCCAGGCTTCTTACCCACCTAATATGAAACTATATCCTCAAGTTTCATTGAAATCAAATGCAAACATTTTTGTAAAACATTATAACGTTTTTTTTGTCTACTGTGACCTTGCCCTTTTACAGAAATCCTCCAACATTAATAGCCTTCTTACCCACCTGATATGTAACAATATCCCAAAGTTTTATTAAAATCGGATGCAAGCATTTTGAAATGTCTTCCGGAAACCATATTTGGACGGCAAAGGGACAGACGGACATGAGGACCACTATATACAACCGACTCTCGTCGTGCAGGTGTATAAAAATAGGGACTCTAATGGGCATTAAATGAGAACCATCCATTTTAATTGTTTTAAATATTCATCAACACATATTGCTGGGTATGATAACAATACCAGCTCAGAAGATAATTTTTACCTTGATCTATGACCTATAAATTGAACTTTATCTTTACTTTTTATTACTTAACAGGTGTGCAATGGTTAAACAAAATCTACTGACGTGTTTTCTAGTTATCACTTGGAAACCGTTTGCCCCCAAAAACTGAATTTGGTTTGAAGTCAAAAACTACAAATTGGATTTGATCTTCATTTTATAGTACTTAACAGCTGTGCAAAGTTTAAACAAAATCTGTTTACGCGTTTTCAAGTTATCATCTGGAAACCACCAACTGTATACAGTACTAGAGCTCAATTTACTATGGTGTCTATCTGCCCATATACTGCTTATACGTTACCAATTGCAAAGGACAAGAATTCACGTCCAGATTTAATTGTGCTTCTTGTGATTTCATTTTCCATGTCTTTATTTCATATTTTGAGTTAATTTTTTCTGATTGTTGGTTTCTTGTGATATCAGTGACGGGACCTTTTCGCCTGTACCTATGCTCATGATGTTTAATGAAATGATTTCCTGAACTCTGTCTTTTTATCTTGCATGTTAATACTGGGCAAGCAATTAACATTTAAAAAAAACTACGAGATCCTTACTTGACATTCCTATAAAAGAGACTCCCCAGAAACAACTCCACACCCAGCCTACTAAAAGGAGTGGAGCTAATGCCAGCTGCAAGATTCCAAACAGGATGCTCAAGAAAGAGCTGCAAAACTGTTCACAGCAGTTCATGTCTTCAGTTCTTGCACAGCAACATACTGAAAATCCCGCTATTATTGTTCCTGAAAATAAGTATTAAAAACAGATAACCTTCAAACCAACTTAAATACGGGATGATATTACTATAGTTAATAATGATAACATAATTAAGTTTATAAAGATTAAAAAGACGTACCGTTGTTGTTAATCATCAAGGATTGTTTGTTTGTTTGTTAGAATGGGGTTTAACACCACTTTCAGTAATTTTTCAGCCAAATCATAGCGTCCAGTTTTTATTGGGGGAGGAAGCCGAAGCACCCGGAGAAAACCCCGACATTCGGTAGGAAAACTGGCAAATCTTGTCAATTTACACTGGAGTCGATTGCACTCTTCCCGCAGTGACTATCTAGGATTCAATACATGTGTGTGTGAGGTGTGGGGGATGTGATACAGTCACTTATTCGTAAGTTTAAAAAAATCATGAAAATATTCAACAGAAATTTTAACTGCTTGTAAACGTTTTGTCTTTTTGTTTAACAAAGCAAAATAGTGAGATTTGTTTTTGGTTTATTTTACTCATTTTGCTGTGGGCATACTTTTAAACAAATAACATGACTTTTTTTCTTCATACACATCAAGACAAGTAAAATATTTAGTGCATGACATATATTACTTCGTGTATGCGCTCATTAACACAAGCATTTATTCCGTATTCAATAAGTAAGTACGTTAACAAAAGTTGGGCTTAAAAATCTGGCACCCAGGGAATAACAATTCGTAGGTGAATCAGTTAATGAAATCAATTGGGTCATCAATACCCCTCTTAAATAATTAAATAAATATAATAAATCCATATTGAAACGAATCTAAATATCTCCAACTTACCCATGCCTGGAACAAGAAAATTTAATATACAACATATTACTGCCAGGGGCATTGGCATAGCAGGTATGTATTTCCTATCCTTCTTTGCCCTGGCCCTCGGTCTCCCTCCACAACCTTCTCCTAGCCCCATGATATGTGTCTCTATTTATTTCCTGTATTCTTTGTTTACATGTGTGTTTAAACAAGTACGCATATATAAGTGAGATGAACGTTTAATCACATTATGAATCATATATAGTGACATATGCTATAAATAGAACACGTGATACTTTTCAACAGGTAAAGCAATACACTAATTTGCGGGAAATATGAACTATAAGCAAACTCAATGTAATAATCATGATATCATAAAACTTGAAATTGTTGTCGTTCATTTCTCATTTTTCCTAAAACAAATAACAGTAAATTTAAAATATTGAAAACAGCAATTTACATAAGAAAACAGATACCAGCAGAATCTAATCAAAGGGCAATACTGCGAGAAAATGCATACATTAATCAGTGTTTCCATCGTAACTAGTATGGGATCTTATGATTATTCCTCCCTTTATAGGAAGATTAAATTACGTTTAAAAAGTGGTAAATAAAATGAATTAACAGATAACAGTGAAAAAAAATCTGAAAAACAGTTAACAGTGTTCTGACTATTAACAGGGTTATTTTCATTATTACAGTTAACAACACTGTCTGACAATTTAACGGAAAAAAACATAAAAGCTAACGGTTGAAATACAGTTAACAGTTTATAAATTAAAAAACTGTTAACATACGTGTAAAAATGTCCAAAACACGTTGACAGAAAAGATCTTGCCCCACCCCCCCAACCATTTATCTTACTGGCCAGCAAATTGTCACATGAATCTATTAAGTTGTTATAAAAATACACAGGTACTCATGGAAAGGACCCCACCCCCTTATTGTATTCTTTTGTAAGAAATCTTTTAAAGGCCTTAAATTTTATTTTTCCCTTTGTTATATTCATTTCTAAAGAAATTTTAAAAGTTAAAAAAATATCAAGTTTCTGACAATGTGCCGGTCATTTGGTATTATATAGAGAATACAAAAAGGGGGTGGGAGTCCTGTTCACTAAAGGTACAAGAGGTACCCGTGGACAGGACCCGCCTCATCATTTTATCAGAAACCTTTTTAAAGGATTTAAATTCAATTTTGCAGTTTTAAATATTGTATAAAGGTTTTAAAGATTAAATTGTGTGTTTAAGAGTAAAATTGTGCAAATTAGAAGTAGTATCATCATCATCATCATCATCATCATCATCATCATCATCATCATCATCATCATCATCATCATCATCATCATCATCATCATCATCATCATCATCATCATCATCATCATCCGTTGAAGAGTTAACTCAGTGTTGAGTGTAAATACTCCTGTCGTACAGCTTAAAATCTCGGGCTATGTACAATACAATTGCAGTATATGTACAGTTAAAACATAGCCGATGAAGTTAACGGTGGATTAGAGACAAAAATCAGCCATGTTGTGTCGAAATTGGTCCACTGTAGGTGTTTCTCGAATCTCTGGATCGGATGTAGATCTACCTGATCTTGTTCGCAGTTGAGCCCGTTTCCTGGTGGTTTGGACATGTAGGAGGTGGTTACTGGTACCTCAACTATGTGATTTATGATCTTATAGAACATGACAACACTCTTTCTGGCTCTTCTGTGTTGTAATAGTTCCCACACAAGTTAGTCCAGCATATTGGTGACGCATCCAGGTTCTCTGGAGTAATATTTGCCCGTTGCAAATCGAGCTAGCAGTCGTTTGACAGCTTAGAGGCACTGAATGTTCTGATGCTCGGGGAGGTCACACACGGAGCTACTGTATTCTAGTACCGGTCTAGCTAAGGTGGTGTATGCCTGGCTACGGACTTCCTGTGCGCAGTCTAGGGTTTCTGCGTTGAAATCGGATTGATCTTGTGGCCTTGGCTGCTGTTTGTTTTATATGTTCTCGCCATGACAGGTCTTGGCTGATGTAAACGCCTAAGTATTTTCCTCCTGGTACACTCTGACCAATGTGTAGTTTTGGAGGTGGTAGCTTGTCTTAATTAGGACATTTTTCTTACTGACGTGTATGATAGCGCATTTCTGTGGATGGAATGCCATCTGCCAGTCTTCTTTCCATTTCTGGAGATTGTCAAAGTCGTGTTGCAGTCCCTAGATGTTCGAATGGGTCTGTAGATTAGGCAATCATCGGCAAATAACTTGACTGTGGAGTTGACTGTTTCGGGCAAGTCATTGATGAAGACGAGAAATAGCAAATACCAGGTATCCCATGACTGTGCCTTGAAGAACGCCAGAGAATACGTCCGCTTCGTCTGATGCCTTTCCCTCAACCAGTACTTGCTTTTTTCGTTCTTGTAGATAACTTTGGATCCATTTGTTGGTGTTGTTCCGGATGCCGTAGTAGTCCAGTTTTTTTTTTCAGGAGGCGTTGGTGAGGGACCTTGTGGAACGCCTTGGCAAAATCAAGTAGAATGGCTTTATTTTGCAGGCCATCTGATAATCCATTAGTTAGGTCCTTAAAAGTAATTGCGTCTCGCAAGATCTTTTTGAGAGGAAACCATATTGAGCTTGAGTAAGTATTCAAGGCTGTTCTAAGTAGTCCATTATTTGTGAATGCAAGATGAGTTTTATTACTTCGGAGCAAACAGAGGTTAGTGACACTGGTCAGTAATTGGCCGCTAAACTCTTGTCGTGTTTTTTTTGAAGACATGAACTCCACGTGCCATGCGCCAGTCTTGAGGGACACTTCCACTGTCAATTGAAGTCTGGAAGAGGTATTTCAGAGCAGGTGCAAGTTCAACTGCCAATTCCTTGAGCAGACGGGTTGAGATTAAATCTGGGCCTGTTGGTTTGTTGGTATTCAGATTCTTCAGGAGCTTCTCTACACCATTCTGTCGAACAACAATGTGCGGCATGGGTGTATATGGGCTTAACCCTTTATCTGGCATTGAATTGGTATCCTCTTTAGTGAAGACAGACATAAATTAGTTGTTGAGGATGTTGGCCTTGGTTTCTGGTTTGCTGTGAATGAGCCCATCAGAGTTCCGTAGAGGAGCTACGCTAGATGCCTCTTGCTTCTGCTCTTCATAAACGACCAGAACCTTTTAGAACTCTGTTCGGTTTCTGGGCTGATGATGTTCTTTATGTAGTTTCTGGTGCTGTTCTGACTTTACGTTGGCACTCAGCTGTATCTTCTGAAGTCTTTTAGCATTCTTTGAGTTTTTGGCTCTATTGTTGGCCCTTTCTTTTCGACGAGTTACTCTTAGTCTGCGTGTTTCTGTATTCATTCAGGGGTTGGTGTGTCTGTTTCTGGTGAGCTTGTGTGGTACATGCTTGTCTAATAGATTGATCATTTCATCTCGAAAGGTGGTCCAGAAGGTGCCGATATCTTTGTGTTTACCTACGATGAATAATGATACAAATGATTTTGTGTCATCTTTAAGTTGGGTAATGTCATAAATGTTGCCTTAGTCCCATCTGTAAATTTCCCTTCTTTGTTGTTTGGGTCTCTGGGGTGTGCATTGACTGTCAATAAGCACAGCATCGTGGTCTCCGACACCAGGAATGGTCTTACATTTATCTGTAAGTCCAAGTTGTAGTAGTGACAATCAATTCTACGCCACATAGACTTGGTATATTCAGATATTCAGATCACATGCGCTGAGGGTATTGGCTAGATATTGTAGTTAGGCTCTCCGAATCAATATCTGGGAGATTAAAGTCTCCAGATATCCAAAAGTCACATTTTGGATTGTCTGCTCTTAGTTTAGATAGTTCCTCCACAATGTTCTTGGCATCAACTTCTGATGTGACGCTGGGTGGTGTATATAGTGATGATATTATTATAGATTTGGATTTTGAGGCTGCAAGTTTGACTGCCATGTGCTTATAGTCCTTGCTGGTATTTATTAGTGTGCAGACTATGTCAGTTTTAACTGCGATGAGTATGCCTCAGTTGAAAGTATCTCGCTATTTAGCCATGTCTCTGTGCCAATTACATATTTGGATCAGCATCTTTAATAAGCACTTGAGTCTGGAACCTTGTTCGAATACATTGAAAGTTGACTATTGGGGTTCGAAGATTACGTTTTGGTTTTTCGGTCGGTTTAGGCAAAGGATCCCTCTTCGGGGATGATGTGGCGCATGGACTTGATGAGATGGAGCTCGATTCTGATGGTGAGATGTTACATGAAGTCACGTTAATGCTATCGAAGATGTTGTCATCCGCTGATATTGACTTGAAGATGGTAGAATGGTTTGGTGCATTACATATTCATGTTGTGGATGATTTGGCTATATGGTTGAATTCTGATGTTGCCATGGAGATACAGGATGTATGTACCCATCTGTCATTACTCACAGGCAAGCGCATGTTGACCCATTTTACGGCATTACTACATATCATGCATGGATATTGTGATGTGTAAGGACCTGGGTTGTATTCGATACCACTCAGAAGTAACAGGAGTTGGAGTACGTGTCTACTCTGGATGTATCGATGTGGTTCATACTTAAGGGGTGGTCTTGAACGAGTGAAATAAATAGTGAGTAGCATTGAGGTTTGTTGTAGGATGATGGTCATTTTTGGATGCTTCATGGGTTGTATACACTAGTAGGCTCAGTGTTATGGCCAGTCGAAGAGTTGAAGTGGCGAAATACACCGCCTACATCGAATGTTCTCAAGATCTTGATGGAAGTTGGGTTGTGCAGATAGTAATCAAAACAAAAATGGCAGCTTCATTATAAAACAATCTATGTTGTTATATCAATATTAAAAATTAAAATAAGCAGTTGTAGAGTAGATGTGGCGAAATACATCGCCTACGTCGTTCGTTTGTTGCTATTGTTAACAAACTATTTGTTGTCTGGTTGAAAAGCTATCGCTCTGATTTGTAATATTTATGTGCCAAACTGAGTATAAAGTAGGGGAGAACCAAACAAGTATTATAATTATAGGATACTGTCCAAATAATGATGATAATAAAAGAGATTAAGGACCTGGAAATTTTGAGCTGTATATCAGTCCACTTCCGGCCAACTAGACTAGCCTATCATTTAGCCCAACAAATACTGAAACCACTGATATTCTTCTACTTAAATGATAAAATATGTACATTTAAGAGCGAAATAACTCTTATGTTCAGGGTTTAAACTTAACTGGTTAAAAGCAGGGTTCTCTTTAGCTGTTTAATTATATCATCTAGGAATGACTCTTTTCGTTTCGTAATTTATGGAAAAAACCTTTGTATTAAATGAAGTATATGGAAAGAAGACTTTTACATTTTTATAAGGCAATCGCTACTTCTAATGATATATTGACCATGTGCAGCATTAGCCAGCGATTTTGGTCTTCGTAGCCACAGCGCTAACCATTTTAATCGTGCCAATAAATTCAACGTTTGCAGGCTTTGAATACAAATAAAAAATAAGTGATTTTTTATTAACAAAAACTAGACTGCATTGATGATTCTAAATATTAAGATTATTTACATTTCAACTTTTTAATGTCTTCTGAACCCGCAGAATGTAATAAAATAATGAAATATATCGCTATGTTAGATGATAGCGTCTAATAAGAGTCTAAGATATTCTGAATCCATTAAAGTCTTTGTTGCCTAGGATCCGAAGACATCTCTCCAAAGCACCGATCACACACTGTGACCCTTTCATCACCTCGGGTTCTGACGTGCTTTGTATAACATCTAGAACACACATCTCTCGAGCATCTTCGACAAAGAAACTAAAATAAAAATGCAAAAAATCATATTATCGCTTGTCTTACTAGTATCTAATTTGCAATTCTATTATGACGTCCTGCTTTCGCTATGTAAACAAAGCCGTGTTAAAATTCCAATAAATTTAGTTCGCACATGCGCAAGTTAATTTTGGTTGCAGTCGTTTAAATTTGATTTAAAAAACTCATTTTTTTTAACCATAATCATCGTTACTGTTAATAAATTTGTTATTTTAAGTCTGAATTCTTCGATTTGCAAGCCATTAAATTATGTTTCCACCACTCTACACTATGACACACGGGAGGTACGTGGAACAGTCATTCACTAGTTAAACTTAACTGGTTAAAAGCAGGGTTCTCTTTAGCTGTTTATATGCCGCTTCACTGTACAGATTATCGTATTTATCATAATCAGAATCGATATAATTCATGGATACCATACTTTATTGTCGTTTTAACATGGGTGGGCATTATATTCATGATATTTTACCCCTCGCTATCGCTCGGGGCAAAATATTTAAGAATATAATGCCCCCCCCCCCCCCCCCCCCATGTTAAAACGACAATTAAGTATGGTATCCATGAATAATTATTTCTTAAATTATCAGCACGTCTAAGAACAAATAACAGTTTACCACAAAAAAAACCCTAAACGAATTACATTGCAATAAATATTATGTAAAGGAATAATGTAGACTGTATTTGATAATGAGTTTAGGCTTTGCTATTTTTGATTTTAAGAGCAAAAAGTTGAAAAAATTGATCAGTTAGTTTCTTATAAACAGATATATCATGTCTGGGAGGGGTATTTGTGAAAAATACCAGTCGAGAGATGAAATATTTCCCGAGCCGTTAGGCGAGGGAAATTTGATTCTCGAGACTGGTATTTTTCACAAATACCCCTTCCAGACATGATTTATCTGTTTATATACACCGAATATCATGATTTCAAAGAGCTGTGAATACTAGACCACTTGCGTGCTGTTTGTTGACTCTGTACTATCGGAACGTTTCTGGTTTTCAAAATCGATTACCCATGTTACGTTTACTTTGAGGTAAAAGTCGAAACTTCCGAATGAATATTTCCAGCATAATAATATGCGAGGGTTATTTTTAAGCAAATACCACGGCACAGAGGGTAATTTTTTGCTGAATACCCCGGTGATGACGAAATCGATGCAAAATGAGGAAATTTGCGAAAAATACACTGTCTATTGACCAATCAAAAGCCAGCATTTTTATATGAGGTGTAATTATAATCTTTATGACATGATAAGAATTGTGCATGTTTTGATTGGTCTGAAAACTACTTTCGGGTCTTGTTAAATTGCAACAGTACTAAAATTTCACCGAAATAGGGTTGTTTTGTTTGGTGCACAGTTCCGATGCTCAAGCGGTCAAGTGGAATTCCATCTTCGCTAGCTAAGTGTTTCGATCAGGTCCCTCTTCTCTTCACCCTTGGCAGATCTAGATTAGTTTTTCCCGTCAACGCCAACTTACGGATTCTCAAGGTGCATCGCTTTTCATCACACCTTACGGATTCTCAAGGTGCATCCCTGTTATCATCAAACAATCAGAATAAGGCTTGTTTGTCGGTTTTATGTTATTCTTTAAGTAAAATGGCAGCGCCCAGCTTCCAGAAAGATATTTGTGAAAAACATTTTTAGCCTCAAAAGAAATTTGGTTACCTGTATTCAGGCAATTTGACAAGGAAAAGATGTTATAGTTGTACCAAGAAGGGAAGCATCTTCGCAAGCTAAGTGTTACGATCACGTCCCCCTTCACTTCACACTTGGCAGATGTAGACATTATTTAGGAGTCACACGGGGACGGGTTTGATTGGACGCAGGTATCAACAACTGCACCAATCAGACTGTGTTTAACATTAAGTTGTACGTTTGAGAATATAAACAAATGATGACAATATTTTGTTAAACACAATCGGAATGTGAAATTAAAGGTCTGAGTCAGTGTCTTTCTTTCTTCTTTAGCAGGCCTTCTATGAACTCGGCCCACAAGAATACAAAAACAGATCGGTGAGGAGAGGAGCACAATTAGTATCCATTAGAATACCAACAGTCTGTGAAAAACATGTCCTCCAAACATAACGAATATGTTGTATATTTATTATTTGATTTAGGGGTCGTCCATAATTATCAACCATTTTCAAACCACGCACTTGAGGGAGGGGATTAAAAATTTCGACATTTTTGCATACACTTTTTTATCTTAAGATATATTTCGTTTCCGTGACGTTTGGTTTTTATTTTATTTTAATGGTTGATGTACACTTTTTGATGGGGGTGGGGGGTCTCAAAAAGTGCTTTTTGCACACTTGTGAAAATGGTTGACAATTATGGACGACACCTTAACGTCAATGATGACGAAGTAAATCAGGGTTGAAGCTGTCCGCGAAGAGCGATGAGCTCTATGGCAATAACGTGTCACGTGGTCAAAATGAAACCACGTGATCAAAATCTGCTTAATGCTGATATTGATTTTTTTCGTCCGGAAGTTAATATCGTCAAAAAACTAAGTGAATGAAGAAGGGCTAAAATTAATTTCAAAGAATGACTTAAAAATAAAGTTGACATCGATAAAAAATAAATGTTTTATTTTAAAATAACAACAAAAATTTCATACTATTTTTTGCATTCTCTAAATCGATCTTTAAAAACTGACAATCATAAGACATTTCATGTGACGTCACCATTGCAAAGAAAGACGTCATATGATCACTGGAATGTAGTCGAGGCACTTTTGGGGTATTCGGAAGTAACGTCAATTATGAAAGCGCATTATATATAAATAATAAAGGTCTGTGCTCGCATTTTGGCAATGCCTACTCCATATTAAGATCTTTAAGCCTGCATATGAGGGATGGTCGTGTAGAGTGTCGAAAAATCAAATGTTTTAATGCTGTTGCATTAGGAAAGAGATCCTGACTTAAAGATGTCTACCAGGTCTTTGAATTGTTTAAGATCCACATTTCATTTATGCCATTCATGCACGGTAATTTTGAAGTCCCTTTTTATTGTTGTTAAAATAGTGGTCAGGAGTTTCGATAGTGTTTTCGTGGTACACAGCCAATCCTGCTATTAAACATTTTTGTATGGATTTTTGTGAAGTTTTGATATCTACAAGAAGGGAAGATCACAATCTTCAACTTAGATTTTGAGACCAAAGGATGCCAACACCGTTTTGTGATTTTCAAGAATCTCCTTTTTGAAGGCACAGTGAATGTGAAAGTATGATTGCCAGGTGAACTGTCCATGCCTCACTAATTAATTAAACACTCTATATGATGTTTTTTGAAGATAAAAATAATGTTGTTAGGGGCCTTATCTGCCGGCACAACAACATATTCTTCATGAATGTCTGACACAGTTTTAAGAGTATCAAGATTTCTGCAGATTGATAACGCCTTACTACTCATAGACTTTCTTAAACGACTTATTCTTATTTGAATTAACCCCCTCAAGGCCTTTACCCACTCAGACAAGGTATCAACCTCTTGGTCTTCTTGCCTTTCCTATTTTCTGGCATAGTCTAGAAAATCCACCAATAATTTAAAAGTTATAATTCCATTTGATTGATTTAGGTTTACGATATTTTGGTCCTTTTCATAGAATATTTATCAAAATATGGACTTTTTACGAGGTCAATACGTAGTTATATGGACCGTGGAGGAAAATATTGACCGAGGACGAAGTCCGAGGTCAATATTTTTCTACAGGTCCATATAACTACGTATTGACAGAGTAAAAAGTCCTTAATTGTTATATTACATATGAATTTTTCTCTATTTATTTAAATTTAGAATAATGAGTCGGAAGAGTATATCCGGATCTATTTTTAGAAACAAGCCTAAAATATACTTTATAAATAGTAACATATCCGGATCTATTTTTAGAAACAAGCCTTAAATATGCTTTATAAATAGTAACATGCCTTAAACATGCTTTAAAAATAGTAACAAGCCTTAAATATGCTTTAGAAATAGAATATATACACAGAATATTTTGGGGGGACATTGTCTACACGAACCAATCAAAATTAGGACTTAACACACCATATGTAATATTGCGTATTATTTCATTGTCAACAATGTTAAGATCTCCAGTTATCACGTGACCTGAAAGACTATATATGAATGAGGAATTGTGGCAAGAGCAGTCTTAGGGTTTTCATTTTCATTTTAAACATTTTATTGATATAAATCAAAGGGTATTGGATAACAGGCATAGCCTATATAAATCCTATCCCAACAATTTCAAGATGCAATGTAATTAAATCGCAGATAATAAATATTTTACAGGCAACAATAATAATAGTAATCATATTTCAGTCCAGGCACAGAATACTCATTTATACTACATCTGTACTATAATTATATGGACAATATGTAACTTTTGTGAACCCAGGTGTAAGTTAATTTTAAGCAAGGTAATTCATCACTATACTGAGTACTCTGTGACAGAAGTGAATCATGATACAGTTTGTACTATTGCAATTAGTATACATAATACAAAGATTAAAGTTAATTCCATATATATATGTGGTAAATGTCTCTTTTAATAAATTTATAAATAAAAATAAGTAATTATTGAGTACAGAGCAGAAGAAAGCTGTACAAGTTGTTTTTTTTTTGTGTATTTGTAGAGAAGGGCAAATTTTGAAAAACTGTTTTAACTGAGAAAATAGAAAAGGTATTAGTCAAGTATAGAAGAAAATAACCAACAAGAGAAGGAAAAAAATGTATGTAATGATAACAGAACAGTTAAGTGGATAGATGAATAAATGAACATAATTGCAAATACTGGTAAGAAGAAAAATTGAATAAAATAAAATAAAGTAAATAACATTAATAATATAAATAACATAGGAGCAATGGGTTGGTGAACAGATATCATCAATTCTTGATAACTGCAAATGAAGCAAGGTATACATACATGTACATGTACTAGAATTTAGGATCTTTAACTCTTATATAAATATGCATGTGTTTGCAAAAATAATAATAAGGTGGGCAATATAATTGTAGGTAAAATTTATAATATTATTGAAATCTGTGTGTACTATTATATATTCAAGGACAGCATTTGTTATTTCAGCATTTTCCTCTGGAGACAGTTCCAATGAACCATGTAGTAAAACATTTACATTTAGTATTGGTTCAAAATTTCTAAGACGGTTAAATAACAGTCTTCGGTGGTTGTCATAGAGGGGACATGCATATAAATAATGAAAGTTATCCTAAATGTCACCACATGCACAAAACGGACTCTCAGATAAATGTGATTGGTAAAGGTGTTGGTTTAAGTTGCTAACATTGTTCCGCAGTTGACAATATACTGTATTAAGTTTACGTGGGCCAAGGGAATAATGACAAGGGGGCTTCTTTATCTCATTATTCAATTTATTTTTTGAATTCGGACAGAGAGGTGATACTTTGTATACCTATATCCAGTTTATTCCACATATATAGGGTATCCGGGAAGAAGCTTTTTTGATAAGAGATTGTACGGCATGTGGTATATCAAAATATCTAGGCTTTCTGATATTATAATTCTCATTTATATTGATTTGGGAAAGTACGATATCAGAAATGTAAGATGGGAGATATCCATGTAAAGCCTTAAAGATAAAAATCAGTTTTTGTTTTTTTCGCCTATTTTGCAGAGAATCCCACCCAAGTTCTTTATATAACTTATATTTTTGGAGTGCCTCGACGCATACCAGTAACTATTCTGGCAGCATCATATTGTACAGACTCTAATAGGTTAGACTCCTCCTGAGTACTATTGTCAAAGATAACATTTCCATACTCAAGGATAGGTCTAATAAAGGCAATGTACAATTTTTCTAAAGAGTTTCTATCAATATTATATTTGAGCATGCGCAAGATATTTAGCCTGGCACAGGCTTTTGTATATATTTCATTTATATGGTCTTTCCAAGATCCATGTTGATTAAAGTTTAGACCAAGATGCTTATGAATATTTGTGTTCTCCAAGGCAATATCATTTAAATACAAAATTTGAATATTTTCTTCACGTTTTCTAGTGAATAACATGGATTTTGTTTTACTGGCGTTAAAGGTTATGCCCCAGTCGGTGGCCCATTTATGGAGACTATCCAAGTCTGATTGTAAAGATTCCGTAGCTGCTTTCTGATCGTCAACAACACAGTATAATGAAGTATCATCAGCAAATAGTTTGATTTTATTAGAAACCACGTCAACTATGTCATTGACAAACAGCAAGAAACAGATATGGACCAAGTATTGATCCTTGTGGGACACCAGCATTAATAGATTTCCAAGTTGAGTAATAGCCATCCATACAGACTCTCTGATTCAGATCAGAAAGATAGTTTGCAAACCAATTCAATAAGTTCCCCTTAATTCCATATTTACGCAGTTTATATAGTAACCCCTTATGCCATACGCGATCAAATGCCTTGGAGACATCACAAAATATGAATCTAACATCTTTACCAATATCTAAGTTCTTCATGATAAAATCATAAATAATAAACAAATGATTTACAGTCGAGTCATTGTGTCGAAAACCTGATTGTTCATCTGTAAGGATTTTGTTTCTTAAAAGATAATTATGGAGTTGTTTAAATATTATGTTTTCAAGCATCTTACCAAAACAATTAGTTACCGAGATCGGTCTGTAGTTAGAAGCAATATCACTTCCTCCTTTCCCTTTATAAATAGCCAATTTCCAGTCTCTTGGCACTACACCATTTTGTATACTTTTACTAAACAGAATTGTGATAGGTGTGACAAGGGATTGGAAAATTGCCTTGAGAAATTTGGGGGGGGGGGGGGGGGATTATCTGGTCCACCAGGTTTTGAAGTATTAAGAACCTGAAATTGATCAATGACATTTTGTTCACATATAGTTATATCTGAGAGTTCGCATGGTGCAGGTGGCAGGACATCTGGGAGATCAGGTTCTGTCTCCAGAGTTGATACAGATGAAAAATAATTATTAATAGCACATGCTTTGTCAATAGGATGAAATAAAATATCTCCATTTGACCTAATTGGACTTTTATTCTCATGTTTATTCTTAAATTTTGTGATGCCTTTTGCAATTCTCCACCATTTACCAGGTGGGATAGATTTATCAATAAGAGAATTTAGAAGGTTGACAATATATGCTTTTTTAGCCTCTCGGATCATATTAATAATATCATTTCTGATATTTCTTAGGGTTTGGCTTTGAAGTCTTTGATCAAAAGACTTGCAATACACGTTTGAAATTTAAAATTCTGGGTGCAGTGAGGGTAGTACATGTATAGGTATAAGGTATAATAGGAAATTTGTTTTTGAAGTATGCGGTTATTTTGGAAGTAACAGACCTGTGATGCAAGATATTACCAATATTGATAGCATATATGCCTTTGCTAGCAAAAAGTAAAGAAAGAAAGGAACGAGGTTCTTTTTCATCTTTGCATGTGTTAACCGGTTTGAACAATCTGTGATTTCCATTGTCTTAAATAATAGTGTTGCCTATGAATTTGATTGAAAAGACCAATAACATTCACACTGCTGCAACCAGGACTTGAATGGTTACCTATACTATCGATTTTGTCATTGCATCCGTTAGTATTACAGTGCCTAATTTTCTGATCCAGTATTCTTTTTGTCTACGTAGTGGTGTACTTAATTGATGATTGTTAAAATAAAGGTAGATTGTTCCCAAAGAGGCGGACCTTAATGGACAGAATAGAGTGGTGTGGCTGATTGAAATGTGGATATACCGCATGAAATTTGTTGGTATTTATTCTTGAACGGTGTCCACATACGTTTGATGAGTTGCCCTTTTGTTTCTCCAACATAAATAAGTCCACATAAGCTGCATTCTAACGCGTAGACAATATTTTCTGATCTACAATTCAGATCATCAAAACTTCTGGTGTGATATTTGTTTGTTAAATTACTTGTAAATTTAGTTTCTGTTGTTAAAATATTACAAGTTTTACAACTCTTCGATTTACATTTAGTGATGGTGCAATTTTGTTATCGTCCTTAAACTATACATGTTTAAAATGCTGGAGAATGCGTTTGAACGTGTCTTTTTAACCACAATATTTAAGTTTTACTTTTACTGGTAAGCATATACTGTAGAATAGTTAGAAAGTAATTTACATATATATATTTTGAAGGTGCGAGTTTTTCTCGATGTTGCTTACTTTGCGTGAATCTGCTTCGTAAATTCTATTGCACTGTGGACAATCCCATGAAATTGCTTCACTGGAATCTTCAAGAATCTGTGTTGTTGTCATCTATAAAAAATGGAACAATATTATGTTCTTAAAAGTATTTTTCCAGGATGCTTACAAAATATGATAATAATTTGATATGTACATCTGCTATTGATTCTGTCGGGATAATCTATATTATATATACTACTAATGTTAGACCGCAGTATCTTTTCATTCATAAAAATAAATTAACTGGTAGCGTTTCTGTCATTAGTGTTAATAACTCGATGATAATGTTTCCGGTTATTTAAGGATTAACTACAAAAAATATTTTCTCCATCGAGGGATAACAAAATTTCCGTTTTGCACACTGTATAATGCACAACGGAATTTTTGTTATCCCTCGATGGAGAAAATATTTTTAGTAGTTAATACCTATAAATAAATTCAAACAATAGAATAAACTCAACAATTTTATTTTTTTAACTGGACATTTTTTTAAAATAGAGGTCAACACAAAAACTGTTAGTTTCCCGAGTAATATATGACGTCAAACGATGCGTGTCTCCATGACGATCAATTTTGCTTTCCATCATCTGATAGAAAATATTTTCCAGCCAATCAAAAATCAGTATTCTCGCAAAATTTATTTATTGTAATATAAATGTATCTAAAATATCATAATAGCTTATAAAATATCTAATAAATTTAGTCGTCTACCGTTCTGGCTGAATTCAGTCTTTCCGTTCTGGTAACTGATGATGCGGTATTACTTCTATATCTGTCCGATGAAGGTCTAGATGAATATCGTGGAGGTGGAGATCCAAACATCTGGTATGGAGGTGGAGGGCTACTATAATCAATGTTTGACGGTGCTCTCATAGGATAGATCAGGTTAGATCGAGGTCTAATACTTTGCCGGGACCTATTTGAGGTAGGTCTGTGACGCCAGTATGTGGATTCAGGATCGGCGTTGTAATTAGAAAAATCAGCTGAAATGTATATACAATTAGACGTATACCATATTAAATAGTTTTAACAAATTGTAAATTTTAGAGTATTCGCTAGTTTGTTGGTATTTTTTCAATAGGAAACACAACAAAACAAATACAATGTTGCGTAGTTTCGTTACATCGTTTTTGAGCAGTGACATTTTTAGAAAAGTGACACAATTAAAAAAATATGCCATTAGATAGCAGTTGACTGACAATCAAAATATTGGTGTATCGCCTGTAACATAGTTATATTATTTGAGGGTTCGCCGGCAAAACATATTGGCAAATATGTGTTTAAAAAATTGTACATGGCCAAGAAATGAAATTTATTGGCACAACAAGGGCATCAGAAAAAAGCATGATTTTTTTTTTAATTGAGTGATTACCTATATTATTACTTGAATTATCTCGTTTTGGTCCTTTAAACCATATTTGAATGTAATCCCATAACTTAAAAAAAAATAATCATGCTGCGTGAAATAAAATCTGTATTACATTCAGTCTTTTTAAAATGAAACAAAGGAATATCGAGTACAAATACTGCCAGTAGAGCACCGACATTTTACATGACCATTTTACCATAAAAATGAGTTCAATGACAGGTGACAAATTCAGAATGACATGTTTCGATCAAATGTAAATGAGTAATTGAAAAATCAAATAAGAACATAAGGTTAAGAAATTGTGGCGAGACTGGTACTGCGATTTACAATTAAAAAATGTATAAGTAGTGTTAATGTATCACTCACAGCGACTAAACAACTAATAAAACCAAATCACAATTCATTGTTGCTGATTAGGACACCCGTCAGATTTACATGTGATACCCGGGATAATGACATGCACACTTTACATTGCATTTCTACACACAGATCTTTCTTTTACCGTAACTGAACAGACATGTTGTGATTTTTCAAAGTGTGTTTATACATCTCAAGGGTGATCCAGAGCTTTATGTTAAGGCAGAAATCAATAACTAGCCCAGAACTTCATGTTCAGAGGGGCAATAATTCGGGTAATTAAAAGTGGAATAAAAAGGGTAATGGCACTCTAGATGGTTCCCTGGAGAACAACAGGAAAAATCTCATGGATATAAGCCATTACAAAGTATGATTACTTTTCAGTTAGAAGTGACGAATCTACCAACGTTTGCATTTTGTTTATTGTTAAAGCACGCCTTGAATATTGAGTGGATCTGCACACCCACCAATTCCAACCTGAATTCGATTCTAAGTGACTATTTTAGATACCCTTTATCATCTTCTAGATCTTTTCTAATATTAAAAAAAAATTTATAATTAAAGTTTTAATAAGACACATTTGCTTGTTTTAAATCATTTCCAGCAGCAAATATTTTTTTCAGAAAGCAGAAAAAGTAACTGCAGACTCTAAGTCAGAAACGACAGAAATATAAAAGCTTCCAATGTACAGAATTTGTAATTTATTTATAATCTTTAAAAACCCATAAAACGGAAATATTGTTTATAATCAAGTGCAATATACAGAACCTAATACAGTTTTCACACTAGAATTGGGTGTAATCTATCAAAATTAAGATCGTTTCTTTTAAAATCCATATGTGTTCACATTTGAGACATTTGCCAGTAGCCAAAATCTATATGCCGTTATAGGCCGAATCCGATAATCCGAATTTTGTGATAAATCGGATTAACCTCTCCAAAAAACGAGGGTACGATTATTCCGGTTCTAGAACCAAAATAGACCGATTGCAATCGATTCCAACGCTTCACACAAAGCCACAATCGTCACCTACTGAGACCGACTTATTTAAGACCAAAATAGTCCGATTGCAATCGATCTCTTCAAAGTGTAAATAGTCAAATCTCATTACAATCAATCAGTAAGTGTGAACAGGGTCATAAACGTCACCATCTTTATCAGGGATTTATTTGTAAGCTGTGGATTCATTGTGCCATTGTGTAAACAACAATTAATTTATTTATATTTGGCAATCATACAAATAACTTGTACAACAATAATTCAAGGTCCATAACCCAAGAACGACTCAAATCAAAATCATTCAATTGTAACGTGACCATGGTATGGTGTTAAAATTTCAGAACATTTGGTGCGATGGCATTTTATTAATCATCTGAAAATTAAAGTGTACCAAAAAGCTATATGTCCCCCAACTTTCCTTGACGGGACAAAATCAAAACCATTATCAGCTGTTAATAAAACAACAGTAAGAATTGTAGCCTGTGATTTATGTGCTCTATAAACGTGAAAGTCAAGTCTACAATTAAAAGTTGAACATAATGTAGTACAGTCATTAAATTATTTAGTACAGCCTTAACTAATCAGGGACTCGATGGCCGAGTGGTTTAGGTAGTTAGTCTACTTTTGATCATGTGGTCTGTCAACACTAAGATTGCGGGTTCGAGTCTCTCTGCAGGCAGGGTGCGATCGACTCCAATCTTAATTGACAAGGATTGCCAGTTTTCCTACAATAAAAACTGGAGGACGCCACGATGTAGCTTAAAAAGTGCTGAAATTGGCGTTAAAGAACAAACAACCAAACGAAACCAACTATTTAATTGTCTGCAAAGTAAATAATTCCAGAACAATTAGCAGTATCAGTATTATAATATCGTTGAGATTTAAAATATATGATTAACATACAAATTGCTATAAAGAAATGTTTACCTTGCTTAAATATTAAATATATATTTATAGTGACGCCAAAGATGAAAAAACTACTCAATGGTGTAAAACCCTAGATGAACAGCATGACCTATAAAAGTTAATGAGGTTAGATCTCTGTTGATATGAATAATGAGAGTCTATATAGCTTGACAACATAATAGTATGGGAGTCTAGCTTGACAACATAATAGTATGGGAGTCTAGCTTGACAACATAATGGTATGGGAGTCTAGCTTGACAACATAATAGCATGGGAGTCTAGCTTGACAACATAATGGTGTGGCAGTCTAGCTTGACAACATAATGGTATGGGAGTCTAGCTTGACAACATAATGGTATGTAGTCTAGCTTTACAACATAATGGTATTGGAGTTTAGCTTTACAACATAATGGTATGGGAGTCTAGCTTTACAACATAATGGTATGGGAGTCTAGCTTTACAACATAATGGTATGGGAGTCTAGCTTGACAACATAATGGTATGGGAGACTAGCTTGACAACATAATGTTATGGGAGTCTAGCTTTACAACATAATGGTATGGGAGTCTAGCTTTACAACATAATGGTATGCGAGTCTAGCTTGACAACATAATGGTATGATAGTCTAGTTTGACAACATAGTGGTATGAGAGTATAGCTTAACAACATAATGGTATGATAGTCTAGTTTGACAACATAATGGTATGAGAGTCTAGCTAGATAACATAATGTTATGAGAGTCTAGCTTGACAACATATTGGTATGAGAGTCTAGCTTGACAACATAATGGAATGAGAGTCTAGCTTGACAACATAATGGTATGAGAGTCTAGCTTGACAACATAATGGTATGGGAGTCTAGCTTGACAACATAATGGTATGGGAGACTAGCTTGACAACATAATGGTATGGGAGTCTAGCTTTACAACATAATGGTATGCGAGTCTAGCTTGACAACATAATGGTATGATAGTCTAGTTTGACAACATAATGGTATGAGAGTCTAGCTTGACAACATAATGGTATGCGAGTATAGCTTGACAACATTATGGTATGGGAGTCTAGCTTGACAACATAATGGTATGAGAGTATAGCTTAACAACATAATGGTTTGAGAGTTTAGCTTAATAACATAATGGTATGAGAGTCTAGCTTGATAACATAATGGTATGAGAGTCTAGCTTGACAACATAATGGTATGAGAGTCTAGCTTGACAACATAATGGTATTCGAGTATAGCTTGACAACATTATGGTATGAGAGTCTAGCTTGACAACATAATGGTATGAGAGTATAGCTTAACAACATAATGGTTTGAGAGTCTAGCTTAATAACATAATGGTATGAGAATCTAGCTTAACAACATAATGGTATGAGAGTCTAGCTTAACAACATAATGGTTTGAGAGTCTAGCTTGACAACATAATGGTATGAGAGTCTAGCTTAACAACATAATGGTATGAGAGTCTAGCTTGACAACATAATGGTATGAGAGTCTAGCTTGATAACATAATGGTATGAGAGTCTAGCTTAACAACATAATGGTTTGAGAGTCTAGCTTAATAACATAATGGTATGAGAGTCTAGCTTGATAACATATTGGTATGAGAGCCTAGCTTGATAACATAATGGTATGAGAGTCTAGCTTTTCAACATAATGGTATGAGAGTCTAGCTTGATAACATAATGGTATGAGAGTCTAGCTTGACAACATAATGGTATGAGAGTCTAGCTTGACAACATAATGGTATGAGAGTCTAGCTTGACAACATAATGGTATGAGAGTCTTGCTTGACAACATGATGGTATGAGAGTCTAGCTTGATAACATGATGGTATGAGAGTCTAGCTTGATAACATAATGGTATGAGAGTCTAGCTTGACAACATAATGGTATGAGAGTCTAGCTTGACAACATAATGGTATGAGAGTCTAGCTTGACAACATAATGGTATGAGAGTCTAGCTTGACAACATAATGGTATGAGAGTCTAGCTTGATAACATAATGGTATGAGAGTCTAGCTTGATAACATAATGGTATGAGAGTCTAGCTTGACAACATAATGGTATGAGAGTCTAGCTTGACAACATAATGGTATGAGAGTCTAGCTTGACAACATAATGGTATGAGAGTCTAGCTTGACATCCTATATGATCGTTTTGGTAGTCACTATATCGACAGGTTAATTTAAATTACCGTTTTATATTGCTATGAATTAAAAAATATGTCGGAATCACAGAAAGATCTAACTACACATTATATAGTGGAGTTATTTAATACCATCAGTGACATACTTATGGAAGCGTATATTAGTCACGAATTGTTAAGTTAGTTTGTCATTTTATTGGCATTCAAGAAGTCGGAATGTTGAGTTAAAAACCAATCTTGCTAAACATAAATATGCTTACTTGTTGAGTTATTTGTCATTATTAAGACATGAAACAATTCGGAATGTAGAGTTATAACAAATCTTGTTTACATAAATATGTTTACTTGCTGGGTGAATGTGTCAACATTTTTTGTGTTAGATTGTCATTATGTAGACATAAAACAAGTCAGAATGTTGAGTTGTAACAAATCTTGTTTACATAAATATGTTTACTTGTTGAGTTAATGAGTCATTGTGTAGACATAAAACAAGTCGGAAAGTTGAGTTGCAACAAATATTGTTTGCATAAATTATGCTTACTTGTTGAGTTATTTTGTCATTTTGTAGTCTCGAAACAATTCAGATTGAAACATCATTATGTCAACATGAAACAAGTCAGAATAAAACATGTAGTCGGAAAGTTGAGTTATAACTAATATTATTTACATAAATATGTTTACTAATTGAGTTATTTTGTCATTGTGTCAACATGAAACAAGTCAGAATAAAACAAGTCGGAAAGTTGAGTTATAACTAATTTTATTTACATAAATATGTTTACTTGTTGAGTTATTTTGTCATTATGTCAACATGAAATAGGTCAGAATAAAACAAGTCGAAATGTTGAGTTATAACTAATTATATTTACATAAATATGTTTACTAGTTGAGTTATTTTGTCATTATGTCAACATGAAACAAGTCGAAATAAAACAAGTCGGAAAGTTGAGTTATAACTAATTTTATTTACATAAATATGTTTACTTGTTGAGTTATTTTGTCTTTAGCTCAACATGAAACAAGTCAGAATAAAACAAGTCGGAATGTTGAGTTATAACTAATTTTATTTACATAAATATGTTTACTTGTTGAGTTATTTTGTCATTATGTCAACATGAAACAAGTCAGATTAAAACAAGTCGGAAAGTTGAGTTATAACTAATATTATTTACATAAATACGTTTACTTGTTAAGTTATTTTGTCATTATGTCAACATGAAACAAGTCAGATTAAAACAAGTCGGAATGTTGAGTTATAACTAATATTATTTACATAAATACATTTACTTTTGTCATTATTTAAACTCGAATCAAGTCAGACTGTTGAGTTGTAACAAATCTTGTATACATAAATATGTTTACTTGTTGAGTTATTTTGTCATTATGTCAACATGAAACAAGTCAGATTAAAACAAGTCGGAAAGTTGAGTTATAACTAATATTATTTACATAACATGCAGAGATATGTTAAATCATGTTAACATGTAAGAAGTATACCTTGTTATGTTTATTGATACAAGACAAACTTACTTCTGGCAAGTAAGAAAGGTGAGGAACGACTCAACATATTCTCTAAATTATCTTGGAAAAAGTACAGAAAGAACAAGTGAACAAGATGAACATAATCTTTTTGGTCACTTAGAGAACGCAAACTTATTCATTAAATATTTATTAAAACATGACAAGTTAACTTGTTTAAAGTATGAACGTTGACAAAAGAACTCAACAAGTAAACAAATTAATGTTAACAAGATTTGTTATAACTAAACATTCCGACTTGTTTCATGTCTACATAATGACAAACTAACTCAACATAATTCGTGACTAATATACGCTTCCATACATACTCGCTATTAAACAGATATATACTTAAAGTAGCAAGTGTTTTTTGTCAAATGCGTAACGTTAAAAGAAAAATCCAATGTAATGATGAAAACGATATTGATTTCCTAAAACGTATTTATGTGTGATTTTCCACCTTTGGCGTATCATCTGTATCATAGCTGGTCCGATATTCCCGCATTTATGTATTTAACAAATATTTAATAATGAACAAAATAAATTATAAAATTTTTATACCAATGAGACCGATTTTATAAATTGCCTAAACCTCAACCTCAACTGAGCTCTTTAAATGATACAATTAGATTCGACGCTTTCTAAACTACCCCCCCCCCCTAAATTTATTTACATAAATGACATATACAGGATGAGTTTTTACATATTGCGATTCACAGTCGCTGTTAGGTGCATAATCCTTATTTCAACGCAATTATAATGATGCAATTAGTCCTTACTTTAAACACTGGACAATGAACGCATAGGAAGTTGAACAAACTAGGTTTTTAAATAATAAAAATAAAAAAATATATGCTTTAATTACAGTGATAAGTATTTTAGATATATAAGTTAACAAATCTGACTTCTGAGATATTTAAAGCTTCATTTAAGAGCTTTATCACAAGAATTTAAAAAAAATCTCCAAAACAGGATAAATGCGGCTACACCTTGCGAATAAAACCGTAAATCATAAAACATTTTCAAAATTTCAAGGCATTCATGAATATATGGTATGTTGTGACATTATCAAATTGTGACTTCTTGGCTGGTGATTCACATTCTAAGACCAGCGGAGGTTTTAGCCCAAGGACCTAAATTAGCTTCAAGTCGACTTTTGTAATCATTTATTAAATAAATATCAGTTTGTTAAGTCTTAACCCGCTAACAATACGTGTTATTGTGAATTTTAAGCTAATTTAGGTTTTAAAACAAAATATAAAAAATTCTTGGGTTAAACTGTTTTAGTTCCATCATTTGAACTTACATGCAGTTCCTATCAATGCTATTCCCCATATGGCACTCCAAACCCAGCCAATCAGAAAACATGCCGTCAAAAGCAGCTGAAGAAATCCTATTCCTATAACAACACAGGCAGAGAGACATCTATAGTCTTTTATTCCGAGCTCTGACCTGGCGCAGCATGGGGCACAAAGTCCGGCTAAAATAGTACCTTAAATAAGAGAACACAATTACTATTGACATCACAACAAAAGTACAAATGTTCTTGCAAATAATTATTTCACTTGCTCCCTGCTTTTTACATTTTCATTAGGTAGGAGATAGCAATTTACAGATTAAATTGTAATTATTTTGCAAAATACCCAAATCAAGAAATTAAGCTTATAATAATATAGTATAATATACTGTTATTTTTTACTTTCAGTTAAAAAAATCTTTTCGTGTCAACTGCTTCTAAAAAAACAAACATTATTATAGTTTAACACACTATATCGACACTTTATTGGTTCAAGGGAACGGTCTTACTTGAAATAAGCAAAAAACAAAACTTAATCCAGGTCAAAAATGCCTAGCTCTAAATGTAAGAATATAAGAAACCTATAAATGCATTGTTGTTTTTCAATAAATGATTTAATGTTGACAATGTGGTGCATTGTCAATAATATTTAAGTATTGTTTTCTAATTAACAAATAGCTCATGACACTTCGGGTCATATGGCAGTATATGGACCGGTTGGTGGCCCTAAAAATTTATATGGAACGTAGCGCAGCTGAGGCCCATATATTTTTGGGGGCCACCAACCGGTCCATATACTCCCATATGACCCAAAGTGACATGAACTATTTGTTTATTATACTTTACTTTTTGTAAGCTTCTATGCTCATTTTTTTGCTCCATATGCACATCATGTACTGTCATGGTTGATCATTTTAGGTTATTTTTGTTCTGAAAACTCATTTTGCTTATTAGTTACTTGTCATAGATAATCTTCACAGAGATTACTAATCACATATTTGGTTATTTGTGTTTTTCCAACAGATGTGTAAATCCAATGCACAGTTTATCCACAGCCGGTCCATATACATTATATGGACCGTTTATGCTTATAAAGAAATCATTGAAAAATATATCTTCACAGTATAATATTATGTTATATTTAGTATCAACCAAATGGAACTAGCACGTGACAAATTTTATCAATGGTTATCAAGCGCCCTTATATATGGCACACTTTATAGTCAACTTAATCGTCAGTTAATTGTCTTGCACACACTTAATCGTTGGTAAATTGTTGTCTTATGATATGACAAACTTTATCGTTGGTAAATTGTTGTCTTACATATCACGAACCTTGTTTTATAATTTTGGTTATAATGTTTCTTACAGGTGACGACATATGTATCATTTTTGGACTGTAATTGTCTTACATGTGATAAACTTCTCATCTTACACGTAACAAAATGTGTGTAATTACAGACCTTAATTGTTAAAAGTAAAATGTATAAGTACACTGTTTAACGTCTAATTTGACTATTTAGTTGTTCGAATATTCTAAAGACTTTAATTTTTCAACGTAAGAACCTTTAGTAATCAATGTAAAGTGAATTTCATGTGTAGGTTTTATTTTATTCGTGACAGGTCAAACATTATGATTGAAATGCATTATGTCTTTGTATTCTTGTACGTCAGTATAGGTTTGTTTACAAATAAAACTAATATATGTGGATGTTTGAATAGACTTTTTGTGTCTTAACCGTCTATAGAATTTGTTTATCTAAAGCTCCGCATTAAATTTGTTTTCTACACACCTCATCGCACATAGAAAAAAATAAATATAAGCCTTCATAAACCAAGTTTTTTTTTTCCGGAACGGCATGGACGCACTTTTTGTCAAGTGTAGTTTCTCAATACAAAAAACCATATCACTATCTATTCGTAGGATTAGATATATGTACTCACCGAATCCGGGTATTGTAAAATTAAGAATTCCACATATTATGGCTAATGCCATTGGAAGTATTGGCACTGTGAATTCGTCGTCCTCAGAGTCAATAATACTACCACCATTTTGCCGTCTTACTTGTTGACTAGAGGGATCGAATGGTCTACCATTTAACACATACTCTGGTAGATCTATAGTATTATCGGTTCGATCTGTCCTTCTACTTGATGCTCTATCTGTATTCCTAGCAGAATTGTCATTGTGTGTCATTGTTCACACCATCAGGTCTTATACCACCCCTCTGTCGCCTGAAGTGTATTCCATTAAACTAGGACACAAGTTATAACGTATTACCAAAGTTCTTTAGATGCTTGTTTAGGTTCGCATCTTGGTCCACATTTTTGTAATTTTTCGATCATTCACGGTGGTCTTTCCTTCCGTCGTCAAGTTTGACAATACGCAGACATTTTCTGTCAAATTGTTAAAACTTTTCTTTATAAACGTTTATGAAATTTTGTGATTCAGATTTAATATAAATAGCAATATCTTTAAACATCCAAAACAAACATTAGTAGTATAAGTAATATTGTTCACTAAGAATAAAGTAAATTATTTAAAGGCATGCTTGAAAAACCACCAAAAGAAAGTTTTAAAATATTCGTCATATTAACTAAAGGTGTTACACCATGCGCTCGCTGAATTCATTGTCAGAACCTACAATAGATTATTTGTGTTTAAATTTATTTACTGATAATAATTTTTGTAGTCAAAATATATGAGTTTTGTAAACTTTGATAGTTCTATATGAAGAAAACAAAATTACATAATAAAAACTTGACGATAACTCCTGCATATAATTATTCGTGAGATTTTATCCGATATATCAATTAAATAATGTACCTTTTACTAAATCTTTTTTTTGTAAGTACTAAAATTGTGATTGAATATTGCTTAACGACAAGTGAACAATTTTTTTTATCTATATTCAAGACAAGAACAATTTAATTTAAATAAACCATAAATTAATTCGTGAAATGGGATGGACTAAAAGGCAAAGAACTGTTACTACCACGGGAAATTATGGAGTGTTTAGTAAAGACGGAGAATTTAGCCTTTTGTAGCGGCTGAAACGGTCGCAAGAAGAATGGCACTCTCCAGACAGTCACCCAATATGGTCCAGGTATACTTTTCGTATTGTAAGCTGTCAATACCATCTTCCTAATCGGAGAGAAGTCCCCATACGCCCCATGGGGACTATCTGTGCAGCACTACAGATCTTGCCACAATTAGTTTAAACATAATTTATTACCTTGAAAATGGTCGATATGACATATTGGAACGGTTACTAAAAAAGATACAATTGCGTCAAGTTTTCCAGTCCCATATTGTCTTAGCTTTGGATCCATATCTGACACACAGTTTGACAAATTGGACTGGTTAAGGTATAATTGAGTAGGTTTCTGTTTTGGTCGAGTTATTGTTCCAAAACTACCGATATTGAACCTTTGCCTTACGGTCCAATATGGCTAGCCATCATGGAAAAATTGTATGCAATAATACTATATAATATACCAGTATAATATAATATAACTACGTGTATTTTGTCGATAACAACTTGCTTAATGTCTATCAGTTTGGGTCATTCGAAAACTTAGTTAAAATCGCCAAAGTTAAAATCACATGGAATCTCAGCGGAAATTCAGCAACATTCCAGCAGCTTCAGCGTATGATGTGTACATTTCACAACAATACGTTATTCTAGATCCTGCGATCGGTATTCCGATTTCTTAGACCGATCACTGATGTTGACTACTCAAACTAGGGTTTGTTGTACCTATGTGGATGTTATCTCTCCAGAAGTTCTATGGTCGTTACCATGACTTAATTAATCGTTTCGGGAAATCGGTGTCTCCAATACGATCTGACATTTTCGCAGGGTCATAGGTAGTGTTTCCTATTCCTGGATTTTACTTTTCCTATATACATGGCAATGTGTAACTCGACGGATTTCTAATAAGAGGCAGTCACTGCTTACTCGTCCGGAGCACCTGAGAACACCTATGATTTTTATTAGTTTCGGTTTTTTGTGTTTTTGGTTTTTGTGTTGCGTTTGTCTATATCCGGATTTGTAATTGTCCCTTGAATTTTGGCTCTTGTTGTTTTGTCGGTTTTCTTTGCTATTTTTCATATCTATTAAGAACCGCATGTTTTCTGTACTTGTAAATAATAAAAGCATAACGAATCTACAAGCTGACCAGCCTTACTATTTTAACGTACATAGTGGTACAGGTCATGTGACAAACGTAGCACACATGTTTTCAGATAACGTCAAAATCGTACTCTGGTTAAAACTGAAATAAAGTATGAGGTTTGGGTGACCCGGTTTTTAATTATTTCAAACACTAACTCCCAGTTCCTGGTTTTAGCATACGCTTAAACAATGAAATAATAATTATACATTTTAATAACTTCGGCAAATGATTCAAAATGGACAACTCGTTTTTATAATATTTGACCAGATTCTGCACTATTTAAGCACATTAATGTTCTGCGAAATCTTTAGTTTTCATAAAGGACGAAAATGACTTGTAACATGTTCAATTTAATCGCCTCCAATATCAGGTATAAGTAAATACAATCTAAGAAATAAGGGTAAATACACGTTCATTTCTTTAAAGCGACACTATTATTACTGCAACAAAAATTAAAGGGATTTGATTAGAGATCCAGAAAACTACGCAGAAGGTCCTGGCAACTAAGTTAACAAGAGAAGATATGGTTGAACCATATCGGGGAAACTCAATTAAAGTAAATGGAGGATTAAAACAGGAACCCATTTTGTATTGTAATATGAGAGATTAATACAATACAAATACAAATATAAATAATTTTATTGGCTCAAACTCATCTACAATAAATAGTGTAATGGAAAATAATATATAACATCACATGGTAATGTAACGTAAATTACCGTTACATACATTAACATTACGTGCATTATATGTTACGTACAATAAAGGCACTGCATTTTAAATTATTTTGCCTTTAGGTGCTAAATATAAGTTATATATTAATGATGTTCTGAAGTGCTTTTCAATGTATTTTAGCAGTTATGACACATCATTTAAATGTCTTTAGTGTTTCAGCGCTCACAAACGGTGTTACGGACCTTAATTTCTTAAACGTGACACAATAAATTTCGCTGTTTTATTCGTTCCTGACAACAATTTAAATGAAACATAGATAAGCATTTGTTATGATGATAATTGGATTCAACTTGATCTAAAACCAATAAAAGAACGTCAATAAACGTGTATTGGTCATGCTTTATAGAGAAAATAGATTGATTGTTTGGATGGATGTTTGCTTTATGTCCAGCGAGCAGTATTTCAGTTATGTTCAGGAGTTTTGTTAGATACATTAATAGGTTTTTGGCGACATGCAATCAAGGCCACATATTTTGTAACAAATATCAACCTTTATCGAGACTATATTTCTGTCTTCATACAATACAACAATTTATTAATAAGAAAAATCATCAAAAGAATATTTTTCGGGTGTGTTTAAAGTACTTGATGCAAGAAAGCGACATGGTAAATTTGAGCAGTACTGTACACAACTATTAAAAGTAATGTATGCAAGGTCAAAACTCATATGTCAAGATTGGGTGAACCTTCCGTCTCCAAAACATCGACATTGATACATTTTCTGTACAAGAAATAATTTATTGAGACTTTCAGTGTTCACTGAATAAATATTCGACTTGAAAGTTTGACGACATGTTTTTCTTTAAAATGCAACATTTACGATGGAATGAGACCTCATCAACGCCATCTTTGTCCCAAATTATTTACATTTGTACCGTTTGTTAAATCTGCAATCCGAATTGGGATAAAGGACTGGTTTTCGTTTGTTTTAAAAATATTCGAAATTCGGAATACATTGATTTATGTATTATTTTATTTTGCAAAGATGTACATGTGTAAATCGTGTTTACTGTTAGGACATCATGATGATCAGATGCAGCAGCACAGGCAGCCATGGAATATTAACTGTTTACATCACGAAAATTGTTTAATACACCATTAAAACAGTAGCAAGAAGTTCATTATTGTTGGACATACTTACAATGCGTTAATTATACAAAACAATTCAGATGAAAGCAGATTGAATGTGCATTTATGATATAATATGGGAATATTTACAATGCGTTAATTATATAATTAAATTCAGATGAGAGCAGATTTAATGTGCATTTATGATAATAGTACGAAATAGTACGAAATCTTTATTTGTTCAACACATTTACAATAAATGGTTATGACACATAATCACGTGCGCAAATGTAATGAATACAACAATATGATCGTTCACCTAGCCAGCTTGATCGCGTAAGAATATATGAACAAAATTATATTTTTATTCAAATGCAAAGAACAAAATTATTACATTTCGCAATACAAAACATACTGTTTTTCACCTGAAAAATAATCAAAACAATATTACAGATAGAAAGTACTTACTTCGGTAAATGCAAACATCGAACTATATTATCGCGCAATAGCTCAGTAAACCGTACCTGAAATTAGTTATAACCCCACGTGTGATACAATGCGATGATTTGAGTTATGAAAAATTGAAGTTCACTAAATATAGACCTGGCGAGAATTAATTTTATATCTAATTGCAGTTACTCTAGCCCACACGGATGCAAAAGCAAGTTAAATCTCTATCATCGATACAACTCTCTTCGGTATTGAAACCGTTAAGATTACCCTTAATATAATAAATCCCTGTTGTTAAAGCTGCTTCAACGAAGGTTACACTTCCCTAACCTAGTACATTCTGGAAATTCCCATAAAGGTATGCACATGCCTTGAAATTACATGTGAGGAATGTGAACTTGTATATGCATGTCAGGCTGGAATGATACACCTGAATGGGGAACTCACCAGGCTTGCATAATTTTGATCTCAATCGATGCACATTTTCAATTTTTATGAAAGTCTATGTATAAAGCGGTGTTACAAGCAAAAGTATTAACTGAAACCAATGGGCTCATAATTGTTAGATTGTGTATATAGCGTATTGTGTAATAAATTTATCATGTAATTAACATGTGACGAACTGCAATAGTTTTCAAAGCTAATTGAATACTGAGTTCACCTTCTTTTCTGTGTGATTTTTGTGTTGATCCTTTGTTTTCTGTCTTTGTTGACTGTTTCTATATTTTTATGTTTTATTAATTTTCTGCAATGTCACGTTAATGGATTTTTTACTGTTATCGTGTGCTGGAATCTTTTTATTTCTTTGTAACATATATCTATATAATACAAACTTTATCATTAGATTATACCAAATATAGATACAACAATAGATTGCATTAGCATTAGAATAAATAGCAGTAACAATGAACCATGGTCACAATGTAAATATCATAAAAAACAACCCCTCTAAATTCATTCCTCAAGTGAAAAATAAAAAATAACCGATTCTCAATTTATATAGTTTATTCTCATACAGCTAACAATACAATAGATACAGTGGAACCTTCCGCGGACCTTTGTCGTGTTAGAAAGGTGTGGTTATTACAGATCCAAGTCTTTGTACCTTTTGTTCAGCATAACCTGAATACTCAAATTAGTTAGTGTATAGCTATTTAAATCTAAAACTAATAATTAATGGGTGATTTTTGATTATGTTTTTGATATCTTTTTCCTGTATATAACATTTATACGCCCTGTCAAACTGTGAATACTATTACAAAAAACAAAAATCTGTCAGTGTTGTATAACCGTTGCTCTGTATTCCGAATGAAGAGAAAATTTGTATAAATGTTTATAGATCTTTATAGAATTTCGAATTTTATTAAGGAAAAATACTCTCCCAAAGTTTCGAGAAACATAAACAGTTCAAAACCAGTCGTCGATACCCAGCTATAATGTTTTCGTTTTGTTGCGCGTAAAAAAATAACTTTTCACAATATTTAAGTTGCGTCATGAAATTTCGTGTCTGAATATACAATACGATATTCTTATCATAATCCTACAGGCAAATAACATTAAAAGAAAGAGTCGATCGACGAAGAAAAAAGTGCACGTGAAAAAAATGACGTACTTTTTCATAAATCTGTAAAACGTTTTGTTTGTTTGAGAAATAATTAATAAAATTTGAGTTATCATGGTGACACGTGCATACAAGGGGCGACTAACGATTATTTCTTCTACTGTCTTTCCCTTTAAAATGTTTTGTAGTTCAGTTTCTTTATAAACAAAAAAAAATAATTGCGTTAATTTCTTAAACCATTACAGATAACGATACAATTATCTGGCGAGTTAAATAATAAAAAAGTATTTCTGTTTCATATTCAGGCAACATTTGAAAGTAGGTAGCCTTCTCTATTTCTAGAACTAATTGTCGGTTATTAGATCTTTAATTTTATCTTTCAATAAACAATGTAATTTATCTTTATATTCTAGATGTGCATTTGTACGTATTCTCATCTCACGGGTGAGTAGAAACAGTGCAAATAACTTCCTTTGTGCAATAAACAACTAATAATATATCAGAACTATAGATGTGTCTTTTAAAAGCTTAAAGTAATTTGGCGACGACACGATTTATATATGCAGTCATTAATATGATTTTGTGTTCCATCTACCAGCCAGAACCAATTTACATGTATAATAGCATATAATCAACAGAGTTCAACAGATAAAAAACTATTATTTGCCCTTCTTAAGTTTCAACAACCACAGTCTATGTTTATCCAGGTACATTCACAATAACAAAAATGGGAACTAAACTTTGACTGCCATTGCAAAAATGGGGACAATTCTGGTTTTTTCGAAATCGGCCAATTAAAACGGGTCATTATCTGACCAGAAGTGTGACATTTTTTTAAATACGTTACGACTATTGTCAGCGTTCAGGCTTTTGTATTATAACTCCAAATAAGATAGCATCTTTTATTCGCCACCTGGAAATCCGTTCATCGGCAGCTCTGTGGATTTACGCTTGTGAATCCACAACAGTGCTCAATAAAGGAACAGAAACATGGCCTTATCAATAATTTGTTATTTAACTTTGATATTATGTAAGACATAACATGTTTTCAGTCTGTGATGTTGTGTAAACGAACTTCGATATCATCAGTCTGTGTCTAGGTATAACGTTTAATAGATGGTGGTTTTGTTATTTCCCTTATTGAGTATATACAGTTTATGTACAATTGGTGGTTGTTTACAGAATAAAGCCTTTAAAACTTGATTGGCGACATTACTAGAGCCAAGCGTAGTATATTGCTTAGACCGAATTTGCTGAATACGCTGATAAAACTGATTTAACTTGAAACTAGTTTTCTGATCTTATCTGTATACAGGCTTGACAGTGGGCTTCACCCAATAAGCAGGAGCTATTCATATACTGGTCGTGACAATGTAAGTTTTAATTTAGAAACCATTTCAATACGCGTTTCATACCTGATTGAATATTTTTTAGGCCTACTGTTAAATGTTTGTCGTATTTTAACTTAATTTGATTACATTTTTGTTATATAATAAACGCTAAAAAATACTGAAGGTGTAACCCACACTAAAGAAAGAACAAATATCCTACAAAACTTTTGTTATTTTCTACTTATGCAAATATTTTATCGTTACCGCTGAAGGGTTTGCACATGTTTTAAAAAAGAATTACGCAGTTATTTATCAGAGACTCCTGAAATTTGTCTTTTTGTAACCCGAATTGTGATAATTTAATAAGTGCCTTGTAAAGTGATTCAATAGAACTTATAAAATGTTTTAAGATAAACAAAATGCAGGCAAATCCTGATAAATTTCAATTTTAGCAATTGGTAAAAAAAACTTTTTCTAAATAACCCTGTACAGACATTTAAGGCTCGAATATCTCGTGTGAATCTACTGTAAAATTACTAGGTATAGATATTGATTATCAGCTAAACTTTGATGTACATATTAGCAACATCTGCAGGAAGGCATCACAGCAACTAAATATTTTAAAGCGTTTGGGACATTGTTTGGATAGACTTAGTAAACTAACTATATTTCATACTTTTATCCTCAGTAATTTTAACTTTTGCCCTTTGGCTTGGCACTTCTGCACAGAGAAAAATTCTAAAAAAATTGAAAAAGTGCAGGAACGAGCACTCCGTTTTGTATATGATGATTACTCCAGCACATACGAAATGTTATTAGAAAAAGCCTTGATGCCTTCCTTACATATAAGACGCCAACGAACTATGGCGCTAGAAACATATAAAATTGTAAACAAAATTGCACCTGCTTGTCTACAAAATCTATTAAATGTTAAAGAATCTAAATATTCTTTCAGATATAACAATATTTTGGATGTACCACGAGAAAAAACATCAACTTATGGTAAGAAAAGCTTTAAATTTGCTGCAGCTCTAATGTGGAACAGCCTTCCAGACCATTTCATGACTGATGGCAGTTTTTATCAGTTTAAAAGCCTCATTCAGTCCTGGAATGGATCTGAATGTCAATGTTCTGCTTGCAAGTAATTGTTTTTTATCTTCTGCTTTAAACTGCTTAGTTACTTTTAGTTGTCTTCAGTCTTAGCTTTAGTTGTCTTCAGTTTTTAAAACTGCTTAGCTATTTTTAGTTGTCTTCAGTTTTTAAAACTGCTTAGTTATTTTTAGTTGTCTTCAGTTTTTAAAACTGCTTAGTTATTTTTAGTTGTCTTCAGTTTTAGGTGCTGTTATGCTATGCTTCAACTGTATGTTGCTGTTGCTTAGGCTAGTGCTTTTGATCCTACTTTTTTTTAACTGTATGCATGTTGCTTTATGCATGTGTTAGTGCTTTTGATGTTATTTATTTTACGTCACGTCATTTTAATTTGTATGCATGCATGTATGTTATGTTTGTCTGTATTCGGTAAAAATTAATCTCATCAGAGCTTGTGTTGTACTGTTTTTGTATGTGCCGAATTAAAATAAATCTTTTTGTATTTAAAATTAATTCGGACAACGATAAAAATGGGAATGTTCAATGGTACAGCATTTAAATTAGTCGAAAACATTTGGACTACTTTTAAAACCAGGATTCAAGGTAAGAAAATGTTTTTGCTAATATATAGAATGCTCAACAATGACAGTTTGTACATTTATTTAATTGCAACACGTGGTTTTGTTGAACCATTAAACTATTGTGTCGTTCCGATAAAGATTTTGTTTTACATAGTCGGTGTTACTTCCGTTGTTGACATTCTACACATTTTACAGCACAGTATTTGGATTCTCGTGGTATTTTAATTGTCTAGCATTCTAACATTGAAATATATAACACTGTATTGACATTGTAGTGGATTTAGGGCATTGGCATACTTCCTATACTTAATAAGTAACAGGTTTCATGAATTTTCCTACCTTTTTTTCAAATGGCGCCGGTTGCCTACTGAGTACTGGTTAAAGTAGTTCGCCTACTATTGATCACGTGGTCGCTGCGGGCAGGGTGTACTCGACTCCAATCCTATTAGACAAGGATTGCCAGTTTCCTACCGAAGGTTGGGAGTTTTCTCCAGGTACTCTGGCTTCCTCCCCATTAAAAACTGGACTAGTTGGGGGTTTTCTCCAGGTATAGTCCGAGAATCCTAAGTAAGTAAGTAAGTAAATTTTATTTAGAGTCGGATAATATATACATAGTAACAAACATATAACATGAGCTCTTGTGAGCTCTTTAACCGACTTAATATTTTCCAACAAAACAAATCACAAAACATAACATGACAGCACAAGGTTAACATACATATTAAGGTACATTCATACAAAGTATATAAAACAGTCAGGGTGGTATTACAGATGGACATCAGAACAATACATGCATTTTAAAACATAAAGTAGGAAAAGATTCATTGAAGACAGCTGAGCATAAATTTAAAAAACATGCCTAGAAGCACTAGAACTAAAAGCAGGTAGCATAAATACATGTAACAATACATGCATTTTAAAAACATATATTAAGAATATTATTCATTTTAGAGAGCTGAGCATAAAATAACATACAAAGCACTAAACTAAAAGCGTGTAGCATCGGAACATATATTATAAACATATATTTCCAACAACCAGAAAAAAGCACCAAAGCAGATCACAAATAAAGGAAAGAATACACAGTACATAAAAGCATGATAAGCATAAGCAGCATAAAAATACATGCTCTAAATCATATATTTAAATAGATTAATTTAAAAGCCGAGCACAAACACAGCACAAAATAAAAGCATATAAAGCACTGTAATAAAACTAAGAATTAAGCAAGACTAGCAGAATAACCAAATAAATAAACAACTAATAATCTATGGAGCAAAGTTTTCATGAAAGATCCTCTGCCGTCCAATCGTTTTGTGTGTGTGTGTGTGTGTGAGTGGGATGTCGGAGAGCTCTCCATAAGCAAAACAGCTGATTTTGTGACACCCGTCTGGGTCGGCACATTTCATCGTGTCAGATTTAATAAAACATTTTCATCCAGTTAATCTATATATAATTCGCCTCTTTTAGTCTTTAGATATTTTTCTCTAGGAATATAATAATCTTACCTTCAATCAAGCTGATTCAAGTCCATTTCTAAGCTCATTTCCATCAATACCCTTCCATTCCTACATTTCACTTTCATTTTGAACAAAAAGTCACATGACAACAATTTGACTTAAATCCAGTGCTTAAATTAGCTTGATTGAATGTATGATGATTATATTCATAGAGAAAAATATGTAAAGAAGTGATTTAACTGGAAGGAAATATTTGTTAACATCTGGGCACGATGAAATGTAACGACTATGACCCGTGTCGCAAAATCCTCTGTTTTGTTTATGGAGAGCTCTCTGACGTCCCAAGCAAAAAAAAAAAGGGTTGGACTGCAGAGGATTCTCGGACTACTCCAGGTACTCCGGCTTTCTCCCCCATTAAAAACTGGACATCATGATATTGACAATTACGAAATCCCAAACTCTCGCAAACGAGATTCGCCAAGAATGAAAGAACGAGGCGTGGGGGGGGGGGGGAGGGGGGTAAGAGATATTGCTGTCATGTAATTGTTTATTCGTTAATTGCTTATTTATTACCTGACACTTTACAATGATGAAAGATAAAAACAAAAGACCAATAAAAGACCGACATAATAAGCTGCGAAATTGTAAATCATGTAAATTTAGATAATTATTTTTATATGAAAATTAGATATTAAAAACAGGTATGTTATCAACAGAAGAGCCAACAGAAGGAAAATAACTATCTTTATAATAATAGAGGTCACAACAGATATTGATTTTTATTTATTTTAAGATTTATAAATTTTGATTTAAAACTTTTTAAAAAGTTATATTTGGATACTTATAGAATGAAATAAAACATACCTAGGATCATATATGAAGTTCTTAAAACTAACATAAATTTAAAAGCTAAACAAAGTTTTTTAAAATGTTATAATAATACAATAAAAAATAACAGCAGTTTATATAGTTTAAAAAAAAACACAACATTTTATTATTTCATAAATTGTTTTTCAAATATATGGGTCTTTTTCTAAAAAAAATTTTTTTTTGGTTTATTTATTTAAAATTCTGAAAATATTAAGTTCTTAATAATGTTTATGCACATGGAATGTTGTTTTTCTGTTTTTTGAAATACGGGTAATTGGAAACAGGAATACTTTTGAAACAATTTTCATAACAGTAAAAATAATTCAATTGAAATTGTAATCTGTTGGTATTTTATTCTTTGATATTCAGACGTTGCTCACCAGAAAGACACGATTTGGATTTAACCCCTAACAGAACCAGGTGACTATATGATTTTGAAAAAGGTCAATAGATGAAAAATTGCTGAAATTGGCTTTAAACATAAAAAACAAATCAAATGGGGTTTAGGAAAATTATGACAAAAACTCCACAATTGGGGAAAAAAAGTCTTAAATCTGAATAGAGTAAAAATACTGCTTTTTAACATCAATGTTTTTAACGAAATGTTTCTTGTCTGTGGGCTAGTAGAGAATGACAAGATGAATGTATAAACCTGACCCTAAAACTGATAAAACGGTTTTCATAAAGAGTTTGGAAAAAGTGAGCAAAGTTTACATTTGTAGCCAACATAATACTTAATGAGAAAAATTTTTCTGGAATCTTAATTAGAAATAATTAATTGTAAACATAACTTATTAAGATTTTACTTTCACTCTCACTCTCTTTTGTTCTGGAGTCTTAATAAATGACTGGACAAGAACTAAATCAGATATACTAAACTAAAAAAACTACATTGATTTGACCTTAAGTTAGTCCTGATTATTACTGGTAATAATTGTAAATAAAAAGACATTTTGTTAATTGCTTGATGCAATTATTTTAAATATTATTGAACAAAACTCGACGACTTGCAAAATCAAAATTTTTTTATATTGTACATATCTTTTTATAAAACATAAAACTGGTTCCTGTTATGATTAAAATAGATACTAGGAACAGTAATTTTAAACCAAAGTTCGCGACGTAATCAGCGGTTGACATCTTTGTAATATTTCTGCTTATTTGGGATTGAATTATTTTTAGCATCTGATGAATTGGGAATTTGTACTTATATAATTGGGGAAACAAATTTTTTGCCATTCGGAATGTGGCCAAATATTGGCTCCAAAAATTAAAGGCATGAAAATCCCTAGGTTTAAACTGTGTCCATTTATAATTGTTTGGATGGCATATCAGAAATAATTCAGTTGCTAACTCTAATGGTAGGATGTCATATAAAAAAGCTTGTTATCAACCTTTTCTGTTTTTTTAATCATTTAGTATTGCAGAAATTGCATATATGGATCAAATTTGTAGCCATTACGACCTGAAATCCAAACACAAGCTGTAAACAATTTGCCCCTCCTCATTACAATTTGCACAGTTGCTTCACCATTCTTTAAGCAGGCAACAATCTGATTTCTGAAAAGTTTGAAACAAATGTAATTTTTATTTGATTATGGCTTCTAGTTCTACATGTATGTATATCATACTTTTAGCTCAAGTGAGCTTATCTGATCATAATTACCACTGAATTTCAATCAAATTTGTCAAACAGTTTACTAGTACATGGGTTAATGCATCCAGGTTTGTGCAACTGAAGGGCCATGCAATTCCAAAAGCTTAGATAATAAATGTTTAAACTATGATTTTAAAAATTAAATAAATTTCTCTGGTAATTTTGTGCTTATTTCAATTTTTGCACAGTTCAACCTGTTAGTAAATGTTATACTTAATAGCTGTTCTGTCTTCAGAGAGGAGATAATAGGAAAACAGTAAGATTGATTTAATGAAATTATCTTCATGATGAATATTGAACAGATATTATACACCTTGGTTTCTCTAGTAATTGTCTTTGAGTTTATTAAATTATTTGAAAGATGTAATCATGGTAAAACAATTCTTATGGTCAGGCTCGAGCTCAGTGTACTACTAGTATACGTAGTGTATTCAGATTAGTCCATGGGCCTTTTGTCTTTAAATATATATGTAACCAGTGTGACACTTCAGAATTTGGCATATATTATCCAGTAATAAATTATAATTAGGGCCGCCACTAACTTTTTTCCCTTTTGATGTAGGCTTTTGATTTTTGGTAAGTGGGTAGATAATATAAAAAAAATGTGTGTAATAATACCATAGTTGATGACCCTTGAACTTTGACTTCAAGGTCAGGGGGGCCCACAGATATGGATACCATCTCACCGATATCTAGTTTACATAACCATGCATCTTGACAGTTTAAAATTGTATTAATGTGCTACATAAAAACACTAGCATTATAATGTAAGTATGTTTTCAGCTATTCTTTTGATATAATTATAATTTAATAAACACTTTTGTCTTTGTATGTTTTTAACAGGGCAAGATGATTCACTTAATGGCAGAAACTACTTGGGATGAACAGGTATTTTTCATCAGTCAGTAAATGTTAATGTCAACAATATTTAGTTCCAACATATACATGTACATGTAATTGTCCATTAGTTTTTTCACTACAAACACTAGCCCAACATTTTTAACTGATAGACATGATTTTTGTCTCGCCTGCGACGAAAGTCGCTGGAGGCCAGACATATGTATGGGAATCCGGTGGCGGCGGCGTAAACACTTGACAACTTGCTTCATATATTTGTAAGCCCAAGCCCTAGGTCCATCACATTTGGTACAGAGGTAGCTTATGATGAGTACTTGACAGTCAGTCACTTGTCACCTGACCTTGACCTCAATTTCACGGTCCAGCGCCTACGTTAAAGTTTTTGGGTTACGGCAGTTCCTCCATAACTACGCATGGTAGGATGACAATATTTGGTGTATAGGTTGCTGATGACTAGAACATGACTGTCTGGAAGGTGTCACCTGACCTTGACCTCAATTTTACGGTCCAGCGACTACGTTAAAGTTTTTGGGTTACCACAGTTCCTTTGTAACCACGCATGGTAGGATGACAATATTTGGTATATAGGTTGCTGATGACTAGTAAATGACTGTCTGGTAGGTGTCACCTGACCTTGACCTCAATTTCACGGTCCAGTGACTATGTTAAAGTTTTTGGGTTACGGCAGTTCCTCTGTAACTATGCATGGTAGGATGACAATATTTGGTATATAGGTTGCTGATGACTAGTACATGACTGTCTGGTAGGTGTCATCTGACCTTGACCTCAATTTCACGGTCCAGCGACTACGTTAAAGTTTTTGGGTTACGGCAGTTTCTCTGTAACTATGCATGGTAGGATGACAATATTTGGTATATAGGTTGCTGATGAATATTACATGACTGTCTGGTAGGTGTCTCCTGACCTTGACCTCAATTTCACGGTCCAGCGACTATGTTAAAGTTTTTGGGTTACAACTGTTCCCCTGTAACTACCCATGTTAGGATGACAATATTTGGTATATAGGTTGCTGATGACTAGTACATGACTGTCTGGTAGGTGTCATCTGACCTTGACCTCAATTTCACGGTCCAGCGACTACGTTAAAGTTTTTGGGTTACGGCAGTTTCTCTGTAACTATGCATGGTAGGATGACAATATTTGGTATATAGGTTGCTGATGAATAGTACATGACTGTCTGGTAGGTGTCTCCTGACCTTGACCTCAATTTCACGGTCCAGCGACTATGTTAAAGTTTTTGGGTTACAACTGTTCCCCTGTAACTACGCATGTTAGGATGACAATATTTGGTATATAGGTTGCTGATGAATAGTACATGACTGTCTGGTAGGCGTCACCTGACCTTGACCTCAATTTCACGGTCCAGCGACTACGTTAAAGTTTTTGGGTTACGATAGTTCCTCTGTAACTACGCATGATAGGATGAAAATATTTGGTGTATAGGTTGCTGATGACTAGTACATGACTGTCTGGTAGGTGTCACCTGACCTTGACCTCAATTTCACGGTCCAGCGACTACGTTAAAGTTTTTGTATTAGGACAGTTCCTCTATATCTATGCATGGTATGGTGACATTTATACAGGCTGCTGCTGATAACTAATGCTATTTACGTAATGCTTATGACGAAATTTATTTTCGTTACTGAAGCAGAATGCAGGTGAGACATTTTTCTGTGTCCACACTTGTTTAAAAATAAAATTACTATTACAATAGGCATGAGCTGGACCTAGAGTTTAGTGTTAAAAATAGGAAGATCCTTTTTATGTACCATGGAAAAAATTCATGTAACAAAATTGGCAAAGATGACATAAATCCTTACACACACTCTTTGTAATTCTTCGGATTCAAGTATATACATGTAAGTAAGAGAAAAACCAAACACAAACCTTACATTCAATCAATCACTAAATGACAGAATACCAAATCACCAAAAATCAACACAAAAACAATTAGTCACAAAGGATGAATGTGAGAGCTTAAAACAGTCCCTAAAACTTGTGATGATGTTAAACCAACTTAAGAGATCCCAAACCCTCTATTGTTATAATAAATAACCCACAGACATGTAGAAATGTTAAGCAGCATGTAAAGCACAAAGAAAGTACACTTGCACAATAAGGAACAAACTAAATCAACGTTTTTTCCAAAACCCTACATGTGTACCACATGTACAAATGCATGATAAACATAAAAATATAAGTACCTCAAGCAAAACCTAAATAAAAAGAAATGGGAGAAATGTTTAAAACAAAGTAGAACAATATGAAGGTAAATTTCATTTTTCATAATTACAGATAATGTTATAGAAATTTACAGCTATATGGATAATTAACTTTATTAAATATTATTCTTTATTCCAGGAAATTTGTACATACAAGTGTAAAATTTCTCTGACCCTCCACTATCTATATATAAAAAATTGAGAGTGCAGGAATAAAGAAACTTGGACATGTAAATTGTCATAAACTGAACTAATAAATGTTTCAGTAGCTTAACATTTCAGATGAGGAGGTATGCCTGTAGATGGTTTCAGTCATCTTCGCTAGCCATTCTGTATTTCACAGGGAAATTAGAATGAACTATCCCAGACACCTGATAACTAATGGTTGAAACCATCCATTCCATGGGTCAAAAATAAAAACTATTTATTTGTCACAGAAACACTACAGATCAGATCAATGCAAAATGAACAAGTATGATAACAATTGTTCTACCAATCTCTCCATATATCTACCACTGCCACAATATCTGCCATTCTCTCCATATATCTCCCAGTGCTACAATATCTGCCATTCTCTCCATATATCTCCCAGTGCTACAATATCAGCCATTCTCTCCATATATCTCCTAGTGCTACAATATCTGCCATTCTCTCCATATATCTACCCCTGCTACAATATCTGCCATTCTCTCCATATATCTCCCAGTGCTACAATATCTGCCATTCTCTCCATATATCTCCCAGTGCTACAATATCTGCCATTCTCTCCATATATCTCCTAGTGCTACAATATCTGCCATTCTCTCCATATATCTCCTAGTGCTACAATATCTGCCATTCTCTCCATATATCTCCTAGTGCTACAATATCTGCCATTCTCTCCATATATCTCCTAGTGCTACAATATCTGCCATTCTCTCCGTATATCTCCTAGTGCTACAATATCTGCCATTCTCTCCATATATCTCCTAGTGCTACAATATCTGCCATTCTCTCCGTATATCTCCTAGTGCTACAATATCTACCATTCTCTCCATATATCTCCTAGTGCTACAATATCTGCCATTCTCTCCATATATCTACCACTGCTACAATATCAGCCATTCTCTCCATATATCTCCCAGTTCTACAATATCTGCCATTCTCTCTATATATCTCCCAGTGCTACAATATCTGCCATTCTCTCCATATATCTCCTAGTGCTACAATATCTGCCATTCTCTCCATATATCTCCTAGTGCTACAATATCTGCCATTCTCTCCATATATCTCCTAGTGCTACAATATCTGCCATTCTCTCCGTATATCTCCTAGTGCTACAATATCTGCCATTCTCTCCATATATCTCCTAGTGCTACAATATCTGCCATTCTCTCCGTATATCTCCTAGTGCTACAATATCTACCATTCTCTCCATATATCTCCCAGTGCTACAATATCTGACATTCTCTCCATATATCTCCTAGTGCTACAATATCTGCCATTCTCTCCGTATATCTCCTAGTGCTACAATATCTGCCATTCTCTCCATATATCTCCTAGTGCTACAATATCTGCCATTCTCTCCATATATCTCCTAGTGCTACAATATCTGCCATTCTCTCCATATATCTCCCAGTGCTACAATATCTAACATTCTCTCCATATATCTCCTAGTGCTACAATATCAGCCATTCTCTCCATATATCTCCCAGTGCTCCAATATCTGCCATTCTCTCCATATATCTACCACTGCTACAATATCTGCCATTCTCTCCGTATATCTCCTAGTGCTACAATATCTGCCATTCTCTCCATATATCTCCTAGTGCTACAATATCTGCCATTCTCTCCATATATCTCCCAGTTCTACAATATCTGCCATTCTCTCCATATATCTCCCAGTGCTACAATATCTGCCATTCTCTCCATATATCTCCCAGTGCTACAATATCTGCCATTCTCTCCATATATCTACCACTGCTACAATATCAGCCATTCTCTCCATATATCTCCCAGTGCTACAATATCTACCATTCTCTCCATATATCTCCCAGTGCTACAATATCTACCATTCTCTCCATAATATGTCCCAGTGCTACAATATCAGCCATTCTCTCCATATATATATCACCCAGTGCTACAATATCGGCCATTCTCTCCATATATCTCCCAGTGCTACAATATCTACCATTCTCTCCATATATCTACCACTGCTACAATATCTGCCATTCTCTCCATATATCTCCCAGTGCTACAATATCTACCATTCTCTCCATATGTCTTCCGGTACACTATACATTTGTGAAAATATGTCTCTGTTAAAGCCCCTGGCCTCCCCTCACTGAAAAAGAAAAATTGCTGGACTCTTTTTATATACACTATAATTTTTTATTTTGTTTTCAGAGTATGAAGTGATCTGATAAATGAGATATATCTTCTAAGCATAAATGATGGAGACAACAACAACCAAAGATGAAGCAATGACCAAAAAGAAGTCAACAGAAGCAGTTCGATATTTCAGATTTTTACCTAGTGTTGTGTTAGTGGTTGCTCTATTGTTGGGGCTGTACACTCAGTGGCAAAATTCGAAGAATGATATTATTTTAGGTTTTGCAATATTTGGATTTTTTATTTTTGTGATCTCGTGTGCACTACAATATCATTTTAACTATGAGCTCATTGGACAAATATTATCACATATCTGGCTTGGATGCATACTTGGCATAATAATTTTTTCTGACACGAAGGAAATAGTTTTTGAAATGTATCAGGAAGTTACAAATGTGTTGTTGATTACAAGTGCTGTACTTACATGGTGCTGGAATCTGTTAGAACGCGTGTTACATTTAGTGAAACATGAAGCAACAATTTTTACAAGAATACAAATATTAGAAAGTATTGGTCTCATGATCTCAACATTAGTCACAGGAAAAGACGCTTTTTCATTTTTACTGTTAGTGTTAGCATTTAACTGTAATTTGGCTTCAATTAGACTGAAATCATTTCTAGGCATACTAAGTTTTATAATCATGGTAGTAATTTCAATATTTGTTATTTTCCGTGACACAGCTCTGACTGTTAATTACTTTGGATTAGCATGTTTTGTTGCAAGACATTCTTTTGAGCCATTTATAGATTTATACTTTTCTGGGCTTTCAACATTGCAAAGATGGCAGCCCTTCTTCAGTCTTTCAAGATTTCTACGATACTCCTTTGTCTTCTTAGAGTTTGCTTTCAACATCGCAACAGGTGCTGTTATTGGTAAATTGTCAGCCAATCACAAGGAGTGGTTTGTTGTTGTTCCATTGACTGTTATATTTGCCTGTATATGGCTGTCCTTCCATTTGATGTATTTCATAACATGTTGGAGACTGATGTCCAGAATTACAGAATGTAATCTCACATACCATAGCCTGACAGATGAGCGCAAAAATATGGGCAGAATAATGGCATCAAAAGGAGTTCGACATTTCAGTTTAATTTCCCAAAGATTAATATGCATTACTTTGTTGACTACATTTATTCTTGGAGCTTTAGGATGGGAGACAGGAAAATCCTATAGTTTAGGAATGCTTCTACTGATACTACCAATAGAGTGTCTTACTCTCAGTCTGTTCTGGTACCTAGGGGATAACCTTGGTGGAACAGCTACAGGTTATGCTGTGATTGCACCAGTAACTGGACAAAAGTAAGAACAATAATTAATAAAAGAACAGTTTAATATACATCATGAAAAATCTTTAAATGTTTATAATGTTAAAGTTTTTATTCTAAAAAAAAAATTTGTGTAGATATTTGCCATGCTATCAGGCAGGTAAATTTCAGCAAGAATCCAGCAGTCAAAATATGGACCACTTAAAGTTTCAAGTTTTGCTATTGTAAAGGTTCATTGTACAGAAAATATGTTCACTACTAGTAAGTTTCTTTATTCCCTATGTTTATTATTATGTAGAAAGAATAATAGTACCCTCGCTTTGTTTTTTTTGGGGGTTTTTTTTGACATTAATCTAACAAATCACAAAATTGACATCGGATTATATAACAGCAGTAAAATTCGGCCTAATTATTATAAAGCCCATTAATCAAAAGGCTCATTCAAGTACTTATGCACAGCTGCATACATAACTTCCTAATTTAAAAACATGTACTTAGTATTTCCATTAAAAGAGTTGCAATTTTAAAATTAAATCTACTGAGTTATTTCGAGATAGAATTTTACTGTTGCTAATATTTGTTCTTATTATGTTTTTAATTGTTTTAAAACTTTGCAACAGCATAATCACTAACTGATAATGATTTTTTTAGCATAGTTAGAAATAATTTCTTTATTAACATTATCACCTCACGGCATTTTTTTATTCACTTTGTTGATTTCTATGAGCCCTTAGCGACAATGCAATAATCAGCTATAAAACTACTATTTGTATTTTGTTTTGCTTGAGTGGAATTCTTGCAAAACAAATTACTAAAAAAAAATTTCTAAACGATATAATGGTTTGTTGTTTTGAATGATGTTTAAAGTCACTTCAGCAATTTTTCAGCTATATCATTGCATCCAGATTTTATTGGGGAAGGAAGCTGGAGAAAACTCCCAACCTGCAGTATGAAAACTGGCAACCCTTGTCAATTAAGATTAAAGTTGACTGCACCCTGCCCATAGTGAGACTTGAACCAGCAACCTCAGTGTTGACAGACCACGTAATCAGTTGTAGCTGAGTTACCACCTAAACAACTTACCATCGACACCCCTAATAATGTTACTGTAAAGAAACATTAATTTTTTGCTATGATATTTCAGAGGAGGAAGCAGAATTAATCTGCTTTCACAAGATGTAGTGCAGGATATGGGAACACGAGCTACAACAACATTGAACAAAGTCAGTCATTTCTTCAACTTTCATATGATTGACAACTATGGCTGTGATTACTGTACCAGTGGGCTCGCTATGGACTATCTCAAGTCCAAACTCATTGCTTTTTTTGATAGGAGGATGTCAGATGGACCAAAGTATGACACCTATATATTATACTTCAGTGGAGATGTTTATGAAAATGGGGAATGGGCTTTGTCAGGTAATACATTTAAAACACTGGAATTTGAAATAAATTGCAACTCAAATTGACAACATTATCTACAAATTTGGTTTCTTATTCTGTTTGCATCACATAATCCTTCTGGTCTGATGACTTTTGACCAAATGATCACCATCAGACTTGCAGGTCCACATGAGTTCATTTATTGATATAACGGGTCTATTTACAATAAACCAAAAAGATCCTCTGTTGTAAAATGTTGTCATCAATGCAAGTTTGAGATTTACTGTGGTAAACATGTCGACCCTTAACTGACAAGGAATGATGCTTTTCCTGCCGTAGGTCAGGTATTCACCAAAACAGAATTTAGTCACTCATGTTCAAGTAAACAAAAGATTTTTCAATCAAATAAACAATATGGCTGAGATGTTAATTGCGCACCTACATGTAAGTGTTTGCTTAATATCTTAGTTTTATTTAGATAGATGATTTTAAGAAACAAACATTCGTATACTAGTACAGTGAACCTAACAAATTTGAAATGAAAATGCAACAAATGGCTGACATGTCTGGATCTACTACTAGAATGAATAATCAAACCCTGACTTTTTTTGGAGAATCACATACTAGTAACTAACATCAGATTATTACGGCAGTAAAATTTGGCCTAGATTTACTACATGTACCAGTATATACATGTAGTCGACTATTGATCAGTAGCTTGATAGGCATTACAATCATTAGCTAGCTTGTTCAGATATGAAATGCCATCCCCATTGTTCTGGCAGAAGATTGGTGGCTCTGGGATACTCGGTGATTGTGTGATACCTGTTGTATATATTTATGTCACTACTGATATTAACAATTTAAAAAAAAACAAGCTGTGATCCAACCAGTCAAATAGGTTGGTTCAAAATATGTGATAAATTGTGTTCACGACTTCGTATATATTTAGAGCATGAACATGCAGATATATTTGTTTTATGTTTTACAGATAACAGAGGTTTAAAATTAGAGACTCTGCTCGAGTGGTGGGCTTCTAAAAATAGCGGAACTGGGTCACGCCTCATTCTGGTTTTAGACACTACACATTCCTACATGTGGGCAAAAGATGTACAGAGAGTGTGGGGAGAATATGTAGCTATTCAAACATGTATATTCCAAAAATCTTCAGATCCAGAACATGGTAATCGTGCTCAAGTAGGAATCTTTACCCAAGACTGGGTACATTATAACGAAGAAGCAGACATTTACCCTGGATGGTCGGACAAGGAGCGTACCGTCATGGCAGTGTATAAAGTATCAAAATGTTGGACAGATTTTACATTCCATTTGCCTACTGTAGAAGACATTCATAATCACTGGGACAGCAGCTTCCCAAAATGTATGAAGCCTTTGGTCAAAGCTGTTAACATTGGTGGAGCTGGCAGCCTTTGTTTCTGTTGTCAGTGTGTAACAAGATGTCTTAAGAGAAAAAGGATGAAATGGCTTCCTCCAAAACAAGTTGATACTGGACATGGCTTTAAATTAATAAGGTCATAATGATCAAAATTTATTTTTGTTTGTGCCATACTTTGTAATATTGTGGTGTGATTTATTTGCTGGAAATGTGATCATGTTTTTATAATAAAAGGTTTTTATAAAAAGGGGAACATAAATTCTATAATTATTTGGTTTTTTTTTCGTTGTTCAAAGATGTCTTCCTTATATCTATTATTTAAAAAAAATGCATATTTAGTTATACTTTAATGTTGTACATTTAATCATTAAATCTAAAATAACCTATACCTTGAAAATTGATTTTGGAACCAAAACTCTGCTGCATCATCATTAAGAACTAAAACTATTACTTTTCCCCCACCCCCTTTCAACCAAGATATCCACATTGGTTAACTATAGAGCATAGGTGTTTATACAAGACCCTGTCCTTTACTAACAAGTAACATAAATGTACTGCTGCCATTGAGTGCTCAACAAAACATTGAATGGAAATTACTGATAATTACAAAAATTTCTTTCTTTTTTAGAAAACAACCATTTGTTTTCAACGGTCTTAAATGTTAAAAATAGGGCATCTAATGGGACATTAAATGATACCCCGCCACGATATTCATCAATAGTTAAATATATTTGTATATATTAGTATACTATACTGTATATACTATACATGGCGGCCTCGGTGGCCGAGTGGTCAAGGTAGTTCGTCTACTATTGATCACGTGGTCTGTCAACACTGAGATTGCGGGTTCGATTCTCACTGCAGGCAGGGTGTACTCGACTCCAATCTTAATTGACAAGGATTGCCAGTTTTCCTACCGCAGGTCGGGGGTTCTCTCCGGGTACTCCGGCTTCCTCCCCCAATAAAAACTGGACGCCATGAAATAGCTGAAAAATTGCTGAAAGTGGCGTTAAAACACCATTCAAACAAAAAAAAATATACTATACATCCACTAGTATATATAGACAGAAAGAAATGAGTTATCTTTCTTAGACCAGAAAATTTCATTATTGTCAAATTTAGAAAATTTATAAAGTGGCAAAACTTCAATAATATTTTTCCGGTCATCCGGAAAATTGAACTTGACCTGTATTTTATTGTACTGAACAGCTGTGCAAAATATTATTCAAATCCCTTGAGGCGTTTTCAAGTTATCATCTGGAAACCTTCGGGGGTATTTGAAAATTTATAAAGTGGCAAAACTTCAATAATATTTTTCGTATCATCCTGAAAATTGAACTTGACCTGTATTTTATTGTACTGAACAGCTGTGCAAAATATTTTTCAAATCCCTTGAGGAGTTTTCAAGTTATCATCTGGAAACCTTTGGGGGATGGACGGATGGACAGACACCGAACTAAACTGAGTTTATAACATAATACCTCGCCACTTCGTGTGGCGGGGTATAAAAATTGCATGTTTTATTATAGATATGCAACAGTTTTTTAGGACTTAAGCAAACACTGCCACAATTGCTGATGAAGGATGCATGAAGGTCATATTTTTTAAACATTTTTGTCAAATTCTTGTGTTGTATTCATGTAAAAGCATTACTGTTACTTTCCATTTGCTCCAGTTTTCTTTTTAGTGATTTCATTACAAACATCTTTAATAGCCACTGACAACATATAGTGAAATACTTTATATATATCATTGCTCTTTTTGCTCATGAAATATAGTTGAATAACTGTTTACAGACCACACACTGAATACAATTTTAGTACCACCAAAAAGGATGCCAACCACTGTAAATACCATTTGTAATTCCAACTAAATTTTGAACTACATGTAGGTGCAATTAAGGACACCAGGTGAGTGATTAGTGAATGTAATTTAAGGGGGTCAAAAAAAATTCTGATGACCTCTCTGGGGTGACTACATAAACATTGTTTGACATTGTATGTGTAATAATGATTGATTTAGTTTAATATAAATTCTTGTTGAGCCTGACACAACATTTTGTGCCAAGCTGAAAGTGGGACAAAATGAACAATAAATGGAACATTTTAGCATCATAGCTTACCTGGGCCTAATGTTGTCATCACTTGTCCTCCGTCGTCTATCATCCATGTCATACATCCATCATCAACTGTTAAAAAATATAATCTTTAAAACCACTCTAACAGTTTTTTCCAAACTGGCTTGAATCATTCTTTAGGGTGCCTCATATCAAAATTGTATCGGGATGTTGATCCATGGACAAACAAGGTTGCTGTTACTACAAATAGAACATAGTGGTCAATAAATGTTTGGCTCATTTCTCAAAAATTATTATAGCTTCAGAAAAAAGCCGCCTCAAATTGTTCTGCCTATTTCCTTATTTAGTCCCAAGTTGAGTGTGGATTTCTTGTGGGTGTAATTGCCCTAGAATAACAATTTGTGACACAAATTTTAATTTTTTACAGCACTGTATATATATACGAAACTTTAATAGACTGTTTTTGTTCCTTGAAGAGCACAACCAAGGTGTTTTTAAACCAGGTTAAACATGTATTACAAGTGAGCATATCTTTATTTTGAAAACTTTTATAAATAAATATTTATATGAAAAAAAAGAAAACCGTTTTGTATGCTTTGTAGATTTTCACAGGGCATTTGACAGTGTTTCAAGAAAAGCACTCTTTAATAAACTGCTAAGAAACAAAGTCGGAGGAAAATTTTATGACCTCATTAAAATATATAATCAAATACACTTTGTTGCAAGACTGATAATATCTTAGTTCAACCTTTTCTGTCTAAGATTGGAGTGAAACAAGGGGATAGTTTAAGTCCCACACTTTTTAACATATTTGTTGACGATATAAAGTCCTACTTTGATTTTAACAAATCGAACCCAGTCACACTTAACCAAATAAATTTAAATTATCTCCTTTATGCAGATGATTTGGTACTAATTTCAGAATCACCTCAGGCTTGCAGCACTGTGTAGATGCCTTGCAAAGATTCTTTGGGAATTGGAATCTTGGTGTGAACACCCAAAAGACAAAAATAACGATTTTATCCAAATTTAAAAACAGATCTGCAATTGATAAATATAACTTATTTTGGCTCACATACTCTTGAATCGGTTCAAACTTAAAAATATTTGGATATCACCTTTGATAACGGAGGGAAATCCGGAATACCTTACTCAAACTTCATTTCAGTAGAAAAATGGATAAAACTCTATAACACGCTTATTTTACCCATTATGTCTTGTGGATCTGAAATATGGATCTCGTATTTTAACTCTAATTTAGACTCTTATAGATAAGCTACATATTGAAAAAGCCCAAAAAAGGAAAATAAAGAATATCTTGGGAGTTCACAGTAAGGCCTCAAATCTTGCATTAAGAACGGAAATGGGACTTAATAAGTATAAAGTCTAACATTTTGATGTATAAATACTATTTAAGATTAGTTGCCGTGGAGTCAAAACATAAACAAAAATTGGATTTTTTTTAAAGCGGTCTTGGAAGTAGAGAAAGTTCTTCATGAAAACAAAACATTTAGTTGGCTGTCAACTTTAATACACAAAATTAAAGAGATTACTATGATATCAAGTCTAGAGATTAGTTCTTTTGAGTTTAAAACATCATTAGAAAAAAATTATAAAGATAAAGTTCTTAGAAAACTTGATTTTATTAAGAATAACAATGAAGGCAAGTTGTGTTTTTATAATAAAATTTCATCTTCTTTTGAACTAAAAAACTACCTTAAATATAATTTGAAAAAATCAGATAGATCATGGCTACCAACATCAGAATAAGTGCACACCTATTGGCAATAGAAACAGGAAGATATTCTAGTCCAAAAATTCAACAATAGAACTTGTAAATTTTGCACAAACTCTGCAGTTGAGGTTGAATTTCTTTTCATCCTAAACTGTCCTAGTTACAAATCTTTAAGAGAAAAATTTAAGATTTTTGACTACTTCGAAGTAAATACTGAAGTTATTGAATCCTTCAACAGGAGCAAGTGCCAGGGAAATCTGTACTTACCTTAGAGAGGCTTTTAAAATTCGTTCTTTGGATCCCACTGCATGCAGCCAATCGGATATCATTAATGTAAATGCTAGAGTCAAAATGAACCCTCCTTCACAACCTGGTGGATACAATCCATGCAATCGCAGAACGTTGCTAGCACCTTTCGAAGCACAACAACCAACGAAAGCTTTACAACATACTCCAATTGTTCCTGTAAATCCAGCAATTGTATTTACATACTGACCTGTGGAATTTGTAATCCAGTATGTTGGAGAAAGAGACCGCTTTCAATATGCGACTTAACAACCATCGCTCCTTTTTCACGAAAAACAGAAATTGTCCACTAACTCCCCACCTTAAAACTACAGGCCACTCTTTGATACTGTAAAATTCTAAACTATTGATCAAAAACTCGAAGTGGAATACTTCAACCAGAAGACTTCGATGAACATTTTGGATACATCAATTAAAAACGCTAGAACCTGATGGATTTGGCCGAGGGGTCTAGACCGCTGGAAATAGTGCAGGCGAATTGGTGCCACAGTGTCGGAACGATGCGAATTCGAATCCCGCTGAGGGTAAACTAAAATTTGACTGTTAAAAATCTAATTGTAACAGTGTTGGGCTTAATTTGTAGACGTATATATAAAAGAAAATAATTACATGCACTTTATTATAACTCAAAATATGGGGACTTAGTTTTTTAATGTGTTATGTTATTTTATTTATACTTCTACTTGTGTCTTACATGTCTTATGCATGGATTACATTGCGTTGATTCATGTGCTTTTATCCAATTGATTGATTGATTGATTGATTGATTGATTGATTGATTGATTGATTGATTGATTGATTGATTGATTGATTGATTGATTGATTGATTGATTGATTGATTGATTGATTGATACGAATCAAAAAAGATTTGATATATTAAATTGTAACAAATATCGGCAAAAAAATTCCTACAAATCTCTGAATTAGTCCAAATTTTTTTCAGATGAAAATTTATACGACTTCCTGCCCTTTAACATGTTTAATGACAATTTTATATTATATCAGTAATAGCCTAAGAAATTAAAAATTAGATTGATTAGATGTTTGTTTTACGTCCCGAGCGCAGTATTTCAGCTATATTCAGGACGATAATAACGTGAAAAACAATAAATTAACAGAAATGTGGGTGGTATGACACAATTTTAACTGCCACTGAAAAAATATGGTGTATTGGTTAGGGACGGAGAATTTAGCCTTTTGTAGCAGCTTGAGCTACAATGAGCCTACTCTTTTTTCGAAATCTACAAAAGGAGTCTTTACCTTTCAAGGAGCGTGGCACTTTTCAAATACGTCACCCACTACGGTTCGCGACAAAGCTTTCCATATTGTGACCTAACACCCCTCCAACGGGGGTTGTCCCCTATCCCCGACCCAGACACGCGCTGCTCCGTGGGTCGAGGACTGTGATCCAAAAAATTAACAATTATAACAGTTAGCTAGAGTATAACTATAAATAGCAAAATTAATCAGAAGGACAAGGCCTACAAATCATTTGTCTAAAAATTGTTTGACGACTCCTTATATGAGTTATTGTTTTTAAATGACAGCTTTAGTTTTTGCCTTGAAACATAAGTGAAACTGTAAAATGCCAATAATGACTCAAAGGATTTTTTTGTAATTTTATATTTGTAAATGCATCTAAATTTGTTTGTATTAACAACCGGGCCTTAACCATGTATATAAATATATGTGAGTTTGTGCCAAAAAAGAATTTGAATTTGAATCAATAAAGACATCTTTAGCTGGCTAACTTTGTACCTTTGAAAAGGAAAATCAATAAAAATTGAACGCCTTGATATAGCTGAAAAATTGCTGAAAATGTTGTTAAACGTCCTTTAAACAAGAATTTTATACGGAATATGTCGTCACTTGATCGTTTTGGTTTTTTTTTCTTTTTTGATTTTATCTGGTACCGACAACAGGTGTGTTTCTGTGCTGTTTATCGTCCTTCGATTCGGGATTGTAATCCAGTACCTTGTATTTTGTAAACAAATGAACATCACATGTTTGTAAAACGAAAGTTGATTTTTTTTTTCAGAAAGATATCCGTACCATATATACTTACTGACAAGGTAAAACAGACGTATAATAAAAACAGTAGAATTTCTCTTTTGTAATATTATATACTGAAACTTATGAAAAGAATGATTATGCATTAATGACATAATGAACAATGTAATGCCTTCGAGTACCCAACGGTGTCTCGTCAATTGGTCCCAAGTCTTTGCCAATTGATCCCACTTTTTGGACAATTGGTACCAACACATTCAAAATTGGTCCCAACACTTTTAAAAAGTTTATTTCAGAAACATTTTTGGTTTTGTAAGACAATAATAAGTTATTGATATTTAAGAAGCTCAGAATACAAACAAATTATAATTTTTTCAAATTCGTTTTTAATATATATATTTATATATATATATAAGTTAAATGACAAATAATATCAAAAATAATTTGAGAATTGTGCATTCTTTTTAAAATATAAGAGTTGTATAGTATAATGATAAGTTTCAGAAATTTGGGGAAGTTATTGCGCTTCTAACTCAAAATTGCGAACATCCTTTGATTTAGATAAAATATTTAATAACATACCATGTGAAAAATTACATCTTAAATTTTGTAAATGTATTTTGGGAGCTCATAAGAAAAGTGTAAATTTTGCTGTCTTATCTGAACTTGAAGGTTTCCTTTATATTATGACATCATAAAATCAATCATTAATTAGTGGTATAGACAAGAAAATCTCTCATCTGATTTTTCATTATTAAAATATGCATATCTCTGTAGTAGAAATTTTGACAATATTAATATATTTATCTGGTATACTTTTGTGATAAAGCTATTAAATTACTTGGGTATAAATAGAGATTCAAGTAATTACAGCAGATATAAATTTTAAAAGATGCTTAAAAAATTACTAAGGGAAAAGCTTTGAGACAATTGGTATATATACAGACATTCTAAACTTGACGGAAAACTATGTACCTTTTTCAAAATCAAGGGTCATTTTGGCTTCGAAAATTTTTTATCGAAAATAAACAATTCAGATCAAAGAAAAGCTCTGCAGATTTCGCATATCAGCCCATAGATTACAATTGAAATAGGGCGTTTCTCTAATACACCTAGGTCTGATAGAACTTGAAAAAACTTTTCTTCTGAGGAAATTGAAGATGAAACACATTTTTTATGTGTGTGTACAAAATTCAGAACAAAAAGAAATATTTTATTTAATCTTGTTGCTAAAAAGTATCCCAGATTTTCTAGTTTGTCGAATGAATCCGAATTGATTTTTTTACTTAGTAATGAGGACACTAACATTCTAGCAGCCACTGCCAGATTTATATTAGATTGTAAACTAAAAATTTACAGTGGTGTTTAGATTTTCAATATTATATTAATATGAACATTAATAATCCAGTAAATTGTCTCATCATGTTGTCTTAGGTATAATTATGTGTATCTATCAATTATTCTTTTCCTCTTTTTTGTACAACTCTCATTGCTCCCAGTGGGCTCCTGATTTGGAAATAAAAGATATGTTATGTTATATTATGTTTCATTAGCAGCTTGGTCATATAATTATTACTTTTTTATCTTTTGAAAGCATAAGGTTTTAGTTTTATAAAAATTCAAGGAACTATAAATGCAATTGATTGCCTTTAAATGTCATTATACAAACATCAAGCAGTTAAAATGTTTATATGAACATTTACTCTTAAACCACACATTTGTATATTTTACAATAATTTACAATTTTTACTCACTGTCCCTTTTGAAGTCTTACAGAAATAATATCAAAGACGCATGTGACTTCGGCTTGGGAGGTAAGGGGTAAAAAAAATGTCTTATGATACAATGTAGGTCAGTTGTAGAAAAACCAATCAAATTTAATCTTTAACTGAAAAAAAATATAAGAGAAAAAGATGTAGCTCTAAAAATCACTTTATTCGACATCATGTCTTCTGAATATGTAATCTGCACCAGATCAGTTCGAGTGAAACACCACGACTTTACCATTCAGGCTTCGTGTTGTGGGTTATGCAATTCTTGGACACACGGAAAATGTAGTTCTGGTAAGTCTTGTTTATTTATTTTTTTATACCTTATTCCATATTTTACATTCGTTGACCATAATCATTTATAAACTTAAATGTTGTACAACAAGACTAAGGGACAGAATACCTTATTGATGGATACATTTAAGTCTTGTGTATTCTTACATCAGTATATAAATGCATTAATTTTTTTTTTGTAAATTACTTATTAGATTTAAAATAACTTAAGACCTGCAAGTATATTCTTAAAAAAATCGTAAATGTAACGTAAGTTTACGACAGTTTTCAATATTCACAAAGATTCGTAGTTGTAAGTTACGTGTAAAATCGATCGTAAACTTTCGTCTGCTCCTGAGGGCTCGTAGGTCCTAGCTTCCTTCATAATTTTGCAAAGAGAAATTGAGGTAATTATTTCTCTTTCAATATGTTTACTTCCAAAGTGAAAGAAGTAATTGAGCATGCGTGATAATGCTACATGCAAAGCGTAATTAAGATGTACTATTGCTTTTTTACATGCAAAACTGTGATTACTTTTGAGAATATGAACAATCGTAGACTTAAACGTTAAACATGTTAAAAGTTACGACTATTTTATCTTTACACGTTAGTGTAAATTTATGATTTTTTGAAAATATTGCTGCTGGTCAGCAATGAAACTATCTGTAAAAATCATATCTGCCTTCAAAGTCGATTAATCATCATTCAATTAACAAAGTTGTCAATTTCATGTGCCACTGTGAAATTGGCTAATTACTGGTAGATTACCTGAATACCTTAATTTTATTGCCTTTGAATTTGCTAATAAAACATATTTACTTATTTAATTTATTCAGTTGTATTATAAAAATTTCCAAAGAATATGTTAAGCACTATATTTTTCCTAACAAAAATATTATTTCAGCCTTAATAATTGTTATATACATATAATATGTATAATTGTTAATTTCAATTGTTGGTTGTTGTTGTATTGCATTATTATGTTGTTGTTAAACAGTGCTTGTCTGTAAATTCTGTCTGTACTTGTAATTATATTTGTTTTGCAGATTTTCACAATACAACAATACAACAGAACTTATATGTGCCAATTGTGAGCCTGTTTGTGAATCTACGCGCACCTCCACTGGTCATGACAGCACCATTCCTAATTTTAATTTGACATTGGCTACATATACAAAAACTTCAGACACAGACCCGAAGACTGTGTAAAGCCTTACAATGAACAATATTCTTTATGTTTTTTGCTTTTGTGCTTGGTTTTACGTGTGATGTATCCCATTAGATACTCATAAAATAGTCCCAAATGTTAATGACAGAAATCAGCAATACACAAATTCTTCCTTGAGTACAATTATTATTGAGCTCCATTTACATTCGTGTAACATTACATGTAGTATTTAATTGCTTAGGATTGCTATATTTTATTTTTTTATAGAAAGACTGAAATAAAACTTAATTCTATACAACTATTGTCTAAAGGAAAGTATAACAAAAATATAAATTAGTAATGACAAAATTATTTATCTGGAATTCATTAACATTTATTCATGTTCATGGGCATGTACATAGCACAAAGGATGCTATATTATTTACACAACAAGCAAAATAAATGTAGGCAGAGGTAATTTCAATACATATACATTACACACATTATGTGTAGGTTACAACTACCTGTATCACGTCGAGAATGTTTATTTTCGTATCAGTACGAGACACGCAGAGAGCAGAACAAAACTGAATGTTAAAAATTTTAAATTTAACATTCAATAAAGCATTGTTTACAAAATATAGTCTCTAACGTCACACTTATTATGATGTCATATTTCATTCATAGAATGAAAGTTATTCACTGAAGTATTGGTTATGCCATTCAATGTGACGTCAAGAAGTAGTTCAGACAAAAGTACATCTTGTATCAAATATAGATGATACAAGGTTTTTTAACACACAGCCTGTATAAATCGCTAATTTTTCAGATTTTAACAAATTAATATGATAATAATAATAAATTCTTTTTTAAAGAGGGTAACACAGTTAGTTTACAAAACTAATCTTCCCTGAGGCCTTCATTAAAACAACTTATTAAACAAAACAGCATATAAAATGGAATATTACAATGTGTACTCATACTACAGTACAATAGACAATTTGATCATAATAACACATATATAATGTACAGAACATTGGTATGGTTTGAGACACTGTCTAGCAATGATTTTATTTGTTTAAAAATTTCTTTATTTTTGTTTTAAAAAGGTTGTAGTTTGCTACATTATGCAAACTCATAGGTAAATCATTCCACAATACTGAACCAGAATATAAAAATGAGTGTTTGTATAATTCAATATTAGGTTTGGGAACATATAATTTTTCTATCGCATTATTACGTAATTGGTACAGATTGTCAGAAAACATATTTTTGGGGTAAATTGGTGCTTTGCTGTTAATGATTTTATGCATCAACAAATATTTATGATATTTAATTCTCATGTCAACAGTCATCCATCCTAGTTGTTTAAATAGAGGTTCTGATGGTGCTAATGGGTCAGCATCTAGGATGACTCGAGCAGCTCTCTTTTGTAGTTTAATTACCCTAGACAATTGGTCAGTTCCACAACCTCCCCATAGAATACAACAATAATCAATTAAGGGGAGAATATAACCATTGTAATATGCATTTCTAGTATTATTGTTTAAAAATTCCTTAATTTTAGTTAAAAGGTGTATTCTTGAAGATATGCATTTACATAAATGATCAATTTGGTTCTTCCAAGTAAGGTTATTATCTATTCTTACACCAAGCAGTTTTTTGCAATCAGAATTTTGTAGAGTGGATGAATTTATTAACAGGGATGGTGGACTGCTAATTGACTGAAGTCTTTGTTTAGTTCCAATTGTCATACATTTTGTTTTATCAATATTAATAAACATGTTATTGTGTTTGCACCATTGTTCAACATTCTGTAAATCATCTTGAACTTTAGCTTGAATGTCTTGAATATCTTTTCCTGACCTATGCAAGGTGGTGTCATCTGCATATAATTCTGTTTTATAGTTTTTTATTGATAATGGAAGGTCGTTGATATAAATAACAAATAAAAGAGGTCCAATGATAGAGCCTTGTGGAACACCATATTTAATAATCTTTTGACTGGAATAAGCACTACCAATCTGTACTTGTTGAGTTCGTTCATTTAAATAAGATTCAAAAAATTTAATACATGTATGACTGAAACCATACAGTTGTAGTTTATTACATAATATTTTGTGGTCAACAACATCAAATGCTGTTTTGAAGTCAAGAAGTACAGCTAAATTAATATTTCCATTATTCATTTCATGCAGCCATTAGTCTACAATATTTAATAAGTGCTGTTTGACAGGAATGGTTTGGTCTAAATCCTGTTTGAGCAGGATGCAATAACTTATTTTTATTGAGGTATTTGTAAACATGGTTTGAAACATGCCTTTCCAATAACTTTTATATGGTTGGTAAAACGGATATTGGCCTGTAGTTGGTTGGGAGATTTTTGTCACCACTTTTATATACTGAGGTTACTTTAGCATTTTTCAAGGTAGAGGGGTAAATACCTGTATCAATTATTCTATTAAAAATGTATGTTAGGGGGGAAGCAATATGAGAATTTAGCACATATCTTTAATATTTTCGGACCAATAATATCTGTCCCTGAGGACTTGTTTACATTTAATTTAGTTAATTCATCAAAAACCTCATTTATCTTGATACATTTATACAGCCTTGATACATTTATACAGCCTTGATACATTTATACAGCCTCGATACATTTATACAGCCTTGATACATTTATACAGCCTTGGTACATTTATACAGCCTTGATACATTGCACTTGAGCAAGTTCTTGTGGTAAAATCCTTCATCATTATTATTTGCTCATTGATAATTATACACAACATAAAATACTAAAAATGTAATTCTTTAATTACAGATTTCCACTATTAAAGTTGTAAAAAAACACATAAAAGACTTAAATCTCCATAAAATAATTTGTTTAATTGATGAAAACTGCATAGTGGTGTGTTGGTGTTATTAAATTTTGATGCATGTATCTAGTGGTAAAAAGTCATACGCTATAACATGGATGATGAAATAACCACAAAGGTCCACAGTCAGCTCTGTTGGTTGAGCTCTTGGTACATGTATGTTTCATTTACCAAGGTGTCTTATTTACATGTATTTGAACTATAGAATATAAAGATTTTTCTTGTCGACTCTTCCCATCTATATACTTCTCTTAGGTTGACAATATAATCTTTTAGTTATATTGTGGAAACCCTTGACCTTCTGTAAGAAAATATGAAGTTTACAATCTTTCAGCTATTTTGTGAAAATAAACTTACATTCAATTAATTGTTTTATCAGTGCTATGCTGGCATATTTGATGTTAATATTCTTTTAAAGTCTTAATGTTTAAATAAATTTTCAGAACAATTTACAATAAATGGATATTTGCAACAGTATAGTTCAGTTCTTCCTTTAAAAAAATGTCATTTTATGATATTCAACAAAGTACATAACAATGGAGTCTTTTTTTGATACATGTACATGTAACCTTCAAAACGTAAGAAAATGTGATGATTAGTTAACAGTGTAGACTTAATTTGTTCTGTCCTGTTAAACTGTTATTTATGGTTTTAAAACTAGTTCCGTCATAGTTGCAACAGTATATTGTAATTTTTATGTATTGCAAAACATTAGCTAGTCAAAAATGTGTAAGCATGCATTAAAGTAATAAATAATTTTTCCAGATTGGATATTGAACAATATGGATGCCAGTAGATATGAAGTTTATGAAGACCATCTTAAACAGTTAGAGGAACAACTGGTTACAGTAACAATAGAAAATCAAAATCTGGGTAGTCTCTTTATTTACTTCTGATTTAATAAACCTAATAATGATGGTCTAAATATTTAAATATACATAATAAATGTAAGCTACTAATAAACTAAAGAAGGGTATATATGGTAGAAGTCATTAGGACCATGATGTAAACTGTTTGGTGGTGTTTAATGCACCTCATTATCTTCTTGTCCTACGCTAAGTTGTAGTTGTGATTTCCGGTACTTGTTTAAATATATTTGTTTTCCAAAATTACATTGTCATTTTTTCATATCAATCTACCATTAATAAATACATGTATTTGACATATATATATATATATATATATATATATATATATATAAAACTGAGCATTTAAGTTCAGACTTTAATTAGGTTCTTGTAATATGTAAAGTTTAAATGGTATAGTACTTTGTTTTGAATATATAAAATTAACAATTCATGTTCAAATATATGCACTGAGTGATGTGCAACTTATCTCATTGTAGTATCACAGCTTCAAGGTTATCAAGATAAAGAATCATTAGACAGACTGAAAGCTGAAATCGACATAGAACGAAATAGATACAGGAAATTAGAGGCTAACTTTAAGTCAGTCTAAAATAAGATTTTAAACTTAATTTTGGTAAAAGAGAGTGACATTAATATTTTTCTTAAATAATTAGTTACATCAAGCTGATAATGGATTGGTTTCCTGTCAGATCAAATCAAAGACTTAAGGTACTTCTTTGCTAAACCAGGAAGCACTGGTGAAGTAGAGTAATGTATGTTTCACGAGGGTAGAGAAAACTCTAGTCTACATGTAGTGAGGAGTGAAGTAATGTGTCTAACAAGTGGGTAGTAGAAACATTGTTCTACATGTAGTGAAGAGTGAAGTAACCTGTCTAACAAGCAGGAAGAGGAAACATGGTCTACATGTATTGTGTAGTGGAGTAATGTATGTAACATGTATGTAACTTGCAGGTAGAGGAACCACTGGTCTACATGTAGTGAGTAGTAGAGTAATATGTCTAACAAGCTGGTTTGTTTATTCATTATAGATAGAGAAAATACATTTCCATGCAGAATACTGATTTGTTTGTACACAGTACACTTATTTTTGACCAACTATTGAAGGTTTTTATTCTTGTTATTTCAGACGGCTTCAGGAAGATTATGACAATCAGTGTGTACATAGCTCTGAGAATGTACAAGGATGGGTGGATGTATCCATTAAGACAGGTTATTATACTTCGTTGTTAACGGTCTAAAACATACTATTATTATGTTTAGATGTATGTTGGTTTGTTCAAGGATCATTTGCATTTTGTGCAATTAAAATTAACTATACGTCATGTTGTCATCACCTGTCACCCAATGTCATTTGTTGTCGTTCTGTCTCTAAACCTGTCATTAAAACCACTGGGCCATTTTATTGAACCAAATTTGGAATCTATGGTTCTTGGATTGTTCTCTTTCAAATATATCTATTAGTTCAAATTTGACCGATTTAACGTTTGTTGATCCAGAGTTATGGCCCCTTATATTGCCACCCACTCGTATTTTGTCCACATCCAATTTCGGCAATTTTCATTCATTCAGCAATTTAAACAATGAACGTAAGGCTAAATTACTGTTAAAGTATCTTGAATTTATTGCTTTAAACAAACGACTCCTCAATAATAAAGTCCAGTGCATTTTAATGAAATTACCATCCTTTAAAGCAAGACATTTTCTTAGCCCAAATTGGAGTGTACTACCATAATGGTGAAAACAAAATTTGTGGTTTCTGCATGATAATTGGAAGGCCATTTCTAAATTGTTTTTGAGTTCAAATTGACCATTTTCAATGTGTCATTTTGGAGTTATGGCTCCTGAATTAAATTGCTCAGTTTCGGGAGTTGTAATGATTAACATTGATGGCCTAAATTTGTGCAATTTTATTTGACAGCAAAAGCAAAGAAAGTAGAGTACACTACAACGAGGTACCAAAAGTTTGATAGGTTATGGCAGAGAATTGTGGGATCAGTGCACTCATTTATGGATGATTTTACAGTAGAACCTTTAGACCAATCAGACAATCAGGAAGGAGAACCTTTAACAGTTAAACAGTAAGCTATGTCTATAGTCTATCAGAATTAATTTTATCACTGGTGATGATTGACAAATAAAAACTACATTGCCTCTGCAAAGCGTTCATTGTATCATGTTGAAATGATATGAAATTAATAATGATAATGATAAATCATAAAAAAATAATGATTATATTTTTGTTTCAGATTGAAAGAGAACATCAACAGATTTAGTAAGTAAACTGATCAACTTACATGGTATGAAAAATAGCTAGAAAACCAACCGAACAACAATAGCATTTGTTATTAATCTATCTGTATTGTAAACTTTCTGCCAAAATCATGAAAATCATACAGTTTCTGGTGCAACTTAAAACTTTCTGAAGAAATATTTAATGAAATATGTTGTCACATGTCAGAAGTAGTAAGTAGTTATATAAAACATTCCATTCATCTTGTTTTCTCTCTAGCGGTTTCTTTTGATTAAATTTTATTTATGTAGGCTGATTGCTTTCATGTTTTGAATCAGGTTATTGAGGACAACAATAAGATTAAGTTCAAATTATAGGACAGATCTACTTATGAGTCAAGTGTTTTGGCCCATAAAATTTTCCTTGTTTTTTTTAAACATTACTGATTCCCTAAAAAAAATGGTAATGACAGTCATCATTTTATTTTGTTTTACTTTCATTAGATGCTTTAAATCTGAATAAAAATTTCCAATTTCAAAAAACTATGGGGGAACACTGTGATTTTTATTGGAAAGTAAATAAATGTGGTTTTTAAGAACCAGATAATTTTTATTCTGCCTCATATGCAGAAATTTTGCTTAAATACAGTAAAAAACTGCTGGTAAAATAAGACAGTGTTAGATTTTGCACATAATAATGAAAGATTTATATTTTTTTAGAAACTGATTTAAAGCCTTTCTTAGATACAATTAAAGGAATCCAACAGTTACTGGCATGGAAAACTCCTTCATACACTCTACTTATATTTATGGTTTGTATTAATGAAATGAAATTATTATCTGTCTTAGATATGATACCAAAAATTATTATACCCCCAAATATAATGAGGCTATATTGGAGTCATTTGGTAGGTGTTTCTTTAGACAAGATTTCTCTGCATTCTTTATCTTCAAACATTTGTCAGATTTTTTTTTAACTTCACAGCATTTACAGGTTGGAATCTTAGTTGTACATATCCTTGGCATGTCATGCATGACTTGATTTTAAATTTGTAATGGCCTATAATATTTTGTCAATGCCTTTTCTCACATACCATTGGCAGGCTTTTAATATAGTTTCACAGCATTTAAAAGTAATAAACCTGTTTGTGTATAGAATTGGAATATATTCTTGATTTTAAATGAGTAATTGCCATTTGTTATAGTTGTTAAATATACTTTCAATAAATATCTTTATTATTGGCTGACTGTGTTCTGATTTTGATGGTACTTTACAGCATTTTAAAGTACCATGGTCCAAGCATAGTAGTGCATATCATAGGCATTTTATTTAGGCACCTGCTTGATTTTGAATGAGTTATTGCCCTTTGTGGGAAAGCAGTATAGGGATTATCATCATCTTCAATAATACTTCTTGTTTTATTTGAATTAGTAGTTATGGAGAAAATTCATAATTGATGAATTTGAGCAAACACAGAATTCATCCTATATTTTAACCGTAGATTCCTAAAATTTTAGTCAGTTCTAGATTTAGCAGTAAGGTTCATTTGTCTGTCAAATGAGCGATTAATTGATTGATCTATTGTATTTTGTCTGAAAAAAAATTGTTCACTTTATGGTGATAGAAGGAGTAACCAAAGAGAACCACTTACTCCTAGCAAGCAAGGATTATGTTACGTTAGATCTTTCTAGAAGATCTAAAGTAACCCCATTGTCACCTGGCAACAAAGCAAGTGAAAGATAAAATTGTAAATGGATTGTGGTCAAACTGTAGTACCTAGCAAGCATGTTTCCAGTAGAATGCACCATTTTCTTAAACAAAAGTAAGACAACCTCAAAACTCTCATTCTACAGTGAACAGAATATATAAACAAACTAACGAGTAAACTAAATGGCAAAATGAATAGCAATTTGACAAAATGTAAAAAGAACAGAAATTTACTTATAGAGTTGTATGAACCATGACATAGTATTAAACACATGTTTCATAAGAATGGTTCTAACAGCCTTCCTTAATTTACAATCATTCTAGTCTAGCCAGGGATTTAGATTTTATCATAAACTTTCCCTTTAAACAAGCCCTTATAATTTATAATTATTTATAATTCTATAAACAATCAATTAAATTTTATTTGTGGTACAATCTGATAAGAATATTTTTATTCTAGTGTGTCTATATCATTCCTGTAGTCAGCACAGTTATATAATAGTCCCTGTATCAGTATTCTGTGATTAACAATTTACTGGGAAAGCAACAAAGTGATCAACATTTTCACTATACTTACCTTCTAAAGATTACTAGTTCATCCCCAAATAATTTTAATGCTATTTGTATGTTAAATTTTATAAAAATTTCGACCAGTTCCATTCATTTACAAGGATTATACATGCAAGCAGTTTATAAAAAAATGTAAATGTTTATTTTAATAGAAATGAAATTGTAAGACTGTTACTATGTCTGATGTATTTACAAATATCAAAAAAATAAACTATGGTGACAGATTATTTCTAGCATTATTTTCTTACTCTTATTATTCCTGATTTATGTTGTTGTCATTTATGTGTATGATGTATTGGGAGACTTAGGGGTCTTCCATAATTGTCAACCATCTTCATAAGTGTGCAAACCGCACACTTGAGGGAGGGGGTTAAAAATTTCGACATTTTTGCGTACACTTTTTTTTATCTTCAGAAATTTTTTGTTTCCATGGAGTTTGGTTTTTATATTAGTTTAATGGTTGATGTACACTTTTTGATGGGGGGTGGGTGGTCTCAAAAAGTGTGCTTTTTGCACACTTGTGAAAATGGTTGACAATTATGGACCACCCCTTAACAGTATAAGTTTTACATCTATGTCAAATGACACGGCTTGATCTGAAATAAATTCCATAAAGACATTATGTGATTTATCTATAGAATTGTCATTCTTTGGTGCATCATATGATGAGGTAGGAGTGAACAATTCATGCAATCCTTACCCAAAGGGACATAACTGGAATTAAACAGATAATTGAAATCCAGCTAGTCACCAGCTTATTTAACGGGGACAGTTAATCTTTTAATGCAGATGTTATAGTGAAACATAATTGTTACATTTATATTTCACTGTTAATTTCAGATTTATATTGTTGCAGTTTGGAATGGTTGCCTGATGTCTGTTGTATTGTTTTGTCTTGTTTTGAGGATGATTGTTAGTTATTTAAATCATCAGTAAGTTTTTAGATTAAAGCATCATAAGTTTAAAGTCTGGATGTTTAAAGAAAAATGTAAATTTACAACTTTCAAATTGAGAGATTTGTTTCTAGAGTCTGAATCTAAATTTCCAGAATCTGACTATATGGTGTTAGAATACTAGAAATTATATGTTTGTTCATCATTTGGACAGATTCGTCACTTTAATTATGAAATTAAAGACCTTCATGGGTGTTACAGATAGGGGAAATGTGATAAAAACCCATTTTCCATGTGCAAACAGATCGGTTAGGGTAGTGGGGGTCTGGGGGATGTACAAAAAGGGCCATGCTGTATATGCTTATAATGGTATTTAAGGTATTCAACTCTTGTTATAAATATTCAGTTGCAGATATTAAGCAAATATTTATTATTAACTATCATACGTCACAGATCAAGTTTAAATGTTCCGGTGCAATGATTTTTGACGAAATTATGACGAAACTTATAAATTTTATTTGCCAGTAGGGAACTTAGTAGCAATATTATCCAAACTTCTCATTTTATAGAATTTACAAGTAAATAATAAAAGAACATAATGGTAGATCTGTTAATCTATTTTGCAGTGATTCTCCAGATAAAATTACAAGTATTTGAATCAATTACTTTTTTTAGAAAATAACAAACAACAATAGATATAAATTCATTTATTTTCAGTGGTTTTGAGGTCAAGTTCAATTTTTTTCAACCTGTGAAAGAGCCAAAGGTATGTGAACAAAAATTTGTTGATCTTTTTTACACCCTGCTTAGACAAGAATCAGGGGTATAGAGATCCCATATCTGTCCATCCAACCATCCTTACATCTGTCTTTTCGTCAGTTAGTCTCAAATAGCCTGCCTCTTATTTAAATAAAAATTATGGGATATTGTTGCGTATCAGGAGAGTAAAAAGTCTATTGATGCTGAAGGAATTCTTCAAAGGTCAAGGTTATAGTTGACAAAAAGCAAGTCATTTCCTTCAATATCTAAAAAGTTTAGCTAATCAAATCTAAAAAGTAATACATCTACCACAACTACCTAACAATACAGGGATTAAAATTATTTCCAGAAGTTGTCAGACATTGTTTGACACAAGTGATCATTGCACTGTTTTTAAATGCATTAAAATGGTACACTATCATGTCAAGAAAAAAATATGGCGTTGAAAGACATAAAAATTGCTCTATTAAGAAGTGCTGTTTTAATTTTTTAAGTAAGATAGTTAAAATGTGATGTTAGGTAAATGTCAAGAATCATGAATTTCATTTAAGTTCCTTGTAAAATTGGTTAATCATTATCAGTGAAATTTATATTAATTTCAACAGGTCATCCTTTATCTCCAAAAAAGGAAATTTGGGGAAATAAACTGGTAATAAAAAATAACTGTAACCTGGGTATTAGGCCTCCTTCAAGGAAATAGTATAGTTAATATCACCTTAAAATAAAAAATTTTAAGTACATTATTTTGACATGCTTGATTTGTTATACTGTATAGATTAATTTTTTGTTTGTTTGAATGGTGTTTAATGCCACTTTCAGCAATGTTTTTAGCTTTATAATGGCATCTAGTTTTATTTGGGTGGAAGCCCAACTACCCTGTGAAGAAAACGCCTGATGTTCAGTTGGAAAACTGGCAATCTATGTCAGTTTAGACTGGAGTTGAGCACACCCTGCCCGCAGTACGACTTGAACCTGCAACCTCAGTGTTGATAGACAACCTGATCAAAAGTAAATGAACTACCTTAACTACTCGGCAACAGTCATGTGGCCACAGTAGTCCCTGTGTATTGTATAGATAAAAGTATCTTACATTATGTGTAGGTATAACTACCTGTATAACGTTTGTGCACATTCTTATCACTACGAGACACGTTTCAAATTGTGATGCAGAATATATATTCAACTGTTGAGATGTGATACAGGTAGTTGTACCTAAACTAAAATGTATGTAATAACTTTATCTAAAATTAAGTATAAACAAGGTAGAACAAAACTGAATGTTTAAATTAATTTATATTAAATGAAACATTATTACATAAAATATAGTTCCTAACGTCACACATATTATGACAGAACATTTAATTCATAGATTGAATGAAATCAAACGGAATTTCCCACATTCCTTTCATTATGACATCATAAAGTAGTTCCATATAAAAGTTCATCTTGTATCTCCTGTGTAGTTGATACAAGGTTGTGGATCTAACACCCAGGTTGTATCCATCATTATTTTTTTGCATTCTTTATAGTAGAAAAATAAGCTTTATTTTGGTACTAAAAATAAAATGCGAGTGAATAATAATCTGTACGTGTTTTGTTTGCATATGAATATGTATGTGGTGAAAATTAACAGGGAAAAGAAGAGATTTAATTTCACTAGATGAATAAGTCAATTTTATTTGCTAGATAAAACATTACTTTTTATATGATAAATATTTTTTTTAATTTTCTAGAATGAAATATGTTAAATCCTGTTGTCTTCGTATTATTAATTAAACAATTGAAACTTTATTAAATACATGTCTTAAACACAAAGAATGATAATTTATTTCACAACAAATAAAAACACAGCAACTCGCATTTTAACGCTAGGACTGTGAGCTTCAATCAGACTTGCCACAAGCTGTATTATAATCCAGCTTTTATTGGCAAGGATTTTCAGTTTTCCTGCAGTTTGGCAAGGATTTTCAGTTTTCCTGCAGTTTGGCAAGGATTTTCAGTTTTCCTGCAGTCTGGCAAGGATTTTCAGTTTTCCTGCAGTGTGGCAAGGATTTTCAGTTTTCCTGCAGCCTGGCAAGGATTTTCAGTTTTCCTGCAGTCTGGCAAGGATTTTCAGTTTTCCTGCAGTCTGGCAAGGATTTTCAGTTTTCCTGCAGTCTGGCAAGGATTTTCAGTTTTCCTGCAGTTTGGCAAGGATTTTCAGTTTTCCTGCAGTCTGGCAAGGATTTTCAGTTTTCCTGCAGTTTGGCAAGGATTTTCAGTTTTCATGCAGTCTGGCATGGATTTTCAGTTTTCCTGCAGTTTGGCAAGGATTTTCAGTTTTCCTGCAGTCTCACTTGGTTTTTGGCTTCTTCATAACCTGGACACTATGACATAGCTGTAGAATGGTTGAGAGTGGCATAAACATTCAAAACAAACAGCAGTTGCCTTGTAAAACAGTATGAAGAACATATGTTGTTGATTTAATACTTGGTCCTGCATCAGTTAGAGTGAACATCATAACTTGCATTGTGATTCTGTAAGATTGAGTAAAACCGGCAAAAATTAAAAAATTGAGATAAACTGCCAATAAATCATGAACTGGAAGTAGAAATGACTTTATAAGGGCAGAGGAACTGTCATAATGTATTTTGTACATAATTTTGTCATTTTAATAATATCATTCTACTGCTTTTTTTTCTAGTAATTCTGGAGTCGATTTCACAAAACGTCGAAAGTGTAAAATCTGTCGTAAGTGCTGACGTCACAGTGGATTTCGCTTTGATCTTCCAACACTTACGATAGATTTTACACTTACAACTTTTTGTGAAATTGACTCCTGGCCTTAGTACTATATTAATGGTGGAGTAATTCCGGAATGCCATATCATTTAGAAATTTCATCATGTTTATACATTTAATTTGACCATTTACTAATGCATGGAATTAAAACTTAGTCATAATAAGGTGTCAGTAATTATATTATACAAAAATATACTTCTGAAACTATGCATAAATGAAACCTTAATTTGTTTTTTTTTAATAATTACTTTTAGTTGAATGAAGAAGATAATCTTGGACTGTCAGATAAATTTAATTTGGTGATACAAGTAGCAAAGAAAGTTCAGGTAAACTAATTACTTAACAATTTACTACTTATCGGTACCTGAAGTAGTCATTGCAGAGATTTTATGTGTCCAGATTATTTTTTAACATTTAACTTAAGTTTCAAAAGAAAAGAATTAGGGGCACAATGTTAGAAAAATATCTAAAATCATTAAATTTCATAACAATCTTATTTTGTCAGGAATTACATTGTATATTGGAAAGAAAAAATCTTAATAAAGTAAAAACAATCATTTCAGCTACTGGTAGTCTCAAATAAGTAAAACTAATTCTATGAAAGCTAAAAACATCAATGGAAATGAAAAAAAAACTAAAGACCCAGGATTCATGGATAACTTAGTAATGAATGTTTTTTATAGGATTTTTAATTTCTAAAAAATAAGATGTCTTATGAAAATACTGGTAGTTCAAAGTATTTTAGGTAGAATGATAATTAGTCATTATCACTTTACACTTGGATTATTTTTTTTTTCTTTCAGAATGGATTAGGGTCAGCAGCTGATGGTTTAGAAAAGATACAAAGGTAACATATTAGTGATAGGTGAAACTGTTTGTATAACACTGAAATCTTGTTTGTATTACACTGAAATCCTTCTTGTATTACGTAGAAATCATGTTTAAACAATATGACAATTTATTTTTATTGCCATCACTTGGCGTCCGTCGTCGTCGTCGTCGTCGTTAACTTTTCTTCAAAAATCTTCTCCTCCAAAACCACTGAAGGGATTGCTTTGAAACTTTGCATACATCATCAGTAAAATGCCCTCTACCAAGTTTGCCCAAATCATGGCCTCAGACCAACCAACATGGCCGCCATGGCTAAAAATAGAACAGAGGGGTCAAAATACAGTTTTTTGCTTATAGTTCAAAAAGTATAACAGATACAGGAAAACCGAAGAGACCTTCCTTCTTCAGCATCTAAAGCTCTACAAAACACTCCATTGGGTCAAAGTTGTATGATGACGCCTTGTAGGAGTTATTGCCCTTTAATTGTCAAAATTGATGATTTTTGCCATTTTTGCCTCAAAATCTTGAAAATTATTAGAACTAGAGAAAAAGTTAGCATTGCTTAATTGTTCTGCTCTATGAGGGCTACAAAAATGACATAAGTGTCAAGATTGTCTGATTAACCGTTTAAGAGTTATTCCCCTTGAACTGTTTTTTTTTAATCGGTTTTAATTGATTTTTTAAAATCTTCTCCTCTGAAACAACTGAAAGTACTGCTTTGAAACTTTGTACACATCATCTGTCAAATGTCCTCAACCAAGTTTGCACCAACCATGGCTGCAGATTAACCAACATGGCCACCATGGCTAAAAATAGGATGGGGGGGGCGGTAAAATACAGTTTTTGGCTTATATTTAAAAAAGTGTAACAGATACTGGAAAACCAAAGAGACATGCCTTCATCTGCATCAAAAGCTCTACGAAACACTCCATTGGGTTGAAGTTGTATGATGACTCCTTATAGGAGTTATTGCCCTTTAATTGTCGAAATTGATTATTTTTGACATTTTTGCCTCAAAATCTTGAAAATTATTAGAACTAGAGAAAAAGTTAGCATTGCTTAATTGTTCTGCTCTATGAGGGCTACAAAAATGACTTTAGGGTCAAGATTGTCTGATGAACCCTTTAGGAATTATTCTCCTTGAACATTTTTTTAATCAAATTTACTTGATTTTAACAAATCTTCTCCTCTTAAACCAATGAAAGGACTGCTTTGAAACATTGCATACATCATCTTTAGGATGTCCGCTACCAAAATTGTCTAAATCATGACACCTGACTACCTACATAGCTACGTTGGATTAAAATAGAAAAAATGATAAAAGGGGGGGGGGGGGGGGTCGAGAGAGTTTTCGACTGATAGTTAAAAAAGTATAACAGGTATAGAAAATTTGAAGTGAACCTCCCTTCTCCCTCTAACCATCAAAAGATCCTCCTTATAGGAGTTATTTCACTTAAAAGGTCAAAATTGATGATTTTTGCAAAAGTGTTGGGCAATTCTTTATAGCAAAGAAAAGCTGGATAAAAAAGGGTTGTTTGGTTTCAGGTTCAGGTGAGCGATACAGGCTCCTGGGAGCCTCTAGTTTCAATTGAAATGGCTAGTAACTGTACATGTAGTAAAATTAAAGCTATAACATGGTATTTTATTGGGGAGCAGAGTACTAGGTATAACCCCCTGGAATCCCTGACCTTCGGGGGGGGGGGGGGGGTGAACTGCCAAGTCTTGTCAATTAAGGCTGAACCAACATTGACAAAAGTATGGTAAAAACTCAACTTTAGTGATGTTACTAGTATGCTTTCATTCACTGAGTTCATCACTAAAATAATGTAGACACTTTTTCTATCTTTCTATCTCTGCAGAGCTACAGAAAGGTCCCATTACCCATAATGGAAACATGCCACAGAAGTGATTCACACTGAGGGATGTTATACATGTTTTCTGCTAGTACACTGTTCCAGGGTTTATTAAATATTTTTATAATTTTCTGCCTAATTGATATTTCTCCACAATCTTATTTATAAGTGTTAACACCTTATTCATTGTCATGCAGTTGTTGACAAAATATCAACAGTGGTTAAAGTGCTTAATTGTATTTTGTTGGATCAGTTTATGTGAAAATTGGCATTCTGGATTATCTGTAAGTCCTTGCCATGTCTGCATTGAATGAAATGTTTAAGTACAGTACTAAAATTGTAGACATTTTAGAATTGTTAACTTAGTGACAGAGAAAGCTAAATTCTTTGTAGCTGAGACCATTACAAGTATAGGGACTTCTTTGTAGCTGAGACCATTACAAGTATAGGGACTTCTTTGTAGCTGAGACCATTACAAGTATAGGGACTTCTTTGTAGCTGAGACCATTACAAGTATAGGGACTTCTTTGTAGCTGAGACCATTACAAGTATAGGGACTTCTTTGTAGCTGAGACCATTACAAGTATAAGGACTTCTTTGTAGCTGAGACCATTACAAGTATAGGGACTTCTTTGTAGCTGAGACCATTACAAGTATAGGGACTTCTTTGTAGCTGAAACCATTACAAGTATTGGGACTTCTTTGTTACTGAGACCATTACAAGTATAGGGACTTCTTTGTAGCTGAAGCCATTACAAGTATAGGGACTTCTTTGTAGCTGAGACCATTACAAGTATTGGGACTTCTTTGTTACTGAGACCATTACAAGTATAGGTGCTTCTTTGTAGCTGAAGCCATTACAAGTATAGGGACTTCTTTGTAGCTGAGACCATTACAAGTATTGGGACTTCTTTGTAGCTGAGACCATTACAAGTATAGGGACTTCTTTGTAGCTGAGACCATTACAAGTATAGGGACTTCTTTGTAGCTGAGACCATTACAAGTATAGGGACTTCTTTGTAGCTGAGACCATTACAAGTATAGGGACTTCTTTGTAGCTGAGACCATTACAAGTATAGGGACTTCTTTGTAGCTGAGACCATTACAAGTATAAGGACTTCTTTGTAGCTGAGACCATTACAAGTATAGGGACTTCTTTGTAGCTGAGACCATTACAAGTATAGGGACTTCTTTGTAGCTGAAACCATTACAAGTATTGGGACTTCTTTGTTACTGAGACCATTACAAGTATAGGGACTTCTTTGTAGCTGAAGCCATTACAAGTATAGGGACTTCTTTGTAGCTGAGACCATTACAAGTATTGGGACTTCTTTGTTACTGAGACCATTACAAGTATAGGTGCTTCTTTGTAGCTGAAGCCATTACAAGTATAGGGACTTCTTTGTAGCTGAGACCATTACAAGTATTGGGACTTCTTTGTAGCTGAGACCATTACAAGTATAGGGACTTCTTTGTAGCTGAGACCATTACAAGTATTGGGACTTCTTTGTAGCTGAGACCATTACAAGTATTGGGACTTCTTTGTAGCTGAGACCATTACAAGTATAAGGACTTCTTTGTAGCTGAGACCATTACAAGTATAAGGACTTCTTTGTAGCTGAGACCATTACAAGTATAGGGACTTCTTTGTAGCTGAGACCATTACAAGTATAGGGACTTCTTTGTATCTGAGACCATTACAAGTATAAGGACTTCTTTGTAGCTGAGACCATTACAAGTATAAGGACTTCTTTGTAGTTGAGACCATTACAAGTATAGGGACTTCTTTGTAGCTGAGACAATTACAAGTATTGGGACTTCTTTGTAGCTGAGACCAATTACAAGTATTGGGACTTCTTTGTAGCTGAGACAATTACAAGTATAGGGACTTCTTTGTAGCTGAAACCATTACAAGTATTGGGACTTCTTTGTTACTGAGACCATTACAAGTATAGGGACTTCTTTGTAGCTGAAGCCATTACAAGTATAGGGACTTCTTTGTAGCTGAGACCATTACAAGTATTGGGACTTCTTTGTTACTGAGACCATTACAAGTATAGGGACTTCTTTGTAGCTGAATCCATTACAAGTATAAGGACTTCTTTGTAGCTGAGACCATTACAAGTATTGGGACTTCTTTGTAGCTGAGACCATTACAAGTATAGGGACTTCTTTGTAGCTGAGACCATTACAAGTATTGGGACTTCTTTGTAGCTAAGACCATTACAAGTATAAGGACTTCTTTGTAGCTGAGACCATTACAAGTATAAGGACTTCTTTGTAGCTGAGACCATTACAAGTATAGGGACTTCTTTGTAGCTGAGACAATTACAAGTATTGGGACTTCTTTGTAGCTGAGACAATTACAAGTACATGTATTGGGACTTCTTTGTAGCTGAGACCATTACAAGTGTAAGGACTTCTTTTTAGCTGAGACAATTACAAGTATTGGGACTTTTTTGTAGCTGAGACCAATTACAAATATTGGGACTTCTTTGTAAATTGATACCCCACATAAAGGTTGGTGGTACAACTTTATATAGATGTAATATATTATTTTCAGTTTACTGACATGGAGGACACCAGTCACCAGGAAGTTGTTTATCATGTTGTGTATTGCCTTTATTGTTTCCCTGACAACATCAGTGTCAGACTATTATCACATTATAGGTAAGTGCATTGTTAAACTTTAGGTATATATGGAAAGTAAACAACAAGTAAACACTAGTTATTTGGTAATAGATTGTCACAATATAATACATAATAAAAAAAATGAGTATTGTAGGGATTATTTATTTGAGGTGGTAGGATAATCTGATTTATCATCAGACATGACAGTCAGAAGATTGAAGAACAACACAAATTATGTGTAATGTGCCTGTCAAAAAGATCAAAAGTGTTAGTGTATGGAATCGTATAAGATAAATTTGATCAGAGTTGACGTCTTATAGAAAGAAATTATTGTACTTAGCTGCAGGAAATATTTACAGTCAGTGTTGTCATCAAGTCAATTGACATCCATAAAATATCATTTCATTCTGAAATACACATTCTAATATGATGTCCTTCAAACGCTACGGAAACAAACCTCTATTTAAATATTCAACAATTCCTTTTTTCTCTTCCAAGTTTTCCACAAGAAAAAAAATGTAACAAGGGAGGATCTCGGAAATTGGAACAGCCAAAATAAACCTTTACCTATGTTGACGTGAAATTTAAAATTTCAATATTTTCATATCAGAATCGAAATAATTCATGGCTGCCCCAATTTTATGGATTATTTAAATATGGGTAAGCATTATATTCATGATATTTTACCACTCGCTAATGCTTGTGGCAAAATATTGATGAATATAATGCCTACCCATATTTAAATAATCCATAAAAATTTGGGCAGCCATCAATTATTTCTTAACTATATGTATTTCTAACTTTAAGTTAGTGGTACAGTAACCTATAAAATGTAATAAATGCAGTTATATGTAGATCTGTTAGAAATTGTTCTTTATAGGCATCTGTATTGGAATTCAAGTTTTTATTCTTAAGTTCTTCTACAACCGTTACCCACGACTCAAAAGAAAATATGACTCGTCTTACAAAACTTGGCAACAGTTACCAACAACAGCTGAATATGAAAAACATTTTGTAAAGTCAGAAATCAACAAGGTATGTTGTATTGTTATCCATTATGTCTGTTAAAAGTAAAATTTAAAGTACATTTTACTCTATACATTGAAGTCTATAATAATTTTATCATTAAAGATCAAGATCCGTAATTAAAACTATTATTAAATGGTACATGATATAAAAATATATAGAAATAATTTATTGTATTCAGGATTAGTATTGCTTTTACCATGGGTAGTCATTTATGCCAGGAAACGTGCTCAAAATTCAATAAAGCGTCTGGTGATGATTGATCAAGATTAGTAAATCTATTAATCTATTTGAAATTAAAATACATATTTCATGCAAAACTCTTCATGTCATTTGTTTTTATGTCCTGCAATGAAAGTTGTTGGGGGACATATACATTTTTGCTCTGTTCATTCCACTGTTGGTTCATTAGTTCATAAGTCCCACCTCAGTTCTTCTCTTGAGCTTTTTTTATGAAGATGACATAGTCTGGGATCCTGACTAAATATTCTCAATACCATAAGCGGACTTCCGGTTCAAATATACAGTCATGTCACCAGCAATGAATCCGGTCAAAATGTTGACCGGTTTGCAACATTTGGAATTCCTCAAAATTTACGTCAGTAATAACTGTAAGTGACGTAATTCAGATACAAAGCATTATGACGTAACGTCCAGCGTCCGGTAATTATATTCAAATAAAAAATACAGTTTATCAAAAGAATGCTTTTATAGATTTATGTTTGATTGTGGAAATAACTCTAAAGTAATGGTCCGTTTAACTCGAAAGCTGTAAACCAAGAAGCAGGTAGCTACATTTTGTACTTTATTTAAATTGTATTCTGACAGAAATTTCCAACGCGCGAAAAGTTAGCTAAAACATAGCAGTTTAAACAACCAATCAAACTGGGTAGTAAACTGGTGGTGACCTGGGGTTATATTTGAAAGTGAAGCTTGCGTAAATGAAAAATATTGCACCAGAGTACCAGGTTAGAAGATGACATCACATCTTCATGAAACTTAGTACACAGTTATAACATGATTATATCTCTTTACTGGCAAAATTTGTAGGGCTGTGCCAGATATTTCATGGTTGATAAAACTTTTTTAGATAAAGGAGGGCATTTACCACTGTATGCCAAGTTAGACATCAGTGTCGCCAATACACATTTTCTTGTTTATATATGCAATCAGAACGGGTTTTTCTACCATGCATTACCTCTTTAATAGAGTCTGCATGATCTTTAGACTAACAAACAGTCTTAATGAAAAAATATGTGAATCATGTACAGAGTAAAAAAAAAAAGGCACACATATACTAATATCAAAATACAGTGTGACTGATATTCTGCAGTTGATGTATGATAGAAATAAAAGCTAATTTTTCGGAATTCATTGGCGTAAGAACGAGACAGACTCACTTAAAAACGAAAGGATTCTTCATGTCAAGTTTGTGAATGAGTTGGCAAGTTAATGCACCAATGTATTCCGTAACAACAGCTTTTATTATATTATTCCACCTATTTAAGAATTTCAAGTCTCTTTATTTTATTAAAATTCACTATTTATTTGCAACATATTTTCATATATGTACAATAGATCTGTTAAAAAAATAAATGATAACAATCCACCAATCAAAAATGACATAACAATAAATCATGAAATTACACAGTATATCAAGACTTTATTAAGAAATTTGTTTTCTCTTTTAAACAATTCTAAAAATTATTGATTGTGTTATGTAATGTTTTATTTAAGTACCTTCTGACAGACACTCAATCAGTGGAATCTGAGGACTCAGTATGTCAGGATATACAAGAAACAGATAAAGAATTCTGTCTGTTGTTTTCATTACCAAATTCAGAGAGTCCAGTTTTAGGTATGTCTTGTGGGATTTTCTATTAAAACATACAGGATATCCAGTGATTTTGTTATCTTGAATTTGCCTCCTAATTTCTGGTGTTTTCCCAGGAACAAATTTCCCAAATTTTGTCTAGATATTTCCCAATTTATGACAAAAATCCCAACAGAAAACATAAGAACAGGCGATCATGGTCTATATTTTTAATGGCTTCCGTTAGAGAGCGACTTGCCGCTCAGTTTTGTTCATATTTTAATAAGAAATCTTTGTATTTTTGTCACTCCATGTTTATAGTGTTTACACAAAACAAAACAGTGTAAGCTGATTCCCATCTGTGTTTTACCTTGTACAAACTGCGCAGCAGCAAAATATAATTGGAAACCAGTTCAAAGCAAAAGAAGTTTAGAAAAATTCTGGAGTGGATATGAACTCTGTGTCGGAAATTGCACAATACGATGCTGCCAGTGTTAAACGAGTATTGCAATTATTTAAACATGATAGTAATTATTATTTTGGCAGTCTTTTTCATTTTTTATTTAAAATATTTTTACATAATTGTAAAAGTGCATTTTACATAAAATACATACTATTTTTATAGGATTCACAGTGATAAAATTTTTTACTAGTTTTTCATGTACTTCATTTATAAATCTAGCAACTTATTTTCAAAAAAAATATATATATTTATTCTATTGTAATGCATTTTTTTCTGGTTTTTCATTCATACTTTATCACTTATTATTTTAATTACTTAAAATAAATCCATATAATTTCAAGCATCTTGATAATATAAAATAAACAAAATGTAAGTTTCGCAGTCATCCTATGTTTGAACATCTCATAAGTCAAATTAATATATTCAACAAAAGATGAATTTAGTTATTTTATTGACTGCTTACTGTTGTTTTCAATTTTTTTATTGGTATAAAACCATTTCTTTTTTCCCAATTTCAAGAAAAACATCGATAAATTTTCCTAATTGAAAAGGAGGGGGCTGTTTTTAAAAAAGGCAACATAATCAATGATAGCATTATTAAATTGGAGTTACCACTCACAGAAGTAAAAGAAACCATTTTTGAAATACATCCAACCATCTTCTTTTAAAATTTTATTCATTTAGACAAAATCCCACATATAGGTGGTCTGTTCTAATTGTGAGTCTAAAATACAACGTCCTAACATTCCTTAACACAGAACTGTATGATAAAATTTTTTTTGATATTCTCATTCTAAACAACCACAGTATTTAAGGTATCCGACCCATAATTGAAGTCACCATTTAATTTTTTTTTTAACCAAGATATACGGCTTTATCACATCAATGCATTGCTATTTGATGATACAAATTAAATATATTGTTTGACTTTGAGTCAATGTTTACAGTTTTGAGCATATAAAGTTAGTTACTCAAATAGTATTTTCGATGTTTGCTGAACATTACCCAGGTCTGTTCCATAGAAAAACAATGGACATCCAGGACACCAAATATGATCACATGGTCATTTGTGGTCGGGATACCTTAAAAACAAACTTTTCTTGAGTGTTCAATAAAGAAATGTTCTAAATTAAATTGCTGGAGTGCAGTAGAAGGGTTTCATTGGTATACACTACTTCATTGCAATAAACAGGACAAGATTGTACAGTCAAATCTTGCCGTAGCAACAACCTTTGAGTTAGAATGATGGCAGAACAGTCAAATCCTGTCTTAGTAACAACAACCTTTGGGTCAGAATGGTGGCAAATAGTCATATCCTGCCTTAGCAATAGCCTTTGGGTTAGAATGATGAGAGAACAGTCAAATCCTGACTTAGCATCAACCTTTGGGTAAGAATGGTGGGAAGTTGTCAAATCCTGCCTTAGCAACAACCTTTGGGTTAGAATGGTGACAGAACAGTCAAATCCTGCATTAGCAACAACAACCTTTGCATTAGAATGGTGACAGAACCGTCAAATCCTGCCTTAGCAACAACCTTTGGGTAGAATGGTGGAAAGTAAAGCAGCCATATTCCCAAAAAATTGTATATTTACACTAACGTGTAAAGATAAGATATTCGTAACTTTACGTTTACCTCTACGAGTGTTCGTATTCTCGAAAGTAATCGCAGTTTTACACGTAAAATAGCAATTGTAAATCTTACGTTTTGCACGTAACGTCATTACGCATACTTTGGAAGTAAACGTATTGAAAGAGAAATAATTACCTCAAAGTACAGTTTTTTATTTTAATTGTATAATCTCACAAATAAATAAACAAATAAATAAATCTGTCATGATATTAATTTTTGAATAGGTGTTTTTAAAAAAAATTAATCTGTCAATTTACCTTTACTTGGAACAAGACCCCTTTTGAGGTTACGTTCCTTCAGTGTAGAAATTAGTGATTAGCTTTATGTTATAATAATGTAATAAATAACCTAAAATTTTTTATGTTTTTTCGTCGTTTTATGTCACATGCAACAAAATCGATGATGCTAATTAGTGAATGTCACGAACAATGATTTCTCCTTGCAAAAATTATGAGGGAAGATAGGACTTAAGAGCACTCAGGAGCAGACATAAGTTTTCGATCAATTTTACACCTAACTTTCAACTACGAATCTTTGAGAATATTAAAACAGACGTAAACTTATGCAACGTTTAAAATTACGTCTACGATTTTTTGAGAATACGGCTGCAGTCCCTTAGCAACAAACTTTGCGTCATAATGGTGGAAAGAACAGTAAAATTCTGCCTTAGCAATGTTCTTTTTTGAATCTTTGTATCAGGCAGTATCATAACCAAACCAGAAAATATTTGGCAGTATTTGCAGTATTCCAAATGATTTGACAAGTTTATGATCTTTGAAAAAAATTTTTTTAAATCAGTGCTGTATGGCATGGATACAGGCAGAAATATTTTTAGGCAACATATGATTTTGACATGGCTGAAATTAAATTTTTTGTTCAAAATTAAGAAAAAGGTTGATGTTCTGTAAACTATTTTTTTCAGGCTGGCAGGGTGGTAGAAGGTGTTCCCTTGTCAACAAAGAAAAATCTGTTTTGTCAGCATTCAAAAATGGAAAATTATATTTAACCAGAAGGTAAAATATGAATTTGATGTGATTCTTATATTATTTAAAGCCTATGCCACCAATGTGACATATCTACTAATAGTTCACGGGACCACAGATCTTTAGCCATCATTTGATCTCCATGGATAAAAATAGAACATTTTAAAAGTAATTGCCTTAAATAACTATTTGTGTTTTAGTGATTGTCTTTAAAATTATAATAGAATGAGAAAAACTGCAAACTGCTTAAAAACAAGTAAGACAAAATCTACATATATATGTCCAATTGTTGATTGACATCTTACACAAGTTATTGCTGTATCATTACAATTTTTTGGCTCTCATATTATAAATTATACTATGTGAATAGAAACTGTAAGCAACAAAATGAGCAGCAAGACAAGGTGTATAAAATGAGTCAACATTACTGATATTATCAACTGACTCCTTATAGGAGTTATTACATTGAACTGACCTTTTTATTAGCTCATCTGGATCTATACGAGCTTTTGCCATCACATCAAACTTTGCACAACTGTTAAATGAAGATCAAGTTCGCTTTTCAGCACAAATCAATTTGTAGTTTTCAACTTACTGGTAGGCTTATTTAATTTTTTTTGTTCATCAGTTGATGGGGTTTTCAGATGATAATTTGAAAATCTATAACAGCAAGAGTAAAACTGTAAATTACAAAAATGATGAGCAATACCACAAGTCCTACAATTTACTTGATTGGTCTGAATTGTCAGATGACTCCTTATATGAGTTATTTTCCTTTAATGACACATTTAGACAAAATTACAAGTAGTTGCCTTAGAAAATGTAATACCTAGAGTAAAACTGTTAATAGCAAAATTCAGAAGGACTAGGTCTACAAATCATTTTATTGTCTGAAAATTTTCCTAGGAGTTATTGCCCTTAAATAACAATTTTTGGTATTTTTGGTGTTATTGGTAGTCTGTCCTATAACTTGAATGCATAACAGCTAGAGTGAAATTGTAAATTGCCAAAAATGATCAGCAAGGCGAGGACTACAAATCATTATGTAATTCAAAATTGTCAGATGACTCTTTACTGGAGTTACTGCCTTTCAATGACAAATTCTGAGAAAATAATAAGTTTTTGTGTTACAAATTTAGGTCTATAACAGTAAAACTGTAAATTATTAAATTAAACTAAATGACAAGCCAATAATTTTTTTTCAGAAATTGCCTGATGGTACGTTATAAGAGTTATTGCCCTTAATAAAATTTTTAAAATTTTTTTTAAATTTTTTGCCCTTTAACTTAGAAGCTATAACAGCTAGACTTAATTGCAAAAATTTAAAGATCTCTCTGTCTATTAATGCAAGGGGAGCAATTACAGGCTCCTTGGATCCTCTAGTTTCTTGTATCTTTTACTTTTTAAAAATGTGTCTTCTCTGAATCTACTTGGTAAATTTAAATTTAAATTAATATTACTTATAAAATACCCATCAACATCAGCACACCAAAATCTAGTGTTTATTTAATTAGTACGAGTTGTTGCCCTTAAATAGTTATTTTTTATATGTTATATATGATTATAGGGGTATTCAATTATTATCTTGAAAGCTATAACAAACAGATAGAAACTGTAAACACCTTAAATGATTAGAAGGACTAAATCTACACATTTTTCAACCATACTTAAATCTCAATCAACTCTTGATAGGACTTGCTACCAGTAACCATCATCTACATATAAGTCTGTTTAAATCTGAAGTTGTTTGTCTTACAAGTGAGTGATTACAGGCTCCTAGGAGCCTCTGGTTAGATGGTAGTTTAAATCCGTATATCATTATTGTAATATGTTATATATGTAATATTTTATATTCAAAACAGACAAAAAAGTTTCGATGGATTGCTATTGATGGTTTTACTGTTGCAATATAAGTTAATCCCAATTCTTATGGAATACAAGAACAAATAAAATTAGAACTATTAAAGACACAATGTATAGGAAATGAAAAAAAGAAACACAGGCATTCTCTTTGTGTGAATAGTTCTCTGTATAAACAACAAATCTCTAGATTAAATTGGATTTTAAAAAAATCAGTCATTATTAATTAAGATTATCTGTGAAAAAATATCGCAATGGAAACTCTTGTGTGGATGACAAAATGTCATGATTTAACCTGCCCCTTATTCTGAAGACCTCTGCCTTTACCTTGTTTTGTTATTATTTGAGTATTAATGTTAATTTAAGTAAAAGTTGCGTCTCATATATCAGTGTGGCATTTGTTGTCATAGTTGTTTTCTTTATCATTCACTGACATCATCTTTGGAAAAAATTGCTAACGATAGTTAAAAGATTTCTTCTTTGTGAGCTATAGTCAACCCTTTATGTCTGCCATTGTCAGCAGCAGTGTCTTTGAACTTTGTACATGCTAATCTTCTTCTCTGAAACTGTGTAATCAAGGGAAACAAAACTTATCAGGAATGGTCCTCTACAATTTCTTTTTTAATACCAATTGGACGGTAAAAATGACCTTATAACTATAACAGACCTAGTTTAACAGAGGACTCTATAGGAAATATTTTCAAATGGCATCTTTTCTGAAACTGCAAAGCTGATTGAAGCCATTTTTTATGTGAATGTTTACTGTATGATTCACTTAAAAGTGAATGATCATTAATTTGATTGAAAATCCAAGATGGCTGTCATTCTTGGAATTAATTTAACAAATAAATCTATAGGAAAATGTCTAAAATAAATTCCTATCTGAAACTATTGTACCAATTGAAATTAAACATTCATGGTTTCAAAATGGAGAATGTTATTTATGACATTTCTAAAATTGAAAATAAAATGTCATGAAAGATACCAAGGTTATTAAATTTACTATGCCAGACAGGCACGTAAGTGTGACTACTGTGCTGGGGATACCCTCAGGGACTAACAGCAGATTCAATGACCCAGTGGTTTTGAATAAAATGTCATCAAATATAGCAAGATTATAAAATCTATTACCCAGACATGGGTTTCGTCTAACCAAGACTCATCTGTGGCACTCAAACTCCCCAAAAAATTTCAGGAAAGTTTAATATCAAGGAAATGCCATATTCTTGCCCTATATAAATCAGGTGAGCAATACAAGCTCCAGGGAGCCTCTGGTTCTTTGAAACACTGATTTAATGGATAAAATAGAAATCAGTCTATATGTTTATCTTGTATTATGTATTGTAACAAAACTGTAAGTTTCCAGATATTTTCAAACATATGATATTGGTAGACATTATTAGTCTACACACAGTTGACACAAAATACCTTGGCACATAGCACCCTTCAGCTAATCTTGACATCATTTGATAATATTCAGTGTAGTGGGGGAACATTCTTACACTCTGTGTAAACTTCAGAATATAACAAATCCTATACAAATTGGTTTTATGACAGGGAGTATTTTTTCAATCTTTTGTTTGTTAATTGATATGTTTAGCAGCCATTGGAATTCCATTAGCCATCAATTAAAGTGGAATGGACAATTACAGAGATTGTTTCAAATACTACTTGTTTTAACATGTAATGGCAATGAAAGAAAACTATGCATTTCTAGAACATAATACATGTAGATAATATAAATTTTTAGATTAAGGGTTTGGATGTTTTTCCAGTACCATCTCTGATTATTCATCAATTTGTTGTTTTTTTTTAAAGTTTCCTGTGTTTTGAAAGAACAAGGACTCCATCAAAGAAGAATATTGTTATACCACTTGCTGATATTATTTCTTTAGCAAAGGTGAGTTTACATAAGACCATATTTTTTTGATTCATTTTTGATGGAGGATCTAGCTCACTGAATGGCTGCTGAAGCACGAACTCCTGTCAGTCAATTAATGTTGTCTTTATACATTTTATGGCCATCATAATGAATGGTTTTTCTCTCAATTGATACCCAACAGCTATACTAAAGCAGGATATTTTCTCTCTGTGGAATATCACCCCTTTTTTCAAAGTTGTTTGGGATGTATATTTGTTTGTTTCATGTTTTGAGTATATGTTGCATGATAGCTTTGGCTTTGTAATCAAAGAATCAATCAATTAAGTCATCTACCCTATAATAGATTCCACATTAGATTTTGTTACAATGAATCATCCTCACATCATTGTCCATCCATCTATCTCACACTAATGTACAGCCTATAACTTTGTTGTTAATTTACAGATTTTCAAATTATATGGCAAAAATGATCAGTGAATCAGTGTGTTGCTTGCAATATTGGGGATCGCTACCTTGAAGGTCAAGATCTCAGTGTAGCACTGAAGCAAATCTGTGTTGCTTATTGATGAATTTTTAAAAAAATATAGTACAAGTTATCATCACAGCAAGGGATGTGTTGCATGCACAAATGGAGTCATTACCTTGTTGGTCAAGGTCACACTACCACTTTGAACCTAAGTCATTTTTGGTCCTTTTCGTTCTTGCATATTTTGGAGTTATAAATTACTATTTGACAATTATTTACTCAAATGACCAACATTTCATAAGGACATGAAGCATGCAAAATTCAGGTTTTTACACTGTGTAACCAAGCAATTACTAGCCAAACCATAACTTTGTTTATTGTGCTGGGATTTGAAGATTGTTTGACATCGGGAAGCATCCAGTAGTTTTAACGATAATACATCCTGTTATTGTTTGACTCTCTTTTGAAAACCTGCAGTTTAATTGCAAGTTAGTTTGCATTATAAATAGCAAATGGTGAGAATGTCCAAAGTCTTTGAAAGCTAACAGGATTGAATATAATCAGATTATATATGCAGAAAAAGTCAAGGTTCATTTTAGTCCTTTATATAATTGCCTTACTATTATTGCAAACATGTAATAAAGATTTTTTTTTTATTTAAGGCCAAACCATTCTCTATTTTACCTGGAAGTGGCATGTCTATTGAGATTAAAGTTGTAGGAGATAAGGTAAGCATATAGATAATGATTACCAAAGTTAATATTTTGTGACTAGGTGCAGAGATTGCTTTCATCAAAGGAGCAGAAAGCAATTCTTGTTGGGGGGTTGATACAAGAAGTAATTATTAGGTCTGACCATGTAGAAATACCTTGATAATTTAAGTTGAATGAGATATACAACGATACATAAAGTATTTGTGGCTGTATGCAGATAACTTGATCAATGGTGACAAGAAAGTAGTTCTGACTAGGTGCAGATATCTTGACAGACATAGGCAGTAATAAGTAGGTCTTACTGGCTGTAGGTATCTTGATAATTTGTGATACAGGCAGTAATGAATAGGTCTTACTGGTTGCAGATACCTTGATAGTTTGTGATACAGGCAATAATAAATAGGTCTTACTGATTGCAGATACCTTGATAGTTTGTGATACAGGCAGTAATAAATTAGGTCTTACTGGTTGCAGATACCTTGATAGTTTGTGATACAGGCAGTAATAAATAGGTCCTACTGGGTGTAGATACCTTGATAATTTGTGATACAGGCAGTAATAAATATGTCCTATTGGATGTAGATACGTTGATATTTTGTGATTAAGTAATAAATAAGTCTTACTGGGTGCAGATACCTTGATAATTTGTGATACAGGCAGTAATAAATAGGTCTTACTTAGTGCAGATACTTTGATAGACAAAGGCAGTAATAATAAGTCTTACTGGGTGCAGATCTGTTTATAGACAAAGGCAGTAATAATAGGTCTTACTAGATGCAGATACCTTGATAATTTGTGATACAGGCTGTAATAAATAGGTCTTACTGGTTGCAGATACCTTGATAATTTGTGATACAGGCAGTAATAATAGGTCTTACTGGGTGTGGATACCTTGATAGACAAAGGCAGTAATAAAAAGGTGTTACTGGTGTAGATACCTTGATAATTTGTGATACATAGGTCTTAGTAATAAATAGGTCTTACTTATTGCAGATGCTTTGATAGACAAAGGCAGTAATAAATAGGTCTTACTGGTGTAGATACCTTGATAGTTTGTGATACAGGCAGTAATAAATAGGTCCTACTGGTGTAGATACCTTGATAATTTGTGATACAGGCAGTAATAATTAGGTCTTACTTAGTGCAGATACTTTGATAGACAAAGGCAGTAATAATAAGTCTTACTGGGTGCAGATCTGTTTATAGTTAAAAGCAGTAATAATAGGTCTTACTAGATGCAGATACCTTGATAATTTGTGATACAGGCAGTAATAAATAGATCTTACTGGTTGCAGATACCTTGATAATTTGTGATACAGGCAGTAATAATAGGTCTTACTTGGTTCAGATACCTTGATAGACAAAGGCAGTAATAATGGGTTTTACTGGGTGTCGATACCTTGATAATTTGTGATACAGGCAGTAATAAATAGGTCTTACTGAGTGCAGATACCTTGATAGACAAAGGCAGTAATAATAGGTCTTACTGGGTCAGATACCTTGATAGACAAAGGCAGTAATAATAGGTCTTACTGGGTGCAGATACCTTAATAGACAAAGGCAGTAATAAATAGGTCTTACTGGGTGCATATACCTTAATAGACAAAGGCAGTAATAAATAGGTCTTACTGGGTGCAGATACCTTGATAGACAAAGGCAGTAATAAATAGGTCTTAATGGGTGCAGATACCTTGATAGACAAAGGCAGTAATAAATAGGTCTTACTGGTGTTGATACCTTAATAGACAAAGGCAGTAATAATAGGTCTTACTGGGTGCAGATACCTTAATAGACAAAGGCAGTAATAATAGGTCTTACTGGGTGCAGATACCTTAATAGACAAAGGCAGTAATAAATAGGTCTTACTGGGTGCAGATACCTTAATAGACAAAGGCAGTAATAAATAGGTCTTACTGGGTGCAGATACCTTAATAGACAAAGGCAGTAATAAATAGGTCTTAGTGGATGCAGATACCTTTAAAGACAAAGGCAGTAATAAATAGGTCTTAATGGGTGCAGATTCCTTGATAGTTGATGGTGGAGCAAGTAATAGGCTAGGTCAGGCTGGGTGGAAATAATTGGAAAGTATATTATAAAAGAATTGACTCTGTGTAGATAACTTGATGGTGATGCTGGAAGTAATAAGTAGGTCCAGGTGGTTGTCGGTTAATGTATCTCTTGATACAATTTGTTTGTTTGTTTGATGGTGTTGAACGCCACTTTCAGCAATTTTTCAGCTATATCATGGCGTCCAGTTTTTTATACCCCCGCTCGACAGAGTCGGGGGTATATAGTGGTCCTCATGTCCGTCCGTCCGTCCGTTCGTCCGTCCACATTTGGTTTCCGGATGATAATTCAAAAAGTTTACATCCGATTTGAATGAAACTTTGGGATATTGTTATATATCAGGTTGGTAAGAAGCCTATCGATTTTGGGGGAAATCCGTCAAATTTCAAGGTCACAGTCCACGAAAAACGTTAGAAATTTTAACAAAAAAGTTGTTTCCGGACAATAACTCAAAAAGTTTACATCCGATTTGAATGAAACTTTGGGATATTGTCATATATCAGGTTGGTAAGAAGCCTATCGATTTTGGGGGAAATCCGTCAAATTTCAAGGTCACAGTCCACGAAAAACTTTAGAAATTTTAACATAAAAGTTGTTTCCGGACAATAACTCAAAAAGTTTGCATCCGATTTGAATGAAACTTTGGGATATTATTATATATCAGGTTGGTAAAAAGCCTTTTGATTTTGGGGGAAATCAATCAAATTTCAAGGTTGCAGTCCACGAAAAACATTAGAAATTTTTACAAAAAAGTTGTTTCCGGATGATAACTCAAAAAGTTTGCATGTGATTTGAATGAAACTTTGGGATATTGTTATATATCAGGTTGGTAAGAAGCCTATCGATTTTTGGGGAAATCTGTCAAATTTCAAGGTCACAGTCCACGAAAAATGTTAGAAATTTTTACAAAAAGTTGTTTCCGGAAAATAACTCAACAAGTTTTCATCCGATTTTAATGAAACTGTAAAATATTCTTATATATTTTGTTGGTAAGAAGCCTATTGATTTTGGTGGAAATCCATCCAATTTCAAGGTCACAATCCACGAAAAAACGTTAGAAATTTTCACAAAAGCGGGGGTATCAGCGATCGCTAGATCGACTTTGTCTAGTATTGGGGGAGGAAGCCAGAGTATCCGGAGAAAACCCCTGACCTAAGGTAGGAAAACTGGCAATCCTTGTCAATTAAGATTGGAGTCGAGTGCATCCTGCCTGCAGTGAGAATCGAACCCGCAATCTCATTGTTGACAGACCACGTGATCAATAGTAGACGAACTACCTTGACCACTCAGCCACCGAGGCCCCCTCTTGATACAGAAAGTATTATTTATTTGAATGGAGTCTAACACTACTTACAGAAATATTAAACCACTTAATTTGTTTTTTTATTGGCTGAGGCTGGAAAATTGGCAATCCTTGTCAGCTGAGTTTGGAGTCAAACACACTCTGTCTGCAGCAAGGCTTGAATACCCAACCTCAGTGATGTATATACAGTTATATGGCCCTTTCTTGAGGGAATCATTCAGTTTGTAAACCCCAGTGGATGGGTTGTTTCCCTCATTGAGAGAGGGCCATAAATTTTTTATTATATTCTTTGCCAACATCAACATTAAACTCCTGCCTTCTTGAATTGTTTTATTATACTCCCCACTTTAGCAGGGGGTGTAGAGTGATGGGGTGTTTGTTTGTTGTTACACTTTCTCTTATGCATAACTCCTCCTAAACTAATAAATGGAATTTGATGAAACTTATTTCTTACAAAGTGGCATTGTACACCTAATATTTAACATTTTGATTTGAATGATATTTAGGGTTTCCCATAGAAAAGCATGGACTTTGTAATTGACATAAAGGGATACCTATCTCTTATCCGCAACTTTGCCTACACAAGAATGAATAATTGTATCCTTGCTTTTTTTTGGCAAGGGTGAGTCCCATTACTCATAATGTAGCAGAGCAGAAATGAATCGATCCCGGCACTTTGATGTCCAAAAGTAGTTGCATATATAATCAGCCATGGTCAATCTTGATATATTTGGACAGTGTCACCATTTTTTTATTGGTTTCATGTTTAAGAGTGATCATTATTAATATTTTATGATAATTGCTGTTTTTAATAACACACTGTGCATTATGTATTGACATTCCTGTCTCTGTTTAATTATGTTTAGTACATGAAAAACATTGAGAACCCTGGTGTGTTGCATCTAGGGAAGGTGACATATATGTAAATTACTGGATTCTGACTACAGAATGGTTGTTACAAAATGCAAATTAGCACAACTTTACTAAAAAAAGGTCACATCCATATACGGAAAAAAATTATCACTAGCTTTTTCCACATGCATTTCAGACGAAAAAAGAAAGTTCATCAATAAAGATTGTTGCGCATTAGTTTCAGAATGTCTGAAGCTTTAATAATGTAAAAGAGATGTATATTAAATTTGAATTTGAAATTGCAGGGGCAGATACAGGATTGTCGAAAAGGGGGGGCATAAAAAAGGGGATATTGGGAAAGGAAGGCCACGAAGTGATCCTCCCATGCATCGCAGAGGTGCATTTACAGCAGGGGGTCTCGAAAAATGGTGCAAAATCCTGCGTTCTCACAATTTCCAAGCATTAAAATGAATTAATTTAACACAAGGTTTCTATAGTGTTCAGTAACCTTTATTTGGTACAGTATACAACAGAGATTTCATAATAAACGAATTAGTACCATTAATTTATGGCGTGGACAAGCGGAGATTTCATTTTTGCCTTTGGTGCTGGTGGTTACCCTCCCTGTTGTCTTTTTCTTTCCTTTCCTTTTAAAGGGGGGGGGGTGTATGCCCCTCACGCCCCCCCCCCCCTTTTGCATCCACCACTGATTTGGGGTTTCCTATAGAAACACATGGACTGTCAATCTTTTTTCATAACGAGTACTTGTTTTGTGTAATCAACTCCTACAGTTTTCTACCCAGATGTTTTGAAAATGGGGAAGCAGGGGTTATCAGTTAGTGAGCATTTCTCGCAGTGTTTTTAGTTTATTATTTTTTTTAATTCAAATGTATTTACTGGGGAACAATAGGGTTGTTTTCTGCTAGTGGTAAATACATGTATGGGATTATTCAGCAGGATACAATAGAGTTGTTTCCCTCGGTGGTTAAATTTTTGGAAAAAAATTTAAATTGTATAGTCCCATGACTGTTTTAAGCCAATCAAAAAAGCTGAAATATATCAAAATATAATAATAGTACCACAGTAGATGTTTAACTACCCGAACCAGTTGGTTCTGAGGATCCTGATAAAGGAAGTAATAAGTAATAAGTAATAAGTACATTAAATAGGTCTGATTGGGTGCAGATACCTTTATAGTTGATGACACAGGAAGTAATAACTATATGTCCTTTGTACATGTAGTTCATTGTTTGCTTGTTTGTTTCAATGATGTTTAATGCCACTTACAGCAATTTTTCAGCTACATCATGGCATCAAATTTTTATAGGGGAAGGAAGCCAGAGTACCAGGAGAAAACCCAGCCAGACCTTAGGAAAACTGGCAATTCTTATCAATTAAGATTGGAGACGAGTATACCCTGCCTGCAGTGAGACTAAAACCAACAACTTCAGTGTTGACAGACCACATGATCAATAGTAGACGACCTACCTTAACAACTCGGCCACCGAGGCCCCTATATATAGTTGATTATACAGGTTATAAGTAGATCTTGCTGATTCGAGATACCTTTGTAGTTGATGAGTTATAAGTAGGTCTGGCTGGGTGGAGATACCTTTATTGTTGCTGAGGAGTTATAACTGTGTCTGGCTGGGTGTAGATACCTTTGTAGTTGATGATACCGGAGTTATAAGTAGGTCTGGCTGGGTGGAGATACCTTTATTGTTGCTGAGGAGTAATAACTATGTCTGGCTGGGTGTAGATTCCTTTGTAGTTGATGATACCGGAGTTATAAGTAGGTCTGGTGGGTGGAGATACCTGTATTGTTGCTGAGGACTAATAACTATGTCTGGCTGGGTGGAGATACCTTTATTGTTGCTGAGGAGTAATAACTATGTCTGGCTGGGTGTAGAACTGTAGATACCTTTGTAGTTGATGATACCGGAGTTATAAGTAGGTCTGGCTGGGTGGAGATACCTTTATTGTTGCTGAGGAGTAATAACTGTGTCTGGCTGGGTGTAGATACCTTTGTAGTTGATGATACCGGAGTTAAAAGTAGGTCTGGCTGCGTGGAGATACCTTTATTGTTGCTGAGGAGTAATAACTATGTCTGGCTGGGTGTAGATACCTTTATTGTTGCTGAGGACTAATAACTATGTCTGGCTGGGTGTAGATACCTTTATTGTTGCTGAGGACTAATAACTATGTCTGGCTGGGTGTAGAACTGTAGATACCTTTGTAGTTGATGATACCGGAGTTATAAGTAGGTCTGGCTGGGGGGAGATACCTTTATTGTTACTGAGGAGTAATAACTATGTCTGGCTGGGTGTAGAACTGTAGATACCTTTGTAGTTGATGATACCGGAGTTATAAGTAGGTCTGGTGGGTAGAGATACCTTTATCGTTGCTGAGGAGTAATAACTGTCTGGCTGGGTGTAGATACCTTTGTACTTTGTAGTTGATGATACCGGAGTTATAAGTAGGTCTCTGGTGGGTGGAGATACCTTTATTGTTGCTGATGAAGTAATATCTGTGTTAGAATGCAGATAGGCCTCCAGTTATACTTGCAAACTTTATCCTCTCATGTCAAGTTCTGTATCCACACATGTCCACCAGACTGACAAATTAATTAATTATGGTTATGCTGCATTTAACTTATAGCATGGTTAAAATTGTGCTTGTTTTCCTTTTTATTTTAAATTCTGCAGCTGTTATATTAATAAAGATAAACATTTGTTTTTGTAGTCATGTAGTAAATTTATCAGCCATCTTTATTATTTTGTAGATAGTTACATATATATATATATATATATATATATATATATATAATTGTCTATTTATATATGCCCAACATCTGATTGTATTTCAACATTGGATCTTTAGAAATGCACTAAAGATACATAGTTAAGATAAATGATATTTATAAGTGTCTAATGAATTAACCAAACAATGTCGTTGTAATTTCCACTCTGAAAATCATCTGTACACACAGATTTGATTTTTGAGCCGTCCCACCTCGGGAATCGAACTCGTGTCAGTTTATAACATCTATGGCTACTGCGCCTAGCATGTAAAGACAGAGGTGTAACCTCTAGACCAGATCCGTCCGCTAAAAAACGGAGTTTCACTGGCCTAGTGTTACTTTTGGTTGAACATGTCATTTACAAACACAATGTTTTTGTGCGACCTGAGCTTTAATTACAACGATTTTCATACAATCAGAATGGATCTGTAAGCAATTATACAGATGCGTGCATATAGTTGTTTTGAATTTCTATTTATAATTGTCTATTTATATATGCCCAACATCTGATTGTATTTCAACATTGGATCTTTAGAAATGCACTAAAGATACATAGTTAAGATAAATGATATTTATAAGTGTCTAATGAATTAACCAAACAATGTCGTTGTAATTTCCACTCTGAAAATCATCTGTACACACAGATTTGATTTTTGAGCCGTCCCACCTCGGGAATCGAACTCGTGTCAGTTTATAACATCTATGGCTACTGCGTGTACAGATGATTTTCAGAGTGGAAATTACAACGACATTGTTTGGTTAATTCATTAGACACTTATATATATATATATATATATATATACAATGTATATATATATATGTTAGATTTTATTTCTTAGAATCTTTTAAAGTTATGTCATGAGGATTGCACTGTTAGAAAAAAACTGATGAATAAATGCACTTTACAATGTATAGTAAGTGCAATCATAACAGTGCACAGATTGTGATATTTTGAAGTAAAAACACTTAGTTTTGAAGTGTAGGTTGGGAGAGGTGATTAATTCTTAAGCAGCATGTGATGGTTCATTGTTATTCAGCATAATTTACAACATAAGTAGAATGTTTAGACATTTCCCAGATGATATGAACATTTTAGGATGATTTATTGTCATGTAAACATCATGTATAAATGACTAATTGTAACTGCATCATATCTCGCCCAACTCAATGAGTCTGCTGAACCAATGTAGGCCAAGAATTTTTCAAGAATCATCCAATACAAAGTTTGTTTTTGTTTTTTGTTTTTTTGTCTGTTTGTTGTTTTTATGCCAATCTGAAATTCAATAGGACCCCATTGGGAAAATTTCAAATGCCTTCTCAGAAACTTGCAAAGCTGATTTAGCCATGTTGTAATTTAATGTTAAGTTCAATCCTGAGAGCCTCTGGTTTTCCCCACATGAATATTTTATATTATTTCATATCAGTAAAATTATGTTTGTTTTAATTGGATAAAACAAGGCCAGCTGGTATTAATTAATTTGCAGTAATTTGACGTGAGGGCATTATCACGCCGTGATAACGCCGTGGTTATGCCCTCTCCAGTAACAATCAACATAAAACTGTTTATTTTTAATTTATAAAAAAATATATGTACATGTACAACCCAAATGAGGAAAAAATGTCATAAAGTTTAGAAAACTAACTGTGTATTGCCTAAAAATGCCAAACAATGATATATCATGAGGCCAAACATTCAAATCATACAGCAAGCCGCTACAAACACATAATACAGTCTAAACACATGGTTTCTTAATTCTTCAATAAAATAAATATAATAGTTGCTTATATAGCTGGCATTGTCATGATACTTGACAGCACTCGGGACAGTGGTATTGCCTTAAACATCGATAATGCCCTCGCCTTTGGCTTGGGCATTATCAATGTTTCTGGCAATACCACTGTCCCTTGTGCAGTCAAGATATCATGACAATGCCCTCTATATAAGCAAGTATTGTATAAATATGTAATATAAGTGTATATGTGGTTATATTTTTGTTCCGATTTTTGTTTCAAAATAACATTTTATTATTAAAAGAATAATTTAAGAATAATCATTTTGTTCACAAAACCACATTTAGCACATAATTATATGATTGGCTAATATGTTAACAAAATAGTGTTTAACATGTTAATTACATCATAAATATATACATAAAAATATTATAAATAATTGTCATGCAGATTCTTTTGAATTGTTGATATTAAGTTTCAGTTGGCCCAAGTTAACTAGTACACATGTAAAACAAAAAGACATACACTCATCTTATTTGTTTAAACTAAAACTGCTCCCATTACATGTGCAGACGTCAAGAGTGTGCCTATCTTATTTGTACATAATGATAGTTATGCTGAATTTTACTGCATTATAGTATGATGTTAATTTTGTGATTTGTTAGATTAACCTTGCCAAAAAAGCGAGGGTACAATTATTCGTCCTAAATGCTGATCAGTCAAACACATAAAGCCACAATAATGTATCTCCTTTTTTTTTCATGGATGGAGAAACACTAAAAATTCTGGGCAGTTTCAAAAATAAACATATAAAATAAAGCTCTTTGATTATTTGAATTAAACCTCTGTTTTCTCAAAAATGTAGCATTTGCAGGGGTGGCAAGTTGTTGGTTAATTACAGGCATGGGTGGCAGGTTTTGGTTAAATCCAGGCAGGGGTGACAGGTTTTGGTTAAATCCAGGCAGGGGCGGCAGGTTTTGGGTAAATCCAGGCAAGGGTGGCAGATTGTTGGTTAAATCCAGGCAAGGGTGGCAGGTTGTTGGTTAAATCCAGGCAAGGGTGGCAGGTTGTTGGTTAAATCCATGGAAGGATGGCAGGTTGTTGGTTAAATCCAGGCAGGGGTGGCTGGTAGGGATGGCAGGTTTTGGTTAAATCCTGGCAGGGGTGACAGGTTTTGGTTAAATCCAGGCAAGGGTGGCAGGTTTGGGGTAAATAGAGGCAAGAGTGGCAGGTTGTTGGTAAAATCCAGGTAGGGATGGTAGGTTTTGGTTACATCCAGGCAAGGGGGGGAGGTTGTTGATTAAATCCAGGCAATGGTGGCAGGTTGTTGGTTAAATCAAGGCAGGAGTGGCAGGTAGGGATGGCAGGTTGTTGGTTAAATCCAAGCAAGGGTTGCAGGTTGTTGGTTAAATCCAGGCAAGGGTGGCAGGTTGTTTGTTAAATCCAGGCAAGGGTGGCAAGTTGTTGGTTAAATCCAGGCAGGGGTGGAAGGTGTGGTTAAATCCAGGCAAGGGTGGCAGGTTGTTGATTAAATCCAGGCAAGGTTGGCAGGTTGTTGGTTAAATTCAGGTAGGGCTGGCAGGTTATTGGGTAAATCCAGGCAGGGTTGGCAGGTTGTGGTTACAATCTGGTAAACAAATTAATGCCAATAAATCTAACCTACCCACCAAATAATAAGTTGGTACAGATTGACTCCAGGTCCAACCAACTGATGGCGATAAATTCAACCAGCTCACCAAATATTTATTTATTTATTTATTTATTTATTGTCTATTTTTAATTTACTTTGTGGAAATCACAAGTTTTATTTATACTACAGATATTTTACTTTATTCTACCAGGTGTTTACCTTTGGAGCCATCGTAAACAGGGATGATGCATTTGACACTATACTACAGGCAGGTATAGATCAGGCATTGCCATGGGCTACAGGTGTACCATCGGAGAACAACATATCATCCAGCCCATCTCTAAGGAGAAGGAGCTCAAGTAAAATTAACAATTTTACATGGGCCTCAGATTATAAAGATACTGATTAAAGTTTTTACTCTCATTGCTTTTTAATATGACAATAAGGGTACTGACAAAAGTATAGGCAGAATTTTACTGCCGTTATAATCCAAAGTTAGATTTGTGATTTGTCGGATTAACCCAAAAAAAGAGAAAAAAAGCGAGGGTACGATTATTCGTTCAAACAAAAATAAAGTCAAAAATAAGTATGATCGTAAGGGTACTGACTAACATATATAAAACTTGTTTGAACTGGTTTAAAATTGAAAAATAAATGATAAATTTTTGTCTTTATAAACAGGAAGATCAGACATGTTCTTAAATACTTAGTTATAAATTCTTGAAATTCCTCCTAATTATAAGATTGTAAGTTAAATCTGATAATGACCTTGGAACTGTGTAAACTAAATTATGTTAATGTTTTTTTTTTATTTGAGTAAGAATTTTGTAGTTTCTGCATAAACTTGAAATTTAACATATCCAAAGTAAAGGGGCAGTTCTTATTATAAATAATATCATATCATTGTCAGGAGCGTAGCTAGAATAGTTACTATGTTGATTCACAAAATAACTTGGGGGGGGGGGGGTCTGGGGGCACACACTAAAAGTCTTTTTTAAAACAATGGTGCAGTTTGGTGCATTTTGGAGATTTCTAAGATGCTTTATTTAGTACTTAAAATGGACAGTTTATTGATTGCAGGGATAGATTTCAATTTTTTGGGTCAAAATCATGTGGATTCAGCTGCGTTCTCCCATTTAGGCAGTAATGCAACTGATTGTCAATTAAGATCTCATTAATTTTATTTCAATATTTACATTATGCCTCTGGTATTAAAATGGCAGACATTATTCTTATTTTATTTATCATAAAAAGAGAAGAGAAATTTGATTGATTATTTATCATGGAAAGAAGTGAAATCTGATCGATTCTGGTGTTTGTGCAGACAAATGTAAAGGATGTTCTATTGCATCGAATATTTTAACATTATTATAGTAACATAAACACATATCTGTATATATTACTATGTTTGAAAGCATTTATTAAATGTATCTTTAATGCTTGCTCAATTTTTGTTAATGCAATATTACTCTTCAGTTACAGATATTTGGGGTTGTGAAGTATCTTTATGTATGTTGTGAAATATATAAACATGTTTATTATGCCAAAACAAAATTTACCCACAATTTATACAAATAATTTTACTTTCATTCTCACTCTTTCACTTTACACCTTCTTCCCCCCTTTTTGTAAGCTCTCAGCACCTTCAGATTGGTAGTTTAATTTAAAGTACCTACTTTATAAAATCCCCAAATTATTCCCCAGGTTTTGTTTATTATTTGATCAAAAAGAAAAACAAATGTCTACATTGATACACAGTATTCAGTTAAGACAATTTGTCTCACAAATCTATGACATTAATACTCACTTTGCATCCGATAGAATGCTCAAAATCAAAATGGGTAATGATATATTGATATATGTAAATTAATGTGATATATTTTAGGAAAACATTATTTTGTGTACTATTTTAAGAACAATGTTAGTATTAGTGCATACTTGTCTTTGTGATTTTTGATATTTTTTTTATTTTTGAGTTTGTCTTAACACTGTTTTATATTTGTTTGTTTGTTACCATTTCTGCCAATACATTTTGTACATCTTATACATACGTGTGTTATGTTATACAATAATCCATCCAGTAACTGTTTTGTATGAGAGATTTCTTTACATATTTTTCAAGACAAGCCAATTGTTTTCTTTTGAGAGTTTCAACTGGCCTTTTTCATTTTTGTTTTGATATTAAATGGAATCAGAATATGTGCCCATCTTTACTTGGAAAGTCAAATTTGCCAGGAATGTTCATTTTGTGGCATTTTCAAGAGTTTGTTCTGGGGGCTTCTGTGTTTGAGTGGTTAAGCTACATAAATAGTCATCTACTATTGATCATATGGTCACTGAGGGTGTGGGTCTGAGTCTTACTGTGGACAGGTTGTACTCTACTCCAATCTTAATTCACAAGGATTGCAAGTTTTCCTACTGCAAGTTGAGGTTTTCTATGGGTACTCTGGCCTCCTTCCCCTAAAAAGACTGGACGCCACAAAAATGCTAAAAAATTGAAGAAAATGGCATAAAACACCATTCAAACAAACAAGCTAAAGTTTGTTCTGAAAATATTTGGCAGGAACACAATATTGAAAGGATCTTTACTTTTTTCAACACCTAAGTGCACTTAAAGAAATGAAGTTTATTTGATGATAAGGTAGCATCTTCAGCATACTTAAATAAACAAGTTTGTAAAAAACAATTCAGTTTTTGGTGGGTTGCATGTATAACATATCCGGGTTATATTATGGCGACTGCAACCAGGGAAGTATACTGGTGTGTTATTATACCCCCCGCTTGAAAAGCGGGGGGTATATAGTGTTCATGGTGTCCGTCCGTCCTTCCGTCCGTCCGTCCGTCCGTCCGTCCGTTACACTTTCTATTATTTGCAACTCCTCCTACACCACTGAAAGGAATTTGATGAAACTTACACAGAATCTTTGTCTCATAGTGCCATTGTGCAGGAGATATTTAACATTTTGATCGGAATGATATTTGGGGTTTCCCATAGAAAAACATGGGCTTTGTCATTGACCTAAGGGGGTCCCTATCTCTTATGTGCAACTCCTCCTACACCACTGAATGGAATTTAATGAAACTTACACAGAATGCTTGTCACATAGTGCCATTGTGCAGGAGATATTAAACATTTTGATCGGATCGATATTTGGGGTTTCCCATAGAAAAACATGGACATTGTCATTGACCTAAGGGGGGCCTCATCTCTTATGTGCAACTCCTCCTACACCACTGAATGGAATTTGTTGAAACTTACACAGAATCCTTGTCACATAGTGCCATTGTGCAGGAGATATTTATTATTTTGATCGGAATGATATTTGGGGTTTCCCATAGAACAACATGGACTGTCATTGACAAAAGGGGATACCCATTTCTTATGTGCGACTCCTCCTACACCACTAAATGGAATTTGATGAAACTTACACAGAATGTTGTCACATATTGCCACTGTGCACTAGATATATAACATTTCGATTGGAATGATATTTGGGGTTTCCCATAGAAAAACATGGACTTTGTCATGGACATAAGGGATACCCATCTCTTATGTGCAACTCATTCCTACACCACTGAATGGAATTTGTTGAAACTTACACAGAATCCATGTCACATAGTGCCATTGTGCAGGAGATATTTAACATTTTGATCGGAATGATATTTGGGGTTTCCCATAGAAAAACATGGAGTTTGTAATGGACATAATGGGATACCCATTTACAATTCCTCCTACACCACTGAATGGAATTTGTTGAAACTTATACAGAATCTTGGTCACATATTGCCATTGTGCATTGGATATTAAACATTTTTATCAGAATATTATTGGAGGTTTGCCATAGAAAAACATGGACTTTGTCATTGACATAGGGGATGCCATTCTTTGGGGGATTGGGGAGGGTTACATGTATTATCTGCAATTTCGCATTCACGTTTAACTAGATAAAGTTTCAATTTCATAATTAAGAACACCTGAATTTTCAAAGTAATTGTGAAGCGGGGGGTATCAATGGTGAGCATTGCTCACAGGTGTTTTTACTCTAGTTTTCCTCTAGTTTTCAATGTATGTACATGTAAACAGATGGAAAAATAATTGCATGAAACATGAAGTATAATATGAAATGTAAGACTTAAATTTTGAATTGTTCATGCAAGTTTAATTCGTTATGTATTTATTATTTTTATTTCTGGAAAATTGTTTGCTTAATCCTTGACATCACTCGACCATGCACAATTTTCACTTTGAAATGGAAAGGTTTTATACGTGTCCTTCTTCAGGTTATATGTAAGCTGGTTTATCTCAATCCTGTCTTACATTGATGAAATGGGTCCGCTCCAGCTGTACAATGAGCTGTAGGTTACCGTTCAAGACGGACTGTGAAACGTCCATGGCTCACACAGACATCAAAAAGCCGTTTGCCATGATGTCAATCTCATGATCAATGGTATTTAATCTTTTAGAGAAAGTTGCATTGGTCTAGCTAGGTGGTGAGAGCCGCTTTATGATGCATATAAAAAGTACAACACAGTTCCAGTCAATAAATATTGCTGCGTCTGAAGCGCGTTTCGTCTATTCAAGACTCATCAGAGGCGATCTACCCAAAAAATTGAAAATGCCAAACACTATATAAATATGAAGAGCATAGAACAATAAAACCTAAATATGCAGAACTGGAAAACAAACTATGACTAAGATCAACCTAAACCTGGGGTAGGAAGAATCTTAGGGTTTTGAAAAATTTTAAATTTACACGGACAATTTCATAGCTTTGATGTGTTCTTCAACACAATAGTGTTGATGCCGGAGCGGGCTAACCTCAGGGAATTAAAACTCCACCAGCAGCGCTAACCATCACGGATTTTAGAAATATAAAAAAAAAATACAACAAAGTTCCATGCAGGCAATAAATTTTGCTACGCCTGACGCGCGTTTCGTCTATTCAAGACTAATCAGAGGCGCTCTACCCAAAACATTGAAAATGCCAAACACTATATAAATATGAAGAGCAAAGAACAATAAAAACAAAATATGTCGAACCGGAAACCAAATTATGACTAAGATCAACCTATATACCTGGGGTTGGAAGAACCTTAGGGTTTTGACAATTGCATGTAACTGACAGCAGTTCGAGTATTGCAATAGCTTTTAGACCGAACTAAACGATGCTACAACGATTACGTGGTGCATGGATCAATAATGGTTGGGGAATAGTGTTATATGCCTGTAAACTCGAATCTCATAACTGATCATAACTGTTCGCGATAATTTGAATGCACAAAAGTACCAGAATGACATTCTGTAGTGCCGCATGTTGATAGTCATCCACTACGAACGACTTGAGCGCATATCAAAGAAGACATAATGTGACGTGTGTTAGAACGAAGTCTTCCGGTACAGATAGTAGTAGATCTAAACCAGGCACTACATCAGGAATGGTAACAATTGACAAACAGTAATTCGTCGTTAGTTGTTGGTATGAGGATGCGCTTAGATGAGATCATCCGCGTGAAAGGAAGATACACTATTAAAACTTTTTAGAAGAAATTGAGATTTACAACAGTGCAGACGTTTCTCGGTACATCGAAAGTGTAAAAACAACCCGAAAAGTGTAAAAACAACGTGGAATAGTGTAAAAACAACCATATCTGTGGTGAAAACAACCCAGAAGTGATAGATATTACCATATATTATGATAATAATCCAATATTTGTGAAAAAATAATTACGCTTTATCCCACAGAATCGATTTTTGTAACCGCCCGATACGTCCTATAGTAGGTCAAATAGCTAGGGGAGAGCACTCCAATTCATTGCAATAAAAGTACTAAAAGTGCTGTCAGTGGGAATTATATTGAAAATGGTAATACAGACAAATGATTTATTTTTGTTTTTATTTAATTTTAATTTCAGAATGGACATTTTAACAAAGTTTCATCAATGTAAAAAAAGAAAAACTGGTTATTATCACAAAAAGACAAAATAGAAGACTGCAGAGACATATTTCCTATTATCAAACAACTGTAATAAAATTTCAGTCTATGTACATTGAAAGAGTTGCAATTTTTTGTTTATGATTATATGCAAACAAAGAGCAATAAAATTTAATGACCTGTTGTCTTTGTTGGGATCTCTATGTATACTGTGTTATGAAATAAAAATGTTCTGGGATGTTACATCTAAATAGGGAACAATTGAAAAATCTGGCGATAATACATACTAGAACAAAAACACAAGACACAGTAGAGTGTGTCTCTAAACTGGACAAATTTTATCTTTAAGATTTCTGCCATAATTGTTGGCTTTACGTCTCCCCAAGACTGACTTGGCCGAATCATCTTGCCTAATGCTTGAAAATCGCCGTCTTGGCTTGGCATCCTTCGCCTGTATTATTTCAGCTGCAAGGACTGTTTGCTTGTGATAGAGTGTCAGGTAAGATGTTGAACGTTTTGATACTAGGGCATAGCTTTGTAGAGAACGTGAGAAAGTTGTACGACAGCAATGGGAAACCCCATAAATATAGGTTATTTACGTTTTTGAAACGAGATGCGTTTTCTCGTTCATATCTCATCGAATGGCGACAGCCCTGAGATGAGATGACGAGAAAATGCATCGAGTTTCATAAAACGTAAATAATCTGTTTATCGCTGTTTTGTAACATTGTGACGTCAAAATGTTACTTCACGACGTCTTGACAGCGAGCTGAGATGGGCCCATCTCAAGCTAGTAGAGTTAGATGGAATAATATCGCACACAAAGATCAAAGGAAAATACTGCAAAATAGCGATAAGTGGCAGGATCCCAACAACTGTCGTGGAAAGGTCTCGGTTCACTTTCATGGCTACCCTTGGTGGTACTGTCAGTAATTTGACTGCTGCAGTGGAAGCAGGCCTTTTTCTGCATTATTTGCCTAATGTGGCCGGCAGTGTAAAGAATAATTCAAAATTTTACTTTTCGGTTATTTAAAGAGTGTATTTCACACAAATTATTTATTAATTTTTCTTTTATTTCAGGTTTTACATGGGCTAATTTCAGAGCAACGCATTCATAAGGACGCAGTAATTGGCCGGCAGTGTAAAGAATAATTCAAAATTTTACTTTTCGGTTATTACAAATTCTCTAAACATTTTGGTGTTCGGTTATTACAAATTCTCTAAACATTTTGGTGTAATATTTGTTTCTTTAATCGTGATAATGAAACTTTTACTTTAGTGGTGAATAAGACAGCAAGCGGTTACACGAATTACCGGAATCTACCGTTTTTACCGGAATCCACTTTGATTTATCGGAATCCACTTCAAAAATTGTTATTCATATGATATTTAAGTGTTTAATCACTTCAATTTGTTATTATTCATGGTTCTCACTGTTTGTCATAAAAAGTAAAGAGGATATACGTTCTCTATACGAAGAGAACGGAGATAATCTATTTAAATACATTTGTTTTATGTGACAATGACATAAATGGTCGTATGAGGACATACATAAATGAAGGAGATATTAATATTTACTAGCGTATATAATATTATATTCTAGAAATGAAAAATAAAGACGCCATCGATTAATTTGTCGGCACGTGCCAGAAGTTTGGCTACCAGTTGTTAATTGACACCCCGCAAGGCCAATAACAAGTGTTATCAACATAAACAATTACGATTAATGCAGCGAGAGTTAATTCTTGAATTAACACAATGATTGAGCTGTAATAAGTTGTAATAAAGATGTTGATTACAATTATTGATGTATTAATTGTTGAACACTGAGTAATTTATATTTTATTATTACCAGACAATAGTTTTCCGTCTATTTGCCGATCAAATTTTAACTTCTCGTGTGGAGGTTTCGACCTTGAATACACAGACTCCTATAAATACTTAGGATTATGGTTCAATGTATATCTCAACATGGACAAAGCAGTACGAGAGCTAGCTAAATCAGCGAGTAGGGCACTTGGAGCCCTTTTCGGTAAATTCATCTCGGCGGGAGGAATGACCTGGTCAGTCTACTCAAAACTTTACGCTTCGATGGTCGAACCAATTTTACCAATGCCTATCCTGCCGAGGTTACCGGAGATGGCAACTGCTTATATACACGTTACTGCACTCAAGTTACAAGCAGATACAAGTCGTTATGGACAACACACAAGAACCGCCAATTTTTCTTGGACCGCTATTTATTCATGACAACAGTGACTTTGACAGCTTCAGCAATTTTTTCAATCACCTACGAACTAAATTGACGGATACTGATACACAAAACTTAGTGTTTGGATCAGACGAAGAATTGGCTATGGTCAACGCCATTAGATCAGCTTTCCCGACATCTAAACAGGTTTATTGTACGAGACACCTAAGGCAGAATGCAAAACAGAAACTGGTGGACGACATAATTGACAAAGCCGACAGAGACTCAATACTGAACGACATCTTTAGTAGAGACGGATTAATTAATGCCGATGACCCGATATGTTTAGACGTCAAGTGCGACACTATGGAACTTAGGGCACAAATATTATCTACGAAATTTCACATGTATTTCATTAACAAATTAAAACCAACTTCAATCTACTTCTTTGCAATATTGTAAGCAATACCAAGCTAATAATAATAATAATAATAATAATAATAATAATAATAATAATAATAATAATAATAATAATAATAATAATAATAATAATAATAATAATAAGTACTTTTCTAGAAATAAATTATAACTCATATAGTTATAAAACAAACAGACTGAAATGAATAAATATATAAACACCCCTGACCCTCCCCCACATATATTTAAAGATATATATATATTTAAAAAATATAATTATAAAACTATAGACATTATTTTTATTTCACACATTAAATCATTTATCTGTATTACCATTTTCAATATAATTACTACTGACAGTACTTTAAGTACTTTTATTGCAATGAATTGGAGTGCTCTCCCCTAGCTATTTGACTTAATATAGGACGTATCGGGCGGTTACAAAAATCGATTCTGTGGGATAAAGCGTAATTATTTTTTCACAAATGTTGGATTATTATCATAATATATGGTAATATCTATCATTTCTGAGTTGTTTTCACCATAGATATGGTTGTTTTTACACTCTTCCACGTTGTTTTTACACTTTTCGGGTTGTTTTTACACTTTCGATGTACCCGACGTTTCTTGTATGTTTTGACTTTTTCAACGGAATGTGAAACGCCTATTTTTTATTAACGAAAATATCTTAATATTTTAATAGTTTTTTTATCAATATTTACTTCCCAATCTTTTTTAGTATTAAATAATTACATGTAAGCTGGATTTTCGTGAATTTTCTCTCATATTTGCAAATTTGTTTATTGATTGATTGATGCACTTTTTATTAGGTGTATGTTACCCTCTGTTTTGGATAAAATTGACAAATTTTGGCCAGTTTCCAGATTGTGAAACATAATCTGATATTACTAAAATTCTTCAATATTTGTTTATGCATTTAACGTGTGAATCTTATATTAAGGGTTCATTGTAGAAAATTTGACAGAATTGCCATGTATTGCTGCAAATAATGTTTCTGTCATACTTAAGTGACCACAAACATATTGTATACCCATGTGACTTTTCTTGACACAGTGTATCTCGGAGGTCGGAGATCAAATTAAGTTTTTAGTATATCGAACACTTTCCAAATTTCAGGCTTTCAAGCGGGCCTTTATTTTCCTAATTTTCCTTATTTTTTACAAACAGCCCTAAAAATTTTTGCAAAAAGTAGCTTGAAAGCCTGAGATTTCTTTTCTACAAACAATTCCTTTCTACATCTTGCAGGATGATAATACATTTCCACACCTGGTACGTCCTTGTTACGTAACAACAGATGGGGAAAACATCATGCCAATCAGAGTTACGTAACAACAGAATTTGAAAATGTCAATCTGAGTTTATGCCAACAAAGTTCTCTACATCAAAATATATGAAACTCATGATACATATCATAAAATATGAAATTTATACAGTACTTCCGAGTTCAAGGGACCTTGTCCAAATTAATACAAGACATATATCTACGACGCTTTCGGCCTCTTGTCTATAACAATCAGGAACTCCGTGCATTTATGGAATGCAAGAATAAACAAATTCTTTCCTTGACATTCTGTCAAATTCCCAACAACAAAATTCAGTGTTTAATATTATTTTTGTATAAATCGCAGTTACATGTCGCATACAGTCGCAGTGAATGTAATAGGACAAAACACACCAAACTTTGATGCTCAAAATGAACCCACACACAAAGATCTCCAAAACAAACTCCAATGAGGAAGGCTTAAATGTTATTGAACACTTCTTCATCAAATTTGATTATAAAGAAAAGTCAGTTACGACTGTTATCAAGTTAACTTTAGGCAGTCGCGCTTTCGTCGAACGAAAATATGAATGTTAATGCTAGAAAAATAACTTAATATAATTCTTACAATTAATCACCTGATTAATATCTCTGCAAAAATATAATAAATTTTCATATATGAAATAATAAATGTTTGGTATTCTTTTCCTAGACCATACCATTTATTTCGTAATGTAAATGGTACCAAACTAAATTTTCATAGACGTGAAAAATTTGTAGTGTATTAATTGAATCTTCCATTCGAAGCCACTAAGCCATTTTTTTTCAAATCGGTATGCCTATTTCTTGGAAGCTGCATATAAACATTATATTCATCTCCATGCCATGCTCTCCGTTCACAGTGGCCACTTTTATGTTTCTTAGCCAGCCATCGGAGACATTTTTACGTTATACTTACCTGGTGACGAGCATAGAGTATATGTATACATTTGCTTATTCTCTAGACGTATGTATTTCTGCTATTCAGATTATTCTGTGAAGAGAGTACTCACTATCCTACGCTCTCGTTGGGGCATTGTCAGATCATAATACGGAAAGCTTGGCCGCGGACCTCAGTGGGTAACGTAAAACGAAAAAGACCCCTTTTGTAGATTTTAAAAAAAGAGTTGGCTCATAGTTGCCGCTACAAAAGGCTAAATACTCCGCCCCTACCAGAAACTCCATTCTTTTCCACTGGAAGTCTAAATTGTGTTCCCAGTGTCCCATCATATCCCCTTTTTTTCCGTTAAGTGTTTAACATTTTCTCGTCCTGACTATAGCTGAAATAATGCTCGCTGGGCGTAAAGCAAACATCCATTCAATCAACCTACTTTAACTACATTTACATATTTTCACCACTACTTGAAGTTCCAGCCAACACCACAATTCCTGCTCCCCTTCTATTGAGACTTCCATTTCTGCACACCGACTTGTAAACAAAGAGCTATCAACACACTACTCTACCCTGACCGATACATCTCAGTAACCATGGAGACACTGTTTGTTGTGCACTATCCTACGTGTTTCTGCTATCCTGATTTACCATACAGTCAGGTGCATCGTTGTACCCATGAATTATTCGAGTCGTAAAAACACTGTTTTACTCTGAAGAGGTGGATATTTTTCCGGAAATAAATGTACACGCTAGCCTCTCCTTTGTGCACTATCAGTGACCTCTGTTATTTCCCGGGTGTATTGAAACTACCACCTGAAAATATTTCTGTTCCGCCTGAGCATACATTAGCAACGTACCTACAATATCCTTCAAGCAGTGCAAGCTGGGCATGGGATTTGTACCCGATGGGGTAACCAACCAATCATAGTCCGCATTTGTTACTAGATAGGGTATATAATTCTCTATACATGCATACCGCACCTCACAACTCAAGGTAGTTACACATTATACTTTCAAGGAGGGGCCGAGTGGCGGAGTGTTTATGATCGGTTATGGTAGTTCGTCTACTATTGATCACGTGGTCTGTCAACACACACTGAGATTGCGGGTTCGATTCTCACTTAACGCAGGGTGTACTTGACTCCAGTCTTAATTGACAAGGATTGCCAGTTTTCCTACCGCAGGTTGGGGGATCTCCCCGGGTACTCCGGCTTCCTCCCCCAATAAAAACTGGACGCCATGGTATAGCTGAAAAATTGCTGAAGGTGGCGTTAAAACACCATTCAAACAAACAAACAATCCTTTCAAGGAAAGCCCTATCTACTCAGTACTACATTGGTTACAGGTACATTGCTGCACACTAGCATTCTACTTAAGTCAAAGCTTAACACTATTGTACCTTATTAACAGGTACGAAAAACATTCAAGTTATGAAACGCTACAAATTATGGTTTTTATTCTTTAAAAAATATGGATGTTTACAATGTGTTGCCGTATACAAATTTCATGAATATCCTTGTAGATAGCTGATATCAACTGAGTCATGGTGTTTTTAAATTTGAAGACATTACGTACAAGAAAATATTTAAATTATCAAAACGTTATATAGGCACATCGGATGTGTCCTGTTCAGTTCAACAGAACTGCTACATTCTACATAACGTAAGAACGTATGTCATATGTTCCGGTGTATACAAAGTTCATATATGCAGCAACTTTATACCTTGAAACAAACAACATCTGTTCAGATCACAATTTTGCCGTATATTTTCTCTTCAACATAAAATAGCAGTAATGAAGAACAAAACAACAAAAAGAATGAACAGCAAATTTTAAAAAAAACAGTGAAATGCAAAGATTCGAGCTCTTATACCAACATAAACAATCTTACAAACACAACCTTACATAGCAGAAGATAAGCTAAACCATTAAACCAGTCTAGTTAACACATCTGAATCCATAATCATTCGAGTACAATTATTTACATTATTGTTTATCGTCCAATTACTCAAAAAGACACGTTTAACAATGTGTAGAGTTTAAACGTGAAAAAAAACTAATTAAAGACATTTTATTTGCCCTTAGTTTATATAAATGCTATGTCCACCATTGTTGCGACTGACTAGAATCAACTTAGTTGATAAGTACAAAACAAAACTAATCAATTTTCGCAAAGGGATTCTCACGCCTCATTTGATGCAATCGGTGCCTTTTCTTGTTCATCTGTAAGCGCTGCCTTCTCAACATCATCCAGAGCAGTCATTTTGTTTGTATTGCCTACTGTGCTAATGTTGGAAGACTTCTGAAAAAAAGACATCAGACTTGACAAATCAAATTTTTTTAGTGGTTTTTTCTTTTCTTTGACTCGTTTCGAGACTGAAAACAAACTGATTAGTTTATACAAGAAAGCTAATTTATTTTCAAGTTTAAAAATCGGTTTTATTCTATTTAGTTTAAATATTATTCTACAATGAGGGTCTACAATATTATACATAGGATAAAAATAACCTTTTAAATGTTTCCGGACCCAATACCATTTACCAGTTTCTACTCCAAGATGAATACTATTTTTACCAATAAAAGAACCTTAGTGAGCAAGCTCACAATACCCCACGCGTTCCCATTTCATCAAGGTGTTATTTGGTATTTAAATTGGTATATGGAAGTTTCATGAAAATCCATAAAGAAATTGAAGGCGACAACATTGAGTATACATGTACATGAAAGTTGACAGTCCCCCTCCCAAAAATATGGCCCCCCTTGACAAATTTCCCTAAAAATCATTCCCATGCAAGCACCTACTCCAAGTAACAATTTCCCAAAGTTTCATGAAAATCCACGAAGAAATGAAAATGCTATCAAGGCGACATTAAATATACAGGTACATGAAAGTTGACTAAGTCCCCCTCCTAAAAATATGATCCCCCTTGACGAAACTCCCTAAAAATCAATCCCATCCAAGCACCTACTATAAGTGACAATTTTCCAAAGTTTCAATAAAATCCATGAAGAAATGAAAGTGCTATCCAGGCGACAACATTTAATATACATGTACATGAAGGTTGACTAAGTCCCTCTCCCAAAATTTTGGCCCCTTTGACAAAATTCCCTGACAATCAATCCAATCCAAGCACCTACTATAAGTAACAATTTCCCAAAGTAGCGTTAAGAATTGAGAGCGCTATCCAAGCGACAACAGCATGACACACGGACGGACTGATGGACGGACGGGTCAAAAACATTTTACCCCCGGCACCGGCAACTTCGTTGCGTGGGGTATAATAACACGACAAGAAATCACGTTAACGCCCAGTTTATCAACGACAACGTATTTAACAACCTATCTGTTTTTTCCTTGTTGCTTATCACCCCCTGTTGTAGGTTAGTGAAATAACATGAGTGTACCAACCGCGCAACCCGGATTTTAAAATATGACCAGTTACTTTCCCGGGACCACGTTTCTGTCGTATTTTTTATTGGCTCTGAGGTTCAATAACGATGCTTTTGTAGAGCGACAAATTGTTGTTGGTGTGTACAGCATGTATGGTTGACCTTAAGGAGACATCCGGGGAACAACGTTACGTGTACTTTACATTTTAAGCCTGAATTTTAAGACAAATAGTTGAAGATGAAGCTTTCTATGTGAAAGCGTGATATAAGGTATTACTTCTAAATTTAATAACTTTATCAAACATGCGCCCTGCTGTTGAAGTCAAATCAATATAGCATTATAATCTGTCTGCCTAGCACCAGCATTGTTTTTGATTGATAACACAGAGCAGGTGCTATATCAGACAGACCCCCTTTAAGATGGTTTATGTTTTGCATCACAACCTTGCGTTAAAAATCGATTGTAAGACATTAAGTATTTTGTCTTGTCAGTAGTTATTTTGCTAAAACCATAACTTCGTTTACATTTTAATAATAGTTACTTGAATTGTATATTAAACTAAATTTATCAAAAATAGTTTCCGTCATTCTGAGGAAGTTTTCAAATGAAATCAGTTTTAAATATTTAGGGTCAGTCGGCACAGTTTCCTTATTGCAAGTAATTATTACTTCAAAAGCATCCACAGGCCAATTTGCCTCCATAAATTAAATTGTGTCAAAATGCGAGTAATTATGAATTCCGATTTTTCTAATTTTTTCCTGAAAATGAAAACAAATGGATGAACTACTTGATTTCACATTATAATTTTCAAGCAAACTAATTAAAATTAATTCTTTCAATTGCTGCCTTATTTTGTTTTGTTGTGGCATAACCATAGATGGAGGGGTAAAGTAAAAAGAAAGATTTTATTTGAATGACATTGCAAAATTTAATGTAAACATAAACGTCATGTAAATCGGGGACCAGTATAACTAACGGGATATGTTTACAAAAGCCTGGACGGAAACGAGGCCGGAACGAGGTTGTTGATTTATATGTTCCTGTATCAACAAACAAACACAATCATTTATGAAGAACACTTTGACAGGAAACAAATTCATAATTTTTCAGTAAAAAATTAAGATGAATTTCGTGTATAAACGCGAAATTTATGTGTATCAAGTTTCAAGTAAAATTCTTATGTACCGTATAAGTGCATTTCAAGTAAATGTACACATTTATTTTAGATGAAATGCCACTTCACGTTAATAAGTGGTGTATGTTATATTTCTCAAAAAAAAACAAAGACAACAAATTTTGCCATCATACTGTAATTTAAATGCAAATGTTCTAAAATATAAAAATGTATTCTGTTTATGACTTACAAAAATTGTGTACATTTATACAACTTGTGAACGTCAAAGTCTCTGCTCCTGGCTGAATTACTTTATTATTGTTGTTTGTGCCATTCCAAGCATGCATGTATACTTTATTTATCATGTTTATATTATTTTCTCTCCGACTATGTATTTAGTTTATGAGAATAAAGAAATAGTAAACAGAAGAATAAGGAAGAGTTTTACACATATTCATCATGATTACATTTAACTGGCTGTCAATACAGAATATTAGAATTTGTAGAACCATTTTGACACATTGCCTTGGAATATAATTATCGCAATATTTTATATTGTGCATCTGTAAAGTTATTTTTGTATTAATCTGAACATATATTTCTTTAATCAAAGATAGCAACGTTGAAAGGTAATAAATGCCGGACAGACGTCAAGGAAGTATGTATACTAAATTTAAATTTGCTATTTCTCATAGCAACTAACCGTTTTTCGTCTTCGGTGAACCAGAACTTCAATAACCAAGAAAATTATGCTGAAGACAAGGCCAATTAGCAAAACCACAAAGGCTAATGACGCATCAGCAATAGTGAGGGGCCGTGCCGTGAGCTGAGCCGTTTCATGCCTGCTGACGTAATCATCTAAATTGACATGTGGACAAACACTCTTGGGATCCAACCATTTCGATATCAATAACTGCAATTCTCCGTTGTCCACCATTCGCGAAATACCCATTGAAAGACTATTGCATATTTGTTCTTTTTTACATGCCATTGCGTAAGGCATCTCCATTACACTGGCCCCTACCATCATAAGATCACATGGTTTGTTATTGGCATAGTTTGTACCTTTGTCGGTTGGAACAATAGCAGCAAACTTGCCATCGGTTTGTCGGATTTTCTTAACTGCATCGTCGTGCGAACTAAAAATTGTGTCACTTGTAAGTATGTTGCGTGTAATATGCTGTAATGTCACGTCTGCTTGTTCCTGTACATGCCTGTAGAATACACCTGAACGGGAAAATCCATAAGGCACGCTAGACTGTGTTGCCATCTCTTCCCAGGTCTTGAATGGAACGACAGGCTTATCAGTATCTCTAGCTATTAAAAATGCCGTAAGATTGGCAATATATGAAATTACCATGAAGAATACAAAACTAAACCACATGGTTACCAGTATCCTTCCTGCGGGTGACCTAGGCACCTCTTTGTAACCTGTAAAATAAGATATATTTAAAAATCTTAAGAATAATTTATATATTCCTGAACATAACTTTCTTGTTTATTTTCTTGAAAACAGTATGATACACAAATATTTCGCGTTTAATTATGCATTGTAAATTTCAAAACATGTATAATTTTAGACTTTATTACGTTTCGCGCAGACTGAAATACAATGCGTTCCATTTGCAAAAATAATAATCAAATACAACGATCTGCAAAGTGTTCGTGTATTTAACATTTTATCTTCAATCTAAAATTACCGACCTTGCCATGTTAATGTGCTATGAACAAAAAAGGACACATTTCTAGCTGAAAAGCTGTCTCTAGCATTCGTTGGGTCGTCCTCTGGCTGAACTTGGCTCCATTCAGATGGGCTGAATTTGTTCACGATGAATAACATAGATGAAACAATCAAACAAATCACAATCACCATGATCCACAACTGCAAGCTGAAGGGTTGGAAAAGGACGCTTAGACTATGAAACTGGACTACTGGCTTCTTGATTAAAATTCTATGGCTCATTCTATGGAATGGGCGTGTGAACGGAACAACAGACTGTCTTTTGCTAGAGATAATTAAAGGTGCTGCTGCTATATGAACTTCTGATGTCTGCAAACAAGTATAATTTCATAATATTTTAACGCTAGGCAGTTAGAGACAGACCATTTAACTTGAAGGGGGGGGCCTTGGTTTTTTGCTTTGGTCAGAACCTTTTTTCTGCGCAGAGCGCGAAAAAATATTCATTTTTTGAAGTCGTTGTGACAGATTTTTTTTCATTATTAGCATTATTTTATATAGCAGAAATCCTTCTTCAGAATACCCTCTGCTTCCAAAATATTTTGTTTTCATCAAAAATCATTTTCAAAATATTTTTTTAGGAAAAAACCAAGCCCCCCCCCCCGCAAGTTAAATGGTCGGTCCCTTAGTATAAGCGATGGTTCTCAAAAGATGTTTTAAATACTGTATGATACCAAACTTAAAATTTCAATTTGGCATAAAGAAGCCAACACAAATGTTCATAAAATAAACGACATTTTGAAAAACATCAATTCCTTGAGAAACCTACTTTATACATGTATTTCTGTCTATATACTGGTCACGGAGCAGATCTCGCCGGCAAGTAATTCTCGCCACCCGATCTTTTGACAGTTTTTTGTGAAAATTTGCATTTTAAAAGTGGAAGATAGTAAAATCTATCGAATGATGCATTTGCAATCAAGTTTAATGGAAAAATAAAGACACAGTAACCAAAATGGAGAGAATTGCTTTTGTCATTTTAATAGCGAGAACTACTCTCTGACCAGTAGATTACAATATAAGCCTCATATTGTTTTCGTTTAAATAATTATTATTTCTGCTGTTGTAAACCGTAGCTACTTATTGAGTGTATATTTTATTATACAGCTCTTGGTTTTGTTGTGTTATTTGCCTCTTTTAAATTTCCAGACGCATTCTACTTACATCATCCAGTAGTTCTCCAATCAAACCATTCCACTTCCCATTTGTTTCCTGTCCGTACATGTTGTCCGGGTTTATTGTGATGTCGTACGAAAATCCAATCACTTTTGATAAGCCATTCAACAAATCCACCATGAAACCGGAAAATGTACCATCACCATTGTCTATCATATAAGGGGGCTCCTTCAATCCAAACAAAAAAATTAAATAGTGACAGTTCTAGATGTTAATAAAATTAAAAGTGACTTTAATTATTTACATAATTGGTATATTCTTAATGCCTGTTTATTAAGTGGTGACTGGCACTGGTTCTTTGTTTGAGGGTTCTATCGTGGGATCCAGTGCGCACTGGGGGGGGGGGGGGAACACGGATGAGAAATCTTTGGGAAAATGCTGGAGAATACAATATTAAGTACATTTTAAGGAATACGATTAACGCTGATTCTTGAAATTTAATGACCTAATGGAATTAAATGTTTGTTTTGAATTACGCATTTGATAGACATATGGTTTTTATAGAATAATAACTTGGAATGGATTTAAATTTGACATCTTATAAAATCGAAAATTGATTTTTTCATTGCATGCATATCCACATTAAATGAGTTAGTTTTGTAAATTTAGTATCTTCTCCGCAAGATGTAAACTGTCAGTTCAGCATCTTAGTCTAAGAATCATTTATCTAGCTGCTACAAATCTTCTCTAGTGTCAATTATTAACAGAAACAGCGACAGAAAGAATAGACAGAACGAAAATAGAGTGGGATTGTTGACAATTCAAAAAGATGTACGATTTCTTTGACAAACATTAAGATAATTTCGTTACTATGGGAGAATAGTGGCCATTGTACAACGGTTTTACAATTGTTTGTTATGTACGTCAGAAGCAACAGATCTTAACGGAAAACAAAATCGAAATTTTCTTTCACTTTAATCATTAACTATTCTACCCAACAAAAGGAGACATATTTTAATCAGATGTTTATTAAAGAATAATTTACTACAATTAAATGTATCCGTTTCCGTATTTCTTATTTCTTATTATTTATTTTTGTTTTTGTGGGGAGTGAATAGGGGGACAATAATGGTCATTATTATTTTGAAAAATTGCCGATAATTGGGTTTCTATTGCACAGTGTATTAATTATCATGATCATCATAAGATTTATACTTTAGTTTCTTCAACCCACACTTTTAAGAGTACTTACCAGAACTGAACTCACAGTATAATTCTCTGCCTAAAATCAAATCAAAGTGGTTGTTATAATAGGAAAAGTTATAATAATGTTCATACAAATAATTAATAAAAAAACGCTGTCAAAGTAGTGTCAGTTACTTTTTCATATAATGCTCATGCCAGACTAATACATGTATGAATAACTTTGCTGTAAAAGGTAACCGGGTTGGTTTGAAACGGGATAAAGATGGTTCAATAGTTAAACGTCCACCAAGCGTTATGTCAACTATATTCACGACGAGAACAAGGTGACAAAAACAATTATTGGGTAGTGACTGAAATTTTTGCCTTTTGTGAGTGGCTTTAATGCGCCTACTGAAATTCAAAATACTATAATAGACAAAACTTTATTGATAAAGCTCAGGCACATGTGTAAAAAGGACACATATCTAACCTACACAATGTTATAATAACAGCTATCGACACAAAAAGTACGAGAGAGAAATTGATTATGAACGGTCAATATAGATGTCTTATCGTGTAAGGAGCGTCACACAACCTAAGAACTCCTAACTAAAGGCCTCCAATGTCGCAACCCGATTAATCCTATTGTACTATAACTTGTCAAATCAAATATTTAAGAGCCATTTTCTGTGTTTCCTTGTGTGAAATCTCGTAATCTTAAGTTAATTAAACTGGGTGCTACAAGGAAATTAATTGGGGTTGTTACACTTGTAATTTTGATGCAGACATATATCTCTAGTGCTTTAGGTGCGTCTGTGATTCCTATGAGACAAGATCATCTCCAGTGAGTTGTTTTCCTCTAAATGTTTACAACATATACATTATAACTGAGGTTGTGGTATATATCAAACGAAATGCCTGGTTGAGATATTTTTATCTACGGATCATAGTTCGACTAAAATTCTTATCTGTGAATGGAAAACATCAAACTGATTCAAAGCTACGCAGTGAAATTAGCAGTACTTCTTATCGCGAACAATTTGGTTAAAATTACGCAACAAACTTAACAGTTCGATAGTAAAATATCAGTTTTGAAGCAACTGTCGTGAAAAAATACGGGTGACGAGAAACAAAATTACACATAGAAACAATTGCACTGTCAGCTGATTCTGTGGCAAGAACTTAAGACGTACCATTTCTGAGTCACCCATCATTGTATTGTTTTACCCTCACATATATTTGACAATATTACATATGGTTTATGATTCTTACATTTTCATTGGATTATTTAGTCACGTGGTTTTAAGGATATTTAGTGTATTTCTTTACTTTGAAATCAAAGCTATATTGACGCTATGTTTCTATTTTTACGTATATTGACGCTATGTTACTAAATTTAGATCCGGATATATGTACATAATAAAATCGTGAAAAAAATAACAAACCTTGCACCAACCGTAAAAAAGACTATAATATGTCTACATATGTAATATATAAATGATGGACTTTTGACTCTGTCAATACATTATATATGGACCTGTTAGGAATATATTGACCTCGGACTTCGTCCTCGGTCAATATAGGCCTAACAGGTCCATATATAATGTATTGACCTCGTCAAAAGTCCATAATTGATAAATATAAACTTTGTCGTTTAAAAATTGATCTTTAAAGAGTATTCTTGTCTATAAACATGTGGTACTAGTAACTGAAACTGTTATCAATTTAACATTTAAGAGCTCTATTATAACCAGATAAACATATCAATCGTTACTGCCTGTAAAATGTTTGATTGAATTAACACTTATAAATTAGCACTACGCCATGACAATGATTACCATCAGACGGTCCTGATAATTTGTGAAAGTATGATTCATCTTCGCACCTGTTCTAATAGACAAAGATCACGTAGATAAGGAGTCAATCTTTGAATGTCTTATCATATATTTGTCTGGCTCTGCTTCATCTTTTCGTTGATTCAAATATTTAAATACTATATTGGGTACCACTCTGTGTTAAGGGACCGACCATTTAACTTGCAGGGGGGCCTTGGTTTTTTCCTAAAAAAATATTTTGAAAATGATTTTTGATGAAAAAAATATTTTGGAAGCAGAGGGTAAGAAAAAAAATATTCTGAAGGAGGATTTCAATGCTAATAATGAAAATAAATATTCTGTCGCGACGCATTCAAAAAATAAATATTTTGTCCGCGGAAAAAAATTTTCTGACCAAAACAAAAAACCAAGGCCCCCCCTTCAAGTTAAATGGTCCGTCCCTAAATGCTGGGCTCTTCAATAATAACGTTGCGTGGCACTGGAAAACCAGTGTACTGCGGCAAAATGTTGTCACTCTGGTATTGAAACGAAAACTGATGCAAATAGGCTGATAAAAACATACTAAACCAAACACTCGAAGGGATAGTCAAATTTAATGTGGTGAAAATGGTGAGGTGTTACGGTCGTTAAAAGGGTGAGAGGCTACGGTCGTTAAAAGGGTAAGAGGTTACGGTCGTTAAAAGGGTGAGAGGGTCGTTAAAAGGGTGGAGAGGTTACGGTCGTTAAAAGGGTGAGAGGTGAGAAGTTGAGTACCTGTTGTATTTATTTGCTATATACGTATAAATACAAGTTGAAATAACTCTACTTTTGTAAAAGAAAACGATTTAAAACACAATGCACTACACGACTACACGTAATGGTCTAAACCCTTCTGTAACATGTCGTAATTAAAATGAAGGAAAACAATATAAGACTGAAATAACATATTGCAGATGAAGGAAAGACTGGAATGTTAAGCATCTTCCACTGAATATTATATTTATGTGCTATATGACCGAATTCTGTCACAAATGTGAAGCAAGATGTTCTAAAAGTAAATAAAAAACAGAAAAAAATCAGACATGGGTACCATGAAGGATATCTAGTAAATTTTTACTTACTATTTCAGTGCTGCATGCCAGATTTTTAAATTCTCCCCTTTCTGCCACAATATAAGATTTGGATAACGAGTAAAAACGCAAAACCCACAATAAACGTGTCAAAATTAACAGGAAAATGTGAACAACAATGAAATATTTACCTTTATTCTGTGTATCAAGATTAAGAATATCACAAATCCCAAACTCTTCATTTTGAAATATTTAGCAGTTAATGCACTGACGCCGAAAGTTCAAGTCCCTCAAGTCCGAAGTATTTGGTGAAACAAATTTTGAAATCTGATCAGCGTCTTTTATCAGCATTAATCAAAATTCCACAATCCCAAATGTACGGCAAGATAATCTGCAGCGGAAACCAGCTGACTAAACGCTTAGTACATATAGAGTGTTTAATAATGTATTTATGTTATTTTCCTTTGCGGATTTTGTGCGCTAACTCACGTGGCTAACTAGACATGCACTGATACCAGTTTTTTTTCTATCAGCAGTTTGGGTTTATTGTCGCTGACAATTGATCGATTTTTTAGAATGGCTCGTTTTTAACAATTATAGTAATGCATTTCATGTATATAAAGAACGGCCGAGGCTAACTTAATATTTTGGAACAGTTTGACGTTTTATATATTAATCACACTGATTAATCACAAAATTTCTAACTCAAGTAACAAGACAAAAATTGGGTAATTTTAAAATTTGGTATATATAAGTTAATACAGGTGTGCGGCCCGAAAGGGTCACCTTTTTAGCTCTCCAAAATAAATGAAAAGGTAGCTTTTTTGATTGAAAAATATATCATTGGGTAGTTGTAAATTATCTTAAAATATCCATGCATAAATTCTCATCTTAAGCCCATGTAAACCACGGTGATTTTACAAAGTGTTCCATTAACATCACTTGGTCATTTTGGCAGCGAATGGTTAAAATGAACTATTTGTCAATGGGGATGTGCAATAATAAAATATATGAATAGGTCCGATTAAATAATTCAATATATGATTAGGCCCCATTTCATAACGTCCTAAAATATATGAATAGGGTGGGTTTTCAATTCACCGTCCGCAGACCTTTACCTAAAAGTATATCTAGTTACGCCCCTAAAATAGCCAAACTGGAAAGTCGTGGCTGTCGATGTATTCAAACCCCCCCCCTTTTTAGTCTATGTTATTCGCAGAGGTTTCTCTGTAACTTTTTTATAGCCATTAAGTGGTTACTTTGATATGATGAATGGAATAAACAAATTCTGAAAAACTGTGTGATTGGAAAACATTGGCTAATTCTGTGATTAGGAAGTTGAGACTAGTTGGTGACGTTGAACTATATACTAGATGTGACGCAATATCCCCTGTCCCAAACATTTCTTTTGATCCCTGGTCAAGTTTTTTTTTGGACCGAAAACTTAATCAAAATTAAATAAGAAATATATATCTAAAAAATGAATCGACCCTTTTCACTATTTGTAACTCGAAACCCATAAATTATTCATTGCGGATTTTAAAAACACTTAAATCTGAGGAGAAATTCGACGACACTGAAAGCACTTACAACGGTAATTCATTGGAGACATCCCATCCAATACTACATCACAATATCGGATTATTAAATTCATATTTAAAATAAACAATCCCTACACCCTTTTTCAATACTGTAAACAAAGAAACTTGATGTTCATGCCTATGACTCACATTAGCCGACTCCGAGCTAGCTAGTACTCTCTTCCTATTTAAGGGGCCTCGGCGGCCGAGTGGTTAATGTAGTTCGTCTACTATTGATCACGGGGTGTGTCAACACTGAGATTGCAGGTTCGATTCTCAAGACAGGCAGAGTGTACTCGACTCCAATCTTAGTTAACAAGGATTGCATGATATATCTGAAAAATTGAAAGTGGCGTTAAACACCATCAAACAAACAAACAAAACTTCCTATTTTATTGTTTTATTTAAGATACTACAAATGCTAAATAGAAAATGTGTCTCCCCTTTTATTCTAAGTTAACCGTGAAATATTTTGCACAGCCCTACTGTACAATATTGTGGCAGTGATCTAATCATAAAAATGCCTCAAGGCAAAGATATAAGTGAGATGGAACGGACGGGAATTAACGCCATTTTCAGCTATATAATGTCGTCTAGGTTTTATTGGGGGAGGAGTTCTTTGTGAAAACTCCTGGCCTTCGTCAGAAAACGGGCATTCTTACGAGCAATTACTTCTAAAATGTGTCTATTGACATTTTCAAATACGTTTACTAAATTTTAAATCTTTCTAGCTGAACAATTTTGCTGTTTACAATATTTAAAGACAGTCAAAGATGCCAACAAATAAGAAAGTAGTCATTCAAAGGCAATAAACTTGATAATTTCGATCACTTTTTGTAGATTTTGTGTACCCGATCATTTTAGGTCTATAATTTCTTTCTATTAAATTTTAAAATAACAGCAAAAATTGTTGCTATATTCTCTTCATCTTTAATTTTGTTAGTCTTTGTTTTGTTAGAAAGGGGGGAGGCCGAGCACAACTGGTACAATTTATTGTGTAGTCCCATAAAGCACACGAAGAATCAATGAGGCCAAGGCTATTTTTGAACAAGTAAATAACGAAGAAGACCGTCAATAGCTCACATGACTCTTTGTTTTAGGCAAGTTAAAAAGGCGTTTAGAGTTCATTTGGCGTATTTCTAAGATGTGATATTAAGGTAGAAGGTACTTTGTGCAATATCATCAATACAAGTCACCACAAAGAAAGTTCCTCCACTAGCATGCTTTGAAATAATACCCAAAACTTAAAGGTAATATTTACACTTGTAACTATCGCGGATGGTCTGAGATAATAATATTTCTCTACATTCTTTTTTAAGCTTAGATAAACAAGGAATCTAATACAAGAAATCCTGTAAAAATCTAATATTTATCTAAATGCGAAAATTGATCACACCTTTATTCTGAAAACCCTACAAGACAGGAAAATTTCGTCTCGACCGACAACCGAAAGGTCATTCAATGAGGAACACAAATAGTGAAGACAGAAATTCTGATGCCTTACTGAATGCACACGTCCTAAGAAACATTATGTAACTAGTTGTATGTGTTAAAGCGATGGATGCTCCCCAAACTGCACTTAGGGAAGGGCGATGCATTTCAATTTATAAAAGACTAAGGGAGATAACTAAAAATGGCAAGTCTGAAAAGCATGGATACTAATAAATGGTGAATGGGTTTTGGGTCTACCAAAAAAATGATGAAACTATCAGGCATAAAGTGAGCTAAAAAAGACTAAGCTCCATTGTTAGGAAAATGGGGAAAAATTCCTTGAATAATTTCATAGCAGGTGCACAACTTCAATATGTGTGTAATTTTTCTCTTTAGTTTCAAGGATCCAGAATGGAAGATTAGGAAAAAATTCTCAATCAATTCCATAATAGTAGGACAAATAAGGAAAGAACTCTTCAAACAACTCCATAATATCAGGTGTTTAACTTCAATACATGTGCAATCTGTGATGTTACAGAGATATGTGTTTAAACTGTCGGAGGAGTTGATTACTCAAAGTAGGTACCATCTTTTTCAAATGCTCTAAGAAATGTCTACGTTCCTAAGTCCGGAAAATCAGGAAAAAATTCCTCGAACAATTACATAATTGCACGTGCATAACTTCAATACAAGTGCAATCCTTCTGTGAAGTTTCAGAGATCTGTGTTGAAAACTGTAGGAGTTGATTACACAAAATAGGTACCGTCTTCTGCAAATTTTCTGACAAATGACTAAGTCTATAAAATTAGGAAATAATTATAAAACAATTCCATAATATCAGTTGCACAACTTCAATATATGTGCAATTTTTTTGAGAAATTTCAGAGATTTGGGTTGAAAACCGTTGTAGGAGTAGTTTACACATAATCGATACCGTCTTCTGCAAATGTTCTGAAAAATAACCAAGTATGGAAAATTCGGAAAAAATCCTCAAACAATTCAATAATTACAGGTCCACCTCTTCAATACATGTGCAATCTTTTGTGAAGTTGCAGAGATCTGGATTGAAAACTGTAGGGGAGTTGATTACAAAAAATAGATTTTCCCCACCGCCCGCAGAATTGCAGGACTTCAACATACTTCGTGCAACTCGGCCAAAAATTAATGTAGATAGATTCATGGTTCTTGTTTACTGCACTCATACTCATCACGAACAATCCAACCTCAAGTTTGAAGTCAATGGGTCAAATAGATTTGGAGATATGCTCCGGACAAGAATACTGTAAGAGATAATTCAACAACTGATATATGCAGAGCAATGGTTCTTGTGAATTGCACTCCTTGTGAACAGTGAACTGCACTCCTGGTCAACAGTATCTATGTAACTACAATATCCCCAACAGTTTTGGAAATACACTCGGTTTCATAAAGCATCCCAAATTTAAGGGTCTTCCCAACTCAAAATTGACCAATGAGATGCTGGAAATTTTTATTTGAGGAAAATCTCAACTTGTCTAACAAAAAGATGTCAAATGAATATCACAACTAAAGCCTATATTCTGACAAACTATTTCTCCGAATTTCACCATTGACAAACACTATTGAAGACTGGGTAGGCATGAACCAGCTTTAATCTGTGGGGTTGAAAATTACCACTAAAGTGTTTTTCCCACTTAACCATCCATGTAAACATCTATTAGACTAGATGAAAACATGTTACAATTTTACTGTAACTAAGTCAATTTAGGTTGATAACCAAAATTTTCAAGGTTTTTATAAGCAATACACAGACTACTCTTTTATAATCAAAATTATAAAAGAAAACTGTAATCGCTCACCTGGAATCCAAATGACGTCAACTATATTACAATTTTTGAAATTAACAGTTTCAGTCTAGTTGTTATAGCTTTTAAGTTACTGTGGAAAAACTAAACATTTCTTCAAAAATTTTTGTTAAATACAATAACTCCTATAAGGTGCCATCAGACAATTTCTGAAAATTAAATGGTTTTTAGGCATTGTCCTTTAGGGTACTTTAGAAATTTACAGTTTTACTCTACTAATAGGTGTGTTATAGACTAATTTATAATTCAAAAACTTCATTTGTCCAAATTCATAATGAAAGGGCAATAACTCCTATAAAGAGTCATCTTGCAATTTTGGACTAAGCAATTATTTGTAGGGCTTCTATTGCTGATCATTTGTGCAATTTACAGTTTTAATCTAGCTGCTATAGTTTTCAAGTTACAGGACAAAAATGGAAAATTTCATAACAAAATTGTCATTTAAGGGCAATAATCCCTATAAGGAGTCATCTGACAATTTCAGACCAATAAAGTGAATTGTAGGGCTTTTATTGCTGATCATTTTTGCTATTTATTATTTCACTCTAGCTGTTATGGTTTTTAAGTTACAGGACAAAAACAGAAAATTTCATAAAAAAGTGCAATTTAAGAGCAATAACTCCTATAAGGAGTCATCTGACAATTTCAGACTTTATAGTAATTTGTAGGGCTTGTATTGCTGATCATTTTTGCTATTAACAGTTTCACTCTAGCTGTTACAGTTTTTAAGTTACAGGACAAAAACGGGAAATTTCATAAAAAATTGTCATTTATGGGCAATAACTTATTTAAGGAGTTGTCTGACAATTTCAGGCCAATCAAGTGAATTGTAGGGCCTTTATTGCTGATCATTTTTGCCATTTACAGTTTCACTCTACCTCGTATAGTTTTCAGGTTATATTGTAAATACCAAAAATTTTGTCAAAAATCGTCAATAAAGGGCAATAACTCCTGCAGGAAGCCAATACACAACTTCACACTAATAGCAACTATTGTAGACCTTAATGTGCTGATCAATTTGAAGTAACGGTTTTCTCTATAGCTATTATAATTTTTTAAATAATGATCAAAAACCTGTGTTGACCCCCATGTTCTATTTTTAGTAACAGCGGCCATATTTGTCTGTTGATCAACACCCTGGGTACAAACTTGAAACTAGGAACCCAAGGATGATTGTGGCCAAGTTTGAAAAAAATTGGCCCAGTGGTTTCAGAGGAGAAGATTTTTGAAAAAGTTTACGACGGACGACAGACGACGGACGACAGACGACGGACGCCAAGTGATAAAAAAGAAATAACTTGCATAAGGGAAGTAACCAATGTATTTTTTTAATAAGAAAACAAGGGAGATAATAAATCTCAATCAGTGGCATTATCCTATTGAGGTCATTATCCATTTGGGATGGCCTGTGCAAAAGTAACCGAACGGGCGAGACATCAAAATTTGTTATTAATATAATCTTTCTTTCACTTAAAATTTCACATATGGGGCATTACACATATAATGCTAAATTACATAAAAATGGAGACAAAAGTATACGGGACTACGGATTTTTTTCTGGAATTTTACTTTAAAGTTTAAGAATGGTTTTTCTACTTTCATTTCAATGTTGTGGTCACATTGTATCACATTACACACTTTAGGAAGTGCTTCCACTGTAAAGACATTGACTGGAAAAAAATATATTCTTGTTCTACAGTAATGCCATACCTTTCAAAATATCCACTCTTAAGCAATAGCAGTTATAAGCAAAAGCAGAAACAAAAGAGAAAATTGGGACTATATTTTCATCCTGCCATGTTTTGACATGCACCGGAAATTCATTCATTGAATAGGATAATGACCCCTATTGGATGGCCTGTGCAAAAGTAACTAAACGAGCAAGAAATCTAAATTTTTTATTTTAAAAAATCTTTCACTTATAATTTCATATATGGGCATTACACAATGTTAAATTTCATAAAACTTGGGCAAAAGTATGGGTGTCCACAAACTTTGTGGGAATTTTACCTTAAAGTAACAGAATGATTTTTCTACTTTCATTCAATGTTCTAGTCACATTGTATGACATTACACACTTAAGGAAGTGTTTCCACTGTAAAGTAAAAGACTGGAAAAAAATTATTCTTGTTCTACATTAATGCCATACCTCTCAAAATATCCAAATCTTAAGCAATAGCAGTTAGAAGCAAAATCAGAAACAAGAGAAAATTGGGACTGTTTGTTTTTAAGCTGCCATGTTTTGACATGCACCAGATATTCATTCAACAAATAAGATAATGACCCCTTAAGGCATTGACAAATATAATTAATATTACACTTCCTACTAACATCTTAAGTTTTTTTTTAATAATTTATAGAGTTATTCCAATCTATTCTGTATTTACTCCACATTCTAGACAACGATAAAGCTCCACCATAGATAAACAAGATATATCACACTCCTCTCGATATAACACCATCTTGACTGGAAATCACAAAATATATTGAAAAGTGTATTCAGTATAATATCACATACTATCAGAAGGGGTGGGTGTTATGTCAGAATATCACACTGATTAAATACATCACTCTCGACTATGTCTCAGGTGATACATTTACTTCGCATGATATTCTGGCACAACACCTTCCACTATAGGCTGTATGTGTATAATCTCTAACTTTTATTGAAAAGTTCTAGATATAATTCACTTATTCAGCTTGTGTATATCTATTTAAAAAGCAATATATATATAGGTTATAGTTACTGCCAAGAGGAAGTGAATTAAATGCTCTTAAAGAGACAAGGTTTCGTGTATATTATAGCTACCAAACAGAAGAGAAAATGTTGATTGATTGATCGATAAATATAAAAGTTGCTCAACATTCGGTGACCAGTATTTCAGCTATATTAGGGACCCAGAACAATAATTCATTATAGGTAATGGGACCACTGAGCAGAAATACCGCTGTAAGATATGGCACAGTAGGGCAGGGATAGAGAATTAAACCTTTTATGGCATCCACAATGAGCATACTCGGTTTTGAAAAATAAAATGGGTTCTTTATTGTGCTAGAAAAAGCTCTCTCCTCTAGGTTCCATGGTCAGGTTTTATGTAAAAATATGCTGAAAAACACATACTAGGTTATTAAAGACACTAGGTAATGGTAAATTAGAACAATTTCCAAACAAATAAATAATACTCAGAAAAAGAACATCAGTCATCGTATTAGCTATTTAGTTTGTACATTTTTAATTTTAAGGTGAATCAGATATGGTCATGACCTCACAATCTTCTTCATCAGACATTAGATCACAAATAGTTGATACAGTATTGTCTAACTGAAATCTGATATTAGGTTTCATTGGGGTACTCTGAAATAATGCCTTTCTTCTACTTCCTGCGTTTTCCGACTGTGTCTGCTGATGAGATTGTTCTGCAGTAACACCTACTGGTCTGTTTTGATCCCATGACGTTTGTCCTCTGTTCTGAATACTTGACAGGAATGCCGTAGGTTTAACATCTTGAGTACTGCTGGTAACTGCAGCAGTATGTGGGTGGCTCACAGCTGCAGCAGTAGATGGGTGGCTGACAGTACTACTTGTGTATCTAGTAACCAAATTTGTCCTTCTTGATGGATATAAGAGCTCATTTTGACCATAACTTACAGGTTTTTTGAAAGAGGCACTTTTATCTATAGTATGAATAGTGTTTTCTGTTAGTCCTGTCAATATCTCAGAATACCTGATAGTGTCTTCTTTTGGACATGTTAACTTCTCAAGTTGATACTTAAATCTGCTATATTTTTCAGAATGCTTTCGGTTACTAGGTGATGGTGTACTGAGGAGTAGACGAGAGAAAGTCGTGGATGGTGAATCTTCATTTAAACCGTAACGGTAATTATCTCCTTTACTGGGTGTATGAAAATCTCTGGAAAACTGTTGTCCTTGATCAAGCTGCGTGTCCACAGATTCTGAATTGCCAGAAAGGTAGTCATTACCAATTAACTTAAGACTCCTTTTTGCTTTCAACTTAGTTCTACAAAATGTCTTTGATGGAGTGACAAATATGTCTTTCTGGCCATTATTTGTAGGAGTATTTGAGTAGTCACATTTCATTTTGGCTGGAACAGACTTGCTTACTTCATGACATGGAGTCAGTAATTGCCTATTTTTCTGGAGATCTGGTGAATAAAGTGATGAGTTGACAAACAATTCTATGTTAGACAAATCTTTAGCACTCCTGTAAGGAGACATATTCTGTTGTTTATCTACAACATTGTATCTCTCATGAATTTCATTTGATTGGAATAATTTTAACATTTTTGAATCCACCTGACCACTTGATTGTGTGCATTCTTGTTGTCTTGTCCCAACTGAGCTTAAGTTACTAAAATGGCCATGTTTACTGTGTACCGTTTCTACTGGTATATTTCCTTCTGCCTTCTGGGTAAAGGAATCAACTTTATATGTCTTGACATTTGAAGTCAGACATGTCAATGTCTCCTCAGCTGGTTTCAGTTCCAAATTTACTTTATCAAACTTTCTGTGGAATGATTTGGGTGAGTAAATAGTTGCTATTTCTTTATCAGAATTTAGCATAAGTTCTATTAGGTTTGCTGTATTTTCTGGAATTACAAATTTTCGCTTTTTATCTGGTTTTTTGAATTTCTTAATAGAGAAACCTAGTTCTGAATTATCTTTCTGCTGGTCACTAACAACTGGTATCTGCCCATATTCTTTTCCTGAATTGATTTCGTTACTTCCTGTTCTTGTTTCTATTGGTACATTAAAGTTTGATACAAAGCCGGTTCTGAATTCATTACTATTTTCTACTGTTAATCGATTCCTGTGAGGATTTGATTCTAAATCTCTGCTAAAAATTAGTTCTGTATTTATGTTGTTGTTTATTTTAGCTTCATTACTAAATTTTGTATTAACCAATTTTAATGCTGGAACACTTCTAGCAACTTTTCTACTGCTTTCTGTTTTATCTACTGGGAATGTAGGGTGCTTAATATGATTGCTTTCATTATCAAACTCATCTTCTGTGATCAAAAAGTCGATATTCTCTTTTAAATTGGATTCCTTCAATGGTGAACCATTAACCTGTTTCTTACACTCACTGTTAGTTGCCTTTTCAAAAAAACACATTTTCTTTTCGATTGGGGTTAAATATTCTTTGTCATCCATCAAATTGTTTGGTGTATTCCTGTTCTTTGATTCAGTGTTAAACATCATTGCTGCTACACCAACTTTATTTTCCTTCATCTTCTTCAGAAGTCTATCTGGAGAAGCAAATTTTCCAATGACATTTCTGCATTGTAACTGGTCTTGTCTTAAAATTTGTTCAGTTGTTTTTGGATACGAAGTTCTGTTCACATTATGTTCATGCTGTATCATATAAACATTCTTTTCTTCTGCCATTTCCAAAGATTTCAACATTGTTGGAAATTTCCAAAGATTTCAACATTGTTGGAACTATTCGTCTTGGTGAATTTCTGCTGATATTTTTGAACTCTGAATATTTTGCCTGATGAATACTTGGCCTGTAATCTTTTGTTTCATTGGCTTGCAATCCAAACCTTTTTTCATATACATGACTGACATCTGCTTGAACATGGTCATTCATCTTGGACTTGTCTTGAACAACATAAGTCTGGTCTGCAATTTGACCTCCACAACATTCTACAATATAATTATCATATAGATGCTGATTAACTCCTGTCTCCAGGTTTATATTTTCTACCCATTTCTCTATGCGTTTATTTTGTTGGTAATTTTCACTGACTGTTTCCTTCAATATTTCTATGGGCCTATTACTTTTCAAATGACTAGCGTCATCTGTCCTTTCTAACATTTTTCTGAATATCCTACTCGATTTAGCTCTCTGATGGTTATTATAGTTTTTGTCACACAGAGGACCAGTACTATTAACAGCTACCATTTTCTGATTATTGTATCTGTCACTGGAATAATGGTCAGTCAACTTATCTCTCTGACAGTAACCAGATTTATCTGTATATTTCAGAGATATACCTCCATCTATTTCATCTTGACCTCCAATGTTCAACCAATCTTTAACCTGTAAATACAAAACATAATAAAAACATGTTTGCCATAATTATTATTAGATTTCCATGTGTTCACATTAAATTGTTAAGACCATTTTGTTAGAAGAACAATATAAAACCAGAGGCTCTTAAGAGCCTGTATCGCTCACCTGATTTTATAGGCAATGAAGATGGCATTTCCCTGATGTTAAAGTAAGTCCTGTAATTTTCAATAAACTTTAAATAGGACCATCCAAACAATATTACTAGAAAGCTTTGTTTCATTGGTTAACCGGTTGTATAGAGAAGATTTTTTTTATTTGCCCATAGGGTCCTATGTTAAACTAAGTCCTGCGGCGGTGGCGGCCATTTTGAATTTCCAATTGCCATAAAAAACATAAACTTTATAAAGGACTATCCAAACAATATTGCTAGTAAGTTTTTGTTTCCATTGATTAACCGGTTTCAGAGAAGAAGCCTTTAAAAACATTTTCCCATAGGGTCCTATGTTAAACTAAGTCCTGCGGAAGCGGCCATTTTGAATTTCCAATTGCCATAAAAAACATAAACTTTATAGAGGACCATCCAAACAATATTGCTAGTAAGTTTTTGTTTCCATTGATTAACCGGTTTCAGAGAAGAAGCCTTTAAAAACTTTTTCCCATAGGGTCCTATGTTAAACTAAGTCCTGCGGTAGCAGCCATTTTGAATTTCCAATTGCCATAAAAAACATAAACTTTATAGAGGACCATCCAAACAATATTGCTAGTAAGTTTTGTTTTGATTGGTTAAACGCTTTCAGAGAAGAAGCCCTTTTAAACTTTTTTCTCGTAGGGTCGAATGTTAAACCAAGTCCTGTGGTGGCGGCCATTTTGATTGGGATAAAAACATTAACTTTATAGAGGACCATCCAAACAATATTGCTAGTAAGTTTTGTTTCCATTGGTTGACCGGTTTCAGAAAAGAAGCCTTTCAAACTTTTTCCCATAGGGTCCTATGTTAAATTAAGTCCTGCGGTGGCAGCCATTTTGAATTTCCAATTGCCATAAAAAACACAAACTTTATAGAGGACCATCAAAACAATATTGCTAGTAAGTTTTTGTTTCCATTGATTAACCGGTTTCAGAGAAGAAGCCTTTTAAAACTTTTTCCCATAGGGTTCTATGTTAAACTAAGTCCTGCGGTGGCAGCCATTTTGAATTTCCAATTCCCATCAAAAACACAAACTTTATAGAGGACCATCCAAACAATATTGCTAGTAAGTTTTGTTTTTATTGGTTAAACGGTTTCAGAGAAGAAGCCCTTTTAAACTTTTTTCCCATAGGGTCCTATGTTAAACGAAGTCTAGAGGTGGCGGCCATATTGGTTTACCAATCAAAATAAAAAACAAAAACTTTGTAAAGGTCCATCCAATGAACATTATGGCCAAGTTTGGTTTCAATTGGCCAAGTGGTTTCAGAGAAGAAGATTAAAATGTAAAAAGTTTACAGATGCCGACGACGACAACGACGCCGACGGACGCAAAGTGATAACAATAGCTCACATGACCCTTTGGGTCAGGTGAGCTAATCACAGCTCTACATTATTGACATTAATTTTTGCTAAAATGTCTTTTTATAAGTTGATATGTCAAGACGTAAACAAATAGCTCACAAAACATTCAATTTTCAATAGTGGAAACACTAAACCATCATTGCATCATTTCTGCAATGGTTCTGTTGTGTTTGTTTAAATCTTTCAGCACTTTTTCAGCTATATCAACGGGTTCAGTTTTTATTTGGGTTGGAAAGGGGGGGGGGGGGGGGGGGAGGACTGGCAATTTTTGTCAATTGAGATTGAAGTTTAACACACCCTCCCTGCAGTGAAATTTGAACCCACAGTCAGACTATGTGATCAATGGCGGATGACTATCTAAACCACTCTGTACATGTTACCTGGTTCTAAAATCAGTGTCTACCTTTTAAACTACATTATACACCCTATTTCAAACATTTGATTTAGATGTTCAGGGAGACATGACAGCATTTTTTCCTTCATATAATTAAATGCATGTTCTTAAGGTAAAAAGCAATCAAGACAGTTTTACCTGGAAAGAAATTATTATTTCCTGACTTATCAACACCAAGAATTTGTCAAATGTCAAAGAAAAAAAAAGTATAAATAGTGTTCTTACACTCAGCAGATTTCAGTGTTATGGAATAAAATACTACAAACCATTCCCAAAGGCCACATTTTATGTTTTACTGTGCTGGTGTACTATTTATGATACTCTAAACAAAAAGAGGGCCTCGGTGGCCCAGTGGTTAAGGTAGTTAGTCATCTACTATTGATCATTTGGTCTGTCAACATTGAGGTTGTGGGTGGAAGAAAGGTGTCCCCAAAACTTATCTTAATTGACAAGGATTGTCAGTTTTCCTTTCACAGTTCATAGGTTTTATTGAGGTATTCCGGCTTCATACCCCAATTAAAACTAAACCTCATGATATAGCTGAAAATGGCATTAAACACCTTTCAAACATCAAATAAATAAAGCTAAACAAAATTGTATCTTATTTTATTTTAAAACTATTTAAAAGTAACATTAATTTGAATTAGTTTTAAAAAATGAATAACACATGAAATACTATTAGCATATCCATTTTTAATTTTGCGATTTTGTTTGATGTGTGTCTAATGGGTTCTCCCAAGATACTTAGTCAGAAAGCCACAACCAAAAACTACTTGACTAATATTCTGTATATATCTGTTTTCTGAACACTAAGTATTTACTATCATTACCAATTGATAGCACAAAGATTGGGAAATAATTAAACAAACACAAGTAGGAATGTAAAATACCCAAACTGAACACAAAATTGACTGTTGAAGTGAAGTACAAGGAAACTAAAAGCTAAATAATTTCTTCATACCTTCCTTTGTTTATTAACAGTAAGAGGATATGTGGATATTCCAGTTATTTTGACATTTTCATAAACAAGTTTGGACACAGAAAAATGTCTCGCTGCATTCCACATCAGTAATGAAAATAAATTTTGTCATAAGCATTATGTAAAAAGCATTAAATAGTTATCATTTGAAATATAAAATGCATGGTTACAGAGAAACGGACCTTTTCCAAAAACTTTAAGGCAGTCGCTGGCCCATGAAATAGAGGTCAAGGTCAGGTGACACCTGCCAGACGGTCATGTACTCTTCAGCAGCAACCTGTATACCAAATATTGTCACCCTACCATGCATAGTTACAGAGGAACTGTCCTAATACAAAAACTTTAATGTAGTCACAGGACCGTGAAATTGAGGTCAAGGTCACATGACGCCTGCCAAACAATCATGTACTCTTTATCAGGAACCTATATACCAAATATTATTACCCCTTTCGTGCATAGTTACAGAGGAACTGTCCTAATACAAAAACTTTAATGAAGATGATGGACCATGAAATTGAGGTCATTGAGGTCAAGGTCAGGTGACAGGTGACTGACTGGCAAGTACTCAACATAAGCTACCACTGGACCAAATTTGATGGACCTAAGTCTTAGGCTTACAAAGATATGAAGCAAGATGCCCAAGTGTTAACTCTGCCGCAGCCGCCGCCACTGGATTCCCATAGATATGTCTCGCTTCCAGCGACTTTCGGCACAGGGGAGACAAAAACTTGAATTTACATATAAAGCAGTCTACTGTTAAAAAACTTTAAACAGGAACACAGGCCAATGCTAAACAATGCAATTAAATGAAGAGGGAATACTTGGAATGTTGTTAATTTTACTTCATACAACAACAAGTCTGTACTATAGTTAAAAGAGCATATAGTTTTGTACGTTAAAATAGTTGACTTTTAATGAGAATTAACTTACCTGAACACTCCCCTTTTTCACATTTTCCAATTCCATTTGTAAACTTTTCAACTGCTGTGGAAAGTCAAATACTCTGAAATATAAAAAAATAAATATGAAATAATGCTTAAAGATTATGGTCCAGTGTCAGACATTCTGTATTATAACTGGATAAATGGAACCCCTCCAAAAGAGTGCTACCCCTATCTACCACCTAGGGATGTGCATGGCATATCTGTGGGTTAAGCATTGTGAACCTTCTCAATACCATTGCATTCCCAGAAGATACAATATGAATTATTAAAATAACTATGTGTATGACCTAAACATGTTCATTAGGGCCCTGTCACATAGTGGTGGATGCCCTTTAGTGATCAGTCTGTATGTGCGTCCATTAATACATTCTATTTCTTACAATTAATTTGTTACACAAGATAAAGATAGCTATCATTAAAATTAATAAAAGTGATTGAGAATAAAAATAATTATTCATAAACTTAAAATTAAAAAAGCAAAAATCATCAAAGATTTTATATTAAAAAAGAATGTATATTTTGTGACTAGTTGAATGAAACAGTTTTCCAAAAACAATTCTTTTTCTTATAAAAATTTAATTATTCACATTTTTTACTGTCATTAGTGACAAATAATCTATTCTTATTGAATGTATTTCAGAAAAAGATTTAGTACAATACAGAGGATTTTTGTCATTATAATCCATTCAAAGGAAACTTCGCCAAAAAAAATGAAAATTTAATAAATTGTAAAAAGAAACACAATTGCTATTGAATGTTTTTTTAAAAATTTTTTGTGAATACTCTTCAATAGGTGGCAGTGCTAAATATCAAGTAGCATTTCAGTACCTAAAAGTCTTTGTGTGATAATAACTTGAAACGCTCAATTAGAAGAAGGGAGCATTATTAGACTAGGTTCTGGCAATTACATTTAATTACCCCCATGCAAGCAAGAAACCTGACGTTTGTAACAAGTGGCTGATATTTCTACGTTTACTGCTGTCAACAGCAGCAACAACATTGTATGCCAAGATCATTGTAAACAATGTTACTTTCAGGATAGTTTTTGTAAGGTGCTTTTTAATTACCTTATTTTCCTTTTGTCTAAATATTAGTTGGAAGACCACAAAAAGGATTAAACAGGAAACTTATGTTAAATGTATATGTTATTAGTATTATTATTAATATTACTTATAAACA